>JAJNNQ010000052.1:7426000-8660500 GCA_027886175.1 Phylloscopus collybita | reverse complement strand
ATGAAACATGAAGAGCTGAGATAACAACAGCTCTGGTAAGAGTGGGTGAAAAACAATTATTTGTTGTATTAAGGATGTCACAATGTTGTAACCAAACCCTGTGTATTTCAGTATAGGCACTATGTGCCCATTGAGGTGCTCCTTTTCAGAGCAGGGAGAGGGATCAGGATTGCTTTGTTGCTGAACTGTGTGATATCAGCTATGAAATGATAACTTCAAGGGCAGTGTGGGTCATTTGTGATGTGTATTCAGTGTTAGTCTTCTACCCTTACCTGAGGCACTGCCTTTGGGAACCCATTAACCATGTCCTGGGCTGTATCAGGCACAGCATTTCCAGCTGGTCAAGGGACATGATTGTCCTGCTTTGCTCTGCCTTGGTGTGGTCTCACCTTGAGTGTGCAGTTTGGGCACCACAATATAAAACAGACATTAAGCTGTTACCGAGCATCCAAAAGAGGGCCATGAGGTCTGGAGTAGAGGAGGAGCTGCTGTCAACAGCAGCTGACGTCACTTGCTCTAGAAGTGACCTCACTTCTAGAAGAGGAGACCTTCTAGAAGAGGATACCGAGGGGAAGCTTCGCTGCAGTCTTCAACATCCTCACAAGGCAAAGCAGAGGGCAGATACCGCTCTCTTCACTCTTGTGACCAGTGGCAGGATACAAGGAAATGGCATGAAGCTGAGTCAGAGGTTAATCAGGTTTCTGCTAGATCTCAGGAAAAGTTTTTTCACCTGGGGAGTGTTTGGGCACTGGAACAGGCTCCCCAGGGAAGTGGTCATAGCACCAAACCTGACAGATCTCACAAAACATTTGGGCACCACTCTTAGGCACACAGTGTGACTCTCAGACACAGGGCCAGGAGTTGGACTTGGTGATCCTTATGGGTCTGCTTCCTGATGGGTCCCTCAGCATATTCTATGATTCTGCGTTTCTGTAGTAATTGTATACAGCCTGTGAGCAGAACAGGGAAGGATTATTTTTCCCAGATTTTCCATCTTTTTTTTTCTTCTTGAGGCCTGTTACAACAGCTTTGGAGGATTTTGAATTCCCTTTGGATATTAAGGAAAGCATGCTTTTGTTGCTAAGTCTGCCAGGTCTCTTCAGTGCAGTCTTGCACCCTGATTAGAAAAAGGGATTCTTAGGAGGGTCTTTCAGAGATCTACCCTGAGGGCGGATAGTCATGATTGGCTTGTAATGTGGGAGAAAATGGGCCAGCTTTTGAAGGATTATTCTGCTCCGGTGGCTTGGAAGTTCACCCCTGAACAACTACAGGACCCTGTTAAAGTGGCAGAATATTTGAAAGGAAAATGCTGTGGCAGCTCCGGAAAAACACAAAGTTCTGCAATGTGCACGGCCCTGGTTACTGTTTATCAGACACTGCTCATAGTACTAGACAGCACCCTCAGGGGGAAGAGGAGCAAAGCAGAACAGGCACTGGGGTCACTCAAACAGCAGCTAAACCACAGGAACAACCCATGCTGGTACCAATTGTTCCTATACAGGAGAGGAAATTCAAGCCCAAACCAGTCTGCATACTGAAGAGGAAGCAGGGCCCTCAGAATGGGAAGGAGGACCAGAGAAAATCATCCCCTAGGTGAGTTGCAAGATATGTGAAAAATTTTCATCCACCTGTCAGGAGAGTCTCTGCTGACCTGAGAGTTCTGATGTTGGGATATCACAGCCCATGATATGGAGCTATATAGTAGTGCAACCAAGCAACTGAATCCCTGTCCCAGGATATGGGCATTGACAAGGGGATTGAGAATAGAACAGAAACTCTTAGAGCTTCTGTCGAAACTCTGTCGAGTATGAGTGAATGGTGACTACCCAGCTCCAACAATATGAAGATCGTATCTTTTTCCTCCCTACTGGCCTGCACCTTGGCTGTAGAAAGGTCTCTCTGCAGGGCCTACCGGCTTTTGAGGGAGTCAACAGTTCCTTCCAGTTTTGTATCATCTGTGAACTTGCTTAGTATCCCATCAAGCAAGCTAAAGAGGAAAATTTCCATGCCTTACTAGTATGGACCAGAGTCTCTGCTATTGGGAGCAAGTACTGCTCAAGAGGGGGTACCTGCTCCCAATAAGGAGTAATGTGGTATTTGTGTGTGTGTGTGTGTGTGTTTGACCATGGAGAGGACATGAGGAAGTAGGATGGAAAACCCACTTTTCCCCTAGCAGCAGAGGTACATGAGTTGAGAGAAAAAACAGCCACTAAATGTCACTCCAGTTTCCAATGAGCCAGTCCTCAGACAGAATCAAAGGGCTGATGTTATTTCCAATCCTCTTGAAAGGATCCTCAGTTCATATTTATAAGAAATAGCAATGAGTACCATGATAGAACTAGAGTGGCCATTCTTCTGGCCAGGTGGAGGAAAGGGACAATCAGATCTACTGTGCAGTGTGGATCCAGTGGTTGGCACATCAAACCCACAAGCACCTAAGTCTTTAGTTGACACAGGTGCACAGTGTACCCTGATGTCATCAAGATATGTAGGGGAAGAATCCATCTCTATTTCTGAGGTGACAGGGGGCTGGACAGCTGACTGTACTGGAAGCTGAAGTGACTCTGACTGGGCAAAATGGCAAAAACAGCCCATTGTGACTGGCCCAGAGGCCCTATGCATCCTGGGCATAGATTAACTCAGGAGAAGGGTATTTCAAAGACCCCAAACAGCAGTGCTAGGCTTTTGGGAGACCTTTAGAGACAGAGGAAATTAGGCAGCTGAATAACTTGCCTGGTCTCTCAGAGGTCCCCTTTGCTGTGGGGTGGCTGAGGATTGAAGAATAACAGGTACTGATGGCTACCACAGTGAGGTGTCAGCAATATAACACCAGCCAATACTCAGTGACCCCCATCCATGAGATGGGTCCTGAACTGGAGACCCAGTGAGTGGCCAGCAAGACTTACTCACCCTTTAGTGGGCCATGGCCTGGAGGAAGTCACACCACCACTGAGGGCTGCTGTGCCAGACATGCTGGAACTTCAGTGTGAGCTGGAGTCCAAGGCAGCAAAGTGGTGCCACCGTCAATATTGTAAGTGTGTTTCTTTCCTTTCCTTCAGCAGTAGAGGCAGGCCACAGTTTGCTTTCACTTGGAGGGATGTCCAGTACACCTGGAACCAACTGCCCCAGGGGTGGAAACACAGCTACAGTATTTGCATTGGATTGATCTAGACTGCTCTGGAAAAGGGAGAGAGGCTTCAGAACATTTGCAATACATTAATGACATGCACTCCTGAGACAACACAGCAGAGGAAGCTTTTGAGAAAGGGGAGAGGATAATCCAAATGGTCCTAAAGGCCAGTCCTGCCATAAAGCAAAGCAAGATTTAGAGATCTGCCCAGGAAATTCAGTTTTCAGAAGTAAAATGGCAGGATGGATATTGTCAGATTCCAATGGACATGGTCAGCAAAATAGCAGCTACGTTCCCACCAACCATCAACAAGGACACACAGGCTGTCCTACACACTCTGGGTTTTTGGAGAATGCATAGTCCAGATTAGAATTAGGTCATGAGTTCTCTCTATCTTGTGACTCAGAAGAAGAATGATTTTAAGCGGGGTCCTGAATAGCAGCAAGCTTTTGAACAAATTAAAGAGGAGATTAATTTGTAGCAATAGCCCCTTGGACAGTTAGGACTGGACAAGATGTGAAAACTATGCTCTACACTGCAGATGGGAGAATGGTTCTCCCTGGAGCCTCTGACAAAACATACCCATGGAGACTTGAGGAACATCCCTGCCATTCTGGAGGCAGGAGTACAAAGAACTTGAGGCTATACCCCAAATGAAAAAGATCCTGGCAGCTTATGTAGGGGTTTGAGCTTCTTCAGAAGTGATGGGCCCCAAAGCACAGCTCCTTCTGGCACCCTGACTGCCAGTGCTGGGCTGGATGTTCAAAGGGAAAGTCCCTGGCACACATCATGGCACTGATGACACATGGATTGCTCTGATCACACAACAAGCTTCAACAGGATGTCCCAATCACCCAGGGATCTTGGAAGTTGTTACAAACTGGCTCAAAGGTGAAAATTTTGAATATTATTGGAAGAAGAAGAGGGAAAGGTGATTGTGCTGAGGAGGTCTCACCACAGAATCAGCTACCAGAAAATGAAAAGTGGTACACTTTCTTCACTGATGCTTTCTGCTGTGTTGGAGGGACACATCAAAAAAGGGAAGCTGCTACATGGAGTCCTACATGGCAGATCACAGAAGCTATGGAGGACAAGGTGGATTAAGTCAGGTTGCAGAGCTGAAAGCCATCCAGCTTTAGGTATCACTGTATGAGGGAAATGGCCAGCACTCTACCTCTATACTGACTCATGAATGGCAAATGCTCTATAGGGGTGGCCCTGAGTGGTGGAAAAAGATCAAGAGGCAGTGCAGAGGTAAAGCCATCCAGGCTGCTGAGCTGTGGAAAGACATCACTGCCTGTGTAGAGAAGCTGGCTGCAAAAGCACGTCATGTAGATCCACACATACCCAGGAGCTGGGCTGCTGAGGAACATCACAGCAATGAGCAGGCGGGTTGGGCTGCCAGGATTCCAGTGTCTCAGATGGACCTGGACTGGGAGCATAAGGGTGAATTGTTTCTGGCTCCTTGGGCCCATGACACCTCAGGACATCAGAGGTGCATCAATACAGATGGGCTCGTGATAGAGGACACTATGGATGGACACTACTTATAACTGTGAAATGTGCTGAAATGAAAAGAGGGTAAAGCTCCTGTGGTATGGTGGATGATGGTTAAAGTATAAATATGGGGAGACCTGGCAGTTTGATTATATTGCAAATGTGCCAAGGCAGGCTCTAGGTATGTACAAGGGAAAAAACACTGGATGGCTGGAGATGTACTCTGTTCCTCACGCCACTGACCCAGAATACCATCTTGGGCCTTGAAAAGCAAGTGCTGTGGCAACATGGCACCCCAGAAAGAGGTCAGTCAGACAACAGAACCCATTTCAAAAATAGAACCTCCGGTCAGAGAGCAGAGTATTAAAGTGGGTATCATGTTCCCTGTCATGCACCAGCCTCTAGGAATTGTTGAACAATAAAATGGATTTCGAAAAACCACATTGGTGGGACCTTCAAATATTGAGATCTACATTTAACTAAACCACTTGGTTAGTTAACACTAGAGGCTCCACCAATCGGCTCAGTCAAAACTCCCACATACTGTATGTAGAAGGGGATAAAGCCCCTGTGGTGCAAATGAGGAATATGTTCAGGAAGTCAGTTTGGATTAGTCCTTTCTCAAGGAAAGGTAAAACCACCCTTGGGAATGCTTTTGTTTAATGACAAAATTGCTCTTGTAGAGTAATGCAGATGGATGGGGAAACACGATGTGTACCTAAAGGGGATTTGATTTTTGAGTGAGAACAGTCTGTAATGTCAAACTGCTGTGTGCGTTGCTGATTCCTGAATGACACTGGCACTGTGTGCTGTAACTACCTGGACAGTGAGTCTGGAGTGCTCCAGATACACCAGCCATGAGCTCCTGATGCAGCTTGCAACCACCTGACAGCACACCAGCCCTCCTGCTATGGAAGATATCCAGAGCAGATAGAACTCAGTCAGGGACTCAGTGAACTCAGCAGACATCTTGGAGATATGGCCATTGATTATGGAAATGGTACCAGTGCTTATGTGCATATGCATCTGTATCTATATCTGTGTATGTAGTTGGAAGGTGTATGACTTGGGCATGAAGGACATGGTACAGAAGAAGGGTGTATCTGACTTCTCCAGGCAAGTGCCTGGAGTTCTGTGAAATCCTACTATTTGTCTTAGTTAGGGAAAAGGTGTAGGTGATATAGATTAGCTAATCTGTTCTGAATTATTTTGGCAAAAGTTTGGGCACTTTTGGTTATCCCTAGTGCTTTCTGACTTTTAGCTAAACATCATCATGCATGTGACAATAGAACTGAAATCTTTTCTATGTTTCCAGTTGGCCACAGCTCCATAATTCTCCACTGACTAAAACTGTTCCTTTATTTGTTCCCTCAGAGTGTAGGAGGCTTCCTTCTCCAGTTTGCTTTTGCAGAGCATTCAATCAACCAAATGTAATTTGCCTGTGTTGAAAAATGGAGTGCAGACCTAATTTCATGGCTTCTGGGTATCGAGAAGTACCTCACTAAAGCAGCTTGCTTCCTGCATTTCCTTTGGGTTGTTTTGGGGTTTGGTTTTGGTTGGATGGTTAGTTGGTTGGTTTTAAAAAATCTGTTTCTCTGTCACCAGTTAGTTCTCTCTCATGTCCACTGAAAACTCTCCCTTTTAGAATGCATATCTCCAGAGTCTTGCAGATGTTTACATGTAACCTACCCCTAAATGGACAGCTGGGCCTGAGGCAGTTGTTGCATTTGGGTTGTTGAGAGATGTTTGGTTTCTTAAAAGAGGAAAAGTGAAGAATTTATCTGCATTTCCTAGGGTATATTAACTCCTGAAATGTCTAAAGGAGAACTGGGCTGTCAGCTGTCACTATAAATTACACTGAAGTTAATCCTGTAGAAGACACTGAAGCCTGTTGAAGCCTGTGTGAGAGTAATGATTGAATTTGGAATCTGGGTTATTATTGCAGATGCAAACCTTCAGTGCTAACTGAGTTTCTGGTGTCTTTCAATCCTGTTTCTGCCTAGGACAGCATTAATTATTTGCAGAAGCCAAGAAGGGGCCTGGCTAGGACCCAGAGGTTTTTTTCTACTGCATCAGGTCCTTGCTAGGCTTGGGGGGAAGGGAATCTCTTCTGGGGAGGCGGGGTCCCTCCTGGGTCGAGGTAGAGTGGTCTTGTCTATTGTCAGGGGCTTTCCCTGTGAATCATTCCCTTCTTGTGCCCCTTGCCATCAGTTTGTTGCTACTGTTCATTTCCTTACCTCGTTGCTGTTTCCAGCAAAGTGTTCTTATCTTAACCCATGGTCTTGACATTTTGGGCCTCCAGTTGTCCTCTCCAGCCCCCACAGGGGGAAGGACAGGGGGAGGAGGAGTGAGCACATGGTGCATAGTTTGACATGTTTCAGTGGGAACACTAAATTGGGGGATATAATTCCTGAAACCCAACAGTGTGCAAAGGGGAGTTGCTGTCTGGGTAGAACAAATGGTGATCAGATATGACACAGTAACACACTGCTGCCTCCTCTTTGGCTTTGTACACTACAGTAAAGTGCAGCCAAGTGTTTTTGAAACTTAGTCAGCTTGTTTGTTCAATCTAGCAGTGAAATATTTGTTCTTTCAGCTGTTGAAAGAAACAACTTAATGAGACTTGCTCAGACCATACCATTTACACCAGTCCAGCTGTTTGGTGAGTACCAACTTCTTGCTTATATGTTTTGCTTTATAAATAGTTGGTATGCTACCTTTTAAAAATTGTGTTTGAGAAATTTTTGTGGATTTATTTCAAGAATTCTTATTTTCTGAAAGAGACAAAACAAGATAGAATTGTAGTCTTGCAGTAGTTTAGGGACTTTTGGAGATCCCTTGTCCAATTCCTTCCATGGTCAATTCAGATCAGATTGCTGAGGCACTGACGAATTGCATTTTGTTATATCTATAAATGGAGGGTACTCATTTTCCTTGGGAAACCTCTTTCAGTGTTTGATTGACCTAATTATGAAAATAGTGTTCTTCCCAGTATTTATGGGGGTTTCCCTTGCTGTAGCTTGTATCTGTTATTATTCATGTGATTGCTCTCAGCCTTAGAGATGAGTCTAACTCCATCTTCTATGTATCCATCCTTAGGATAGCTAAGGACAGCCAGAAGTTTCCCCTTAACCTTGGTAACTTCATTTTTCTGTTTGTCTTTCACACACATAGACACAAACACAGACACACCTGTAAATCTATGTATAAACACTATCAAGAAGAAAACCAGGTAGTAATTTAAAGAGCACTATTCCTTTATCTGGCAAAGAAAACTTTTAGTGTCTTTAGTGTCAAGGAAGGAAAGTCTTTGTTGTAACTGTAGTGTGATAGAGCACAATCCGTAAGTCTTTGGTAAGAATTCTGAAAATAGGGTGCAATATTGGCTTACAGCAGCAGAAGCTCTGCTTCTAGACTCTTGATATCTAGGTGCTGCCTTCTCAATGGGTAGAATATTCTGTCTCACAGCAACCAATTGCTGATACTTGCAGCATCGTAGGATTTCTTGTGACCTAATTGCTGTTGGCAATTAATATAGCTATCACTATATTGACCATTCTAATCTTTGAAGCTCCTAGGAGATACCTTTCTAGGTATTAAACTGTCAAAAGATAGGATTATAAGTAATACATATTATTATTATTATAATCTTATATTTAATATAAGATTATAAAGTGTGGCTAGTTATACTATCTTTATTCAGGTGTCTGTCTTCCATGTAAGGTACTGATTTTTCCAGTTGCTTTAAGTTAAAATGTGCTTAAATTACTGGATTCAACAACATCTGCACTTGTGCTAATTGGTGAAAGGCAAGCTCAAGAGTGGGGAAGAAATCTACTAGCCTGAATCCAGTTTGTGATTGCTTGTGATGATCTTTGCCTTTTTGGCATTTTAATTACCTTAGTAATCACACTTGCCACTGAAAACCTGTTCCTTACTACTTAATGTTACAAATAATGTGAGTGGCAGGAAGGAAAGCCAGATTAAAAACCAAAACCAAAACCAAACCAAACCAAACCAAACCAAACCAAACCAAACCAAAACCAAAAAGCAAACAAAAAACCAAAACCAACCAAACAAACAAACAAAACCAAAAACCCCAAAAACCCCCAAAACCAACCAACCAAACAACCTCCCCCCCCCCCCCCAAAAAAAAAACCACCAAAAACCCCCCACAAAACCAGTCCTCCTTGCTGTTAGTTTACAAATGGTGGCAAAGGAGGAGTGTTGTTGATTCTGCTGCCGGAGAGGAATGTCACTACAACTCTCCAGGAGGAAACAGACTGCAACTGAGTTAAGGCTCACTAGGTTCTGCTTGCAGAAAAAATGTTACTAGCAGGAGCAGAACATCTTAAACATTTCATCATTGCAAATAACATTGGAATTTCTAGAAAAAAATTTCAAAATATTAGTTTAAAATACCAAAACTGTTAGCTTCCCGATAATTTGCTTTAGCTTGTTCTCCTGGAAATGTCCTTTCCCTGGACTCTAATTTCCCTGGCTTATCACATCATGTCCAAGTCACCACTTTTGAAGAAACTTAGCTCTCTGTCTGAGGCAAAAGATGGCACTCTCAACTACAGCCAATATTGTATCACCACAAAATCAAATCCCTTTAATCTTTAATACTCAGTAACTATTACAAACTGTTTGCCTTGTTGTCATTTCCCCCCCTAGATTTATTTTTAACTATTATTTTAACCTATTGTTTTAACTGTTTTTGGACTAAGATTTGAATTCAGATGTTCTGCTCCTGCATGTTTGTTTGGGTGTTTGTTGTTTTTTGGGATTTACTTTGTGAAACACAAAGTTAAAAGAAAAATACAGGGAGTGTTCCACGGATTGTGATTAACTTAAGCCTTACTAAAAATTTCCCTTCCACATAAGTGCATAAAGAGAGGGAATTGCACACAGGATGTTTAGAGTTCATGTACTGGAGATAAAAACACTTTAAAAATATGTTATTTTAAATGACTGCTACAGACTAGAGTATCAGTGAGATTTGTTTGTGTGGAAGAATCCAGAAGGTCTTGAATTTATCTTTGTTTAGAGATTTAACACAAGCTCTTTGGACCACATATTATCGTAGTAGAAGAACTAATGTACTAAATTGTGTAAGTGGGCTGGGAAAGTTTTCATACGGATGAACAGTTATGATTCTTTTAAAAAAATTGTGGTTTAGAAGGGTGTGTAAAGAGGTATTTTATTTAAAGACATGATATGAAAATGCTGTTCTCTCCTGTTTCTGCAAATGACTTTTGCTAACAAAACTTCTTTTTATTTAAGCTGGAGAGGAAGTGACAGTCTACCAGCTAGAGGAGAGTTCACCTATGAATCTTGATAAAAGCATGTCTTCCTGGTCCCAATGTGGAACAACTGCAATGATCCAAGTCCTGTCACGGGAGGAGATGGATGGGGGTCTACGGAGGGCCATGAAGGTCATTTGTACTTGGTCTGAGAATGATGTGTTAAAGTTGGGACAAGTATTTATTGTGAAGTCTTTCCTGCCAGAGGTGGTTCAAACTTGGCAAAAGATCTTTCACCATGGCACAGTATTACATCTCTGTCTGAGGGTGAGTTCAGACCTGAAGGAGCACTGACTGGCCTAGCCTGATGTTAGACTGCTTACTTGTTAATGTCTTCAACAAGGATGACTTGTGTTTCAATGTTATCTTTTGGAAAGAAAAAAGGTTTTGAAGAAGATGTATTTCCTATGTATAAAAAATAGAAAATCAGGATATGTGTGTTTGTTTGTTTGTTTAGGTTTTTTTACAATTCATGACACCTTTCTTCATGAAAGTGAAGTGCTGTTAATAACAAAATCTTCTTTTCAGGAGATTCAACAGCAAAGGGTTGCCCAGAAGTTAATCTATACCTTCAACCAGGTGAAGCCTCATACTATCCCGTATACTCCAAGGTAAACACAATGTCTTTAAATACCAGGTGAAAGAGGTTTCTCCTTTCAGCCTCCTTTTCCATTGTGGGTTGCAATGATCATGCAGCGATGATGATAATTTCTAAGTATACTTAATGAGCTTTTAGGAGGAAAAGTAGGCAGATTTTAAGATTTTCTTTATAGCCACATGTAGTGACAAAATAAACATTCTGTTCCTTAGATTTAGCAAGAATTGCCTTTTATATAATTAACTTAATATTAATTATAATTATTATAATTATAAATATAATAAAACAATCTCATGTATGCATTTACAGTGGACTAGGATAAAACAGATTCTGGTTTTTTTTTGTTCATAAACTACACTTTCTGATCAGGTACTTTTTTTTGAGAGTTGTCAGACCAAGAAAGCCTTTTTCTCTCTGCTGTTTGGTACCTACTGTTGTTGAAAATGCTCCATCCAAAGGAGACATGGCCTCCTTTTTGACATACTTGCTGTGCATCTTGCTGGTTGTTGACTGTGAGGATGCTTATTACCCATGACAGGCAGCATTTATGTCTACAGGTTCCTGGAAGTTTTCCTCATCTACTGCCATTCAGCAAACCAGTGGCTGACCATCGAGAAGTACATGACAGGTGAATTTCGGAAATACAACAACAACAATGGGGATGAGATTACTCCCATCAGCTTGCTGGAGGAGCTGATGCTGGCCTTCTCTCACTGGACCTATGTCTACACCCGTGGGGAGCTCCTTGTCCTGGATTTGCAAGGTGACTCCTAGTGTAGGATTGCTGTTTGAAAACTAATCTTCTCAAAAGAGAATTTAGTACTGAGGAATGGGCCAAATTCTCACTTAGACAAGAAAAAACAAAGCTCAAAAAACCTTTGGATGTCTGTTGTGTGATGCTGATAAATGAGAATTCACAGAAACAGTCTAGGTTAATGTAGGTGTAATAGGAAAATAATATTGTTTCAAATGCTTCTAGGCTAAAAGACCAAAAGAGCAGTTAGATAAACTGCAGGGACACTTCATCCAGCTCCAAAAAAGGCACTCTTCACAGTTAAGGTATTTTTATTTTTCATAAGATATATAAATAATACAGAGATTCAAGTGTACTCACGTATACATGCACACTCAATGTGTATGTAAATCTGTCAAAAAAGTGAACTATCTGCATTTTTTATTGTTCATATTAATAAATCTGTGTGCAGTTTAAGTAAGCTGTAAGTCTGAATGCTATTCACAAAGTCTAGTGACTCCTTCAAAGAGCATGTGATCATTTTACTGTACATATGTAAGTGGGAAGATGAGGAGATAAACCAGTTTTTGAGGAGATAAAACAGTTGACAATGTTCAGATGAACATCACCCTTCAAAGGGTATAAACATTATCACTTTTCATTTCTGTCAAGGGAAAAGTCTATGGGTAGCCAGAGACTTAACATATTTATATTTTACAGCATAAATTGCAACAAGACATACTTATTATACAAAATAAGCCTATAATTCCATAATTCCATCCCTGCCTTGATTGGCTTTAGCTTTACATTAAAAAAAAAAAAAAAAAAAAAAAAGAGAGAGAGAGAGAGAGATACATAAGAATAAGTGTGTCTTTTCCATAGCCTATGAGAATTTGTATGAAATTTGCTCAAGTTTATGTGTTGGCTCAAAAAATTGAGAACATAAACATCTTTGTAAATCTCAGTTCTCATCTTAAACAAACTGAGATCGGCTCTAGTTTTGGTCTTATGTTTAATTCTCTAATCTGGAACTAAGGAAAAGTGCAAGGACTGCTCTCCTTGAAGCTCTGCTAGGATGAATCTGGATGACAATTCACTATCTAATACCAGGGTTATCTGCACATATATATATATATATATATATATATGTATGTGTATGTATATGTATATGTATATATATATATATATATATACATTTCTGCCTAATTTACATCAACTGAAATGGCCTACATTGCAATCTGGGGGTGCTTCAGTCACATTATTCTGTATCCAGAATCTTTATTTTTGTTGCAGAACATAAATTTACAATGTTGAATAGAATTGCATATCACATGGTCATATGACCATAGATTTTTCATTAGTGAAAAAGCACAGCAATTTTGTCAGATATTAGAAAAAAATTGTTTTCATAAAGGTATGTACTTTAATCAGTTTGGTGAAAACTGCAGCACAGATATCAACATTCAGCTATCATAATGTAATTGTTTCTGTAATATGCTTCCTTGGCCACCCAAATGGAGAAGGGGATAACAGATCCAAATATTTGCACATCATGAAATTGTGGCTTCTTGTATTTGTTACCTTGAAGAGAATGTGTGTCTGAAAGTAGCTCTACTGATGTTGGTAAGATCAGCATCTGATTAGTACCTTTACTCCAAGTAAAATAACAGTATTTTGGTTGGTCACATTTTAGTTAGTTGAGCTTCAATATAGTATTTATTACATTTTTGTATGCTTTCCATCTACATATAAACTAACGTCAAAGCATCTGAAGTCAGAACTGTAATAAGAACTATACTGCCAGTACTTTACACACTTTTATACTCATAGCATTTACATTCTAGGTCATGACCACTTTAACTGTGACAGTTTATGATGTACCAAGAAAGTGGTGGATGAGGAAATCATGACGACCCTCCTTTGTAACACACACAATGTTTATTTGTTGTAGGTGTTGGGGAAAACCTTACAGATCCATCTGTGATTAAACCTGAAGACAAAAAGTAGGTTTCTTTCTGTTGAAATTATCATTCATTTCAGATATTCTGCCAACAGTCTGTGTATTTAGGGTGGTTTTCTATATTTTGTGGGGGAGATTTTAGGGTTTTTTTTCTCATGGTGTTTGAGTTAAATGATTGGCAGTATGATGCCAATGGAGAAACTACATCTTCTCCTGTGCTTTGGAGAGCTCTAAGTGTCCCAGCTCCCAACATGTGGTAGGAGGTGTATGAAAGGTGTGAGGGTCTTCATTGCTGTGCTGGGAGCAGTCTCTTCACAGAGTTGTACAAAGGATGTGAACGTGGCAGTCCAGTTTTCCCTGACTTTTTCATGGAGTATATGGGGCCACAATAGCTTAAGAGGTTGAAAAGAGGGCCCCTGGCTCTCTAATCACTTCAATAGGTTTTAGTGCTTCATTTAAGCACTCAGCATGATTTCAGAGTCATGATATGAAGATGGTAAATCATGAGTGGAAACTTAGAAAAACTGGGCAGACTAGACAGACAGAAATAACAGTCAGTCTTTGTGAATCAAATCTCAGAATCAGAACCATGGCTGTTCTCCCATTCTGTGACCTTGCTCTTCAATGGTATTTCCTGGAGTGAGAGCAGAAGTAGTGGTGTTGATGGCTGCTCTCCCACAGCTCTCTGACTCTTCCTAAACCCATACACCTCTCCAGATCTGCCCCGACATCCCTGCCCCTCCCCTATCTGGCATTCATCTCAGTCAGCTCATGCCATTTGATTGAAGGGAAGTCTCATGTTTGGAAGGTAGGAAGGTGCAAATGTAAATAGTCTAATGCAATGAAAAGGGAAATTAACTATAGAAATATCAGATGACTTGCCCACAACTTGGAAATCCAAGTAAATTTTGTGAATTCTTAGTTCTGGGACCATAATTAATATTTCAAAAAGAAAAGTAATAAATGACTGCCTTAATGTTTAACTCTTTACCCTAGGTAGGCCACAGGTTCATGATAGAAGGACATAGCTCAAGTAAGAAATGTAGAGAGTCAATCATGTTGGTAGTTGTTCTCTAGATTTTAGCAAAACAGGTAGTTGTTTAGAGCAACAGGTAGTTCTCTAGGTATTAGCAAATACTTTTAAGGTAGACTGCAAATGTATGAAATCATGACTTGCTACTGTTCAAGTACATTTTTTATATTAGTGGGCACATAAACTTCTGTAAACACTAGGGAGGCACTGACCAAAGTAGTTCACAAGGTAAGTCAGCTTACCCTCCTTAAAATAAGGATAATATTTATCTACATTATTACTAGGAAGTTTATTAGTGTTCTTATCTATTATTTTTGCTACTAAATAATTTTGATTAATTGATTAGTAAAACTTGATCATACAGATCTTTTTCTCAGAACTTTTTGTTGTTTATCATCTGCAAAAAAGTTAGTCCTAGCTAGAGAGCAAGTGTTAATTAATTAATCAAATCCAGCTTGATTTTCTTATATTCAGGAAGATCTTCAGAACAGCAGCTAGTGAAACAATATTGTTTTATTTCTGGTTCTAAAGGAATAAGGCAGTGAAACTGTGGTATTTTCTGGAGGCAGATACCCAATTCTGAGAAACACTTTCTAAGAGTGATAAGAATTACAATGTAAAAGCACTGTCTTTGCTTTAAGCTTCATTTGCTCACAGAACTTTTCTGACAGAGGCAAGATGTGTTTAAGTTTTATTTTGTAAAGATATATATATATCTTTACAAAATATATAGATATTATATATAGATAAGATCAAAACCTGTCTCAAAAGAAACTTTGAGCTCACCATGTTCTCTTGGAAACCTAGGATAAAATAGGTGGCACCTAACTGACAGAGCTGATTGAAATTTTAGATTTACTTATAGTTAAATTTATTTGTTTTGCATTTTTAACTCCATTAGTTTATTGGTTCATGTCATGCTGTCATGTGTCATGTAATTCTTTTATTTCATGCATCCTACATTGTGTTTCAGAAAGGACTTTGCAATGGCGAAGTGTGACCTCCAGGTCTGTGATAGTGCTTTATGTCTTAGTTTTATATCCAGATCAAGACAAATATAATAGATCTGTTTGGAAAGTGTGGTAATGCTGTGACATCTCACACAGATCCTGAGCTGACGCAAGTCAGTGTAAGATCTGGCCACATGCTCTGTGTAGAATGCATGAAGTGATAAAATGATACAGGTATGACATTCACAAGAAGATTTCCTTTAAAACAGGTGTAACAGAGGCACAGCAGCAGGATTTTAACACAGTCCTTGCAGATTTCCATCCTGCCCAAACATTGAGAAGAATTGTCTCAAAAGCAATACTGTGGGTGCTTTTTGCAACATGTACTTTTTGGCAAGGTCACAACAAAGTTAATGAGGGTAATGCTCTTGAGGATATTAGGTCCAGATTCAGGGATGAGGAAAAGAGAGTTCTGAGTTTCAGACTGAAAAGAACTGGTACATTCACAGAGCATCTATTTCTAATAGTTCGATACTATCACTGCCTGAAAGATTTTTATTTTTTTTTTTTAATTGAAGTGTTTCTTTCTGGTGCTGCCTACTAAAAACACAGAGGAAAAAATTTCAACAATCTTCTCCTTCAATCTTTTTTCCATGTTAAACTATCTCCTAATCTTTACATGTTTTGGTTTCTAGGCTGATGATCATTTCTGACTTATCCCCAGATTCATTGAAAGAGTTTTCCAAACTGAAATGCAGGATTCCTCTTGAACCATTGCCAATGCTGGCTAGAGAGGAAAGGTTACTTCACATGTATTACAGAGACTATACCTTTTTATCTCAAAACTATGTGAGATAATACCAATCTGTCTTACTTGCTTTACTTTGCACACAGTAATGGTTAGATTAGAGGAAGTATCATAGTTGTTGTATGGCCTTGAAATTAGCAAAGTCTTCCTAATTTCCTATACCTGCTCAAGCAAATACTTAGGTACATTCTATTTCTATGGCATTCCATCAGATTCCAACGAAGGATAGAAATGGCTATACTGAATCATGTTATTTAAAGTGGATTTATGGCCCTTCATTGATACTTCACTTCTTCCCTTGTTTGATGTATTAATTTGCATTAAAAGATGATTGGATGAATCCTTCACAGGATCCAGGAGACACATAATCTCCAGGGTCTGCAAGAAATTAGAAAGATACTAAATTTTGTATAGTAGTTTTGGCTAATCATTGCTGCTGTCTTGTGTGAAAGGGAAGAGTTTCATGTCTGAGCACTGCTTTTCCCGGAGGGAACATAGTTTTGTCAGTGTGAATTACAGTTAGATTTGAGAGAATTAAAATATTTTTCTATAGTTTCTCAGAGCTGTAATTGATTTTGGATTTTAAAATGTGCTGTTTCCACTCTGCATATCATTAAAGTACTAGCATTTGTAAAGTTTCTCTGGAAGTATTTCTTTTGCGCTGTGTTCCATAGTGTCTAGACTGTCACACTCTTGAGAGTAAAGGTGCAACTATCCTAAAATTGATGAGTGCCTGGCTTTCAGACTACCTTAAGAATCTGTTGTAATTTTGTGATACTTCTAATATCTGTGTGGGTATAGGTGGTTTTTGTTTGTAATTGTGACAACTTCTTCCAGAATATTCAATTCATTTCCACAAACTGATCCCCTAGTAGGATTGATGAATTGGTCAGAGAACAGACACATGGAAATGGGCACAGGACGAAGACAGTAAATTTCAAAACCTTGCTTGTCAGTAGCATACTGTGGGTTTGGGGGTTTTAATTTTTTTTTTTTTTAATTTTATTTTTCTGTGCTGCATGTTTTTGTGACTAGGGTTCTGCTAGACTTTGCCTTTCTAGTTTTAACTGAAGAGAAAATAGCTCTGTTTAGTTCTCACATGCCCACCACCGAAACTGGAACCAAACTACTTGATTGGTGGGAATGAGTGGTAGCTGCTGCAGAATCACACAGATTATGTCAAGTGTCATCAAAATGTCACTGTGCCCAGATTTCCTTCGAGCATTTTAGTAGGGGCTGATGGGTCTGTCCTGTCTGCCTTTAGAGAAAAAGAAAAGTAGTGTGGAATATATGTAGGCTAATATTATACTGGAACTGAAAGTTTTCTCATCTCATATCTAAGAAATTTATAATGTGCATTAAACCTTGATTGTCTTGAAAAAAAGGGCTAACTGATTTTAAAAAAATGAAAAATGGCATCATCTCTCTCCCCTATAACTGCTTCATTTTAGATTAATTAATTTTTTAAGAATATTTCTTTTAGGTCTGGAAAGATGGTATTTGGACCAGCAAACCTAGGAGAAGATGCCATAAGAAACTTCATTGCAAAGCATCGTTGTAATTCTTGCTGCAGAAAGCTGAAACTTCCTGGTATGCAAAGTAAATATTAATTTTTAATCTATGTATAATCTTATAAGTGCAACAAAGTGAGGGCCTTGCTGTGCTATAAAGACAAGACCTGAAATTCTATTGAGCTGAAAGACTCTGGTAGGCACAGTCTTCCTGTGCAAAAGCAGATACAAGAATACTGTTCTTTTGCCTAGCACCCATGTAAGTGTGGGAGTTCATCAACCTGGTGTTGGCATTCAGCATGAAAACTTCTTTCCATCAAATTGTTTCCGTTTCTTTGCTAAGTAGGAGCCCATTTTTCCAGGGTCATCACTACAGATAACATCTGCAACAACTTTCAGAATAAGAAGGAGCAACAATAGAAAATTTGCAATGCATCAGCTGGGAAAAACCTCACTGGAGGTTTTCTGGCCCTGCTGCAGCCCCTACTCATGCTTATTTGGATTGCCTGATGTTCACCTTATATTTGGTAGAAAGTGCTTCTGTTTGATTTGTGGCAGATTTTAGAGACTGAAAGCCCAGATGGATTGCTTTCTGGATAACTTTTCAGCCGACGATTATTTTCTGTAGCGAAAGCTCATTCCCTTTGTTGCCTACATAGAGTAATAATTGCTGTTTAAAACTGCAATGCTATTTGCTTGATTATTTTTGTCTGTGGCAGCTGGAGATAATAGAGGGGAAAATCAGCTGAATGAATACAGTCAGGGAAGATTCATTCATATGGGCTCACACCACTGAGCTCTCCAGGGCTCTCAACCCCCTGGTTCTTATTTGCCTTGCTCCAGATTTTCTTCCTCCTGGAAACATCAAACAAACTGCCATCAGTTATTGGGTTGAACACTGCTTGAGATGTTTGTGCTTTTCAGACATTTACTTTGCTGCATTATTGAATTGTTTTCTTGCCATAGATTTGAGAAGTGACTACACTTTGGAAACTGCTGGTTCAGCCTTCGGAGTAGAAATGGGAAAAAATGAAAGCACCAAAGAAGCTAATGATGCAGATGGGTCTTCTGAGTATGACACACAACTGTGAAGCAGAGAGCCCATGCGTTTGCATGCTTCCAAACCTGTCCTTTGATAAAGGACATCACTGCCACAATTATCACTGCCAAGGGTTTGTCCAAAATCGCAAAATACAGGTGACTGAGTGAAGCATCTGTCTGCCCTGGCTAGATGCTATAGAAAAGGAATGTAAAAAATTAGCTTTATTCACTTCCCTTCCATGCTCTTGTGCTGGCCTTTCTTGTACAGATTAATGAATTGGCAGGAGCAGGTCACCCCTTACCTGGATGAACTGTCCCATCAGTGCCTTTTTTTTAAATAATGTGAATCATGGTTCAAAGTTGCACTTTCTTAGGAAAATGACTGTGACAAGTTTATTTCCAAGTGGTAGAAATTTTTGTTTCTGCTCTTTACTAAATCAATGAATGTATACACGTGCAAATCATTAATTTTCAGTCAGAGCCCACTCAGCCCCATGTTCAATTTTCTTGAGCATAAACGGCTCTCCAGGAAATTGCAGAAATACTACTTTCTCTTTATTATTGATTTTGATGCAGAGACAAACAAAAAACATATGAGCAATGAAGTTTTGATTTAAACAGTAGTCATGACAGACTGAAAAAATTTGTAGGAAATTTGTCTTCAACTCTTTTCACATACCAAGAAAAAGTTGCACAATAAAGCAGCAGATTATTTGACCCACAAGCATCAATTTTTCTCATTTTGAGGTAATGAAGTTGAATATTCTGTGGTCTTTAATACAAACGTCTTGAATGCCATTTGACTTTTAGGACTTGCCTGTCTCTATAATATTTTAGTTTCCAAATGTTTTAAAGTTACAATTGGAGGAAAGACTTTAGACGTCACAAAGAATAGTATGCTCCATTTGGCATTTAACTTGTTGTCAGTGTCAGGCTGAATGTAGGACTGCTGTCTAACAGTGGTGCAATTATTTTAGGCATCATCCACATTTGTTTCTGTTGATGTTCCCTGATCACAACTGAAATCAGAAAAATCAATCTGTGCAATATGATTTTTATAGAGTAAAACAGAAATTTTAAGCAGAAGTATTTCTAATACAACTGGTGTTCTAATACAGGTCACACCATTAAAGCAACTTTGTACTTTGGTGTTGAGTAAAAAAACCAAAGGTTCAAATGTCAGTCATTAGAAGACCTTATACTTGAATAAAAAAGAAAATTGTGTTTCCACTACAGCTGTCAGTAAATTTTAAGGTGTAAGGGGGTTTTAAATTATAATCTGTGATTTACTTGGTACATTTAGTAAGTGTTTACATATGCATATTTGGATTTGGAATTTACATGTTCCCAGTTTTATATTGATTATGATATTGATGTTGAAGTAATCAGCATTGTATACAGTCATTGAAGTCATCATCTTCACAATGTTTAGCTGAGATGCCTTCAGTTTCTGAGATCATTCAGAAGAGGTTCCTATTGCTTTTTTTCTTTTTAACATAATTTGATAGAACCCTCCCATATTTTTTCCCATTTGATTATACTTCTCATTTTGCAAAATACACATTTTTCTTTGGCTCTTTTATTTGAAATCAAGTCAATATGCTAGAAAACTTAACTTGTCTGTGAAAGAGGTTGTTTGATTGAATCTCTGCAGACTGAGGGTGAATTTTGGTCCATAGGCATGTAAGGTAGTAATTCTGCTTCTTGTGGTTGAAAATCTGACTTTAAGAAGATATGTGCTTACATTAATACATATATGCTTTAAAGAAAGTTCTCTCAAGGATGTCTAACTGTTTGCATGCCTTTAAAGTCAGTTAAGTTGAATGACACATAAATATGTCTTTAAAGTCAAAGACAACATAACTCCTGCCTTGATAGTGTTGTTTTCCTCAAATGCTGCCATAAATTCAGAACACATATATATTATGCACAAAAAAAATAAACTCTAGACCAGGCTGGGCCTGAGCACCTTTCATTTCCTTACAAGTTTTGAAAGATCAGATCATTCTTCAGATGATCTTTTCTTGACAATGCTCCTGTTGCCTGCAAGAGTGGGTAGCTCCTGCATTCACGGAAACACTTGTGAGAATTCTTATGATGTAGAGTTAGGTCAGTGTAGATTAATCTTATTCCTTCTTGTCAGTATCTGTCAAGGTAAATAGTACATTACAGTATGAAATTGGGGATCCTTGCAAGATACTAATCTGTGTTAAAATGTAGTTTATTTAATTTTTTAGCTATTTAATTTTGTTCAGCTTGAAATATAAAGTGGATGAAACAAGAAAAAGAGGCATTTCAAATTGTTCAACTGTATATTTTTATCCTTGCACTAATTTTTCATGTGTGGAGACACTAAGCTGAAGAAGTCCAGTAATTCTGCTGGCTGATAAATTATGCTTCACCTTTCTTTTTGCATTTTTTGGGAGTGCTGATTCGTATTTTGCTAAACTGTAAATTTAAGTATTTGATTACAGACATTCCTCTCCTCCTTTTCCATAATTCAGTAAGAACTTACATTTTAAATAATTAAAAAAAATATTTCTTTTGAGATCTTGGTGTCCTTCTTACTACAAACTGTGTACATTATTTAAATTGTCTCTTGATTTCTAAATACTGAGCTTGGGTTGAAGCACATGCCTACTAAACACATGAAAAAAACCAAACAACCATTTATGGGGACAGCAGTAGGCCCCACTCACACTAAAATTTGGGTTCATATGAAATGAAAGAAGTAGAAATCAAGTTCTTTCCCCAACTGCTTGAAAACTAGAGTGGAAGAGGAAATCATGTGTGTCAAAACAAACCATAGGGGTTTCTGATTATTAGCTTCAATATTTGTTTATGCTGAAAAGCACATACAGGGATTTCTTTTATAATTCTGGTGGGTTCAGGAAAAAAAAAATAAAAAGCCCTGTTTACTTTGTTCAAATAAGTCAAGCAGTAAAGTTTTGAAAGAACCAAACAAACAAAAAATCCACCAGAGTATTTATAAGCTCACTTTTTAATATGAGCTTAAGAGAAGCTTACTTAGGAATTCATTTGGGATTATCCACAGCAAAATGTTTTTTTGGCATCTTCTACATTGGACATGTAGCTTGAAAATATGAAAAATATTCAGAAATTGAAAACCTCATACTCAGGAAGGCTTCTTTTTCTTTTCTTCATAGTTGTGGTGTATTTGGGGTTATTAATTTATTGATAGTGCAATAAAATCAAAAGGGATATTACACGTATTTTCTAGAAATGGATTTGTATTTGTTGTAGCATTGTCAGTCTATTTCATATTATTATAAAGAATAAAAGAACACTTTCACGATGTTTCTGTTCTTGATAGGTGTAAAATGAAATAATGTTTCTGAGCACTAATGGAAACAGGTGAAAGTAACATACAGAGAATAATGCAGTTATTTTCACTTTTAATCTCAAAGTAATAAACATCTATTCTATATTTATCCTGTGGTTTCCAGCTCCTTTTTTGTTTTAGTTCTGTAGTAGCATTAGTTTCTGTTCTTGTAGTCAATATACTTAGAGCAAGAATACTTCTACACCTGTCTCATAAGCCAAAACTAAATTTTACAGGAAAAGAAAGTAGATATTTTAATTTACTTTTTAGTTTTTCAATAAACTATGAATTTTTTTAAATTGAGATGTCTAATCAATTCTTAGAAAACTTGTTAAATCAAATCACTGCTGCAAGTTTTAGAAAAATAGATATAATTGCTTAAATATAACAGCCTTATTTTTTTCACTATAATTTTAGCTCTCTGATGTGAAAACCCTGTATAGGCACAAGTGTAAGCAAGAAGCAGCCATAAATTATTAGCTCTCAGTTATCAAATCTGCTATGTTTTATATCTGTTTTCAGTTCTTAAGACGCTGATGCCAGTCACTTTTTGCTGAAAAATTGTCCCCAGAGATAAAGGAAAATTTGTCTGGATTGACCTAGGCCTTCTCATCAACTGTCACACCAGAGCAGTCAGTGCTTACCTTATTGCTAGATCGTTTGCAAGATCTGTTATGCTTTTCAGCTTTTCTTTACTGTCCTTGTCACATCTTGACTTGTCCTGGAAGACAGTTTGATCTCTCAATTCATGGTAACTACTCTGGGGAAGAAAAATGTCAAACTAAAACTAAGCAAAAACTATTTTCCTCTTTGTCCTGGGGTGACATTATGAGGCTTGTATCCTGTATTGTCTGTTCTGTTTATGCTGGATATTAAGTTCTGCACTTAAGACAGGTTCCAAAAGCAAAGAGGGAAAAAGGAAGCTCAGAGTTTGTTTTCAGAAACTGCACTCACTCCTCTGCATTCCCTCTCACAGACTGTGTTGTCTGCAGCACGGATAGTGCGAGAGAGCTCTCCTTTGCTTTTAGTTAGTTTTTAGCTAGCTGAGGCAGAGAAGTTCCCTCCACTGTGGCTTTTCTGTTTCTTGGAACTGACCAGCCTGCTCTGAACTGGAAACGCAGAAGAGCACCAGGAGGTCCCACCGGGGCCTGGGACGGCATTTTCCAGCGCAGCAGGGACTGATGAGGGACTGATGAGGGACTGAGCAAGCCAAGTTACACCCAGGACAAGGGCTTTCTGAATGTGCCATCTCTTCAGAACAGCCAGAGGTTTTATTGTTTAATAGTATTCATTTCTTATGCTTGTGAACTTTGCTTGTTCAATAAGCAGGGTTTTTTCACTTTTCTCCAGGGAAATATTTTCCCAAACCAGTTAGGGGAAGGGCTGCTTGAATCTGCTTCCTAGAGGGACCCCTTTGGAAGTTTCCTCCCAAATTTGCCCTAAACCAGGACACTCTTTGATATTGAAGAGCATGTAAACAGTGCTCTGTCCATTTGCCTGTACGGCACTGGTTCTGTTAGCAGAACAGAAAACAAACAAGTGTTTTAAAATATCCTGGGTACATTTAGATGTTAATATTCAGTTATGATAAAGCACTTAAGGTTCTAGAAGGAAAAATGGAAAAGTTCTGCAGGAAAGAAATAACTTTTTTGCCTAAAGGAAGTCTGGCTGTGTTCTTCGTGTCAAAGATTTACCCAAATGGCTTCTCTTTCTCAGGTTGCCATTGAAAATAATATGATTTAGGTTTGATGCTTTGCAGGTAGCCCAAACTATGCATGGCTTGCAGAAGGGAGGAGGAGATGAAAGAGGAGAGCGGGAGATGAGGAATGGGAGGGGAGGCTGAGGCAGCAGTCTCTGACTTCTGAGCCCTTCTCCCGCTGCATTTCCTGAATGAACCCTTGTCCCATACAGATACTTCCAATGTCATCTTATTTCTATTATCTGAGCATGAGACAGTGATATGTACCAAAACACATTTATATGGTGTACTCAGAGTGGCCTGGTTTCAATAGGTGTCTCACCTGAAGATGAAAAAAGAGATGCTTCTTCTCAGATGACCCCTACTACGACATTTGAAGTATTAATGTGCCCTCTGAAAACATCTGAGCAGAAAAGAGTCAGGTCAGCAATTGATCAAGAAGAGCAATGGAGGTTCAGGGTGGTCAGCTAGGAATGGCCACATCTTCCTCCTATTCTACTAAATATAAGGTTGGCCTCAAGTGACCATAAGAAAATATGGTCTGGATTAACTTCAGGTGACCTCTGTGCATTGAAGGAGCCCAGGCTGACCCTCAGTGATTACTTGGTATAGCTAATTGGAATTAAGGCTGATATTAGATGACAAATCTGCAAGTTAATTTGTTCTGAACAGGATTCCAAATAACTTATTGAATGAAAACGGGGCCCAGTGTGACCCTGGGCAGTTTACTGGGTGTAAAGCTGACCCCAAGCATTGAGGTTAGATGACCCCAAGCAGATCACCAGCTATTATATTGTCCCAAGGTGACCTCTTTTATCTAATTTGCTAGATGTGGTCAACATTTGAGCCTTGGGGCTCTCAAATGAAGCCAATTGGACCTTATGGTGACTCCTATATGTTATTTAAATTCATGTTTACTTGAACTAACCTGTGCCATGACTGTGAGAGTTGACCTTAGCTGACTCTACAGTAAGAGTTCCATCTTCAGTTGAATTCAGATGACCTCAGACAGGACCAAAGACGGTGATTGACCTATTGGTATCAAATGAGGGGAAGGTTGATGTCAAATGATAAACCAAACAATTAATTGGATCTGAGGTTTGCCTTGAATGACTTCTGGGCACTTGAGCACAGGCTGCACTGAGCTTACATGAACCCTAACAGGTTCTCTGGTTGACCTCAAATGAATCCTGAATGCTTAACTGGATACCAACAGACTTTAAATATTTGCACTTCCTCCAAAAGAGAAGAGTGGTGACTTTAAAGGACCTCTGTGAAGGTCAAGTGTATATCAAGTCTGTCCAGGTCTCTGTATGTCAGGTTGACCTCAGATGATCCTAGGTTCCAAACAAGAGCCTAGCTGATCTCAAACAACACCTTGCATATACCCAGGTCTCATGATGGTGCTGGATAAGCCCTATTTGACAGGTTAACTGACCCCTCAGCTTCACCTCAGATGACCCTACACAAATTATTTAGCCCACAAGTTCATCTCAAATGATCTTCCTGAGAAGTGATCATAGGCCAGTGAATTGACTCCCATTTAACCTCTACTGACCCCAAGCAGTTACTTGGATATCAGGTTCATCTCAAATGATATTTAGAGCCTGTAACTGAGCCGTGCTAAAAGTTGACTTCCAATGAGCTCCTAGGTGGAATTGGGGCTGATAATTTGCCTAAGTGACCTCCTCTTGGAAATTAAGGAACACAATTGCCTATCTCAAACACTGTTAAGGCCACAGAAAGAGGGAACTTGTGACAGAAAGGTGTTACTTCCAGGCCTGGCAGTGGCACATCCTGGTTAACGCATCCAGACAAATGTTCCTCCAAGTGACAGACTGTGTGAAAAAACCCCAGCTATTCATACCTGAGCATGTCACTGATCTAACAAAGATCGTGTTTGGGACCAGTTATGGAACTGATGCCATTTGCAACCATCACCAAAGCTCCCCAGATATGCCTCCCTGGATCCTGAAACTCAGGCTGTATAAAGGTGGTGCTGTTGTCTTGGTGTTAAGTCCTAGGGGGAGGTCAACAAAGCTTGAGAAGAAGGATGTATCACTGACAGTGGATAAAAAAATACAGAATTAATGGGGCACAAGACATTTGTCAGACCTCCCAAGAAAAGGAAGAAACTTATAAAGCCAACTCAGCAACTCTATTGAATCAGCTCCAACTGCATGAAAGGTAATTCCTGCAGAGGGATCTGCAACCACCGGCTCACAGAACACCAGCCCAAGAAAGCCACTGACTCAAAAGAAGAGAAAGAAGAGAAACACTGAGCATGTGGACTAGTTAGCAGAAGAAGCAAGAGAATAATCTAATCAATAGAAGATAGAATACTACTTAATACACAAACTGTGTAGCTTGCAGTCAATAAGGATTAATTCCTTTGTTTGCTAAAATGTATAAATAGTGAAAAGATTTGACAGTCCTTGGCAGACCTTGTATAGCCAGCATCCCTTCCTGTACAGAACATACCAACAGAAGAATAGAAGTGTACCCTGCTCCACCACTGAGAGCTGAGGGTGAAAATGGACTAATGGGGCACTTCTGGATCCACAGGTGGTGACTGTATTCTGCCTGTACTATCTCTCTCCTTCCCTCTCTCTCCCTTTCACTCTTTCCCCTCTTCACTGAATATTACAAAATAAAGTTGGTGTTAAAACAGCATTTGGTCTAGTTTGTACTGTAATTTGAGCAAAGTCATCTCTCACTATTCGCATCGTAGCACCTCCAAATAGGTAAGTGGCTCTCATATTGATGTCACTTGGCCTCAGGTTGCAAAAGCCTGAAATTACCTCTAGTGATGTGAATGAATCTCAGATTCACTTCAATTGACTCCTATACACCACGCAAGGACTTTGTTAATTTCAGATGATTCCCTTGTCAACTCTTTGTATATCAATTTAACATCAGATGACCCTGGAGAAAATCTGTGGGATATTTCACATTGAATTGATGATATGGCAGACCTCAGACTACCCCAGTGAAATTTGCTAGATTGACTAGACTTTAGATGCTAGGCAAAAAAATACAGACTGTGATAGACCTTACATGACTTCTTGTATAGATTATTGTCTCCGAGTTTGACCTGACATCACCCCTGGTCAGGCAGTGGGAATGAGCTGACCTTCAATGACCTTTGTGCTAATCATTACATTTCTCATTGACCTCAGATGGTCCTTGTAGAGCAAATGACATGCAGGACTATTATTGGTTTTTGACTAAAAAGTAGAATCACAGATCCTTTTTTCACTAAAAACATCAAGTCATTTCCTACAAAGCTGCTTCTAATCCAGCTGGCCTCCAGCCTGTACAGCTGCATGGAGTTAAGTCCATCCAACCCATGAGCAGGACTTTGCTTTTGTCTCACTTAGCAATGCCCCTGCTCATCCTTTTCCATCCTGTGTCTGTCAAATAGCTGATGCATCATCTGCTTATCCTAATTCGTTATCCTTCATTAATTGGGTAAGAGCACACTCATGCCCAATCATGATTCTTGTCTATCTCTAATTTCACTTTATTTTTAACACATTTCCTAACAGCCCTAAGACCCCAACTTATGTACTTGTGATGTGAGCTGAGACCATATGGCTGGGCCTGGGACTTATGGACCTGAGGCAAACTGGGGCTACAACTGAATTCAAACAACTCCTGAGTGGCAAAAAAGGAGAATGATTTTCTGAAAAGGTCTGTGGTGTGTCAAACTGAGTAAAGTATTTTGCTTTAGGCCAATGAAACGTGGACAGCACTTAAAGTGAGAGAACTCTCACTGTTAAATTGGTGTAGTATTATTTCCTATATTGTATTTAAGAAGAAAGTAGAAAGAGAGCACTCCTGCTGGACATATGTGCTGATTTTGGCCCTATTTAGCTCAGTTTTCTTCAGAGTGTCTGGCATGGGATTTGTTTTGGATATGTGTTGAACACAGTGTTGATAATATGGAGATGTTTTTGTCATTGTTAAGGAGGGCTTATGCAGAGCCTTTTCTGCTTTGTGTACTATCATACATGGGAAGCTGGGATGAGACACAGCTGGGAGAGGTGGCCCCTACCGACCACAGGGACATTCCATTCCATTCCATATGACATTATACTCAGTATGTAAAGTGGAGGGGGAAAAAGAAAGAAGGAAGGAATGTTTGGAGCTATGACATTTGTCTTTCCAAGTCACTGCTACCTGTGATAGAGGCCTGTTTTCCTGAGTGTGACCTGCCTGCCCATGGGAAGCAGCAAATTATTTCCTTGTTTTGCTTTGCTTAAATGTGAGGCTCATGCTTTCCCTATTCAGCTGTCTCCCTTTCAAGCCACAAGTTTTCTAATTTTTCTGATTCTCTCCCTCATTCCACTCCTAGGAGAAAGAGTGAGTGATTCTGTGGGGCTCAGTTGCTGGTTTAGGTCATGACAGCATGAATCTTGTCACCAAGACTGACAACATAAACTCTCTCACCAGTTTGTTAAGTTAGAAAGTTGACCTTATTCAAAGTTGTACATGGGTACATGGGAATCACTATACAAAACATATAAATCAAAAGAGTTATCAAAACATTTAACTATTTATAAATTTTAGCAATCAAAGGAATTTATCGGCTTACAGGTTACATAGTTCTTTTTATTAATTAGTATTTTGTCTTCTATTGCTTATTAATTTCTCACTTCTCATGACCATTAGTCCACCACTTCAGTCTTATTATCTTTTTCTTGGATAAGGAGAGTCTCAGTAAATGTTGGTGTCTTTTCATCTCTGGTTTCTATAACAAGCCTTTGCAGTTTATAACTTCAGCATTCTTGGTATCTCAATGGGAGCAGGCAGCATGATTTCCTTTGTCTCTCTTGAGCTCTCCCTTGAAATTTCTTTCAGCTGTTTCACTGGGATTGCTGTCTGCCCGTCAATACCTGCCAAAAGTTCTCTAACTCTCATTACAACAATATGGTTGTACTGCTTTCTTGTCCAAACTAAACCTAAACTCTCTCTCAGGGGTAGTGGCAGAATGATCCATTGGCTCCTGTAAAACAGAGTATTGTCTACTACAGAAAAGAAAATCCCTCTCTTCAATGTTCCAAGTGTCACCAAAATACTAAACAACACATGAATGAGTGCTTTACTT
The DNA here is from genome assembly GCA_027886175.1 of Phylloscopus collybita. Taxonomy (NCBI): domain Eukaryota; kingdom Metazoa; phylum Chordata; class Aves; order Passeriformes; family Phylloscopidae; genus Phylloscopus; species Phylloscopus collybita. The sequence goes on along the minus strand of JAJNNQ010000052.1, from coordinate 8,631,781 downwards.
TGGCAGATACCAAACATTCTTTCTGTCCTTTATGAAATGGTATATCTCAAATAGAATCCTTACTCCTAGTAGATCTGCCTTCTTTTTGTCAAGTCCTGTCCTGGCTACAGAAAAAAAGGGGGAGAATCTTTTAGCACTGTCTGTTCAATACCACCCACATCATTGCTGGTGGTGTGGTTTTAGCAAGACAAATACTAGGCCAGAAACTGAAAGTTTACCATTTTCCCTGGCTCACTCTGGAGAGTGTGAAAGTCAGAACCACATGGCAGCTTGGCACCAGGAGAGAGCTCTGCTGCACTGGGAGAGCTGCACTGGGAGTGTCCTGTACCAGCCCTGGAGAGCCCCAGGCACTGCTGCTCCAAACTGCAGAGACCTGCTAGGAGAGCTAACTCTGAATGCCCTCAGCACTGGGAGAGAGCCACAGAGGAGCCCAAAAACCCAGCTGGAGCAGAGGCAGCTGAGTGGACACTGCTGAACACAGGTGAGCTGTGTTGGAGAAAACAGTGGGCAGCACGGCACAGATAATCTAAGCTGTCAAGGGAGTAGTTTTGTCCTAGTTATTTTTGTTGCTGCTGTTTTTTTTTTTTTTTTTTTTTTTTTTTTTTTTTTTTTTAAATGCTTTTGTTGTTGTTGTTCTTCCTGGTTTTGTTCTTTGTTTCTTTTTAGATTGGGGGGGAAAGTTTGGTGGTGAACACGCTTTTGAGGACAAAACACTCTCTGTCTTTTGTATACTGTTGTTGTGGTTTTTTTTGCTATTAGGACTGCTGTGGGTATTGTGATTTTCAGTAAATTGTTGTTGCAATTTATAATCTCTCCTAGTGTTCCTCCTTCATTAGAAGGGACAGGAGAAAGGGAACAGCTTGAGTGGGGTTTAATATTCCAGATGGCTTTTAAACCACTACAAACCCCTTAAATCTTAAAGAAGCAGAAAACACAGTTCCTTCCAGAGCATGAGGGTAACCTTCACTCTCCAGGGAACCTGCTTTAATTAATTGAACAAACACCCCAGCAATAAACATTGGAGTGCCCATTCTTCAATCATTTCATGAACCTCTCACACACTTGTTTGCCACATCTCATTCCTTCTTTCTTTCTTTGTCATCTTTCCTACTCTAAAGTTGTTGCAAATAAGACTTAAGGATCAAACTGAGCTCTTTCTGTGTGTAAAGCAGAAGTGATGAAAAGTTCCCTCTGTTTGCTGCTGAAAAATATTAAAAATCTGATGTGCTCTTAGTCACTGGTAGTATTTCAATGCTGAGGGAGGTAATTGCTACACTCAGACACTTATGGTAGGACAAAGAGATTAGATTTTCTTCTGCTCTGGAAAGGTAGACAAGCAAAACAGCCATCTCTATATTGAAATAATACAGAGGGTAAACCCCCACATTTTCAACCAGAAAATTATTCTGATATTGACATAAATATTAATAGCATCTGGCAAAACATAACCTCTTCATTTGACCCCTGTTTATCTGAGTGCTAAGCCTTCTTATTCTGTTTTTTTCAGGATCAGGCACATAGCTTGCACTTGGTTCCCAAATACGTGAGGTTAGACATTTGTGAGAAACTAAGCCCACTCCTCAAAAATTTAAGAGTTTAATAAGGGATAATAAGGGACAGATAAATAAAGCAAAAGTAAGAGCTCTGGGTGCGCTGCAACAGCCAGAGGCACCCCAAATTCTTTAGCAAGCAGTCCTTTACACTGTTGCATTACTTCCTCAAATGCCTTGGCACATTTTCGGAGCCCGTTTACTGCAGCTCCACCTCAGGCTGCCTCTGCATTGCATAAGCCCACAGTTCCAGTCTCTGAGGGTCCATCAGGGAGGCAGTCTGGGGTGGCCTCCTGCCACTTCAGACTTAGTATTCTCCTTTTATGGTATTTTGCTCTCTGCTTGTGCTGTCTCGGTTATACATTTTGCAAGAGCAGTGGTATCTTGTGATACATCCTTTGCAAGCAAGCTTACATCTTGTGATGGCCTTCCTTTGTGCACAATTTTAATTATACTGTCCGCAAAAGCAATTGCACTGTATCTACAGAAGTGGTTACAATTTATAATAATTTGCAAAAGGAATTACATAATAGCGAAATTCGGCACCTCTGTTTTGCTACATTTGAGTACAAAGCCCTTCTTCACAGACTAATCAATATACTTGTTCATGTATAGCAAGAAAATCTGTGGTCCAAGGGTTTATGGAAAGAGTGGAAAAGGAACTATGAGTTTACAAAGAGTTCCTGACTCTCTTCTCCTCAGAAAATGTAGATCAATGGTACAGAAGTGACATCCAATTACATCATGCGGGGTCCATGAAGAAGAAATGATAGATTGAGCTGGTGCCATCTTTCCAACTAAGATATTCTAAAATCACCTACTTTTAACAACCATATGTGTTAATAAAAAAAGGAAAACCAAACCAACCCCCCCAAAATACCACCTGTATTCAAAACCCAAAACCAAGACAATCCCAAAACAAAAACAAAACCAAACAAACAAACAAACAAAACCAAAACCAAAAACAAAAACACCACAAAAAAAAAAAAAAACAAACAAACAAAAAAAAAAAAAACCACCAAAAAACCCCCCAAAAACACCAAACAAAAAAAAGAAAGTGAAGAGTGTGAGAAAGGAGAAGGAGAAAGGTGATGATCCTTTATTTCCAACCCTGCAGCATTAGGAAGCACAGCTAACTCCACCTAAAACTAAATCCTTCTTATCCTGTAAGATGGGGTGATGAGGTGACAAAATTTCTGTAGTGGTTTAAGGAATCAAGTATTTGTATTTTCAGATTACTGCAGCAGCCTTCAAATGGGGCTGGAGAGGTGTGGGGTATTTTTTGGAGCAGCTGAAGTTTATTGCTTGGCTAGTGAGCTCTGAAATGTGATGCATAATACACAAAATGAATCCCCTTGAAAGAGCAGCTGGTAGGTGTGAAAAGTCTATTTTCTTTTTCAGAACTACATCTGTTAGTAAAGCCTGCCTGAAGCTGAGGATTGAGACACAATAGTACGACAAGTTTAGATGCCTTGTGAGGACATGCCTGCAGTTTGAATCCAGCCTGAGGTCCCAGAAGAACTGAGATTTCAACAGCCTTCTTGATTTTGGTAGTACCCTCCAGGGCCTCTGACTGTCACAGCTTAACATCTGCCTCTCAGTAATTCTTGATGTTTGGAATTACTACACCCCTTTCCTCTCCTTGGAAGATCAGAACTTCCCTACAGATTGCAAAATGGCTTATGAAACTGCACAAAACCTGTTGTAAATATTGTTGGTCTCTCAATCTTCCAAGCTCAAGCGTATGCAAAAATGTTTCGTATGCACGATGCTCCTCAAATCCATGTAATGAGGAGAGAAAGAACTCTAGATGATCACTTCTTGTTATAAATATGCACCATCAGATACTATATTCCATTTATTTTTCTATCTTGAATTTGCATTTCCATGCATTTGAATTTGCATTTCCATTGCACTCTACTTCATTACCTAGTGTGAAGTCCAAAAAGACAGACACTAACTAGCTATTTCTGTCACTGCTCCCTCTATTCAAATTATTAGGCAAAAGGAAAAATATACCTCCATCTCTCTGATGCTGAATTGGAACATCCCATGTAAGAGACTCTTTTTTGTTTGTCTCAGTCCTGAATTCCAGTCCCCACCTATTTGTTGAAGTCAGGTTAGTAAAAGTATTACGGCACTGAGCTCCCATGCTGACTCTATGATAGCTTTTCTTTGAATTTCTCCATTATCTGAACAGCTCTGTTTACCAAACCTATTATCCTTCTCCCTTGGTTTTCAAGCTGAGAAAGCAAAAGCAACTTCTTTAATGGCTCACAGATTGATAATTAACAATTTACATGTCCCTTGTAAGGCTGGTAAGCAAAATAACTGCTTTTGGACAGTGAAAATACTGGAGAGAAGGAAGTGGGAGTCAACTTATGTGGTTAAGTTGTACTGCTTCATTAATCACAATCTATCTTTTATCGCATTGCTCAAAGCCAAATCCATTCTGTTTCTTGGGAATGAGTTAGATTAAAATCAAGTGCTCTTAATGCAGCTTTGACATCTGGCCTAGCAGCTGGCTATCACTAATATTGCTCTTTAGAAATGTCAGGAGCAACATTTACTGTGACCATTCTAGCCCCTCTGATTTAAGCTACTGCAGAGTGCAATGAATTACCTTAAAGGAGCTCCTCTGGAAAGTTCTAAGTTTTATGCTGGATCCCCTGCCAGCCTCACCACTTCATGAGTATGAAGAATCATACAATTGAACTGATTTGACTTTGCTGCTCCTGGAGTTTCATTGCCTTTAACCTTGGGATGTAATGATGTTAATGCCATGCTAAGTGCCCCTCTTACCTGGGTTTGTCTGCTCAAGTAGTCACCCATTCTTGTTAGCTGAAAACTGCACTGATTTGCAGTGAGAGGGGAAATAGATTGATCATGATTAATACCACTATGAATGTAACCTATTTTCTTGCAAGGCTTTTGAAGGTGGTAATCATCCAGACATATTTATTTCTTTATTAATTGTAAGCTTATGCCTAAAAAGGGCTGGGATTTCACAACTCCCCCCTAATAACATCAGCCTAAAGCCCCCACTCCCTCATCTCTCCAGGCAGACTTGAATATGGAGTGCATTAAATTTGGAAGCAATTGCTCCCCTCTAATGAAGATGCAGTGGGAGGACAGTTTTCTCTCCCTAGTAGTGAAAGGCAAAGAAATTAGAGTTGGTCAGTGAAACTGTTCATCCCACAACTGGGAGGACAAATTAGAGTCCTCAGCTTTCCAGATACTATATTACCTACCTTATTTCCTAGTTGTTTTCCAGTGCCTTCTCATGTTATCTGATTCTGACTCTCTGACTTGGAAAGAATCTAGGAAATGTGATGAATTCCAAGCAGAATAGCAATTGCAGAGTCTTTATTATGACTTGGCCATTCTCAGACTGAAGGCATCAACTTGCTCCAAAGATATTGTGGTCTGAAGAGGCCAATTGTTTGGACCCACAGGAACCAGTTAGTATGCCCTGGTTTTTAGCAGAACTACTGCTCACTGGCTCATTGGGGCATCTACAAGGACATTATACACTCCAGGAGAGGCCTCTCTTGACACAGTGTAACCTAAAGCTGTTCTTTCCCAGAAAATCTCAGTTTTGTTTTATTTGTCAGCAAAACATAGGTTAAGGTCCAGGTATTAAAATTATTAGAGAGACATCTCTGAATGAATGAAAGTGCAAATGAGACCATATGCTGAAGTCAACAGGATTTATATTTAGCAATAAATGGGAGATAGGAAGACATAGAAAGAAAAAGAGAGGGCAAGGGAGAGAGAAGCAGAGTGACAGAGTAAGTCACCACTCCGTGGATCCTGATGGTGTCAGTCTTGATCCCTTGGGGCTGGGGGAAGCCCAAGAAACACGGAGTCCACCAAGTTTACATTTGTTCACAGTCAGGTGAAAAAGTCCAGGTACCTCCTGTGGGGCAGGGAGTTTTACACTAGATGATGTTAATACTTTGGATCATGGGACACTTCAGGAACTTTTGATGGTTTATGACATCTTCAAAGATGCGTCATCTACCTCTTGCATCAGCAAAGTTGAGTCAGTTATGGCTCATTAGCCAGGGATGTGTGAATTCAGGTTATGTGTGAATACTGGAAGACCACAAAATTTCAGGGAATAGAATCAATCAGTTCAATGTGGACCACTCCTACCTCCACTGCTCTTCTGGACACAGGATGAAATAACACTTTTGCTACGAGTTGAGAGCAATGTGTCAGCAACCCTCTATGTTGCAATACTGCCCTGTATTGAAAGCAACAGCAGTTCAGAGATCCCAGTGCAACACAGTACTGGAAACAGAATCTCTTGGAAAACAGCTGTAGAAGATACTGGCAAAAGATTTTAATGCCTCAAACTCAGCTAACAGAAACCACTCAAGTGGTTCAGCTATGTAAATTGAAAACAGAATCAGAATTACTGTCTGTGGTTTGGAGCAGGCACTTGGTGGGCACATTTTGGATCACACTGAGCAGTAAATAATAAGTTGTATATAGTCATCAAATTATTGAAGAAGTTTAAACAGAACTTTTGCCTTCTGTGATATGTGCTGATTCCTTCCATAAAAGATACATAAATTTTCTTTCAAATTTAATGCACCGTATTTATATAATTTTCTTTTACTTTCCAAGGCACTATTGCTCATAGGAAAACTGTGGTCACAGAATTTTGAATACTAGATCCAATACTAACTGCATTTTAAAAAATCTTTTTACTGTAACACTTTTACTAGCTTCAGTTACAAATGCTCTCAGGAGGTTTCTTGGCAGATAATGCCTTGCTTAGGGATCTCAAGGTTTAACACGCTAAAAGTGCAAAGCACATTTCTATTCCACACACTGGATATTGCCAAATTAAAAGAAAATTAACAAATTTGGATCTCCTATTTCACACAATCTATTTCTAAATCTATTGATTTGTTTCACTAGCTCCAAAAGGCATGAACCTCTGCTTTGCTAGTGTTTGGAGAAGGTGTCAATGGTGTGTGTTTTAGAACAGCTGGATATCCTTTAGCACGCAGCATTGAAGGTTAGGAGTGAGGACTTTATATCTTGATTTGTGAACAGCCACAGATTACCAGCGTATTGTTTCAGTGAAATCATAGGATTGCCGAATTTTCCCTTAATGATGTAAAGGCTGTTGCAGCTCTGACTAACCTGCAGAGAACAAGTCACTCTGAGACACTGGAACAATCACTGTCTTTAGAGTGCCAAGACAATAGGTGTTTATGTGATAACACCTGGAAATCTTAAAATAAGATGAAATCAGTGCTTATTCCTCAAAGTTGACAAGAAATGGCTAAATATATATACAATGTCAAATTATGTTTGTCTGGAAATGAGTAATCCACAACCACTCAGCATACCCAAAACACAGAGTGTTTAAACTTGGTGGTGTTGCCATTTCCTAGTAGGTCTCTCAGTTATATATAGAAAGATATTTTGATTTAGGTTATGGACATAAAATATAAAGTCCTTAAGGCAGCATTTTTCCACACAACTTTTGCCTGCTAAAATGTTCTGCACTTGACAAAGGTGAATGGGTAGCTACATTCAGACAGCTATTTAAGCACACATCTTTGTTTTCATGGAGGAGGTAGTGATTTCTTTTTATATGGTATAAGTTTAAAAGGCATACAGAAGCTAATATCACTGACTTTCCAGGACATCATTTGATGACCTTCTATTTGATGGAACAGTGCTCCTAAATGCATTGCTGCAAGAAGAATTGCGAGAGGCATGGAAATCACAAGCCCAGTTAATGACTGACCTAACTTCTAAGCCAACAGTAAATTTGTATTGGTAAGAGAGGAATACCAGCACACATTTGCTAAAACTTTATAGTATTACATGTATGACATGCTGTCACAAAGCAGCAAAGAATATACTAAATCTTGCTTGTGTCAATCACTGAGTCATTTAGAGGAACCACACAAAGCTGATCAACTACAACTGCAATTTTGAATATAACTGAATGCATTTTGGAATGCCAAATACAACAGGACCACCAGGATAAAGGAAGCAGCTTTTAAAGCCCTCTGATAAGGCTCCTTATAGTCTGGGGAAACTCCAGACTAATTCAGCATTTGCTCAAATCTGCTATTGACTAATTAGTGGAATTGGAAACAAGTTACATGAGCACTTTATTAGGACTGGGCTAAATCTACGGATCATGGAAGTGCTCTCTTAAACTCCATAATGCAATTTCTGTTGTGAGGACTTTGAAGGCAAATCGCAGCAATTATTTCTAAATCACTGGTAGTGTCCCATCTGTTTAATTTCATGCACCCAAAATTCCAGGCATTCATATTAAATATGAATAAATATGCACCTAAACTTTCTATGGATATCTGAACACCAGCACACAGCTACACTGGAGTTGCCATAGATTATTACAAATGTCCATGTACTGGAGAAAGCTATGAGGAGCAGCAGGAAAAGGTCATGCAAGGCACCCAAGAACAATGCAAACAGGACAAATGCTCCTTTCTGGCCAACTGAATTGAGCCCTTACAGATAGAATGGGGAGGTGAAGAACTTGCCAAGATCACAGCATACTTTTAATGCACATCTGTAGGGGGAGGTAATATTTTATTATTATTATTATTATGCTGTCCACTACAATTGGAATAGAAGCCTTCTGGGATCAGTCCCTTCATTGGGACTAACTGAAGCTCTAATGTTTCCTATAAATTTCATTTCTCTCACACATGCAGACCATTAAAACCACAATTAAACTCCTGCATGCATATGAAGGTAAACAGACATTTTTCAGAAACAGAAGCATGGTCTTTAACACCAAAATTAAAGCTACAGTTGCAGCAGAAAAAGTGAGAGTTTTTCCTCCCAAAGCAATCTGTAATTCAAAGGACTTTTTCAAGATGTAGTGGGTACAAGGACAGGAAGTGAGATGAACAATAAAGGAGTAAGAAAGAAGAGAGACAGAAAAATTGTTTAGCCAGATTTTGATTTAGTGAATACAAATACTGTACCATTTTTAGGATATCGATCACACTTCAGGAGACAGTTTCTGTTACAAAGATGTTGCCTTAAGTGCATGGTAAGTTATGATTGAATACATCTATGATACAGCATGATCCAGAAGGCTACATTTGCATGGGTTTGTAACTAATTGAACACCTGTAAGTATGTAATTTTTCTGGGACTGACAACTATAATTATTTAATGTTGTTCCGTGTAATGTGTTTCACCGTTGTCTTTCTAGGAAGTCTATATTCATCCGTCTACTGTCAAGAACCTGCAATGTGAAAAATTTATTTTTCACAGTAGTTCATTCTTGTAGGAGTTGTGGGCCTGTACACATTGAAATATTAAATGACATTTAACCAGCACAATAGTGTAGTAAGTTATGCCCTGTAAGACTTTTATGTAACTGTGTCTCAAAATAATGTGTGTAAATGCAGCACTCCATTTATTTCATATGGCTACTAACTCTTCAGCTTCATCATCTCTGAAATATAAATTATTAAATACTAACTCCCCATTACACTTGTCTGAATTTTTTTCAAATTGATATGAAACCTTCAGACCTCTTAAGTATCTGGGATTTGAAAATCTAATCAAGCCAAGCTTGCAGCATCCCATAACCCAAATTTGCTTATCTGTATTATGATCTGTCACACAGAAAGGGGAGATTTACTCAAACTCTTAGTATCTGTCAGTGTCCCAGGAAAGCCTGGGCCCTTGTGCCTGACCAGTCTGTCAGCATCCTGTTGTGGGGACCCTTCACTCAGCAGTTCAGTAGGTCAGAGGGTGGTTCAGGTCATTCCCCCTCTTGCATCTCCACATCTTTACCCATTGCTGGCTGTCAAACACCTTGCTCAGTGAGGGGTGGTTGTACCCTGAGGGCAGATATCTCAGGATGGCACCTGACATAACCTTGGCATGGGGACCTGTGTCAGTAATTTTCCCCACAGCTGCTGATTCAAGAGCAGGACATCTCCCTTCTCTCACTTGGTTTTAAGCTGCTGGGAGAGTTCGCTGGCAAGGACACTGAGTTCCCTCTGTCAAAACCCTTGAGAAGTGTGGTCTCCACTCCACCCTCCATTGAACACAACCTGATAGATTGTGTTGTGTTGGGTATGCTGGTTGCATATAGCAATAGGAAGTATATTTTCCCCTGTAATTTCTGTACCATTATCTTCATACTCAGTCATTTTCCCACAGACATGAAAAACATTTAAACATAGCTGGATTTAAGAGTAAGCACTGCATTAAGCCTGCTGAAGTCAGTACACTAATAAACATGTGCCTAACAGTTTGCAAAATGAGATCCTTTTATACTGTTATTTTAAAATTTACTTCTGATTTAAATTTAGGGTCCTAAAATTTCAAATTAGTATCATTAAAAGGTACTGCTTACAGCCCTGACAGCTAGACACACAGAGATGTAAAAATATTTGACATATTTACCATTTTAAATACAGTATCCTCTTTTAAATAACCTCCTGTTACACTACTGTGCAGTTTGCTGTCACAGAATAGTTTCTGTGTTGTTTGACTTTCCTACTAGCTGAAGCTTTCCCCCAAATAAACAGAGAAATAAATTACTAAGTATGGCAATTTCCATATTCAAAAGTCATAGCTGTGACTTAAAATGCAAAACAAAGCCACTGTTACTATCAGTTGATGCTGCAACATGCTATATACCTAATTGTATTAGTTATGAAAACCCCTGAGATTAAGTACAGGCACCTGATCATAGAATCTTAGAATGGTTGTGGCTGGAAGCAGATCTCGAAGTTGGTCTAGTTAAAACTCCCCTGCTGTGGGTAGGGACACATGATGTTAAGGATTATTTTCTCTTTTGAAAATGCACACACCGTACCTTTTCCTGACAGATCCGGTTAATTTAAAGGGACAGGGAAAAAAAAAATAAAAAAGCCCAAACCAAAACCCACAACAGAATTTATTTTCTTACAGGTTTTTTTTTTCTTTTTTTTTTTTTTTTTTTTAATTTTGCATTAAAGAAAGTAACTTCATCAACATTGATTGTCATTTACAGAAAACATTCAAAATCATGTGTGCATTATTATGAAATGCTAACAGTGTCTAACTAATAATTTACAGGTCATAAAATAAGACAAAGATCTATTACATTCTAAAGTAATATAGAACCTTTTCATTTGACAAGGATTCTGGTCCTACAAGATTCATGATAAAAAAACCCCTCAACTGTCACTTTCTAAATGAATCAGGCTGTTTTTTTACTCACATACACATAAGTTAGGTCAATTATATTAAACAAGGGAGAAAGATCAGAAGAGAATTGCAGATGTAAAAATGCTGGATGAACTCCTGGCACTGTTGAAATCAGTGAAGGGCTTCCTGCTGGTTTCAATGCAGCCACATTTTTACCCAGTACATCATGATTCATTTGCAGTTCTACTTTTTGCATCTACAAGCCAGTTAAGATACATCAGTTATCACACAATTAAGATTATTAAAAAAAAATAAAAATCACTGTTGACTCTATGAGGCATTTGATTTTAGAAAGGAACTTTTATTTGTCTTTTGAGAGTGATTAATTTTGAATGTTAATCATTATTTTATTAGATTGTTTATTATCATACTTCTTGACAGGCAATGCAACTCTTGTGTGTTACCAACAGTGGTAAAACATGCTTACCAAATAAAAAACAACACACTCCTAAAATTCAAATTAAATTGATTTACAACAATATAACTACAGCCAAGCACCAAATAACTCAGAGCTTGGATCCTGGGTCTTAACATCTCATTTCATTCTAACAAAACAAACAGGAAATAGGATAAAAACAATAGATATTTGAAAGTGGGAAGTATATGAAAAATCATTTCTTCTCATAATCCTAAAAGCATTTTCAGGGATATTTCAAAAATATTAGAAAGCTTCATTTAAATCTAAATATCTATCTTAATTATGTTTTTATTTTTTATAAACTGGTAATCACAAAATACTAGCCATTTAAGTCACATTTGGATGCCAGAAAAGCATCTAAATACTTTGCTTATTATTTATGCTCCTGCCTGTATTACATTACAGCTGTTGATAAACTGGACATAATTCTTTTTTCCATTATGATCTTTAAAATGTGCATTTGGTGAAGATCAGTTATGGCTTCAGATTACAGCTAATGAGTGACCTGACCTCAAATCTGAATAAGAAACTAAAGGCATACAAAAATATTTTGCTCATTGGAAAGAGAGAAATGTTTCTATTAATATAAGTCATGTCAGAAGGATTCATAAAAGCCATATGCTGTAAGGAAGCATTATTTGCTTGAACAACTTTTCTTCAAATCAGTCAAATGCATTCCGCAGGAATTATCATAATACTCACTGAACAGACTTTCTGGGATCACGTTTCAATGACAATCCCACATTTTTTTTCCCAATTACGAACAAAAGCATACACTAAATATCAATGGCTGGTCAAAAGGCTTTATCTATTACAATCAGTTTCCATAAAAACTGAAGAGTACATTACACTTACAGGAAGCAAGTACATAATTTGCTCTTTGATGTTTTTCCTCTTTAAAAAAAAACAACATTAGAAAGTCTTATGTTTAAACAGAGACATAGAAAAAATCAGTGTATTCACTGTCCCAAGTTATTTACAGCAAAAATTACAGAGACAGCATACATAGTATTGGACCTTCCACAAGCATATATTAAAAGTAATTACATATGAAAAAATATTTTATTTGTCTTCTACATTTCTACAATACATACTCAGGTTTCTTTCTTCTTGTTTTGTTTGTTTAGTTTTTAAGTAACTTCTTTAGTGTTAATCAAATGAGGCAGAGAGTGCAGCTGTAAAATAAGGGATTTTGTTGCTATTATGATTCCTATATTCTTTATATTGTCCATTCATTACAACTGAAGTAATTAGTTTAACATGGGAATTATAGCGATTAGCATAAATCTCAAAATACCCAATGTATTCGATTTAGCTGAGTGTTGACAACAGCTTAGAGTTCAGTTGTGCTTTATTTCTTGCCACAAGTACAATCACAGAGCCGCTCCCCAAAGTGTACTAGAGGTCACATGGCAGTCACACAAGAGGCAGAGACTATCATGGCTAGTTCACTGGCTATGCTACTCAGTGGCTTTTTAAAAATAAGTGCACGAATAAATCCCCATATACTGCACGAGAATGTGTGGTCCACACTCCGTAGGGTTAAATGATCATTAGCTTTTTTTACTAACAACAAAACACCTTTTTTTGCCTGATTCTGACATTGAAGTGACACATTAAAAAAACCACAAATGTAGTGCATCTGAATCTGAATCCCCAAAGTCAACAGCCTAATGTAGTTACTTTGACTTATTAAGCTGCATGTCTAATCAAGACAAGTATAAGTGCTTTTTTTTTCCTTTTTTTTTTTTTTTTTTTAATAAGCTGGTTTTATCCAAAACAGTAGCGAAGGTAAAGCCTATTCTTTCCTGTTCTTGGTGGTTAACCATCTGCTCCTGCTTGTGTTTAAATGCAGTTGCGTTCCTGTTGCCCAAATAAAGGGCCAATGTGTTCCTAATACTGAAAACTAGGAGCCATTTTTTTAAAATTCTTTCCAGACAATTTATATTGAACATACATTACTGCTGTCCATGTATACTCATAAACAAAGACCTCAGAATTTTCTTGAAGCACAAAAAATTTTCTCAACAGCAGTATCTTCATTCATAAATTAGCAGCTATATCCAAAAAATAAAAAAAAAGCAAGATCACTGTGATATCTACATTAGTTGAATGTTTTCTTTATGTTATTGTACAGAAGACCACGTGCAAAGCAAACAATTTCTGCAAATACAGTTACAAAGAAACACTCACAATTTACTTATTGCTGCTATATCCAATGCTGTTTTCTTTTGCTTTCCCTATGTGCTGTGCTTGAATTGTGATGATGACGAAATTATGAAAATTATGTAGTACATCATGTTACTGAACTCACTGTGAGCAGTACTATCCTCTCTGCCTGCAGTAACACCCAGGAAATACTTCTCCTTTCCCAGAGCATTTTGTTCATTGCCTTATCCGCTCAACAGAAATGCAATGCAAGGGTCATCCGGAGGATATGGACACAGCCGCCACTGGACGTTCAGCCTGCCTTTAGGAGAGCTACTGATCTGTGAGCTACCACTCTGGACGTTTTAGGCCTCTTCTTTCCACAATGACCCCTGTCTGCAGACTGCACACACAAGTGGCTTTTAAAGCTGCAAACAGCTTCTGGGGTGATAACTTACTGAGGTGTTGGGCTCATTGCCACACAGTCATGCAGGGACAACACATGCAGGGACAACACAGCTAAGTGAGGGTGTGAGAAGGAGCTTGCTTCTTGTCATCTGGGTGGAGCCTCCCTTGCAGGTTGCAAGCACACATCAACTCTGAGAAGGAATCAAGATGAGCAATTTACCACTCCAAGCCTCATTCACTAGGAGCTAGGAGTAAAAGGAAAAGAAAGAGAGGCAAGGTCCTCTGACCATAAGATTGAACTTTTTAATAGGAAGCCATCATGCTAACAAGAACTTCAGTCACTTGGCTGTTGCTCCTAGCAATCTGAAGGATTAAAAGAAAAATTGCAATGGGACGGTTGGCAAAGAATATGATGGTGAAAATCCTGATGCATAGGGATGCTGGCTTCTCCACCTCCTGAAGCTGTTCATCAGGTGGAGGGAGTTCAGAGGATGGAGGGAGTCAAAACCCACACATACTCACTGTGATAACAGGAGCAATGATCATATTCAGAGCCGAGGAAAACCTCTTGGTTGAAGACATGGAATTAACTTAATGACTGACAATATAATCTACTGCAATTTATCCTTCTATGTATGTTCTTGTAATGATAGAAAATCCGTCATATAAAGCTAGGGATAAGCACATTTCAAAACTCTAGGAAGTGGGAGTACTTTTCACTAGCACAGTATAAAATGGGGTAATGTTTTCTAGATGTGAGAAAGGGACTAATCATACCACAGAGAAGTATTGCTACAGAGTCATGGGCTAGCTATGATTTTGTGCATCCCTGAGAGAAAACAGTAGCTGTTAGCCACTTGCTCATGTCTACTTGCTCTTCACAGTCCATCTCCATGTCCTAGCTTGGTGCTCTTGTAATTGCTGACATACTATCACTTATTCCATGTCTTAACCTTTCCTCTTACATGCCTGCAGCAAGTCTGAATATGAGCTCATGTTAATGGTACATAAACTGAATATTTTGGAACTTTTTCAGTTGTCTAAATTCAATGCTTGCTTGCATTTTGTTCCCAAAAGGACCTTAACATCATGAGCTGATGGGTCAGCAGGACTCTGCTGACTGTGAAACAACAGGCAAAGTCTGGCAAATCAAGCTAGGAAATGCTGACAGTGAATTCAGTTTATACCAATGTTACTTCTAATCATTGGCTTGAAAGCCTTGTCTGGGTCATGTTCACTTGGGCAGCTCAACCCATGCCCTTCAAAGCCTCTAACTTTCTCTTCTCTATTATCACTGTTATATTTATAGCATTATTTTTTAGTGAAACATCCCTGAGTGGCATAGAGTGCAAGGTTTGCATCAAGCAGTGATTGTCATTTACGAAGCGTGAAACTCAAAGAGTAAAGAAGAGGACGGGGCCTCCAGCACACTGTTCCTTATGGATGTCAGAGATAGCATTTAGTTTCTAGAGTGGAGGCAGAAGGTGCTGGGACAGGCTGGTAGGTGTAAATACTATTTTACAGCCAGGGAAAAGCAAGCTGTTGTGTCTCAGGGTTCCATTTCATACATCCTTAGACATAATGAATTGGACAAAAACCAAAAATCTTCCATGTTTCAGTTTGATCTTATGTGCTATGTTCCTGGGATGTACAAAAGAAAATGACCGAAAATAGGAACCACCTTCCAGGCTCTTCTGGAATCAGCACAATCAATGCAGAGTCAGGAGGGAGGAGGAGTGGGGGAGCCTGAACATCTTTCAAATGTCTGAAGCACAGCTTCTGAGGGGTGGAAAAGTCAACAGGGAAAGGAGCCATCAGCTGCACACCTCTAACTGAACTGCCTGACCAATTTGTGAGACTGCTGCAATCTTAGAGAAGCTTGTTCAGCCTGATGGTGGGAGGCCAAGAGGCTACCACACAGGAACAGCTTTGCACCCTCTTTGTGTAGAAGTTGTTACATCAAAACCCCTGCAAACTGTCCAAAAGGGAAACACACCCCTGTGCAAGCTGCCACCATGAAACTGAACAAAGAAAATCGCATAACAAAGCCCATCTTCATGGGCAGGTCTGGTAGCTGCTGCACCTCAGGATCATAACCTGGCAGAAGTATTGAAACAGCACTGGTGCCCAAGGTGCAACAGGAGAATAAACTGACCCCTGTAAAACTGGGCTGAAATGAACAACACAGAGCATGAAGTCAAAGAATTTATGAGAGTAACATCCGCCTTCTGCTCAACAAAGCTCAAGAGGGACCTCTTAATGCTGAGAACCTCCAATCTTGTGATCAGTTAAGCACCTTGTTTGCTGAAATGCCTCAATTTTTAGCTACTCTAATTAGAGCTAAGTGTCTGACAACTTGCAGAATCAATTCCTAAATGCTGTCTATCACAAGCCAGTCAAAAACCATATGTTGCTTTTGGAAAAAAGTCTCCTCAACTGAGGTACCTTCTACTACTGTGTTTCTTTTCTAGCAATTACCTTTAGAAGGAAATATGAATCTTGGAATTAATTATTTATAAAAAGAGCAGGCAAGAGTGATATTTACAGCAAAATAAAGTCTTTGTGGTAGTATAATGAACACTGTACATCTGCTTGCTCAATGCCAAGGGCAATTTAGCATAATATGCTTGAATTACTGGAGAGCATTGCTAGAAGTAGTAGATTCAATACATGCTTTAAATATATGCTTTAAATGTTCTTTTTGTTACAGGTCTCAGGTTAATTAGACAATAAAAACCATGTCTCATTTGAAAAGCTATTCACTAAAAAAAATCAACTAACATATCCAGTTACTACTGAAAGAAGATGTGACAAATTCTAGTTTTAGACACTTACTTGAAAAGCTTCAGGTTCTACTGTGGACTACTGAAAGCCAGAACAAACTAAAATGAAGAACTAATATTGTGAATGATGAAGTTATTTACTAAAATTCATGCTATTTTATCCAGTCCATGGATAGCCTGAATATATGAAATCCAATATCAAGAATTTGAAATTTTGAGTGCAAGTGACTATGTTGGCAAAACCAATCACAAAAATCCAGCCCATGGCATGTGATCATTATGTGTTGTTCTGTGCTCAGTCAACGAAAGGCAAAAGAGGTACTATACCTATGTGGTCAAGCCCAAATGACAGAAAATTAAATAAAATCTAATTGCGGTTACCTCAACACAGTCCCATATATAAGTAAAGTTTGAAAATTTATTTTTATTTTCCAAATAAACAACAATGCTATTTGCTCAAATCCTGTACTAATAGTTACACAAATTGGTTTGGCAATATTTGAAATTCTTGGTAGAGGTTATTGCCTATCAATGACAATGAAGATCTTGTATGCCAGAATACTAGAAGTTCTAGGACAAAAGCCTAAAGAACCCACTTTTATTTCTACCTTTCTATATTTTCTGGATATTTCTACCTTTGTGGTGTCTAACAAGTCACTTAACCTTTTTTCTTTAATTTACACATCTTCAAAATGTGACCATAAAATCATTACTGTTTGGAAAGGTATCTTGTATCATTGTATGATACAAGAATAGTGCTTTAAGGATTAAAGACCCTGTAGATTAGTGTCTTTTTCACTGGTGACCTCCATTTAGTTACCTTGTCTGAGAAGTAATTCAAGAATCCCAAGGAGCAATTCGCTTATTTGAGAAGAAAACAACATTTTCAAGATGTAACACACAATTGTGAAGGACTATTTATAAACTTGACAAATCTCTTTATTAAGCAGCACTATGAACAGTAGTATTTATCATCCTATATTTCTATGGGTTGGCTAAATATATACTTTTGATATACTGAAAACTAATTTATAAAATATTTCAAAGAGTATGTGTGAGTTCTTGTGTTGGGAAATCAAGGAAAACATTTTCCCTGCAATTAAAACTGAGCACTTCTAGAGTTCAGATTTTTCCCCAATAAATCTACACAAGTAGTAAGTAGACATTAAGTTTTGATATACACATACTTGAAATTTGGGATGCTTTCTGTGAATTTGCCATACAAGAAGGGCTGCAAACCACCTTAAGGTAAATCACCTTATAAAGGAATGTCAATCTTACAGTTAGAGTGGTATAAAGAAGCATCAAGAGCATTCCTTTGTTAAGTTAATTGAAGACAATTTAAGGTCTAGAGAAATGTGCTCTGAATTTGTAGCGAAAAAGGCAACTTGGAACTTTAGTAACTGCTGTTCTATAGTGTTAAGCAATTTTGATGAGTATGTCACACTTGCAACAAAATTCTCACAACTAAATTTGCTAGACCGAATTTTTTTTGGGTTTTTTTTTGTAAGTTGTAATGGACCTGCACAGAAACATATATTAGCTGAGTGTTTTAGCTACTCTTGTACCTGTTCTGGCATTGCTAAAACAGAACAAACAAATTATGATATTCTCTAAACTTGATTCTGCCACAAAATACATATGCAAACTCGCAAACTGACTCATGAAGGCAAGGGAGAGCTCCACAAAGTACTTGATTTATCTGCTCATGCAGAAAAGAGAAGCTTGAGAGCTGCACAAGACATTAAATTATCACTACAACAGACCGATTTTCTTCACCCTCCCTAGGGCCCACCTCTGTCCCTGTGTGCTCTCTGTGACACTGCCTCTCATGAGCCTGGCAAATGGGCAGGTCCTTTGTGCTTCCCCTTGCCTTGCCTAAGATTGCACTGGCTTCTGCATGGCTTGAAATAAAGAAACGCATCTGCTTGTGATCCTGCATTCACTTCCTTTCTTCTCTACTGCCTGCTTCTTATTTCTGCTCTATGCCCTCTGCTGGCATCCCAGGAGGAGACCGCTCTGAAAAAGTTCACAATGGGTAAAAGTAGTGGTAAAGAGAGATGTAGCAAAAACTAAATCCCTCTTTCATAGCTAAAACATCTGTGTTTTGTACTACTGGCAGAATGCAGATACATTAATAATGACTACTGATTAAACTTAATTAATCCACAAGATTAAGTCCATGGCAGCCTTCCTCTCTCCTCTGTGTTTGCCTTTGGTTTTGCATGTACAGTCTATTCAGAGACAGACAAAAAGAAAGATCCAATCCTTTGCTCCACTCCTGAAATGCATCTAAAATAAATCCTATATATGCATATATATACAGTTATATACATACAGATATATACATACATATATGCATGTATTTAAAACATACACAGATGTACAAGTGTAATGGAAACCATCAGTCCCATCTAGATGATGACTGTCAGAAATAGTGACAATTATACTGTCCTTTGTAACCATGGACTTCTTTCACTCTTGACTTTCCTTCTCCTTCCCTCCTGTCCTTCCTCTTCAGAGATACATTTTAGGCTTGCTATGGTTCTCACTGTGCTTACTACCTATTCTTTCTAATGAGTTCAGCAAAAAACAAACCAAGACTTGAAGCTACTTTTCAAAGCAGTATATATAAAACAAAATTGTGTGAAATCAGAAAAATGTACATATGGGATTGTCTACATTTTTCCTCCATGTTTCAGATACTTTACTGAGATCAGGTCCTACTACGTTCACTTTTATATGTGTTCTATCCCTATAACAGTGAGAAAATAAAAAAAAAAAAACCCAATCCTATTTCTCTTTTCACTAAAACCATCCAGACAAGGCTTTTGCACCATTGATACATTCCTGATGTTTGATTTACACACAGCACACATGCACAACATTATACACATCTCAGAAGTGATCCTGTCATTACACATTGGCAGCTGACAATTTAACTCTGGCAAAGCAAATCTTGATTGCCCAAAGTAAATTTAATACATTACTTGGAGAGTAAGAAATACATGACAGCTGGGTTGCGCATCCTTTAAATGTAGGCATGTGATTTTAAGTTACAGCATGTATGCATATAATGTATACATACATATATACATACATATATATATGTATATATATATGTGTGTGCCTTCCATATATGCACCATAATTTCCAAGACAGCTACAAATTTCCACATGCATTAAACTATCTAAAAACATAGAACTAGGCAGTCTAATAAGTGGAATTTTCTTAAATTATATTTGAACAATAAACAGCAAGAGTAATACTGCAAAGTACTGCTCTATTATAATGTATATCTACAATAAAATTCTAGGAACAGTTGTCTCCCAAAACATCCCCCAATAAAAGTAAATTAAAAAAAAAAGGTAACACCCAGTGTCCTATATTTGTATATTCATTGTCAGTTCAAAAATTAAAAAAAAAGGTAAACAAAAGAGAAAAAAGACATCCCCACTCAGAGTTGCATATTTACATTCTTCAAACTGTAGCGGTGAAAAATAATTCTATTAAGTGCAGGACATTCCTAGTGTTGCAGTAGTGACATTTTTAATAATTTCTTCATGAAAACATTTCTTTTTGTCTTACTAGTGATGCATTCCATGACTACGTGAAAATTCTTTTATCCCCTTCACTTGCAGCCAGTGGTTGAGTCTGGATTGAAAAGCTCCTTGTATAATGGAGGAAACAGTGTGTTCACTATGTCTGGATGAGATTGCTTAAATACCTGCAGTTTCTCTCCGTGCAAGTTGCAAAGTGCAGTAATTGTTGGTATCTTGGCTATTAACTGTAAGACAATTGAAACAAGTGAAAAAAAAAAAAAAAAAGGAAGAAGGTGGAAGCACATTTTGTATCAATTACACTTTCCAAAATGAACTATGTTAGCATCTTTCTCAGTAACTGAAAGCAATACTCAAAGCTCCATCAAAACCCATCTAAAGGACTTGACATTGTTCTTACAGTAAGAGCCTAGGAACAGCTGCCACCAAAGTTTTAGTCAAGGGCCAAAAATGCACTTAACAAGGAACAGCCTCAACAAGCACTCCTTTAAGGCAGTCGCATTCTTTATAGGGTATGAATTAAATTATTGGTATATTGAACAAAAAAATGGAGTAAGAGGCAAGAGGGACAAGAGCCAAACAAAACTATCTTCTATGCATGACAAGCACATGGTGCACTTGTTTTAGGTTACATTAATGTGGCAATACATACAGAAATGGTTGTGGAAAGAGAAGAGTCATGCTTGAAGACTGCTTGGCATTTTGTTTAAAGAACTTACCTTTGTCAATGTCTCCTCGTCGAGGTGGTTCTTCTGAATAACATGTTGAAGTGCAAAGTAAATCTTTTCCTGAAGCTTCTGGACCTTCCTTGGCTCTATTAACCAGGCTCGATCTGAGAAAAAGGAAAACAAAATTTAAAGAAGGCACAGATGTGGGGCATGCTCAGGGTGCACACAGGGTACTCTGCTGGCAAGTACCCACAGGAATCATAATTCTCAGGAGGAAGGACTACATGGTAATTAAAGACATGGTTTCAGAGGCAAAGTGTCTCAACCCATTAAAGGATCACCTGAGCACTTAAAATTAACACACACAAAACAGATAGGAACACTGTTGGTTCTACATCTCTGTTTTAAAACCTTAAAACTCTGTTTTAAGGATGCTAGGCATAAAGATGGGAACAGAAATTATTATTCTCTGTTACAATCAGTGTTCTAATTTCATACTGGCTAGGTGATAAACATGTCATGTTATCTCTGTGCCTTAATACATAAGTAATAAACTTACTGATCAAAACAGTTCTTTGAAAATAAGTCAATATAATCATTCAAACATTAATATAGCTCATTATTTACTAGGCTAACATTTTGAGACAAAATATATTCTAAATAAAAAGAAATGGCTTTCTTCAAAAAATTTCTTCAATAATTCAAAAGAATTGCTAAGTGCAAGTTTCTCATTATTTAAAGACGCTCTCTTTTTAAACAGCACAAAATACAAGATTCTGGAAGAATAACAGCTACACAGTTGTTTTAAAACCTATATGGCTTCTAGTGGTGCAGGAGGTTGTCCTTCCGATCTATATTCTCACAAGTCATAGGTTCTGGAGACAAACAAAGAAAGAGAAGTAGCAGACCCCAAGACAATCCAAACCCATCAATGCAGGGTGCTTGCAGCACCACTGAACCTTCTGTTTTACCACACTATAAACTGGTTTTTTCTCCCTCAATCCAGACCAATTCTTGGGTATAGATTTTAGTTTTCATATGGGAAATAAGAAAAAATTCTTTTATCACAGGCATAAATTTTCAAGTACAAATTGTAAAATGCAGGAAAAAGCACTTTCACTTTTCTTTCACCCACACCCCATCACTAAAATAAATCACAGAAATGATTTAAGTTAATGACTTCAATGAGCACACATGGTACACAGACTGGAACCAAGCAACATTTCATCACAGGAGTAGCACAATTCTGCAGTTTGTCTATCTCTGGGGAGAGGTGTACAAAGAGTTGATTGTCAAGTTCTGTGAAAATAGACAAAACCACACCTCAGCTACTTAACAGATGATCAGGAAAAGAAAACAGTATTTTGTAAATGTTAAGAACTGTGGTCCCTGAAGGTAAGCCAATGAATCCTGTGCCATCAGTGGCCATAGAAATAGAATTAGGTCAGAGCACAGGCACTTTCTACACAATAAGCACACAGTAATGTTTAGACTTCACAGGTTGGGTGCCAAACTTTATGCTTTTGCAAAATCAGAATCTGTATTTTAGTGTTAAATTATTGCCTATTGTGGCAGACTGGAGCTAGAAAGATTTATCATGGAGACCAATCTCTTAAGACTTAATTTTCTGTCACAAGAATAAGCTTAAAAATAGACTGAGGCCGTAGAAGGTCAGGTTTATCACTCACCTGTCATGAAACATGTTGTATATTACACAAGAGTTCTTAAATTCATGACAAGAGGTAGCTAAACCTTTTAAATGGAACCTTTTAAACCAAAATATGCCTTTTGCCACCTGAACACCATCTGTAAATTTGTCTGGAATTTCACAGGTAACTCTAGCTATACTCACAGAAGTGCAGCAAAAAGTCAATAGATCAGTGACCACCTTTAAGGGACATAAGAAGCAGTGATTCAACAGTGTACTTTTCCTCTTGGATTTTGAACTTATCCATCTTTGAAGAGTACACAGTTCACTAGGCTAGAGAATAGTGTAGGAAAGAAGATAAGAGACACCTCAGAAACAGACAAGATCTGATTTTACCAAAAACAAGATGGAAAGAAGGAACATGGCAAGTCAAAGTTTCAGGAGAGGGACTGGCACAAGGGAGCAGCCATATTCCTGTCTTACCACGTCCCTCTTTTGTACGTTTGCAGGTGGAGATGTCTCTGCCTCCACACATTTCAGCTTTTGAAATCAAAAATCAAGCTAAGAATCACCTTCAAGCAGTGTGGTTATGTCCATCATGAAATGGTAAATCCAGATTTGTGCTCTGAATTAAATGGATATGACATTGGCCTTTGCAACATTTGCAAAACTACAGATGGATACTGATGTTTACTCATGGATGTTGTCAGGTCCCCTTGTTCCCAGTGGACCACTCTGGTTTCTGTAAGCTGCCTAAACATTGAGACCAAGGCTGCAAAAATCACCTTTCAGGTGGTGACTTATGCAGAAAAGAAACCTGAATATGAGTACTTCCTATACGGAATCTTTGTAAGCTTGTATTAGTTGATGAAAGGACTGGTGAAGCGACTTCTGTGACGCAGATTTTTAAATTTTTAAATTTGTTCCCATGATGAAACTCTCTATTGTGAAGGAAGTAGAACACCAAGTGTGGAAGGAAATATTTCTCTATTGTTCACTATTACAGTTTTTGTAAGAAAATGAATGGCATATTTCAGTATCAGTTCATTCTGGACTATTTTCTCTGTCTTCCCACTCTTGAACACAGCAGCCCAGCTGAAACAGGAGTTACTTAGACAACCCAAATTTACAAGTTTTTTTATGGAAGAAAGACTGCTTTCATGCACAGGCTGCTGCAGCCCATCATTTCCTTATTGTTGGGTATTAGAACTAGCTACACATGCTCACAGACTACAGAAATAAGCAGTTTGCATGCACCAGACACTTTTGTTTCTTTCAATTTTTTTTTTTCTTTAGCTAAAGCAATTGGATACACTGCATGTATCATCTGGCTTTCAAACTAAAGGGACACATACAGAACTGCAGAAATGAAACAGAAATTTGATTCCATGTAATCTTTCTAGTAGCTAGCACCCTCTGCCACCCACCCAGCTTTGGTCTTTTTAGACTGAGAGAGAAATTATGAACCCATTGGGACATTGCAACTCTGCATGTCTGGGGTGGGTAGTGCAGAGGCAGCTCTCACCCCTGCACACAGCTGGGACACCTTTGAGGTGGAAATCATCAATGTTTGAAGGGTTGTTTGTGCAATATTTTGGCATAACCCCATGAAGACTCACTGGCTCAATGACTTCACTTCTGAGCAGACAATGGCAAGAACTGCTCAAACTGAAAAAAAAAAAGGAGTAGAGTTCTTTCAGTAGGTGTTATAACAGTGCGAATGAATGAGTTGACACCATCTGTGATAGTCTAATTCTGATTAACATAATCTCTGACACAGATGTGCAAAAGGACAAGGTGACCTGAAGGCTTCTTCAGCAGAAAAAGTTGGAAAAACAAGTAATGGTGTTTTTTTTTTTGTAAGGCTATTAAGAGGTTACCCTTAGATGAAGCTGTGTGTCTACAATCCCTGAGGTATATTTAAAAATCCCACACTAAACTGTGAGCTTGTATGTTAGATCCACCTTCTGAGTCAACTTAATCACAAAAGTCTCCTCTGTGGTCAGCCAGCCATCACTCCCTTAAATGCATGCTTTCCTATGCAGTGTTATGATACATGAATACATGAAAAAGAGCATGTTGCACTTCTAATCACTATCTCTCACCAGGACTGCACACCAACTTTTACTGCTTATGTTCTCCTAAGAGCTGCTCCAAGAAAAAACCCCATCATAGTTACGGACTATGTAACCTACTCAGGGCGGTGAGTTTTGTGGTCCCTGAAAAAGCTAGGAGGAACACGCACCTCTTGAGTAATTTGCTTCTCTTAACATGGCCTGGAGGAAGGCCAGCCTGCATTTCTTGTTGAACAATCCTGCTCCATGTCTTTTACACTTTTGATCTCTCTCCAGCATATGTAATTCCTGATGGTATATTTGGGTAATTCAGCTATTCTTCCACTGCTTTTAATACATTGCTTAACATCGTTTGATGCAGCTTAAACAGCTATTTAAGTATGTAGAAATAAAGGTGGATAAGGAGGGAAAAAAATCAGTGTTTGGAATGAAAACTTACCTGGTGATATCAGAACAGCAGATGAAAACAAGGCAATCTCCTCCTCAGTCAGCTGTAAGGAACATAAATTCTTTGCAAAGTCAAACGCTTCATTTACCAGATCATCAGAACCTGCAGATCAAAGAGAACAATGCTAGAAATCAGCCCTTCAAACTGCAAGGACTGTTTCAGTGTCAGAAAAAAGTTGTTCCTGAATTTCTGTACTGCCAAAGCAACTGCTTTTCATTAACTATTAAAATTCTATCTAACCTGTAAATGGCACTAGAATGTACACTGAAGCAAAAAAATTATCAAGAATTAGGGTCAAGTACAAAAATTGCGCAGACATCTTAAAAGAGAGTACTCTTCTCCCAATGAGGCAAGAATTGGTATTTCTAAACAGATATTAAACCTAAGGAGGGGGAAGGATCAGCCCTAAATAACCTTCCTATATGATTTTACTAATTAACAGTACAAATGTTAGTGAAAATTTGCAATAGTATCATAAAGGTAAAAATAAATCATCAACAATACACATTCATAAATGCTTTAAACTCATAAAGAAGTATACACACTCTCAATATCTCTGAGTTGAGTCCTGAATCAATTTCTGACAGTATCAGTCTGATGAATGCACAAAACACAAACACTTCACTATTAACGTTTCAGGTAGCACTCAATATCATGTTGAGAAAGTGATTTTTTCAGTACATGAACCTAAATGAGCTTATTTAAAAATTTTAGGCAAAACAGTATTTTCAGCAAGTTGTACCTGTTCATTATTTTAGTCTCCTCATTGCTGGGGCTAAAAATTGCCTTCTAAAGGACACAGTTAGTGGGAGGGATTTGATGCATAAAGGGTAACTGAACAGTAAAAATAAACAGCTTGGCTCCTGCCATGAACTCTTGGTTCACCACAACTTCAGAAGGCAAGAAATCTATTTGAAAAAACTCTCTTGTTGCTCTTTTTTATTACAGAAAAACACCTGTCATTGCTAGCAGCTAATGAAGTAACTTTTTTTTTTTTTTTTTTCTGTTCCAAACTAGATATTTGAAGACTTGGGGATTCAACATTTACTGGAGATTTCCACTGTGGGTCACTGTTCTCATAAAGTCCATTTCTATGTGGCTCAATGCAACTGGTTGAAAAAAGAAGAGCAACATACCCAAAGCTTTAAACATTTGCATCCCTCCATACTTTCCTTCAAACAGAACAGTATTGTTAAGTGGGTTGAAGGCACGGCACATTCTCACCAAAACCACTTCCAAGCAGCCTAGCAGACAGAAAAAAGAGCAAAGGTACCAGGTATTATTGCCTATAAAATCAGAGTACAGGAAATCTCAAGAAGATATTTACAAAGCCATCAGAAACATCAGAAGGGACAGACACTCTTTGAAGACATCTAGATTACACATCTATGAATGCAAGAAAAAATATTTCTGTCTGCTTTGAGTAGAGAAAGGAGTCATTTCTGGTCCAGTCTAACCACCTTTACTATGGGCTGACTTTTACACCCTTTGCAGAAAATTAGCAGCCTGGAATCAATCTGAATTTAGATCTTGGGCAAAAAAAATTCAGTTTGAAATACTTTATCCTGAAAAATAGACATTTATTGAAACTCTTTTTAAATAATTAAGCTTTTTTTTTTTTTTTTTTTTTTAATAACAAAAAGCAGCATATAAAGGCTGCTCAAGGCATATAAAAATCCCAGCTTTGCCAGTTAAATGAACTTTCCTAGGGGCGCACTGGTATCTGCAGAATTTTCAATATTAGGAGATTAAAAGAAGTAGTTTTTGTGCTGTAACTCCCTTTTTCTAGGAGGCTGCCTGTGTGTTCCCATGTCTCTGTATCTCTGCAGCTGTGTCCATCATCCTAGCCCAGTTCCTCACCAAGACACAATCATGGTGCTTGTAATGCCAAGGTTGTGGGTTTGCCCTGTGGGTTTACTGAAGAGCTGATGATCCTTGTTTGATCTCTTCCACCTCAGAATAGTCTGTGATTCTGGTTTTGCCACTGAGGTTAGCTCAGCTAGTTGCAGTATAGTGCCAGCAATGCCAGGGTTGTGGGTTTGATCTCTGTTTGGGCCATTCACTGCAAGACTGGACTCAATGATCCCTGTGGGTCCCTTCCATCTCAGAATAATCTGAATAGTGATTTCTGTTTATGGAGTGCTGAATCACACAGGCTTTCAGCCTTAGTGAAGAGATCTCTCTTCAAATATAAGCACTTAAGTTTTAACAAGCAACATCACCTTTTACACATTTTACACATGCCTACCATTTACACATGGAGGGAGCATGAAACTGATATGACAGGGTAAATGTAGTTAATTACCAGTTGTGGTTCTTGTGGTTCACTTAGTCATGCCATTTTGTCCTCCTGGGTTTGGCAGTGTTACTGCATAGTCATGATAAATCTTGTCAGGATTCTTTTGGAAGACAGAAATTACTGAGTCTGTTGATAAGAAGGGAAAGCCTTTTCCCCCTTGCCCTTATGTACACACATGCAAACCTGGCATGCAGAGAGAGCATGGCTGGAGCACACTGCCATAATCTTCTCTTGTTTATTCTGAAACCAACTGGCACCAGCAGGAATTTTCCCTCCAGTGCATTGGCTGTAGAGTATTTCTGTAGTCTCATTAAAAAGATTAAAGATGACCACAGAGGCAGGCCCCAGTGAGCCTGCCTTCATTTCATTAATGACAAGTGGGGATTTTACAGGGTGGCAGATGACTGATTTGAGCAGCTCAATTTGCAGGCTCTTTCCACCACATGTCAGGTTGGAGACTGCAGTTTTTGCAATGGTTGTGTGTGTGTGTGTGTGTGCACTTAATAACCACAACTGACTGGAAAGGGAAAAGCAGATCAGAAGGCAGTAACAGCACTAATGTGGAGAAATACAGCCAGGTTAATGTACTTAACGCAACAGACAGAAATTAGGGCGCCTTAAAATTTAAAATGATTTGCAGGAAAAGACAGGAGAGCACATTTCTAGGGTGCTGGGTGCTAAATCGGTCTCAAGCCTCTGGTGTTTACCCACCTGACTTAAGAAGGAGAATTTGGTCATTCTGGCAGAGCTCCATGAAGCCTGTTATGCGCTTTGCAAACTCCACCACATACTGGATAGCATGGGTGATCTGAATGGCACACTGCTGCCACAGAGCTTCTCTCGTCTTCCAGGAAAACACACATGGAAAAGCAAAGCAGTGAGCAAGCAGGTACATCAGTGCATTAAGTTCTCCAGGTGGCCTTGAAGACAGCAGGACTCCCCACACTCCATCCCCATAACCAGGTAGAGCTGGCAACATCTCTTTTTCTCTAGGTACCCAGCACTTCTCATTAGAAAGCTGCTTTCGCAAGCCATTGCTCAACCCATCTGAACTCTGGCATTGCCTCTTCAAAGGAGCAAGATGCACTGCCCAGTGTTAAAATGTAGTTCTAATGTTGCCTTTTGTGCAGGACAGACTAACAATGGCACAAAAATTGTACACATTCCACAGTACTCTTAGGGAAGAAGTGGCTTCCACGATGCTATTAATTTATTCAATGGAATATTTTTCCTAGTTTGAAACTTAAAATATATGAAGTATCTGAACACAGATTATATAAAAAAATTGACTTCCTGATATCTTCCTTGCACACAGGTTGCTTTCATACCACAGCTCTGCAAGCTGTGGTGTGTTTCTGTTCCTGCTAATACTGCTAATACTCAGATTTCAGAGAACAAGCTGGAGTCTTTTCTGTGTCTTACATGACCAGCTCATGTGCCAAGTCTGACTGAAGACACATCACTAATGAAGCCAGTGCAAAAGGCACAGAGGTTTCTGTTGACTGGACCACATCTGAAGAGGTGCCAGTGGAAAATAGATGGAACTTGACCTGAGAATTGCAGAAGCAGAACAAAAATGTAGTGTAATGAGATAATATTTTCACCCAATATGAACAGCTTCAATTTAAGGAGTACTTTCAGTTTGTTATTATCTACTGTCATAAGTCAAGGGTGTTTGTTCTTTACAGAAAAAGCAGACGTGTTTTCAAAATTATAAGGAAACAAGGTTATGTTGTCTTTTTTTCTTAACATCCTTACAACAGAGGACCCAATCATAATCACATTGAAGTTAACTGAATTTGTGCATGAGGTTAAGATCTGTAATAACAAACACAGAAAACTGGATTCCATGACCATACCTAAGCTTTAACATTACCAAATAGCTCAATATACTGGAAAGCTGCTGCTGCTTTTCATGAAGTGTCACTGCTTTGCTTTCAGTAACCAGTTCCCCAAAGATACTGAAAAGTGTATTTTGACCTGTATGAAACTTAGTGTAAAATTACTCTGTAAACAATTTCAGGCAGAAGAAAAAGCATATTACAGGATTGTACCTTGCTCTGGTAAACCTTTATTTCTTCATATGTGTGGGTCTGCCACGCCAGCTGATGTAATTCCTCCATTGTATACTGACAGGTCTCCAAATGAGATTTAATGATATTCTGTGCAATTCGATCTGTGAAAAGGAGAATAAAATATAGCTTGCATGAAACAGTGAACAGTGATCTGCAACAGCAAGAAGTTGAAAACATTGAAGCTGTTGGAAAATGCACATCTAAGAAAATTAATTTTTGCAGTGCTACCTTTCCCACTTGTTTTGAATTCTGAAGTTGATTACTGAAAAATGTTTCAGTATTTAACCCAAAGCCAAATGATCTTGATAAACAGTGGATCTGCAGATGAAAATAACAATGATTTTTGTGAAACTATACAGAATCTTCATTCTGAAAGTGATTTAATACACTTAAATAAATTTTATTTGGAGACCCTGTTTACCCAATTGCTTTTGTGTGCCTAAACCTATGCAGTAACTGGTAGGCTCTTCTAGCCTGGAGAAGAGAAGGAACACTGCTGTTGATTATCACCTCAGCAGGGTACCTCTTCAGGCATTAGGCCACAACCTCTGCAAGAAGGCAGTATCTCCCCTCCTGCTGTCTGTAGGTGTCTGTTTTCTTTCCTCATTGCCCATTTCTTTCTAGTTCTACTAAAAGAACTAATCTGCTGAATTCAGTGGTCAGCATGTTTCAGAGCTGCCAGGTCTCTCAGAAATTGACTGACTGCTTGAATTCGCCATGAACATTTCCATTACCTTGGCTTGACTCATAAAAGAAGAGGAAACAGATCTCTTTTCTCAAGCTAGTTTTAAGCTGGATCATTTTCTGATTGAATTTGAGGAGCAAGAACATGGAGACTGCCTTCAGCAAGAGGTGAAAGCTAAAACTAGTATCCTGGGGTTCAGAAGGAGAGACGGAGGGCATAAATCTCACACGCAGCACTAAGCTACCTTAAAGTTGTCCTGAAATCGCAGCCTTAGAAACTACTTCACAACATGGAATGCAGGGTGGAAGCAGAAAAGGAAGCATTCAATGTTGCCCTGGAAACCCACTGAAACAATGAGTAAACTCTTAGACAAGTATTTGAAAGCAGACCTTTGCCCTTAAAGCTACCTAAATGGATTAAAAAAAATTCACAAAACCTTCCAACATGAATTCATTAGCATTAGGAGTTGAAATGTTGTGATAAAACCTGTTACAGAAAACTGATGATTTCCTGTTTTGCAACTTTGGGACCCCCATATCTTATGAAGCTCATTGCTTCAGCCTGAAAACTCTGCTTAATCCAAACAATGGAAAAAGTTGAAGCCACAGAAGTGAACTGAAGCACTTGCAGCAGAACCAGCATTGCACAGAAAACATTTGTCAAAAAAGGGGAAAGGACAATGACAATGCATTAGCCAAACCCGAGCATAGGAAGTACAAAGTACAGGTATACCACTGTTCACTTGCTCAGATTCTCAACAGTTTCCATCGAGTGTAGGGATCTGGAGCCTGGAGTTCCAAAATAAGTTGGCTTCTTTGGCCAAATACTGACTGAATTTAGAAAACACCAGCAAAAAGGGAAGCTGAAAAAAGAACGTAGAAGTATATGTTCTCTGTAAACACTGCTGGAGGATTGCTATTTGAGGGACAGGTGCCTGTGCTACTCTTATAGTTAATAAACTGAGACTCAGTAGATAAGACGCTGAAGATAAAAATGTTGCAGGTTTGTATAGGAAAATAAAATCTGCTTAATTGAATTTGTGCAGGTACCCTCTTATAGATCAACACAATCTTAAGGCTTCTTGATGGAAGAATTGACTCCAGCCTAATGATAACTAAGAATCTACATTAATAGAGTGATCTACCCACTATTCTTTTATGGAAGGTTAGATGGAAGTCTTAACCTTTGATGGTCAGGTGTTGCATTTTATAATAAAAATCTTGAAGATAAATGGGCATCTCTCCTACAATAAATAATTGTAGGAAATAATAATCTTGGATAATTTCATATTATTGCATAGACAGATTTCTAATCAGATAAAGTGACCTGATGTCAACAATCTGAAAACAAGACCTTTTGATTTCACTGACTTCAAAATATATTTGATTAGCAGTTCTACACTACTGCAAAGCTCCTCTTCCCCTCCTTTTCCTAGCATTTATGTATTTACCTGAGGAATGAAAAACTCTCCAGGGCTTTCTAGGGATGGCATCCTGTGTTTTACCCCATGCATCTTTTCCTTACGTACTTATGCTTATGTTGAGCTGACATTAAAACCAATTTAGATGTGCAAAGGCCTGGGGCAATTGCAGCAAGCAGCAGCTCTGAATGCTGACATCCAAAGAGGAATCAGGTGCAAGACAGACTTGAAACTCTTGTGCCGCAGGCTAGGCAAGGCTGAGTGTGTTGATGGGAAGGGTACACTGGGTCTCTGTGGAGAAGGGAACTGCTCATTCAGCAGAGCAGCCTGCTTGCTTACTTTTCATGCTCAAGTCCCTGGAAGGAGCTTTATGCAAATATAGCCTACAACTGGGCGGCAGAGCTGACATGATGCAAAAAGTAAAAGTATATACCTGTCTTGGGTTCTCAGACAGTCCAGCAACAGACGATCCAACAGAGGTAGAGCAAATAATGTCACTCTCGAAAGGTTTCACAGAGCATGGCCTTTTTCTCCCCCCTGACATTTTCAGATTTTAGCATCTTTTTGCTAATGAAGTTGGAGTCAGTACACATCTTGGCAAATGCCAAGTAGAATGACAAGGAGACAATGACAAGAATGAATGACAAAAATCCAAAGGAGATTCCAAAACCACTGGCAACAATATAAATGACATCTGATGTAAACCTGTCCTATTACAGGTACAGTCCTGTAGCCAAAGGATATGAATTTCTGTGAGACCTGCTAAAATACACCGACCACCAAGTTCAACAGATTAGTTCTTTTAATAGAATTAGAAAGAAATAGTCAATGGGAAAAGTAAGAGAACATCTATACACAACAGGGAGAGCTACTGCCTTGATGAAGTCTAAAGCCTGTGGAGGTACCCTGCAGGGGTGATAATCTAATAGCTATGTTCCTCCTTCAGGCTACAAGAGTCCACTACAATTACTTCACATAGCAAGTCTGACTCTGAGTCAACTTTGTTTTCAAAAATCTTGGGCCATAGATTTCAAGAGTCCTCTATCACTGAGTAACTGTATGTAGACAACTAGAAATCCTGTTTGGATGGACTCCAAAAGACAACTCTGTTCTTGTGACTTCAATGTGAACTGCATTTCTACTTGAAATATTGTCAGCTCCCATTTTTCCAAGTTACAGCAGGTTTGCTATATGAAAAGGAAAACAAAAGAGATGATTCTGACTACATGGGTGTAAGAATCAAAGTCTGCAATGCTTTATTTTCTAAGAACCAACTGCTCCAACTATTGAGTGAAAATTAGTAATTCTAATGGAAAGAATTCCTGAGCCTGGATGACAGTACACATCTGTAAATTGCACGATTTGTAAAGCTTATCTATCTGCCACAGTATGTAAACACAAATGTAGACTAGGTGCTTTACTACTCCCCTTTAGCCTGCATACTGGGTTTATTACATGAGGGCTAAATCTCCTATCTTGATCATTTGATACATGACAATCACAGCATATCCTAGCAGACTGACTCTGGGATACATGGTCCACAGAAAATAATGTTCCCAGTACCCAAACTCTAATATCCATTGGGATGTAGAAGTATTTGCATTAAGCAGCTTGATTCTAAATCTGGGGTTTTCTTAGTATTGGTATTTTAATATTTTTTCTTGAAAAGCAGACACTTTTTCTACAAATGCTCTGCTTTATTAAAAAAACAAAACAAAACAAAACAACAACAAAACCACAAAAAAACCCAAAACAAAACAAAAAACCCCACCAAAAAAAACCCCAAACAAAATCCACAAAAAAACCTAACAAAACCTAGAAAGAAGTACTTGCTTCCAGAGAGATAAACCAGAAACAACATACTCATTCACGGAAACTGTCAATAATTGTAACCAATGGTTTCAAAACCCAGAAATGCTCAAACAAAACACATCATGGGGTGTCCACTTGCATTTCATTACTGTCCCGCATGTCTATACTGGCTTTCTATAATGGCCTGTTATCCTAGCTGTAGAGACTCATCTATTCTTGGAGGACAAGGAAATCCAGATGGTGTTTGTTGGCTAGAGAGCAGAATCCTGAGAGGTCAGGCTGGTCCCCACTCTGTGCAGCACAGGGCGTGCTGCCCTGCCGGTAGCAGGGCCTGGTGAGGTCTTGAAAGGTGCCAGACTACCGGGTAGATAATTTAATTTGAATTTACAATGCAGCAGTTAAAAAATTATAAAAGTTGAATGTATAGTAGGAGATGTCCAGAAGAAGCTGAAAATTGTATATCAGGAAGCTGAAGAGGACCACAAGAAATCAATGCTGTTTCAGGAAAAGAAATGGTTTTTACATTTGTCCTGGCCTACCTAAAAAGAAGACAGAACCAAGAGACTTGATTCTGCGAGGTTTGCCCAGAGAAGTAAGCTATACAGAGAAGTTAGTGAACAAACCTGGATCCCTATAGATGCATCAAATATCAATTGCCACTCCCCATCTGACCTTCCATCCCCGGTGTCTGGGTGGGTAACAGGCATCATTGTATGTGCACTCATCAGCCACAGCCTTTAAGGGATGATCACGGGACTGGGTTCTGGCTTTTGCCTTTCCCTCATGTTGTTTGTCTCCTTTGCCTACTGAGTCGTTGCTTCTCCCAAACTTGTAGGAACTCAAGTGTCTGAGACTGCTGCTTCATTTCATTGGAGTTGAAGAGCAGCTAAAGAATCATTGCACAGCCTGACAGAAGGACTGGGGAAACGGGAAGACTCTAAAAGCCCTATTTCATCAACAAAACAGGCCAAAAGCATATGTTGCAAGAGTAGAGCAACAGCACATAAACTTGGGACTACAGGTCACCACTTCCAGAATGACGCTTTGTGTTTCCAGTTTTGTTTGCTCTTGCAGACTTTTCTCTACTTGCATCACCCTCCCACCCTGCTTCTTTTTATTTTTCTCCTACTGTACCTTCTTATTTTAGATTTCAAGAGTCACCTCACAAAAGGCACTATCCAAAGACTACAATTGCTCAAACATTTCAGTAGAATAGGAATTGCTTAAATATAAGTACATACAGAAAACTGAACACTGCAACCTAGATAGCAATCAAAATCAGCATACCATAGACCCACAGGGCTCTACCATCAGCTGATAAATCAGCCCTGCCTTTTTCAGGCACTTCCTTGCAATATTCAGAGATCTCCAACAACAACAGTGGGGAAAAACTCCAACTTGAGGTCAAGTACAATGCTGGTGGGGATGGATGTAATCCACAGAGTGCACAAAAAATTCACCAGCTGTGAATTTGGCTTGCTGTGTGGGAATTATCCACAGCAGCAGCATTTGTTTCCTACAGGCTCCTTAGTTCTTTCATTTGTCTCTCTTTTCTCAGGAGAGACTCAAGTTTTTCACAGCATTCCCCTCTTTTGCACAGGGAACTGAAAAACTTTGAAGTGTGCCTCCTAAAACACTGATAATCTTCTTCAATTAAAATGAATAATGAATCTTTAATTTGCCACTTACCCTTAGGATCCAGTTGGGTAGCTAAGAGCTTATCTCAGCTTACATCCTAAGTTGAGCTCTTGCAGGGATCCACTTTGAATTAATGCTGCAGTAACACCACAGCTTTGGCTGGCTGCTGTAAGCATACATAACAAAACTCCAGCCAGGCATTCTAAATAAAATCTCTGTTCTAGGACCTAAAAACTTGGCAAGATAGTATTGGGTCAACACTTTTTTTGTATGCTAATTCAAGGGTCTTATGACTACAAAATGAAAATTTTTGAAAACCAAATCATTGACTTCATTGAATTGAGATTCTTTGACAGTTGTAGAGACAGTGACAGCTAATAAAGTAAAAATACCTCTGGTTGCCGTAAGACATGAATAATAGGTCTCAATTTTTTATACGAACTGGATGAAAAGTCTGATTTTTTTTTCAGAAGAACAGGAACATTTTTTTCCTGAAAGTGGTTGCAAAATGCTCATTCCATTGTCTGCGGCATTCTCAATGCCATAATGCAAAAAGTATTTCCCTTTAAAGCACAAACTAGTTTCATAACCTGTAATTGTGTAATAAATTTATAACACTACACTATACGCACCCTAGGAAGAAAGTATGAAACATAAAAACACTCATATGACACTAGAAGTGCTAGAATTTAGTTCAGGAATAACCTTTCCTTAAGTTACTGAATACTTAACATCACTAACAGAGTACACAAAGAAACGTTACATATGTGAATCCTCTATTTCCTCTCTCTCCTTCAAAATAAATCAGTGCTTCATTTGCCTTTCGAAAAAATGCTAATAAATTAATATAAATGACAATACAATGGAATTAAGTCCTTATCTTAAGGAACCTAGAGGATGGACCCAGAATTGTTAGATCCTAGAGGATTTTTATAAATGCTTAATGGTCTCTACTTAGTAATACTTCTCCTGGGACTCAGTCAATTTAGCAAAAAAAAGAAATCATTTAACTGGCAGCAAAAGCACTAACCAAGGAAATAGCTAGAGTTCAAATGGACTCTAAAGGCGCCGTATAACTACTACAAATTTATTGAGATGAGCTGTTTCTTAGCCTCTTCCAGCATAGGTTGCATAAATAGACCTTTATATTAAAATGAGACTGCTCTGAAACAAGAAAGTGGTATCATTTTTTACAATTAAGCATACATTACCTGAAGTGGATATTGCTCTCTATTAAACTGAGAAATATATATGGAATACTTAGAATATTACTGTTTTTAAACCATGTTTGTGAGGGTTTGTCCTGTCATAGCCTGCAAAAAGCTGGCAGAGGTGCTATCTTTTAGCACTTGTGTCACTGTCAGTCTTCAAATTAGCTTTCTGTAAAGATTTTAAGCAATCTATCTACAGAAACACATTAAAAGTAATGACAAAACATTCTACAATGGTTCTATTTTCCTGTAGTGTGGCAAATGAGTTGGATGAAAATGATGTTAGTGTTTAGTGTCACAAAGTAGAATAACTTGGTTATCATAAACAATGACAGAATCTTCACTGATCAAAAGAAAAGCCATCCATACAGTTAAAAAGGAGCACAAGGCAGGGCTCTGTGCCTTAAAGCTTGTATTAACTATTCCCATTTACATGTGACTTTCATTCCAAGATTACTGCACTATGAAATCTGTGTTCTGATAATCAGTTTCAGCATTTCTCTCTGAGCCCTATGTCTCGTCACACTGAATTTTTCTACTGTGCACATCTACGTTCTTCTCTCATGCATTTCACTTGCACTCTTTCTCATATATTTCACTCTTGTATAAAGGAACTGTTGCTGTTCTGTGAAATAAAATATCAAAAGCTGAATGGACTGATGAAAGACATCATTACTACAAAGCTGGAAACAGCATCACAAAATGCAAAACAAGCAGAACCTCAGGAATAAAGTGGAAAGTAGTGAAGTGCATGAAGTGAGTGATGAAAGCTAGCTGACAGAAAGCACACAGTGTGAAAAACTGGACTATAACCTTGGAAAGGCAAACTTAGGATTCTGCATGTGTACTGGGAAAGGAAAAAAATTGTAAACCCAAACTTCTGATGCCTTCCTTGGGCCTTAGGATTAAGGCATGATCAACCAATGCTTCCCAGGATGACAAAGAAACACAACAGGGACCTCAGGTTAAGCTCTCACAAAGCACAATTACCTTGTAATTTCTGGGGCGGACTGCCCAGAAACACCAGACAAAAACACTGACTTTCAACATGAAAGTTGACACTAAGTCCATGATGGGGTTACACAGATGAGGACGAAAGGAACAAGTAATCACTAATTCAAGCCACAGCAATTTTGGCAGATAGTATGCCACTTCCATATACTACAGTGACTCCTAAAGCATCACTGTCTTGACCCCTCGATTCTCATCTGCAGTTTGCCTCTTTGTGGACTGTGCGTGAGTCACAACCCTGGAAGACAACATACTTCTTTCATACATCCCAAGCCCTCCGTGCTCTGGCACCTGCTCCAGCCTGGTTTTGAGCAGTACTTGCAGAAAGCCATTTCTTCTCCTATTGACATTGCTGCTCCAAAGCAGGGAATGAAACCTGCTGAACCAAAACAGGGAACCAGCCAAAAGCCTATCCTTACAACTGGCAGCAAGAGGATACCTCAGTACCTGCCACACCATTGGATTTACATTGATTTTTATGTGTGACTCGTAATCTGACAATATTCACAGCACAATGTTATTCCTGAAAAGATTGACATGATTTATGGTAATATATGGGATACATGATATGGTATTTTACATATTTTGACTGCTACAAATGGTTGATTTCTAACTGCTTTCTTTGGACTCTCAGTTGAATGAACATATTTTGCCAAGTTGGGTCATGGAAAAAAAAAATTTGCATCTTTGGAAGAGTAATTTTATATACTTAAAAGGATTAGAAATTTGATCTCTTTAAAGAACTATATTATGATGCTTAAAAATTGTAGGCTATGGATAAGGTTGTTTTTAATACCATTCCATGCATATTTTTAGCTAATTTATAAAACAAGCTGAAGTTCTAAGTGCTATCCTGTGAACTGAAATGAGAACCAAATTGAAATATGAATGTATTCTCATTGTCATCTTTAAACAGGTAATGATGGTAAGATAGAATGCCCTGATGGCGTGTGTAAAATGCACATGTTGCATATTTTAAATGCTCACTAGATGGCAACATTGCTTCTCCTAAATACAGCTTCCAGGGTGTGGACAGCAGCCCAGTAAAATTTTGACTGTCATGTTGCTAGAAGGAATATTTAAACCGTGGCCTAGAAAAAGAAGCAGAAGAACATTACACAGGACTACAAAAACATAACTCCTGTTTCACTGCAGGGTGGGTAGTGCTTTGTAAAGAGAACATAAACATAGATGCTATTGTTACCTTAGGCATGGGCTTTAATTAGTGAGCTCCCTTCATTTTGGGTCTGGTTTGGAGTGTCCCTTTAAATAGCATCTAATTGACCAGAACATGTTCAGTAAGCTGTCTGTTAACACTTGATCTGGCACAAGGAACAAACACTGGAGATAAAGAGAAGGGTGTTAAGGAATGAGAAATACTTATCACATTGGAGAAGTGCTTTTGCAAAGAGAAGTACTTATTACATGGAGAAGTGCTTTCAAAACCAAAGCAAGTGGACTTTTTAAGATATCTGTCTGATGCTGTTATACATTTATATATTGCATATCCAACATTAAGTCTTGTGGACATTCATGAAGAGTATAGACATAGAGGAATAAACTAAATTCTTCTGAAGTTAATGAGAAGATTTCCGCTGAAAGGAAAAAAGGCATGGGACTGGCCTTCAAATAGATCTTCAGCAGAGGACTTCTGAAAGTTTACAGGTGATCATCTCCCTTCAAGGAGAGAGAGTGAAATAACTCCTGCTTGTACAATATTGCAGCAATGGAAATTAAATAACTTCGCAGAATATAAAGTTGTTCACTGTGGTCCTGAGATGAATGTATGAACCCAGCTAAATTCTGACTAAATTACAAATGCACAGAATGTAATTTGTGATCACCAAGAGGACTTTTCTTTTACCTATCCTGAGTAAGTTTTTTAAAAAAAAGAATAAGGCTTTCCTTTATTATAATTTTTCAGTTTATGTGTCTGGGTCAAAAGAGCTGTGCCTTACAATGTAAGGCAGGTGATGCCTTCTCCAATCCACATTAGGCATCTGTCCTAGGGAATTACTTCCCACTCTAAGATATACATAGCAGGACAGCTATGAACTTAACAGCTTAGAAGGACTGGGAAAAGAGAAGATCAAACCTAAGCTCACCAACCTTACTTTAATTTTGGTAGAAATGTAAGCTCTCCAAACCATTGGGTACCTTCATACAGGCCTGATATTGAAGAGATGTCATGTAAATATATGTAAACAACACTTTCATCTGTAATTATAGAGGCTGGGCTATGTGATCTCCTGTACACTCTAGAGGTATCTTACTGACTACCTATGTATACACAGCTACAGGGCACCCTTTACTGTGACTTGCAGTGAATACTTAACTGATCTGTTTTCTCCAACAGTGTTGGCTAATAATTTTATCTTGTCTTAAGAAATCATAGGCTGGCAATCTCAACTGCAGTTAAGGCAGGGAAACCTTTCTATTAACTTCTACAGACCAAGATTGGAGGCACATATTTAGTGAGGAAAATGCTATGTTCAGTGGCAGATAACATTATGCACATATATTTAAACAAGATAGTCTTTTAATTTCACCAAGTCTAAATATAAGCCTTTAATGCCTCCTAATTTAAAACCACACTTGGGAGCAAGCACTGAGATCAGGAACTGGAAGTCCCTTTTCACTTCAGAATTTCCCACCTGAAATCACAGCTGATCTCTGTGATTTGCTGTGTGAGGAGAAAGCCATTATGCAAATGACCAAATTCTTCCTTTTGATATGGCAAGCAGATTTCATCCTATGGTTTGAGCTCCCATTCTATCACTTCTGCCTTCCCAGATGTGTAGACAGCACAGTGGAGAAACAGGATCATGCTGTAAAGTTCCTGGCAGTATGAATCCTCGGGATATGGGTGTCTCCCACGCTAGCAGCATCACTGGCTGATGGAACACACCTGAATCATGCCACTTATGGACAGCAGGACAGGCAGTGCCAAGAGCTTGCCTAATTCATCTGCACCTCACCTATTTTTTGTTCCACCCACCCAAATCCTTATCAAGTCTCCAAGAAGATGGTTTGACTTAAGGACAAAAATACATGCCTTTAAAGAAAAGGGATCTGGACTGGAAATGCACTTGATGCCAAGTTGAAGATCTGTATGTGTATTTATGATCTTTGGAGTGATGTCTTTATGCTTTGAGGTTTTTTTTTTTTTTTTTTTGAAATAGGAAGTGGAATATTGATGAGTGCCTAATGGGCAATTACCTGATTTTGTACAACTTCTCCCCATCATAAGCTCTGACAGTTACATGAGAAATTCTTTTGCTATACTTAACCCTCTCTTCCCCATAGGAGGCATTGCCTATCTTGCTTCTCACAGAGATCAGATAATGGGCTGTTGTATCTTGATTTACTTATCTCATTTGAAGAAATATAATAATACTAAGCATGTGTGACAGAGCCCTATAAAACTTCAATCTGTCAGTGTGTCTTTCTCCTACACCTATTTGCTAGCACATTATATAGATACCTGTAATATGCAATACAAGATAAGGTATATTTTTCTTGCTGTTACATTCTAATACTATGTGTCAAAACAGTTGCTGTGTAAAAAATTTTGCATTTCAAAACTCTTAAAAAAATTTTGCATTTCCACTACAAAGTCTTCTGCAGATGAATGTATGCTTGTGAAAAAGAACATTTTCACATTCAAATTAAAGCACAGAACTGTTAAAGATCAAAGTAGCTCCAACCATTTAGATTACTTTTTGGTGGAACTAGAAAATTAACATGTGAAGAAGAGCATGTAAATGATGTGTAAATTATGTCATAGAGTATCTTAGAAAACATTATTTTTATAACTGAATCAAATTGACAGGGAAAGGAAGACTTGTTACTTGAATTTTACAGAGAACTTACTGTTAGATAGCAAGCCAAATGTAAATACTAAAGTAATATATGCAATCACAGCAAGTATTTTTAGTTAGGTGCTGCAGGGACCACTATTAGGACTTGTTTTACAAGCATTTAACATTTTCATAATAATCTGAAAAAGAAGGTTCATAGCATGCTAATTAAGAGACAATTCTAAACCGAAAGAAGTCACAAAGCATCAATGAAGACTGAGACATAATGTGACATGATTGAAAAGATTAGAAAACATAAGGAAGAAAAAATGAGATTCAAACTTGGAAATGTGCAGTCAACTATATCTTAATAAAAAATGCCCTACCCAGGAGAGAAGCAAGTTTGAAACAAGCAAAGCACTAACACCAAAGGAGTAAGTGAATTAGATTTTGGTTGACATGTAATGTAGAAACTGCATAGACTACTTTTATTCTGGGATTGAAAAGATTAGAAAAAAATAAGGAAGAGAAAATGAGATTCAAACTTGGAAATATACAGTCAACTATATCTTAATAAAAAATGCCCTACCCAGGAGAGAAGTGAGTCTGAATCAAGCAAAGCACTAACACCAAAGGAGTAAGTGAATTAAATTTTGGTTGACATGTAATGCAGAACCTGCATAGACTACTTTTATTCCAAGTGCTTGTGAAGAGGTCTGCTCCTTGGAGAGCTTACAGCAACTTCTAGGAACTCAAGGATGAAAGAGGTTCCCACACATTCATTCATGAGAAAAAAACATAAGATGGTTGCACTCAAGATCAGGCAAGTGGCAGTTGAGGTTGTGCTTATACACATATATATATATTTGAAGAATGTAAGGGCTAGAAGAAAGCTAAGACTGGAAATTTCTAGCTCATAGGAAATAATCAGTGTAGAAAAGAACTGTCATGATCTGAGATACTTAGTGGTTCACTAGATCACTAAGACATGTTGGTATAAAGAAATTGCATCAGCCACAAGGATCAACACAGTATAGCTTTTCTACTCTTATATATTCTGTATGATTTCATCTAACAGTTAAAACCAGTAATGTCTATTTAGCATAAGTTGAGTTTATTCCTAAATGTCACTGGAGTGAGATGCAATTCTATAGTGAAATTTAAGCACTCTATGAGATCAGTACATCCCAGGACTGCAAGACTGCAGCTCCACAGATGGTCCAACAATTTACTGCAGCATTAGGAGGCATTTTCTACTTCTTTTTAAACACTGAAAATATCATTTGCCTGTGCCCTAATCCAAATATTTTATGATGCATCTCTTCCAGTTGTGTCAGCAGATTTGTTTCTACTAAATTATCTCTGTCACCCTTACCCCTCTGCTATAGATGCCACAAATGACAGACAGCAGTACTTGTGTAAAATCATAGTAATTTAGGAGCCCTAGTTTCAGTTTCAAAATGAAGAGAGGTAAATCCCAGAGCTTCTGAATATTGCTGTCAGTTCAGAAACAGGCCATTTGCTATATAGAGTCTATGTAACAGCTTTTAAAGACTGTTTAAACTGCCTCTCAGCTGGTTTGCAGTGGTGCAATCCATGGTTGCAGGACTGACATATGCACTAGCCATGTGTGAGTAATACTCATATGGCCATGAGAGCTGAGAGGGAAGTTGGAGCAAATGTTCATCTCTAATCCTACACTGTGGGTGTATGGTTTCACTGGATAATGACTTAGGCCAAATATGATAATAAAACATGCCTTAGTAAACAAAGTTTAACTTTCTCCTCGACAATTTGCAACTAAAGCAGACTGTGTTATAGAGCCCCCTACAAGTGAGCATGCATGGGCAGAAAACATCCTATAAATTTTAGCTGCAACTTCACTTTTTTTTACCAGACAGTAACTACTATATATCCCACTACTGCAATCTATATTGAGTGGAGGCCACATCTCAAGGGTGCTCAAATAGGTCTGAACACACACACACAGTTACAGACCTCAGTGTACATCCATGTACATGAGACAGCAAAGTTAGGTCAGAGCTATAGAGGTTTTTTCATGATTTGAAAGGAATTTGTTAGGAGTGCTCTTGAAGATTACTTTTTCCTTCCTCCTTCTTTTAAATTAAATTCCATTAACAAAGCTAACAAATTAACAAATTCCATTACCCTTTGATTAAGTTCTCAGCCACAACTGATTCAGCATATTTCATTTCTTCCAGTAACTAATTAGGATGTCAATCTTTGTTCATGCTATTTCTTTGTAGTAGAAGTAGTACTTCCAGTGGCCTCAGTGAAATACAACTAG
Organism: Phylloscopus collybita; assembly: GCA_027886175.1. Classification (NCBI taxonomy): domain Eukaryota; kingdom Metazoa; phylum Chordata; class Aves; order Passeriformes; family Phylloscopidae; genus Phylloscopus; species Phylloscopus collybita. The sequence goes on along the minus strand of JAJNNQ010000052.1, from coordinate 8,588,591 downwards.
AAGCATTAGATGAATAGAAATCCTCCTTAGACAAAAATCACCTTTAGTCATTGCAATTTTAACAGTCTCACCTCACAGAAGGGTCTCTGTCACTTGTCAAAGATGAAAGCAAGGGACAGACTCTCCAAGGCCTTCAGACAGAGAACTGGGGATATCCACAGAAACACATTCAGAGTTTGTGCACTTTATGAATTTGGTGAGCTTGCTCTGGCATTGACATCTGTGCAGCCGAAGTATGAACTGGTACTTTTTCATAGTAAGTACCCTGGAATTAGCTGCTATGGGGATTCTGGGTGTTGACAAGAATACGGATGGTTGGCTGAAGAGATCATTTAACCCTACCAGTAATGAGCTCATTTGAAACAAGTCCCTTTCTAATTATCACTTGGTTACGATTGATTCATCACCTGCTTTGATGCTCCTATTTAATAAACAGAAATGAACTGCCGAGTTTAAGAACTGCATAATTTTTAGTAAAAACAGAGCTGCCTTAATATTATGTCAATTAGTTCCGGACTCCTTTTCTTTTCTTTACTCTGTATGTGTGCACACACATGTGTGAACATGCAACTATTGTGTATCTGTGTATGGAATGCCTGTATTACATTTTAATGAAGGCAGTACTGGATCTTAGCTTACATATACACATTGCACTACAGGAATAAGAATTTTCCTTACCGATTTCACTCATGGATATCCCTGGAGCTAATTGCCCGTTGTTGAAAGAGCTATAGGTAAACAAGTTTGGTACAGAGGTGAGGTCATAGATAGGTTCCTGCTTTATCTGTTTGATTCCAGTCATGTCTAACCCCGACTGGTCTGGGGAGGGCTGGGCAGAATCCACGTTATAATAGCCCTCAGACTTCGGCAGATCGATGACGTGCCCATTTGAGTAGGTGCTGCCAGTTTCGTTATTCAGATTGTTCAAGCCATTGCTGATGCTGTTGCTGTAAACCCTGGCAAGGGCTTCTGCCTCACCACTCTGCTGCTGCCGCTGCTCCTGCAGTCGCTGCTGGTGCTTCTGCACTTCAGCATATAAGCTATCCCTCTGCTTTTTGGACATTCTTCCAAATTTCACAGCTGAAAAGCAAAGCACAATGCAAAAGCACATTGTCGTCTTTAAATTTTTCTCGACTCCCCTCAACCCCACCACTCTTTTGATATTAATGTTGCTGTGGAAACATCTTTTCCTGTGGAAATGAGAAAGGACGCAATATTTTACATCACATACATGTCATAAAGAAAAAGATATTGTATACTTGAATTTGCCAGGTGACAATGACTCCTATTTGACAGGAGGGCCTCAGTCAAGTAGTTCACTTCCCACTCTGAATTTTAAAAAGACCATGCATCCTTTTATATCTCTGTGTTCTCTAAACAACAACCCAGAGCCGTATGAAATGTACAATCTGTAATTTCATTTACTAACTTTCCACAAATCTTTACACAGTACATTAACAAGATTAGTATTCTGGGTGAAAACAAGCCCTAAAGCCTTATTATGACATCCTCTAAATGGGGTGTTATCTTCCTACTTAAAAAAATAATCTTGCAGGTTAGAACCTAGAAGAAAGTAACAGATTTGAAGGTAAACAGCACAAATGAATGTCATCTTTTCCACTGAGAAAAGTCTTAGGGATTTATGCAATCTCCATTTTAATAATCTCCATGCACAAATCCATGCACTTTCTCATGAGGAAAATATAAGAGAGCAAACCATTTCCTCCAGAAATGGGGTTCATTACACTGAGATTGAAATTTTCAAAGGTGACAGACTGATTGGTGTGGAACTAGGAGGAGTAAATTCACAGCATATATATACAGTAGATCACAGCTGATTACCACTTTCCACCCCCATCTCTGTATACATTCTGGTCTTCTACTGGGCTAGATATTGAGATCTTAGAGCAGAAGCAGTTGCTGATTGTGCTTCAAAACAAATGAGAGATGCATTCAGCAGAATTCACGGGAACACGTAAGCGGATATAGCTCCAGAAATACAGACTTCTATGCATTATGAGCTGTATTTTTTATACTGTGTATTTCCAGTCCATCTGAAATTTTGATCAATTCAGAATCATATTTATTAGCACATGATTCTCATTTAGCCCTTGAGAAGAGTTTGAACCTGTGTGAGTGAGTAAATGTGAAATTCTTCCATCAGGAAAAAGAAGAGAAAAAGTAGAGTATAATATGAAAATACAGTGCCAGAACAACAAGGTGACAGCTGCTTTGATTTATCTTCACCTTTTTTTTTATACCAAGTTTTTTTTTTAGTATTGTTAACCTCAGTTTAGTTGCAGCCCAACACTCTGGCTACAAGCTACCTCACACAAACTCAGCCTGCGCCTGGAGTCAGTGCATGGTATGCTGCATATTGTTATGGACAATATACAATGACTGCATTTTAAATAATTTTGAATAATGCAACTGTGTATTTTCTTCAAATTTAGGGCCTCAGTAATAAAACCAAATATCCACTGTTTATCCTCATTATATATTCATTAATTGGATTCTCCAGCTGCTGTCAATTAGCATCCTGCCTCTCCATGATAAAAATGAATTTATTACATGGCTGAGAGGTAAAAATCAAATTAAAGTTTTCTGTCAAATAATTCACACACTCAATTTTAAATTCGCAAGAGCTCTTAATATTTTTAATCCTAAACAATCATGAAGACCATGAACTATGAGAGAACAAAGTGATGCTGTTGGAAGAATCACTCATTTTGTCTCTCTGCAGTGGTCTCTGAATTACTGGTTGGGAAGGTGGCACTTTCAGTCACATCAGAATGTCCCTGTGATACCTTACATCATTGGAAAACATGACTTTCAGGAGGAAAGCATGTGCTGTTAAATTGATGAAGTGTTACTTTAATCACCAGAGAATCAGGAGGTGTCAAGTGAATTGGATGCTAGGACCAAAAAGAATCCATGGATTAAAGGCCAGACTGCAAGGCCCCTCCCAGACTGGTGAGACTGGTAAACAAGTCATTTCCATGAGACGTAAGACACATTGAGGTAGAAGAAGACCTAATATAGTTCAAATTTTAAACAAGTTTATAGTCTGTGGACTGCCTAAATAAATAACTCTTTAAGTAACTTCTCCAACAATAACTTAATTTCAAAAGACACATTTTGTGTAAACCTTTAAAGAGAGAAAACTGCTTCCAAGAAAATGAAATTAATATAAACTGCTTTTAAAAATAAGAACTTTTCTTCTAATATCCTCTCACCATATAAAACATGTTTTTGAGCTGGAAACTCCCTGCATGAGGAGTGGTGCCCAGGGCATGTCAGCTGTGGACAACCTTGCCCAAACCTCCCATTGTCTGCAGTTTTGGTGTAATGTATGTTCTCAGCCTGCTGATATTGGCTGATCACACCACAGTTTGGAAGGTGGACCAGACCTCTACAATGACCACAGGATCCTGAGATGGCATAGACTGTGGAGTTTTCCTCTGGCATAGGATGCATTTTCATTGCTAAATTAGGAAATATTCTCCCACAGACCCAGGCAGGGACAGGAAGCAATGTGCAAGTAAAAGAAATGGTGTTTCTAACAACGCAAAAGATTTGGTCAAGTGCTCCAAATAAAATAAACAGAAACCCCTAATGCTATAAAGGTGTAAATTTGTATAGGGTTGTGCTTCCTTACTACCAGATCTTCAGAGATCTCAGAGAAATGGATGCTTTCACACATCAATATTAAATGTTAAGATAAATGCTGACGTTTAATGTAATGCTTAATATAAACCCACCTCTCCAGAGATAACCTTTTCGTGCTCAGTGCTTTTGATCAGAGTAACGTATTTCACTTCTGACTCTTTCTGTTCTAACCTAATAATGCTCTCCATTTTGTGATTTTCCCTACCCCTCTCCAAAACAGCCTTCTTTGTTAACTGGGTGGCAAAGATCATCTCACAGTGCACGCATTACAAAGCATGGAGCTTCTCCTCTCTCTTTTTGCAGTAATCTACAGGGAGTTAAAGTAAGTCAGCAGCGAAGAAAAGTTTCAAAGGGCTTAGATGTGAAGCACAAGTTTGACTCCTTACCATCTCGAGACATTCCCAGGGCAAGACATTTCTGCAGTCGGCAGTGTTGGCAACGATTTCTGTTGGTTCTGTCAATTAAACAGTTTCTCTGTCTTGGACAGGAGTAGGATGCATTGTTCTGCTGACTCCTCCGAAAGAATCCCTTGGGGCAAGAGAGCAGGAAAGACCAAATATTACCATAAGCATATTTATGTGTGTGTGCATGCATGCAGACACACACACACAGAGAAGAATGCAAACACCTACAGTAAACCCTTATTTAGTGCACTGCTACTTATGCTGTGACTCTGCAGATATGGTGGCATTGTATTAAAGAACATTTAATTATAATAAGGAGAAGTGTGTATTCTCTAAAGAATATAATTCTACTTTGTTAAAACCTAAATAATGTTACAGAATGCATTTTTATTGTTCAATAATGATCCTGCATGATCTAATACTTGCTCAAATAAAGGAAAAATTTGTCAGCATTTGTAAGAGATGACTTCAAAGTACTTGTTTTGACATTTCTCCCTTTAATGAAGAGACTGGTAACTGTTACTGGGTACACACAGCACGAGAAGCTGAAGTCTGCTGTTCACTTTAACTTGGCAAATGTTGATCTGATCTAGAGAGACATATGATTCAGGAGTGAAGTAATTAAAATTCAGTCTTCACAAAAGCACAAGGATATAATGACTGTATCAAGTAAAGCCAACATACAAAGGAGAAAGCAACACCTTTAGATACTACCATGAGAATGTAATGGCATTTTCCACAGGCTGTTTGTCTAGAGATCTGAGGGCTAGAGGGGAAGTATATACACCTAAGTCCATAAGAGACTTCCAGCCACTATGAGGTGGTGCCAAGAGCATCACCAAAAGGTACTGTTACGGTAGACATGAAGCAGCTGAAGTGACAAGAGGAATGAAACCAGGCAGGGAAGAAAAACAAAAATAAACAATGCTAAATCTATATGGAATAAATAAATACACAAACAAATAAATAAACAAAAAGGTCAGGAGTATCTGCAGGTCCAGAGAGAAAAAAGCAAAGTAGATGGCAACTTTAAATGCAAGCAGCTGCAGATTGTGGTGGGAAAGCTGAAGGATAGTCTGCCCACTGCAGGAGGCAGTGAGTAGTAAAACAGCAGAAATATTATTACTACAGTTACACCAGTCACCAGAAGTGACACCAAAGTGCTTGTGCCTTTCTGGGGTGGCTTGCAAACACGTTGGAATGAAGCCAGAAAGCAACAGCTGACTTCATTACTTCCTTTATCAGGAAAAAATAGTGTATCTCTGCATAGGCTGATGTATGTTAATACTGAGCAAAGGACAAAGTCACAAGGTGACAGTGCTGCAGGCCTCAATTTACTTGCTACAGCTTATGCATGAATTCTCACTCAGGTCCTGGTGAGCTGAATGAGGATGGTGTGGGGTGTCAGTAACAGTGATAGGCATGGTGTTCCACCAAGGACACTAGGAGTGCTAGTTCTTGAAGTCGAACATAGAGACCCACTTCAACTGGCTGGAGCTTGTTCTATCAGTGATTATAATGTATCTAAAATATAATTTTATGATTCGTACTTTTCAGAAAATAGATGTCCTTTGGGGGAACTCTCAGAAAAATTCTGGTGGAAACTTAACTGGTCTTAGCTGACCAAAACCTTCCTGATATGGTAGAGGTACCTTTAATTTAAGACTAAATGGATGCTAATTGGAGGTGCCTTTGCTGAACTTTACAGCCAATCTTGGTTTTGACTTGTGAAGTGTTTTCTGTTTTCAGCTTTAGATTTTAGCAGCCTCTATGGATTTCAGAGAACAAATTAATTCAGCAATGTTAAAAAAACCACACACAACCATTTAGCATTGACAGTGCCTTCTCCTGAAGTACTTCATGTTTCCTTTAAGGCTGATCTCATCTCAGAGGAATTTGTTTTGTCTTTGCCCTCCTTAGGAAAAAAGGACCATATTATGTATCAAGGGTTACATAAGAAAATTAATTTACAGCAGGTAATTAATTTTTCTGAGGAGAATTTTACTTTCTCATTCTCCCGCATAATATCTAAATGTTGTCTTACAATTGAGAGATAATCCTTCCACTTTATTTTTAGGGTATCTTTATATAGATTTGGCTATATTATTCTACATCAGAATAATTCTGTGAAGGATAATTCATCAGAATTCATCAGAATAATTGTGTGAAGGAAGATATATTTCATTACTGAGGAGCTAAAGAGTTAAAGACAGATTTCCCAGTGCCTCCAACATGGACAACAAGTCCTTCTGCACCTTGAACAAATCACTTCACCCACCACTCACAGCCAGTCTGAGAAAGGAAATCATTTAATGAACTACTTTCTAGTTCATGACAAAAAAGTGGTAGAAAGTACTTTGTTTTGGGGGTAGGCACAAGAAATGACAAAAATCTTCTTAGTGAAAAGCAGCCACAGAGATATATGTAATACAAACTCATCTTCAGGTTTCACCCTTTCTGTAAGAATAGTGTCAGAGCTGCAAATTTACTCAGTAGGTCCAGCAGGTCCACTGTGCATGCACATTCAGCATAAGGCAGACATGCACACAAACCAACAGCAGTATTTCAGACAACCCTTAAGCACTTAGAATATGGATTTGTAGCAGCATAGCTAATGTAGGGACACGGAGTTAAAGGATTTTCTGTTCCTTTAAGTTTGTAGCACCGCCACTGGCACTATCATTCTTGGATGCTGTATCCTGAAATACTATGGCTGCCTGGTGCCTGGCTCAACATGTGTGCATGCCTGTGGAGGGATTCTACCCTCTTTCTTCCACACATGGGCTCCATTCTTAATAATTTCAGGTTTCCAACAAACTGAGGCAAAAAGAGCCAGAAATGACCAGTATGCAGGCTGAGTGAATAGCTAAATGCTGGGCACCTAAATGGACAGCAGAGCTGCACTGCCAGAAAAAGCTTACCTTAACAGGGAGCTTTGACAGACTGAGATGCCTCCCAGTGGAACTGATGTGAAAAACCGACACCTTTTTTTCACACAGGCTCACAAAACAAGATTAGACTAATTGATCTGATACAGCAAAACTGGCACAAACCCAACAGGGTTAAAACTGTTCTAAGTGGAAGAGAATCTCTTTATCTCAATAAGCAGTCTACTCACAGAGCACAGTGGTATCATCTCCTCTTGAGGTACACACAAGGGCCAGCATTAACCCTAATTATTTCTATGGGAGACTATACCCCTAGACAGTCTGCAAGCTCTGAGTACTGAGAGAAGATGCTCTTTTCCTGCTTAAAGGAATTTTCTTCCGTAGCTTTTGTGCCAATTTTGAAGTATCAGATCAATTAGTTTAATCCTGTTTCATGTGATCGTCATAAGAAGATGCTTATTTCTAGTCCAGTGCCACAGTAAGACAAAGACACACTGCAAGTTGTTCTGCTTGCAATGGTTCAAGTTCCTGAAATAAACCCCGATCTTTACCAGTATATGGATTCTCAATGTACTGGCATTAAAATACTTCCTTTGCAAATGGGTACACCCACATTTTGTTATTTTTCAGCTAATACTTTGTAAACTACTAGGTACTGTGATTTCACTCTGCAAATAGGCATCCATTTTCAAATGTTCCAGTTTGTGTGTTTCCACATACAAGAAATCAGAGATGTTGCCTCTCCATCTTTGCAATTTCCCATTTACAATTAAAACTGAAACACCAACAGGTAATATGGAATTCTGCTTTGTCATGAATAATAATGTAATTCCTTAGATAATAAAATTGTAATTCTTAAAATTGAAAATTGAAGCCTTTCTTCTCTTTGCTTGAGTCTGATTTGTGTTATTTGAACTAATACCTGAGATAATATGTTGATATGTCTAAGTAGCAAGCCTGTGCATCTCCCTTCTCTGCTTTTTTTTTTTCAACTTCCAATTCCCAGCAACTGCCCCAGCACTAAAGCCTATGAAGAAGAAGACAAAGGATCCTTTTACACTGCTCATAATGTAAGGCATCCTTTCTTTTGGAGATTATAATTTGGTCTGCAGATTGTGCAAAAGGAGATAAAAAAGGACCAAACTCACACCTGTAAGCTCTTAAAAAAGGCTGACCAGAAGTAACATGCCAACTGCAATGCTGTATACATGGGTTTTATAGGAAACAAGATAAGAAATCCAACTCTTTCAAAGCTGATTTAAAGTAGAACAGGTGTGACTTACAGTTGCCAGCCTTTGTTGGTGTCAGCACTTACACTGCATCAGATATAACTAATTCATGTTTCAAACAAGGAGGTAGCTCTAAAGACTATTTGATAAAATGGAAAGCAACTAGGAAAATTAGGCATGAAATGCATCTTTATCAGCAGTAGGCTTTACAGCCTTTGGCACCACTTGTTTGAAAGCTTGTAAGAGTGTATCATTGTACACAGGTCCCTGAGGCTAATGCAAATGATGATGACTATACTGTATTAAAATCTCATACCTTGCAGCCTTCACATGTGATGACTCCATAGTGTATTCCAGAGGATTTATCACCACAAATTTTGCATGGTATCACTTCAATTTGTGCTGAAAAAGAAAATAAGAGAGATATTTTGGGTATATAATTGTATTTAATTTCTCTTTTTTTTCAAAATGAGATCTTCAGATAGAGAGCAGATAGAGAGCAGAAATAGAGAGCAGTTGAACCCCACAATACAAAAATGCGTTGTATTATATGTCTGTTTCTGAATGCTTTGGTTTAGCAAATTTTAAATGCTCCATGTCATGTAGTTTCTGTCACATCCCACAAAACTCTTCAACATCTTAAAATGTCTCACATCTAGTAAGTTTTTTCTCATATTCCTTTTCTAAGTTTTTTACTGGTTAATTTTATAATTGTTATTGCTATTGACTATTAGGGGTCCTAAACTATAATCTGGATTGTCCTTTCCTACATACTTCAAATATTTGTGACTTTCCATTTTTCTGAGGTAGAAATACATGCTGATGCCCTTTTTAAAGAAGAGTAGAGACGATGAAGTTTTCACTTCCTTCAAATTACATTCAAGACATGAAGATACTAAGCCTCAGAGACAGGCTGGTAAATGCTTGCTTAATCTTCCTGTCTCTTCAAACTGTTTTAGCATTGGGTCATTGGCAGGCAAGGCCCACAGATGAAGTTTGGGTAGCCAGTGGCTGTGTGCTGGGAGAGTCAGGTACAGTCTGAAAACATGTAAATATGGATGTGCTTCAGATTCTTTTGTAAACATAGTGGTCATCTGATTCTGAGAAGGAAAACACATTTCATTATCTTCCTCTTTTTTTTTTTTTTTTTTTTTTTTTTTTTTTTTTTTTGCTAACACAGCTATTTGATTTTCTCAACTATTTTGAATCCTGTGTGTTTCCTTTGATGATGCTGTAAGAGCACGTACTTAGACACATGAAGAAGAACTGTGCCTTTATTTTAGTCAGATGAACAGAGAAGAAATGTTAAACTTATTTTCTCTCCCTTTCATTTGTTCTTCTGTGTAGGATACATGCCTCCCTGCTATTCTCCTCCTACTTGGAAGTAACATCACATTTGGAAAGTACTTCTGGGGATGCTTTGGGAAAGCTGACCTGGAAGAGAGATTAGACAGAGCTAAGAGAATAAAGTTGGTACTTATTAAAAGGCCTTTAAGGGTACACACCTTACAAGAGCCTGGCCAGGGCTACACCCAAGGACACCTCTCAAAATGGTCACAAAATGGATGACAGGTCACAAGGTCTCACACTTTTTTTTATAAGTTTTGGTCTATTTGCCTACTGGGGTTTAATTGTCCAATTAAAGATTATGAAGTCCCATCCTTCTTGTCTTCTCTCTTCAGTCCATCCTTGTTTATGCTTTTGGGCCTGAAAACTTGTAACAGTTGTTCTTGGTTTCCATCTGGAAAGAATTTGTTTTGTCTACTGACCCTGTGAAGGCAGCTTACTAACACTTAATATGAGGCTCAGAACTACACCCCTAGGCAGCACAGGATCTCAAAAACATCAAAGCTAAAACTTAAGGCATCACTGGCAGATGTTGTTTCTCCATGCCCAGGGCAGAAACAGCAACAGTTCTCTGCAACTCAAATGACCCATCAAATCCTTGAGCAGAAAAGCTTTTTTAATAGAGCTAGCTCAAGCACTGGGATAGGTAACTGTTAGTATTTTAACAAAACACATTTAACTCTAAAATGGATTGAGACAGGGAAACAAGCTTATTGTCCCTATGCTAATCCTAAGAAGAGCATCCCAATTCAAAACTGTGGGCTGTTGAAAAGATTAAAAAAGACTGGAAAAAACCTATGCTTAAAATTGACTGCACAGTGTAAGCTAAGCACTAAATATGCTTGCACAGCAGATACTGTGAAAATATAATCTTATAGCCTGGATTATGCCCCATTTCTACTTATGATTATAATTTGTCTCTTTTAGCAGAAGCCAGGAGTTTCCTTCCTTCCACTTCCTTCTTCCCACCACCTTGTAGTTAAACAACCAAAACTCAGTACAGAGTATCAGCGAGCCATCACCACACTTCCCACTGAAAGGTGCATTGCATACCCTACTCCTTTATCCTCCTATTTAGTGTAGAGGCTTACAGGGTAAACTGCACAGGGTGAACACTAGCAGGCCCTCTACTTTGGAAAGTCAATTCACGATTCCCTTGGGACAGCACTATTCCAAGGGACACAGGCAAGAGGAACGGCTGAAGAGACTTTAGCTTCCCACTGTGAGCTCATTTTCCTGACATACTCTTTTCTGATCGAGCATAATTTTAGGCATTGCTCAGGCAATTAAACCAGTTTTAAAACTGCTCCTAATCCATGCTGTAGAGAGGGAACCCCTTAACAGAGAAGCACCTGCAGTGCTTCAGAAATTTTTCCAGATTGATCCTGCTCAAAAATGCCTATGCCTTATGCCCACTGGGATAATAAAAACATCCAAACATGCGCCTCCAGGCACTGCTGTTTGTGAGGCTACTTTGAATAACTGCTCACAGGTCTCTGCTTGAGAGTCATGTGGATGGAGAAAGTCTCAGCTCTGGGACCATGTGCTGCTTTATGTTTCAAAGACATATGTCAATGTCAGAAAAAAAAACACCACAACTAAAATATCAAGGTACTTCTAATGTGACTTGCATATACCATTTGTAACTCTGATAGGAATAGAGAGAGAAGAACTGATCCTGTGACACTGATTACATTTAGTACAGTACTTTTTACTGTAAGCAAACAACAATTTCATGCATGAGTTTCAATTATAAGCTCTACATTCATGGTATTTGTGGATCGAGTTCCTAAATGCTAAGGCTTTGTGTTTCAATTAATATGTAAAAAAATGTTTTAGACTTGTGTCTCTTCAGTTAATTCAAAACTTTCTTTGAAAATAACCATTCTATAAATTAGTAAATGCAGTTTTGTCTAGGAAATTGCTACCATTTCTCCTTAAGAGCACTCACAGAAAAGATATTCTTAGGACACAGAAGGCATTTGAGTAAGTTTGGAAAAGTGTATTTTGCTACTGTCCTCCAGATATTTTTTTCATAAAACAGCAGAAAAGTTTAAAGATTCCTAATAGAAATCTTGATTGTACAGGCCAAATAAAAAAGAAACCACTGTATTCCCAGAAGGGTATTGAGATACTGTAATGAACATACAATATGCATGTTTATTTTGCAGATATAATCACAGTCACAGATTGCAGAATATTCTGAGTTGAAAGGGACCCACAAGAATCATCAAGTTCAAATCTTAAATGACTGACCTGTATGGGGATTGAATGCACAGCCTTGGTATTATTAGTTGACACAGGGTACTACACTTTCTGCACATTCTGTTTGTAGTTGTCCACTTATGATCTTATGTTGTTTTTCTTACTCCCTTCACCTATTAGACCAGTTCAGCGAGCTGTATAGCCAACTCTCCTTACAGCTGTTATAAAATAAGCAGCTTTCTTCTCAACTCCTTAAAAATATAAAATGCATTGACCACTTCCTAAATATTGAGGCAAAAAATTGAATGAACTAACAATAGTGGAAAATATCACTGCTACAATGATAACTTTCACCAGCACAGGAAAAAAAACTTATTTTCTCCCAATGTAGTAAATATGGGGAAGGAATTAGAGCAAAACTACTTAGCTCCACTTCAAAAGTCTTTCCACTTCCTTCTCATTCATTTTTGCACTTATACTGTGAGCAAGAAAAATGGCTTCTGCCACTTTCAAGCAAACCTCCACCTAAGCCCACTTGTCCAATTTTTCAGTAAGCACATTGAGATGTACCACTCAATAGAAGCCTGCAAAACCACTATCACCCTGATGTCTAAGAACACATTTAAAATGTTTGGATATATGCTGCATAGTGATTGCCCTCTACCACCAGCTGGAGCATCTTGCCTCAGTACCGCATAAAATACCTCTTATTTTACACTTAAGTTTAAAGTTGTTTAGGACAGGAAATTGCCTCCAGCTTTATGGAACAGCCTACAAACTAAAATGTCACAATGAAAATTAATTATTTCTACATAACTAGTAATTATAATCCACAGATGATGGGATAATCACCTGGAATCTAATTCATTCTCTCATGACAACAAAAACTAGGGTGGAATTCTCTCAAGGAAGCGAATCCAAAATCGTCTCACATATTTGAAACAAGCACTTACATATAAACAAACAGGTAATTAGGGACATATTCATCTTCAAACAAAGCATTTGCTCAAATGTGCCCCAAGAAAAATCAAAAGTACACTGAGCTGCCTTTTTTTTCACCAATAGAACATTTACACATGGGGACAAAATCCATTATCCTAAAGGCAGGAAAATAATCAGGTTTCAAAAATTGTTATGTGGGTGAAATTAGGAATGAGTCTGTAATGGGAGACAGTTAATTTTCTGAATTCCTCTTGAAAGAAAGGTAAGAATGCACAAGGCAGCAAATGTGTCTAACGTGTATTTGTGGGGATTGTCACTCACATGCATAAGAAGCATAACAGAGAAAAACAAAGCTCACATTTTATGTAATTTCAATTTAGTATCTTGAAGATAGTATCTAGTATCTAGAAGAACTTCACTTGGCAAAGACGGGATTATAATCTCACAGACCTGTAGCTTTGGTGTAAGGGGGGAAGAAGACTTGAGCTTTCAGTACTTAGTTCTTGATCAAAAGATAATAACAAAATATGCTAGGTGTAAACTTTGAAAAAGAAGTGCTTTCTCCAATTTGTAGATCCAGGAAGAGTTGCACTTGGAAGCATCACAGCTAATCAGAGAACTGATGGTGAAAAATACCAGTTACTTCACCTTTCAAGAGCTCCCATCATCCTTTTGTTGGAGTTCCTTGAAAATTGTTGGTAGATCGGCCTAATTCACTTTCATGCTTCTATTCCTAACTGATTTCAAATTAAGTACATTCAGCATTTTTTATCTGCTTGACAACTCTTTCTTTTTTTATCCTGACCTCTGTGAGCAGGAAATGCTTTTTTTCCTTGCATGTTACTGTCAGTAGAAGTTTCCATGGTAAGTTAGGCTGCCAACGAGATCTTGGCATTCCCTTTGCTACTGGAATAGATGTTCTCTAGCTTCTCAGCAAGACTTTTGCATTTAACAATCTGAAAATATACAGCTGAGGATACTACTTATGTTTACAGCCTCTGTCATATCACATGCAGTGAGACCTATATATTAGTAATATCTCAGCAAGTTAATGAATTCTAGATAATGTTAATTAATGTCTATAGGTACATTTGCTGTCAATCATACCCCAAATGAGCCATTAGAGTAAACCAACAGGGTGCAGTTCACCCAGAAAAGTAATGTTTCCCGAAAATCTTAGCACTTTTGCAAAGAGAGACATTAAACTCTGACTGTGGGTCTGGCTCCTGGATTTATTACAGCAACAGACTCTCTGCAAAGCTGATGGCTCTCAAATAAGCCAGTCCTACAAATCTTAAGCAGAGCAGTGCTTCTATATCTGTGTCTGACTGGGCATGGATATTAGATGTCAATCTGTACATGATATATATAAACATGTCATGAGCATGAAAGTAAGCAATAGCCCTAGAATTTGGATATTGAACAATCTGATAGATCATTGCTCTAAACAGAAATGAGGTAGATCAGTGCAAAAAAAAGAAGGCTTGTCCCATAAATGCATGCAATTCTCTTGTCTGATTTCTTTCACTGTCTCACATTCTTAGCTGAAGTTTTTTTAGTTTACAACCAATGTCACTTGGAAGGTTATTTGGTAATACATTTTCTTTTTCCCCTTCCTCTTTCATGATTTTCCTGTGGGGGAAAAATGAACAAAAACCCCTTCAAAACAAAACCCAAACCAAACCATAGCACACTGGATTGTATACCAACTCTCCTTATAGATCAACTCTATCTTTTATTGCATAACTATTAACTATAACTAAAATTGGAAAAGAGTATTTTAAAACCCCAAGTTTTTTTAATGGCAACTTTTTATGTAGTTACTCTGTGCATCCTTATTGTGTGCATTTAAAATCTATTAAAACAAAAGGACAAAACCTTAGAAATACGTGTGAAAATGTCTGTAGAGTGATGAAAAGTTTTAAAAATATGTGCTCTATATTAGCCTTTTTGCATATGAAGAAATGCTTATATCTCCTCTGTAAATACATACTGTGGAAGAAGTCTTCATGAGTTTCATGACCATAGTAATGTTTACTGAACATTGTCAAATGGTTTAAAATAGATGAAAGCGAGCTTCAATTATTATGGCTGCTCCACAGCTAAAGGTAATTTAAAACTGTTCATATTATCTCATCTTTCTGTATGTTACTGTTCCCACAGTAATTTTGGAACAAGTCTGGAAAGAATGATATACACAGATTAGTTGCCTTTATATTCAGGAGAGAAGGTGAAATTATTTTGAGCACAGCATAACAACCTTAAATGCTAATAAACACTGAAGTAAGAAAAAGTTTTGATCAAATACCATTTCTTTCCTAAGTTTAACTACACTAGATCTAGCACTATTATTTAACAACTTACGAATACTAAAAAGTTGTTACATTTGTGATGGTCCAGGGTTACAGATCAGATGAGATTTTCAGACAGATTTAATGTCTTTTATTACAGCAAGAGATACATTCTTTTTTAAAGAAATGCTTTTGGACCCCTAGCTTTATTTCATATCTAAGAAAGTAGCAAAGGACTTCACGCTTAAAACCAGTTAAGGATAACTGCTCCAAGCTGTATTTCATTATTGTGTTCAACTAGAAAAGCTGCAAGATTTGCAAGGCTGGATGTTTCTCTGTGAAGCAGAGGTAGTTGTGAGAAAAAAAAAAAAGTAACATTTTTAACAGCAGTAATATAATGTTGTGAGATAATGATATATTTTGGATCACAAGTATTTATTATTTTCTTCAAACCTGATAATTTCAATTAATTAAAACAAATTGTAAAATAACAAAAGACATGGATTTTCATTGGGTTATTACAAGACAGCAGGGGTGATGTGATTTCCTGGACTCAGAAAAAATACTGTACAGTTTTGTTGCCAAGAATATCAGGCCAGCACTCAGTAAAACACTAGGAGATTAGGAATCTGACAAAGGTACACAAATTGCTATCTAGAAGCTTCTTTGTTTCTTTAATTTGGACAAAACAGAGAGGCTGAAGTGCATGCCAAGCACAAGTGTTCAGGGTTTCCCCAGATGTTCTGGAATGGTTCACAGGCAAGGAAGACAGCAGAAAAGAAGCAGAACTGTCTATATCCTCTGTTGGACAGTGGTGGCTAACACAAAGTAAAGCACATTGTCCAAATGCCCAAAGACAGAACTCAGGTGCCTTGTCAGAAGCTATGGCTCCAAATGTGATCCCTGAAAGCCTGTGCTCACAGAGGTCAGAAAGTGTTAAAGAATCAGTAAACTTTGATGTCTCAACTAGCACTCTGTAAATCCGTATAGAACATTTTCATTGCCTCTCAATGTGGACTTCTCTGTACTAATCTTTGAACTCTTTTTCCTAGTAATTCAAATTCATGGAAATTATGTGTATAACTTCAAAGGATTGTACTACAGTAACAGAAGTTATTACACAACAAAAACATATTGCCAAACTGATGATTTGGGTTGATGATATGTGAGTTAAATCAGAGTTATTTAACTAAATGATCAAGGCCTTATCCTGGGCCTATAAGAAACTTGCCCTATTCATAGGGAAAGATTTAAGTATATAATACATGCTGAATTATTACTGTACAGTTTCTGCTTCCCTTAAAGACTCAAGCAATGGTTCTGCTGATACTGCACACTTTCCCTAAAGAGATTATTATGCTAATCCCAAATATTATACTACCCAAGCTATCCTATATTTGACCTCATCAGATCCAATGTTCTGCAAATAATCTCTAGCAGCTTTAGCTAATGTTTATATAAGCTGGTCAGGATGGCTGAGTAGTGGTGACCATGTTTTTCATGCAACACCCTTAAGCAGTGAAAGTGCACTCAGTCCAAAAATAGCACCCTATACAGAAAATAATTGCATATGCAAAGTTCTTCTCTATAAGAATTATACTTAGTATTTACTCTGCCAAACTGTTTGTCATAATTTTTGGATGTTTCACTTAAAATATTTTAGAATGTATCAGGCTCTCATTTAGCAGGACATATTTTCCTTCCTTACTTTTTACTTACAAAACTACTTAAGAGTGTGCCAGGTATTTCTGACCTATTATTTCCTGAAGACAACAATCCATGGCTGCATTCTTTTCCCTTTTGAATAAATGGACTAATGAACTCTGCAAAGGAAGAATTCAGATACCACAATAAATATTTACTGTCCATTTTGCCTGTCGAAGGTGGCTGAAATGGTCATACAGTAGTCAGGACGTTAAAGTTAATTATTTTTGTTAGATATGCACAGATCTCTGCTGTACAGTTACAAAGCTGAGCAACAGAGAGAGAGATGCTGCAGGAACATGCTGTGAAGACCTGTTTTCCAGGCGGTGGGATTACACACAACCTTATCTTTCCTCACACTCAGCCAAGTGTTACTGCTTGCTGGAGTGGGATGGGAATGAACTCAGAACTTAATTCCTCTCGTAGTAGAAGGAGGGTGTAGTGGTTATTCTTAGCTCTGTCTGTAGCAGCAGAAGAAGCAGACAGCTTCTTCTCCAGCTCTTTGCTACCGGACTGCAGCTGCAGCACACTGACAATCTTTGCATCCCCCTCTCCTCCCCCGTTTACCTGCCTAGATTCATCTGAATGCCCACATACTCCTATACTTTCAGTAACACTCAAACCCAGAAGTTTATGCCATGCAAAATCTTCAAAGGAAATTAGGATTGTTGCACTGCTAGATTACAGCACTGCAGCAAAATAAGGGCCTAACTTGCATTATCTGCGACTTTGTGAGGCTGCCATCACAGTCAAAGGAACAATTTCCAATCCACTTTCCTGGACCACTTTTCTTGCAATACTTCACCTTAGACACAATGTAACTCCCACAAGGCAAAATTATGAGAGACACAGGCAATAACAAATAATAGTGATTTCAACCTGAATTGACTCTGAAATCATTCTGATGTTGCCTTCTTAAAACTTTCTGAACTGCTTCGTATTTCTTCATATTTTTGATTATCACTATGAATTTTCAGTTTTGCACATTCCTATTTAAATCTTTTCTCCATCTTTTGAAAGGCATTTAAATCAGCTGGAGATATTCTTGGATTTGCATCTGTTGGTTTTTAAAAAAATGTTGTACTTACCGGCTGTCTACTTACCAATTTAATCTGCCATCTTTTAAAGACAGTAGGAAGAATTAATCTTAGTAAAACTCCAAGTACAGTTGTCTCAAGGGTAGAGTTGTATACATACGATGTTTAATATTTTCCTATTTTTCACTGTAATGTCCCATATTGTTAAGGAAGTGAAGAATAAAAATGTTTCAACTCACCAGTTGCATCAGGTTTTATTTTTTTGGTTTGAATATCACGCATATTGTTGTAAATAAATAAAGACCTCTAGGAGCAGACAGTAGTCTTCCTACTAGCCTACTTATTCACAGTTACACCTGTGCTGTTACAAAAGTGGAGTCTTAACAGACTGCATTAACAAGATTAAATGGAAGAAGTAATAAAGCACAGACTGTTCCATTTCATCAAAGAAGGGAAGAAGACTGCTGGAGGCACTAAGTAATGAAACAATATTTTCTTTTGATACTCTATTAATGTATGCATTTCCTATTTCAGTCAAGTGATTTAATTTTTTTTCTGGAAATTCTGAAAAAATCTCAGCTTTCCTTTGTCATCAGTTTTTGTTTCAGATATATATAAAAGACATGGAGGATTAGAGTGGCAGATGTAAGATGCCAAATTATTACAGATAAAATCTCCATGTTGTGAAGTGTCACCTACATCTTGCCTACTTTCAGCCAGAGCTAAAAAGTAAATTTTCCTCCAGTATTTTTAGATGTCACGTGACACCGGTCTGAATTGCCCCTGTTGAACATCCATTACAGCAAAGGAATATTAATTGAATCCCAGGTGCCCTTAGGTTGTACAGAAAAGGGAAACTTAGGGGTAAGCTCTCAGTATGAATCTCTAACAGAGCTGCTCAGAGCCTGGAACTACTGTATTTTCCCTCCCTTCCCCTAGGCTTCTATAATGGTTAAAATTGCATCTTGTTTCACAGGTTACACTTACAAGTGCACCAAATGTAGTCAGCTGAACACAAAGCAAGATTTAAACAGGCTTTCTGTCAAAAATAAAACAAAGCAAAACAGCACATAAGAAGAGAGCATTTCTACAAGACAGCTAATACATTACATGCATTGCCTCCTACTAATTCACTTTTCCCTTTTGAGTCTTTGTGGGTTTCCCATGCTTTGAAAGAATTCCTATCACCTCACCGTAACATATTCCCAGGCTTTTCTGTGGCATTGTTACTTCACTTTCAGGTAACTTTCATTTTTTAATCCATTTTCTCATGCCCTAATCTTTTGCATAAAGAAGTTGTTGGAATAAAGGATGATTCAGATTCTAACAGTTCTGTCTTGCTAAGCCTGCATATTAATTTCCTTGGAATTCATGCCAAAGATAAAACAGAGAGAACTTAACTTTCAAGATTCACCTAGCCTAATACGTACAGAAGACTGTTAATCATATACACCACTGAGAAAAAAACCTCCAAAATGTTCAAAATTGCCCTCTCAGCCATCTCTGCTTTGAATGTTTGCTTGGTTTAGATAAAACAGTTGAGGAATTTTCAAATAAAGAAACCAATGCAAGAGGAAATATTACAGGAGAGTTCTGAAGATTATGAAAATAAGCAGAATTATTGGAGATTAGGAAAAGTACAGAAAACAAACAAATACATGAGCTGGGAATAGTCAGGCTGAAAAAATGTTTTCCCAATAATACAGAAAACATTATTTGAAGGATAATAAGGATGAGTTAATTACTTGCAACGACTCATTTAAATTTGCATAAGCATTACACAGCTATTTTTTTATGTCTGTTCCTAGAACCAGTCACATATAGTCACATACGTGTGTTGCTCTGGGTTTATAATCTTAAATACAGTCTCAAACTCTTGGCCTGTGGCATTTTGTTGAATAAACATTTCCTGGCTTGGTAAAAACCAGTTCGCTCTCTATTATTTCATTAATTGAAGCCCTTTGATGTCATGGAGCATAATTTTTCCTGATTGGGTAAATAATTGGTGTATAATTTTCCTTCTGTTGCAACAGTGTTTCATTCTGCTGAAGTACTTATTGCCTAAGAAGATCTTTAGGTCTTACTGTTTCATAAAATATTAGTTTCCCATTAGACACACCGCTTTCCTCTCAGATAAAAAAACATGGATCAAAGAAATGGCCAAAAGAAATGAACAATATTTAAGTGGGGTTTTTCCCCCTCTTTTCCCTCTGTAATTTGTGTAACTGAAAATTAGTTCTGCATGAGTAAGAAAGAAATCAATAGATTGCTGCCAAATACTGCATATCCTTCTGATGCATGATTTAGTATCAAACTGGTACTGAGCAATGACTCCAGACACACTGGCTTTCAAACCAAGATTGACTAGTAGCCTAATACATCCCACTGTATGTCCTGCTGGATATGCTCTACCTCTACAGGGATTATGGTGTAAGGACTTCAAGAGCACAATGAACTGCCTCAAACATCGTCAAAGAAGGAAGTTCTTGTAAGATAACCCACCACATCAGGAACTTAAGAAAAGCACAGATGGCAAATAGGGAGGCATTACTATCATACCTAAATGGAGGTGAAGGTTTGGAATTAGCACATAGGACAAATTCCACTGTGCAGACTGTGGGAAGGGTGCAAATGGCCACAACAGGAAGATGCCAGGCCTAGTGAGGCAGATCTGGGTAACCTATCCAGACAAAAATTCCCACCATGGCAAACGGTGAGAAAGGGAACAGCTGTTTACACACATGACATTCCAAGTTATGGGAACAGCATCTATGCCTCATGGATAGTGGGGACCTGGACCCAGAAAAGAGTGGTACCTCCAGAAGAACACTCTGGGACTCTCAGCATTGAGCGAATCTGTGTGAAGAAAAACAAGCAGGATGCCAGAGAAATCATGCAGTGGTATCTTTTGCTGAATCTCTCACTTTCTTAGTCTTCCTGCTCTTCCTCCTATTCCTATTTCTGTCTCTACCTCACATTTACAATTAAATAAAATCTGTAATATTGATTTTGGTGTTTGGTCTTGTTTGCACCTTAATTCAGGCAGAGGCATGCCTTAACAATTGGATCCTAACACAGAGTGGTAGGCAGAACTCCAATGCAAAAGTCTATGCAATATTTACTTTTTGAAATGAGACCTGAGTTCCAGAGGAAAATGGAAGTATTTTACAGAAATATAATTATACAACATCATTTTCAGTTCATATTTCCAGAAATGTACCCTACTGACTCTCAGCTGAAAAACCTCCTATGTTGAAAAATAATTTCAAGAGCAAACAAATACAAAATGAATACTCACTCCACTCATCTACAGCACAGGAAGCTCTGAAACCCATGCATTATAAGCTCCCTTTTGACCATGAAGCTGTCCTATGAGCCAGCTTAACAACTTGAACCAACAGACAATCTCAATAAAAGACATCACCACGCACCTAGTGTTCTTTTTAACTGTTTGAACACAAAGAGATCATAGAATCATAGAATAGTTTGGGTTGGAAGGGATCTTCAAAGGTTATCTAGTTACAGCCCTCCTGCAATGAGCATAGAAAAGTCATATTTGCACATTCTTGACAAAATATTGCCCAATCGTGTTTAAGAGGACAGAGATATTTATATTTTTTTTAATATGGTAAGTATTTTTGAGGTAAGGGGTTATAGGGAAATGGGGTGGAGCTTCCAGCACCCATATCATGCTGAGGATATGGTTTCAGGAGAGAGCCAGGCCCAGCAGCGGCAGAGTTGCCATCTTTTCATGGGCTCAAGGGAGGAAGTATGCAAGTTTTGGGATCAGCTTGGCACAGCCAGCCCCTCTCTGCCACTGGCAGTCTTTCCCCCATTCCTCTGAGCTGCATCTTTCCTGGTTTGGTGCTAAAAGACACAAAAGAAAGAGAGCAGCCGCAGTGTGGAGTGCAGCCCAGCCCTGCTGCACAGGGCCTCAGCCACAGCCACTCCTGCTCCCACAGAGCCCAGGCCAGGAGAAGGGTCCCCTGACCTACTTCAGAGCCCCCTCAGGTTCCACCAGGTTTTGTCTTATCC
Source organism: Phylloscopus collybita (assembly GCA_027886175.1). Classification (NCBI taxonomy): domain Eukaryota; kingdom Metazoa; phylum Chordata; class Aves; order Passeriformes; family Phylloscopidae; genus Phylloscopus; species Phylloscopus collybita. The sequence goes on along the minus strand of JAJNNQ010000052.1, from coordinate 8,566,840 downwards.
CTCTTCTTCCAGTGCTTTTGTGCTGGGGAGGTAAGTTAAGCTGTGACTCTCCCTGACAATACACTGCCTTTGTTTTCCCAAAATTCATGTGGCCCAGGACAGGACCAGTCACCATTTTTGCCTTTGCCTGGAAAAGCCACATTGGGCACTGTTTTTGGGAAGTGTTTTTGTTAATGCTCTTTGATAAATGCTCTTTTTTTGTGCAAAACACACTCTCTTTTCTATGCTCTTTTACTAATATTTTTGTGGTTATTGTGATTTTTCACTATAGCGTGACTCCAGTTTATAATCTTCCCTAGTGTTTCCTCCACTGTCAGAAGAGGGTGGAGGAAAGGGAGTAGCTTGAGTGGGTTTAATTTTCCTGCTGTGTTTTAAACTAGTGCATTAAGAAAGGGAGGAATTTGACAGCACTGAACACTTTGTAATATAGCCTTATTCCTAAATGAGTTAATTCTCTCATCAGTCTAATTTGCTGAGCAGTTAATAGCATTTTATAACACCCACAACCACAGAATGAACTATGGAAATGAGGAATGTAAACAATTTATCACAGTAATTCAGAAAGAAAATAAACTATAGAAATTTTTGCACAGAAACTGTACCAAAGTACAGTAAAAAACTCCCACAAAACTAATAGTATTCTCCTGAAAGAAAAATATATTAGAATTCAAAAACTGATTGGGTATTACTTTTTTTTTTTTTTTGGTAAAAACTACAAATACTCAACAACATGGTCTGCTAAAGCCACCCTGTGCAATTCTATAGCCAGGGAGTCCTTCAGCTTCTTGTAGATAAAATCTGGTCTGGTTGATAGCTGAGGTAAAAATTATTTAGCTAAAGTAAAGAAAACCTGGCCATCACATTAGAGATAATTAATGTGGAGGGCGGGATGGAGATACAGTGGAATTCACTTCCATCTAGCAACCTTACTCTTTTTAAGAGCAGACACAAGATGCACCCTGTCTTGGTTCTGGCCAGATTGCTAATTTTTTTTCAATTGACAAGAGGGGCCATGGGTAGGACATGGCCTCTAGCACCTCACGTTGTTGCTGGGTGAGGACAAAAGGGAGTCTCGTCTGGGAAGAAGAGGCTCCTTCGGGTTAAGTATGGCAGAAGGAGCAGTCAGGTAATGCTGGCTCTAAGCTGGAGCATGCAAATGGGAAATGCTGTTTCCAAACAATCACTCCACAATTCGTGGATCCTTTGCCCGTCTTGTACACTTTGTTACTAATACTGATCTCATTGCTCTTTCCAGTAAATTGCTCTTATCCTGCTCTGCTCTGCATTGCAGCAGCCTCACTCTAAGTATTGTGTGCAGTTCCAGACATTAAGCTGTTAGAGAGCATCCAAAGAAGGGCACAGGGATGGTGAAGGGCCTTGACGGGAAGCTGGATGAGGAGTGGCTGAGATGCCTTGGTTTGTTCAGCCTGGAGGAGACTAAAGTCTCAACATTGCAGTCTTCAATATCCTCATGAGAGGAAGTGGAGGGGCAGGTACTGATCTCTTCACTCTTGTGGCCAGAGAGAGGACTCAGGAAAACAGCACAAAGCTAAGTCAGAGGAGGTTCAGGTAGATATAAGGAAAAGAGCACAGTATTGAATGGGTATATCATATTCCTTATCATACACCAGCCTCTGGGAAAGTTGAAAAATATAACAGACTGCTAAAAACCACCTTGAAAGCAATGGGTGGTGGGACCCTCATTTAGTGAATGCCACCTGGTTAGTTACCAATTGAGTCGAGCTGGCCCTGACCAATCAAAACCTTCACAGATCATAGAAGGGATAAAGTCCCTGTGTGGTCCGTCTGATGAATGTGTTAGGGAAGACAGTTTAGATTAGTCCTGCTTTAAGCAAAGGCAAACCCATCAATCAGTGATTGTTTTTGCACAATGACCCTGGTGTACTTGGTGTCTAAAGCAGTTGGATGGGGAAACGATGTGCACCTGAAGGGGATTTGATTTTTAGGGGAGAGCAGTCTGTAATGTTTTGTTGTATAATATTAGTAGGTGAAGGCCATAACTACCATGGACAGTGAGTCTGGACTGCTCCAGATACACCGGCCATGAGCTCGTGATGCAGCTTGCAACCACCTGACAGCACACCAGCCCTCCTCTGGAAGACATCTAGGACAGGGAACCCACAGAAATGGATTCAACAAACTCAACAGACACCTTGGAGGGACAGATATTGACTATGAAAATGTGCTTGTGTATATATCTCTCTGTATATGTATATAGTTGGAAAGTGTAGGATCAAGGTATGATATTGATGGTATAGGATAAGGGCTGGATAACACCTTAGTTGTGGTCAGGGTTCATTGTTTGCAGTAGCCAGGAGGGGCCATGGCTAGGATCCAGAAGTTATTCTACACCACTTCAAATCATTGCCAGGGCAATCTCTTATGGGGAGAATGTGTTCCTTCCAGTCAGGTAAATGGGGTAGAGGGAGTGGTCCTGTAACTCTGGTTCTGAGGCTGAGAGTGGTTGTGTAACGTGCATTCTGAGCCATCATGTGTGAATTTTTCACTGTCTTTTACACTTTATTGTTATTATTATTATTGGTGTTACTGTTCATTTTTTGATGACATTGCTGTTTCCAGTAAATTTTTCTTATCTCAACCTGTGATCTTTACTTTTTGTGCCTTCAATTCTCCTCTCCATCCTGCAACAGGAGAGGAGGGAGAGTGAGTGGCACATGCAGAGTCTCACTGGGAGCACTAAGTTCACTAAATTGGGGAGTATCATTCTTAAACCATGCCACACCCATGGATGGAACTCTTTTTCTTGTCCTTGGTAGTTTTATCAAAAAGTATCCAGCTGTCTGGATAGCTGTCTGAGGAGCAAGAAAAAAAAAAAAAAAAAAAAAAAAAAAAAAAAAAAAAAAAAAAAAAAGTATGTTTATCTGTGCACAGGCAAAACTACTGGTTCAGAATATCATCATTTGGTATGAACTGATACAGGGTTGCCAAAGTCAGTGAAGCTATGCCAACTATGCTATATTTATTATATTGACTGTGGGTCAGCTCCTCTTTTCATTTATTCTGATGTCACACAATAGTTGAAAAGTAGAGTGTTATAAAAAGGCTGTAAGTAATGGTATGATTCTCCTTCTGAAGGCTGCCTATGATATATCCCCTGGTCTTAACTGCCAGAACTGTAGAAAATTGAGCAGCAGCTTCCAGATTGCGGCCCTGCACAATCAAGAAGAAGGTGCTTCTGTTCATTTATTTTAGGAAGTAGGTATTGTCCTTGGGGAATGTGATCAGATGAACCTTGCTCTGTCTTTTGCTTCGTATATTCTTCAGCCATGCAAGCTCCAATCAACCCTGCAAGTGCCCTTTTGGATGTTGGGCTTCCTCCTTTGCAGATACGGAACAGAAAGAAAAGTCTTACTGTATCCTGAAATCCTTGTGATCTGTAAATCTAAGCCTCTGCAGCCCTTAGGGACACTTCAACAATGTGAATAAAGTTCTATTCCACTTGCAAGCTAAAGATACAAAAATGGTGATGCTACTTTCTAGTTTAAAGAAAAATCAATAGAAACTTATCAAGAATGATGGTGCTTTAATCAGAGCTGCTAAGTATAATAGAATATGGATGGCATAATATATATGTGACCCCCCCAATCACAGAAAGAAATTGGTAGCAGGATTTTCTGTCAGCTCTTTTTTTATTCTATTTTATTTTTTTCTGGTGAAAAGTGGTCCCAGCAGACTGCATGAAGGGGAGCCATGAATGAAAGACAGCATACTCTAAAGGTCTATTAGTCCACTCTGCAGTACACTTTACGTTAACAGACTTCAAAAATTATAAGAGAGGCCATACCTCTATGTAGAGAAAATAAGTATCTTTGGACAACCTTATAACATTGAGGTGACAGGCTTCCTCTGTTGATACTAACTCTTTAGGTCTTTGAAAAACACTGAATGAGTGTTAAGAACTAGGGATCAGAGTATCATCTATGAAAAAAACTGAAAAAGAAATTGCGGACATCTCGTCCAAGACAATATAGTATCTTTCAACTGCACTGGAAATGGTGAGCTAATAATAGGGTGGTCTAATAAAACTTGCAAGATCTACGTGACCTGTTTTGACTGACTCTTTGTCTTACACTTATTGTTTTACCTCGCAAGGAGTGACTGACCACTCTTGATAAAAAAGTCTCTTTCCCAAAAGGGATGACACATGTTCCAGACACATGTAAAGAGAAATTCACAGCTAAATACATTCAGGAGCGAATCAGGTATTTCAGACTCCTACAGTCCAGATGTTTACACATCATCTAATCAGGCTACCAAACTTTTGCTGTAGGAAACTACTGACTTTCCAGAAAAATTGTTGCTGTTTTCATTATTTCAAACCTCCTGTGCCACACATCGTGTGTGTCAGTATCTTGCTACTGGGTGACAATATTGGAGGAAATTGTTTGTAATGGGCTATTGCCTGGCAAACTATTTATCATTTCTGTAGGTCAGCTTAGTTCTTCTAGTGGCCAATATGCTTTCCTCCAGTCTTCACTGGTTGCTTAATTTATTGATATTTTTACTACAATTTAAAAAGCCAGTAGATTTTTAAATTGCAAGTCACCTTCTGAGAAGGAATACTTTGATAGCTGCTTCCAAGTTGAAAGCACTGATCTATATTACACACTTTCTGCTTGATAGTCTGAATATGAATGCAACAGTTCGGACATGCAGAAGTACATTTATTTGCCTGCACAGGATAAATAGCTACATGCCCCACATTTTGAATGTTAAGGGAAGTTATTTGGATATAGCTCTTTTCTTTTGTATCAACAATACATTTCAGCTTTCTGCAGCAACAGACCCATTGCCTCCTGAGCACTTGGTCTGACCTGTTAGGGAAAGCTGTACTTTACAATTACTTACGTCTCACAAGAGAAGCAGAGCTAAATCCAAGGTGGCATTTTTATTTTTTTTTTCTTTAAGCAAGAGTAAATGGCATTCTACAGTTTTTTATATACCAGAAAAATCAGCAACCTGAATATTTTTCTATTGTTACTGTAGTGATCTGTCAAGAAGAGTAGTGACTACACATTGAAAATAAAAACCAAACTAGAAGGATTTATACAAGTTATGTAATTAAATAAATTATATTAAATGGAAGCTTTTTCAAGTGTTTTCTAGTATCCAAATGTAAGCCTTACTCATTTGTACTTTAACTAAAGCATGTAATGAAACCTCTTTGTTTTATTCCTATAAACTGCTGTAACCACACTCTGCTTCCCATAATGTGTTCCAATTAAAGCTCTAGAACTCCCTGTAACCATAATGTCTTGTTGGAAACCTAATAGAGTGGGACAACTTATCTGTCAATGACGACAATCACTATGCATAATTCAGTGTGAGACCTCTGTATTTCCACTTTACTGTAAGGAAACAACAAATTCTCTCTGGGACGTCTTCATTATATGCATTAGCAAATGGTATTTGATTGGCAGCAATGCTGCTTCTGAACTGTACTCGTATCACGCTCCTTCAGTCTGCCAAGCCCAAACACTGGAAACAGAGAGGTGAAATGACAATCACATCAGAAATATTTCAGTGGGCATCCTGAACCTTATGAACCTGTGCTCCATCTAGCAGGGAGGAAAATCGGATCTTGTGCCTTATGTAAAACTCAGATAGTTTTCAGGAGCAAGAACACTGCCTGCCACATTTTAAGGTCAGTCACAAAGAAAGCATCACTGCTGGGTTTCTAATCATGAATCTCATGCTCATTAATTATACACAAAAGAACATCAAACTCTTCTAAAACAACACGCCCAGAGCTTTGCTGTAATACCTCTGCCAGCACTTCTCCTCTGGACTCCTGAAGACACATATTCTGCCTTTGACAGAAAGAGTGCTTTTAAGTCACTCTTCTAAATACCACCACAGGCTTGTTTCCAAACACAGCATGTGAATAATGGATGCAGAGTTTAACAAATTTAAAAATAGTGAAAATAAAAGTTAACTAAAGATCATCGTTGCAGGCAGAAGACAACTGATACAGTGAGCATGAGCTACTCAATGTACTGTGCCGCTATTTCAGTTATTGTTTTCAACAGAATCTTCAAGTGCATGACAAAGCTTGTCGTATTGTTCTTCAAAGTCCTCCATGAGGGCATGAAATGTAGAGAAACTCCAGTCAGTGTGACAGCTTTATTCAGATAGGTGACATGAAAAACATATCCATCCACACTGAGATACATTGGGGTCAGAACAAAAAAGTCCCAAAGAATAGAGAATGCTAAGAATTTGGTACTTGGACACCGGTCTCTTGAGACACTTAAAGCAGGATTAGAAAACTTTTATGTGCTTAAATATTTCTGCATGGTAGAGGCAGTCCAGTGATTTGCCATTGGGTCTGGGTTTGTGAACTGCTAACATGCAAATGCTGGAAAAGACAGTATCTTAGGTGCCTTGAGAAACATCTAGGGATGTATTTAATTTTGAAAATTTGCCTAATTTCCTTCTCTACAGCAATTAACTAATAAAACTATACTAGTAACATTAGAATACAGAAGTAGTGAATGAGCTATTTTTACATAATCATTAGATACAGCAAAGGTAAGCATTTACTTACTGTGATATTTCTGCCCCTTTGCCCAAAGTACCTGGCATTTTTTTTTTCTAACAAAACTTTAATGAACATAGCTGTAACTTCATAAAGGCTAAATGGAACACAGCTCTGTCATCCTAGCTGTACAAAACATAGTGGGTAGGTTTTTATTTGTTTTGCTATTGCTACAGGGCAAAGAATGACCTTTTTTTAAGCCTATACCTATCAGCCTCTGGGATGTTGCCACATCTGAGGCAAAGCACTATGGTATGCAGGCCCTACCAGCAATGCAGAATAAGAAATGCAAAATGTTCAAGCCACACGGAACTTCAGGGATATTTAGGGAATTAGGCAAATGTGTACTGTTGTACGAGGAGCAATGTATCAGAACGCTTTCACAAGACATGGTGAGAGGCCTCAATAAGAGCCTCCCCTTCATCAACTGATAATGCCTATCACTAGCTATGGGACAAAGGGAAGGAGTAATATCAAATGAATCACAAATACAGCTTCCTGCCATGCTAATGAAATAGTACATTCTTGTCAGAAGCCTTTCATCCAGACTTTTAAAAGAAATGAGAACAAGGTGTAAGAAGAGAAGAGACCACGAGGAGAACAGTGGTGTTACTGTAACTTTTTATCACTGTCACACTACTCCCTCATTATGTTGCGTTTACTTTTCCAGCTTTGCCTTCCAGGGGCTGCCAATGAATTTAGAGAAGTGAAATATAAACTTTTATCATCTACCTCTTAGATTCAAGAAACCCCTCAAAATAAGCAAAGCTAAGGACAAAATATAGTTGACTAGCAGTGTTAGTCACCTTCATAAAAGCTGTACAGCAAAACTACACAGTACAAGTACATTCTGACTTGTGGTTTTCCCAGGCCATGAAATATGGCCATGAAATATGACCCTTTTTCCACTGGTTTGTACCAATTGTTGTTGGAATGTAACCTCCTAATGAGGTAGTCCAGATGATGAAATCTAAGAATCCAGTAAAAAAAAAAAAAAAAAAAAAAAAAAAAAAAAAAAAAAAAAAAAAAGTTATTTTTTATTCTGACATTCATCCAGACAAGACAGATCTACTTCAAAGATTTCCCACTCTGTGCTGAGATGGAGAACTTAATTTGCTTTAAAAAGTTAATTTAATAGTACAACAGAACAATCATATTTATCAATGTTACAGACTACAATACTGTCTGTTACATTCTTAAAAATGGAAGTACAGTTGTGTTACAGATGCCAAAAATGGAATTGCTATTAAAAATGTCTCAATGGTACCACATGCTCAAGTCAGCCTATAATCCCCTTTCTACCCATTTTTCTGCTCCCCACAAACGCACTATTTATGGGGAAAGAAAAGTGTGCATCATCTACCCCTTCGCACAGGTGTCATGCATAACGTAACTCCTATGATTTTCTGCACCTCAAAAGTGCAATCATTTCCCATAAATACACAGAGGAAGAAAATGACCTGAACTCAAATGACTGCACAAGAAACAGTCCTTACTAATATAGCTCTTATTACTTAAGATGACATTGAGTAACTATGGATAGCATTAGTGTTTTCAATTCAGGTGGTTCTACACTCAATTATTAACCAACCCTACCTCATGTTTCCTTGGACACTAATTACTTCTGATCACGTGACTCAGGAAATCTGAGCAAAACTGTAATACTGGTCCCACTGAGAACTACATACCTAGGTAATGGGGGAAACAATAAACCAGAGACATATGCTGTAAGTGCAACCTATGCTAACATCTTACTCACTGTAGCTTTAGCTGTTAGAGCCAGGCAGGCAAAAGAAACAAAATTCTGCAGTATTTAGAGGTTTTCCTAATACTGTCTTAGCAAGCATTACTAAGCAAATCTGGTATTCAAACTAAAATTTTTTGATTTGCAGAGAAATGCTGAAAAAACATTATTAAAAATCTCATGAAGATTGTCTTATCTGGTAAAAATCATAAACATTAAAAAAGGCAAGAAAAACAATTCAAACAAGATGAATGTCTACATGAAACATTTCGTAACAAATTTCTCTCTCCACATCATAGGTTTAAAGCTTTAATTGGCAGACAGTCAAGTCTGAAGGGAAAATAACAGTCTTTTAAACACCTAGGAATGAAAAGCAAAATTGAGTTAGCACAGTGTAAGATGCAAGTAATTATATACAATGCCAATCCTGTTTTGCACAGTTCAGTCTTTAAACAACATCTCTGGGAGAAAATATGAATCTCCTTTCTTCAAGTAACTCATGCTCTTTTCCCAAAAAGTAGCCAGGGCTATTACATGTAACAGCAGGCTCTTTCCTTAAGGGTTTATCACATGTGGATGATGATTTCCTCTTCCTATTGTGGAATGAGAGAACAAGTCTTCACTGGGCAAATCTCAAAATTATCTTTTCTGCAGAAAGAATTTCTATTATCTCTGAGAAAATGCACCCACATGGAGACATAAAAGACTGATTGAAGTCTCAATAATATGTACCATGTAACTGTGTATTTTCATCGATACATTTAATATTCTGCTGAAATGCAACTAGACTGCTGAAAAGAAACAAAAAAGGAGTTTTAGACTGTGTTACAGTTCCTGACGATATAATTTCCTAATTTCCTACATCTGCTGGTTTTGTGGCAGCACTTGTCCTTATGGCATTTACACTGCTTCAGCTGGATGTCACCTAGCAGACTCAAAATCAGAGAAGGTGTCTATAGAGGAGGCAAGGCAGGAAGCCAGAACCTTCTCTCTACATCTACCTGATAGGACATTGTAGTCAGGTGTGAGTCAGCCTCTTCCCCAGGCAGCCACTGAAAGGACAAGAGGACAAGGTGCACTTGGGCTGGACATCTGGAGCAATTTCTTTATGCAAAGGGTGGTTAAATGTTAGATTCTCCTGAAAGTGGGTGGAGTCACCATACTTGGAAATGTTCAAGAAATGACTGTATGTGGCACTATATTAGGCCTGACAAGGTGGTGATCATTACAGGCTCAACTCATTGACCTCGGAGGTATTTCAAAAACTAAGTGGTTCTGTAGCTCAGCGTCAGGTAACAGCTAATGAATAAATTTTTTTTTAATTAAATAAATATTTTTTTTCTAAGAAAATGGTCATGTGATACTGTAAGCATTCTAGGAAATATTACCTATTCATTTATCTTTGACTAATTTTCACTTATTAACTTACATCTTGTATCATCCCAGGTGTAAAAATTACCCAACAGCAAACCCTCATCTCCATTCCATGCAGGAAAGACATATGATCCTGTTCCACAGAGGTACATTTACTTGAGCAAATTTGGATTATCTGTGAAGACATGGCATCCGAGTCCTTTGCGTAAGTAATGCACCTAAATACTTTCTTGGTAGGATCACAGACACTGAGCTCATAAAACAATTACTTGACAACAGCTATTTTGAGCATTATTATCTTTTTTTACAGGCCTCCACTCTTATTCCTAGCAGGGTACATGCATTTAAGTTACAATGGGTATAACAAAAGATGATAATCTTTCACCACTTGACTTTTCCAAAAAGGGATGTTTCTTCAATTTAACTTCAATTTAACTTCAATTTAATTTCTTCAATTTAAGTTGATGGTAAATTTGAGACTTTTCTTCTGTCAGAGTACCTACAAGCATCTGGAAAACAGTATTTGGGGCTTCTTTTGCTTTTTCTTTCTCTTTGTCAGAAGTGCAACCAGCACTGTTGCTTGGTGTTAAGTGTCCTTTCCCAACAACTGGGTTAAGATGTCTTCCCTGCTAGCTTCCCAACAATTTAACTACCCATCTTATGCTTAAATCCTACTTGCTAACTTCTCTCCTGAAAGCAAGGAGGAACTGTGTTATTAAAATGGCTGTATAAAAATCCATGAGTACTCATGGAGTACTCAGTGTCCCCTTGCTTTCCAGTAGAAGTTGCATGCATGAGTTCTTTCAATTTCCTCTTTCTTCTGTCTAGAGACAGAATAAACAAATGGGAGACTACCTCTGTTTGCCTTGTTACTGCCACTGGCTCCACGTACAATGTGTAGTTTAGAGAGTGGATGGTGGGCTCTTACCACAAGGACCACCCGGCTGCCCACCCACTGCTGTGACAAAGACTCCTTCACCTGCCCTATGCACTGGTCACTCCCTGCACGTATGCTACATTGCATGCCGGGATTCCCTCCGTACTTCCATCAAGTGTCTCAAGCAGGTTCTGTAAGCTGCAATATTTTATCTGTGTATAGCAAATAACCGCAGTATCAGGGCCCAGATCTTGCCATGTGGAACTGGCGCAGAAAGAGTCCTTGGTAAATGATCCAAGTCCTTTTCAAATGAAAATTACCCAGCCACAGCCAGTTAGAAGAAAAACAATAGGCTACTGACTGGAAGATGTCAGAATTGCAAAATTAGTAGCATCCACCTATGGTGCTTTAGTAGTCAAAATGTATTTGAGATGCTTGTAATAAAACCCCCTATAACAGTACTGCTTCAGAGTGCAAACACGATTTATTTTGGGTCAAAACTAATAATGAAAATCACATAAAGTGCAAAAAAGGCATAAATGTCTTGTGTTTTGAAAAACAATTTTCACCAATCACCTAGAAGAGAGTATCTTGTTACACACTCATATGAAGAGTTAACTAGGGATTTTCAAGCAGCAATCATGTTACATTTGATAATTATGTTTTTGTTGACCGTAAGTACCTAAAAGGATTTCTTGTCTAAAGATAATACATTATCTTTATAGAAACTACAAAACAATGCAAATCAATCAACTGAATAACTCTTTTAGAGCAGAACTACATTTATGCAGTATTTAAGTAGTAGTTACTGACATTCAAGAAAAACATCCTGACTCACAAGTACCTGAAACTGTCATGTAATCACTCTTAATTATTTCAACTCTGAGTGTGTCTGGAGTTTCTGAAGTGTGGTGACGTAATGTAAGACACACCTGCTTCTTCTGATAAAGACATTTGGACTGTAGAAAAACAAACCTATTACAGACAGGAGAGTATTGAGGTCTAAAGAGTTCACAGCTTAAACTACTTTCCCTGGTATGTAATCAAAACCATATTATTAGCAGTACTAGCCTCTCATTACATGAACAAAATGTGATCTCCTCTTCAGGGTTCCTGTTTACTAGTTGTTTATTTACTATAAGAAAGCCATTCTGGAACCATAAACAATTACTCCCTCTTAGGACAAACTGTTTATGGATCTGAATGCAGAATCAGCAAGGAAATGGAGATGCTGACACTTCCTTTTACCCAACAGATCAGTTAATGACTGTGGCAGGCTAAGTATTTCTTGTCGCCTAAGGGATTTGAAGGCACATCTCTTTCGTAAACTACTTAAAATGCCTCAGCAAAGTCTAAAATGGGATTTCTATCTCACTCAGAACTGAAGTGTGCAAATTCTGGAGCTGAAAAAGCTTTCTTCTATTCCAGGATCTGGGAATTTTACAGTATATGAGAGGTTTCACATGATCAAAAACATCAGGTGCAGGAACAGTCATTTACTCGTATTTTCTGTAAGGAAATTAGAGTTCAGAAGATGCAAGTACATCTAGTATGACAGACTGCCCTGGAGTGCAGAGTGCCTTTAATAAGTCAGTCAGAGTGGGTACAGAGGAATCATGTGCCTGAGTCACTCCTACCTGCACTCCATACGCTGAAAAAGAAGTTGCAATCAGAGTTCAGACAATGCTTCAGTTTTGAACATTTAGGGAAAGAATCCTTTTTTCTTTTGAAAAGGACATTGCTAAGTTTAGCCATTTTGAGGTTAACAAAGAACCACCTCATTCAGAGATATTAGCAAATCGGTCCAAATTGTCACTGTTGTCATTAAACAGGGAGTTAGTGAAAGCTAAAGAGACTGAGCTCTTTCTGATGTGAATATTCAGAATGAAGTTAAGAGGGATAAGGCCCCTGGAGAGTAGGAAGGTGGTAGTTGGTAGAAGTACTATTTTTTATTTTAGGGATGATGTTAATACACAAGAATAAACATTTCTCCTGAGAAAACACTTTATTCAAGCATACTTTTTTATTTAATCCTGGATTATATTGCCATTCATCTCCACATGAAGCCATAGTTTCAGCTTTTTCTTTAATATGCACTGCATTAATAGAGGCTTCCATGAACTTTCTGATTTACAGGTAAGCTTACATTACCAGGTGCTATAGCTCTATGTGAGCTCTATCTCGCCTTTGCTGGTCATGGCACACTGGGAAGCTTAGCACAGCAAGTAGCAAGAATCCTTCTGTGGGATTAATGAAAAGATCTTATTTGTGGCTTCAAATCTATGGTACATATGTGTATAGGTCCCAACCAGAAAAATAACTCTTAGATCTGTTGCTGGTATTTCTATTTATTATACCCCAGAGGATGACTTCAGAAAGACAACAGATTTGTGAACTATAAATGAACAGGAAACTGTCAGAAATAGTGTAATGTTCCAAGCTGTGTCCCATCCAATTGAATGTAGGAGGGGGACTAGTTGTAGGATGTTGGGAGTATTTAGTTTCAGTACTTTATATACCTGTTAAAAGGGCTTTATGAAACTGTAGAAACACCCTCAAACCCCACATTAAAAATTCCCTCTTTCCTTTTTCATTGCAAGAGGACTTTTCTTTCCATTTCTTCTAATTGTATGTCCAAAACTGCAGCACCTGAGAATGCAGCAGATTATTTTTTATTCCATAAACAATACCTTTATCTAGAAAAATAACCTTAATTTCTGGCTCCCCTGTCTTGTGGTCAGTCTTTGGTGACAGTGGAAGTGCAAACTCCTTACCTGAGTGGCTGTAACTACTTGAAATTTAACAATCAACCCTGCTGAAACACAAAAAACAAGCAGTTAACCCCCTCACTTGGTTTCTAACTGACAAGTCCAGCAAAAGTATAAAGGCTTAAAACATTTCAAACTAAACATTCCTTTTGGACTAAAGTTACTATAAATTTGAATACATGAATTTCAGTCCGAAACCAAAAAAATTACAATGAAGAATTTATTACAAGAAAGAGAAATGAAAATTCAGAACACAAATAGGTACCTCTCAAGACTGCAAAAGGTTTACCTAGCTTCATACATTACCTAGATCTATACTATTCTGTTTCTGTATATGGTGAACCAAAGGTAAATTTTCTCTAGATTTAGCCTGCTGAGTAAACGAATCATCTGTGTTAATCTTGATACAACTATGAAACAATTTATACCACAATTTAAAAAACGTGTTTTCTGTTTGAAGAGCAAGTTGATCTTTCTAAAACGCATTGTTTAGAAGTAGCAAATCCCAGGTTAATGTCTTTGTTTTCTTAAAACGTGTCCCTCCCATAACACTGATTAACACTGCTGAAAAGCACTGGTGATTATTTTAATCACCAGTGGCTGATGTCAGTCCACCAGTAGTGGGCTTTTTTGCAGTTTTATTGTGTTGTCCCTTTACCTTGAGAAAGACTGAAGATCTGTTTGAGTTCCTGAGTCACACATCAAGCCCAAACTTCATTTGAGCAATACAACTGTGGTTAAGAGTTTATACAGTGTCACTTCAGGCAATACACCCAAAAGCTGGCATTAGCCAATCCAATGCCAATGATGTGCAAGGCTGGACACTCCTTGTGACAGGTAAATTTTTCACTACTGTTTCCTCTTCTCTGGTTTCTAAAGTTCTAGTTCTAGTGGGAAGTGTTGCTGTCCATGGCAGAGGGAATTGGGACTAGTTGATCTTTAAGGTCCTTTCCAACCCCTTAACATTCTATGGTTCTATGATTCTCTAGGCAAAACAGGCCCAACTGCAGTCCCTCCTCACAGGAGAGATACTCTAGATCTCTAATCATCTTTGTAGTCCTCTGCTGGACTCTGTCCAATAGATCCTTGTCTCCTCATCTCCCTAGTTACTGAGGAGCCCAGAACTGGACTCCAGATGTGGAGTAGTCCAGATGTGGCCTCACCAGGGCTGAGGGGGAGGATCATCTCTCTTGATGTGCTAGCCACACTCTTCTCAATGCACTCTGAGATACCATTTGCCCTCCTGGCTGCAAGGCACACTGCTGGTTCATATCAACTTGTCATCCAAGTCAACTTGTCATCCACCAAACTCCTGGGTCTTTTTCTGCAGAGCTGCTCTCTAACAGGTCAGCCCCTGACCTGGTACTTGGTGTTACTGCTCCCCAGGTGCAGCACTTGCCCTTGTTTATCTTCACTTGCCCTTGTTTAAGTTTTCTAGGTTTCTCTCCAGGCAATTTTCCAGCCTATCAAGGTCCCACTGAACGGCAGCACAGCCTTCAGGTGTATCAGCCACTCCTCCCAGCTCTGTATCACACAACTGTATGCATTTTTCATCCATTAAGGACACCCAGATACAAAATTCACTGCTCCAAGATATAATGTTGATTTCTGAGCATCCAAAGTTCTTTGGACACATAAATGGATGAATGCCATACGTTCACATCTGTAAGCAGTTTATCATCCTTGACATACATAGATGGGCAACTTTAAGAGTAATTAAACTAGTGTCCGATGTAGGTAACTTACATAAATTAGAAACACATGGAAAATTTCAGCTTCTTATGTACCTTTACTCTTCATCAACAGGTACACCTTACGTCTCTCTGGACATCCTAAGTGTAAAATTCTCAATCAGACAGAACATCAAGCTTACACACTGTAATTTTTGAGTCCACAGCTCATGAAAAAACACAAGCAATGAAGGTGAAACAAGTATTGTATGGTTTGAAGGTTGTGGTGTCATGTTAAAATAATGTACTTGTACTTGAATTATGTATTCAAGTATTTGCTAAAATTTATCAGCCTTGTATGAAAGGATGAACTGAAATAATACACAGCTGAAGGACTGCTTGCACAAGCTAACAACAAATAATAATTATAATCATGGGATAATTTTTCATCTCTATGTACCTGAACAGTTATGGTTTTTTCCAAGCATTTTGAAATAAACACCTAGTGCATCTGAACAATAACTTGTGTTGTGCTTTTGAAGCGGTATTCTCCAATTTAATAAACCCACTAAAACCACAGGCTGCTCCCTTTCTCCCCTCCCCTCCACTCTGAGAGCATCAGAGCAAGGAACTGGAGGCACAAAAGGTAAGGACTGTGGGTTGAGGTAAGAACAATTTACTGGAAACAGCAATGAGATAAGAAAATGAACAGTGGCTGCAAACAATACCAAGGGTACAAGAAAATCAACTTTTCACAGGAATACCCCTACCCAACAATAGACAATAGTGGATGGCTCTCTGCCATGTTTCTTTGTCTGGAAGAAGCCCCTTCTACCTGGGAGACAGCCCCTTTCCCCAGCCCCTGGAAATGTTGTAAAGTGGTTCAGAATAGCCTCCATGTCCAAGCTATGCCCTCTCCTCGCTACTGCAAAAATTAATCCTGTCCTGGCCAGAACCAGAACTTTTCATTGATATTTTTAGGGGATGCAGAAAATTCATCACCCAACATGGTATACTGTATGATAATCATATGCACCCCATGACAAGAAATAGCTATGACCCAGCTAATTCACTGTTTTCTTTAAGCAAAGACTGTGACATAAGTTTGTTGGGGAGCAATGACCAAGACAAAAACAGGAGGAACAGCACTGTGTAAATGTTTCAGCTGTTTTTCTTAGACAAAACAGCAGAGCAGAATAGCAATTAAAAAAAAATAAACTCTGCTGGGGTGGTTTTGCTCAACTTAGATGGAGTGTAAATGGACAGCACTTTCACAAGGAATATGTGCTCAATGTTTACCATGGCAACCTGGCATTGGACCAGTATGGAAAACTGACCCTGAGGGAACAAGTCCACAGAGATGCTCTTCTGTTATCAGAGACAGCATTGTGTGACTGGGATTGGTGTTACACAAAGCTGGCAAGTCAAGGTTTTAGAAATATGCATGTATAGCTACCAATAAAACGTACCTAGCATGAATGTTTTCTGTGATATCATGCAGAGTCATCTACTTAACTGGTCCTGCATGGCTTATTTCAATCTCCAACCTTAAAGACAGACTTTACAAATAAACTATCCACCCAAAGAATGGGTGACTAGTGATCTGCAAAGAATATGGATAAAGTAATAGCTTATCCAATTTGAGTAAGATACCACAACAGAACCCACATGAGTGGGTGTATTTTATCTTTACCCCTTAGGTATTAAAAAATAATCTTCTTTACTTTGCCTTGCCATTTTTTTTTGCTGTTGCAAAAACAGCAAAAGCAACAATGGTACTCTTCATGATAAAAACCAAAGCAAACTAAGCCAAAAAATCCCACAGTATAGTTATATAGAGCAGTAATAGTAACTGAACAGATTCCAAAATATTCATCAGCAGAACCTGGCCCAAAGTGAAGTAGATTGATTTGGAAGAGCAAAAGGCAAAAATAGTAATTGAAATAATCATTGCATAAAAACAGCATGTCAGGGAGAGATTGAAAAGTTTGTGCTAATGATAACCTGAAAATTGATTTTGTCTTAAGAAACGGCTCAAGTGAAATATATAATAAATTATATTAATTATATATATTTTATATAAAAATTTATATAAAAATTTATATATAAAAATTTTCATTTACCTTACAATGAATAAATGCAAGCTAAACAAATGGGAAGAAAAGCCCTCCTGGTGGTGTATAGCCACTCTACTTAGAAACTCAAAAAAAATCAGAAAGTTCAACATAGCTGAACAGCAGAGGAAACATGTCAAATGTCTTTTTGAATGATTTTTTTCGAAGAACCTCTTACAAGGCTTCATTGACAGTAGATGCTTCTCCTAGCATCAGCAGCCTATTGTAAATTGCTTTGAAATGCTATCGAAATCATAAAATAATAATTTCATTTTCTGTGATTTTGTATCAAATATTATTTTGAGTAAAACAGATATTTCATATGGAAATATTTTTGTGAAAAGAAGCTTGAGAGTTTTGAAGAATAATCTAGTAGATGAGGAAAAAATGCTACAAAATCCACAGCAGGGGATAAATATGATGAAGAACAATCTTAAAAAAAAAATTATATCCCCTAATCCACACAGAAATGAGCTAGAAAGAGCCTACCATTTAAAAAACACAATACCTATGGTCTGTGAGATTTCAGTCCTAAGGAATAAGTTCTAACTACTAGAGACTTTCTTTGAGTGAAACAGAAGGGATCAAAATTTGAGAGAAGGCTCAAACAACTTACTCTGGTAAACAATTTACTCTAGTTTGATATAACCTACAAATATATTTACGCTGTTTATTCCAAAAGACTTCTGAGAAAAAATGGGACCTTCGCATAAACTGCAAGTTGCTATTAAAATGCTATTTATGAACAAATGCAGCTATATTTATACTCAATGCTATCTCAACAGTAAAGTGCTGTCCCAGTTACTTCTCAAAGAGCTAGAGGAGATATAAACCTGGAGCAAGCAAAAATACGTTTTTCAATACAGATATACATTATAGTATATATGTGTGTATGTATTGTATGACATGAGAATTATGTACTACCAGTGCCTGCTAAAAAAGGTTGTCCAGAGCAGTTGTGGATGCCCCATTCCTGGAGGTGTTCAAACCCAGGCTGGACAGGGTGTTCAGATTCCTGATGTGGTGGAAGGTGTCCCTGCCTGTGGTGGTAGGGAGTTGGAGCTAGATGTTCTTTAGGGTCCCTTCCAACCTAAAGCACTCCATGATTCTATTGAATCTATTTCACTTGAAACACAATGCAGTCATTGGCCATAGTCAGCATGGGTTTACAAGGGAAAATCCTGCTCAACCAATTCAATTTCCTTCGTGCTTTAAAATTCAGAGTCAAAGCTGTGCTCTGAATTTATTGTTTAAATGTATTTAAAAAGCACAGATATCTTTAAAAGTATACAGCAAAGAACAATCTAGTCCACTGACAACACCACATGGAAACACATTAATTGCTCATGGTATTTTTTACCCCATGTGCAAAACCAAAGGGGCGATTGAAGTCAAACACAGGTCACAAGTGAGCATGGCTAAACAACCTCATGCATTTAATTTTTTTTTCCAAGTGTCACTACTCCAGGGAGAGAAATATAGCAAATGTGAATAAAAATGATAATGACAACGAAATATATTCTTGACTAGCTTTATACTTTGACAGTTTAAGATAACCTTACAGGAGTGCACTGATCAAACGCTCTCTGTTAAATGACAAAACACCACTGTCGTTTCTGTTCAGTCTTTGATAATGTCTATTCTTTCATTGCTCTAGTCACATTCAAGGTGATCTCTATGAGATCCTTTCAGATGGTATATTGATGTCATTCCCTACAATGTTTTAGGCAACCTGAAATACTAGTCAAGAATAAACACAAATCCTAGTCACATCAAGGCCTGTTAGAGAGTAATTTTCTTTTTCCTCTGCTCTGCAGGGTGTATCTGCCTACAATATTTTTCTTTTACGAACTTGGCTCTCAGCTATGATGTTCATTCATGGATAAATGCCATCCCCACATATTTTAAGTAAAATTTTCTCTTTTATATTTTCTTCCAATGAAAACAATCATTGCATCTTCACAGGATGCAAATATTTTCTCTATAACTGCAACACCAAACTGAAGCCAGTTTTAATCATTGTGTCAATGAAATTCTGCTTAGCAATGACAGAGATCTTGTTTCCCCAGTGCAGTAACTGATTATTGCCTTTCAGGCTAAGTAGCAAAGGAGAAGTTCTGATTGTGCAAATATAAATGTTTATGAGTCCCATTGTAGGCCACTGTTTGTAAGTGAGGCCCAATTTAAGAGACGTGAACTTTGCTGGAATAGCTAAAATAGCTTATTAAAGAATTTTAACTGACTGGCTTAGACCGCACAACAGCGGATACATGAATCACTCAAAGTGCAAAAATGCAACCATCTTTACTGTCTATTGTTTAGCTGTTTCATGACAGGTGGGTGGAATGAGGAGAATTTGGTTCTGTGAAATGTTAACGGTGAGCTGCCTTATCCTCCCTTCCACCCATAAACCTGTGCCATAATAAGAAGCAGTCTGCATATACTCTACTATTTAGCATGCCTTCCTTTGCTACTGGGTAGCTCCTGCCACCCCTAATCTTCTCTTCACAACAGACCTTAGTAGCATTTGCTACACTTGCCAGTATTCATATATAAAAGTTCTTGAAGTTCAGCATTTCTCTGCAAAAGCTCACTAAAGATAGCATTGTGAAGCCCCACATGCACTTTTTCTCACAATAATTACCATTCTAGACACACTCAGTTTAAAATAAAAAAGTGAGTTTGTTTGTCACTTTTAGCTCTGTAAACACAACCACCCACACTGTCCCAATGAGTCCTTTTTGTATTGTGTACTATCACCTGGACAGTTCCTTTAAAATAGGAGCTTTTAAAGCCTTGGTGGCATCTTCTGTTGCAGTCATATGTGTTCCGCACCTCCCTTATCTCTTTGAGCACAGCCCTTGGCATGAAATTCTCAGTACTTATGTAGGTGACACACAGAGATCAAGCAACTGTCCTCCAGTTAATGGAATTAGCCACTCAATATCTAGCTCTCACATTTTTCTTAATAGCAACTTCAGGCTTGACCATCAGTGCAGTTTTTAACAAAAGAATCTTAAGTATCAGTTGCAGAATGTGACACACTTTTTGCTCAGGCAGGTGAAATGTGGCTAGAACTATATAAGCAATTCTGCTCTTATCTCTGGGAAGATTTTTTTTTTTTTTAAAAATCATAGTTGTAGCATTGGCTAACAAAATGCCTTGCATTTGAGCTATGACAAAAATAAACTCTGCAATTCTGAAATTCAGCAACAGCAGTGACAACTAGAATAGCCTTTTCTACATCTCCTCAGTCCTCACTAGATGGTTGCTTTTTAACAGTTTGTCCCTAGGTCTACAATGAGCAGAGACCTCATTAAAGCTCACAGTGCACAGCAGAGGACTCCAGCTTGGTGGGCATAATCTGATTTTTGTAAAAAAATACATCACAATGAGTACTTAGAACTAAAAGATAAAATTTATATTTTTTTCATGCAGTATTATGCCCTGTGGAGAATTTAAAAAACATAAGACGTTTGTAGATTCAGCTTTTCAGACATAGACTATTTTTTACATATTTCCTTCTGAAACTAGGCCAAATCGAACATCTAAAAAGAAAAAGTTATCTTATGCCCATCACAGAAAAACAGCTAATTAAATGTTAAAAGCAGAAGTCATTCAACTAAATGGCACAGTACCAGCTGTACAAGGACACATGCATTTTTATTTCTTCTAACCAGTTAGATGTACTGTAAAAGATTATCATAGTACAAAATCTGCAAACCATGACAACTAATTATGCACTTGTTGGTGAGCTGCTATCAGACATCATGAGTTGTGATGCAGAAGCTATCCCCAGTGATACAAGTGTTGGATTTCCACTTGTACCCATGTTCCCTCCTTTACACGGGGTACATTTGTACATACAAAAGTGTAAATACACAGTGGTTTGTCTGTATATACCTGTGAACACAAATTCAGTTCTAGCAACCAATGATTATTGGTCAATAATCCAATGATTATTTCATTGCATGGTTGTTACTTATACTATCATGCATGCAGAATGAGTATGTAAAATGAAATTAGGTGGCAGGCTTGATTCTTTAAACTTACATATTAGGTATGCTCTTATAGATTCATTACATGTCTTTTGGCCAAATTCTGAGAAGTTCTTATTAAAATATTGTGAAAAGGATATTTCTGTTGTATTAAATCATATGAAAGGGTAGTGGAAAAAGGATATTTATTTGCCTGACTTATGGACACTCAGGTACACATTTCACTTTCTGAACAACAGTTTCACATGTAAAACAGATCATCACCTGTTTACTTTAGAAATTCACTGAGGTACTATCAGGTAAAATAAACAAAATAAAATATATAAACATTTAACCTACTTTATTTTGAACTTACATAGTGACAGAGCACAACAATTAAATAAATTAATTGCTTTGAGGGCTTCTCATATACAAATAGCTACACAAATAAAAGTTACCCAAAAAAGAAAAAGGTTTAAGAAAGCAGTAGAAGAAAAGGATGATAATGATGTAGTATATTACAGATTCATTGTGATATATCAATCCATCCAATATTGCTTAACAGTACTTCTCACTCATATCATTCAGCAAAAAAAAATCAGACCCTACATTTCATAAAGAACAGAGGTCCATACAGCTCACTTTTGAACAGTTCTCACATTTTCAGTGTCTTAAGAAAAAAGATTCAAGAAAAACTCAGTGAGCAACACATTTAATTTTAAGAAGAGTTTACAACATCCAAGGCTTCCTGTCATTCTGCAGAAAAAATGCACCCAGACCCACTCTCTAAGACAGAGTGAACTTTGAGGATTCATAGTATTTGTACAATTAATATTTTATAGGTGATAAATTTTAATAACTCCCAGAGACATGATGGCACTGAACACTCACCAGAGGGTGGGCTCAGTCATGCTTACAGTAGTAGACAAATGGGGTCAAGCTGCCATTCCACATTTCATCACATTTGGCTTCCTCAACTCAGATTTAGTTTTATTGCATCTCAAGATGCTGCTTAACTTGCTTTTTTTTCTAGCTAAGGAAGAACACTCTAAATTTGAAAAGGCCAGTAAATATGAATTTGATAGTCATGTTCACCTTAACGTCTCTTTCCTAACAGCAATCTCCTGTGCAGGAAGGAGAGGACACTCTACAAACATCCCTAGCTCTAGAGCCTTCCCAATTTCCTTTGGCAGTTTTTTTGCTAAGTGTCCAGGAACCTGGTCTATGAGGTTTTCAAGATCCATAAGTGGTACTGGAGTCATAGTGGTCTTCCCAATGTCAACTAAACAAGTGGATGCAAAAACTGTACAACAGGCAGCACCTAAAGTATTTAGGTGTTCTTGTCATTCCTGTATAGATTTTGAATACAGAGTAACATTTGGAGTGTCCAAAGCACATGGCAGAGCTTGATAACCAAGAGGAAAGGTCTAATTTTGTCCACCCCATAGGCCTAGCACAATTGTCATGTAAGAGGGAGCCTAGAAGATCTGCTATTGCATCTTTCCTGTAACAACTGTGATCCAGTCATAATTTACCTACCTATTTTTACTACACTTCAGTAGATTGCTCCAGCTTCAACTGCCTGGAGAGAGTCTCCTGCCCTATCTCCCCTCCAGACCCCATGCTATACTGGAATTCAGGCATGCAGTCTCAGTGGGAAGTGGCAAGTATCCCCTTCCCATTTGCAGTCTTTTGTGGATTCAACCACAAAAAAGGAAAATTCAAGTGCCTGTCATCAGCAGTACTAATAAAATAAATTTATTGACCAATGAATTTTAAATATTTCCACAGCTCCCCACTCAGAGCGTTCACATACCAAAGCCTTTATTTAGAGATGCAACTCTTCTTCCACAGAAAAGTAGGTCAGGTAGCTAACAGAAACAGAGTAACATTTGAAAATACTTAACAGTGAAGTCAACAAGTTAAAACTGGAATATGGACCAAATCTGAATTAGTAATTTTCCTCAGGGAGTGGTCATAATAAACAAAAACTTCAAAAGTGTTTTCACTTCAGCAAGAAACTATACTCTCTCAGATATTCTGTCAATTCTACCTCATTATGAACAAACCTGTTACTTTGAATTTGTTTCACAGTAGGTATCTACTCCTTACTAGCATTTTAGATGAAGAGAAGCAAAGCAGATCAGGAAAAAGGATCACATGGCTTGCACGAAACCCCAGTTCCACTTTAGTTCTGGGTGAGGAAGAAAAATTGCTTTATTGCTGGTATTCACACTGCTGCCTACCTAAGATCAGGTTAACTACTACTACTAACTTAAACCTTCAGTGTAAGAGGATTTAACAGTGAGAAAAATTCTCATTAATTCTCTTAGCTCTATAAATGACCCCAGTGTGCTCAAGGAGGAAGCTTCTATCTCTTAACCATGGGTATGCTTACAATCACATTAATTGCTCCACCTTCCTTCTGCCTTCTCTGACGTTGTTACATATTAGACTCACTCAAAGACTTTCTATTGCAATTAAAATTTTAATTTTGCAGGGCCATCTACTTTGCACATACCTGTCACTGTTCTAAACAGAGTGGCTAAAAAAGGGTCATAATTCACAATTTAATTAATTTATTCTCTGGACCTTTTAGGTCCATTGGGACAGTGATGTAGCTAGACCTGGAAAGCTAGATCTAGAAACAGAATACCCCAAACATTGAATTTTGCTATTTAAATTGTTACATTTTTTTTAAGTCTTAATTATCAGCTTTTATCCAAATTATCAATACATCTGTATTTTACTCCTTCAGGAATACCATGGGACTTGTTGCAGCCCTCTCACAGAGGGAAGGTCCCATGGAATGCAGAGCACAATCCCAGGTTACAATCCACCTTTCCACAAAGTCTAAAGTAATCACTGCATGAAAACAAAATGCAGAACTTGGGCTCCAATGCAGTATGTTCAAGGATGGCAGGACGCTATGATTTAATTGTTTTTAATACAGCAATTCCACATATCACAAAAAATTCTCTCAGTGGAATGGACAATATTTGAAAGATCATCTTAACTTTGAAAAACTGTTGCAACAGGAAGGAAAATACTCCCTTCTACTTCAAAACTATTCATTTTGCCTATTCATCTTGTGGAAGGTGTAGGAAACAAATAAATGTTGCAACTTAAAAATAATTAGAGAAATAGTAAGGACAATAAAAAATTGGTATTTTCAATAAAACAATAAATAATATTTATACCTCCTCTAGCTCTTAAACTGCACTTTCAGAGACAGATTTTGGTCTATTTTGGTCATATAAATTGAGTTAAACTCCTTTGTTTTGGATTGAATTACTTCAGGCTTACCAGCATAACTAAGATCAGAGGCTGATGAAGCAGCTCTCCCAAAGGCAATCACAAAATACCAGAGAAGGAGTCAAATCTCTCTGCAGGTCCAGTCTGCTTTTACATTAATTGTCATTAATGGAAAATGCAGAATATCATCTGATTCACTGATGAAGCAAATTACTGTATTTTCAAAGTGTTCCTGACTTGAAATTTGGATTACATTGAACTATCTCATGGTCTGACAGTGTCATCCTTCATGCTACAAAATGTGCACACAAGAAGGTTCAAACTATTTGAAGACAGGAAATACCAGAAACAATTTTCCCCTCTGGTATGCATGCTTTATTGTGAATTACAAGACCCAATTACTATTCTCCACAGAACTCTACCTCTCATAATACACAGCGTGAGTGGTGTTCATTGAAAAACAATGAATCAATAGCTAGTTTTCTGCTAGTTGTTCAATGTTTGGCCTGGAGACTTATTTACTGTACATGCTACGCGATACTGCTCTGAAAAGAGAATTCTTAATTTTCTCAATAGCCTTTTTTTTTTTTTTTTTAATATTCACTGGTATTCTAATTTCTAAAATTATGAATATACTTGTTTTACAGTATATTACTTAGATAAGCATATGCCTATTTTAGAAAGCAGCAGGTGAGGAATAGGGAGACTAAAGCAAATGAAGTAAACTTCTTCAGAAGTTTCCTTAATCAGATGGTTTACCTTCTAAGATGCTGATTTGTCAGCTGTTTATGAAAACAAATCTGATGAAATCTAAAGGATGTGTTCATTTCAAGATGTTTACCATTTCCTGACCAACAAAAGCTACAGAAAAGCTCACTACCAGGGAAGAATGACACTCAGCTACAACTGAAAAGAAGTGAATGGTTCAAGTCTCTCACAGATCTCAGGCAGGCAACGCCAACTGCTGACCAAAAATTCCAAGCAACTAGCCATCTACTAGCCATGAAGCAGTTGTCTCTACAGCAGCTGCCACCTGCACACTCCTGGGATGTGCAAAACCCCCCAGCCCAGCTGAGGGGCAGTGCCCCTAGGTTTGGGGGCTCACAGGAACTACTGCCCCATGCAACACTTTGTTCAGCACATTGTGATCTGCAGCTGCAGTTTCCACTGCTTGCTATGCAGCAGAGTGGTTTTATAAACCACTTCAAGAGCACTTGAGGACAAAAAAGCTTGTATTTTCTCTCCTGTCACCCTCATTCCAGTAATACACAACACATTTGTTCAGGGATTCATTAGCAAAGCGCTCTTTAACATAAATCTAGAGAAAAAATCCAGCAGTGGTTCCTTTAGCAATTGCTCCATTAACATTGGGAGTAACTAGTCTGCAGGCTGGAGATTGCAAAATGCTTTGTCCTTTCTACTTTGCAAAGCATTATAACTCATTAATAAGCCCTTGCTAATTGAATTTGATTTAGTGTCAACACTGTCACAATCACACAGAAGCACATCACTAAAATTTCAATCCTGCTTGCTGTGATCATTAAGTTCCATTGTCAAACAGAAGCTCTGCCTTTGTGGTGAAGGTTGTCAGATCAGACTCACAGGGGCTCTGCATTTCAGTTGCTATGTGAAATACATAAAAAGTGACAAAGCTACCACCTAAAATGTAAGATTAATAGAGAAATTCATTAGTTTAAATTACATGAATAAATGCTGCTGTTGGCTGCTTCTTCCATTTCTGATCTCAGTTATCCTCTTCGAAACACAAAACGCTGTAGACCAACAGAGATTTGAAAGAATGAGTGTGTTAGGAAAATGATGGGATTTTTTTCCATATAAATCTCCTTTCAAATAAACAGAACAAAAATATGGAAGGAAAAGGTAGATTCAAAGTACATCACTGATAACTACAGATTTTTTAATATACTGAGGTTGTTGGTCAATTTAGGGTAGTTTTTTTTTTCTTTTTGTCCAAATCAAATAGATAAGTAGCAAAAAATTGTTTCAAATTATCTAGGGGGTTTTGGTAAACAATAATATCATTACTAGTAATAAAACGAGATGAAAGAAAATTAAATCCTAAGAACAAATATGGTTTAGATTCAGACCCTTCATGAAACCTGAAGGAAAAGATTCAGAGTCTGAAGGTTCTATTCAGGGTTGTAAAGAATCATTCATGGGACTGACCATCCAAGCTGACTTTTCACTTTGGCCCATCACTGGCCTAAGGAAACACACTTTTGCTTTTTAAGACTAGTGAGTATTTAATCACTCAATAAGGCAGAATTTCTTCTCTCTCCAGACGGAGAAGCTCATGAACCACTGGAGTTCATGATACTCCATCACATCTTTTTATTTTAGTATTTTACATGCAGGCACAAATCTGTCCCTCACTAATGTGTGTGCTTGGGGCTTCTCTACCTCAGCAGCAGTGTCATTAAATGTCTCAAAGATCACAGGAAAGTGACATAAATACTGAAATACTAGAAAACTGTGAAGTCGTACTCTTGCAGATGGGGGACACCTGCCTTATTGGCACCAGGCAATACTCTGAATCCATTTGATTCGCCTCTGGAATCTCACATGAAAACTGAAAAAACCCCGAACAAACAATCAATCAAAAAATCCAAACCAAAAAAAAAAAAACCAAACAAACAAACAAAAAAAAAACAAACAAACAAAAAAACACAAAAAAACCACTCCCCAAACACACAGTGGAAATACTGAGATCTGATGATTTACCACTTTATGTTGATTCTGCTCTTTCTCATTTTCCAAAGCAAAGTTCCTGCGTTGCAGAAATTCAGTCTTTATATCCTCAATTATAGACTATATAATTTGTATTACAAAATTTAACCCCATTTTTATTCCTGTTATGGCCATTTCTGTTTTCCCTGTAGTAGATCCCAAAAATCCTCCAGATTAAGAACACTTTTGACTTTTGCTGAGTCAGTACATCCCTAATAATCATGCCATAGTCATTAATGGAAATATTCAATAAGGTTAGCACAGAAACTGATGCCCAAGGAACTCCCCTAGAAAAATTACTCTGTTCAGCCCATTACTGATGTCCCTGTCAGCAATATATCATTTTGTCTTACACAGAATCCCAAAACCCCAAGATGAAATAAACCCAAATTCATATTCTAGATTAATCCAGCTTTTCCACTGGTAACTGCCTGTTTA
Source organism: Phylloscopus collybita (assembly GCA_027886175.1). Classification (NCBI taxonomy): domain Eukaryota; kingdom Metazoa; phylum Chordata; class Aves; order Passeriformes; family Phylloscopidae; genus Phylloscopus; species Phylloscopus collybita. The sequence continues at coordinate 8,539,295 of JAJNNQ010000052.1, read as the reverse complement.
TTTACTACCTGTGCTTTGAATGACACTTATCAAACACTTAAAATTAACTTTAAAAATCCCAAATTATTTCAGGGAAACGTTTCCCACACAAGAATACACTCTCAGGAGTTATTGAGAGCTTTCTGTGAAGAGGTGGAGGCAAACCAGGTCTCCCCACAGATGTACTCTGCCACACCCACACAAGCAACTTGGCCTTAAACTGAGCTCTTGTGGTGCTCTAACCCAGCACTGTTCTGTGCAGTCTGGACACAGCCTAAATGTGCCCACTATGAAAAGGTAACTGACTGATTTTTGAAAGTTTCCTTTCTAACATCACTGTTCATTGGTGCCACACACTGAATAATCTTCTACTTCCTTGAATTTCCTCAGGCAAGTTACAGTCTCACTTTTTGAAAAGCTTTGGTCTTAAGAATAGTGCAGTAAAGTATTGAGGAATATTTTGATATTCAGAGGACAGTCCATTCAAAAGCTGCATCACCCAAGTGTGTCTAAAAATATTTATTGCTGGTCCAACATAGTATATATACATAGTCTTGCAGAAAAATAAAGTAAAACAACACCTGAGCAATCTGCATGCTCTTCCATCTTACAACTCAAAATCTTTGGGGTTAGCTCATTTTTTTTCCATTTGTTGTTGTTAAAATGCTATTGTGTGGGTTTTTTTTAAACACAGAGGCGCCCCCTCCCCTATCCTAGGAACTTAATACTCTTCTTCTTTAGTCTAAAACACATATTCTGAAGATCCTGCAGTCTGTTTTTTCCAGATAGGCAGTGAGTACAATAACTTGTCTGTTGGACAGTTCTTTGTCTCATATATCAGATTCCAAATTTCTTTCTTCCCTGCTGGGCTGGAAATGATTCAACTTTGATAAGAGGCAATATTGTGCTGCTTACAGACTGCTTTCACCCAGGCTGGCCATTTCCCTCCTCTTTTCAAGAATTCTATAGACTCTTATTCTGTGTTTATGAGAAAATCCTTCCCTATCAGGGTTTTTATGACAAATTGCTGTCACTTCTCCAGAACCAGCCTGTAGAAACCTACCAACCAGTCTTATCTGTGTTCTTCTTTCCCTCTGATTCACCTTCAGTCCATAAAAGTGTGCTCTTACTATCCAAGGTCAGAATAATGTGGTTGATCACTTTCATCCCTATCCTACCTTGTGCATAGAAAGACTCAAGATGCTTCGGAATTTTTTCTCTTTTCCACATCTAAATCTCTGGGTGGGAGAACTCAGAAACCTGTTTTAAGCATTTGCTCCCCAAACTGTGTGTGGGCTGCTGCCTCACTTCATTCTTGCCACCGTCTAGACTATTCTGTGAAAAGATCTAGTTGTTATGTAAAAGAAACAGACCAGACGTCTCAGTAGTCTAGTATCTATTTTTAAATTGTGCAACTTTGTGTCATTCCAGTTAGCAACAACTACATGAAGTATAAAAAGATGTCCATTTTTAAGCTGCCGAAATCCAACCACTTACGTAAGACATGACTAATTACCAAGAGGAAACCAAACCTCCACAGCACAATTTTGCTGTTTTAAGTTCTGCACCCTTCTCCCCCATCATCTGGACAGAGGACTTAATTGCCAATTGCCCGACTGGCAACAAAGGGATACAAAGACTTGGAAGATGAACAAAGTAATCAGAAAAAAGGCTGCTGCTGTCCTTATTTTGGTTTGATGTTTTCTGATGATTCTAGATTTTTACACCTAATGATTGAACTATCTTTACACTGGGAGACTACAACTGCTGGTATGGCACTACAGCTTACAAGTAGAAAAACTTTCCATTACATTTACAGATAAAAAATAGTGCACAGCCCAGATTTTTTCCACTAGAAATGGCTTTCAAAGAACTGTGAGGAAAAATAAAAATATTTTTTCTTGTGTTCTTCCTAGACATGCATACCCTGATATTTGCTAAAGGGCCAGAAAGGATCACAGAAAATTCTGAGCTGGAAGGAGCCCACAAGGATCAAGTCCAACTCTTAAGTGAATGGCTCACATGGATATTGAACTCACAACCCTGATGTTACAAGTACCATGCTCTAACTGACTGAGCTACATTCTCCCTATTTTCAGAAGAAGGATGATGAAAACACCATAATGGGACCTCTCCCGATCTGAAAATATTTTGCATTAAATGTTTACTGCAGCAAAACCTTTTTCTTAAGTAAAGAAGATAAAGTATTTACACATACATTTTAGTTACTGTCTCAATAAGACCTTGATATTTCAACATGACAACAACTCAAGACAAAGTCAGGAGTGCAGTAAATCACAATGGTATTATGCCCTTAACACTGAAACAGATGTTTCTAAGATAATTTCTATAAAGCCATATGTCAGGTCAGTAAACAAAAGAGCAAATCTTAACACAGAGTAAGTTAATTTCAGACCTGAAATCTTTTGGTCATAGTATTAATGTTCAAGAAATGTGTTAATGAACTGTACTGTATGGTCTAAGTACCATACAAAACAATAAAGATGTATTTTTGCATTCAAGTCTAAGGATCAGACAGTGCCATGGAAAACACTTATGTCTGGAGTTGCCAAATAGTGCAGAAATTTCAAAAGAACTGCAGTATGAAGTTCTACATGGTTGCCTTTCAAATTACATACTTTTAAGGGATGTAGTAATTTTTCAAACTTTGCATGTCAACAATATTGGTACAGCCATAAGGAACTTTGTATAAAAATATTCCTGAAACTGTTTATATGGTGAACTGTTCACAACATAGCTCTCAGGTAGCAGCTACTTCAGCTCCGCACGACAAACTTTTCAGCACAGCTGGAAGTTGTGGTATACAGCTTGCAATGTTTGAGGAAAGTTGAAAGAGCCTGGAATGACAGACTGATTTACAGGAATACTTGCTTAGATTCAAAAAATCCCAAAAATGCAAATAAAAACATGTGGCTTCACCTCTCTACATCTGGAAAGCATCATATAAATATATCTGTTCTAAAGTGGGGAACAGACACCCAAATACATGTACAGAATCTTGAAACTGCCAACTGAACTGACAACTCAAGTCACAGATGATCTCAATCATGTCTGGCCAGGTACCTGGCTTCAGCTACTGCAATCCGCTGACCGCAAAGGATTGCTGAAAGTTGTTTTAGATGTGGTGGGAAGGTATTTTTCTACCCTTTGGAAATTTTGGGCATTCCACAAGCCTTTTCATTCTGTAATAGGAAACTACCTCACAGAATCAACTGACCCACAGGGAAGATCAAGTCCAGTGCTTCAGGGAACTACCCATGCAGGGATGAAACTTGCAACCTTGGTGTTATTAGCACCATGCTCCAAACGACTGAGCTAACCTCTGTGGCTTAGATTCCAGGTCTATTTAGATGTAGCCTATGAAAAATATGTTAGATTTAAATCAGCTTTAAATCAGCTCAGGACTTGGGTAAATAACCTACATGAATGTAACAAAATTTAATTCTCTGTCCTGCTTCTTGCAAGAAAAGATAAAATCTGGCCTCTTGTAATGACGATGATCTTCTCGCTACTCATCCATTGGCTATTCTGTCCCACTTAGGGTTACGTTACCCTGAACTAATACTGAAATGTTTCTTCCAGTAAAGACTCTAAACTACTTTACACCAGAAGTCCATTTGGCTGGTTTACCCCGCAGCAAACACTGTTTGCATAGGAGAAGGTTTTGCTAGTTCTCACTTTTTGTCTTCAGGGGTCTTGTTTTGAGGGAAGTACTTTTTCCTTGATCCCACTAACAATTTTGATTTTGAATATTAAACACTTTCAGATTGAAAAAAAAACCCCAAAACAAAGCAAAAGCACAGGATATGTGTCATCAACTCAAAAATTCAGGAATCTCAACCCAACCAAAATCAATTACTTTTCAAAATTATAGTTGTCAAACTTACTTCACCAATATTGACAGTGGTGCAGAAAAAGTAATTTCAATACAATCTATCTCACTGAAATACTGCCTTATTTCATATTGTCATGCCCCAGATTTGGTTATAAAATATGACAAAACTGAGGACCTACAGGTGCAATAAACTAATTTAGAGGAACATATGGCCAAGGTTCTTTTACTCCCTCAGACTTTAAAGTATTTTTTCTACTTGGGTTTAATATCACTTCAATAATGATACTTAATAGTACTACAACTGGATTTGCCCACAGAGACAAACTCCCAATTTAGTTTGGCTCCCAATTTAGTGTTTATCAGCACAGTTTCTAATCACTGTCTGGCGGTTCTGTCTTACCCCCACAAGTTACTAAGTGACTTATACAGTAGAAAATGCAGTTTAAAGTTTTCTATTTGCTCTAATTTCCTGCTTTAAAACTAAGCTCTCTTAATGGCGGAAATGCTTTTGTGATGGGACCTAGCTTAATTCCAGCACTGACACTATCCCTCTTTTCTTGTACACTCTCAGAGTTTGGAGACAAGCCCAGGCATATCCAGTTACTTAATTAATAATATATCACTGTTATTTCAGAAAACATCTCTGATTTCTTTAGGTTACAGGGTTTCTTTTAATTGTCTAATAAATTGTCATGCACCATAAGTCTTAAGAAAAGTGTGGATCACTCACATGTTCTATCTTACTACTATGACAACTATGACAAAAATCCATTCCAAGTCTTTCTCCTGATGCTACAAGCAAGAAAAACTCTAGGGCAAACGCTTAAAAAAATTAAAAGACAGGGAAATCAGGCTCTAATTAGAAACTTACAATGGTAAGATTCAGCCAGAATTATTTTTTCGCAGATTGGGTGTGAAGTAGAATAGAATCTGCCCATTTTAATGTACTCATGAATTTATTACATCAGCTGGATGAAGCTATCAGCTGTATGATGAGTCACTAATGGCTGTATGGTGTCATGGGTATTTACACAATCCTAAATGTGAAATTTTAAAAAACCAGCATGTTAAAAATAATCTGGATATAATTCCTTTATTTACAGTCTAATTCATTGGAAATAGGTTAAGCCTAGTTATAACAAGGTTGAGCTTGGTCCAAAGTTTATGTCTTCTGATATACAAAGGCATTTGTTGATTCTTGTTGATTTTTCATGGTGGAAGATGATTTTGTTTTTGTTTTTATTTGTTTCTTTGTTTTGTAGTCTTTCTGACCTGAAGTCTGGGCACTTATACTTTAGTGCCCAGAAATGGCCAAGATGCTTGCAGCTACTGTAACACAAAGCATATACCACCCATGAATCTACCCAATAGAAAGACTGTCTCCATCCAAGTAATAACACTAGCACCTGTTTGCTAGCAAACAAAACCTTGACTGCTCCAAGACTGCAGCTCAGTGTGATTATTGATTTGCTGATTCTACCTCATATTATTAATTTATTAATCTGTCTGGCTGCAGCTTGAAACTAATTAAACTAACTTAAAATTTATTTTCCACAGTTACTCTTGCAGAAGGCTAAAACCATGAAAGGAGATGTCATCTATTATTAATGAATAGTTTCATAAATGTCCAAAGAAGTTCACTTGACATGGTTTACTACAGTAGATTAAACACTTAATACTGATACAGAAGCATGCTGGAGCAAATCTGTTTCCGTCAGTGGAAGTTACTTGACTGGCTTGTAATTTAAATGTTTATAATACGTTACCAACCATACACTAATTTACATATCTGGTCATAACTGAATAAATCATTAAGAATGGGCTAAATGTATCCAAAAATAGGCTAAATAACCCACAACAGCATATGAGAAAGCAAAAAATTACTTAGGATCTCTGGAGACCAAGCTTAGATCGACAATAAGCAGTTTTTGCAGAACTGGGTTCCCTACCTCACTCTAGTGACAGTTTGAGACTAATTAATATTTCTCAAATGGCAAGCACACCATTGGCAGGGAACAACAGGAACATTTTCCTAAAGGTCCTTTTCAAAGGCTTGTTGTGCTTGCATTGCAATATTAAAAGACTACGGTAATTTAAGAAAAAAAGATCTACCATATTAATTAGATAATGCAAATCTATGTGTTTGCATTAGGTAAGAGGTGTGCATGTAGCTGTGTATACTCTTACATGTGCATTCCTCTCTGCTCAATTTCAACAGATATCAATCACTGTCGTGGGTGAGAGGAGTGAGGGGTGGTCTTGGCCTTCTCAGGAATACACTGTACCTCATGTAAGCATTCCCTACGTGTGGAGTACATTCCAATACTTGCTTGTGACAGTGAGGCCTGTCACCACCCAGCTGTGTGTACCCCACAGGTGCCTGACCTGCAAAATCCATGCCAAGTAAAACCCCACACTTCAGGTTCATACTTGTAGTACATTAATACTGACCTTAACAGAACTACTAAATCACCTCAGCTGAGAGTCTGGCCAAGTTTGCTTCTCTGACTTCACATTTGAGAATTACAAGGTTAAAAATGTCATTTGTGGTTTGTTTTTTTTTTTTTTTAACTGGTATAGAAAGTATTAACAAAATCTTGTGTAATTTGTTAGATTAGTTACCTGTGAGTTCCACTTTACATATAGGCTAGACTATTTATGAATACACACCAGCTGTACAAGGATAATTTTTTAAAATGTCTCTGACGACCACCTCACCTTCCCTGCAAACATTCACTGTAAAGCACCTCCACAGGGTTCAGAATATGACAGTGACAGCTTGCATGTATAGATCAACATTTGCTTTTTTTCTGAATTTTTCAGTTGTGAGTACACAATGCTGAGACTAATGAATTTCACAGAATGTTTGAATCCACAGCATGAACTCCACAGCACTGGAGGTTTAGAAATGCTTGCAATATATTTATTTTTCTCTATGACTTGAAGTAGTATTTTGTATTTAAAAAATCCCAGAATGTTAAACAGCACAACATTTCTAATTTGCGTGTTTTTTTTGGTGTTTTTTTTTTTTTGTTTTTTTTTTTTTTTTTTTTTTTTGGTTTTGTTTTAAATTATGAAGAGAAGATTGAAAACTACAGGTTACTTATTATGAAAAGAAATCTGTTATGTTCTAATTGGATCTTCTGGGCAGAACAAGTGATAGTTGTATTTATAGATACATTCATTTTGTCACTTTTCTGTATCACTAGCTAAAACAATAAATATTATCATCATCATCATAATCACATTGACTTTAATTTCTGTAAAATTAATGTAAATTAATGTTGCAGTCACACATAAAAATGAAGCCGTTTTTATCTGATTCATTGGTTTTTCAAAAAATGCTGTCTGTGCTGAATCGTATTTAATTTTGCATTCTACCATGTCATACATATTCAATATCATAACTGCAGACTTAATTTTGATATGTGCTTCCAGGGACAGAGATGGGAGGACAATGGAGCCTACTGACACTTATCAAAAGGATTAGCAGTTTTTTCTACTGAAATATCATAAATTGTTTTCCAATTCAGTACATATGGTGCAGCTACAGATGTTTTAATAGCCGAAATGAGACTCTCTAGTTCAAAAACTTCTGAAAGCCTTTTATTAGCAGACACCTAATCAAGTATCCTCTACAGCAGGTCAGCCAAAAAAATGCTTTCAGTCCTCATGCATAAAATACGGTCCTATTGTACAAGAGATACCAATAACGTGCAGTTCCCCAGCTTTCAGGACATTTTAACAGCTGAAATGTTAGATGACTTGGTCAAAATGGGGGAGGGGAAAAAAAAACACCAAAAAAAAGACCCAAAGAGAAATACAGATAATCAAACACATCAGATTGAAGTGGGAAGGAGAACTGCTAGCTAATACTAATCTGGCAATCTTAAACATAATGACAGACTTTTATAAAAGCAACAAGCATCCCATTAGGGATTTCAGGGCAGTGGTACAAGACACCTTTGTAATTTTTGCATTCTGTGAACTGCAAAAATTGTTCCTGCATTATAAAAAAAAATAAAAAAATTGTAGATCTGCTAGAAGTTCAGAACCTGTTACCAAATGCAACACTGCCTTTGGATATCTTCTATTCTCACACTGGGAAGTAATATCAATTTCTGCATTTCTGTAAGCAAGAGTGAGTTGGGCATTATATAAAATCGTGTGCATACTCCACCGTGTATAATTTTAGCAGTAACTTTCAAGTTTAAGGTCTTCAAATGGCTTGATTTAGTTAAAACTAGAGACCTGGAATACCAGATATTTCCTGAGGTGTGCTCCCAGACAAAATTTCGTGGGAAGAAAAAAAATGGTTTTCGCACTTTGTAGCTCTACAAAATCCACAGAAGAACCAAGATGCAGCTTTGAAATGATGTATTTTTGCCTTGCCTTCTTTTTGGTGTTGGCATAGTTTTTTTCTTCTTGATGATAATAAAATCTGAAATTGCTCAACAGTACAGCTAAGTACAAAAATGTACAAGTGTAGTTTGAATTCTTTATTACAGTACTCCTTTAAAATATCATTCCTAACCTTCACACTGTTTTAATTAAATTCAGCAAATTTTACACGGCCCTAACATTTCTGGGATTATACCTTTTGACCCCAATTACATGACAACTATTTGATTACATAATTACCACAAAAGTAGTTGAAATTATAGACCTGCAGGAATCTTTAGAAATTTAAAATTATCGCAGGTTCCGTAAAACATTTTAGATTATTAAAAAAAAGGTGGTGGGCAGAGGGTAAATTCATGGCCAAGTACTGCTTTTAAAAGAATAAAAGAAAGAAAGGGAAAATAAAATCATTTCAGTTTCAAAAAACTGTAAGTATTTGGAAGTTACGTGTACTCTTTTTATTACTAATTTTTTGTGGTTTTTTCTTACTTCAAAACAAATTCATATTTTTCTGCTTATTACAGTGAGTAATTTTGCAGAGATTCTAATTTAATGTACAGACCAGCTAAGCCTGATCATTATCAGTGTGCCATCAGGAAACAGCTGAATAAAGTAGATATCTTGGCTTTTTCTGTATTAATGCACGTGCACGTGCACACACACACAGACTCACATACACAGGAATGTGGGTTGGTGTCCAGTCTTTAACCAGTGATTTATACTGAAACGTATAAACTGGTAAGAAATTCCAGTTTCTGTATGAAAAACTGAAACATGCAAATTTAGGTCAAGGTATTAATTATGCTGACATTGTCTAGCAGGCTTTATTTAACATGACATATCTAATAAAATCATGCAACCTTTTTTTTTTTCTCGCTCCCACCTTGGGCAACATTATATTCAGTATTTCAATGCAAACATCTCATTCCTTTGTGGTGCTTTCTGTCAATTGAATAATTTCTACTGCTTGATGAAGACATCATCTAGTCACAAAAAGAGGAACATTAAGTTCCCTGAGTGAAAACAACTTACTTTAAAGCTTGTAAATTGCAATTAAACACCAAAACTCTTACCTGGACACACATTTCTAAGGCTAAATTTAGAAAATGCCAAACATTGTGTCAACATGAGTTCACAGTAGTAACAAAAATATCTAGTATAAAACACAGTTATGCATTGTAATAAATTTTCTGTGAAAAATTTATACAATCATCCCAGTATGAGTATAATTCATATCTTTGCATGAAGCCCACATAAATAACAAGATGAGTAGGCAGGGGAGAGCTGAATTTTTTTTATAAATTCAAGCACTGTGGAGGGATAATCTGAACTTCACTTCAGATGATTATATAAAGAAATGAGCCCTAAAATGTGGTAAGAATTTCAACATTTCCCAAATGCTGCATTCTAATGTGTAGTTTCGTTTAAGCTTGTGCAAATGTTATTCACCAATTTATAGAACAGCATGTGTTTTAACTCAACTATTGAGCAAACAACACTGGTTTTAATAATCCTGTAATTTTTCTGTTTTCACAGCCTCTTACCCACCACCTACTTTTCCCACCAATTTGCCTTTATATTTATTTGTGAAAGAAAAAAATCCCCAAACCTCTGCCTTGCATATAAACATGTAAGTATATGCAAAATACACTCCCCTTCATTTTCACATCTCCAAAGAATAACTAATAAACAATCAAGTGAAAACTTTTCATTCATTGTTGCTCCATCACATCCATTTGCATTTTTTGCTTATTGGAGCATTGTGTTTAGAGAATGAATGGATTTGTCTTAGTCCCTATGCCTTCTTTGAAAGTGCTTTTAACCACCCAAAGCCTTTTTTTTTCTTTTCACTGTGCAAATGAACAAACATTTATTTTATTAATATTCCTAATTAAATCTATATTCAGACTATTTGAATGTAAATGGGAGCTTTGCTGGACTGCATGTTTATCCTAGCTGTCTGCAGAACAATTGATTGACCTGTGCATTTTATGGATCAATAGCAACATCTGCGGTTTCTTCACCATTTATACTTGCAACTTAAATACTGTAAGGAGGAGAAAATGTTCCACTGGCCAGCTAAGCCTTATCAGTTTGCAGAGATCAGGAAACCTACCCTGTGCTTCCAGGGAGATTTTAGCATTAAGAATGATAAAGACCTTGGCACAACGTTTTCTAACTAATCTTATATGAAGCTTCTTAATGGCTCAGAAATTCACTGTAGAATTGGTTAACTCCATGGTTTAAATCTTCCCAAATACTTTCCTCAAAAATCTAGGTTAAAATGATATATAGGCAGAAGACAGATGACACTTAGTAGTAATACAATACATGATTTCAGTGGAGCCTAGCTAAATCTTGCCAATACAAATACAGTAACTGACAGGACTTTCAGGCTTAAACATATATTTTAAGTGCCTAAACTGTGTATTCAGCACTGTTAGTTTGATTTACATCTTCTACAGAAACTTCTGGTAGGTTTATAGATGCTAATTCCTTCTTTCTTTCTGACACAGAGAAGCTGCCATGTCAAATCCACATTCAGAAGCAGTTAAACATTATTGGCTCTTGTTTGCAGTTACTTCAAAAAAAAAAAAAAAAAAAAATAGTCCAAACCCTGGCTCAGTTTTGTAGTACTAGAAACAGTAAAAGCTTTCAGGAATTAAAAAGCATAGTAACTGAACAAAATACTGCCTTCTTGACCACAACGGCTTTCATAATTATGTCTCCAGTTATTAGCTCCAGACCTGTAATTTTGTAAGCAACATCTGCTCAGTATTTTTGAAGGAATCATGAAATAAATATAAATTTTCATGTTTCTATTTCTTTGTGGATTTGCTTGTTTGTATGGGGTGTTGTGTTTTGCTGTTGCTGTTGTTTGGTGGTTTTGTTTAGTAACAGAGTTTTACTCTCTCTCTGCACCCTCCCTGGACTAGTTAAGTTCCTCCTAAAACAGCTCCTGAACATGACTCCTGTTACAGCTGAATTATAAGGGACAAAGGTCTCTACTGCAGTGTATGTAAAAAGAACACAGCCAGTCATATGCTGTATTGAACAGCGTTATTGAATAAAATACAGCATACTGCCTCTTTGACAGGCTGAAAGAAACCACATACCAGCTCTGATTTCAGACTTGCACAGGAAGCAGACCACGCTCTATCTTCACTACATCTGGAAATCAAAGAAATGAGGAAAAGAGGAACTGGGAAAGAAAGGTAGGTTCAACCTGATTTTGTTGTAGTCCTACATAATATTCCTAACTTCAGCTTTTCTCAATTCATCAGTTCCTCAGAGCATTAGATGACATTTTTTTGCTTTTAACATGGTAACATAATGACAAACTACAAACAAGGTTTTGTTTAACACCATTTAACCCAAACTGTCTGGGGAAAATGTTATGCAGTCTCTTGCTGCTTAAGTACTTTGGATCATCAGAACAGGCAGGTTAGTCTTTCAACTACTTTCTGTTTCTTCTGGAACTATCTGCTTTAATTCATTCTTTAACAAAAAGAGAACTTATCTTCAAGTTTCCATCAGATAAGGATTCTGTGAAAGGAATAATGCCCTCACACTTATTTCTTAAAGATATTTGAACACAATTTTCAAAGAAATTAAATCTCAGGTAGCAGCATGTTTTGTCCACACATTTACTAAGGACTTCTGGAGAGGAAGGATTCAAAATTACGCCACCTAGGTGAAGCTGTGACTACTACCCTGTACATTCAAGAAAAAGAAGACAAACAGCACAAAAAAATTAAAATGTTTAGATGCATACAGGACATGAAAGAACAAAAAAAAAAATCATACAGGATATAGTCTGAACCATATAGTCTTATATGCTGCAAGCATGATCAGTGAGCTTGAAGGAGAGAATGTATGGATTATTCTTAAGAACACATACAATTTTCAAAAGAAATGTTAAGTTTCACATTTTTGCATGAATTTCTCTCATATAAATGACTTCTAGATTGAAGCTGGTAACTGATATATTACTGTGCTATCAAAGTACCACATGGCCAAAATGGCCCTTAGAGGTCTTAATTTACCTCCTAAAATGGTGACATTTAAAAAGTTAATGGGAACTTTTTAGTAGTTTGAGTTGATCATGCTTACTCCAGACATGATCACACTTTATGTATCTAGCATAAAAATTAGCTTAGATTGTTAACAGAAGTAGTTTATTTCCAGGCCCAAATAAAATTATAGTAATTGTTTAAATGTATTTATACTGAAGTTAAAGTCACTCTAAATCCCAGTTTCAAAAATACCTAGACTTCAGCAAATGATTTGGGAAGCTGAGTGCAGATTTTGACTAAAACATTATGCAAAATCCTTATTCTCTCTCTCATCTCGCTAGAACAATACACAACTTTGCTAGAACAATGCACACCTGGATGCATAGACTCTCTTCATTACTGGTGCAGAAGGAAGATTTTTGAAGAGATAGTCATACACCTGCAAATGACAATGTACTCACATCTTTCCATAGTACACAATTCCTCTGATCACATCCAAGCCTGTGCATGCATTACACATGACAATGTGCCATCTTTTGAAGGCCCATTTCATTGGTTGAATTGCAACAAATTGTTTAAAAATAAGCTATGCAGGCAGCAACTGAATGGCATTATACTTAGGAAAGTAGGATATGTCATGGAGGATCAGAGAAGAGAGTCCAACATGCTTGATATCCTCCTTCCTTACAGTACAGTCCTAATTCTTTAGGGCAATGTAAAAGCATGCAGAATTTCACAAATCTCAGCCTTAGTTACGGAGCTGGCAGAACCACAGAATCATTCAAGCCAAAAGGGAGCTCTGGAGTCATCCTGTCTGACCTCCTGCTTTAAAAGCAGACTGAACAATGCCTTCCTGACTCACAGTTGATAAAAGAACACGGAACTTTTCTGATGGCCTCCTGTAATGCATATGTACGAGCTATCAATATTTCTGGACATTAAATGGCCCACTATCAGGCAGTACTATCTTAATATGGGTTTAGGCTGACCTCTCCTTTTATCTATGAATGATGGACAGTTTATCTCCATCAGCATACCCCAGCTCCTAACACAGTATAATGTGTTTAAAGGCTTCTACAGATCAGTTCCCTCATTGGGTATAACTGTGTGAATTTTATTATTTCATCTTGGAAAGCATTTCAGCTCTACATGACTCCCTGAATTTGTGGTCCTGTTGCTTTTTCCCCAAATTATTGTTACTTATCTGCAAGACAGAAAGAAGCTAAAGAGAGGTCCTATCTCATTAGACATTCATTAGGTCATCAAAACCTAATTTAACAAGTCCATGACTACAGAAGAATAAAGACAGAAGACCTGATTCCCTTGTACCTTATGACAGCATAAACTGGTTTCCTTAATACAGAAAAAGAAATTTGGGATAATTTCATAATTCATATTTTTAGGAGGATGTATATAAATCAAACTTTCACTTGCATCCATTTACAAATCCTCTTCCATTGTGGTTACAGTGGAATAAGTATGAAATTACAAAGAAGAACGTAGCACCTTGACTTCCCCTTCCCTTCCCTAATACACACCATAAAGCATTTCTAAGCACACTAGTAACTTGATTTCCTTTTTTTTTTTACTTAGGGATTTATATTACCAGCTATTCATTGACTTGTTCAAATGAAAGGGAACTGAAGATATTCTCCTAAGTAAAGCTTCTGTTCCCTGAAAAAGCTTAACAAGAAATGGATACTTTAGCAAGGGATCAAGGACAAGAGGTGTTTCACATTGAATGGAAAAAGAAATCTTTTATAAACAGTTTACATTCTGCCCAGCACATATCCAATGACTGTTTGATTGTGTACCTGCTATTACAGAGGGCAGTCACTAGTTTTAACTAATCTTTGTAGAGTGTTCTCACAGATTTGCACAATGACTTACAAGACCACTGGTAACAGGAACACTGCCTCTTTACCCTAAATTTCACACTCTTCAAGACTCAGACCTTGCCCAGGGATCTCCCTGAGTAGCTTGTTTTTTTGACAGCTCTGGAGCAACTACTCAAGTTTTAGATCCTGACCAGAACCCTACTATGGACTCTAGCATTTGTTATCATACCTTGCTTTCTTTGGCACATCTGACACAGGATGCCAGGCAGAACTGGTGCTCTTCTTCCCTGAACACTGTTTGGGTGGCTGTGACTCACAAACACAGCACATGGTAAATAATCCATCTGCCACAGAGATCTTGGGAGTGCTGAAGCAACTCTGTTTCTCAGCCTTTGTACTGCCTTCACTGCAACAGAGAGTACTGTGACAGCGTTTTCCCTCTCCCTAAAGCAAAGAATATATGTGGAAGTTGCGAAGGAAGTTGCAAAGATCCCAGTAAATCAAAAAGCCCATAGTGTGAAATGTAGGAATTTAAAATACATTGGAATATCCTTCAGTAGTTAAAGGTGAAGCAGTTAAAGAAGGGGTTTTAACCACCTGAACACCTGAAAATAAGATTACTTGGAATGCATTCTTACCTTTTGAAACTAAGGACTAACTTAAAGAAAAAAAATATCTCATGGATTTATCTCCATCTTTTGGAAGGAAACGCAGATTAACACAAACGCTTGCAGACTAAGAAAATACATTTTTGTTTACCTTGTGATATGAAAGAACAAGATGTACCTTTGACTCCACTTTGATTATGAATGTTGCTTTTGCTGAATTGTGTCTACTTTGCCCCACAAAATGTGAAAAGAGCAGGGCATGTGGGTATCTACCAACCAAAGCTACACAGTATTAATACACAACTGCTTTTTCAAGTCTTTCATTATAGCATGCCTGTAGAAAGGACAAGTAAAACTTGGACAAAAAATGTTGGACAGGGAAGCTTGCTGAGGGACAGGTAGTTAAGATTAAAATGGAGCTCCTGAGAACCTGCCGTTCAGGTCGTCAAGAGATTATGCTTATTTAGTTAAATAAATGTTTATTAAAAATGACTTAACTGTGAACTACACCAAAAAAACCTATGGTACCTTTGAAAGGAAGAAACTATGTGGTCATTAGGAGTCCCTCCTTTCTCTCATACACTGCCCCATGTTTTCTGAAAACACTGGCATGCATCCATCCCTAGGTCTCTTCTCAAAAGATAGTTTCTTTGCCTTATGAAGAAATATTTAAAGTCCTGTACCTTTTTCTTCACTTTGGACTTAATTTATTCCTCTACCCATTCAAAGCAGGTCATCCTCATGAACTGAGGACCGATAACTCTACAAATATCCACATACTCTGTAACACTTCTGGAGGCTGGAATTTGCTTATTTACTTTTAACTGCTACCCTCACTAGTGGCTGAATTGCATGTCCCTGGGGTTCTTCAAGTCCTGTAAAACATAACTGACCAATGCCTTGCCACCCCAACTAAAAATAAAAATTTTGAAAGGTATGTATTCAAACTGTTATGGGGGGAAGAGAAATTGTAGACAGCTTGCGTTCTGGAAACTCTACGGTTTAGAGTTGTCCCTTAAGATCTGCCTCCTGGAACTGCTGGCATGTGGACATTTCGAACGTGGCCATATTACTTCAGAATTTACAGTGCTGGAAAAGCATACTTCTTCTCACAACAGGAAGATCAGCAATAATTCCTGAGTTTATGTCCTATTTCATCTCAATTAAAAAGATTATTTAATTTCTATCAAGGCTCCAGAATTAGGTATATACAGAAGCATGTTGATGAACTAGGTATTTCCATCTGTTATGTTCACTAAAAATACTAAATCTTTGAGGCTTTACCCTCTCTTGAAGAAAGTAAGCCATTGCAAGTGGATGTTCTCCTTGCTTCACTGATAGCCCAGACTATCATTACAATCAATGCCATTTCAGGTCGAGCAAACCAGGGATACAGAACAATATGCCCTGCATAATTATAGTATTGGATGGTTTCAAAGTTGCTACTTGAACCTGAATTTTCTAATACCAAAGGCCTGCCTGGCTTCCATGCCAGTCTCAATGACCAAGACTCTGATATGGTCTTTCATGAGTCACTCACTGCACAGGCTGCTACAGGACAGTGCCATTTTCTGAAATTCGGCATGCTGCCACTTTAGAAAGCAGCAACTGCCTCTTGAGCAGATAGAGCTGTTTCATGTCCAACTTGGAGTCTGTGATCTACACAAACAATGAAACAGCATTTTCAGACAGTGGATGACACTGCAGGAAACTAGCTAAGCCCAGATAACTGTATACAAAGTGTAAAAAATACAAAAAACTCTTCAGATAAGCCCATCAGGTGCAGTTTCAAGACTAACATCTCCAGATTAGTGGGTGGTCTGTAAGTTCATGCTCAACAGTCTTCAGCTGCTCACAAGATGCTACGACTTATTTTCATTTAAATAAAGTTTTGAATTAAAGGTTTAAGGCTAGGGCTGACTAGAGATCCATAAAAACCAGAATACCATTTAAGTACAGTGACCAGAGAAAGTCAGAGAACTATCATATGAAATGCAATGTCTTTAACACTCTTTACTTGATAGCCCCATGATGCAATGACATGCACAGATCTCCATTAGCTTCACATCACATGACAGAAAACAGAATAAGTCTAACATGGAACTTTAAGTTTTATAACCTTATTAATCTGTCTTTTTATACATCTTGTCTCAGATTTCTGAATTGACAACTGATTTATTTTTACTAACATTTTCAGAAGAGGCCATACAACTGACACTAGTTTTCAGTATTTTCAATAGTCTCACATTAGAGAGAAAAACCACATTTTGTTTGTGTCCCATAGCTTTTGTCAACAACAAAAATGCTTGAAAATTCACTTAATTCTTATACTTATTTTAACTGAAGTTTTACACATTTCAACTCCACATCCCAATTTCTATGGTTATTAATGGTTTCATTCAACATCGAAGCATACAAAATTCGCATGTTTTTCAACAGCTCTTTGAAATACCTTGTTTCTAGACCATCTGCTCAATTGCCTCTAAATGAGAGCCACTGCCTTTAACTGGGATGGGTCCTCTGGCATTTCCAAACAATTTCAATAATCCAAATTCTACAGACAACCAATGTAACTGCTAAAGCTACTTTAAAAATATCTCTTATCCATGTCACTAGCTTCTAACTAAGCTGTATTTCCATGTCAAAGACAGGTGATGGTACTTCTATCTATCTTATTCTTCTCATGACTATCTATCAATTCGCATACCTAAATCTTTATCTCAAGACTGTGGTTTTCAGATTTGTATATTAAAGTTAATACAGTAAGAAAGAATTTCTTTTTGAACAGTCCTGAGCTGAGAGAACAGAAATATGTTACAGAAAAATAAATAAACATTATGGAAAATTAATATGGTAAGGTTTGCTTTCATTACTTCCTTATTTGGCTTCTATCTACTGGGAGATATAGAAGTATATTAAATCTTCTTGAGAAAGAATGTTTTGGGGGAATTAAGGGGGTTAGGTAAAAAGTATTGCAATGGAAAAGGCTGCTGCTTTCATGTTAAAAAGTGGAATGCTTCACCTTGTACTCTGGGCTTCCCAATTGCCAAGCTTGTAACGTGCTGTCAAAACTTACGTGTGAAGGACTGGTTACAGAGCTTGCTGATCTATATGGAGAGGTGAGAATTTGTCACCGTGCATAAGCGGAGAGATCAGTCAGGTACAGTGATAGATCTGTTCTTTGCCTAGTAGTGTATGCTGCTATATTATGGTGGCTCAGTGGCTGCCAAATCAAATTCTGAACCTAGTTTTGTGGCTGCAAAACTGGAAAAGGAGATAAGGATGTCCTGACACAAACACTTTCCATAGAAAAATACCTCTTAGAATCTCTGTAGTGCTGTGCTCTATCTTCTATCTTTCATAATCTCCTCCTGCCCCTACAGTTCACTCACTACATAGTCCAGTACAGCACAATGTGGAAGCAGGTATCTACCTCTCCTGGGGCTGTCTGTAATGAAAATATTTTTTTGTACAGCTAAATGTGTCACTACTAAACACACAAAACAGTGTAGTGTAGTGTGTAGTAGAACACTGTAAAAGAGAACCTGGAGATGGAGAGCCTTCATGCTGTCTCTGAAGTACTGAACAACGGTCTACTTGATTTTTTTAAGACTTGTCTTAAAACTGCAGAGCCATTGCTGCAAAAAAAGCAAGCCCTGAGTGGGCTACTCAGACAAAACCACCCCTGTCTAGAAGAATGGTTAGTGGGGTGTTCAACCTGCCATCACATGTTTGGATGATGCTGACTTTTTAAGTGCAAGCATTGTCACATTACCCAGTGGACTGAGATAGTTTATGCCTACCCCAGTAGAGAGTTCAGGTGAGAATGAAAGAAGATCACAGTCTCTGCTCAAATCTGACTCCTTGGGCAGGACCTCATGTGATCTGCAAGAAGAAGAGCCCTTCTTATCTCTCCAAATCTTCTAAAACCTTACCAGGAGGAGATGCTGTGATGTCTCTGCTAAGGATGAGGGTTACAGCTTACAGAAAACCACATAAAGCATCCACTCAAAGTCAAAAATGAAAACACACAGGAGTGTAAAAGGGATAACAGTATGAAGAGGGATATGCTGTGTGCCTTCATATGTAATGCTCTACTCCTGGCCTGTATCCTCCTATCCTCTCTTTTACAGCTGCTCCTGTGGCTCTCTCCACTGCACTCTTTCCAATACGTTGAGCTCTGTCAGAACTCTTGACCATAGGCCAATTAGACCTAAAAGCTGAAAAGTAAACTAAAATACTTTAACAAAAAAACCAAACCAAAACAAAAAAACCCAAAAAACCCCCAAAACCAAACCAAACAAACAAACAACCCCCCCCCCCCCAAAAAAAAAACCACCCAAAAAAACCCCCCACCACATCAAAATCTCAATTACCTTGCAGCTAGAGATGTATTTCAACAGAACTGTTGTGGCAGTAAAATTGATAAAGTGAGGTGAAAGGCATATGAGATTTACAGACGTCTTTCCCAACTCTTCTCTGTGCTTCTCACAGAAGCCACACCTGAGACCACTGGCCTAATGTAGGTCAATATCTGACCCTTTTCAGGGCTTTTAGACAATGTTGCCTATGTCTTTCTGTGCAATTTGGCTGCTGGTCTTCTATTTGTGGTGGTGCTTTATAGTCTCAATTATTATTTTTTAAGCTAAAAATAAAGGAATATCTTTAGAAAGACAGTATCCACTCTATGAAGTGTATTTAATCATACTGTGTAAAGGCTTCTTTTTTTGCTGATGGACAGAACACTCCGTTCAGAACGTCATGTTCCTTACCACTCATCAAAGGACCAGCAGTACAATGTATTTTACCTTTTTTCACACTATGTAATAGTAGCTGTACTAGTTTTCATCTATGGATTAATGTAACTTGTATGTAGCAGTTTGTAATGATGAGACAAAGAACCACTGTTCTTCAATGATACTTTCAGACTTGACTCTGACTTGCAGCTTGATCTTGGGCAAGGCATTTACCACATCATCCACGTGGACAGCTGTGCTAGGGCTCCAGAGCAAATTCAGCACAGCTGGGATGCTTCCCACTGCCTGAATGTCCCTGCTAGTCTTCAGAGGAGAGACCTTGCTGCAAACATTGTGCACAAACTTGGCCGTCAGTTTGTTAGATGGATTGTGCTTTGCTGTGGGACCATGAAATGAGCCAGTCGCTCACCACTACGAAAAGCAACACAACCCTCTGTTCCCACAGAGTGAAATAACCACTGCCTTCACACCTGAAGAACAATAGTGTTACAAACATTGTGTTTCTCACAGGAGGCTTTTTATTTGGGGTTCCACTGGAAGTAAACAGACCACTGCTTGGTAATAAAATTAGCACAACCCCTGAAACAAACAATAAACAGGGCTCTTCTAGTCCTCCAATAAACCCTGAAAGAAAAAATATTGCACATTTTCAGTTCCCCTGAAAGCATCAGCAGCATCAACAAACAGTAAACTTGTGAACAGTTATTGTTATGTGTTGTACTGTTCCTTACAGAAATGTTTGTCAGTGGTGTCTATTTATCATGCCTGTTATGCTGGGTTTTAAAGCTTAGTTAATACTTTACAAATCCACTCTGGTTTTAGAGAGGCTTGTTCTTTGTGAAAGCTCAAATGACTGGATTCATCAAGGGCAAACCCCACACACAGTGAAGGCCTAACCTTTCTGTATACTGCAGTATGATAAAAACCAAGGTGGCAGGAAGTGAATACATCAAGGAGACCAAGTTACCCTGTTGGTGCTGTAGCAGTACTTTCTTACTTTTCTTTCATATAGAAGTGAACACTGGGCTGTAAAATAGCTGTCAGAGAAACTTATTCTTCCTGACACACAGTGTCACATTTAACCAGAGCTTATTGAGTCAATACACAGGAATAGGTTTAGTTAAAGGTTTTGTGTATAAATATATGTATGCACCCTAAGGGAACACGATTCAGTTTTCCACAAACACTGTGCATGTGTGACCACACAACTTAAAAAAGAACACCATTGTAAAATCTGTAGTATTTTTGATTAATGAGAAACTTCCATTATTTTGGTTTTGATATAACAGAATGGATCACTAATTAACAGTTCAAACAGAGAGAAAGGTGAGGGAACATGGCCAAAACATGACCTGAGATGTGGCTGTATAAACACAGGCACCCCTCTGTGTATACACACATATTTGAATACATGTTACATATCTTATTTATAACTGTATACCTATAGATAGATACATACACATACAGATAATTTCAAGTAGGCTTTTTTAGTATGGTGGCAAATTTTCTCTGAACCTATAATTTACCAGAGAATATTCCCACTTCACTTTTCAGCATTTGCACAAATTAACATCAGTAGATGATTATCTATTGCATTTTATGGGGTTGTCCTTGTTTGTTTGTTTGTTTTGATTGGGTTGGGTTTTTGTTTTGTTTTGTTTTATTTTTAACACTTGACAAAGGAGACCTGTCTAAAGTAGCCTTGATAGAATGCACAGCCTGGAATCTCGTTTCAGCACACTAGATCAGTTTTTCAGCTAGAGAAACAACATGTCAGCTTGGCTAAGAAAGATTACAGGGATTTCTTTATGTAGTGCTAGCTTTAGAAAAGGAGTTACCAAAAAAAATCTCTAAACTCACGAACTCCAACACAAGCTGAGCCAGTATTCTCAAGGTAGCCTATTTCAACAGAAGTTTTACATAAGTGGCTCACTCTATCCATGTGACTTACATTATTGAGTCTCAGGGACTGTGTTTATGAGGGGAGTGGGAGATTCTCAGACCATTGAAAAAAACCTGCTTTTCAAGGTCAAAAGGTGTAATAACTTTTGATGTGAGAAATCTGTAATTTCTAACGGTTCCTTTTCCCATAGAAATAGCAAAGAACCATAGATAATCAGGTCATTCCCTAAAATTTAAAATTTGTTCAAAAAATATCCAAACACAGAAAAAGCCTATGCATTTCAAAATAATTCACATCAGGCACACTTGGAGAGGTTTCTCTTCAAAATGCTGGCAGCATTGACACCTAACTATAAGCAAAGTACTGCTATTTGGAAATATTGTATAGAAAAGTACTATTATATTGAAAAAATATATATATATACACACTCTCTCTCTCTATGTGTATTGATTCATATACCTGAATAAATAGGGTGTTTGGCCTAATTTCCAAATGACCCAGTATCTTCCACTGAAAATGTCTGTTTAGATTAAATAAAATAGTATCTGAAAGTAGGAACATTTGGGGCTGACCTTACAGTTTTTTTCTTTGAAGATTAGTAAACCAATCTGTATTCAAGTAGTACGCTATATTTCACATCTATATTTTATATCCTCCATGCTATACATGGTGAGAAAGAAAACTCCTAGAACCCCAAAGCAGGTACTGAAAGCAACTAATGCAACCACTAGGCACTTCAGTTTGATTAGTTGTCATCAGCTTAGTAAAATAATTAGAAAAAATGCCAGTGTGCTGCTTGTCAGTTTACAGCTTTAAAGAGGTGTTAGCTCATACTGATAGACAGAACTGCTCTTTCCCAGTACAGCAAACACAAGAGCACACTATAGCAAACCCATAAATATTAATATGTATCATCAGGTTTACCACTTAGGAGTGTCACGTCGTGATTAATGGGCTAAGAGCCTGTGAGCTGTAAAGCAAAGCTGAGCTGAACAAGATGTGCTTGCAGGCTGAAATATAATTCCTATTGCACATTTCAGCACATTGGCAATTTAAAAAGAGTAAAATAAAAAAATTACTAACTATTAATCATCATATACAGGATGATTAACTGTTTTGTACTAGCATATGGAGGAAGACTCCTGTTCTGTATCAGACAGTTCATAACAAAATCTTTCACGCACAGGCTAAATTCTTCTTACTTGTTCTGTGCAGATACTAAAGCTGCACTGATATTTTTGGCAAAAGCCAGTATTTGCCAAATTCTCCAAAAGGCAGGCTCCTCTTTCCTTACTGACTGCCCCTTCAACTGCACTAGAAGGTTTGATCAGTGCATATGCGCTGACAAAATCTCATGTTTACGTGCACAGGCAGACCCAAACATGGTGACACATCCAAATTTCAAGAGATTTCCAGAACTTTCTGAAGTCCTGAATGTATGCCATCGGGTGAGGAGCTACTTTATATAGTATGCTTTATGTAAGACATCCTTTATGAGTCAGACTTCTCACAATACAGCCACTGTGTGTACCAAGGACCTGCAGAGGGTTCAGCTTCATGTCTGATCTATTTCATGTAAGGTTTATCTATGTAAATGGTGGGATCTCCGAGCTTTTATAGACTATTATGAGAAGTATTGAGATTGCTAACTTCACCACTGACTTCATGAAGTTCCTAGTGCCATGTAAAATAAATGATTTGCTGCAACACTGCAACATCCTTTTAATAAGGATGTATTTGCTAATGGAAAATTTAATTTTGTGTTTCTTCTTAAAAAAAGTGTATTACTTCATATTACTTAATATCTAAGTCTTGTTTACTACCAAGCTTCCTATAAAACAAGAGTCACAATATATTCCTGCAATCTCTTCCATCTTATTTTCTGAAAAGAAAGATTCAAAACTCCCTAAAGAAGGACAATGTGGAAAAATGAAATAATGATGCCAAAGGACCCAACTGTAAAAATTTGTTCTTTTTACTTATTCCATACCATTCACATTGGCCATTATAAAAAAACAGCAATCACACAAACCAACTCCACAAAATAACACATTATTCAGTGTTAGCTAGTAACAGCCATATCACATCCACAAAAGCTGACGTGCTACGTGAAACAATCCAATTATTTACAATAATTTGAGTCATGTATAACTTCTTTTCTAATACATTCCCATACCAATTAAGAACTGGCAAATTCCCCTACTTTATACAAGACTGTATGAAATATAAAGAAGAAATGTGCCCAAACCCTTTCTCACAGATTTTTGCCAAGAAGTACTTCAGCCTCTGGATAATGCACCACCTCGAACCTAGCAGATGAAAAAGAATGCAACAACACATTTATTTTAAAGCAGAATTGAAAATAATTACCACTATAAGCTTCTGTGGTACTTCTGTGATACTGTTCTGCCATTTCTGCCATGTGGCAGTCTGATTTAGAAGCAAACATTGATTTCTGTAGTTCAGCCTGCATGATACACACCATGCATCTGTGTTTTTGCATGAACAAGATGAAGAGCTAGGATTTGGATTTACACACCCAGACACTGAAATTCAATGGCTCATCCTCCTCCACATAAAAGTGACAGATCTATGTAGCTACACACACCTACACATTTTGCCAGGCATGCATTTGAAACCTAGAGTCCATGCAACAGCTGGGAAATATTTCACTATTAGCAGTCTAGAAACAAGAGGATAATCATATTTAGGAATGAGTGTCACACAATCTGTTAAATGACAAATGGCCAATGTTTGGTTTACCTTCAACACAATCAGTAAGGAGGTTCATGATTTTCCTTTTAATATGGTAAAAACTTCTACATATTTGCATATAGTCAAATCTCTTTCCTTCCCTTTCTTACTTCTCAGGGCCACCTTAACAGGTGCTATTGATGATCATTGGGGTGACTCAGCTATCTTGCTTTTTTTACCAAGTTATTCAGGGCTCCTCGAAGCCAGGGTCTTTGTTAGTGCTAGAAGCACTATTGCGATACAAAAGACATTGTGTAAAGAATTCGCTTCAAATGCAGCCTGAAAAGTTGCAGGAACTTTGGTAATGTCTGTAAATGCAAGCATGGACCTCACAGACAACTCCTAGGTTACTGTGTCAAAACAGACCTATCCTACCTAGATCTCCTCAGTCTTCTTTAGGTCCGTGAATCAATAAATCTTAATTCCTTACAAAAAATATTTTCTTGTATCAATGAAATACTCTCAGTCTGGCAAAGGCAAGAATTTTGTTTGTATTCAAGAGATGATTATAGGGCTTATTTAAGCCTCTCATATAGCCTTACTATCATGAGTAATTTTGAGAAGGAAGTTTTCAGATTTCTTAATCTTTCTTCTCTCCCTCTAGCACCTATTTTGTTGTTGTTCCGGGTTTTTCTCTCCTTCTTTCAGGAGAAAAACTGATTTTAACATGAACACTTTCTTATTAATTCTCCTCCCTACTATTTTCAGTTCTATCTTGCCTGGAGTAGCCTTGCTGTCAAAATACTGACAAGCTGTCAAAATACATCTTTTAGATGTCTCCCCTCCCTACTGCAGCATCATCCTGGATCCTTTGCACTCAAAGTCTTCTTGTACAGGAACATCAAACTACGTGAAACTGGACCACAGAATTAAGAACCAGGAGCTATTCTTTTAGTCATTTAGTTATTCAGTCACAAAATGCTCATCATAATGACAAAACCAGTATAATCTTACTGAATAATAATGTTAGAGGTAATTATACAGCATTGTTTTAATTATTCTATGTTTTCTCTGTAGCAAGAGTAGGGGAGAGATGGTAATACTGAAACAACTCAGGTAAGTTATCTAATTGCAAATTGACAGGTCTTTGAGCATGGCCAGTATTAAAATATTGTCATACATTGTAGAGTTACAATAGTGCATTCAGTACTACAAATATTAAAAATTGCAATACTCACTTTGGAAAATGGCCGTGTTCTGCATTTTATAGTAACTTTTTAATATGGATATAACAGTTTTTCATCCTAGCATTACATATGTAGACCACACAGATTCATGGCAGAATATAATCTTTATTATGATACTTTTAATATTCATGGCACATGGTCTGTGCATATGATAGAGACTGTATTCTACACGACATTTTTGAGGTCACTGACAATACTTTTAAAGGGTTAAATACAACACTTAACAGGGGATAGAGAAAACCAAATTGTTCTTTAGTATTGACCAACACAAGTTCAGCAGCAGAGTAATAGAATTAGATTCTACAGGATAAAATGAACATCAGTAACCGGAAGAAGAGCAGTTGTCTGAAAACAGGAATGCTTGAGTAATAACAAGCATACTCACAGTGTAAAAACTCCCTTATGAAAGGTGAGAACCAAAATATAGTGGTGAGCATCTAAATAGAAAACCTTTCTAAACACATGTACATGTCAGCAAGGTCACTTGAGTTTAGGGTTTTTATTTTGATTCTTTCTCCCCCTTTAGCTTCTCAGCAAAATTCATCTGGCAGTCAATGCCTCAGCAGCTGAACACAAATCCAGAGCAACTTCAGCTGAAGGAGAAGACGCATGGCTATCTGGTTGACACCTGATTTTTTCCCCATGCCACAGGCTTGGACTGGAAGAGGAGAAAGGCCCTCTCTGTCACCCAAGAGGACCAGTAAGGCAGAAGTGCTACAGGACACACCACACATGTTTCAACTGTGTTTCAGGCACACAGTTGGCAGAACTGGATGTCATGTAGGTTAAAAGTCTTCTGTACATAAGCAAGCTACCCAAGGAAAACCTTTCTATATAAAATGCAATGCCTGCCTCTCAAGGTAAGGAAGTTGAGGATCTGGGACAGTAAGTTCAAGAACGAGTGTCTCCAGTCCTGTTCTAGGTGGGAAGTCTGGACATTCAGGCAGTCTGCATCTAACCTACTGGCAGAAGGCTTTTTTTTGAAGGGTCTTCATTTGCCCCTGCATGTTCTAAATCAATCAAAAATATTTGTGAGCTTTCATTTGAGTTTTTGTTGTTGCTTCTTCTTTGTTTGTTTCTCATAACTGACAGATTTCCTGTTATTTGAAATACCATGCCTGGAGTAAAGTTTAATAACTGTCTCAAGAGAGCTGTTCTTTTATTCAAAGGGAAGCCAATGTTCAAATTTTAATAATAATCTCATTTAGATAATAAAGCTACCAGAAAAAATGCTCTTGGGAATATGCATGTGTCAGAAATGACTTACAAACCAGCAAAAACAACACACAGTCACAGTGTTCTGAAAAGAGCACTGGCAATCAGAACCCTATGATGTACAAGACATATTTCAAATTATGTTTCACGAGGTTTGATGACCACCCACAGCAGTGGTGTTGTGACCCATGAGGCTGAAAGCTGCACAGTTAAATTAATGGAAATTCCTGTTGAAGCTTGGCAAGTGTCATTTTTTTTTCCTAAAAAATTAGGGATCTGTATGGACCAGGAAGTTTTCTAAATACAAATATGCATAATACAGCACTTTAAATAGTAGGGGCCTATGTCCTTTGAGAATTCTGTGGGTACACCTCTACAGAAATTAGAAGCCCACACTCTGATCACTTAGAGTAAGAATATATAGCAACACAGCAAATTAACACTAAATTATAAATGACTGGAATGGGTGTTTGGGCACTAAGTAATCTCTGCCAGTGAAACAAACAAGATCTGAAGCAGCTTCATTTCCTCCTACTGCCCTCAAGTTCTCCACAACAGCAATTTTGTATGTGCTTACAATGAGCATGGCACGAAATCTGTGCATCAAGATAAGAAAAGAACAGTTTTGTTTGCTTGTTTATTTGTTTATTTCTTTCATTTCTATTATAAAACCAGCAACCCAGCAGCCACTGCTGGTGCCAGAAACAGACTGATAAGCCTCTTTGATCATAACTGAAAAATTAAGTAAACAACTGCTCAATTAAACAAAAAGTTACTAGTCCAGAATTAAAATTATGGGGTCTAACACTGAAAGGTTAGAGGCACTGAGAAAGGCATTGAGGCACTGAGAAATCTCATGTACCACAGTAGCAGGTTACAGAAACAACTGCTCATGACCACCACGGTACAAGACTGGGACATTGTAGTTATTACTTGAACTAATTTTTTTTTCTTTTCTTTGTGTGTTATCTGCCTGTGTGCAGCTTTGTGAGAGAGTTTTATATAGATACAGTATTGAATAAATACCTAGAAATATTTTCAGAAATTATTTCGGAAAAAAAGAAAAAAAGATACAGTCAAGTTTCTTCGTGTACCTTTCACACTCACTTTCCAAAAATATTTTAGGAGAAAGCCCCTACTAACTTCCATAAAAATCTGATTTTAAAAAAATGTGAAAGAATGTTAAGGAATTTTGAATTTATAAATTATTACACTGAGAAGTCACTTAGAATAATATTAATTACTTAAAAACATGTCAGATGTTTGAAAGAGAATGAGTCCAACTGGAATTTTAAATATCTAATATTGAAAAAAACACCTAATGCACACTCTAGAGACTTTATATTATTTATGGAGGAAATTCAGCAACTAAACATGAATAATTGAAGGAAACCGCAGTCCCATTTTGTGTAATGCAGGGATTTATTTTGGTTTTTTCTTCATTATTTTTTCCAACTATGTAAACTACATGATGATATTTTTGTAGTTACAACATACTGAACTGATCACTGTCATTTAAGTAACACTTTTTTTTTTTTTTTAAATCACAAAAGGGCAGTCCATTTGCTTGTCTGACATTGATAGTTACTGGTATTAAAAACTGCATTGCCTGGCTTAGCTTTAGAATCTGTCTACTTTAGAGTCTGTCAAGGCTCACTTACATTGTCTCTAATTTAAGAGACAACATTAAGTAAGCCTTGACAGACTCTAAACTCCCATCTTAACTATGTTACATATTCTACATACTATGTGCATTCACAGAAATTGGAAACCTATTTTTTCAAATTTCAACCAAGTTTCTAACTTGAGACAAGTAAATTCATGAGTTATTTCTAGTATTGCAGTTGAAACGGAAAAGGGAAAATTCCAGCTTCATTATGGTATGAAAAATAGTGTCTCCTGCTGAAAAGCTAATGTAAATGATTTGACGTAAAGAAGAGTATTAGGTCAGAATGAGAGGCAACTAAGGGTATAATTTTTCCATATTCCCACACCCTGAGCTGAACAACTTGATCTCTTTACACCACAGTGTCTAAAGCTTTATTTTGGCACAACAAAATCACTGCAAAGTGTACACGGAGAGAATACAGTGGTAGAAAATACATATATACATACCAGCCTGAACTTATTCCTCCACAAAACAGTTTCTGAAGTCAAATGAAACATGTAAGAAACATAAAAGGTATCTGGGTAGTTCTCTTGATGATGGTAACAATTATCACAATGCAGATTTTCCTTTGCCAGAGTAAATACTCCAAAGCTATTAGCCAAAACCCACAGATTTTAATGAAAATTCTGAGGATTCTCAAAGACCTTGTGACCAATTAAGGAAAGCAATGAGGAACTGAATGTCTGTGCAACTGAACGCCAAAGTGTTTAGTATTAAAACTCAAATAATTAAAATTATACACATTTTTGGTCAAAATAAAACTAACATTAAAAACCACCCACCAATGTACTATGGTGTAACTGCAAACATTTTTATAGCTTTTCTATATGGTTCTCTTTCAAAATATTAATGGCCTGCAAAAAGGTCTTACTCTGTGCTGCACTGAAGGCAAAAAGAGTAAATGAGCCAAAAATGCAGGGAAAGACTCCAGAGCCTTTTTATGTCTAATGAGGCAAATGTTTGAGACATGATTCTGGGAAAAGTCCCAACAGTTTATTTAGGGCAGTACACTAACATCAAGTAAAGGCAATCAGATATCAGATGACTTCATTGTGTGGTTTGTTTCAAAAATATTACAACTTTTTAATTTGGCAAATTCTTATTGCCACCCTGTCTATTTCAGTAGAAACCTTCTCTCCATCCCACAACTCCTCCTCTACTTTTTGTAATCACTCTTAATTTGTATCAGGGGTAATATGGTGTGGGGGAAAAGTGGTGACTGCATTCAATTTCAGCCATTGATGTTAGAATGCCCCACGGGAAAATCTCCTATCAAGTAAAAGAAACTTAAAAAATACCCTGACCTTGGCATAGCAACGTGCAGATCTCAGCAAGTTAACAAGCCAATGTCCCAGGAGTACAGAAATTTTTACTCCTACTTTACAAAGGAATAAAGCTGAAACATAGCAGGGTAAGGAGCATTAGAAAGTTGATTCCTCTGATTGTCCTGAACATACTGCCCATGACTTTCATTTCTCGAGAAAATTTGGAGAAGAGTTGGTAATTCAAATAAATGCATGAGCAAGAACACAGAAAAAGGCTCACATTTTATTCGCTGAACTCAGTTACCAACAGCTCAGTTACCAGTCACTCACTGACATACAACAGGAATTGGCAAAGTGACCACGATATGATCCACCAATCCTAAATAACACATTAAAAAAAATATTACAGGGGCTGATGTACATTGAAAGATATTGGGAAATTAACTTTTCTTTGTGGAGAGCTAGCAGCAAAGACAGCCTTCTTACCAAGTGCAGTTCAGACATACAAGGGAATATGGCAAACTTAAATAGTGGCAAAATATTCCTTAAAATGAAACACCAACAGAAAATCTAGAAATAAAAGCAAGGGTAAAGAGGCAATAAAAGGATTAATACACTACTACTACAAAACCCTACAGAAAAATAATGTTTTCCAGACTGGAGGTTCTTACAAAGGTACTGAACAGAAAATTTTATCATTCATACACTTCAGGTTACTAGAGACATCATGATGTTACTATTTCATGTAGTGACACCAGAATTTGGGACAATTAAAACATCTCTTTTGGTCAGTCTGTATTTTTACTGTTAGATGTCTGATTGTGTTTTGATTGTTTAGCTGCATTTCCCCAGGATGAAACCAACACTACAGAGTATCCTTCAAAAAGTAACAAAGAGCAGAGCTAGCTGGGTATGCAGTTAATTAAATTTCTTGTGATTTATTCTGTAAATGTTGCCAACATACAGAAAGAAATGTTATCTGTTAGACCATGTATCATCATAGCTGGAGAGAGACAATTAGGATACAGTTTCCAATAGGTCCATCACAAAAGCACATCTGGGATGAGAGAAGAAACAGAGGTAACTGCTGCTAACCTAGAGAAAAGATCAAAAGAAGTAGACTTGAGGCCTAGCAGGACACATTCCATAAAAGGTTTACACACAGCAAAGTAATTACTACATGGTTAAGTACAGTCCTATCGTCTGAAATGGTAGGTGAAGTGTACTGAGGAAAGAGAAGTAAGAGAACAATTACAGGCTTGCACTGCCAGTGCTGCACTGAAGGGCTGGGGGCAACACAAAATACAGGGCCAGGTTTGCACATACCAAGCTATGCATAATCTGAACAACAGTCTTAAGCAATGGAAAGCAGGCATTTCCTCAAACTTTACCTAAGTAACAGCAGAGAAGTGATGTCTAAACACAGGTTGTGCTGCACACACTGGAAATGCTTCCCGAGAAAGAGGTATCACTGGCAGAGGAAAAATGCTTGGGTTCAAGTTTATTTCAAACCTCAAGGAAGTACATCAGAAACAGCTGAGAACACCCGAATAACAGCAGAAAAGACAAGAAGATTGCTGAAGGAAAAGGACCTAAAATAGCGAGACTCATTGAAACAACTTGGTAATGCAAGGAAAAGTGTTTCAGAGATAAGAAAACATTTATAGATAAGAAGAGAAAATGCAAAGAATACACAAGCAGAATTCTATATTGCATCGCTCACTCCTGCATGCAGACATTGCTCTGAATATTAAAAGAAAAAGGGGGGAAAACAACAACAACAGCAAGAAGACTAGAAATTGATTGCTAGGAGCCAGGCCTTACTTCTTTCAGAAGCTGAATTTTAAACAAAAAACCCCATCTTCAGTTATATGTGTTGAAGTCAGCTATACAGCTCAAATGACCACTGTATCTTTAGATACCCTCTATCTTTGTCTTACAATTAGCAAATTGAAAAAGACTGGGTGAATTTACTCAGAAGTCAGCCAGGAGGATCAAGTTGATTTTACATAAGAAAATAAATTATTCAGTTGGCTACCTAAAATTTTAGGAGAAATCACAGTAAGTCCCCTTGAAATTCTGTGAAATGTCTTTGTTATACATTGACAACAAACTGAAGGACAGAAATAACAGATACTTTGAGATGAAAATAAACCTCATATTCAGTAATACTCGCTCTATTGTCTCCAATGAATTCAACAGGAACTGTTTGAAGAACAACCTGCTGCATAGGATGGCCCATAAATTAAGGTGCATTAACTTGATTATGCTCAACAGTACCTTGGTGATGTGGTAGGACAAGAAGTGACTGAGATCCCAACCCTGCTGCTCCTCTGCTGAACCATGGCCAGGCCTGCTGCTAGTGACAGAACTATCCTCTGGGGACAGCACTGTCCCACGCTGCAGAAGCTACTGCTGATCCACACCACAAACACCTACCAAACCTGAGTTTGTGAACTTTGTGATCACTGTGGACACATACATCATACATAACTGGGAACTAAGATGCTTTGCCTTGTAACAGTGCATGGAAAAAAAAAAATTGATAACAAAACACTCCAAACAAAACAAGCCATCTTTATCCAGCTTCATTTTTGGGGACTTCCATAATCCTTTAAGATCCTAGTTTAATGTTTAGCATTTGAAGCTGTGTATTTAGGAGACACCCTCATCATTCCATTAAAAGTGAATGATGACTTTTTATTTTGACACAGATGTCTTAATTATTGTTTTTAAAAACATTAATGCAACTCACCCACTCATGCAAATTATCAGCTGGAGAAAATTATCAAAACGTCAGCATTTTCAACAGAATAGTGATGATTAATACAACTTGAAAATACAGACAATTATTTTTACTGCCACGTGGTATGGCAGCTAAAGCCTACACATGTTGAGGAACGAAGACACTGTAACATTCACCTTTATGAACTCACAGAGTTTTTGAAGACATTGAGGGGTCATTAATATTCTTAGTTTTTCCTCATATCACTGTTCAATTTTGGACTACCTGGTATTTAGTTAAAGGTGGAAATAAGGTGAAGATTAGGGACAATGAGAGACAGCATGGCTCCTTAGCACTGTCACCAAGTCTCCTTAGGAGGAAGATCTTGGTTCAGTTCCAGAGCCAGTAGTTACTTTATCCCGTTAGTTTCCAACCTGGAGAATAGATCCAAGATCTGAGTATGTAATCTGGAGCAGTCTTGTCCTCTTGGACTAAGGGATCCTCCTTGCCCTATTTCTGATTCGTTGAATCTTTTTAAAGTATTATAAATGAGGAGCATCAGTGGTCAGTATATAGCTTGGTCTGTTAGGTATATCTTTGTGTATTTATGGATTTGACCCTCAAAAGAGCACAGTGCAGAGGAACACTCTCTGCACTGTATAGACTATGCTGAGAGATACAAAGGCAGCAGAAAATAGGAACTTTTAATTTCTGCAGATGCTAAATGTGGAAAGCAAATGCGCTCACAGAGCTTAAGGATTCTGCAGCCAAAAGATGCTGAAGAATGGCTTTTAGAGTCATAATTCTGTAGTTGACCAACTATCATAGGTGCCAAACTGAATTTATTATGATTTGGTGGATAATAATCTAAGTTTTTATGGCATCAGGAAAATATTGGTGTACTTGCACCAGCACAAACTTACCTTAAAAAATCAGTAGCATTACACGAAATCAGTAATTTCTTCTAACATATTTTACCCTTATGGAGAAAATATGAGTTGTGTAAGCCCACTGAAGAGCTATGAATATCCAGGATAACCACCAAGTAATTTTGCAGACACACCCTCAATGATGAAAACATTAAAGAAACTAACTTAATCTCATACGAAAGCCTGAACTGCATGCATGACCTTTGGAGACTCAGGAGTTTAGAGAACGCGACCATAAAGGCTGTGACTAGTGAAAAATAGTAGTTTTAAGGGCTAGAGCTATAGAGGAGGAATAATCCATGTACAGGGAGAAAAGCTGACATCCGGAGATTGAAGAATAAAAAGTAACTGAAAGTGGAGACAAATGCAGAAATATCAGATGAAATAAAGAGACCAGTAAAGGAGAAATACAAGTAAAAGTAGAAGAAAACTGGGACAGATGGCTGGAATGCTTTATCAGAGGTTGGCAAGAAAACATTTTGGCCCTAATTTATCGTTTTCACCTTGTTCCTATGAAGGTTGGGAAGGAGTCCTCAGACACACAAGCTAAAGACTTAATTTCAGCAGAAACAGTA
Source organism: Phylloscopus collybita (assembly GCA_027886175.1). Taxonomy (NCBI): domain Eukaryota; kingdom Metazoa; phylum Chordata; class Aves; order Passeriformes; family Phylloscopidae; genus Phylloscopus; species Phylloscopus collybita. The sequence continues at coordinate 8,505,618 of JAJNNQ010000052.1, read as the reverse complement.
ATATTCTCAGAAGAGTCATAGAAGGGAGTGAAAATGGGGAACAAGGTAAAATGATTTCAAGCTACGCCTTCCAAGTGTACACTTCAGAACTTTTAACACATCTGCTCCTCTTAACTTTCTGGTTACAGTAGGTATCACAAAATCATCATGAGATGGTGAGAAGCCTCTTAGTGACACTTACTCATTGTTGCCAGAGTGACTGTCTCCAATTTGAAATTCTGAAAAACATTAAATGAATATTTCTTACAGACAGTAGACTCATAGAATTACCTCCGATCTCCCAGTTTGTTCTTTGTGTTTTACTGAGCACGTGAATATAATATTTCTCAGTGCAGTTGCCTTCTGTATGAACCCTAATTTTGCTTCTTCAGCTTGGTAAGTCCTTGACTGACTTACACACATGAAAAAAAAAGGAGCAGAATTTATACCATGCAGCTACAAGGAAGTCAGCATTAAAGTAATACCTACATCTTTTATTAGTGTTCTGACATACACTGCTTTCACATTGCCTGTCTGTCTTTAGATGGTCAGAGCATCTCTGTCAATCACAGTTTATTCTACAAGTGTCCCATGGCTTTCCTACCAGGTCCTACTAATTTTGCAAATTTAAGAAAATCTAAGATATTATACAGCAGTGTGATGAAAAAGCTAAATCACCAATAATATTTCTAATCTGAATCTACATTGTCCTGAGAGAACAATGAGAAGCTGGGAAACTTGCTCTGGGCAAAATTTGTTGTGTATATTATCCTTGCCTTTGGGCATAGCTGAAAGCATCACTTCCTCAGCATTCCTAAGCCTGTAGAGAAGCAGTCTTCAAAATGCTTGCCATAGACAGCAGCTCCATAGATATACTCCAGAGTGATGCCCAAAACCATCTCTGTTTCAACCACAGTCAGTCTTTCCTGGCCTATCTACAGCTGACTTCTTGCAAAACTGAACACAGCTTCCAGAGGAAGATCATTCAGATAGACTTACTAGGGACTGAAATGTATCATGAGGAGAAAGCTGAAAGCTGGGCAAGGGCAAGAGTAACACTGACTTCATATGATTTTCTCCCTCCGAGATGATTACTGTTTGCCAAAAAAATCAAATCAGCAGTATCCATTTGATGATCTTCACATCACAAATTGCTACAAAACATAGACCACAAGACAGCATACCGTTCCTACAAAGAATATAGCAACAATTTTTTAGTGAAGTTCTTAATCTCAAGGATGGAAAGATGCTGGATACCCTCAAAAAAGTAATTGCCTGTTCAGGGATAGAGATGATACAGCGAATATTTCAGTTAAAAGATAAGAAGAGAAAGTGACTTCACAATGCATTTTAAAGCCTTCCTCCTCTCAGGTTCTCTCAGAGCACATCACAGAATATTACACAGGAAAATTCTGTGAGTCCTTTGAAGCTTCAGCACCAGATCTGACCCTTCTCCTGACCTTCTTTTCCACCCTGCTCTCTCTCCTCTTTTCCTCCATCTTTTCTGAAAAAGCAAACAGCCAATCCACAAGACTTTATGGGTCTAAGCATTACATCAGCCTGTCCTAGCCTAATATATGTTAAGTTCGTCATAATTTCACCTGTCACTACAGAAGAAAAAAGATGTCTATTCTTTCCTCCTGTCTGCGTGTAAATACAGGAAAGATGGTATTTGGCATGGTTATATTCCAGACAAGGATCCTCCTAAGATATGACCAACACAACCTTTAAAAATATCTCCCTAGTACAACTACTCTGGTGATGAACTAGACAATAAACATGTAGGCTGCGAACACTGCAATAACCCTTAATTCATTAGAAGAGTTCGCATGTAATGCTTTTTGGCAGGGAATTGTCCTGGTGGTCTTTCTCACCTGTCCAGTGTTTTTTTTCATCAAGACACAGTGTCTGGAAAAGAAACCATTATTATTAAACTGAAGTAAGATACTAGAAGTACCTTTTCTTTGATGGCAATGGTGTTATTTTAGTATTAACTGTTGTGGACACAGAGGTACAATTAATTTAACAGTTTTCTCACAGAAGACCAAAGTGGAAGACATTTATTTTGCTACTATCCACTTTCTGCTACTGTCCATTTCTCACCTTATGGTCTTGGTGGCTTCAGCCTCACTTCTCAAGTGCTGAATATCACAGCATTACACAATGTGCCACAAACATATCCCTTACCCAGTACATTGAGCAGCTTTCAGAAAAAAAACCCCACAAAACAGCAAAACCAAACAGACATTTAAGGAAAAGAAGTTTTTTTGTTTAGCTTTTCCTTTTTTGAGGATGAGAAGAGTTGTAGTGAGTCTTTACCTACAGCCTGAACAAGGAGAAACAAAGTACTTGATCCTTGTCAATAATAAGCTTTATTGGCCCTTGTTGAGTGTTAATACATTATCCTACAATCCCTCTCTCCTGATTTAATGTCCTGGTAATTTGCCTTAATTCCCCATACTGCTCTGTAAGCTCTGTGTCAAACCTCTTTGGTCATAGTGAGCAATGCTGACATCCAAAGGGTTATGTGAAGCCCATGTGGGGGGCCCAAGGAGACAATGGAGAAACCTCCTAATGGATGGACAACAGCATTAAATTTGAGACAGAAAAAATTTGAGACAGCAAAGACACAATATGGAGTGGATCATGGGGGTTTATATGGAGCACCAACTTTGGGCAGCATTGTGATGACCTTGACTGAGGTTGGAAAGATGATGAATTAAGTATCCACCCTGATAGCACCCCAGAAACCATCTAGAAAGAGTGGAAAAGAATAAACCTCAGGAATTCTTTAGGAGAACTAAAACTATTTAGACATGGTTACTTAAAAATGGACGCACAGCATCCATCTCTTTCTCTACTAAGAGAAATAACATTCTTTGCATTTGAACTCGGTGAAAAAGCAAACTGTTGGATACCTTTATGATAAAACAAAATAAAACAAAACTTTACAGAAAATCTCTACAGTAACACTGGCAAATTAAGGGAAACTACAGAAATGCATTCTAGCAACAGAGATCAGAATACAAATTGTAATAAATTTTACTGCACTGCTGTGGAAAACCTTCTAAAACATACTGCTTAATCTCTGTGATCCTACTGCTTCTTTCTTCAGCAATGTTTCTCCACAGAGAGACTAATAGGTTAGGCCTATCCATTATCAGAATTTGGATGAAAATACTAGTGCAGTGTAATTCTGACAAGCAAGTTCTGTATCACCTTGGTAGAAAAATGTATGTTAAGAGAGTGTTGAGGACTAGAATAAGAAATGTATTTCTAGACGTGAAGTAAATGGCTAAATTCTGCCTTACCTGCCCACAAACCTGATCTGCAATAGTGAAGTATTTACATTTTGATAGTGCAAGAGACCTGCACATTGACAAAAGTGTTCCTTCAGTCTGTGCTTCAGATTGTGTAACTAATTTAACTTGGTTAAGCTAGCACAACTAACCCAGACTTTCACCAAATGACACCACACCAAAACATACTTTTGTCACTTCGTTTTTTCCAGCCAAGACACAGCACATGTAGTTCTAATACAATTTCCTTTTCATAGATTTTTGAGTTCCCAGCTAAATCCTAAACACAAAAAAATAGACCATCAAAAAATATTTTAGAATAGCAAGGTAATATGTTAATCCCAAGGATTCTTGACTAGTCTCAGTTTTTGTTTAAGTTGTAAGACTTCCAACCAGATCACAAAATGTTTTTGAACATGTCTAATATGCTTCCTTCTTTGGCAGAAGAGAGCATTGGCACAGTGTTTTTGAGGAATTCCTAATCATGCTCTAAATTAAGACTGGATTTTCTGTTGGTTCATGTTCAGTTGGTTTTCCCCTCAACCCACCACAGAGGGAATAAAATCTATTTTGAAAATGAGGGGAAAAACACTAGCTTCCCCTTTTTATGTATATAAGAGAAAACAGAAACAGCTCAATTATTTTTTAAAATTTTTTTCCGGGATACCCAGAGTGAATTTACTATAGAAAACCCTAAGGAATCAAGCTGTTGCACAGCACAGCTCTTGAAGCCTTTCCTTTTACTTCTGGAGCTGACCAGCCAAAGAAACCAGCTGTATGTCCAGATCTTTAATTGAAATCTGCTGCTGAGGGGAATTGCACTGTGCTTTCAGCTGGTTCAAATGGGGCTGCCTAGCAACTGCAGAAACAAGTTTCAGTAAGGCAGGATGACACAATCCATGACTGCTTTTGTGGGCACAACTTTGTTGAAGCAGTGTATTTACTAGTGAGACCTCTTCCGACAAGAACAAAAAGCAAGAAGCAAGTCAAAATCAGATGATAAATAAAGTGTAAGTATGACTTTATTGGCAATATGCATTTTTAAATGCCTGTTTTTGAGCTGATTCAAATCAGCTCTCCATATGCTGTTGACAAACCCATGTTTTATTTATCAAATACATTTCAACAGAAATGTTAATGTGAGAGATGAACCTGCAGGACAAATGGATCAACCATAAAAGTACCAATAAAACTTCAAGTTAAATCAACTAATGAGAGATTTCATTAATCTAATTTTAACCAAAAATACATCACTGCATCTGTCTGTAACTCTGAATATCAAAGGAGTATTTCTGTTTTGATAGCTGAATGCTACATTACTGCAAAGCAAACTTCCCCTAGATTTGAATTTTTCATATTCTACTTCTAAAATAGCCACAAGGCACATTTGTAGAGTGGTAAAATTGAGAGCTGATGTCAATACTCAGGGGGTAAAGGGTTATGGTGGGTAAGATTCGTGGAGGTACATGAACACACAATACAGCTTCAATCATGATGAAAACATACTTGCAAACTACAAGAAACACAAATATGCAAAGACATCACAATAGCCCTAAATCCAGAGGTCCAAAGATGAACTTTGCAAAAAATTATGTGCCAAATGAAGGCAAAAGCATTCTGAGCTCTCAAACACAGAGAAGTTGCTCAAATAAAGGGGAAAAAAAATGTCGTATTCTTAAGTTTTGAGACTCCTGAGACTGAAATTTTGTGTTCAAAGAATTAGACCCAATATGTGCTTTTAACACTACAACTTAATAAAAAAGATCATATTTTCAGAAGCAAAATTATTCTGATATGCTTGTCTTTAATGGTTTTCTACTTGTTATTTAAGAGTAACAAAGGCACTGCTCCCCTACATCACACATTTATATCATCTCCTCATTATCACAACTGGATAATGAAACAATATACATCTCTGAAGTTCAGCGGTCCTTTGGCAGAAAGTCCAAATCAGGAGCATTTCTTTTAAAGGATTTACAAAAGCAACTACAATGCCAATATTTGTGGTGCAAACTTCCACCTTTGTTCTGCTCTCTCTTGCCCACTCTCTTTTTGAATTTGCTGTAAAAGCTAAATTAGGTCTCAGGGGCACTGCACTACTAAACAAAGATCTCTTCTAGCTCATTGTGATGGAAGTAAATGTACTCAGGAGGGAGATGTACTGAGAGGCTAAAGTATATTCTTCCCCAAATTCTCTCATTTTTGCACAGAACTCTACCCCACTTCACAATATCACTTGCACCGAGTCATACACTTGCCTCTCCTGATTCTAGTCTTACCTCTTTCTCAGATATGTAGCCACATGAGTGTACTGAACAGGAAGAAAAATTTTTTTTTGCAGCTTTTGCTAAGTTATTTCAACATTTACATGATTCTTTTCATATTTGTATTGGAAATAACTCTTTTCTAATACTTTTTCAGCACTGAAACAGCTATTTGAAGAGGATATACCCACCATCCAATCTCAGCCCTATTATGATTTAATAACAACCCAGTTCTGCTTGCCCTGTGCTTTCCTGACTGCTACTGTTAGTAATAACTAAGTTCTAATACTTTCTTAACTTAACTTCACTACCACATGATTTTAAATTGCAGACAGTTTGTAATACACCTTACTGTAAAGGATCACAGTATTCACTGGGTGGGAAAAGAAAAACAAAAAAAAACCAAACAAACAATTGAAAATTTTAAAATATCAAAAATACTGCGAAAGCAAAAAGTCAAGACTGCTGCATTGAACTGACAAGTCTAGTACACACCCTCATATATGTCATTTGAAATTTGGCATTACAGATTTTAATAAACCCATAATAGTGCATACTGCTTCTACTGAACACTAAGAAAAGCTTGTTTATGCATGTTTAAAAGAAGAAATAAAACTAAAAAGTAAGGTAACTTTTCATCTGACAGAAAAATAAAAAACTGTTTCCGAATGACCAATTTAATCCTGGGCTCCACATAATACTAAAGAACAACTTCCTTTTTCATCTCAGTTTTCTATCTCTGAAACCTTAGAAGATTGTGATATGTCTGAATATGTTTAAATACTTTTGACAGAAAAATCCTGGTAAAATCCTGGTAAAAGATGTCCTAAGATCACTTATGAGATGTACATAACAGAACAAAGACTCTTATGTTTCTGTATTAGCTTGCAAAGCTTATTGTGACACACAGGCATGTCCTTATTTTTTGCAAAATTCTAATGCTCCTGTCATTCCTGATGTTCCCCTTTCATATGTGTGGTTAGTTCTTCGGAATGTTCCTAAAATTTGTGAATTTTTTAAGAGCAGAGTCAAATTCAGTATCTAACCACAAGAAATAAATTGAGATATTTTACATATTTGTTACATAATACTATGCTTTATTCACAAATCTTACTTCAGAAGGAAACACCTTCTACAACAATTTAAAATTAATGGTAGACACAGAGACTGTATACAGATTACTCATGAAGGTTCAACACCAGGTCAGTAGTGATTGAGCAAAATAAAAATACCATGGCACTTGGTGGCCTGCATGAAGTAAGCTGTTGGTGTCAATCCAGTCCTCAATGGACTTTGTTGTTTAGAAAGGAAAAACAAACCCCACCACACAGCACTAATTGGCACCCCTGTTGCCACTGTCAGTGGCTAGGCCAAGGTTACAGCAGCCACAAGAAAAGGGTCTTTCAAGGTCACTTGTTGAGGCACAACAAGGAAGCGGCACAGGAGAGAGCAAGCTCCAGTGCCATGGGCAGCTCAGCTCCCTGACCTCCACGAGGTCTGCGCCAAACAAGATCAGCCTGACAAGGACTTTGCACATCAGCCACCCCATCCAGGCAAATACCTGCATGTCACAAACCTACTCAGGAACAGATCCTAAACCTCTGCAGGGTACAGAGGGCGTATCAATCTGGCACCTTTTTCAATTAAAGAATATAGCATGTGTGAAGGCACTTAAGAGCAAAACACCTAGGAAAGTCTCCATTTAACCCACAAAATTTAATTGTACAAAAGGCTTCTGCTTGTTTTCCTTAATGCACAAGATGCTGACCGTATCTGGAACAGAAGGGGAGCTATCATCTGTCACATAGGTAGAAACCATCATGCAGAACAAAGAAAATTAAACAACATAACTCAGTATGCTTTCTTGGTTTTCTTGTATATGGATAGTTGCTGAATGCCACTACAGAAAACATTAATGAGTGTGTGTAGCTATGGTATGGAGACCCTTCTTCAACTTGCCTTTCTAGTGACCCTAATGTTGGGTGTGGAAGGCTCATGTTCCAAGTTCACCCATGACATCTGAATAGTTCAACACCTCCTCTTCTACTGAGTCTGCTAGCATGCCTGTTACAGAAGCAGGTCACAAAATTAACAACCACAAACACCAGAAAAATATGAAAAGTACTTAGAAGCAATCGGTAATCAGATAGCAGTGGAGATGGGAATTTAAATGAATGCAACATAAAAAATCTAAAAGGTTAACTGCAATAATACTTCAAACCAGTAAACACACATCGTAACAACTGGTTAGCTCTTTTTTTTAAGAGAAAAGTTCTGATATATGAACAGGATTGGAACATAGCATCTTCTTTTCACTCTTCAAACTTCATAATAAACTAAAAAAATACATAGTTATTAAAGGAAAGTTTGTATACTTGGATGTGCACACATCTCCTACTGTAAATATTTTGTTGAATTCACATGATGAGAAAAAAAATCACTTAATTTTTAAGGGACTGTTCAACATATAAATGTATCAAACTACCACCTATTCCCTCACAAAATATGAAACATTTCTACACACACATCTAAAATCCAAAGCCTTTTCAGTCAACTTCCTGAGCAGCATGTAAAAAGTTAATTGTTTAGTACTCCTTAAAATATCAATAGGCAGGCTCTAAGCACACACAAAAATAACCTTAATCCAGAAGTGAAATGTAACTCCTAAATAACTCATATTATTCCTGAGAGTTCATCCTTTGTCTTGGTTCCACAGTGAAACATGTATAAAAATCCTATTTTGACATTATGAAAAATCACAATATGTATTTAATAGCATTAATTTTATGAAATTATTTTATACTGCTGCTTATTTGTGCCCAAAGATACTGGCTCAAAATCAGATGCATCCCTAAACATTTCAGTCATAGCATAAAGACTCTGAGACATATACCCTCCTCTAGCTCAACTGATCCTGCAAAAGGATGAAATAGATGTTAACGGATGACAGCTTGGCTCTCTGCCTGTTTTATGCTTAGGACTTACAGAAAATTCCAGGAGGGAAATCAAGAGATTTCATATAAATGTACCTCTTATATTTTCAGTGTAGTTTTCTGAAAATTGAGATATTTTTCTTTTTAGACCTGAAGAGTTCTGCAATTCTTTGGTTCTGTAATAAGCTCTGTGGGGCTGCTACAGAGAGAAAAGTTATTCAAGGGTATATACTGAAAAATCACTCCGGTCTTGGAGAAATGGAGAGTGTTGTAAGAGCATTCTCCGTTTCTTTTTCTCTTCTGAGCATGGAGAGAAGATCTAAAGATGTTTTTTCTGTCTTACAAAAAACATGATGCTGCAATCAGATAAGATACTTCTTTTATTGCCATGTATTTTCACCATCTCCAAAAACTAAAATCTATGTAACAAGCCAGTGGTTCTTTTTAAATAACAACAATAAAAACCAAGCCAACCACTCAAACCCACCAAAACCCCACAGAACGACCAAAAACACTAACCAAAACCCCCCCCAAACAAATAACAACAAAACCCAACAAAAAAACCCCAACACCCCACTCCAAAAAACCCCACACAAAAAAACAAAACAAGCAAACAAACCAACCCAACAAACAAATAGAAAGATACCAGTATATTCTTTCACCAGACAGAGAAAGAGCAGGTGCTGCCAAGCAAGAAGCAATAGCGAAGCTGAGTTTCAACTCTCAAGCACCTCATCTATTTCCAAGGCTACAAGCATAAAAATGTAATAGAGGTACCTCATGGAGATGTAACCCGGCCAAGAATGAACAAACTGCTTATTTGTTCGTAGCAGCACACCCCAAGCAAAGCAAACCAAAAGAAACAAAAGGCTGGAAAGAACAAAATAACTCTCTGTAATACACAGGGATGTATGATGAACAGTTTAGGGAACCAATTACACATTTTCTAACAAGTGAATGAATTTCAGTTTCAAGTACTTTTCTGGGTGTACAGCTTTTAAACAGAAGTGATGGGAAAAAAAATCAGAGAAAGAAAGAGGAACAGAAAAAGAATAGAAAGACAGGGAAAAAATCCAACCAAACCTAATTTGATTTGATCCAGAGTTTAAAAAGATCAGGTTTCGATGTATTTTGCAAATGACATTTCAATTTCACAAATAAGTAACTTGGCTGAAATGCAGTGAATGCCAGGCTTGTACAGACAGCTTACATAACTGTATGTGTGATGCCCCAACTTGCAGCATTCCTGAGTAGTGGATCTCTGGATATATACAGTGAAATAAATGGAAGTGGATGTCTAATGTTAACATTTAGCTGAATACCAAATAGTTTGAAGTCCCATTACGACAAATTTACATGCAACACCAAGTAACAGAAAGTGGAATGAATACATTCATATCGTGTATTTCTTATTTTCTTTATTTTTCTTCTTTTTCTGTTACTTACACTTCTCTTTTTCTTTCTCATTTCCAACAGCAGGCCCACTGTAGTTAACTCCACCTGCAATGAGTGGAAATGGAAAAGTCCAGCACTTTGTAGTACAGGACCGTTCACATCAAAATCCCTTCCATCTCCTCACTCTTCTATTTTACATTGTTCTTTTCCTTTATATTTCCACTTACTTCTTAAACGTAACTATATTTCAAAACAGCATCCTGTCTATTCAGTTTGTTGTTTATACATATTTACCATCCTTTTTTTTCTTCCCCATTTTCTCTTGCTCCTGATTAAATTCCCTCTTGAAAGCATACATTTCTCTCTGTCAGTTTTATGATGCAGCTGGTACAATCTTTTTCTCCTCAATTCTGTTCAAGCCTGAAAATAGCTTGCTGCAAAAGGTCTTATTTAATATTCTGTTTTCATGGCACTTCCACTAGAGTTTGTAGGAACTGCTGATTTAGAACACATCTTGGCCAATCATATTTAAAAAAAAAAAATACTGGAATTTCGGTAAACACAAATCAATGATAAATGAAGAACGTGACTTTTGCACAGGCACCTGAACTAGGACAGCACAAGTTATCTCCCTTCTTAGCCACTGAACTCAAAGGTGATTAGCTCTCCCATTTTCAAAAAACCAGTGGGCTGTAAAAAAAACAATGAGAACATATTGTACCATGATTTTTGCATAAGACATTCCAGCAAAGTCTACAGGGAATTCTATTTCAAAATTAAAGATACACAGCTCTCTCACAGATTTCACTCAGTTAACATAATTTACTGTAATACATATTTGTATGAAACACTACCACATACAAACAGTTTCTCCAAAAAAACCTTTGCCTGGTTATCGTTGTTTCTTTAAATGTTAGAAAGGATACTGAAATGTTAGAGAGGCTATTGCATGCAATACCTTTCTTTCTGTTCTTTTAATAATATTTAATTATTAATTATTAATTAAATTCTGCCTAAATTATGGAGCTTATTAGATACTTTTGAAGTTTCATCTCTAATACTCTAAGAGATGCTACAGCACTGGTAATGCCTTTTTTCTCAACCAGGTCTGAATGAGGAATTTATTTTCATAAGCACAAAGCACTGCTTTACTAATTGTAGTGGAACATTAGTGTAGTGTATTTGACATTTTTCAAGCCATGGAATAATTTGTAGTTCAAGTTACTCTCAATGGATGTTAATCAACCATATTTTGCCTCCACTGACATAGCAGTTTTAATCTTCCTCCTTATTCCAAGTACTCATGTGAGCAATCACTATAAACTGAATTTCCCAAAATTGGCTATGGTTACAAGGAAACTAGTATTCTGAATAAAATACATAGATTTTTGAATGAGAAAATTCTGTGGAAGTGTTGCTAATTCTTTACTTTTTTCCAATGCAAAATTAATTTTAGGTGCTAATGTCCCAGTATTCTAGCAGGTATATCTAAAAAACCCCCGATTTTTGGTGCAGTACCGCATTCATATTACCTATGGTATAATATTTATTTTAGTTGTACGTACATTAAACAAAACAGTTAAGCTGGTATTTCTTGTATCATCTTTCCGTTTCCATATGTATTTCTACAGAGAGAGTGGTTTGTATCATTAAAAGAAGTCTGGTTTGCTGATAGATACTTGCAATGACCAGTACTTGTACAGCTTATACACTTGTACAGCTTAATGCACTGAAAGAAAACATTAACAGGTTTAATATAACTTCCTAAATTAATTTCTCCTTGGCCAGCAGTGGAGCTCTTTCCAAAAGAAATGTTTATTTTCTTCACAAAGATGACATCACCCTCTGGCATTGTACCTTATTAATACATGTCTTCTCTAATGCCATTACTTCTCTGTGCCACTAGACTGTGCTGCATTTGTTTATATTTGTGCTGCCGCTGCAACTCCTGAACATGGTCTCTCCTTTCAGTTCATTCCAGTTGCTTCCAGTTCATTACAATTAATTACCAAATACAGTTCATTGTACAAATATTGTACAAAATCCCCCAAACAATGTGCACTGAAGTAAGCAATGCTTTTCATAGCCAGCTGCTGCTTCATTCTTCTTCCAGAGAGACAAATATGAAAAGAAACAACAGAGCACCTGTTTCACTACTCAGGCCAGGACCTGAAATGTAATATTTATTTTCATTTTTCCACCTTGTTTAGAAAAGCAGAATCAGTGCTGCACTGCTGACATACACAAATGATCAAAGAAAAATGTGCTAGTAGCAGGGAAGTCTTAGCATTTCCAAAATGCACTTCTGTGGCAGGCTCTCAAATCAAAAAGCTGACTGGCAGAAATTTACCCTCACCTAGTAAAACTAAATGTATTTTCCAAGAAGAGAAGACACCACACATCAAGGTCTCTAAACAGCACTTTCAATGAAAATATGGTCCTTAATTTTGTTAAACTCAGTTTTATACAGTTCACATATAGTAAAATCACTAAACTGTCTTTCTTCAAAAGATCCTTATTTCCAATAAATCCAGACAATTACTTCTTCCACAGTTCTCAGTCTTCCATCTAACAGATATATTCCATCAACTTGTGGACTGAGTCTACAGCTTCCAAACATCTCTGAAACAAGTGTAAACTTTCAATGTGTAATGCACACTAAATAATCTAACCTCTGCAAAATATTCAAGTGCATAAAGCCTATCACTTTTTACCTTCTGTTGTAATGGGAATAATAATTTAGACTTGCTTATTTATAAGCAGCTTTGTCTTTACTTTCAACATTTGAAGTTTATTTTAGGAGAACCATTAATTTCACCTGAGACCAACAAAATATAATATGCTACCCACTTGACAGCTCATTATTTTGACAGTAGACTGAACAGCAATTTAATTTTTTTCCCCTTCTTTTGATCTATTTTTCCCCCATGAATGTCTTCATTCAAAAAAACAATAAAAAAACCCCCACAAAACAAAGAGAAGAAACAAAACCAAAAGCCACCAACAACTGAAACTTGTAACAAGTTGATTGCTTGTAAGAGTAAAGACATTTTTCCTATAAAGGATTGCTTCAGAGAGGGTAAACAAGTTAAATGTAATGGGAATGCATGTATTGTTTTGAAGTGTCACTCTGAAGGATGGCCTCACTTATGAGTACCATGAATTAATGAAGCAGCAATCTGACTCTTAAAAACAATAATTTTGTTATGGAGGGTTTGCTTGTTCAGGAAACCTAAGTGACCATGGGTAACGAAAACAAATCAGTTAAATGTGAAATCACCTCAAGAACATCTGTGAGTAGACTGACTGCTTTATAGACTGACTTTGTAATAATCATCAAAACTGACCTTAAAATTGTATTGCATTTTAGCCATAATAAAATATTTATTACCCTAGGTAGCATATTCATGCATAAATATATTACAAATGTAAGTATTTTCCTAATTTTTAAGTAAAGATTGATTTGGCCACTATTTATTAACAACACAGCAATGAGCATAAGCATAACAATTAAACAAAGTAGTTTATTGGTAATTGGCAGAAGTACAATGTTTTTGAATACCTTTTATGTGTCAGCCTCAGGTGGCATATTTACAAACACTTCTTTCCAGCAAGTATTTATATAGCAATCAACTGTATTCAAACACTGAAGAATAGCAGACAGTAAGGAATGGAAGGTGATTTTACTGAAATTTCAGAGCAAGAAGACTTCTTTCAATTTGGCATACTTATGATGTTGATTCCCTGTGATCCTTATAATCATTCATGCTGCTTACAATCTCAAATCATTGGGTTTACAAGGGACACAAAACAAGCAGTCTTAAATTCAGCTTGCCTTATTTCTGTGAATAGTCCCACAAAATCTAACTGAACTACCCACATATACAAGGCCCACGACAACTCTTTATAAATGAGTTTGTCTGTCAAGCAAACATAATTACTTGATGCTTAATCTTTAGTAAGTATGTGGTTTTAAATGGCCATGATCCAGATAAACATAAGATTTAAAAAATTATTGCATTTTTGTGCAGCAATAAAAGTGGAGATCCTCCATAAAAAATGTGTACATGCATTTTAATTGGCAATTCATCAAAATAATTCACAATTAACAGCAAAGTAACAACATTTATGTCAAGCTAAATTAGCGTATATACTTGTAGCAGAGGCAGAAACAGCTGTTATTCTGTTTGCATAAACTTCCAGCAGAATGTGTCTGGCAAAGTTAAGCACGAACATTTCTGCTTCATAAAAAATAGTTCCAAGACTGCAAAAATGCAGAGGGCCAAATGTCTCATTAATAGGACCACTCAAGTGAGTAAGCATTGTTCAGTCAAACAAGGACCAGGCCATCACAGCTGTACTGTATTCTCAATCCTGTGCATAAATCAGAGTTTTTAACATGCTTATGAAACCAATATTAGAAACAAACAGGGAAATGGCACAATCCAAAAGGCACCTTCTGTCTGCCACCCCCAGTGACACTGTGTGATGTCTTATTCTCCAAGCTGCACCGCAGACTTTGCCAGACTGCATGCAGAATCGGAAGAAAAAACAACATTTAACTTTTTAAAATACGGAGCACAAAGAACAACATTTTGACATCTACAGCTAGTCTATGAAAGTCATTATGGAAAGCCCCAACTGTGCTAAATGTACAAAGCTGTTAAAATTACTGTTTAAAGAAACTGATTTTAAATTCAAATGTATCAGTTTTTAAAAATTTACACTTTAAGTTGATATAACAGGTTTATTACTAAGCTCAACAGCAAGTGATCTAAGACAGCATCTTAGAACTGTAAAACAATGTACAACCACCAACATGCCACTGTTATCTCATGATTGTGCAGCAATGCTCAGACTTTTTATCCTTTTCTTTTTACTTATTTCCATTTTGTCCTATGCAACAACTATTATATTTAGCCCAATTTGCCATAAATGTAACACCTGTGATTTCCCTCATTAAAAGCAAAATTGTCATGGGTTGAAAGGGCAGGGTATGGACTACAAAAGGGCTAGTTAACATAAGCCAGTTAACTGCTGTACTGATAAAGATCATTTCTATTCACTACATGATTAGTTCAATCAATATTTACTCCTGTGTGCACCTTCAGCTACAAAGTATACATTCTTCAATTTCTCAATGCAAACTTTAATTTCTGGGAATTCACCACTTGAGAGGTAGGAATTTCCTGGATAACTTGGGAATCTTTCACCCCTTTGAACTGTTTTCCTGTATCAGGTAACCAGTGTGCCCACTATGAAAACTTCTGCATTCTAGAACTGTTTAATAAAACACAGTACTATGGGAGGTATACCTTACTGACATGTTTCTGAGGAGGCAAATGCCACTATGATAGACAGCAATACCTTCCATAGTGCCCTAAAGAATTTTCACTAACTATCACAAGAAAATTTTAAACAGGAATTATGACTTCCAGAATTCTTGCCTACTCAGAACATTTTTTTCTCTCAATAGATTTACTCTTCAAATGCCAAAAATAGTTTTTAACCATAAACCACAATTTAAATGACCTCTACTAATGTACTGTCAAATTAGAAAAATCATACCAACTTACTACTTGTCACTATAGAAGACCAACAGTGGAAGTCAGATATTTTCCATATCGCAATAAGATAAATTATTCCCAGTCAATGCACCTGGTATTTTCATAGTTTTAAAATTCACTGTTACCAGACTTCAATCTATGAAAAACTAGTGTAACTTAAAAAAAAATTACATAGTGAAAAAATTCTTATATAATATCTGTATGATATTAAATCATATTGTTATCTTTTGATGAACTTCAATGAAACGATTGATGAACTTCCATTATGTACTCTCCTCTGACCCCCAATACTGTAGAATATTACAATTTAAGAAAAACGGAAGATACTGTATGGAATGTAAGTACCATCCAATGCAAAGCAAAAGTATTGCTGAGGTACAAATGGGCTCTCATGCTTTCCCTTTTACCTTTGTTCATTCTAGAGAGGCGTCACTGTTTATTGACTATATACAACTGTTTTGTTTGTTATGTGACCCAATTTATTACTGACTTATGATTTTCAAAGCATTTGCTGACATTTATTAAATTTTACCTGCAAACACCTAACACCAGAAGCTTGTGCTTTACCACACAAGAAGGAGTCCCAATGAAGTCAAATAACATTCTTCAGTTAAGTAGTCGCTCGATGCACTACACTGTGAGGACAAGTTGGTTTTACAGTGGCGGGGTAAGGTCCTAAGTCCTTTCTTTAAACAGTCAATGCAATTGATGTATTTGAGAATATTAAGGTTATATATTACAAATAGAGACATACTTTTCCTGGAATAAACTACAAAATAATTTTCCTCTGAAGTTATTGAGTCTGTAAAGATTCCCAGCACTCATGTACTCAATTAAGGAGAACTTCAAAGTTATTTGTATATGTTACTTAATAAGTTTACTCAGAGATACTGCAGATAAAATCTATTTGATCACTTTTCTAATTTCTTACAAATATTTCAGTCATGCTAAGAAAATGGAGTAACTACACAACATCATTATTGCTCAGTCCTGACACCAACAAGAAAAAACTACACAGAAAACACAAATAATTTGGCTTCAGAGGTTTGCGGTGCTCCTTTTCTTTAAAACATAACAGAAAAAGCTTTCAGTAAGATTTTGAACTCAAAGTTTAAATATTACTTGTGGAGTAAGTGAAGTACTTGGGTACTAATGTCACTTTCTCAATTCAAATAATTACAATCACAAAATTGACTTTTGCATGTGTATGAGTAGCATGTTCCCATGGTAAAAGTAGCTATTTTGACACTACTGTATTTTTGCCACAGTCAACCT
Source organism: Phylloscopus collybita (assembly GCA_027886175.1). NCBI lineage: Eukaryota > Metazoa > Chordata > Aves > Passeriformes > Phylloscopidae > Phylloscopus > Phylloscopus collybita. The sequence goes on along the minus strand of JAJNNQ010000052.1, from coordinate 8,488,906 downwards.
TCCATGTATACATAACAGCTGCACTACATGCAGAACTAACTTTTAATAGCTTTAAACTTTACAAATCATTTTAGTAAGAAATAAACAACAAATAAAAATGTAAGTCTTCAATTAAACAGCAAAATCATTTTAGTGCATTTTCTGTTCTCTTTTTCTAAAAAGTATACTGAAGTACACATTCTGTGTTCTTTACTCCCTTACAGGATGGTGCCAGGAATGGGACAGATGGAAGGAAGACTGTGATGAATGCTCACTGTAAATTTCTTTTATACCTATGTTTGCCTCTATAAAATACTGGTGTAAAAGTCATCAACTTCAAAAAATTCTATTTTCCATTCAGAGGGAAATATCTGGACGTACGATAACAAGAAATGCTCAATCTCCTGTACATTGTTCTGCCGTAAATCAGTATTGACTATGCACGCTTACTGGGATTGAAATCAAGGTTTGAAGTGCAGAAAATTATTATTTTGGCTAGAACATCACCAATGACTGTAACACTGTCAACAACAGCTGAAAATGTCAGCTTGGCTTCCACGGGACGGGACAACTGACAGTCTAGGTGACTGTTTAGCACACAGTAACATACTATTTTCAGGCACTTTTTGTTCTCCTTCTCCAACATGGAGCAGTAACGAACCACATCAACCTCTGCACATCCCAGGCATATTGTGCTAACTGCATCAACTGCAGCTTGAAAGGATCACAGCTCAGCTGGGAAAGTTTGGGGGAACAGCTCATATGTTCAAGACTAAGTGCTTCCTCCTTCAAACCAACTGCAAATATACTTAAAAACAACTGCACCCTTACAAGAAGACTTACAGCTCTCTAAAAGCACAAATTCATGGGAGCTCACAATCTGTGAACTGTGAGACTCATTTGTTTCTGTTATTTGGAAAGCCACAAAGACAGATGCTCAATTAACGTGTAATGTTCCTTTTTAATTAAGGCAGTGTGAAGCACTGTTCTTGCCTTGACACACACCTGTTGTAAAACTTCAGTTTACTGACCTCTTGCACATGAGTTTCAAACAAGGATGAAAGTCACCTGTTTGTTTTTCTCCTCCATTCATCCCAGCCCTTATTTCCCTATTTCCCTGTAAATTCCCTATTGAGTAAGCATAAATACAATGCAAATACAAATTTGCATTCTAGGGGCAGAGCTGTACCTCTTCACAGCACAGCTGAAGGGGTGGCAGAGATGGCTACAGAGCTGGGGCAGATCCCGCAAGAGATGCTGCCAGATGTGCAGCAAGATCTGCCTCCCTCTCCCTGCTCAGCACATTCAGACCACCGCGGGCCTTGTTTAGACAAGCTTTAGGAAAGCATCTGAGGAGAGGGAGACATTTCTCTTCATCCTTGCACAGGCCACCCCAGGGCAGGAGAGGAGAGGCGTGGGAGCCATGGCTTGCATGGATGAACTGCCCACAAAAAGAGGAGTTGGGGCTCCTGATCAGGGGTCACCAGATGGGCACATTTTGCAAAACAACCCGAGACAATGACTGGCTTTACTCAAATTGGAGGCGCTCTGGTGCGCAGAAGGAGAAAGAATGAAAAAAACCCAAACAAAACAAAAATTCACAAATCCCCACACTGGAAAAGAAAAACCTCCAACCCAAGCTGCAAAGCTGCCATGGGGCCACTTTACAGAATCGAGTGTTGTCCCCTTGTTTCCTGATGCTCATAAGAAAAATAAACACTGTTCGGCAAGTTCTTGCCAGGTGCCCCACAACCAACACCCTAACAAGGAACGCTGGGGGAAAAGAAAGGTTTTTTTAAGTTCATCTGTGCAAATGTCATAGTTACAATTCCTTTAAAGTGAATTACATACATGTGATTTTTTAGTAGTGTTAACACATGCTGTTACAGGAGCTGAGATAGAACAAGCTGAAATTTTAGCTAGAAGTTCTTCCTACTGTGTGTGTGTCCCCCGTCCTTAAATGGAAGATCAAGAAATCTGCGTGCGGGGTCGCTGTCAACCACCCCGAGCGCGTCCCACTCCCCATAAGCCTTTCTCCTCTGTTCCAACACCGTGAGACTACTTTTTTGTCACTTTTACCAAACCAGGGGTGAGGCAAACAACCACTCTGCCAAACTGGGTGATAAAGGGCAATATGGAAGATGGGGGGTGTGGAGGACCTGTGTAACCCCCGCGGACGCCCGAGGCTGGCAGGGATTGTTCTTGCTCCGGTCCGGTGTTCGCCTGGCCCGGAGATGGGGGCCAGGGGAGTCTGGCCCTGGGAGACAGGGAAACAACGCATTCTCATGTCTCCGCAGCCCTCCACATCCACTTGGGTGCCCGGCGTGCCAGCACGCAGCCTCTCTCCAGCCCCACCGCACAAGCAGCTCTCCTGCCCGAGGGTGTCCCGCCGGTGACGATACTCTGTTCTCCGGCGGGACGCCCATCGGGTGCGGCTGCAAGCCCTGTAGGAGTCTCTCACCGCCCTCTACGACAGGGCTGCGCAGGCAGCACAGGCTCGGGGGCCCGATGAGACCTTCGGGCACCGGGAGGGGATTCCCGGGCAGCGCATCCCTTCCCGCCCAGTTAGTAACCCATAGGCAATGGGGGCCTCCGTGCCGGTTGGGGAACAAAGTCCAGATAACTTTTGGGGAGAAATGGGGAGCCCCTCTCCGTGCCGGAACCAAGCGGCAGCGGGTGCCGCCGTACGGGACACCTGCCAAGCCCCGCGGGCAGCTGCAGGTGCGAACTTCAGGGCACAGACACTGCCAACCACCTGAGCCTCCCTTCTGCCTGCCCGCCACGGGCCAGGGCGACGCCGGGCTTCCCAGGACAGGTACGCGAGGGCTGTCCGCCCACCATCTGCCGCGGAAAGCTGCTCGGTCTGGGTCGCGGCCCCCGCGGGTGCAGGAATCACACCGTCACTAGCCACGCCGGAGGGCGGGCACGACCCATCAACTTTCTCCCCCGGACCCTCTCCCCTAGTACGAAATCTCTTCTCTAGCCCCGTTCCCCAGCAGCTTTCCCAAAAAGAGAGCCGTCCCCCGGCCGGCTTACCTCGCATGGTGTTGGTTCCCCGCTCCGCGCAGTCATGAAGCTGTGAGCCCAGGAACCGCACCGCAACAAATCCCGTCTCAACAGCCGCGAAGGTGGCAGCCGCCGCAGCTCTGCTCCGCCGGGAAAACCATACCTCCGGGGCGGCTCCGCGATGCGCGGCTCCGCGGGCTCCCCGCCGCCGGGCGCGCTGCTCCGGGGCGGGCGCCCCGCGACTGCCCGCGGCGGAGCCTCTGCGGGGGGCGCCTGGGCGGCCGAGCGGCGGCGAGGAGCTGAGCACGGGAGGAGGAAAGGAATTACGTTAGAAAAAAACAGGAGAAACACGCGGAGGCAGAAGAGAGGGGAGTGCCGCGTGGATGGCAGAGCATGTGCGCTTTCACATGACAACGGCGCCCCTCAGCAGCTCCCCGGTGCGGATTTCCACTGCGCAGCCACAGCAACGCACGGAGCGAAAATGAGACCCAGTGAGAAAGCGGCAAAGAGGCTTATAGCGGGGGGTGGGCGGTGCCGCCGCCGCCGCCCCGCCCGCTGTCAGCGCCGCCGCCAATCGCCGCGGCCCGCCCGGCTCCGCCGCCGCGGGTGGCCCCGTGTGCCGCCCGGCTCGGCCCGGCCCGGCCCGGCCCGGCTCCGCGGCTTGTGCTCGGCCTGGGAACGCCGGTGCGTCCTGCCCGGCCGGCCAGGCTGGGCGTGGTGGTGCAGGGATGGGACTGGCGTGCCGAGCTCTGGAGCTTGTGGAGGAAGGCAGCGGGCGCGGAGAGTCACCCCGTGTGGCGTTGTTAGTGAGGAGGCGGTGTCTCCGGGGAGAGAGGCGAAAGCGCTCGGTCACCACGGTGTGACCGTCATCGGGAAACTGCATTTTCCGACGGGAATGGGAAAGTTTGGTGGTGAGTCATTTTCTCATTAAAGAGTGAATCTGGACGTCGAGAGCAATTTGTTTTCCGGTGTAAGACTAGCAGAAGGTTCTGCAGAAACCGGTGTGTTCTGCGGCCAGCAGGATCTTCACGGCTCACAGCTCTCCCTCTGATTAAGTGATAGACAAACTTATGTTTGTCCCTGAAAAAGACAAAAACCCAAACAAACGACCTCCCCAAACAAACAAAAGAAACAAGGCAAAAAAATCACCCAAACAAACAAAAAGGCTACGGGATCTTTTCAATTACTGTTCTGGGTTTTTTGTTTGTTTTTGTTCCTTTTTTGTTTGTTTGTTTGTTTTGTTTTGTTTTTTGTGGGTTTTTTGTGGTTTTTTTTTTTTTTGCTTTTTGGTGTGTTTTTTTTTTTTTTTTTTTTTTTTTGGTTGGTTGGTTTGTTTTGGTTTTGTTTTGTTTTGTTTTGTTTTGTGGTGGTTTTTTTGTTTTTTTTTCCCCTGTGTAATAGATCATGGAACACAAGAGGATCTCAGTAAGACATCTTAAAAACAAGGTTTACAGTTGCTAGTTCCAAGCTTAAAATGAAAAAGAGAGCCTCTGATTTAACTAAAATGTATCCATACAAAGTTACTATATCCACCTCATAAATCAAAATGGGATATGTGTTTGATACTATTGAATTAAATATGGACATACCAAAATAGATTTATTTGTCACTACATTAATTATCAGACTAAGTTCTATTAGTCTGTTTTGCAAGTGATCATAGGTATGATCTCTTTTGTTGTCTTAAGATTTATTGTAGGAAAGATACAAAGTGAAGTGCCCACCGTTAGTGCAAACTGGCAAAGCTTTATTCTTGGGTAACAAGGTTACAGGGTTTAGAGGAAGCAGTTCTTGTGGTTAGCCTCTTTTAAAACACCTGTTTGAATTGTAACCGACAAAGACATGAAAGAATCAACTCTGCTAGTATTGAAGATGTCTAGATTTAATTAACATTTACTTTACATGGTGAATTTTAACTGCATTCACTGCAGCGAAGACACAGTTAGTTAAAATAAATAATTCTTAATTCCTAAGATACTAGGTGGGGTTTGTATTCTTGGCCGTTGTATTTATGCTATTTATATACTGCATGTAAAGTTGTTAGTACCCGTGTGGGATCTCATTCAGAAACTTTTACCAATTACTTAGCTTTTAGTCTACTTGTATCAGCTCACCTTTCATTAACAGTTTTGTGCTCTCCATCTTTTCACTTCACAAGACCTGGAATTTACAGTGGCATGTTTTCTTTTTAATTGGGATTTTAGCAGATGTGGTTGGCGGCAGTTAGGCTTGCCTCCAGGATTGTCTTCTATGGATTTTCCCACAAACCATCTCTTCAATCTGTTCCTCATGTTCAAAGGTTTCTGAGGTAATTGCAATAAAACAACTCTTACACATTACTTTGCAAAGCATGTTAGGAAGTCTCATCTCATAATAGGTATAATTTGCCTGGTATCTAATATGGAATTTAGTGAATAGTGCTTATGGCTCTTATAAAAATAATTAGGAGAGAGACCAGAGATTCCATCTATTTGTTGTGTTGGAACCAGCACTTTCTCTCTCTCTCTCTCTCTCTCTACTGGAGATTCACCTAGCAGCAGAAACAAAAGACAGGTGAATTTCAAGAGGAGGCGTGCACTCTTCTTTCATATCGTCAAGACATCTTGTCCTTGGTTATGCCAATATGATTTTTAGATTTAATTGTTTTCAAGCTGCATCTTAACACCAATCAAAACTTTATTGATAATAAAGTTATCTTTATCTACAAGTTATCTACTTGCTATGCTGTGCATTCAAAATACCTTACACTATTACAGTGGGTTCTGGGTCATCTTTACATGGGATTTATGTGGTGCTTTTGACAATGGAGAAAGAAATCTCATTATTCCTTCTTAGCTTGATTTTGGTAAAAAGATTTTTTTTTTCCTCCCCCCTACAAAAACCACATAATTTGGCCCCAGGAATTAATTTACATTTCTCACTACCATATGGAATGTCAATTTTTATTTATCCATTTTCAGAAGCCCTGGTAGACTTCTAGTTTATTCATCTCTCTTGTTCCAATATAGTGTATGTACAATAATGTCTGATATAACTTCTTCACTAGCTAGAGCTAGTGAAGAATTGTTAAATTTGTGTGGGGTTTTTTTTTGTTGTTTGTTTGGTTTTTTGTTTGTTTTTGGGGTTTTTTTTGCTTTTGTTTTTGTTTTGATTTTGTTTTTTTTTTTTTGTTTTAAGATTTAGGATGAAATATTGTTTGCTAAGTACTAGTAATGGTGGTGAAAGAATTAGACATGTTATAAACATATGTGAACTTCAAAGAGAGCCAGACAAGATATAAATACTTTATTTAAAAATACAGGGCTGCTTGAAACTGTTATGTGTTGAAGCAGGTAAAACACCCACAAGAAAGCCACATGATCTGAACTCATACAAGAATTTATAGAATATTTAGAAACTGAACACATATCTTCAATAGTTAAATAAACTGATTAGTACAATCTAGCCAACTATTCTTGAAATATGTTAGTTAAGCTAGGTTTCAAAGAGAGCCTTTTCAGGTTTTTCTCATTTGAGGTGAGTGCTTCAGAGAAGTTTAGAAGACCTCAGACAAATAGAGTTAAAATACAAAAAATAATTTGTTTTGCTTCAAAATATAGACAAATATTTTATGGCTAAAGAACTATATTATTGCTAATATATTTTCACTGCAAAATAACAATGAGGAATTGCTTTTCAGAATATTCACTTGCATTAGCACCTTTCCAAGGCTCTTTGGATCACAAAGACAGTATTTAAGGCCACATACTTTTATAATTTTAATAATTTGGAATATATTCATTAGAGCTGTAGCAGGTTATGTCTAATTTAGTTGCTTCATTAAAAACTACCGAATGAATAGACAAAACAAACAGTGTCAGGCAGGTGCCATTTCCTCCTCTGGGATATCAATGGCTAATTTCTGTTGGCATGAAAGGAAGCGAGATGCACCCCATAGTCAAAATTTATTCCTTAGATTCAATAGGGGTAGCATTGGTCACAATTTTCTTAATTTCATTTGTCTCCAGCTTCATTGCACATTCCTAACTTCATGCAGGTAATAAGAAAGATTTTCTAATTTTTCATTTTATGACTTTTGCACCAAGTTATTGACAGACTTAGGAATATGAGCTTCTCTCATGTGTTCTTCACTTTAGATCAACTTTCTGAAATTCTTCCTATCTCGTTATGCTGCCTGCAATCTGAAAACATGCACATGCACTATATTGTCTTTGTCTCTTATGAAGACTTATAACCATTATGCAATTTTCAAACTGTTTCCACAGAATATTATTTAATTCAAAGCTCTGCATTTTTTTCCAGACTAGTAAAACTATTTTAAAAGCAGCCCTAGAAAATCCTGACACGATAAGAAACAACCTTTAGCAATTGAAAAATCTTTCATTATGCCAATTTAGTTTTAGAAGCTAAGAATGTAGTGCATTATACATGACAGGATAACCAGAAACTTGAAAAAAATAAAATGAAAAACCATGCTTGACTTTTTCCTCTGTCTTGTGAAATAAAAAGCAATCCCTAGCCAAAGTAGGGAATCTCAGCTCCTGTAAATACTTCATGACATCTGTTTCATTCTGTATGTTCTTCCCTGCCTTAATGGCAGAAATGGTATTGTGACTTCCCTGCTTTACATGCAGTGTCAATCACTGGATGATGTTATAAAATGTCTCAATTAAACATATCTTGAAATAGGAATGGATACTAGCTGAGATACTAGAAACCATCACCACCTTACCACCTGAAAAAATTCTGTTCAGCATCTGAAAAAGCTGTCTGTTAAGGATATAATTGCTGCATTAAACCTAGAACACCAAAACTTTGAAATTATATTTTGGATTCTAAAACCTGGCCAAGTAAGGAGCTAAAATTGAGAGCAGGACCTATGCCCAAGTAACCTGGAGTTTACTCTGAGAAACTGCAGCATATTTGAATATTGCTGAGAGAGGAGGCAGCAGTGAAAGACTGTCTTTCTGCAGCAAAATGCATGCCAAGAAGACAGGCAGTGCCCTTCCAGGATTTGTGTCCACATTCTCCATCCTTGGAAGGTCCAAGGGTTCCCAAGTTGTTTTGAGGCAATCCAAGACCAAGAAAGGGCTTCAGTGAAAGAGATAGAAAGATAAGAGTTGCAAGGAATATGTGGGCAAAATGAAGTGCTATGGGAAAGAAGCGTGAGGCAGAAGACCTGCCTTCAGATCAGTGCTTCAAATCCTCCTGGCAGCCCCTGAGGCACTAGACACTAGCCTGGGAATGAGACTCTGAGTATCTTCAAATGCATATTGCTCTCATGAAGTAGTTTAAAGTTTAAATGTGTGGATGTATTACAAGCAAAGATTTTTCCTTTAAATGGATACTGACCCTCCAGCTAACCATTCATTTGGCCTTGTGGAAATAGGCCAAATTTGATTTTTCAAATTTTTAGTACTGTTTCACTGGAAAAATACAAACCCAGAGTACAGTTATTTTATTCATCAGGAAATTAATTAATTTTCTGGTGGAATCTCAGTATTCCTATTTTTACCTATGCACTACAGTTTTACATTTTAAAATCAAAGAAGTTAAAAACCTTTATTCTAATTTATTCTAAATTCTTTTCTATTGCATGCAAAATAGTTCACTATTATTTCTGAGCTAGTATCTGTTTAGAAAATCGTAGTATTTAGTATATCACAGCTGTTTACACAGTGTTTTAAAATTGATTCTTTGCTATGAGTAGCATATAAAAGCTTATGCATATTAGTAATTCTCTTCTAAAAGAGATCAAATAAAGGCAAACAGAAATATTGAGTATTCATTTCAAAACAGAGCATCACTGAAATAGGAATTTTGGATATAATGGATAACATGAAAATGAAACAGAAAAATTTAGAGGGTTCAATATTTTGGACTTTATAGGAACAATGAAGCATATTGACTGAATAATCCATAACCTTCGCTTGATCATTCAGATATTTATTATTATGTCACAATAAGTTGGTAGTACCTGGAGAACAAGGATAGGCTGGTGACAAAGGCTAATTTGGACTAAGCAATTTTAAAATGGGTGTTTTCTCTGTTTGTGAACTGAAAAACTTCAAATTTTTCAAATTTTCACTCAACTGAGAAATGTTCACTGAGAAATTTCTCAACTGAGAAATATTTATTTTTCAATATATTGCCCTTCTTCAGCTTTTGGAGCATTCATATCTAGTGTTCTGTTTTAGACTTCTCTCGCATGCACATTAAGTCCACTGCTACACACCACAGCTTTAGGTGTAGCTCATAGCAACAGCTGAAGTCAAGGATGCTTAAGGGCTTCAAAATTTCCTTTTCAGTCCTTCCTTCCTTCCTTCCTTCCTTCCTTCCTTCCTTCCTTCCTTCCTTCCTTCCTTCCTTCCTTCCTTCCTTCCTTCCTTCCTTCCTTCCTTCCTTCCTTCCTTCTCTCCCTCCCCCCCCTCCCTCCCTCCCTCCCTTGACAGAGAAGGAATCTTTTCTATTACAGAACGTGCACCTACTCCATGACAGTATTCCTGAGTTATATACAGTTTTTCTTTTTTCCCTTGCTATGTCTGTAAAGAGTAACTACACCAAATCAATATAAAAACCATAGGGAATAACTGCTACCTATTTGCATTATAGATACTCCAAATACTTTGAGAATTGTATACATCAATTACCTCCTATTTTTATAGTGAAAAAAATGAAATTGCTTTCAGCATAGCTAGCTTTAAAATTGATATCCCAAAATGCATTTAGTTTCAGACAGTTGAAAAAATATGCTTAAACACAAACAATCAGGCCAGGAATATTCAAAGTGCCTATTGTTGGCCTAGTTTTTGAAACAGATGAGAATAGAATTAGGTTTTTGAAAATACACATACTACAAAGCAGATTTTTTTATTGTTAAAGTATATTTTTGAAGAGAATAAAAGAGCTTACAGATTGCTTACTCCTATTTTTGGCATGATACATTTACAGGCCATAGCAAAGCAAACAAGATAGATACTTCAGATAACAAAAACAATCTCCAAAACCAGAAATTACTGTCAATGCTCTCCTTTCATTTAAAACAGCTCTTTCTTTTATAAAGCTATTAACACCACTTTAATTTATGCAGTTAATTTTTTCCATCCAGTTCATAGGCCAATCCCAAGGGGGAAAAAATGGCCACAGCTCTATCCCTTATGTAAGGCAGGCAGATTTAGCAAGTCTTGATCTGAGAAAGTAGTAATGCAAATGCTTAGGATTAAACATGTGGTTATGCGCTCTTTTTGAATTAGAATCTGTGTCAGAATGCTTATTTAACAACAATTCTGATATTAAGAAAGTCTTCTTGTGCTGTCTGAGCTAATACAGAAAGTGGCATTGTTTTGAATGCTCCTTTTGTTTTATACATTTGTGGTAAGTACATTGAATATATAAATATCTATATAGGAGACATAAATTAACTAATAAACATTTTGAGTCTTATTTCCAAAATTATTTTTGCAATGCCTGTTGTGATATGACTATGACTGAGACCAAGAGAAAACTTCTAGATACAGTGATACAAAAACTCTGAACCACTCATATTTGGGAACAGATGCACATGAATGAATTCTCATAAGATATATTTGAAATTAATAAATGCTGGTATAAATTGAGTTCTTGGCACATACACCACCCCATACTATTGTTACCATGTGTCACTACAGCATAAAAGTAGAAAATGCTTAAATAATTCAACTATTAAAGATGTTTTGAATATTAAAGATATTGGTACCTCCAGCCATAGCTGGCTTGCTCATGGGTTGATAAATACAGAGGTTGGACACAAATAAGCAGGACCAAGGAGCTAATATTCCTTTAAATGTCAGTTTTCCAGGATGCATCTGACAAACTGCAAATGTTCCCTACTGGTATCTTCAGTTTAAATCCCAGGAACAGGAAAATGTAAAAGCTCACTAGGACACAGTGTAGCATAAAGACACAAGCCAGTTTTAAATGAAGTATTTTGGATACTGGCAACAGTCAAGCTGTGATAGTAGAAGGCCTATTCTGTGCAAGGGCATGTTTAGCAGCCTGTGCCACACTTCATGCTATTGTGAGGTGGCTGCTATGCAATATTTTGCATAATACCTGCCATGCAAAATGTAGCCAATAGAGCAGAGGCACTTGGCAAAAAAACACTTAACTGGGCTAGAACTACACTGCACAAGATATATATACATTACATTAAACATGTAATAAGGTATATTATACACTATAAAACTATAAATGCACAGTTTATTCTAATAACTTTTGGCTATTCATTATAACAATTCCCCTTACTCCAAACTTCCCTGTATAAAATGTGGCTGGTCTTGAGATGCATGCTCTCTTTGTCAAGAAAAAAAACATTCACATGACATGAAAGAAAAGCATTTCTGAAGGAATGCTACTTATAGTAGGACATGTGTACAAATGAAGAGTAAATCTCCAAAGACCTACAGTTGGTGCAAGTTTCTCAGATGAAATGGACAACTTCAAGACTGCTGTTGCTAATAGGACACGGTGAAAAACTAGCAAATCTCTCTCCCTTTGCTTTTAATGCCAGTGACAACAAGATCCTGGGTCCCCCAGGCTCATGCTAGGTTGCCACTGCATTGCAGGGAGATAGCTGATGTGTCAGAACACATTAACTTTCTTAGCAGGTGGGCAAGGAACAAAGGTGTACAAAGAGGTATTAGGTGATTAAGGAGTATGAAAGCATGATAGTAAGTTCAACTAACAGACAGGATGTAGAAACATTTGGAGAATGTTCACGTAACAACAGCAGGGACACAATTTTCAATACAGTAAAAGTAAGAAATAAAGAATAGGTTAAATCCCCTGTATTCACAAATTAGGGATTATAAGAAAATATTAGAATTCTTTAGGAAAACAGAAAAGTACAAAAATAATTGCCTTGTTAACCACAACAAGTTGAAATTAATGTAATGTTTATTCTCTTGTTATCTTTACAAATGTCTGCCGATTTGTAAATGCAGCTATTTTAGCTACACAAATAAGCGATTTACATTATGTGGGATGGAGAAGCATGCTGCTATCTATTATGTGTAGTATTTCAGCATTTTTATTAAAATCACTTATTTACAAGAACAACAGGCTAGACAGAACACAGGAACAGAAATCAACACCAAATGAAATTAAGAAATATCCTTAAAAGCACTGTAAGGCACCTTTGTGCCTTACTTGGTACTGTATTACATCATGTTTTGTATTACATGTTTTTTGTAACTCTGCCCAGGACGCTGCACACTGTGACTTACCACACTGTGGTAAGACCAGTGAGAAGGAGTACTGAGGGAGTGGGAGGCTACATAATTCTTGTAAATCTTTTGGGTTTTAGAAGAACTTGCACATGTTACACAAGTTCTTTCTACTCTGTGCAATGACAGTAGTCTGACCAGACTGAAAATGCTTGGGATCCTCAGAAGTAGTGATTTTTTGAAGGCTGGTAAGTGCTACATTTGGAAAAAGATGCTAAAGCTTTTTCTTGCAGTTCTTGAAGAAGTCTATAAGCTGCTGAAATTTTTATTTGCAAACAAAAGGTACAGTGCTTGCCATTTTTGGAGAATAAGTATTGTCTTTCATCATTGTATGATAGAGTATTATAATTCTGGTATAAGTTCTAAAAGCTCAATAGAGTGCACAGGTACTATTCATGTATGACTTTGTATATGTCAAAATAATTTTAAAAGCTTTATATTTAGGAGAAAAAGTGCTATGTATAAAACTTTAGTAGTGTTTTCTCAACATCAGTTCTGTAATTGTTATGCATTACAGAACTTTTTAGACAGTCATTTTCAATGTTTCTTTTAGACTGGGAAGATACTAAAACAAGATAGCCCACTAACGAGAAATAAAAGAAAAATAATGTCTAACACTTCTAAACATAATCAAAATTAGAGAAAGTGTCAAAAGAATCATGAAAACAATACTCAAATGACAACTGTGAAGACATTAAAATGATGATTGTGTCAGGTTCTTCCTTGTGAGCTCTTGAAGTCATAGTAGGTTTATGTTTCTTTTTCTTTCATTCAAAACAAATGAGCAAACAAATGAATAAAAAATCCACACCAAAAACAAGCAAACAAAAAATACACACCAAAATTAAAAAAATTAAAAACCCATTTTCATTGCTTCCTTGGTGTTATGAACTCTGCTATTGAAACAGACATCTTTAAAAAAGCAGCCACTTTTCCAAGTATAGAGAATCAAATACCAAACAAAGAAACAAATCAAATCACTCCTCTATGCACAACCCCCTGGCCAGACAGATTGTATGTCATATTTGTAACAGTTACTCTGCCGAATCAAAGCTTTCATTCCCAAATATACTGGCGCAGAGAAAGACAAGGGCCAGATTTCAGTTTCAGTCTTCAACTATTTTGTTTCAGAGCAAGATTGGAAGTCAAGACTGATAAATACTGTTTTGTCCATAGAAATTACCGTCTTGATCCACTAAGTCTCTTCTTAATCTGTTAGGGTTTTCTGCAGTGTTTTAGAGCTAATCATTCATCCCTTTGTCTTGCCTGTGAAACTGCATCTCTGTTAGTTAGCTGATGTACAAAGTTACCCTGCACAAGGATCAGTTTTATTTCCCTTCAGCTTCCTACATAATTTATGTAAACCACCAGAGGAGTACCTAAGTACTGGCAGCAGATAACGTGATGTTCAGCTCTAGCTGTCCTACATCTTATTATGACCTCCAGCCTGGCTAAAGAATGAGCTGGTCAAAACAACTCAAAGCCCAGTCCTTTCTGGAAATAGCGGAGAAAATTATTTCTTATGGACAGTCCTGCCACAGTGAAAGTCAACACTGGTTTGTGTGCAGTGTATGGCTGTTGCTGGGTTCTTGCTGATGCTGAACTCGGGCCAAAAAGTGTCAGTCAGTTCAATTAGTAGTCAGTAATGTCTTTATATCTAGGAAATTCCTTCAAGTTCTGACAGAAGAATGGCTTCCTGTGACTGAACTAGAACCTAAAAAACAGAGCTGGATGTGAAACCACTGGTGAGTAGGAAACTCCAACTTAGCCAGATGTTGTAGTTCCTTAATGGTACAGGTACCACATAGAGGACCTTCTACTGGTTTCATGTAGAATTTTTTATTTGATTCAATGACTCTTCCCTTATATTTTTAGGTGGTCCCAGATACTGAGGAGACTGCTTAAACCTGTGGAATGATGCATGTGTTCTTTTTACACAGCAGGACTTTTTATGATAAGCATAAGTAAGTGGAAGATGAAGACTGTGAACTGCTCTTGAGCTTCAAATTATTTTCTCTGTCAATGAGGACCTTAAAAATTGTTTCCTGTGAAAACTGAATTTTCTGAATTTTCAATTTTTCTATGCGTGTAGCTGTATTATATTAACACCACTTGCCCCCTTTCACTTTCCCAGTTTTTTACACTGTAAAGTATATTGTTTTGGTTAAACATTTCCACCAGCCAGCTCATTCTATAGGATCTGAAAAATACAGTTTTCTAAATACATAGTAAATGCTGTGAAATTGTATATTTCAGGAAGTGTAATTTTCTTTATACCTGCTATAGAAATGTAATTTTGAGTTAGCATGCTCTGTTTGCAGAGTCAGATTGCGATGTCACTGAGAAATACCTGCATATAGCGGTGGTTCTTTGGCAGAATGAGAGGAAATGACAAAATGACGGGAAAGGAAAGAAAAAGGATGAAAGGAAGAAACAGAAAAAAATGAAAACTGTATGTGATATGGTCAAGCCCCATAGGCACAGCTAAACACTCAGTTAAGTGATGTGTACTAAACCTGTGTTGATACTTAGCAGAAAAAATGTGAATTACCAATATTGGAGAAAAGTGTAATTTTTGTTACCTTAGTGAGATTTGAGTATTTATGTAGTTGTCATCACAGATTTTCTTCTGATGGCACTTTAAATTGAGGTCCCATAGAAACAAATATTAATAGGTGAAACTGGAAATTAATAATTAAAATATAGTGTCTTAGGAAGAAAAACTGCAAAAGACATAAACTGATAAAGGAACAAAAGTACAATGCCTAGAGGAAAGAATATTGCATGCAATTTGGAAATTGGACCTCTCTTTTCCTTGGTATTTGCAGCTTATGAAACTGTTGCTTGTGTAATTTTTCTGTAATTCTTCCGCACCATCCATATCTTATATTGCCTTGTAAGTGAGGACAAATGAATATTAGAGAACAGAAGATGTAGGGGTTTGGTGCACTTGGTAAGATTTATTTTACATACAAACCTGAATGTAAGCAATGCCAGGTACTGGTTATATTGAATTGCATATCCTGCATTAAAAAAAAAAAAAAAAAAGGAATACTGAAAACAAAAACTGATATACCAAGGAATTTTGGATTTGCTGTTCTTCATATTAAAATATATTTTTAAAGAAAATATGATCTTAAAGATCAACTTTTGAATATAATACAGATTCTAAAGTCACATGAAACATTAACAAAAGCTATTTATCAAAATAAGAACACTAATAAAAAAAATCACTGAACCAGCCACATTTGACTAGTTGACACCAAAAATAAAGCAAAATTCGTCAAAATTTTTCTCTTCAAAAATTAGGAACCAAAGGATGGAATCAGCATTCAGTAGATGTGATGAAAAATGTTCAGAAAAAAACATATTTCTGGAGTCTACAGAAAGAAAGGATCATTACACATAATTATAATGAAATCCATAGGGTTTCCACAGGGCCTTGTTTGAATTAAGGCATAATTTTTGACAAAGCAAGACTAATTTGAAATTTGCCAGCAGTAAAAAATTTACTTTGTCCTTTTCTAAAGCAGCAGTAGCAACAGTTTTTGCTTATCTTGTTAGAACTCTAAGCTAATATCTCCAAACTAAAGTTCATGCTGTGTGAACTTACTGGAGCTTTATCTTTAGAGCTTACCCTTTTCATTGCTGTCTTTCTTAGTGTGACTTTCTGAGTATCTTGCTCTATGAAACAGGTTATAGAACTGGAAATGGTCTGTAAGTGTGGAAGTTAGTCCTGAAGTCTTCACTCAGTGAAATACAGGCTTTGTGCAAGTGGCTTTGTCCGTGAGTGCAGGATTCTTTGGAGCAAAGGTGGTGCATTATCTCCACCTCTCTCATCTCATAGCAAGTGTAGCCCCAGCCAAGCCTGCAGATCTGAGTTCTGTTCTTGGTTACACTGGTACAATTCCGAATAGATGCTGGCCTGTTTTATTCATTCGTGCCTCATACTGGTGTTAATGTCTTTGCATGTGAAATTAATGTTTATTCAGGCAGCTTCCCACTCATGTAATATTACTGTGCCCACTGAAATTGTGGAATGATTTGACTAAGAGAAGACTTCAGAACTTTTGTAAATATCCAGTTAGAGTATAATTTACTAAAAATTGAAAGTTGTTTGATGCTGAAGTAGAAGCAACCGTGCTGAATTTGTTGGAACTGCACCTTGTTTCAAATTGCCTCATAGTTTTATTTAAAGCTCTGGATGCTTCATAGAGGAATTTGGAATAATAAATGTTTCAGTCAGGTTGTATAAAAAGTGTTAGTAGGTATTTCTTTTCACCCTATCATGAATTTGGGAGAATCAACTTTTATTCTCATATCTGTTTGGTGCAAGAATGCTAAGAAACATGCAGAGATGGGGTTTTTTCAGTTTTTCTTTTCCATATCAGGAAATAAGAAGTGATAGCATTTTTTACAGAAACACATAAGATAGAGTTTCTGTACTCTCAGTAAATAAATATTCCACCTTAACTGTATTCTGAAATTTAGATATGTGTCAGTTCATTATCTAGGCATAATAAAAAAAAAAATTAAAACTTCATCTTTATTAAAAAGTTATGGGGTTTGACATAATATCCTAGGGTGAACCCAAGGACAGATAACACTCTAGCAAACTGGCTGTTAACTTCATTAATGACTGATTTCCTCAGATTATTGCTATTAGAAACTAAATTCAGTGGTTTAGAAAAGAAATTACATAATTTCAGTTGCTCTGCCCACCTTCAACTGAGCTGTAGTAGGATTTGAGGCATATTTGGGAGAGCAGCTGTTTTTAATTTAGACTTTCAGTCTTTAGCCTAACTGCCTTGGACAATGTATTCAATAAAAATACTAAACTAGTAAACTAGTAAATATAATTCAGCTAAAAATCTGAATATTAAAATTAGGCAGAGAGGGCATGAATATCTGAACGGACATATACTCCAACTTCAATATGGGTTGAGCTGATGGCAATTAAAATTCATCTCCAACCTACCCAGGAGTATTTTCCCTGCATCTATTAGGAACTTTTCTCTCCATGCTTTTCTTTCACCAGTATTACAAAAAAGAAATGCAGTCAAATGGAAACTAGTGTAAACTCCATGCAAACAATTCATACAGCTTCAGTATTGCTCTGTTTTACTGAAGCAATGCAAAGGATTGTACTACCAGCACAATGCTTAAGAAACAGCCGTAGATTTTGAATAAAGAGATCTGCATTCCACTGGCAACGGAGGAGATCAAACAGAAAATATGCCAGCAGTATAGACCAATGCATTATCACCCCCTCCCTCTTGCTGCATAACTGTGCTTCATAATGTGCCATAACATTGGCAAGCACAGCTCAGAGCTTTTTAAGAACACAAGGAAGCTCATGAATAATGGTTGAATCAGGAAAGTGATAATTAAATGAGACAACTGAATGCCAGTGGAGTCCCCAGTGGAAAATACTGTTAAGTGAAGATCATCTTCATTTTCCTGGGTTTAACAGTACAACACTAAAGATATTTTTTAAACCAGCATTTTAATGAAAATATTAAGGTTCCCAAAAAGATATGTGGTACTTTTTGTATGTGAGCTCTGTTTTAAAATAGAACGTATATGATGTCCTTCAAAGAGAAAAAAAAAAAAAAAAAATAAAAGCTTTCATTCTTGATTCAGGGAGATAAAATATTTTGCTGGTTTACTGAACTAGTTGACACTATTTAATTTATATTATAAAATATGGCAACCAATAATGGGTAAATTGTAAGCATCTTGGCTTAAATGTTTGCTTCATGTTTCTCCTTGTATTGGTGGTATAGTGAATTTTCAATTTCACCTGCTTCATGGCCTTAGTGCAAACATGGGTAGCTGCTATTTGTCAGTGGCCAATCTTAAATTTTTATACAATAAGCATCTCTAGTGTCTCCCTGTCCTGTCACCAGACCATGCTCCTCCTGAAGTTGTGCTGCAAGGAGAGGCTGCCATGCTCCTTGTGCATTAATCACAGTGGGTCTGAGAGCCAGGAGCTGCAAGCTGTATGTGCAGATCCTTTTTTGGTTATGTGCTCTCCTACCAACTGCTCTCCCACAGTTCTCCCCTCAAAACAGAAATGAGAAATGACTCGTTATGGAACAAAAAAAAAAAAGATCCGTTTTGTAAAAGCACTAGAAGTCAAAGTGATTAAATGGCTTGACATTCACGTGGACATGATGGCAAAATTCGACTGTGACACGACAGTTTTTGTGATTTATGGTGTGTGTAATATACATTCATCCATCCATCCATTTTTATTTGAAATAAAGTCTTGTTCCTTTATCACCTGGTTTGTCATTCTTTAAAAAAAAAGAATACCCAAAACTGACTGACAATGGATGTCAAGGTTGCATTTCAAACAAATTCAGAGCTTTTTTTAAAAAAAAAAATCGGCAGTTTTTAGATATCTTCCTGAAATGATATTTTTAGCACCTGAACTGCCCGAATTAAAAGATTTGGGGGTATGTTTTTGTTAAAGCACCCTACAGACTATTAGCATTTATCCTGTTTATATGATTTTTTCAGTAAAATTTCAGTTTCAGTCTTTGCTATGCTGCTAAATGCAATGAAAGTTTGAAGAATCTTTATACTACAAAGGACAAAACCTCAAAAGCTTCATTACACCTAAATGAAGGTGGCAGAAACAGATTTCTCTCACTTTTAGAAGGGGGGATGTAAAAGCCGTGAAGATTATTTATTCACAGACGATTGTACTTCACAAAACTTTAATGCATTGTAATCAAGGTTCTAGGTTGGGTGTGTGTAAGAGCATAAGCTGCTCTTAACCCACACAAGAATTAATAATATGGGTTTTTTTTTTCCTATAAGGAAACTTACAGTTGCTCTCTCTCTCTCTCTCGCTTTGCCAGGTGCCTCAGGAAACTTGGCCAATGAAGATTTTAGCATATAATGGGTGCTCACATATTTTTAGAACTCTCTTAGTTGCTCCAGTTCCACTTTATGGTGCACAAAGGCAGTATTTTTCTACTAGAGGAAATGAATGTGGCAGTGGCCTGGTTGCAGAGGTGGGGGTGGAGGTTTTTAGCGCTGTGGGGGTGACCAGGGTGTTCATTCCATACCACCAACACCACTGCTTTCAGCGGGACAAGTTGGGCACCAGAAACCAGAAGTTCTCCTTAGCAGGCTTGCTGGAGCAGAGTGAACTATTGCCTTAAAACCTTGGTGCACTTGGTTCCTTCTGCTGCCCATCGTCTCCCCGCTGTGCTGCCTTTCCTCTGGAGCAGGACCGCAGGCTGATGGTGCTGAAAGGGATAGCTCTGAGCCGCGCCTGAGCCCGCGGGGCCGGGGGCAGAGGGGTTTCACACGCACATCCACACAGAGAGACACAGAGACACACAGACACACGGCACACAGACACACAGATATCTCCTTGCAGAGATTTGGAAGTGGTAGTGCAAACAGCTGCAGAGAGCTGAGCTCAGCCAGCGGCCGCACGATCCCTATTTGGATGAACTACCAGGGTTTGTTTGTCCCTGCTTTCCGTGCAGGAGATCTCCTAGCCACATTACATTTGTTTCCCAAATACTTGGTGTCGTGAGCACCATCTTCGGGAAGTGGTGTTTTGGTGGGTTGTTTGTTTGTTTGTTTTGTGGTTTGTTTTTTTTCCCTCCCTTTGTTCCCAGTGGAGAATACCCTTTCGTGGGTAAATCACCTCTGGTGGTGGTTGTTGTTTTGGTGTGGGTTTTTTGTTTTGTTTTGGTTTGGTTGGTTGGTTGTTGTTTTGTTTTGTTTTGTTTTGTTTTGTTAGGTACTTTTGTACTCTTGTTATTAATACTGCTGTGCCTTCCTTACCAAAATAGGCTAGGGAAGGGAGTGGCTTATTTGAAATTTAATTGCCCTGCTGGGATTAAAATCAGTAGAACTTCATAGGCTAGGACAGCCTTCTGAAAGCTGGAGAACTCTGAATCCTCTTGGCTTTCAGGAAAACAGAATGATGTGGAGTAATTTTTTAAATGGCTATTTCCCAGCCATATTTGTTCCCTGATCCACTGTGCTGGCGCATGACCAAGCTGGTGGAATAGCATATGAAGGTTCTTGCTTAGGTTGGCATAACTACTAAAATGTAGTTCTACACCAGCTTGATTTCCCTCCCACATACTAGAAATTCAATAGTTGAATTAAAAACTTCCTAGTTTTTTGTTTCATTTCAAGGATTTTTCAATTATATTGGGGAAGGTGGGAAGTGAAAATCTGGAGGAAACAAAAAATCTAAACAGATCACTTCTGTTTAGCTGTTGAACCAAAGAAGGAGAAAATATGGTCGAGTCTAAGAGGACATGTCTCACATTTTCTTCGGATAGTGCCTATGACATTATGGTCTTCAGATCCTTCCTAATTCACTACTGGCATTATGGAAAAATAGAAATGAAGTTATGCAGAGTGATATTGCCAACTGCACGTTAGGGATGGGTCAGATTATTTATATGTGACTTCAGAAGAGCAGCATAGAAAGCGCCTTGTAGCTTCCCATATGCTAATCTGCATAAAAAATGTTGGGAAAATGCCTCAAAGTGCAATATAAAAGAAAAATTTAAATTTTTGGCCTTGTTAATAATGTTAGAGGTGTCAATAAAAAAAAACAAAAAAATTCCTTCTAAAAAAATAAGGTACCTTTGTTGGCATGGGGTACAAGAATTGATTTTAACCTTGGTGTTTGTAGTCTTTAGGAGGAATTGTTTTTTGGTGAATAGGCTATTGTTATCCTCTCAAAAAGATTAGATTATTGGCCACATTTGGTCCCAGATTTAGTCCCTGAATAATACTTGCTTTAGGCTAGGATGTCAGTGAGAAGAAGAAAAATTCATGTGAGAAAAAGCAAATACCAAAAATGGGTAAGCACCTTAAATAATCTTTAAAAGTTCATCGTTCATTGTCAGTGCATCTTTAAAGTTGTATGGCATCGGTTTAATTAAGGTCACATGTGAAAAAATTTACAATACCATTCTTTCTGCCAAAAGAGATGAAGAAATCTAGAAGGTGTCATATTCACATAATCTAGTGAGTTAAGAAGGATCTGAAGACCACAATGGTTTGAATTGCTACCTTTTGTTTGCCACTGCCTTTCAGGTTAGCTTGAAGTATCTCTTTTAAATGGCTTCAGTATTCACAGCTGTAGGAAAGACATGACAATTTTTAAGTAATTCACAAGTTTATCAGAAGAAAAGTTAAATTTCGCTTGGGAGAGAAATTTATAGCTGAAAGCCATCAAATTACTTTTTCTCCAGTTTTGGTCTGCACTGAGACTGTGAGTAACAAGGCACTTTAATTCTGACAAAAATGAGTGAACACAGCTCCAAATTTATTGTCTTGTCTCATATTATCCAAGTATTTGGGGTTTTTGTGTTCTTCACTTGTCCCAGGATAAATGTCCTAGAATTTTATAAAGAGGCATATCTTTTCTTTTTTTCATATATAGAGAAACCTTGGTGTTAGGAAAAGTAAGAATTTTATGGATTGAGCCCTTTACTCCCGAGGATTAACACTTGCCATCTTCATAAAAATTTATCTTAGTTGGTGAAGTTATGAATCCTTCCAAAGCCAAAGTTATCACCTGGCTAAGTAAATATTTGTAAGAGTTTAGTAAATAGAACCTCCAAAACATGCCTCCCTAAGGATGTGGCTTGATCATTCTTTGCTACATCATTCTTTGCTACATGTCTTCTACATCCAGGAGAGATATTCCGTTGATCTCCTTTTTTAATTAAAAACACATCCATGCTGAATTTACGATCTAGAGTGATATTACAAACTGTATGGAGGTCTTCTTTGTCAAAGAGCAGGCAGCTGACTTTCTTATTTAAAACTTTAATTCCTGATTGAGACGAAAATCTTTAAATTAATTTTCAAATCATAGCACCTACTGGTACAAATAAATAATGCTGTATTTGTAGGGTAGGGAACCCTACTTCATGGATTCCACTCTCTAAAGATCAGTACAATAATGACCCTTTCACCTTCTGCAGAAGGTGATTTAGATAATTTAGATATGGTGCATGGTGAGCTTCTGGGCACATCCTGCTCCCTCATTGAAGCAGCAAGGCACTGTGGGATTGCCAGCATGAAGAGCACTGCTGAGGAGGAGAAAGATGTGCTAAAGGCACAATGAATGAAAGTAAGTCCTGTTTACACAACCCAACTCTGCAAAATTAATGAAAACCACTAAACTCTGGATTTCCGCTAACCAAAATATCCTTTGACTTTCTTTTTTGAGAGCTAAATGTAAGAGAAATAGTTAAGAAAACAGAACAGAAGAGAATCAGACAGATGTCAACAACTAAGAAACCAACAAAGACTAGATGAGGGATGATAAGCAAAAAAAAAAAAAAAAAAAAAAAAAAGTCCAGAAATATAAACCAGGAGCTTGAATTAGGTAGTACTAATTTCTTCCTCATAGCAGATGCAGGAGTCTTTATGTGCTTAAAAACACTAACCAAAGTGGCACATGCATGATTAGCCAAGGAGGCCTGTGAGCCAGAGAAAAACTTCTATCTCGTCGGTCTTGAATTCCAGTGCAATAATTTTATTTCTTGATCACACTGAAAATCTATTTGGATAAGATTCCTAGGCATTTAGAAGCAACTCAGTTTTCCAATTTGTGTGACAACTTTTATTTGTTATTTGTGTTTTATAAGTCATAACTGGAGTATAGAAGCACTTATATAATTTGTTTGTTCATATATACCTCAGCTGCAAAGAAGAGTGGGTAAGAAAGAGCACTAGATATGGGCTTATGTGATGATTCTCCTGAAACATATAGCATCAAGTATGCTTAGATGATGAAAAGCTGATGTAATTAGGCAGCCTAATAATCCTACTGTTAGGAATTTTAGAAGTCCTTTCTTTTTGTTATATTCCATGGACCATTTTCAACACTGCAGTATATAACTGCAACGTATATGACTTTTCTCCAACTTAAAAAACAACAGTTAGGGTCTTTACTTAGTGACTTGGCATAGTGGTGGATTTTTCACAGCTGTTAGTCCATTTTATGAAACATGGATCCATTGAAACTGTTCTACAGCCTTGAATAAGGCATCTAAGTTAATGCTCCAATAATTATATTGTGTAATGTTAGAGAGTTGATTTCATAATGCCTTAATTAAGGAATCATGTTATCAGATTGTACTTTCAGGGACTAAACACTTTAATTATTGTGCCAAATTTGGTAAAAAGCTGTCAATTGTTTGTGAAATGAAAGTAGAAAATGTTTTCAAGAAGTGCTTTGCTTTTTTACTCCTCTCTGAAGACACCTGTTGTATAACAGAGAACACAATTCTAGTAAGCCTGAAGTTCTTTTCTCTTTTTGGTGCATGTCCCTGTCTCTCATTAATTTTACATAACAAATGAAAAGTTGCAAGCACTTCTCTGAGACCTAGAGATTGTATTTTACCAACTTGTTTCTTGTTGTGAGTTGATCTGGATTGTAAGGTGTGATTTCCACATATCTAATTTATTTGTGAAACGTCTTTTCTCCTTTGTGATCTACTTGCCCTGTAGACTGCTTCTTCAGTTAGGCCTCATACTCTGCTTTGACCATTCATCTACCAACTTTCATCATGATCACTTTCAAGTACTATCTATCAAGTGAGATTGATACTAGCAGTAGTTGTAGATTTTAAAATTATTGTGATTGGGAAGATGCACATTCCAAGTGCCAGCTAAGCTCAAAGAAGGCCACTTATTCTAAAATGTGTGCAACTAAATGAAAACTATGTAAATTGAAAAATGGTAGTCTTTGAAGTTTCTCATTTGTTACTGTAGGAAATAAAGTAATTTGGTCTGAAGTAATTCACACAATCCAATAATTACCTTTTTAAACTCTTTCTCTGGTACATTGAAGTTACATGAATACATGCTATGACTTTGGTAACACCAAAGAATCAAACAGCATCAAAATCATATTTTGTAGACTAAATTCTACCTCCTAAAAGGACCAGTTTCTTTTCTGAAATGGAATCCAAGCCCTAAACACTATCTTTTTTATTTATTTATATATGTTCCCTTCCCCTTCCCCTTCCCCTTCCCCTTCCCCTTCCCCTTCCCCTTCCCCTTCCCCTTCCGCTATCCCTTTTTATTGATCATTATCAGACCATTTTCCTTTCAAGGGAAGAGGTAAAAGGATGAAGTTTTACTCATGAAGAAGGCAACTATGAGGGGTCTTCAAGAATTTCAGTACTTGGCAGATCTTGCCCAACAGAGAAAAATAAGGATATATGGCCCGATGGTATTCACCTTGTCATTGCTACTCCACCAGCAGCAGTTTAAAAATTTGCTCCTTCTATGAACTTGTAACTTTTGAAATGTTGTCTTTTCTTCTTCCACAGTTGTTTTTTCTCCATTATTGGTCATGTTATTAGTTCACAGTGCACTGAAGAAATAGATGACATCAGCTTTAAAACATCTGATTAGTCTGCCTTTTCAGATGATCATTTATTTAAAGATTAATATTGTCCTAATACATGGCCAGAAAGTTAGAGATGACAGGAGCAGGAGATTAAAGTATTTTTCCTGTTGACCCTCTACTTTGCAAGCAGCATGTGTACATAAAAACAAGTCCTGTTCCAAACCTTCATTCCCTTGTAGCTAACTACAGATTTACTGAAGGCCAAAAGTGAGCAAAGTAATGGAGAAGAGAGCTGAATGATGCATATATCTCACAAAATAATGTAATTCATACATGTGTTCATCTATTACTTAATTCTGATTCATACAATCATAGAATATTAAGGGTTGGAAGGGACCTTAGAGGCCATCTAGTCCCAACTGCCCCTATGAGCAGAGACATCTCGCAGTAGACCAAGGCCTTATCCAACTTGGTCTTGAACACTGCCAGGGTTGGGGCATCCCCTGGGCAATCTATTCTAGTGTCTCACCACCCCCAAAATAAAGAATTTCTTCCTATTATTGTTACAATCCATCCCTGAATACAAGTTACCTGAGGTTCTGGTCAATCAGTCGCTTGGGACAGATTTGAGTAAGTGACACTGAATGACCAGCATTTGCATATACATACATATGTACTTATCTATAGATATAGGTGTGTGTATATATAGATATGTACTTATCTATATGTCCATATCTATAAATATCACAGAATATTCTGAGTTGGAAGGGACACACAAGGATCATTGAGTCCAGCTCCTGGCACTGCATAGAACCATCTCCCAGAGTCAGACCATGTGCCAGGGAGTCCAAACAATTTTGTCCAAAAAAAATTTCTTGAATTCTGTCAGGCTTGGGGCTGTGACCACTTCCCAAAGGAGCCTGTTCCAGTGCACGACCCACTCTGGATGCCTCCACTGTAGCGGAGAGGGAAGATACCACCACTCATGGATCCAGCAACATCACTTGATTGCTGCAATTCAGGTGTCTGTTGATCAAAGTCATGGTTGCAGAGTTGATCCGTGGGGATGGGGGAAGCCTCTGTGACAGACTTCAATGGGTTAACATAGGTTCAGGTTCAGGTGAGAACACTCAGGCACCTCCCCTGAGGGTGAAGTTTTACATGGTCTGTTCCACCTCTGGGCCGTGCACAGTGGTGGAAAGCCCCAGATGTCAGTTGGGGAACGGGGATCTTAGGTGGTTTATGGTCCTAAGACATGACCTCTGTTTCTCTCATCAGCATGGTTAAGTCACTTATGCTGTGTCAGAGGGGATGAATACCTCCAGGCCTGTATGTGACTAATACCTCCCTCAAGAGACAGGTTTGCACCTGAGACAATTGTGTAAGGGAAGGAAAAGCATTATTCCATCTCCATAGGATCTGTTTTTTACCAGCCTTTTCATTTTTCTGGTTCAACAAATAGCTCGTTTCTAAATAAATGTTGGTTTGTCATCCTCTGATGGTTGGGTGCACACTTGGGCTGTTCTTATGCAGATCAGACCCACACCAGATCCACACATTGTCTTGGGTTATGGAACCAAAAATGTGTATTCTATTTCATTTGTTGAAAGCAGTTGGAGAGATGTTTTTTTCTTTATCTCTTGTTATTCTGGGAGGAGGGGGACCAGGTGCCTTCTGATAATGGGCCAACTGTTAAAACCAGGTGGGGCAGTGTTTCTTATCTTTTCACCACCCGTCCTCCCTCCAGGAGGATATTTCCTGCTAATGGGCCATTAAGACTCCTCAAGCAGTCATCCCCAAGCAGACATCCCCAAGCAGACATCCATATTCCATCATCCCATTGTGAGATGCTCCACCCAGTGGGGGAAGCCAACCATTCCTTGGATAAAAACTGAGATGCAGGAACACAAGGTATCTGGTTCCACCGGATTCCCAGAGGAAGACTTCTCACCATCACTGGACCTTTTTCTACAGGATCATGTCTACCCTAACAGAACCACATCTGCCACTCCAGGAGGACTCACTTTTGGACTGCTTTCAACACCCTGACCACAGGGTGTCAGGTTATAGGTCTGACTCTGTCAGGGTTTTCCAGGATTGTTGTTTGTTTGTTTGCTTGGTTGTTTGTTTGGTGTTGTTTTCTACTACATTTGTATTGTTAATATTCCTAGTAAAGAACTGTTATTCCCATTCCCAAATCTTTGCCTGAAATATATAATTTATATAATATATCATATAATTGCAAAATTATAATTTGGCGGGTTGAGGGGCTTACATTCTCCATTCCAAGGGAAACTCCAGCTTTCCCTGGCAGATACCTGTCTTTGCAAACCCAGACACACATCCATCATCTTCTCCCCTTTTGTTGGGAAATGCAAAGCTGGCCTTAGCAAAGCACCCTGCCATTTTGCAAGTAGATGATAGTTTGAGTCATTAATTGTAAATGTTTTAGTCTCCCACAAATATCTAGCCTAGATTTTCAGTTTGTACCTATTACTCCTTTTACTATCAGTACAGTTCCTGATGAAAAATCCTTCCCCAGCTTCCCTGTATCCTCACTTCTGATACTGAAAGGCTGTTCTGAGGTCTCCATGTAGTCTTCTCTTCTCTAGGCTGAACAGTCCCAACTTTCTCAGCCTGTCTTTGTAGGGCACATGCTCCAGTTCAGTTACTAATCTCACAGCCCTCATCTAGACTTGCTCCAGCACTTCCTTGTTCTTACACTGCGGACACCAGGACTGTATGCAGACTACGGTTAGGATCTCACACAAGCAGAGTAAAGGGCAGAACCATCTCCAACCTGCTGGCCATACTCCTTTTGCTACAGCCCAGGATGGCTTTCTAGGCTGCAAGTACACACTGCCAGCTCATATGGAGATTTTCATCAACCGTCTCTTCTGAGTTCTTCTCCATAGGACTACTCTCAATCACTTCTCCACCCAACCTGTATGTGTCTGGAATTGCCCCAACTTAGGTGTAATGCCATCCAGGACAGGGTTAATTTTTACTGCAGCCAGGATGTCCATGTCCAGGACCTTGAGGTTATTCTTTACTATCTCATGTGGTGAAGGGAATCTCAGGAGGTGGTGGAGGGATAAGGGTCCCCTCCAGTCAGACCAGTGATGAAGCAAGTGGTCAGGACAGCACTAGGTTCTGCATGGTGAGCGCTTGTGTGTGGGTCATTCACCAATCTTGTAGACTCTGTTCTTGTTACTGTTAGCTTTCTTAGTGTTGTTCTCAGTAAATTGTTCTTATCTCAAACTGTGATCTTTACCTTTTGTACCTCCAATTCTGCTTTCCATCCTTCTGCAGGGGGGGGGGGCCAAGTAAGAGTTATTGAGTGGCTCATGGTTTGAAGTGCTTCAAACTGTTGTTCTTCTCCTGGTCAGTGGGAGCACTCAGTGGAGAACAACATTGCTAAACTGGAGAATAACATTGCTAACATTGCTAAATGGCAAGTAGGACCTTGCACTTCACTCTGTTGAAGTTCATGAAGTTTGTGTCAGTCAAAGCCTGACATAGTCTCTCTGGGTGGCATCCCTTCCTCCAGTGTGGTGTTTTCACCACACAGCGTGATGTTGTCAGTGAATTTGCTGAGACTGCACTCCATTCCACTATCCATGTTGGTCACAAAGACGTTGAACACTATTGGTGTCAATACTGGTGCCTGAGGGACACCACTCATTGCTCTTCTCTATGCATACAATGAGACATCGACCACAACTCTTTGTGTGTGGCCATCTGGCCAATTCTTTTTTCACTGAGTCATCCATTCATCAAATCTGTGTCTCTTCAACTTGGAGACAATAATATCATGTGGGACGGTGTCAAATGCTTTGCACGAATCCAGGTAGTTGATGTCAGTTGCTCTGCCCCTATCCATCAATCCCGTAGCCCCATCACAGAATGACCACTAAATTTGTCAGGCATGATTCCCCTTTGTAAAGCCATCTTGGCTGTTACCAAGCACCTCTTGGTTTTCCATGTGCCTTAGCAAAGTTTCCAGGAGAATCTGCTCCAAGATCTTGCCTGGCACTCAAGTGAGACTGACCAGTCAATGGTTCCATGGGTCTTCTGCTTTCCCCCTTTTACAAATGGGGGTTATATTTTGCTTCTTCCAGTCATTGAGGACAGCACCTGCCTGCCACAATTTTTCAAAATGAATGGAAAATGGCTTAGCAACTATGACAGCTCCCTGGGAACTCTTGGATGAATCTCATCAGGTCCTTCCCATGGACTTGTACATATTCAGTTGTTGTCAGTTCCTTACGTGGCCTCAAACCTGATCCTTTCCCATAGTGAGCTTAGGATCTCCATTCTCCCCCCTCCTGAATTTGAGTTTGTTCTCAACTTGGGTATGTTGCTGAAGCACTTCCTGTTGAAAACTGAGATATAGAACTCATTGAGATCCTCATTCTTCTCTTTGTCCAGGGCAGTCAGGTCTCCTGTTTCCTGCTGCAGAGGGCCTGCATTATCCCTAAAGTTCATTTTGTTTGTGACATACCTATAGAAGCTCTTTCTGTTATCCTTGTTATCCCGGGGTGGACTCAATTCTATGTGGCCTTTGGCTCCTTAACCTTATCCCTAGCATCCTGTACAATTTCCCTGTATGCCTTCAGGGCCACCTGTCCTCATTTCTGCCTTCTGAAATCATCTTTGTTTTTGCTCTGAGTTTGCTCATCAGCTCCTTATTCATCCGTATAGGCCTCTGATATTTTTGCCCAATTTCCTCCTTGTTGAGATGCATTGCTCCTGAGTTTGGAGGAGGTGATCCTCAGCCAGCATTCTTGTGTGCCTCTGCCCTCCAGGGCTCTATCCCAAGTAGGTCCATGAAGAGGTCAAAATGTGCTTTCCTGAAGTCCAGGGCAGTGAGCTTTCTGCATGCCCTCCTTACTGCCATGAGAACCTCACCACTATCTTGTGGTCACTGCAGCCGAGGCTGTCTTGGATCACTACAACCCCCAACAGCTCCTCCCTGCTGGTGCTGGTGAGCACAAAGTCCAGCATGGCAACTCTTCTTATTGACTGCTCTATCACTGTATGAGGAAGCTGTCACTGACAGATTCAAGGAACCTCTGGGATTACTTGTGCCCTGCTGTGCTGTCCCTCCAGCAGATGTAGTAGTTGTGGACCAGTGCTCCTGTGTGCCTATTGAGGGCTTCATTACCACCATCCTCATGGCTCAGTGGCCTGTATCAGACCCCCCACTATAGTGTCCCCTGTCCCTCCCCTCCCTTTAATCTTGACCCACAAGCTCTTGGTTGGCTTTGCATTCTTCCCCAGGCAGAGTTCCATACACTCCAGCTGGTCATTGACATAGAGGCCCACCTTTGTCTCCCAAGCCTATCTTTCCTAAAAAGCTTAAATCCTTCCATTCCAATTCTCTAGTCATGGGAGCAACCCACCATGTCTCTGGGGTGCCAAAGAAATCTCACACCTATGCAGATGTACATGTCTCCTGCTCATCTTGCTTGTTCCACATATTATGTGCTTTTGTATATAGCTATCTGAACCAGATGAGGGTCCCAGATAAAGCCAGTTAACAGACTGGAGTGTCTGGAATGCCTTTGCACTCTTCCAGGCATCTATTACAGGTATTTGCAGCCAGCTGGCAGGATAAGTGCCCCCTGTCCCTTAACAAATCTTGTTTAAAGCCTCCTTCACCAGTGAGTGACCTGACTATGGTACCATTGCTCTAACCATCTATTGACCTGCCAAACTAATCTGGCCATTTCAAGCACATCTTATTTGACCTGGAGAATTGACAAAAAAAAGAAAAAAAAGTTGACCTCCAGAGCCCTTTACCAGCCACCCCAGGGCTCTCTAGTCCATCTTAGTGCTTCCCAGCCAGCTGCTGGCTATATCACCTGGGCCCCATGGAACACTGATAATGAGTAATCACTGGCTTTAGCTAGGCATCTTCTCAGCTACATCCCTAATTCAGGCTTGAAAATGGGTCAGATGTGCCTCTGTGTTTCTTAAACTTGAGTCACTTACTACTATTACATGCCACCCTTTCTTGGGTGAACTAGTCTTTAATTTATTGATTTGTGGAGAGGACTGGGCTGCTCCAGTAATCTCTGGCTGTTCTTCCAATGTGCTGGTGTTGCCTTATTAATCTGCAGAACTATAAAGTGGTTCTGAGTGGTGATGTTAAGCTGTTTGGGAATATCTGGTTTTGAAAAAAGCCCCTTCCTTTTATTAGTTCCTTTTCTCTTCCTTTTGTTTGTGTTTGTTTGAGGCTTTTTCTTCACTACTTCTCTACCCCTTGCATTAATGCCTTCCTGCCCTTCCATGGGTGCCAGTGGATGAATTTTTGGCCTCTCCTCAGTGGACTGTGTTTTCTCCCACCATCAGGTCTTGGAACAACTGTCCAAATCCCTCTGAGCTTCCCTGATATCCCTCAGTCTTTTGACTGCCTTTGGGAGCTTGACCACCTGTTTCTGGCGGTCCTCCACCTGTTGGTTCAGAGAACTATCCCTCTCGCACTCCCCGATACTTCCTGACCTCTCCACTCCCTCTTTCAGCACTGCCAGTAAGTAGTTCATCCACTTGTTCACACCACACAGAGGTGTTATCTCTGCTGCCCCCAAGCATCAGGAACAAGCTCAGGCACTCATTACAGCTGGCGATTGGACAACTGCATGTTGATGTGTGATGTCTGTTTGGACCACCACATTCCGACAGTAGCTCTTAACTGAGTGGAAACCACTGTTAATTCTCTTCTGGTTGGTCGGGTGATGACTCACTCCCTACATTAAATCCTCCTCAGGTGCACCTGGGGGGCTGTGCCCCACCCTTGGGAACTGCTGTGCAAATTGCCATGTCACACCCTGTCTGAGGCACTATGCTATTTTCACCCACTCCCTGGAACCATCTAAATCTCCCACAGATGCTCCTGGCAAGTCCCCCTCCGTGTCTGATTGGTTCCTATGGGCCTTCAGATCGGCACAGGGCTCTGAGCTGCTAATGGTGTGTCCTTAAGCCAAGGAACGCCCCTGTACAGCATGATCCCACAGTCACCTCCGGGCTTCCCCCAGTCACTGCTGCTGGCACTGCTGCCACCTCACCAATTTACGGTAAGTTCAGGGTAAGTTCAGTGCAGATATTTATATATAATCTGGAAAGAATGTGTCCTGGGGTGACTTTATGATGCTTGTATCCCCAGTCATCTGTTCTGTTTGTGCTGTATATTAAGTTCTGTATTGTTAAAACTGGTTCTGACAGCAAAGGGGGAGAAAGAAGCAGCATGGAGTTTGTTTGGAGCCAAGCAAGTGAAGCCCCTGTAGTACAGCGGGCAGTCTTTCAAAAGTTAAGAGCAGCACTTAACAAAGATTACCTAGTTAGTTAATATACAAAGTTCCACCAACCAAACAAGCCCTGCCCAAGTCTGAGCTCCTACCTATGGTAAATGAAAATAAGGTCCCAGTAGTACATATGAAAAGTTTATTAAAAAAGACAGTTTGAATCAAATCTGCCTCAAGTACAGGCAAATCCATCCATAAAACTGTTTTTGCTCAGAAACAAAGTTGCACATAGTAAATAATGCAAAAATATAAAACAACATGTGTACCTCAGAGAGATCTGATTGTTGAGTGAAAACTATGAGTAAATACCATTGTTTGCTGAATGGTACTGCCATTTTCTGTATATAGCTGTACACTGTATATATATATGCATGTATAAGGTATGTGTGTGTAGAGTTAGAATTTATTTAGTTCTGGTAGTAAGTTGACGATATGGGGATAAGGGGTGGCATGTTTTAGGGTGACTATATAAAGCTTGTATCCCCAGTCGTCTGTTCTGTTTGTGCTGTATATTGAGTTCTGTACCTTTAAAACTGTTCTGGGTGCAAAGGGGGAGAAAGGAGCAGTGTGCACCTTGTTTCGAGAAAACTGCCTGACTCCCACACGGCTTGGCTGCGGTGTTCGTCTGAGGCACGGACAGCAGTGGGACAGAGATCTCCTGTGCTTTTAGTTAGTTTTAGCTAGCTGAGGCAGAGAAATTCCCTGGACTGCTTTTTTCCCTTTTTCTCGGGACTGTTTACCTTTGCTCTGGACTGACAAACCCAGAGGAGCAGCGAGGGCTGGCACCTGCAGCCCACCAGGCCTGGAGCTGCGGAGGGAGTGGGGCTGGTGAGAGCCTGAGGGAGCTGAGCTGCACCCATGGCAAGGACTGCCTCAGTTTCCCATCTCTCTTCAGAGCGGCCAGAGGTTTTATTGTTTCTTATTATTCATTCTTTATGCTTGTGGGCATCTTGTTTGTTAAATGAATAGTTTTTTCCACTTTTCTCCAAGGAAGTTCTTTTCCTGAACCGGCTGGAGGGAAAGGCCATTTGAGTTTGCTTTCCAGAGGAACTCCCTTTGGGGGTTTCCTCCCAAATTGACTCTAAACCAGGACAGAATGGAATAACAAAATTATTATATTTTGGCAACCCCACATTCTTTATTTTTCAGTATCCTTGACTGGCAGTCATGGGAGTAATTTTTTCTTACAGCCATTATTATTTGAGCTTATTGCTTGCCATCACACTCAACTTCCAAGGAGATGTTGCATATCCCCTTTAGGTAACTATTTGCTTTGTTCATCAAGTTGCTTATTAGTGTAGAAAAAACCACCAACTTGAAAGGCTTGTCTGTGGATATGAAGCAAGGAAAGAACGTTCTACTTCCTAGTGGGCTAGGATGCTGCTCTGGGTTTTTACTAAGCAGCGCTCACTTTCTCAGCAGATTGAATGGTCCAAAATTGAATGAAATGTCAAAGAAAGTTGATAGTCCATGGTACCATGACATGAAAGGGTCACCAGTTCAACAAAATCTTTAAAGGGAAAGAAGAACAAAAATCCTCCAAAGCAAATTATGTAAAAGGTGGAGATTAGCATACTTTATAATTATGTTCTATTATTTCCATTCCATTTGTTTTTCCTGTGTTTTGTTTTCATGAATAAATTAATTTTACCATGAGCAATGAAAGGCAGCATCAAAGAATTTTCTTGTTTGAGACCTGAGTTTGTGTGAAAAAAATTGGCTGCTTTCTGATAGTCCAGATTAGAGAGGAAAATTCCTGATCAGTCAGGAGTTCTGGGTTGGGAATGGTACCTGAATCTGGAATACTGAATACAGGCTCTCATAGTTTCCCTGTTTACACAATCTTCTTTAGCAAGGGCTCATAGACATAAGCTACTCAAAACTCAATTTAATCCTTTCCTACTTTATGTCTGGGGTTCTTTTTAAACAAAAGTTTTTTCCCCTTATTAATTTTAAAAATAAAACAGCTTTTTCATGGAAAGCACAGTAATATTTATTGAATAAAAAACTGTTTCTAGTGGACTTTTTGTCAGAAAGACAACTTTCCAGAATTATTCGTCTAAACTCAACTTATATTTCCTTTTTGAATGCTGTACTTTGAAAGAAAACATCTGGACAGTATTCTAATAAAATCTTGGACACAAAGGTTTTATTCCTTTTTTATCATATATATTACAAGGCCTGTTGCTATTCTTTTTCCTCTAATTTTTTGCTTCATAATGTTTTACCAAGCCCAATTCCATGACTCATTGCATTTAATAACTACATTCACATTACATGTGTTGCCAACCATTGCTTTTCTGTCCTCTCTCTATGTTCCTCTTAACCATTTTTTTTTAATACTAGAAGGACTAAAGCAAGAATTTAGAGTTAGATCTTTTTCCCTACTCCCTTAGACTATGAGGCTAAATTAAATAATTGTCAGGATGTCAAAGGGAATGTGAGGACTGAATTCACTGTCACTACTATTGAAGGAAAAAGAATCCAAAAGACCAGAAAACCATCAACATCAGAAGTCCTGTGTCTCAGACCTGAAGAGGAGCTGATACAGTAAAAGCAGTCTTAGTAGGAGAAATACATATTTGCACCAGCCTACTGGAAATTATTGTTGTCACGGTCAGTATTTGAGTACATGTTCACAGAGCGGGTGCAGCATTCCTGATGCAAACATACTGGACGCTGCAAGAAAGATGATAACCTCCCCCCAGAAGAAACTCCAAAACAAAGAGAGGGAATCGCTTCTTCCAAGCTCTCTGGGATACTGCAAGTGAGCACTGTAACATGGCAGAATTTATGAGTGTGACTAATACAAGGTGACAGCTCAGTTCAGATCTCTCTGCCCGTCTTTAGTGAGACCATTTTAATGAAATGTTTGTTTACTCTTCAAAAGCTGAACCCAGCTTGCAGGGAATGCCTATTTTGTATTTATCTGAGTCTGGTTTGGAAGAGCTAGATATTTAAGTGACTAACAAACCATAGCATTGGTGAGTTGGCCTCTTATGGGAACAACAGCTCAGAAAATAACTGCCACCTCTTCACTACAGGCAGTGGATTCTTGCCTTCAGGATAGCTATAGGAATTCCCAGGGGAATGAACACAGGATAGGATCAAAAAAGATACTTAAACATGGATTATTTGTGAGCAGTGGTGGATGGGCTACTTTCAGCAATTATTATAACAAATTGACACAGTGTTTCCACCAATCCCTAAATAATAAAACAATTGTAAGATGCTCATAACAAGTAATGGCAAAGTACAATTAAAAGGAAAAAAAAAAAAAAAGAGTGAGAGTTTTAAGAGAGCAAGAACAATAATGATGATAGGTAGCTGCATACAACAGCAAATACATTTTTTATTGTATGCAACCAAAAAAAAGCTTCCAAATACGACAAGAACATTTCAATACTGGGATGCTAGATGGATTTTATTTCTTTTTCCCCCCCCTTGGATTTTGTTCCAAGACAAACTAGGGGCAAAATACAAATGAAGATGTGCTGCTCTCCCTGCTTATAAATCCAGAGGATCATAAATCAAGGGTCCCAACTAACACTAAGAGTTAAAAGGAGGGAAAGAAAAAATCACAGGCTTTAAAAGCACATCTTTTTCCCAAAAGACTGAAAAGATGTTAGTCAGCATGGCATCTGAATTTTTTGTGTGCTTTTGCATGGGAAAAGAGAAAGACACGCAAAGATTAACTATAGAAAATAGCACTGCATGGGGTACAATGCCCCATGGTTTCCACTACATTCACAGCATCACAAAGCTTTGCAGGCAAGACCATCATTCTCTGATGCAGCCACAACAACTTTGCAATGACTCTATCTGAGACTTGCCACCCTGCACCAGGCTTTCCTCTTCCCTCAGCTCTACCATCATGTGTCTGTTCCCTCTGGGACAGAGAAGACCAGTCAGCATGATCTTGTCCCATGAGCTCCAGTTGTCCACAGTAATATGGAGGTAGTTGACTTGGTGTCACCTTCCTGTCATCACACACAGTTTTGTCATTTCTCCCTTGCAACACAGTATTCCAGCACAGATTAGACTTCTGAATTTTTCCCCCTTAAATTGCTGTAATTACTAAAGAATTAGTAATTCTTTAGTAAAATTTAATAAAAAAAATTAGTATTTGCTAAATTTTTAGCGTCCCAAAGGCCATTACTAATGAGGACAGATCAAGTTTTGGTACTTTCCTCAGGAAACAGGCAACTATTTCAATGTGAACTAGAATCCAGACCTAGTAAGAAAAGGGTGTGAAGACAATGTGGTGTTCCTTTTAATCATTGATGAGTACTCATATAACATTTATGGCAGTCAGTATCAGTCAAGGTAAATGCAGCAAATATGTCTCATTTTATGGGATTGCTAAGATATAGCAATCTTACAAGAATACACATAGAGTTTAATACATGGTGTTACAGACTTTGTATTAAGTGTTCTGCATGAGGGTTACACATTTGATTGTTAAGTCTCTTATTAATTTTATCACTATCATTACATATTACTATTAGCTACAAAATTGAGGAAGCATGTTTTGTAAATAGTTTCTAGTTAAACAGTTAACTGGCAACGTGACTTTTTAATCGCTTGTGAGGTGGGGTCTGATATTGGCACTTATTTCAACAGTGATAAAATGTAATCATTCATTCCCTGACCTATACTTTTTTCTCATTTTTCCCTCTTCTCTGAAGAACAATTTTTAAATTGCTTCTATGCAGTCCTTTTAAAAAAATTTTCTTTGCAAGGCTTCTTATGTTGAAACACACCAAATATACAAGTAGCGATTCACAGATTATGCATAGAAGATACTCTATAATGAATGTCTACATGCATTTCTGCATGTACATCACAGAAGCATATGGACAGATAATCACACTTTAGATTTTATAGTCAGATGAAAGAGATTTTTTTCTTATTTCAGGTTTCTTTTTCCTCTCTGTGTTTCTGAATAAAAATTTTGTGGAAAGTGTAATATTCATGATTAGGATATTTTTCTCTTATCCCTTGATGCTGTTTTAAAGCAGTTTTCTTACCAGCAGCTAAGTCTTCACCATATTCTAGCTCAAGAAAAAGCACTTACTCTTGGATGGCAATATTATTCCTATTTCACAATGAAAGATAATGAGACTTTTATACACAACCCCCAAATTTCATTCAGATATTGGTATTTTTTTTTGTCAGCCAAAGGTAATATTAGTATTCATATTGAAGTAAATAATTTTTAAATTTCTGTTAAACTGATTTCCAACTCTGAGTATTTTTTAATACATTTCCTTGAATATTTAAAATATTACAATGATTTTGAGCCCAGAAGTTCTTAATAGACAGAGAAATGGAAGAAAATTCTACTTGATTTTTACCATTGTTTGGCAACTTCACGGAAGAGCATACTGCACTTTGCAATTACAGCATGCAGCATTTTATGTCTTTCCAGGCAAACACACAGGCCTGCAACTGTATGCTTAACATTATGTTACATATTTTATAATATAAAGACATGATTGATATCCTATGGCTGCTGAATTTCAAGATTACTATGTGGGTTATTTAATTCCATCTATAATTGAACAATAGCCCCTCACTCTTCTAGTAGCCTTTATTTTTACTTTTTCGGGTAACCATTTAAAGCCAAAATATTCTGGAATATCAGTTC
Organism: Phylloscopus collybita; assembly: GCA_027886175.1. NCBI lineage: Eukaryota > Metazoa > Chordata > Aves > Passeriformes > Phylloscopidae > Phylloscopus > Phylloscopus collybita. The sequence continues at coordinate 8,451,338 of JAJNNQ010000052.1, read as the reverse complement.
CATGGAGAAGCTGACATGCTAATGAAAAGAACACTAGTAATTTTGTCAGAAGATACCTACCAGTCATGGTAGATATCATCTTTTTTTGATCCTCAAAACTGTTTTAACTAGAGCAGTTTTTTTAACTTGAACTTAAATCTGATCCCCCTCTAAGCATTTCTTATTCAATGCAAACCAATTTGTTATACTTTAAAAATTCTGTGTGACAGATAAAAATTTATAGGCTTATTGTTCACATTTCATTCCATAACCTTCAAAGGTCACATCTTCTGCTGGACTTATGTACTATTTCCCTATAGGCTGATACTTCTAAAAAAGGAACCTGGATAAACACAATGTTATTTACTTATGAAGGCATTCAGAGCCTTCATCTTCTTTCATCCAGCTAGAACAAACATTTGGTAAATGTGCCACTTTTATCACTCCCCATAATACCCCTCGTAACACTAATCATCAAGACGTGCTAAAAAGCAAAATTACCTTAATCAGCAGGATCTTTGTTCTTCTTTTCTAGCCCTCACTTCCTGTCTAAAGGTGGGTTTTGAAACACCTCTAAAAATCACTATTTTCCCCAAAAGGAAGTAAATTTTAAAATTATTATTACTGAAGTACTATATCATACCACCTATCACATAACTGAAATAATTGCTCACACTATCAACAGCACACCTAGAAGGGAAAAAGGTGAAATAGGGAGGGGCTAGGGCTACATTAGGCCTTGTGTACCAAAGCTGAATTTAATTGTTCACCTTTAAACTCTCCAACAATTTCCTTGTTTTGTTCATCCAGCCATGGTAGCTGCTTGGGTTTTGAAAAATCGTGATTTTAAAGAAGATAAAGGGATTGATTCAGAACAGGTGTAAGTCAGAGATTCTCTAGATAATGAAGACCATAAATTCCCCAAACAGACCATTGTGCCAGCCTGAGATTTCCAAACCTTGCGAAGTTTTGGAATAATTTCTTACTGTCAGAAGGTGATTAAATTGTTCAAGCTTAATGCTGAATATCTTCACTTACCAGTAAAGTTTACCCTGAAAAATTCTAAGCTGGAAGGGTTAGTGTTTAACAGACTAGATATGATAGGAAATGTTTGGCTGTCACATACTTACTTTTGGATTTATTTCAGAAACTTCACAGAAATGATTCTGGGTTTAGATCAGAGTAACTGACAACTGAACATATTTTTAAATACCCGGGATGTTTAAGCTTGTGTCAAATATATGCTCCTGGCAGATGATTAACAATTTCAAACTTTTGAATACTATTTTGTGATGATACATTTGTGTTGACACAAATGGCAGGGTGTGCACACGTATGGTAAAGGGACCAGCTTTCTGATGTGAGTGAAAATGGAAGGTACATCATTATTGCCAAGGTCCTAGAGCCTCTCTGCTCTCTTTAGCTGTTAGACAACCAGATCTGGCAATTCACTGTGCTTTTAAAACTTGACTTCTGTCAGTATCATATGTAAAGAGCAGTACCTTTAAACACTGAACCCCAGCACAGAAAAAAGTATTCTGAATACACAGATATCGGGAGTTTAATAGAATTCGAGCCATATGACCATTTTGGAGAATATTATTCCCCAAAAATTGAATGCAGATTTTTCCAGTTGTTCTCTTTAAAAGAAAAAACTTCCTTAAGGTATTTGATGGGTTACAGTAAATGTCCGAATAGACTATGAAGCTGATTTTCTTGCTTATATGAGTAAGGAGGCTCTTAAAATCATTGGTACAAATTCCCTGCTGGCTTGGATTAGCATAACTCTGCAAAATTCTGTTGAGATACACCACCATAAACAAAATGAATAGGTGAAGAATGAGATGAAATGGACATCTGTTATTCTGAAATCCATGTGATTCTCCTTTCTTGCATAGGCTACATTCCAAAACCAGGCTCCAATTTTGCACAGGATCGATAGAGTTATGTCTGGTTTTGTCTGGTTCTCATTGGAGCTTTCCATATTCCACACACACAATGACAGATTTATTACCTGCCACTGACTAGAATGAAATACAGCAAAAAGGAAATGTAGTCCATTTTAACTTTAGAAGCAAAAGCTTAATTAAAGTACTGGCACATTCAGTTCTAACACAGACCTGAATAAGTTGTCAAATAACTCCGGTCACTTTGATAATGTTTCCTTAAAAAATATATCCAAAAGAAAACAGCTTCTTTTGGCACATTTTCCTTGTTATACAGTACTCCTATGACACCAGATACTATCTGATAAACTATCTGATATGCTTGTATATGCTGATATGCAAGTAATTTGCTTTGGGGCAATCATACTGTACCACACAAGAATTCTGATGTATGTGTTTTCAGCATAATAAATAAACTACATATACATTGAAAAAGCACCGTGCTCAGAGTATGTCAAAAAAGTAGAATGAGAAGAAAAGGTGAAATGAAAAAATGTGGAGAAGGAAAGGGAAGGGGGAAGGGGAGGGGGAAGAGGAGAGGAGAGGAGAGGAGAGGAGAGGAGAGGAGAGGAGAGGAGAGGAGAGGAGAGGAGAAGAGAAGAGAAGAGAAGAGAAGAGAAGAGAAGAGAAGAGAAGAGAAGAGAAGAGAAGAGAAGAGAAGAGAAGAGAAGAGAAGAGAAGAGAAGAGAAGAGAAGAGAAGAGAAGAGAAGAGAAGAGGAGAAGAGAAGAGAAGACTGCTAAATAAGTGAGCCATACTTAAGTAAGAGGTGATAATATGTATCTTTCATTCTAAGCAATGCCTTTTTCTTCACTTTTTAGAGATGAATGTGCTGGAAATATCACACCTAGGTCAGTTAAGAGTAAAATGTCCCTTTACTTTGTGAAACCTGAATCAAAGCTTCTAAGCAAGTATTGTGTGGGGAGTACAGGGGTCAGTGAGAAAGGCATCAAGTCTTTTCATCAGAGAAAAATGATGTTATAAAGCTTAAGCTCCTTCAAAGGCTCTCAGAGAAAAAAAAATATTCTGCTAAAGGTAGAACAGAAAGAAAACCCAGACAACCTCCTTCTCATTATTCATCACAATTAAATAATCAGAGAGATTCACATATTTGACTGGCTACAGCATATTTTCTGGTTTGTTTTGGTTTTGGAAGAGCTAGTTAATCAGAGCTTTTTATTTTTCAGTTTCAAAGGACTAGACTCCCACTGACTATGTGAATTCATGGAATATTATTCAAACTCACAGTTAGAGATGGTATTGATTCTTTTGGCTGATGTGACTAGGATGTCTTATATCTAAATTATATCTAAATTTCCTTGGTCTGAAAACACACAGGCCTCTTATTAATCTAACTTCCATATTCCGTGAGTGAAACTGTTTGGGTTTTAGGGTAATGGAAGAAAAATTATTAAAATAATGAACACTATTATGTAAACATTAGCTTGTTTGGGCAAGGGAAATGGTTCTTGTTAGTCATATTACTACTAGAAAACAGATGGTGGGTCAGACCACCACATCTTTTCTTACATTCTGCTGTTGCACTGAAATCACTCACCTTCAATATCTCAGAGATGCTTCTGCATCTATCTCACCTTCTGGAAGTATGATATTCACAGATGGTGGAGGCCTCATAAACTGGAAATAGTTCCCCCCATTGTTCTGACTACATGCTCCTGAAAAAAAAACCAAAAAAACCCAACAAACTCCTTATGGAGAGCAAAGGCCATTCCTTGCTGCACTTTCTCCTGCTACTGGGAACACACTAATAGTCTGCAGCTGTGCTAGCTGGAGATGGGGGGCAGGGGGGGAGAATAAATTTGAGTGTCTTTTTCCTGTCCACTGATCTCAACAGCTGCTTGTGGAAAGGATGAGACGGAGTTCAGGTATTTGGCCACCACTAGCTTCTCTGACAGGTTCATGTCAACTGAAATTCAAGATTGACTTTCCTAGAAAATTTTTTCATTCCAGTTTTCCTACCAAAATCTCTGTGTTTGTGAAGTAATTTCCCATGAAAATATTATACTTATATTAAAAATTGGAAGATATTTCAAATGGCATAGTTTTCAAGGTAGCATTCTTCTCTCTAGCGTCTCCTGGGTGTGGGAAAGGTATTCCATCCATATAGCTCTGGACATTTGCAAACAGTCAGGCCTCTGGCTCTTACTTGCTCTAGCATCTTATTTTTCGTTAAAGCCTTTCTAAAGCTGCTAAATGAAATAATACAGGTTCTTTATTCTCTTTTTCCATAGTAGCTGTTGCAGTTCTCTGGTCTTCTGTTTCTAGACTGTTATTAGGACCCTTTTATCCACTTCACAGAGATCCAATCCACTTGCTGTGTGTAGTATGATAAGTGACAGTGTTATATATAAAACATAATACAAATATTAAATTATTAAATTATGAAGATCATAATTGCACTATGTCAGTGAGATTAAACTGTGCATATTCTTCATGATAAAATGGAATATTTTTACCTCACAGGTTTCTTATAATTAGCATATTCAAATAGAATCATGGCACTAGTTAATCATTAAAAATCAAATTTTGCATGTATTGTATTTAAAACCCACAAATGAAGTATGATAATCTTTGTTATTTTCCAGTTTCAATTTTGAAGGTAAAGAACTTTGCTGCTTCTATTCTTTTTTATGCTGTAACTTCAAGTGGGAACTGCTTCAGATGGGAATTTCATAAAAGAATAAGCAATTTCTCTTTTTTAGAGAAGGGGGTAGGTTTTTTTATGCCCTTCCCAGCTCTGGAAAAGGGCTATAAGAGCATGAAACAACATTTACAGTAGTCATTCTTAAATGTCTGACCGTCTCGTTTTAAAATAAAAACCCCACAGACACCGAACTTTCCTCCAGTTGCTACACAGCATACAACAAATGGAGGTAATCTGTTTGAGATAGCTCTCAGTTAGCCCAAACATTATACTGGGTTCTCAGAAGCTGTCTATTAGCTTCAGTGAAGGTAGAGAATGAGCCAGCTAGTCATTTAGCTATTGATTTTTATTTAGCTAATCTATTTATACCAGCAGGCTGCTCTGTACCTGTGTTCAGTAGAAAAGTTGGTTTAAGCTTGCTGAGCTTGGTACTGCAAGCTCAGCATATCTTCATGAAAATTTTCAGTCTCAATTAAATTTGTATAAATGAACATATATGTGTGTGTCTGTGTGTTTAATTCGGCCTTAGAGAGTGATATGATTTTATTTTAATAATTTCTTTCTTTAAAAATTTCCTATGTTATTTTAAGTTCTCAAATTATGAATTATTATTTTCCCATAATTTTGGCATTATTTTATCCAGTAAAGACAATTTCTTCATTACAGAGTTCTTCTTTTGAGTCCTTTCATCTCAAAAAGAAAGTTTTATAAATAATGGACTTTTTGGCTTAGTGTCTAACCAACATCTGTTGTTGTTGTTGTTGTTATTTTGGCAATTAAAATATTTTTCAAGCTAAATTGGAATTATTCCCATGAGCGTAAAGGAAAAGGCATTTCATAAGTAAAGAGAAGATGTTTCTAATGTTATTACTGTTGTCTAACTCCAAGCATGTTAACTCTGCTAGCCCTAACAAAACATATGTCCAGAACACAAATTTTAGTCCTTCTGTCAAGGCAAAGATTTGAGCCTGATTTGTTATAATTCTAACAATAAATAACTTCCTAAAACTTCTACTTTTTATAAAAAGTTTAGGTTTTTCTCGGACTAGAAGGAAAGAGAACAGTTAAAAAATATAATTGCTGAAAATTCCTCCTCTTAGGTGATGGAATCTACTATTCTGTACCTTCTCCGATGAGCACCTGTTAGGTGTTAAGCAGTGCATAGACAGCTACACAAACCTCGCAAGATTTCTCCACAGGATATAAGTTTTTAACATAAATCCTTTCATGAAATAAATTAATAAGGAGTTAGAGTCCAAGTCTTCCTTCAGATGTGTGCCTTCAGCCACAAACTTCTTAAGGACCACACAACTGCACACACACTAACTCTACCAGTAGTGGCATGTGGGAGAAAATCTGAAGGGCAAATGAGAATGCTTGTGGGTTGAGGCAAAGCCACTTAAACAAGGAAAAAAAAGAGGAAAACCCTCTCCAAATTTTGCAAAACCACAATTTCTCATCACCAGAATATAATGCCCAGCCTGTACCCAAGCAAAAGAGACTTTGGAAGAATTTCCACACCTCTCCATTCTTTATTGCTTATTATGACATTCTAGACCATGGGATAGCTCTCTGATTAAGGCAGTTCAGCTGTCTTGGCTGTGTCCTCTGAGAGGACAAAGAGGTGAATGGAGATGGTCATGATGCCGTTACTGTTTAGTGATAATTAAAATATCAATAACTAAGACATCCATGAGTATCTATCAGACACAACTTCTGTCACAGTTTCTGTCATGTAAGCACCACATAGGATGCTGTGAAGAAAATAAACTCCATGCTATTATTTTACATTTTATATCTTATTCCATACCACTTGTATTGTGCTCAGGTACTACATTATTTAATCTATTTTCATAAGACACCACCATACGCTGCTCTACTTTTTGACTTATTTATAGGTATAATTCCCTTCATTCCCTTCATGGTCCACCTCCATTCAAACATCCATTTAAATGTCCATTCAGTAATTTAGTCCTTGTCTTGGATTCCTCAAGTTCTGATGGTCATTCAGGACAGGAGAGATGATGTGTGAGGTCCTTGCTGCTTTTGCCCAATTCTTTATTAGGTTCTTCCTCCATTTGTTGCATGACTCTTGCTTTGGTAGTTCTGACATAGAACTGTGACATCACACAGCAATGCCAACATACAATTGAGACCACAGATGATTTTCAGCCAAGGTAGAACATCCTCAAGGTGCACACTGGATTTCCCTATTGTTTTGTGTTGTCTACCAAGGTCCTTAAGCAAAATGCATCTTGAGAATGGGTTTGCCTTTTCCTAATCCATACTTTTTCAGAGTCACTAATGTGCACTATAGTAACTGTATGTCCTTCTAGAGTACATATGAATATTGTTTGGGCAGAATCAGGTTGTTTAGAAGACCACCTAGTGTTAATTATCCAAGTGACCTCTGCTGGATTTGTATCCCAAATGATTGAAGGTCCCAACATCCATCACTCTAAGTATCGTTTTTAACTGTTCCATTAAAAGTTGATGTGTGATATATCAACGTGTCTATGAGTACAACAGTCTGATTTGATTTATACTGGAGTACTTTCTTGCCTTGAAGTTTATTTTTCAAGGCTCAGGATGGTGTCTCAGGCAGTGTTGCTGGTCACATGCCATGTTTTCGACCATCTGGTAATACTTTCAATTGTTGTAAGCAAGTGGCAATAACTTGGCATGTTCCTGGTAAAGTAGGCCTCCCCATATCAGTTTCTCAGTCACCATCCTCTGTGCCAGAAAGCCAAACTTTACCTGTTTGGGTCTTTTGATTACGGCATGTTTTGCATTCCCAGGATAACCTGTGCAATAATCTCACTTGGTCCTATTCACACTACAAACACAACGCTACATCCCTTCCTTGGTGTCCTGAGTCAATGCATCATGGATCCATTGACTAAAGCATGGATGTCCTCTCACCAGTGTTTTGATCACCAGTCTTAAACAGCATTATACAGAGTGCTTAATTATGAAGAAAATTAACTCCATCCCAGCCAAGCCCAGTACAATAATAGATTAAGATGAGCTGATGTGTATTTATCATACCTAGATATTCATATGAAGTAAAAACCACCAAAAGATAAATGTTAAAACCTTTTCCATGGGGACTACCAATTTAGGCAAAATATTCAAATTATAGACTAAGCTAACTTTTCTTTAAAAAGACAATCGCAGCCCTAGGTTTGCTACTCTTTACTTTTTTACATTATTTTCCTTTATTGCAGATATTAACTGTGAGAATGGTGAGGCACCAAAACAGGTTGCTCCAAGGTGTTCTGGATGCCCCATCCCTGGAAGTGTTCAAGGTCAGCTTGGACAGGCTTTGAGCAACCTTGTCAAGTGAATGGTGTCCCGATCTGTGACAGAGGGTGATTGGCACAAGACGATCTTTAGGGCCCCTTCCAACCCAAACCATTCTATAAGTTGTGAAGGGTGTTGGCTGGTTTTTGTTCTTGTTTTTATTTCAAACACCTGTTGGTTACTTTTCAAAGATAGCTAAATAAAAAAAAAATCAAATTAAGACAGTAGAATATATAATACAATTTTAAATTTGGTTCAACTTTGCATCTGCCAATGTATCTGCCAGATGAAAATGCAGCTTTCTAGATCAGCAAACTATATTCAAACAAAAGATTAAGCATTAGACTTTTCATGGGTATTACTCAGAGAAGAATGTGAAAAGAAAAAATTAACAATGTTTTGCTTATTCTGTAACTGGAGACTGAGCATTTCACTTCAATTTGATTGCAAGTGCAAGATCTAGCGGTAATCACTGATAAATCCCGAGGTCTTTAGTTAGACAAGTATAAAAACAGAGTCCATATAAAGTGGGAAGAAAAATGAGTATGTACTGGTAAAAGAAACAAAAGGTTTTTTTGAAAAAAGGATGGTTTTCATGTTTTTGTCTTTTTTTCCCCCTAACTACAATAGAAAGGGTCTATTCTAAATTCAGAGATCCATAATGTCTTTTATAATTGCTTATGAATGATTTCTTTTCTTTAATGAAAAAAAAATGTGTATTTTCTTCTTAACTACTCATTCCACATTGCCTCAGGGAGCATACATTTTTTCTCTATAAAAACTGAGAAGTTTGTATAGTTTAAAAGAACCATTGAAACGGTCTTTTCAATTTCCTTTGATAACTTCATATACATTAACTTTATCAGCATTTATACATAGCAGGAGGAAATTTCCTAACAAAATATCTAAAATATCCAAAGAGACATTTTAAAATTTCTTTTGGTATGACCCAAACTGTTGTTTACTCTGTTGACAGTTAGTGATGAATCTATAATGAATCACTTGATAATTTTATTTCGTTTTAGAAGTGGGCAGAGTTGGAACAGTTCTCCTGTTTCATATAATATCTAACCCAGTTTGGATGCTAGAGAAATAGATTCAAACAGACATAATTAATAATGATATGTAAACATGAGCAGATCAGAGCTGTAGGCAGAGGCACAGGAACATGCAATGACAGATATTTCATTTTTTTTCTTGTAATTTCTTAGTATGTACTTACTGGACAAGTGAAAAACACAAGAGAAACACAAGAAACAATAGCAATGTAACATAAGAAGAGCTATAAAAACTCCTTACTGTGACTTGCATCTGGATTGCATCTGGATTGCAAAGCTGATATTATTATTATCAGCTGAAAGCAAGGCCAATCCTCAAAATGTCTCTAAAGCTGAGTTTTACACACACAAAGAAACTAAACCATAAATTATTATGGCTCCGTGGGAGAGCATGGGTTCAAACCTGCCTCATATGCTATAAATGCATGTCTCCATTTCCTCCTGTAACTTCAAATTGTTATCATTAACTATTATTAATAGGAACAGTGAAATGAGTTTCTTTTGAAAATCCAAGACTCACAAAGTCCTAAAATTTGCAGCCACACAGCATATTATCCTAAACAGACATGGGATTTTTATCTATCTCATCTTGAGGTCCTGGATCCAAGATTTTTTTTAGTTTATTAGATTGACTGTTTATAAAACAGGCAAGATTTCCTCCTGGAATCTTGTTTTTTGAGCATTATGTTTCAACATAATTAGCTATTAGGTAATGGATTGAAAAATAAATAATTAAACGTGAAAGCCAAATGTGAGTGAATAGTAGTCCTAAATGCGAGAAACAGAACTGATTTACCTCCTAGTAATAGTAACATATTACTTCTAATAACTCTTATAATAAAAGAAAAAAACATGTGCGCTGTTTATTCTATCATGCACCCTTTATTAAGAAATAAATACTACTATAGTAGAGATAAAGCTCTAATGGAGGTTCTAACTGCATGCAGGCTAGGAGGCCTAAAAAATGAAAATTATCATCTTCCAATTTCTGATATCTTTTCAACAGAAAACACTCTGCATTTAAGTCAGGACACAGTGCAATGAATAACTCTGGTGGCATTGTATTTGTTATTTTATCATCCTTGGGGTCTTGTAGGATTGAACCTACTGAAAATACTAATTGCATTCCTATTTGTCTATGTACAATATATATCACATTTCTAGTACTGTTTCATATCCTGTTTCATATTATGTGTATAACATTTCTACTTCTCTGGTTATAACATTTTTTTCATTGGTTGTAAGATTTCTCTTTTGAGTGTTGGAGCGACTAACTTTGGAAAAATAACCAATTTGTTCCAAATCCACCAAATATTCAAAACAAGAGTATTTTTTTCTTTTGCATGCACTTCTGTGTGTTTTTTGGGGTGTGTGTGTGTACCTGGGTGTAAATACACCACTATTATTTACACATATATTATTAATAAACTGTTTCTTACTCCTATTCTCAGACTTCTGATGTTTTCTTCTCTCACAGCTGACTCTGATAGAAGACAACACAGAAAATTCATTCACTGGTTGAGAAGATTGAAGTTAATTTGCCACTTCTTGACACGGTCAAAATAAGTAGAATCCTTACCATAAAAATGTCATTCCTTAAATTTTCCCAGTTATAATAAATACTGATGACATAATATGTCTTCTTGGCAGTCTTGTAATCTGAGACTAAGCAGTTCAGCAAGACTGAGAACCTGAGATATTTCTTCTAGGATTTTACACTCTTTTAGAGAATTTCTGGAGTCTCTCTATGAATATTAGGAGGTAACCATTCTAGGAACACACTTGTCTGAGATCCATAGGGCTTTGCTTTCCCTTACAATAAAAACATGATTAATACTCTATACATTGAGTGTAGAGAATCAGAGACTTGTCAAAACCCCCAAGTTACTGACACCTCTGCATGTAAAATTCCACCAATCAGAAGTTTAACTGAGTGCACTGTGCTTAGATAGCAGCATAAAATTTTGCTGCTAAATCCCCCTCCTTGCAGAGCTGGGGACCATATTTAACTCTTTCAGTAAGCATCTTAACTAAGAAATATCTTTGTATCACAGAGGAAACATGTCACGGTTTAGGAATGGTTCTCCCCAGTTCAGTGCCCCCATCAAGACTTTTAAAACCATATGCCACTCTCTCTCCCACTCTCCTGTTTTCCTGTTCCTCCTCCCCCTTACTGGAAACAGCAATGAGATAAGAAAACAGCCAGTAACAGCAACAATGCAGATCACAGAGGGTACAAGAAAGAAGCGATATTCACATGAACCCGCCAACAGACAATACCAGATGACTTCCTCTGCCATGTTTACTTGACTAGACGGGAATTCTTTCTCTCCAGAAGAGAGTCCCTTCCCTGTGCCCCCCAGAAACAACATGAGGTGGTATAGAGCAACCTCTAGATTCTAGTCATGGCCTCTCCTGGCTACTGCAAGAATTAACCATGTCATGGCTAGAACCAGGACAAAATCCATCAACTGACTATATACATGGCATATGAAAGGTACCACATATGAACAACCACATAACACAAGTAATGGTTATTTGCATCACTTAACGAAAAATTTGCATCAGTTAATGAAAAAAAAAAAAAGACAAATAAATTTTTAAGAGAGGAAGAACAACATGCTAAGAAAATTATTAAGAGACTTAAATTTGTTGACACATTGGACAAACATATTCTCATCTGAAGCTACATATAAACTGTGTTTTAGGAATTTTGTAGCAGAATCACCAAAATTTGAAATCAGCATACTCAACAGCCTTCAAAAGACCTGGTTTATACCAGCCATCAACATGGTCTGTTGTTTATGAGCTTTCTTCCCTAACCCAGCTTCAAACATCCATAATTGCAAGTTTGAAGTGAAATACAGTTCCCTAGCTCTCACTGATGCCAGCTTAATTCCTCTGACACTGTTGCTGTGTGTTACATGTCAGAACTAAAGATGGTAAACATTAATTGCTGAAAAGGTATTTAATTTCATGTAATCTAAATTTATTTTGTCTACTTTGATCTTAGCTCTCTGTGTGCTTTATTCTACACTGCAATAGCAGTATGAAAATTCTTCTAAGGGAAAAATTTGTCCTGCCTTCCTAAAACAAAATGAAGACAAGCAGTTATTTAGAGGTAGTATTTACATGTTGCTGATCCTCATTTGATTTGATCCTTCTCAGAGTGGACTTGCCAGTGCTTGGAATACAGAAATACAGACGATGGGAGAGAAGCAAGTTAGGAAACCTTGTCACCCTCTGGAGGACAGATATGAAATTCATTGCTTTCCTGCCAGAGGCAAATGAAACTAGCTAGATTAATTGTAGCAGAAATCTTTAGTGTTCAGCTGGAGTAAGACAACAAGCAGTTTCCATTCCTCTGTCCTAACTCACTCCAGGACAAAACCGTCCAGTTTCAGTTTGGATTTAAGCAAACTATCTCAATGTACATTAATGGAGACATAAAGCCCATGTAGCCAATGTGCATGTGACCTCATCAGAGCTGCAGCGTCTACCTCTACACAGTGAGAGCACAGGAGCATCCACCACATTAATTGTTTCTCAAGTGACTGTGCATCAGGGTTCTGAAAGCAAGTTGGCTCATAAATGGGGATTTCAGAAATATCAGCCCTGTTGCATCTCTTGAAGTTACACTGCAAACCCAGCTGCTTAACATTTAGAGAGAAAAAGACATGCTTCAGATCTAAAGATGGTCAGAGTCTAAAGATGGTCAGAGATGTCTGACCAAACTAAAACCTAGAGGAATTCAAACTCTGAAATTTGCTACTAAAAACCATAGCTGCAGTAGTTCACAAAGCCATTTATAGTATCCTGCAGCCTATATTTTTAAAATACCAATTACTGTCTTTTATAATTTTATGTACCTCCAATCTGATTTTGTACTCCTGTTTCCTGGGTATAGAAGCAAGGTGTTGAAAATTTTTGTGCTGTTTTTTCAATACCACTCACATCACAGCGGGGAGGGGGGCTGTGTTGTTTCTGCAGGAAAAAAAATAAACAACCAACCAACCTGGGTCTGGAAACCAAAAGTTTGCCATTTTTGCCTGGCTCTCCTCAGGAAGAAGGTCCCAGGGCAGCCTGATGAAGCTAGTCCTACTGCTGCCAGCAGCTGTTCCTTTTCCCATTCCTCTGAGTTGCAGCTTTTGTGATTTGGTGCTGAAAGGCAGCCATGGTGAGCCCAAGACGCCACTCGGAGGAAAAGAAAAGGGAGCAGCAAGAGTGACAGCAGCAGGCTGAGTGCAGAGCTGTGTGGGGCTCAGGTCCCAGGAGAGCTGGGCGGCAACCAAAGCCGCAGGGATCTGCGTGGAGCCGAATCAGTGAAACAGAGTGGTCTGAGGGGGCAGCACAGATGATCTAGCTTCCAAGAGGCTCTGTCTACCTTAGCTCCCCAGTGTTGTTTTGTAACTGGGAGTGGTCAAGGAGATATTAGACTGTGGAACTCTCATTGGCATACACATTCCCCTTGTTTTCCCATGTACCACTGGCCCCAGCAGAGGGCCAGTCCTCATCGTGCCTTTGGGGAACCATGTCAGGTGCTGTCTTCAGCAAGCATTTTTGTTTGTTTGGTGGTGATACTTTTTTGTGAGAAGAACACCTTTTCTCTTTTTTTACACTCTTTATCATTAATATTATGATTATTGCAATTTTCAGTAAACTGTCAATCCAATTTATAATCTCTCCCAGTGTTCCGCCATTTTCAGAAGCTGCAGGGGGACAAGGAAGCAACTTGAGTGGGTTGAATACTCTAAATAGGATTTAAAATGAGCACACGCTCATAAGGTTTTAGGAAACATTTTGGTGCATTTTACTTCATTGTTGATTTCCAGCCATCAAATAACTTAATTTTCTACAACATTTTTCTCTGAATAAAATTATAGCTGTAATATTCAAAGTGCTTATTTTGGGAATACATTTTTGCTCAAGACTTTTTTTGTATGCTGAAGACTGTAAAAGCATTCTGAATATTCACAGAAAATTGTTATGCTTGCACCTAAAGTATCTGAACAATCATTAGAAAAAGGATGATTTGTGATTAAAGGTTTATGATTTTGAAATGGAGAAAATATTTTTTTCAAAGAAGTTCAAATCAGGGTATTATAAGCAGACTTAAAATGTAGCCACTACTAAAGTTTTTTAGAATTCACACCTTGTTTCCTGCCTGCTTTTCTACCAAAGTTTTAATTTAATTTCTTACATTTGTTTGTCTGACTTTAAAAATGTTTCTTATGTCTAAGCTGAACAGTGTAGACTCCTCAGGGACCTACCTGTACATGCTATCTACTTTATACCAAAAATTTTCTTGAATACAAGTGGCCCTTCAAATAAGTGTTTGCTACTGTTTCATATGAATGTTGCTGAATTTATCATCCATATAAATTTTCTAGTTTTGCTATTGCCCACTTCCTAATCTTCATTAGCAGTACTTGTTCTTATTTGTTTGGCACTTTCATTTTTTCTTTTTGAATCACAGGTCATCTTTTTATTTTTGACTTCTAGTTAACTGTGTTCTTTCTACAGTTCTATGCCTTCCCATTCAACAGACATTATTCTATGAAACTTCACTATCTTTCATCATCACCGTATAGGTGATTTAAAACAAAGTAAACCATTTAATTTCAAATAATTTGAAGAATGTTAATCTTGAGTAAGAATCCCATGGTTAACTGGAGAAGAATGTTCTAAATAAAAGGCATATCACAAGAGGAGGAATTATGTTCCTTTACTAGAATTATTCTAGAGTTATCCTTGTTAATTCCAGCTGTCTACAAAATATTTATTGTGCAAAGCACTTCACAATCATAGTATCACAGAATGGGTAAGGTTGGTAAGGACCACAGGGGATCATCATCTCCAATCTCCCTGTTCAAGAAAGGTCATCCTAGAGGACATTGCATGGAATTGTGTACAGTAGACTCTTGACTACCTCAAGTGAGGAAGACTCCACACTGTTCTTGGACAATCTGTTCCAGTGTACAGTCACCTGCATGGTGAAAAGGTTTGTCCTCGTATTCAGATTGGACTTCCTGTGCATCATTTTCTGCCCATTGCCTCTTGTCCTATTACTTTGCACCACAGAGCAGAGCCTGGCTCCATCCTCCTGGCACCCTCCCTTCAGATGCTTACTTTGATGAGATCCACTCTCAGTTGTCTCTTTTTGAGGCTGAACAAGCCCAGCTTTCTCAACCTTTCTTCATAAGAGAGGTGATCCAGTCCCTTAATCATCTTTGTAGCCCTTCTTTAGACCTCCAGGAATTCTGTGTCTCTCTTGTACTGAGGACCCCAGAGCACAGCACTCTAGATGTGGCCTCTGAAGCAATCCTTCAATGTATCATCATAAACACAAATTTCACATATATTCTGGTCTTTCAGCAGCAGTCTTATGAACTAGGAACTTAAACTAATCACTTCTACAAGACTACAAAAATTGAGAAAATCACTTCAATGGCCTATATTGATCTATCTTAAAGCAATGACATGGACATAATTTTAATATGAATAGTGCTTAGTACTTCTCTTATTATGTTACGGATGCACCATTACTCTCACAAAAAGCAATGATGGCTGCATTGACAATAAGCAGTATTCCCTTTTGACAAAGATGGTAATCATTACAGTATTCATACTACAATTTTGTTAAGTAATGAGGGATATTTTACTTCACCATAACCAAAACAGAACTTTACAATCAAGAAAACATGGGTTGGAGTATTAACTCTTTTGGCTCAGATACACATTTCTTTAAACCTGGTATAAGCAACCCTTTGTTTATTATGTCCACAATAATCTTTTCATATATGTGTAATTGCTTCATAACTGTAAATTACGGATTCACACTGGTTCAAAATCCTCTTGCTTTTAAGCATTGCGTTTCATGATGATATTGTAAATATGTTTTTGTTCATTTCTTTGAAGAGAGAGGAGAAGACATCCTTTGCAGAAGAAATGGTCAATCTTATTACCTCCACCCCAGCAAGGTTACCACAGATTTCATTCATATATGGTTTCTGACATTTATGCTACTTAAACATACAGACACTTACTGAAAGTACAAACTTTAAAGTATAGCCATACTAGGCAGAAATATAGTAACTCCAGAAGTATAGTAACTCCAGAGGTCTCCCTGAAACTATTAAAAGAAACCATCCCAATGAGCTAAAAATATTGGCCCATGGGCATAATCTTAGCTTTATCTTCCTTCTTTCCTCCTTCTCCTCAATCCAAGAAAGGTAAAATGAGGATATCCTGTTTTAGTTACTAGTTAAATGCCACTGACTGCCGGTGACTGCTCTAGTGGTCACTCTGGTGCTGCGACCTTCCCCAGCGAGACCGTCCTGGAATGGGTGGCTCGGGCTTCTGAGGGGCACAGGCACTCGGTGGTGATTTGCTCTTTTCTGAAGCTGCACAAGGCAGCTATCTCCAGCAGCTCTTTCCCTAACAGCTCTTTTGTGAGGCTGCTCCAAGCAGCTTTTCCCGGCAGCTCTTCCTCAGGCGACGCTGGAATGAGCAGGAGGCAGAGGTGCAGTCCAGAAGGCACTTCATTCAGCAGGAACCGACCACTGAATGCCCCAAATGGGCTGAAAGGGCGGGGTTATATAGGGTCTAGGATAGGCAGGGCTGACAACTTGGACCAGTCACGGGGAGGATTGAGAAAACAACCAATCAGGGAGAGGATCCAAAATGTACCCATCAGGGAAAGGGAAAAACTAGGAAGTGGGGAAACAACCAATGTGGGGTAACAAATTAACATAGAGCCTCGAGGGCTCATGGGGTAAAACATTTTGGTCTCCCTAACTGCAAACTCAGTCTCCTAAGGAGACTTCCCTGTGGGAAGTTCTGCCATTGCGTATTCAGCTTATATGCTGTGCTCTCTCCATGGCGGGGCAAGCTCCCTTGTGGTAAACTCAGGGGTTACCACAGTTAAACTCTTGTTTTTTGCTGCAGTAGTTTAATGACTTGTTACGTGGTGTCTTAGTTTAAGGCATAAGAGCTAAAGACCTCTCGTATGTCCCTTTTTGTTTTAAACACTGGATACAAAGGTGCTCAGTCACCTGGTCCCCTGGGAACTAAGAAAACAAGATAGAACAGGTGAGCCTCCTCCCAAGATGGTGGCCACCTTGGCAGACCACGTGGACCAGAAGACAAAGACAATGTGGTGGAGAAGCACCTCTTGGCTCAGCCTTCCCTTGGAACAAAAAAACCCGGAGGGCAGGGGCTTATAAGGGAATTCAGGGAGCAGATCAGAATTGCTGTCATTGCCTGGGAAGCTTCAGCCCTGTGGTGTCAGTACCAAAATCAGCCAGAAAGAAAGTTTCTAACACATGTTTGAATATTAGAAATCAGGCATTCTTTATTGAAGACTCTCATCACTTAGAAGATCCTTCCTCTAATTGAGTGCCCCCTCATGAGGTAAACAAAGCTTTTATCCTAAACAGTGATTACTCATCAGCTATCCCCATTTACTGAATGTATGTGTATTACTTTATTTCACATAGTCACAACCCTTATCAAAGTTCTTATGTAGTTCTTTGAGGTCTGTCTTCAATGTTTGGTGTCCTTTTTAGGTGGCTGTTCCTCAACCCCCACTTTTGAGTAAGTGCAATATCATTGCTTTGTATAACTTCTGCTTTGTCAGCCTTGTGGAGCTGAGCTGGCATCCTGCTTGCATTTTGTCTGACCCATATTTGCCTGAATTACATCTTTTATCTATTTCTCCAAGGTTGTGCTGTTCCATACTAGTTCTACTGTCCTTATTGGTGTCAGCCCTGCTTCCTTTCAGCAGCCCTGGTGGCATGTGTGTGCATGACCATGTGTGTGTGTTCAGTGCTGCCACTTGCTGCCTCTTCCTGCCACCCAATGGACTCGCTGTCAGCGCAGTCTTGGGCCACTGCCCTGATGACAAGGGGGGTTGGGAAGAAAATGGACTTGCTGGTCACCAAAGAGCAGGGCCCCTTGCCCCGCTGGTCCCAACTGCAGTTCTGGAGCTGTCACCTCAGCAGTGTTTGGCTTGGGAATGGTCCTGTTGCCTCTCCTCACCACCTGGTCCTGCAGAAGCATCTGGAAAAGCTTGAAAATGGGAAAAGACCTGCAGGTTTTGTGGTGCTGGGGTCTGTCCTTCACTTCAGTGAGCCATACAAAATGAACCCCTTTCCATTTCTGGCCATGGCTTTTTCCCTGCCCAAACTACACCAACGGCTGTGATGTGGGGGGTGCTTGAATAGACAGCTCAACAACCTTATCTCTGTGGCCAAGAAACATAGTAAAGGGCATTAGTGAATTAAATTTTCATATGTTTTGTGCCCTTTTACCCTTATATCCCTGTTTCTATCACAGTATTTCCAGTCCTTTGCAATCTCCTATCTTTTCTGATAGTGCCAATGACCAAGGTGACTTGCCATACTGGGTGAATTGCCACTGCTATATTTGTTTTGCCTGGATAGCCAGAAAATAAGGTGAAAATTGAGAATGCAATATCTGATTTTCACCCAACTTATTCCCAGCTAGGGGTGTTACTGTCTAACCAATCAGTGATTTTGTCTGCATTCAGAGAAAATTAATTGTCTTTGAGACCTGTCAAGTTTGACTGAAATTACGCAGCAGAGCAAAAAAAACATGGGGGTATGAGAAGTGATGGATGTGCAGAAACCTGATAAGCACTGAACATTTCATGTCTTACCCAGGTTAAGCAAAGGCATGAAAATGACATGACCTATTTTATTTCCCATTTTCATAGCATAAATTAGGAACCATTCTATAGCTGCTTTTCGTCTGATACAGTTCCAAATGTCAATAAAACAACAATTGGCCTTTAAACCTAAGTACTTGACTGTCTGTCTGAAATTCCCTGTTTGAGTTTTCATGCTTCAGTTCTCAAGAAATTGTCATCACATCTTTTCTTCTGATGTAAAGGAGGTAAAACTTCACTTTTTTCCTATGTGTGGCTCCCTCAAGTATGTTTGGTCACATGGCTGAAGTCAGCGAGCCAATGGTTTTAGAAAAAAAAAAAAAAAGAAACGCTACTCTTCAAGTGAATTTCAAACTTATTTTATCTCTTAGCTGATGAATTAACTGACATGTTATAAATGTTTGTATAAAGAAATAGCAGGGGACATGCACATAACCATCTTCTTGCCCAATCATGCTACTTACCCGTTATTTAAAACACTAATTTTTATGTAACATACTGTTGCAAATATTTTTGACTATTTGACATCATTCAATTACAATGCTGAAAAGGTAGATCTGATGCACTCTATGCTCTAGTGACAGAAGTGCATGTGTATATATGCACATTTACTGTAGTAATCATATTTCATCAAATCAAATACCAGTATTCAATATTGTTTTCATCCAGAGAGGATTTTTTTGGTGCTTATGTTGAAGCAACAAAATTTTCAAACTGTTAGTAGCCTGCATTTTTTGCCTGTCTAGCTTAGGGGTGGTATTTCTTTTTGCTAGAAATCTGAGATCAGAAAATAACCACATGTTTAGGCAACAAAACTCAGCAAGTAACTCTGAATTTATTCTGTCACACTTTCCACAAATCTCGTCAGCTCCCAATAGACTCAGTGGTATATTATGTTGATAGGTCCATCAAGCATTTGATTTATGGCTAAATATTGACTTAAAACCTTGTATAAGAAAAAGAGATTAGATGAGGAAAAAGAAGTCCCCCTAGCCATTTGAAAATATTCATCCTAGTATTTGCCTGGTTTGTTGTCTTTACAGCTCAAATCCATTAAAATGAAAAAGCCCAGTCTATACATGAAAAGCTCAATTAGAGAATTGAGACTGGACCATTTGGGAAAGTATTTCAAAAAGAGCTTGAAACCATAAATTTAAAATTCCTGAACTCTCAGATGCAAAACATCTCAGGTGGAGATAGAACAGCTGACATGGCTTTCTCAGTTTCTTCTAGGTGTCAGGAACATTTTAAGATAATATCGATTGCTCAGCAGCTAGGTAACAATACTGCTTGAAAGCATCTATAAAATTGAATGCTTCTTGTATTCTGAAACACTTTTCCCTTAAGGGATCCTTTCTCTAGTGAAGTAACAGTTTTAATTTCTGCTTTCATCTCACCAGTCTTTCAGGTTGTCTGTTTGATCACATTTATAACAGTAAATATTTTCCCTGTTTATTTACTCACTATTTTTTTCATATAAAACTGCCTTACTTAGTCTTAGAGGTAAATATTTTGAATCTTTAAGGGCAGTTAAAACCAACACGGACCTACAAGTGGCAATTTTCCTCCTCTTTCTCTTCCACTCTGTTGGAGGGATAAAAGACTTCAGGGAAACCACCTGGAGTGCCCAGGTTAGTACCCTACTTTGAAGTGTCACTGAAGGAAGGAGTACCCTGTAAGACAGTTTAATTTTGTTTAAATATGTTATTGTCTCTGGAAAAATAGAGTTTGCATTAAATTAATGAGCATTAAATAAATGCTCAAGGATGGGTCTTGGTGGTGTCTGTGCATTTGCTACAATGCTTTCCAAAAAACCACCTTTTATTGATGACATGATGACAAAGGCAGTGTATTTGCAGGATGAGATATCATCATTGTCTTATGTACATTTGTTGTAAATACCCTTAGTAAATGTAAAATGTTTTTATGTGCTAGACTCTCCTGGAATACGTGGATGTGGATGGATAAAACACTGAAAAAAAGTAAACACAATTATATTTATTGTGGTTAAATTCTCATAAAGTACTGCAACTGTTTAATTCTGGATACAATTTTTTGATTATTTAATATTTCATTGTGCTAAGATATATTCAATATGTAAAGCAATAAATTCAGTTTGCTTGCTCTTATCATAGTTGCTGAATAAATTTTTCTGCCTTATAACAAATGGAGAGAGCACTTTAGCCAAAGCTTTGTACTTTGCAGGTGACATCCAGCTACAGAGCACTGGCTGTTGTTTGTCTAAAAGATTGGTATTAACTTATACATTGTCAGCAATGAAATACGTGGCTGACATGCAAAATAGTCAAATATACAGCCTCACTTTAAACAATAGTTTGGGTTTTTTTTTGTTGTGGTTTTTTTTGTGTTTTGTGGGGTTTTTTTTTGTGTTTGTTTTTTTTTTGTTTTTGTTTTGTTTTGTTTTGTTTTGTTTTGTTTTTTGTCTGAAAGGCAGATATACCAATGTCCATTTCTATGCAACATTTCTTGTGCAACCAAGGACCCGGCAGAGAATCAGTTACAACTACCTCCAATCAAGCCTAGGAGACAAATGTAAAGTGTTGTGTGGTTTAAGCCCAGCTGGAAATTAAGCCCCAGGTGCTGCTTAACTACCTCCACCCAGTCCAGTGGAAGAGACAAAAGGCAGAGATCCAGAGTTGAGATAAGAACAATTTACTGCAAATAGCAATAAGAGAAAAAAATAGAGTAACAGCACTGTTATTAACAACAAAGTAAAAAGAGGGTGATTTACATACAAAAAATTCTCATCTGACCTGACCTGGTGCCATGTGTCCTTCTGAGACAAAGAACAGAATGGCCCCCATCCCTTCCACATGCATGTTTGTTCCCTCCCAATCTCAGACAATGAAAAACAAGACTGGACAAACTTCTCCATTTGCCATTCTGTCCCCCAGAAAAGGGTAAAATGCCCACAGATGAGCCCTCTTTTTTCTCCACCCAAAGTCATACCCCCTTCTCAAAAGTAAATATCTCTTATTTCTGCCCTGCCAGTGATGATGTGGGTAATACAGAGCAAGAACCCAGGTGGGTCTAGGATCTGTCCCCTCACATCCTTGGCCAAAACACATATATGTACCACAGGAAATCCAGAAGTTAAAAGGTTCACTCATTGTGTCTTATTTACTTAAGTCATTTTGCCATGCCATCTCATTCTGAAAGACACTGGAAGTACTGCAGTATACAAAGCTGAAGCACATAGCTTCTTACTCTTACTTATAGACCTGTCTGTTTCTAAAAAGGTTGACTTAAGAACACAAATGTGGTTGAATTGCTATCACCAGTTCCTAAAACATTATGTGCTGAGGATCTTGACTTCAATGAATATACCATTTTTGCTCTACTGGTGACATAAGTCACCAGAGCTAGCAGAAAAACAAGCATAATTGAAGTGTGACCATCAGCCCAACTGTGTGATCTTGCATAGCTGAATTAAAGAGCAAATATAATCTAGTGGACTAGAAGAAGAGGAAGCAGCTCTGATTTCCCTGTATTTCCCTTCAAAAAATCTCAGCGTTCTGCTACTTTTTTGAACACACACTATGCCCATTTCAGTCACAATTTTGTCACTTATAATTTTACTGGTATTTATTGGAGGTCTTACTATGAGCCTCTGCATCCAGCCTCTTATGAGGACCTTCCCAGATAAAGTCAGTGAGGCATTCAGGGGCTCAGACACAAAAGGGTGAGCACAGTATAACCTGTTACTCTGTTAGTAAAAAGGCATAACTTATGCCAAGAGGTATGGAACCATGAGGGCACCACAATAACACAGGAATTCATGTCCAAATAAAAAGAGTGAATTCTGCTTTAAAGAACAGAGCTGTGTATTCAACATTTTGCCTCACCAGTTTTTGGCCTAATGTTGTGTTTCTTGTTACTAAGATTCAAGTACTTCAAGTGGTATGCTACAATAGAGGAGCTGGAGTGATTGATACAAAGAGTCCTCCAGGATAGTAAACATCTTGATAAAAGGAAAAAAATCCACCACAGTAAATTTCTGATTTAACAAGCTACGTATCTAGAGCCTCATGACACAGACCTGTCTTTTCAGTCAAAGGCTTGTCACAGTTTACTAGAGATGAAATATATACTCCTATAAATTACTTGATATCATTATAAATTTACTATGCTTCTTTATTCTCTACTTTTTCTACTTGTCTCAACAGGAACAAATTATTGTCACAAAATTTAAAAATTGCTCATGGTCATCTACACTGTCACTACTGATGTTGTCAAGGTGTCTGCATTAGGCAAACAAAGGATCTGAGAAAAATGCTCATGAAAATGGCATGAAACAAGTCCATGGGTGACACAACTAATTTTGACTGGAAATTTGATTTTTACGTTTGCCAAAGGAAACACAAAAAGCCCTAAAGGAGGCTTTTTTTATGTCATGGGAAAAAAGTCAGTTAAAAACATAAAAAATAAAAAGGGAAATTAGAATCACTGTATGACTACAAATTACCATTCCTAAATTTACAGTGAGATCAATATTTACTGTACCTAAATTTTGGAGTGCAGCCAAAGAGCCAGGGAGGAACCACAACTGAGACTGAATGTAAAGCAGTGATCTTAAATGAGTGTCTTTTGCTCTCATTGGTAAAGTTTCCATTGCTGTTAAATGTACTCTGGAGATTTACAGAATACTTCTGAGTTTTTTTCAGTGTACAGGGTGGGACACACTGATCAGCTTGGACAGTTATATCCTCTTACTCCTTAATTGTTGAGTTGCAGATACAAGAAAATTATTGAATTGCTTGCTTGTTTACTCTTCTTATCAAAGGAGTTTTGTGAAATGATAGTAAAAAGTCAACCGCTATCTCTACTAAAATAACTTTAATAATATCATGATCCAAATATTAAAATTATTAGAGAGATGTGTCTTCCCCAAATGAGGTGCAAACAAGACCAAATGCTGAAGTCAATAGCATGGATTTTTATTTAACTGTTAATAACATGGATTTTATTTAAATGTGAGGTAGAGGGAGGTAGAAAGAAATAGGGAAAAGGAAGAGAAGGAATGAAAGTAGAAAGGTACATAGTCACAATTCATTGGATCCGGTACCAAGGCTTGGTGTTGAAATGTCAGTATCTGGTGGTTGTCTTGTTCTGTCAGGGATGGGGGAAGCCCTGTCAAAGTGGTGGAGGAAATTCACTGAACAGAGTGTTCAGGTTCAGGTGGGAATATCCAGGTATGTTCCCTGAGGGGTTTCGCACTGAATGAGGTAATGTTGTGTACCACAGGACTGTTCAGGAGTGTCTGACACCTTCTACAGCCAGCTGCTTACTTCAGTGCAGTTGAGTCCACCATGGCCCATCATGGCCCATCAGCAGAAATGAAGACCTTCAGGCTATGAGTGAATGTCCCCTACTTTTCTGGCAGGGGAGTTATCACAGCTGGGTTCACTTTGATAAGGTCAAAGAGACAGGACCACACTTCCAGGGTTCTTTCCTCATCTTGCTCAACATTGAGCTTGTAGCCTGAGGTGGTGGGTATGTTCTGCCCCCTGCACCTGGGTGGTTGCTTTGCACATCAGCAAGCAGCTTGACTCCTGATTGCTTTAGACATCAGCATTGCAGGAAGTCTGGAAGCCACCTTCCCAAGACTAGAAAGTGTCTGCTGGGAAGTATTTGTTTAAGGGACTGGATGTTTCTCTTACTTCTGTATGAAGTCATGAGCTCTTGAAGACAAGAGATATTTTTCATGAGCTTGGATTATTCATTTTTGCACTTAACAAGAGAACTTGATGACTTCCTTCATCTGGGAGGATGTCCAAATAAAAATGACTATCAGTGATGTCCCTCTAACCTTGCTGGGTGTTCCTTATTTTCTGGTCAGTCTGTTGTATATACTTGGTCCTTTTCTCATGTCTGTCCAACAGCAGCACATTACATTCAGGGGGGAAATGAATTTTTCTGGACAAGTCCAAAAGCTTTTGCAAAGCAAGAGTACAAGCTTGTTTTTTAATAGTTCTTTTTCTGTATTAAAAAGACTTATAGATTTGCTATGAAAGATGCTACTGTGTTATCCTCTTGAAAAGAGGATTGTCTGCAATGGATTCCTTTGTCTGCAATGAAGACACCTTGTATTTACACTGCTAGATATCAGCTGTACTGTTCACAGTGTACAAGTCAACATTCAAAAGCAGACAAACCTTATTCAATGCTTACTACACTGAGACACTATACTAAGTGTTATGGCAAAATGCCTATTCAGATATTTTGATACCTAAATTTCCTTCATAGTTTCAGATGAATATTGTGTACTTCCTTTTTTTCTGCTTTGGGCTTTCTCTGACAAGGACTAGCACACTAACAAGGGAGATGGATGGGGTTTGCCTGTGTAAAGTCTCTAGGACCATGAACAGGTCGAGAAGATTCCTAAAAGATTCCTAAGCACCTGAATGACACAGGTGGTACAGGTACGAAAGGAACCAACTAGGAAAGATGTCCTCCTTGGTTTGATTTGTTAACAGAGAGGGTCTTGTGGCTGAAGTGCTTATTGGTGGCCATCCTGACCACAGACACCATGAAGCAATCATGTTTACATCTGGGGGCAAGAGAAAAAGTGCCAGAGAAACTTCAGCTCTGGATATTAGGAGAGCAGACTTAAGGTTACTCAGGGAACTACTTAATGATTTCCCCTGAGAAAATGCTTTTGAAAGTGCTGGAATCCATCTGTGCTGGTCACTTTTTAAGCCTCACATCCTAAGAGCACAGGAGCAGGATATTTTAAAATGTCAGAAGTCAAGCAGACAAGGCAGAAACTTGGCTTGGATGAGCAAGCATCTTCTTCTGGAGCAAAGATAAGAAAATAGAATATATGGCTAGTGGAAGCAAAGCCAGGCGACATGGGAGGAATAGAGATGCTGCTTGCCACTGTAGGGAGAAACTTCATGCAGCCAAAGCTCAACTGGTATTGGAGTTAGCCAGTACAGTGGGGGACAAAAGAAAGTGCTTTTTAAAATAAGTCAGTTGCAAAAGGCAGTTCAGTAATGACTTTGTCCTATTTGAGGAGGGACAAGGATCAATGTTCTGATCAGTGGAGGATGTGAGGGTATGAGGGATATGTTCTGAGCTGAGGCTATGAGAATGACAAAACCCTTTTACTCCTGAACTTGCACAGGATTTGTCACTCCAGATGGTTGATGCCAGGTCACTTGGGACTCCCCAGGACTCCATCCTAGCACCAGTTCTCTTTCCACATCTTCATGAACAACTTGGATGTAGGACTCCGAAGTATACAGAGTAAATTTGCTAAGGACAATGAATTGGGAGGAGTTATCCACTGCCTTAAAGGCAGAGAGGCCCTGCAGAGAGAGCTCAACAAATTAAAGGCCTGGACAATCACCAACCATATAAAGTTTAACAAAGACAAGTACTAGATTGCACCCTGGATGTATGTATGTACTGGGGAATGAGAGGCTGGAGACAAGGATGGCAGAAGGGACCTGGGGGTCCTGGTCAGTGGCAAGTTGAACATGAGGCAGCAGTGCCCTGGCAGCCAGGAGGGCCAAGTGTGTCCTGGGGGGCATCAGGCCCAGCATGGCCAGCTGGGCAAGGGAGGGGATTGTCCTGCTCTGCTCTGGGGTAGGGCAGCCTCACCTCCAGTGCTGGGGGCAGTTTTGGGTGCCACAACATAAAACACACATTAAGTTGCTAACATCTAAACAAGGATGTTGAAGGGTTTGGAGGGGAAGCCATATGAGAAACTGCTGAGATTCATTGGTTTGTCCAACCTGCAGAAGGAGGGACTGAGTGGATGCCTCATCACAATCTTCAACTTCCTCATGAGGGGGAATGGAGTGGCAGGGACCAATCTCTTCTCTCAGGTGAACAGTGATAGATCATGAGAGAACAGCATGAAACTGTCAAGGGTGTTTGGTTGAATACTAGAAACAGATTCTTCACCCAGAGCATGACTGAGCACTGAACAGGCTCCTCAGAGAAGTGGTCACAGCATTAAGCCTGCCAGAGTTCAGAAACTTTTGGGCAACACTCTCAGGCTTGTGGTGTGATTTTTGGGGTTGTCCTGTTCTGGGCCATGATGTGGACTTTGATGATCCTTGTGGGTCCTTTTCAAATCTGGATGTTCTATGATGCTAAGATTCTGTGATTCCTTGACTTTTTTTTTTTTTTTTTAATACCAAAATGTCACTGTGTTACAAAAGGGACACACTCAGATAAATGTCAAAACAGATCACTTTCATTTTCCCCTTTGGGTCAGACATGCTTCCTTCTTGCAGGAGCTATTTAGCACAGAAAAACAGATTCAAAAGCCTCAAGTGTCCAGTATGAATCTTATCTAATCCGCAACCAATGGTATTGCTTTTGTGTTCTGTAATAAATCAATGTTGCATTGTGACTTGATTGAAATGCACTGTATTATTCTGTCATGTTCTTATAACTTGAAGTCAGGTACCAATCACAGATCATAGGGTATTGTACTGACACTCCTAAATCACATTAATAAAGCCCATGGTGGGTATTTCTGTTAAAACTTTCTGTTGGTTTTTGTCCATCAGCAGGGAATTATTGCTGAATGGATACCAACACAGTGTGTAACACTTTCATGTCATTAATTTCCCAAGCAAATGTAATAAATTTTATTCTTCAAATGCATTATGTCTGTGTTTCAATATGTCTTTTTGTAAAGAAGGCATATTTTGCATGTGATTTTTTTTCCTTGTACTTTTAATTGGACTGATAACACTGTAAATTCACCTGTTAGCCCTTGTTGGGACACATAAGAGAGCTATAAGATTATGAAATTGTCTGGAAAGAGAAATGCAGTGTACATCACCTGTACAACAAACTAACAACAGAATCTGCAAGTAGTGCTCTCACCATGGAATTACTGTACAATTTCATACTGTAGGATACCTCAACATAATTTTTGTGCAGTAGATTCTGCCTATCTGTGGTCATCAGCAGCACCAGAGATGTAATACTATTTATAGAGAAAACATTACTAATTGATTTAACCCTTTGCTGGCTGTTGATTCTTTCAGTTGATATTTACAGAAAGTTTTATGTAGGAACTAAACAATAATAAAAAAATGCAACTTCTTTTAGTACTTCTAGGAGGAGAAATGTTGTAAACTCAAAATGAATTTAACAGTTAAGGAACAGTTAAGAAGACCTAGGATCGAATTTCTACTCTTCCACCACCAATATGGGTTGCCTTTACCTCTGCGAAAGATTATGCTACAAGGCCTTAACAAGTGCTTTTTAAAAAGGAATTTGGATGTATCTTACATGTAGCTGGCAAGAGTTATTTCTGTCATTTCATTTGGCAGAATTGTTTAGATGGATAACAAGTCCAGTAATTTTCAGTGTCCAGGGCAAATCCTAATATGTCCCTCATCTTGCAACACACAAAAACCAATACTGAATTATAGCAAAGGTCTTATACAGCTTCTGCTAAAGCCTGCCATAGACACAGATTTCTGTGTCTTTGAACTTTGAACATGCAGCATAAAACAGCAATTACTTATGCCAGTCCTTTAGGTTTTGCAGTAGATGCTCAAAAGGGAAATCATTAATTCTTCCTAAACTTGTTCAAAACCCTTGGTTTGCATTTTCATTAGTGCAGCTTGTGGTAAGCTCATCTCTATTAAACAGCAGAGAAAACTGAATGGCATTTAAACTACCCAGAGAAAAGGTTTTTTTCTTTCAAAAAGATGTGTTCCTGATACACATAGCATTTTCAGCCAGTGCAAAGGAAAAATAATTTACTGGCAGATCCTTGTGGAAAATAATTACAGGCAAAAAATTCTACATAAAACCTAATTACCTATTACCACTGTAAGGGTTGGGGGAGGATACACTTAGATGTATCTTTTTGTGCAAATTTTGTTTCAAAACGAGAAAACACTTCACCAGTCAAACCACAATGTCTGTTGCTATTGCTAGGAACTGATCTCTTAATCACAAAATATTTGTATCAGAATGACTACAGGGTTTAAACCAATGCAAATATTCTCAGAAGTCCCTTTACAAAGCAACTTTGTGCAGATCAAAAAAAAAATCCCTTTTTCTTGTCCAAGTAAATTACAGAGAACAGGCACAGTATAACTGGGCTGTGCCATAGAACCAATAGCACATGGCACCAAGAGTAGGTGGTGACACAGTATTTTCTGCTATCCTTTTTCTGTAGGAGTTCTGACATCTTTTCATATCTTTGACTTCCAGTAGGATTTACTGTGTCATTGGGATTATTATTTCTTTCATTCCTTTTTTTTTTTTTTTTTTTCTTTTTTTTTTTTTTTTTTTTCAGTTTGGCTCAAGGCTCAAGCTCCAGATGTTTTATTATTTTCATCTCAGATTGCTGGCAATTGCTTTCTGCCCACAGTCATAAAGCCATGCATTTCTGGCTTCTTGGTTCCCTGTTTGGAGGCTGGATTATCATTTGCTTGGCAGGGATGGCTGTAGGCATGTGGGGTGGGTGCTGCTGCATGGAGATCTGCAGTTTTGGAAGCTGTTTGTCAGCAATGCTTGGCAGACCTTTCTGGCTTCAGTAATGTGCTAGGACCCCACAGGCATCTTAAAAGATGAAAGGAAAGAGCTTAGCAGTTGTCCTAATTGCCAAATCCTGATTGCATCCCAGGTCACATTGCTTTGCTTCTTCATTCCTTCAGTGGAGACTAGAGTGCTGACTATCCAGTTATCCCAAACTAAATCCTTTCCCTTTATCGTTTTGGAGTCACCCAGCTGTCATGTCCCACTCACTATCCCTACATTTTCTGTGCAGTTACAGAGGTTCTCAGGCACAGCACACCTGACACTGCAAAGTATTGCTGGGCCATGGACACTGTAAAGCTACTGAGCTACTGACTGGCACTAAGCAGTGCTTCTAATAAAGCACAGTAATTGGAGCATGTGTCTAGGAAAGCCTCCGTACAAGTTACCAGAACCATCAGAGGTTACCTATATGGGAAAGCAAGAATTGTAGAAAAGCAAGAATTCATTCTCCATTGGAAAACATCAGTACTTTTATTAATGCTATTGCCTATAAAGGCAAAGAAAATTTGAATGAAAGGAATTGCTGTCATTTTCCCAAATGTGTAAAATGAATGCAGTAAAGGAACCACGTTGTTACAGCTGGCAATCATTAGCACTGACAACACAGGCTTGTCTTGACGAAATTATTGTAGTAATAAACACTGTCTTGCCTTAAATAGAAATCTTCTGCTTTTGAAGCTTGGAAGTTTCTGGTTTTACTTACGCAGGAAGTGAGGCTTTGTTTGTTTGTTATTGGACCCAAAGTTTTTGTTGTGTGCTACTAGGATTTGGTGTGGTTTGTGGTGGTGTTTTTTTTTTTTTTTTTTTTTTTGTTTTTTTTTTTTTTTTTTTTTTTTTTGGTCATCATTTCCTCCTCTAAAAGCAATTTAGTTAAATAATGAAAATGAAGCATTTTTCTGAGAATATACTTGTTGCTACAAAAGTGAGATGATGAGAGTAAAAAAAGTAAAAATTATAACATTTCAAAAATAATCACTTTGATTTCATAACATATTAATTAGCTGGCATTACCTACTACATTTAAATACCTTAAATGCAATGCATTTGGTGATTGAGATTCATGGTAAGCTCAGAATTTTTCAGTTCTGGAGAGATGAGTTCTAGCAACTCAAGCAAAGGGACTGGTATGTGTCTGGAGCTGTTCTTGCTGCAGAGAAGGCAAAGGCATCACCAGGGAAATAGAATGGGTGGGAGTGGGGTTGACTGTGGTACATGGCACCTCCAGCTGCTCTCCCAGGGACTGCAGCAGTTGAACTGACTTCTTGTACTTTGGAGAGTCAAAGTAAGCTGGAGTACTTTGGCTCTCCAAAGTACTCATTGTACTCTCCATGACCACTACCTGCAGCTCCAGAAAACGGGTTGTATGCCCTTGCATTGATTAAATAATATATTGCCATTTCTCTTTTTCAGTGGCTAGCTAAAGGAAGAGTCATGGTCAGTGGATGCTACCATCTTCATTTCTGAGCAATACATAAATCATTTTCCTGACAAATTCTAAGCATTCCTCTAAAGAAGAACAGATATTTATAGAAGGAAGGTGAGAAGGAGTATCTAGATCTTTCATTATATATGAATTTATATATAATCTGTCTGGTCTCTTGGTTTTAGGTTCTGGTTGTTTTTTTAGGATCTAGTGTTTCGACTTCAGTATTCATACATGATTTTTATTAGTTAGTAGCCTCTGGACAAACTAAGAGCAAACACTGGTTTTGTTCTCTCTATTGGTGAGTCATTCTCTAAGCTCTTTCTTTTCTCCATAATTTTTACTCCTAGAATTGTAAGGAATATAGTTACCTCAACTTGTTTCTGTTAATAGGCAACAGAATTTAATTCAGCATAGATCTGGAAAGTATTTTCTGGTTTAACCACTTATTGTTGTCACCAGAGATACAAGAATTTTCAGCAGGGACCACCTGGGATCCACTTCTCCATGGCATTTTAAAGTTGACACCCTTGACACGAAAAAGGGAAAGAGCTGTTAGCAGAGAATTTTAGAACTGCTGAAACCTGAGACAACTTTTTACTGAAGATCCAAGACCACCTGAATTTGATAATTCCTTTTTTAATTTTTTTTGATAAACATGTTCCCAGAAACTACTGGAGTGAAAAATAAACCTTTTGTTTCTGATTTCCAGAACGGGTTATTTGCTTGGAGGCTTTTGTTTGTTTTCTTGTGTTTTCTATATCTTGCTTTTTAAAAATAACTATTTCTATAAAAATAACTATAATTAACTATAAAAATAAAAATTTCATTCTTTTGCCCATAGCTGCATTGTCATTTAGGATTCCCTCTGTGAATTTTTTTTCTTCTTTCTCTAAATCCTAACTCAAAAGTAACCAGAAATAATTGGTAAGTATATTTAAATTTCAGTGTGATTAAAAAAAAATAATTGTAGATGATTCTTTTTCAATCCTATGGCAGATTTTCTGAAAAGTAACAACATTATGAATAAAGAACCAAACCAACATAATCCAAAAAACTGACAATACCCCCCTCCCCCCCCCCATTTAAGGGGGAAGTAGAGATCTTCCAAGTAAAATACTTCCTGGTTTACAACTTGTTTTGTTTTGTTTTGTTTTGTTTTGTTTTGTTTTGTTTTGTTTTGTTTTGTTTTGTGGGAGAGGTGGCTTGGAAATATATATCAAAATTGCTTCTTACAGTCTAGCATATGTTCTCAGGATAGTCAAGTTAAAAAATATGGAGAAGCAAACCAAGCATGTTATTTGGAGGCAAACGTGGAAGAGATGATTAGGAAGGATAATTAGGAGGTAAATGTAGTGCATTTTTTCCCCAAAGGTTTGTTATCTACTTAGGCCTGTACAGAATGAATTACAGATTATATATGCATTAGTACAATCTTTTATAATCTCATTAATATCAACTACCTTCTTGTCACCACAAACGGTTTTGTTCTTCCCAGGAGCTCTTCAAGTTGAGTTTTGAGGATCACAGACTTTTCTATGGGATCAAAGACAATGTTAATTTTTCAGATGATAAAAAAAATTATTAATTTGCTTCTATTTCTATCCAAATCAATGCTAAGTCTGGGTATCAATATGCAGAAACCAGGCTTGTGAGCACATGGATCACATCCATGGCAACTGAGAAAGGAGGACCATTTCCTGACTACCACCCTGTTCTTTAACTACAAATGTCCTCTTTGCCTCAAATTGTTGTTCCCTCATTTGCACAGGAAGTTACACTGAAGCTT
The DNA here is from genome assembly GCA_027886175.1 of Phylloscopus collybita. NCBI lineage: Eukaryota > Metazoa > Chordata > Aves > Passeriformes > Phylloscopidae > Phylloscopus > Phylloscopus collybita. Next base: position 8,418,943 of record JAJNNQ010000052.1, on the reverse strand, counting down.
CCCATAACAAAAAATTACATAGTCCTGTTTTCCTTCTTCATTTGTTTATTTACTTAGCTGGTGAAACGGAACAAGATAATGATAAACAATCAAACAAGACTAAGATAGAGAAATTATAAAACTCCAAAAGTTCAGGCTGTTCTACAGAGAAACTGTTGAATGTTTGCAGCTTAGACAAATTAGTTGTTTCTGAGAGAACACTGATACACTGAACTTTGTGTGATGTGAAATTTTAATGCATTTGATCCAGTGTACTTATTAAAATGTACTCCAAAACGTGTGAGAAATCACAACTTCTGCAGCTTCATGAGCTTTCTGGAGTTCCGGATGCAAGATTTTATTTATTCATCTCTCCATTGAGTTACTCCTTCATTTTTAAAGAGGTCTTTTTTTTTTTTTCCTGTCTTGTGGATTCAAAGATGTTTATCACCAGATGCTTCCTGATGCCAGTCAACCTTCACAAAGAGAGCTCATTTTCATGAAGGAGTTGTACTTTTCCCTAACAATACATTTTTGGAGTTGTGCTCTCAAATCTACATGTTGCAGAAAATATGATTATAAGAAGTTTCTTTTCTCTAAGCTAAGTAAGTCATAAAAATTGCTCAAACAGTTTCCCACTGAAATTGAAATCAAATCTGTTTTGGCTCATTTAAGGTACCTGGGTTGACTAGGTCATATTTTGCTTGCAACTCAATATGTCCTTACTTCATGGTGCTGCTCAAAAGGTAACTTGGATTTTCTGTGTCAAAACTGGAACTTGCTTACACTTGTTTTATTAACCTAGTTTTATTACATTCTTTGAAGTCACTGAAGTTTTACAAAAAATGCTGAAAGCACACTGAGTGCTGAATTCAAATTACTTATTCAATAACTTATCTAGAGTCCCTTTAAAAAAGGAGTCACACAGAAAAGATGAGAGGTGATGGGTAAAAATTACTCCTGGGGAGATTCTGATTGGACACAAAAGGAAAATTTGTTTCACAATGAGAACAGTCAGCCATTTAGAATGATCTCTCAAGGGAAGTTCTAGATTCCGCAAGAGTAGACACTTTTGTGCAGCTGTCAGATTCCAGACATTGCTCTTGAGTCCCTCTTTTAAAGAGGATACAGCAATTCAGGGTAACTAAAGGTGACAAAATTTGGTTTCACACCACCCAAATATGCAATTTAGTTTACCACACTTGAATTAGGAGCTTTCTGTATGATGTGGTATCATACATGAGCAAAGGATGGAGCAACTGGCTGAAATATTGACCAGCTTCTCTCTTTCCAGTGCTGATGTGTTATGGGTGTCACAAACTCTTTAAGATGCTGTACAGCTTCACTATGACATCTGAGGTCCTGTTCTGTGCTGAAAGCAGAAACAAGAGTTGCTGCTTCCTTCCTCTCTTCTTAATTTATTAAAAAGCCTAATCAGTTAAAAAAAATGAGTAAAGAATTTAAAAAGGAGTATGAAAATGGGGAAGTATTACATACTACAGAAAGCATACTGAGAGTTGAGCTGGCAGAGGTGACAAAATTTTGGTCCTATTTATGATGCACTATTACAGTCTATGTTTTTGAGTTATATTCTAGGTTTAACAGGTAGTGATGAGGACAAAACTCTGGAAGTCTTGTCAGGTGGTGGTACACCAGTTGAAAATAGTTTGGGTAAAAAGTTGCAATAATAAAGTCAGAAGGTCACAAAAATATAGAATGTTATGGGCAGACAGTGTCAGCAAGCCTACCATTATATCTCTTGACAAGTCAGTATATAATTTTAGCTAAAAAATTTAGTAAGATTGAGGGAGTGGGAAATTCCTTTCGAAAGTCTCTGTGTCTCTTGTTGACATTTTTAAAATGAAATGTTTTTAACTTCCTATTTTAAAATGGACTGTCATTTACCTCATTAAAAAAAAAAAAGGAAAAAGCACCTATATGCTTAGAAAAAACACCCCAACAAATAACCCTGAAGCTAAAAATGAGCTGATAATAAATAATTAACAAACTGGGGGTAGGTATTGCTGACACTGTATTGCTCTAGTACAGCAAAATCTAAAAACTCATCAGTTAATTGCTGCTGAAGAGATTTAATGAGATTTTATAGAAATGCTAATTTAAATAGTTAGCATAAGTGAAAATTATCAATATCACACTTTTTCAAACAGTTCATACATGATGAACCAACAGACAATAGGCTGACTTCTGAAGCTTATATTTTCTTAAAACAAGACTTGCTCTTGATGCTCAATATGATGTTTTATTCCTCTTTAAAGTGACTATTCAAATATGGAGGCTAAGCTGTTAGTGACTCAGGTTCAAGTAAGGTAAGTCTAAACACTTTTACCCTGTCATGAACCTAAGTGTTTCATATTTTAATTGACAACATTCACATCGTTGAGCTTTTCATTTAGACTTTGATAAAATCTGCTCAGAAAGGCAGATGGCAGGCTGTTATTTTTAATTCACAAGCAATGTTAAATATATGCCATATGTTATAGAACTTTTCAGGCACAGCCTTTTGAATGCTATCATAATAAACTTACAAAATTACATAAAAGGGAAATCTGATAGAGAACAACACCATTGCAGTTTACATTTTTGTAAAAGGAAATAAAAATGACCAGACTTCCTTCTTGCCAAAATATAATCAAATCACCAAACAATCATTGAAACATCAAAATTGGTGCAGAAGGGAAGTATTTGTGGGCTTCTGTTATCTGTTGTTTTGCATCTAGGAAGAAGTCTCTGCATGCACTACATACACTGAGATGTTTCCTTGTAAAGAGAGTGTTCATGATGTTTTACCCTACTGTATGTAGGCAGCTTCATGTGTAGGTTAGTAATAGTAATGAAAAAAAAATGGGCTGAAGAAAAAAAAATAGTTTTAGTATACTTTGAGATCACAGCTGTTGTCAAAAGAGATTCAAGTTACAGCTTCCGTAGAATGAGAGCTGTGGAAGCTGTAGCATTAATTGTAAAGCAATTCTGAAATATTTTCTGTTTCAAAAAAATATGGCTAATGGATTTATGGCAGTCCACAATCTGCTCTAGCAAAGAAAAGTATGCTGTGCTTCGACAGCTAGCAGGAGACCCATATCTGAAAACACTGTATCCAACATGTTCCTGAATTTCTCATGGATTTCTGGCCTGTGAGTTTTCAAGAGCAGCTCAAAGAGACAGACAAGGCACTGTGTATAATAACAAGCTTTTGAATTCAATATGATACAGAGAGTGAGATGTCTCCTGGGAAGGGAAAAACATCTCTGCAGGTCAAAGTGGGGAGAATGGTGTCTTAGAAATATTTCTGTGTGTGAGCAGGGAATGCAACCTCACAAATCTAGTGATTAGTTGCGCCTGAAGTTCTCCTTGGAGAGTCCAACAACCAGCACTGAAAAGGGAGGACATTCAACAGCTCCTGTGCACCCATGATCAGTCTGGACTAGCACAGTAAAAGTGTCAGCTGGGCCATCACAAGCAAGCATTGTTGATTTGGTCTTCTGTTTTGCATGGTAAAGTTGCTGGGGTCCTGAATTTATTCAGCTGCTGAACACTGCTTGAAGCCACTATAAGTGAAGCTTTAAAGTAAGGGTATAAATGTATGTGCAGAATGCCAAGAACATTTCTATACAGTGTAGAGATGGATGAATTATTCATTATGAATAATTCATAACACATTTTTTGACATTTTTCTGGAATAAATTTCATTTTTTTAAATTATTCATAATATCACCCAATAATTCCTGAACATTTTATTACCAATCATCAGAATACTTTCACAGGTTCTTGGTTTCTTTCTTCGTTACTCATCTTGTTCAATGACACCTGATTAACCCAGCCACTTCTCTAATTTTTAATATCTTAGGCCACAAAACCAGTAAATTAATGAGATCCAGCACTGCTATGAAAGCTGTTAGAGAAAGCGCATAACCTTCCTTTTTTAGAAATACTTCCTTTTGTAAACACCCCTGCACAAGATTAGATTCACAGAGATAAATTTGGTTATAAAAGATAGGTTTCTAGAACTTCAGGTAATATTGTTTTTCAGTATTGATACTGAGACAACTACCAGTTGAAGTGGTTTCCAAAGTAATGGCTGACATTCACATTTCTTAAATGGAATTGATCTAAATCTAGTTTTCAGGTAAATGTGGGACTAGTTAACTAAACTCAGTGAAGACATATGACTGCCCAAGCTGAATAAGAAATAAATTAATTCAAACTCAGAACCAATCTTCAGTAGTATTCAGCTATAAACAGGGGCAACAAGTATAGATTCAGAGCTATACAGTGGTTAGAGTCTAGAAACTGCATGTAAAACTCTAAGGAAGAAATCTACATCTTTCTATCTGCTTGGTATGCACCTAAGGAGCAAAACCGCTACTGAAACATCAGAGCTTTGGAGAGATACCAGTAAGCTAAACGAAAAAAAGTAAAAAATGTCACAACAAGCAGCTCCAGTCAATGAACTTCAGGTCTGGTGGCAGCTTTAGATATATATCTGCTAAAAGCATCCAGTCACATATAAACTCCCCTAGATGCTCTGGGCTATTTCCCATCCTTGCAAGTTAAGTGGTTGGGTGAATAAAAATAAGAATTAAAAAAAAAAAAAAAAAAAAAAAAAAAAAAAAAAAAAAAAAAAAAGAAGATAAGAAATACAACCTTTTCTTGCCCAGTTTCCATGGAAATGAAAGTGGAAAGACTGCTGGCAGTCAGTAGCTGAGTGTGAGAAGTCTCACTTGCAGATGTCAGTTCCTCACTCTTAGCTGAAAACTGCAAGTGTTGGTTTAAAAAATCATCTGCAAATGATATCTCCAAACTCTGTGGATTAAAAAAAAAAGTTGATAAACTAGTTTTAAAATGGGAGCATTTAAAATGTAGAAGTCTTTACATTTCCATCCACCTGGCTGCTGAGACACATTCTTTTTGAAAGCAAAGATGTGGTGACTGCATTTTCAGTTACTATCTTCTGGACTTCCCTTTGGCTCAATAGCTTGAGTTGATTACTTTGCTGAGTATGCTGAAAGCCTTCCCCACTTAAAGGAGGCACATGATTTCTTACTGATTTAGTAAAGCACTCATGGACTCTGTTTAGATATGGATTGTTAAGATCTACATTAATTAAAACATAGCAAGGAAATGAATGGATCTAGTTTTAAATCAAGATGTGATTGTTTACATGTAATATCTTTCAAGATTACTAACACATTTGAAATAAAGATTGAAAAACTTTCTCAATGTCTTGCAAGAATTACCTGGTTTAGATCCAAGTTTACAGTTGTTAAATTGTTTAATGTAAAATAAAATAAATAAATATTTTTCCTTCATATTACAAGAAAGATTTGAAACACTTGCCAGTTGTATCCAATGCACATTCTCTACAGCCTATAAAAACTCTCTTCAATGCACTTATTCCACTCTGTGGAATAACAGGCAATTTACTGTTCTTAAATACTACATGGAGAATAATGACTGTTAGGGATTTTCCTGAAGATCACAGTCTTAAAGACAGCATATTTTTTATGTCATACAATATTTATTATAGTAATGCATAATTTTCCCTGGAATGACTGTCTGCTAGTGGGCTAAATGAGTAAGCAACTAACTCATTCACAAACAGCATCATTAGGAGCTGAGGCAAATAAACAGCTGATCTTGCTTGTCCCCTACAATGAAGCCTTGAGAGTAGTTTTCCCTTTTTTCTTTACACATTAGTTCAGCTGCTGTGGCAGGTGGAGTATTCTCATCTCATTAATCAGGTGTGGGTTACTGAGGAAACTCTATAAATTTGTGTTCTGGAGATAGAGACAGTATAATCCATAGCAAGCCAACTGCAGCACCATGAGGCTGCAATGGAAATAAGACCTCCAAATATAGCATACTCCAAATATTATGAGGCATCTTTGATGGAAGCAGTATCACTTATGCAATGAGCAAGATTATCACTTAAACCATGGGAATATAAGAGAACAGAAAACAAAAATGTTTGTAGTAAACTTTCTGATTGTATGGTAACAAGTATAGAAGAGTTTAATACATAAAACCTGCCGGTCTCTGCTTCATGGTTTGACTCAGAGAAGCTATTGTTTTAATTCTCTGAACTGATGTGATACGCAATTACAAATTTCTTTTTCTGATTTTAAATTATAAAGGAAAAATAGAAGAAACTTTTCTACAAGCTTTTCTTTTACTGCCCTTTTTAGCTATTCTGACTTCATATGACCAAGATGTCCTGGGGGGCATCGCCAGCATCACAGCATCACCAGCTGGGCAAGGGAGGGGATTGTCTCTCTCTGGTCTGTGCTAGGGCAGCCTCACCTTGAGTCCTGTCTGCAGTTTTTAAAACAGATGTTAACCTATTAGAGAGCACACAAATAGGGGCCAAGAGGATGTTGAAATATCTGGAGATGAATTTTTTTGAGGAGTGCTGAGATCCCCTGGTTTGTCCAGCCTGGAGATACTGAGGGGTGACCTCATTACGGTCTTCAACATCCTCATGAGAGGAAACAGAGGGGCAGGCAATGGTCTCTTCACTCTTGCGAGGCGTGGTGGGACTTAAGTGAATAGCATGAGGCTGTCTGGAGAGATATAGACTGGATATCAGGAAAAAGCTTTTCCCTCAGAGGGATGTTGAGCAGTGGAACAGGCTCCCAAGGGAAATGGTCACAGCATCAAACCTGTCTGAATTCAAGAGGTGTTTGGACAACACTCTCAGTCACATGCTGTGATTCTTGCAGTGTCCTACTCAGGGCCAGGAGCTGGACTTAATGGGCCCTTTCCAGCTCAGAATATTCTCCCGTTTTGTGATTCCTGACACACACTGCTTGCAAAAGAATGTTCTGAGGGCATACAGGACAGCATATAGCTTTTGCTGGCTTTTTTACTAAACGCCAGTACAGCAGGCATTTAGAAGATATTTTGCCATGTATGAACACGTGATAGGGATGAAGCTGCTAAGTGATCTAACTAGTCAGGAGTGGCGTATTTTTAACCAAGTTCACAGACTGTAGTGAAAAAGCAGTTTTCAAAAAGATACTTATGTGACACATTGGACAATTTAAGCTGTAAGTTAATTTCTTACTGCTTCTATAAGCACAGTGCCAATATGACAGAAACTTTTAAAAAATGTGATGATGAGTGACAAAGAATTCATATTCAGCTAGCATCTGAGATCAGGAAAGACCACAACACCAAAAGCTATGTACAAAAAAAATTGCAATTAATGACATCGAAAATTTTGCTTAAGTGGGCACAAACAGTTATGCTTCTATGCCCTTCCACACTATCCCTTGCTCAACTTTTTATTTATATAAAATATTTCATATATCTGTAAAGTACTGGACTCCACCATGGTCAGACTGGTCTACCTACGTGATAGTACAGCAGGAGAATGAATGGAGTTGAAATTGTTTGATAGTATCAATATACAAGTAATAAACATTGTGCCGTTGTTTCATGTATCAACAATAAAATTGTTCTTTTTAATCCAGAAATATATATGTACTAATCAGGTGCTTTGTCATTTTTTTTTCTGACCTTAAAATCTTCCCCATTCTTCTGCTTCTCATTGAGCATTCCTAAGCACAAAGACCCACAAAAGAGTGAGATCAAAGGAAGATTTCCATCGATTTCAGTAGACTTTCAATAGAACTAAAAGAAAAAAAAATATCACAAATATTTCATAAAATGGTATACATTTAAATTTTAATAGAGATGGGAGGAAATGTTGCTCTTATTTATGTTCTATAACCCCTATCCCCCTGAGATAATCGAAAACATTTTCCCTACTCTTTCTTTTATGGGGATTGTGGAGGAAGAGACAGAAAGATTCTTTTGAAATGCATGTCTGAAATCTTGGGGCCCATTACCAAGTCATTAGTGAACACAAGCCCCTGTGATGAAATTTTGCTTAAAAATTGTTCATCTGAACTCAGGAGCTATTTGGTTCACAGCAGCAACCACTGCCAATTTGAACTGATTGATGGTACACATACCTAGTTGTATTACTTTTTCTGTTTTCTTCCAATTCGTTCTATCTAATTCTTCAGATAATTCAGGCTTTTTTAAGTTTTGGAAGTAATCTGGCTCCATTTTATTAAGAAAGGAACTTCAAAATAATACTTTGATTAACTATCTGTGCTCTCCATCCACAAGACTTCTTCAGTCAAATGCTCCATTACAAGCATGCCACTGTAGCTCATGACTGTGATCAAATGTCCCAGTAGAAACGTCTTTAGGCAGGCAGGATCAAAACTACGTCTCGTGAGCCAATGCACCCAACCAGATTTCATACTGACCTTCCCCCAGGAAACGGAGAACTTTTCTCGTAATTTGCATACAGCTGCAAAGTGTCGCTCAGTGCAGTCTTGAAGTTTCTCCCATCAGTTCCTTGCAGCATTTTAATCAATAATTTCTAATGACAAATGACAACAGTGAGAAAGGCCACCCTGCTAACTGTACGAATATCATAAAAATCGAGAAATAAACAAGAAATGTCACAAGCTTTCCAGTGAATGTTCCACGACATACTGTTTGTGTTAGACCGCTAATCAGTCTTGATTCTATGATAAATTTGAATACTAATCCCTTCTGAATAGGGATTAAGCTTCAGCATGTAGAGGAGGGATTCATTAGAATTCATCTCATCAAGACACAGCTTGAAAAAAGTTGCACAGCACTTTGTACCTCAGACCTTTCTGTGCTGACAACCAATTGCCAAACCACCACTCAGCGGCTAAAATCAACAAACTGCAACTTATGAATGCCTATATTTTCTCAGTCAGAAATGATGATATGTTGTGTTGCTGTCTGGAGAAGATTGTCTTTAGGCAAAGTGCTTTCTGGTTAGTTACACTAGACAAACCATCAAACAGTCCTGAGAAAGATGACAATAAGTAAGGGAAATTCAGTGGAGATCATGTTGACAGAGTATGAGCATGAATGTTTTGAGGCACCATCTGTTGATTTATGTATCATTGGCCCACTTATTTCACTATTGTGTGGGCTCACAATAGCGAAATTACTTAATTGATTCAGCATGAATCAGACTATGTATTAATGCATTGCTGGAATCCCCTTTCCCAGGAAACATACACACTCTGGAATAACTTTGACCTTCTCCAAATCGTATCCATGCAAAGGAAATGGTAGCTGATGCAAGATGTTGTGTGTGCTTAAAAGCAGTTTCTATTTCTTTAGCTACAGGGTATAATCATTGAGTGTTTTGACTACAGAATTAGTGGGGCAAACTCTCCAAACTTTTAGGACTCATTTCTCAGTGTCAACTAAAGTGGCATAGCTTTGATGAACACATGGAGATTTACTGATCACATAAGCTGAATATCTTTGGAGTAGTCCATGACACACTCTGCTGTTGCAGGGAGAAATGTCTGCAGGCACTCTTAACTGAAATGCTTTGTTTACAGCAAATTGTGCATGGCTGTGCAGCATTTACAGTTCTGCATGCTCTGCAAGTGCAATATAGCCATACTCAGGAACTCTTTCACAAATAAGTCTCTTTCTCTGTCTGTCTGACAGTACCCCAGCAAAAGAGTAGATGAAGAGCGAGGGGCAGAACAAAAGTAACCTTGAGACAGGTCATTATTCACAAGTTTCAGCTTGTAAGGAGCACTTCACAGTTCAAATCTCATTCATTATAAGCAGCAGAAGTGTTAGCTAATTAATTTGAAATGTGTATAAAAAATCAAACAAGAATTCAGATGTAGAATCCTAACACTGTCACACCAGCTGGTGTTGACCACTTTTGACTGCAAGCTTCAAAATCAATGTGCTGATCTCACTGACCCTGTAATGTAGTTGCTTCATCTGGAACATTAGATATTGACCCATATGGGTTTTGTACCTTTGACACACTCTTCAATATATTCCCTTCTTTTGAAGACAACTTCAACCTGAAAGTATTCTTTCAAAGAGAGAAAAGCAGCCATACAGTGTGCACATCTGTTTGGGAAAAAGAAGAAACATAACAGTCTATGAAAATTTCTATCCACGTCACTGTAAAACTGTGGATAGGTACCAGAAGTGCTGGTACCAAGCACCATGACATGGCTGATGTTAAAATAAATGATATTACTAGATAGTAACTGTCATAATTTTAGATTACTGTGAAAACCTGAAGCTTTTGCACATAATGCACTGATCCAGAATTTTTCAGTAAGATACCACTTATTGTCCCCAATAATTAAAATTTTATTGTCTATTTTCCTTGTCTGTGACTCATGACAGAAAGCCAGATTCTCTTTGAGGTTGGTTAGACAGTGTCATTCAAAATGAAATGTACAGCAATGTCAAATGTTAAAAAAAAAACCCCAAAAGCCACTGGCAAAAGTGCACATAAGGAAACCTAGACAAGTTGCATCCAGAGATCTTGGGATTATTGAGCACAGGTAAGGATTCTATGGTTTGAGTGTCCTAGCAAGAACATCTGCTTCACCCAAGACCATCCCTTCATCTGGATGCATAGAATTTCAAAAAGAATTCAGTCAAATGTTGTGATGTAATTTGTTTCAATACGTTGGAGATTTTTCTCACAAATTCTTAAAGTAGCCTAAAAGCTCCCTACCGTGAGAGAATGTCTTAAGAGGAAACTTATTAGTAAAATAAATGTTGGTTTAACATGAAAAGTCTGTCTCACAAAGCTAGCAATATTTACTTATTGCACTGGATTTACCTTCCAGGGTGCTAAAGCTAACACTAGCTTTTTCACGAAAGAAGCTGCTACAAAACTGCAAAGGCCCTTAAATACTATCTGTTCTGGACAATGCACTGGCACATTCTCCACCCTACAGATTCAGCGACAATAAGCGCCCAACTGAGAAGAAAGTCCAGGAAAGATGTGTTAGCTGGCAAGTGCAGGGCAAAGGGTCTGCTCTGTCTTAGCAGTGAAATCTGACCATAATTGACTAGTCAAATATTTCCACAAGTCAGCTCTGCGTTTGAACCTTGTGGTCAATTCATATTGTGGATAATCACACAAGAGACAGAAAAGAACAGTAATTTTTTCTGCAGTAAAGTCAAGCTTTCTCTTGCTATCAGAGATAAACTCTGATAAAATGTCATGCTCATTATATATTTTTTCTGTTTCTCCTGTTGTCATCATATAGTTCTAGTGTCTTTCAGAAAGCAAACATATGAAATCTTGTATGCTGTGTAAGTTTTACACTTGAAATTTGGTGAGTTTGTTAGACTACATAGAACAGAAATTTTGTTACAACATAAGAAAAATAATTACATGTAGTACATAGGAGGGTGAAATGTAGTGTATGAAAGTGAACTTTAAACAGAGGCTTATTTGCTAAGAGATTTGTTCAAAAGGGGAGTTACATAGCCATCATTTCCTAATAGAATATGCTTCAAGGTATATCTGAAAAAATAATCCTACATTATCCTACATTAGCATAGCGAAAAAAGCTCTGTAAGATTATCCAGTCTTTCTCTGTGCTAATACAAGATGACAATATTCTTGAGAACCTAGCCAGTTCAATATTAAATGATTTATATGTTGAAAACTCTGCCGTACTCTTGGGAGACTTGCAATCCATCAGATGTCACTTCCAGAGTAGTGCTCCTGATCCTGATCTTTCTCCCAGCTTTATTCTAATACCCTGAAATTAGTTGTGTTTCAACACCTGTGAGTAACAACCTCAGTTCTGTGACAATAGTTACAACATCAATTGGTCACAAATGGTTTGGGTTTTTTATCATTTGGCACCTATTCAGTCAAGCTATATACAAGCAGCTTGTCAATTCCCCCTTGTAATCCTCCTCTCTTTGTCCTGCTGACCTTCAAGCTGTTCTTTTCAAAATTCCCTTCATATAGCAAGTCTCCCAAAATGCCTGCAACTAGAGATCTATAGCCACTGTAAGGTATTTAGAATTATTTTCTCTATGAATATTCCTCTGTGTGTAGGTCAAAATTTATCAATTTTTGGTTTTGTGTTTTTCCAGGTTAAAGAATGGCTAAGCATCTAATCTGTTTTGCAATGGTCAAAGTGTTGTGTCTCACCATTAAATTGTCTTGGAATAAAATAAGTGAAAGCAGTTAGAATGGAAGGAAACTCTGTGGAGCCACTGAGATGAGAGGAGAGTGTGATTATGTGTTGCTATATTCAAATTATTTACTCTATAGAAGACCTGTGAGTTGGGGACAGGCAACAAATCCCCGTTTTAGAGATGAAAAATAGGTAGAGGGAAAGACTGAGGCCATTTCTCAGGTATGACCACATATTCCCACTGAATTCAGTGTAATTTTGTTGTTTAAATAGGCTGTTTTCTCTCAAGTGTGTTGATTTAAATTTTTGGAACATTTGACCATGCAGTCTGCATATTATCCTAGTTTTAAAAAATCAAATGGATAACTCTAAAAGTGACTAATCTGAAATCTATGGAGCTCCGCGACCAAGAAGTTACAGAGGAACAGTAGGATTTTAAGAAGTCTCATCCTTTTTGTTTCTCTTTACTTATGAAAAAGTAAAACAGTGGATTATTGAAACTGATTTATCTGGAATCCACTGGATTACTAACACCAGCTAAGTCAGGCTGCTATCTTAAAAGTAAATAATAAATGTTAATGAGAAAACAAATGAGAAAAACTAAAACATGCAAACAAGTTCTAGTCTGCAATATTGCACTTGATGATCTTTTCCAACCTTAATGATCCCATGAATATTTTTTGTTAGATTAAATTTAACACCAAATAATAATTAAAATAGCAGATTTAGTATCAAGGTCACCTTTGTGTCCATGTTGTGAACATTGCTAAAATCAGGTGACATATAAATATGAGGTGCAAATTATTTTAGGTAAGTGACATAATGATAATATAAGGATAGTGTTTATGGCAAATAATGGAGATTATTTTAAATGGGAAGTAATGATGACAACTGCTGAAAACATCAGGTGATTCATCCTCAAACTAAGTAACATGGGTAGAGAGCTAATGTTTTCCAGTGTGAGGATATGCCAATGCAGTGGGTAGAGGACATTGACAGTCACAGAAGGCAGGACCATGATGAGAATATGCTTAATATCTGTCTGAATACATATGATATTCATTGCCAGACTTGTACAGAGTTTATAGTATCTGGTATTAGGATAAATAATGAGAGAGAAAGCAAATGGTCTGTGCAGGTCATGTGGCTGTATCAGAAAAATATTGGCATTAACGATTTCTTTGTATTTGCTCATCCTATGCAAAAAGGAGACAAAAAAGACACTAGATTTTTCTGCACCCTATTAATTTTGTTTGGGAAGCATACATTTTGTCACATTCATCTTGGCATTTACATCTTCCACTCTACCTGGAAGCAAGGAGATAATTATCGATGATGTCTGGTCTCTTTTTGAATTGAAATACTTCTCTACCTCTTTCATGTAATGCCTTATTAAGTTTATATCACAATCTTTTTCATGTAGTAGAATATGTTTGATCTCCAAGAACTTTATTCCTTAGTACGTCTGATGAAAAAAAATGAAATCTAGATGCCTTTTGAAAGATTGTCCTGCTTTGCTGAAAAGTAAATGCTTTTTTTTGAAAATTAGAGCTCTAACACTTCTTGCTAAATATATATATCTGTGTGCCTCTGTGTGTGTGTCTGTGTGTGTAGGGGGAAGAGTTTTATTATTGTTACACTGGGAGCTTGTCTTGGTTTAAGAATGGTTCTCCCCATTTTTCTCCAAAGAGCAAAGATCACATGTTAAGGTAAGAACAATTTACTGGAAACAGCAATGAGATAAGTGACAACAAGAATATTAATAGCAAAAGTGTACAAAAGAAAGAGTGATTCCCAGAAGAATGCTCACTGGTCTCGACCCAACCATAGCGGTGCCAGCCCACTTTTCCCTCTGGCTCAGGACTGGTGCCCTGCTACCATGACTGGTCTGTTCACTGTGTTTGCCTGACAAGAAGAAGCAGGTGAATCCCTTCCCCTGCCTCTTGCAATGTTGTGAGGTGGAATAGAATATCCTCTATGTCATGCCCCCTCCTGCTTTTGGCTACTGCAAAAATTAACCTTATTCTGGCCAGAACCAAAACAGAAGTCTCATTGTAAAGGCACAAAAAACCAGGTTGACAAGACCTATTGTTTAACAGGTTTAATATTGTTTATTGTTTAACTTTTCCCACATTGCCCTTAATGTATTAAAATAATTTTTAGAGTAAAATGGGCAAATTCTTGCTAGCAGTGTTCCTGATTACATAACAGTTCAGAAGACTAATAAGCTCTATTAATTTTTCTAATGCAGAAGGATGTAAAAGGTGAAAGATAGAGAGAAAGAAATAGAAAGACAGGTGCAGGGGGCTGGGAAGGAGAGTGTGAGAGAGATTAGTGAGAAAGACCACCACATGAATTCCACGGTGTCCAGCCGATCGTTCTTCACCCGGGTCTTCTCGGCAATGGAGTTTCCAGACTTGTTCTTTGAGGGCACCACATTTATACAGTACAAGTCCCAGGTATCTGTGAGGCATGGATGCACAGCTTGGGCTGGCACATGTATAAGGACTTGCTTCCATCCCCACAGTTTCCTGAATTTTTGTCAGGATAGGTTACCCAGGTCTGCCTCCCCAGGCCAGAAACTAGCATCTTCCCGTTTTTGCCGTCTATACTTGCTTCCAGTTCTCACAATGGGAATTCTTTGTCTGGTAGTTATCTTATGGGAAGTTGTTTCTGCGTCTTTGACAGTGTTTTGAGACAGGTAACTGCGTTCTATTACAATGTTCTATTTACTTACAACAAGTAAAAACGCCGTGCTCTGTTAAAGTACATGTGCACAAAGCTCATAGACTGCTTTGGCATTTGTGCTGAGGGTGAGTACATGAGCTATCACCAACAGTGAGTATAATTACACTATTTTTCTGTTCTAGGGAATGATTCTCCTTCTGTGTGTCCTGTTTTACATCTCACAAGCTTGGAAGAGACAAAACTGATGGAAAAAAAGAAGTAGAAATACAGTTGGACATGTATAACACCTAGCTTTTCATTTGGGGGCTGCCAAGCTTATGATAAACATGACTGAATCTTCCATGGAGAATCACTCATCAAATATTTTCTATCCCAGGGAATGCCAGTTGTGAAAGAGGATGTCCTTGCAAGAAGAGATGATTTTTCTATTTATTTGAGGTCATGTGTTGACTTTGAAACTTCTCCACTGGTAATGACTAGAAGACACAAATTTAGACACACAGTCATGTAGTCCTATTAGAGCTTTGTGCTTAGTTATGGCCTTCTTTCGCAGTTGTGGAGAATTTGATTTGCATGTGGATAAATACCACAAATCAGTCTAGGAACTACGAGGTTTATTAATCAATATTGCGAATGAAAGGCTGTTTTTCAGAAAAAAACTTTTTGTTGGATATAGTTTGTTTACTTTTTTCCTCTCAACCTTAGAGCCTTTTGCTGTACACTATATTGTGTGCAAGTACTTTTAGCCTTTAGGTATCTAATCTATATTTTTATAGTCTGTGAGTTTGATGTAGTCAAATCTATGGCCTTGTTCAGTTGCTGCAGAAGTCAATGAGAAAACTGGCTCAGACAATTAGATGGTGTTCTCTTTCACCAAATCATATATCAAAAAACTCTGGGAAATCTTCTGATTCCATTTAAATCACCGTGAGAACCCACTAGGACCAAGATCTGACTCAGTGTAAATCAGAAGTGATATAAAGAAAGAACAGTGAAGAGAAAGAGCAGCAACACACAACTTTGTGTGCAACACTGGTAACCATTTCAAAGCACTAACCAAGTGGTTCTCTCACTTCTCTACTGGAGGAAAAGAAGAGCTAAGAATCGTGTCAGTGTTTAAAATGACTACAAACTTTGTTTCTGCCCTTGTCAGAAATAATTTGTACTCCTAAAATTTTCAAAACTTTTCCCTGAGTTTCTTAAGGAAAAAAAAAAAAAAAAAAAAAAAAAAAAAAGTCGTCATGTAAAGTATTTGCTGACTGGCTTCTTTTTTAGTTATACACCCTTGAGGTGTATTAGTGAGACTGTTAAGTTGGAATGTTAAGTGTAGGCTTGAAGAATATGAAGAGCAGTTAGCCTGCCTGACTGTGATGTATTGAAATTCAATCCTGTTTGAACAGAAAGGATGAATCAGTGCACAAATCATTTAATTAATGAACACTAAATCTTTCCAACAAAAGCTGGATTTAAAATGAAAGAGAATGATTTAGAGAAAGAAGGAGACAGATTTAACTCCTAAACAGATTTAATTTTGGAGATCTTTCAAGATCATCTCTGAAGATCTAATATCAGCACTGTTACAGCTTCAAAACTCATTTCTTCTGCCTACTGTTTTAAAACTGTACTTTTAAACACAAAACAAGAAGATGCAACATCCCAGTTACAGCATCTCTTTCATTGAACTAAAGGCTTAAATGGCACAAGGGCAGCAATTATGCCATCCAAAACCCATTGAGACAGAACTCTAGGGGTAGTGATGAAGCAGGCTGGAAAAAGGCAAGAGATATCAAAAATAGCATAATTTTATTCCGTTTATTTTTTTATTCTTCCATGAGGTTTTTTTGGATCTTGGGATTTAGAAAACTGTCGTGCTACTACTTTTCCCTTGGGACAATTATACTCCGTTAGGGTATGAAATGCATTTTGTGACAATAGCAGTACAGTAATAGTCACTAATAGGCATGCCACATATTCATAGTCATATTTGTGGTGCAGGTCTTGAAAAGAGCTAGAATTTTCTTTTGAGGTTGATTTTATTAGAACTTGTTTTTTCTAGGTGACCTTTTTGCTTAGTCAGGACAAGCTACTTACAAATATTTTGAAGCACATTAGTCAGAATGAACAATATTATCTACCATACTAATTTTAGGGGAAACTTACTTCAATGTTAATGGGAAATTAAAAATGTGCCTACAAGCTTGCTAATTGTCTGAGCCAGTTTTCTCATTGACTTCTGCAGCAACTGAACAAGGCCATAGATTTGACTACATCAAACTCACAGACTATAAAAATATAGATGAGATACCTAAAGGCTAAAAGTACTTGCACACAATATAGTGTACAGCAAAAGGCTCTAAGGTTGAGAGGAAAAAAGTAAACAAACTATATCCAACAAAAAGTTTTTTTCTGAAAAACAGCCTTTCATTCGCAATATTGATTAATAAACCTCGTAGTTCCTAGACTGATTTGTGGTATTTATCCACATGCAAATCAAATTCTCCACAACTTCGAAAGAAGGCCATAACTAAGCACAAAGACTCTATGGGTCTAGGATACAGGAAAGCTGTAGGGTACAAACAAAACATTCTCACAATATATAATATTAAATAAAATTTTTCCTACTTCTGCTTGTTGTAAATAACAATGATCATTATGAGAATAAAACCCAACAATACTGAGATGGAGCTAAAACTACATGTATGTTAATTGGCTAGAGCAGAATAAGAAATGGGATGGACCTTCAAGAATATGGGAATTCTGTGTATCACTTACTCCATGATTTCAGCATCACCAGAAGGTAATCTTATTTAAGTTACTTGCTGTATGGGATCTTTAATGATGTTAACGGAAAATAACCCCACCAAACTACCATTTCTGGGGCAGTAAGATTTTTGCAATTTTGAAATGTGAAAGAATTCCTCTAGACTTACCTGAACTGAAACCACAGGTTACAGAACTCAACAATATCCCAATGTATTGTCTTGTTTGTTGCTGCCCTTCAAGTCAGGCTATGTTTGAAAAAGTTGTTGCTTCATGGTGCCAACACACAGGGCCACTTCAGTGATTTGTTCTCATTGTGTTCTGAATTTCTCAGCCAACCTTCCCATCTGAGCACAGAGAGAACGATTATGGGATTGTTGAAGTTTGAAGGGACCTCTTTAAGTCACCTGGTCCAGGCCCCTGTTCAAGACGGGAAAATGAGAGCTGGTTGTCCATATCCAGGTGATTTTTACTATCTCTAGGGATGGAGACTCCACAACAACTCTGGACAACTTGGACCATGTTTGATTACCCACACAGGCACATGGTAGCAAAATGTGCAAAGAAGCAAGTGCTCATCTGCATCATTGAAGTCCACAGTCCCAAAAACACCTTCTGGATTTCAGGAAATTGGGCTGAGAGTTAAATCATGTGAGTATTTGAGATGTGATAAAGGTGGGACTGTTGTCCATTTACCTCATATCCATGGTGATATACCCCCTTTGGGAAGAAGAATGTGTCCACAAGAAAAGCCAAATGTATCCACATGCAGCTGTGTTGAAAATCAGCTCTGGTTGGATCTGGGTAAGGGAGGCCATAGCCCACAGACTTGTTTGTGGAGGCCAGATTAGCACCCACACTCCCCCACAGCTGAGTTGGGGATGAGTTTTTGGGTGTGTGATGGTGAAATCTCTGGTCCACATAAGACAGAGGGGATGAACAGCCACCCCTTGAGGCTATAAGCAGACATTCCATCTCTGTGGAGATGGAATGGAACTTTTTAAGATGCCAAATGTCCTCCCTCACAAAAAACTAGCTCAGTTGTAAAACTCACAACCACTCTAGGAAGGTCACATTCACACTCAACACTTACACAGGAGGCAGTTGGCACATCTTAGAAGGTGTTGTAACCCACTGGAGAGGCCCAAAGTGCCCCCCAGACTCATTCCTGGGCCTCCCACCAGAGGGTTATGGGTGGTAATCCAAGTGTTGCAACACAGCCACAGTCTTGCAAAAGACAGTGTAAAACTTCCTGCCACCCTGAGGAGATGCTTGGGCATTCTCATTATACCTGAACATATATTAACCTGCTAAACTCTGTGTTTTGTGGGACCCCCACCACCAGAAGACCAGAAGAAGAGAACTAATGGGACCCTGGATTCACAGGGGTGGTGATATCTTTCTACTTAATCTCTGAAAAGACAGAGATTAAGTCAGAAAGAGTCTCTGTCACTCTCTTTCTCTCCACTTTTCCTGTTTCTTACTATCTCTCTATCTCAGATTGACCATTAAATAAAGTCCACACTATTGACTTCAACATGTGATCTCATTTGTACCTTAATTTGTACAGAAGTGTCTCTTTAATAACTGTAATAATTTCATCATAAAACCTTCTTGGAAACAGGAGAGACAATACACTTGCTCTCTCTACTCCTAAGAGAAATATTTGTGAACGTAGTTTGGCTTTAAAAGCTTGAGAGCTTGGTGGCTCCAAAGAATATTTTCTCTCCATTTTAATTATAATTCAGAAAAATCTCTGCGTTTTATATGAATGACTTAAATCTCAAGTCAAGGTATCTGAAACAGTAAATGTTCAAAACAAACTTATAAAGCGTATCCCTTGTTCCCTGAACTGGCATCTTCCACTTATCAATGTTGTGATTTTGGAGTCCAGGTGTTAACCTCAGTTAAGAAAACTTTTTTATTATTGATATTTACCTAATTTGGTACTTTGGAAGCACCAATATATGCCCCAGTCCAGGATGCTACTGCAGTAAAATAAATTACCATAATCTCTACAGTAGTCAAAGCTTAGTGAACCATTAAAGACAAACCAGCTCAATGAACCAGGCAACAACAACAAAATAAATGTACACTGAAAGCATGCCTAAGGCAATGATTTTTTTTTCTCACTCCCATCTCCACTACTGACTTTACAAAGGACAAAAATGTTCAACAGTTTATTTGTTGGCCTTTCTGTCTGGACTTCCAAGACTTTCAGCCAAATTTTCAGCGTAGCCTCTTGGTCTGACAGTCTCTGCCATAAGTTCAGTCTTAAGTGAAAGTACTGATTGCTTTCCATTCCATTTCACAGTTGATGCATGCAGGATGAATGTCTACCATTGATAATTCTATCTGTGTGTGTGGGTCATGCTGTATGAGCATGTATTTGCTTACTTACCATCAGAAAGGGATTTCCACCTAAGACATTGTAATTGCAGCTCTACTGCACTGACCAGAGTGGAAGGCCCTCTTGGATAACTTCAGAAAGCTGCAACTTATGGTTTACTGAGCTTGCAACCTTCAAACCTTAGTCTGTTTAGTCCAAGTCTATCCAGTGTGGAAATGTGCCATGCAGACATGGCATATTTTTGGCTACGATGGAAATAATTCCCTTTTCCAAACCTTTTAATAAGTGACAGCCATCATTAAGGTCATCTAGAACTGACTGAGCACAAAGTCATTGGTCAGTATGAGATTTCATATCATATTTTCTGTAAACTTCCTGCCATTATCATTAGGAGAAAATGTGCTTTTTGTCTGGGGCATCCTGTTTGAAGAACAAAAAAAATTCCATTACCTTATCTGCCAAATTCATCAACAGGGATGTACTGAGTTCTTTGGTTGTGAGTGCTTTACCATCCTTGAGAAAAGTGGAATTGGATTTCACTGAGATGTACAAGAAAGCTCTTTAAATTGATGAAATATGGGTAAGGTATTATCAAAGCCTCTGAAATGATGTTGAGCTTTACTTCCTTCTCTCTGACATGTAGTTTTTCCTGCTAGTCCAGCCAGTACCAAGGCTGGCCATCAGTGATGGTAGCTGGAGGAGTGCTGAGCAGTAGCTGGAGGTGGAGAGCAACTAAACTGCCCAGCAGAAGACTTTGCTACTCACTGAATTTCATTTCCCAAAGTAGCCAATAAGAAATTAATTTCATAATGTAACAAGTGAGTTCAAATGAACAATGGGTTCTTCCTCTCACCTGCAATGTGGACACCAGACTGGTAGACCTATTTCCTACGTCTTTCCTATTCAGGCAATGAATCCAGGAGAGTTGTACACTTCATAAAAAAGAAAAGACAATTTTAGCTGCTCAGATTTCAGAGCAGAGGCTGAAAATGCAGAGCAAGTAGAGTAATGCTGATTTTGCTATGATTTTATAAGCTTCTAATTTTAAGCTGAAAGCCAAAGGTGAGAGGGAGCATAAGACACTGCTTTTATGCTTTGCTTTCATCTCTAGGGATTCACAGATGATGCAATGGCAATTGATATGGAGATACATGACTTTCGGCATTATTGATCATGTCTGCACTATCAGACATGATCAATAAGCTAACTGGCAAATGCCCAGTCCCTGCATGCATTAGGTTTTAGCAAGCAGCACAGTCAGAACAATTTGGGGTCACTTTTGGTTTTGGTTTAGGAGAGTTACAAGGGGTTTATTGGGTCCTATTTTTTAAACTAGTATTACTCAAAAAGAAGAAAAAATTCACAAACAAGTGTCAAATCTTTGTCTCAGTGGTCCCCATATTTTAAAGATGAAATTTAGTTTATCCATGAGTCTCTTCTCTACATGTTCTCCCTTGGTTTTTGTCTTGAAGGACATCTGAGAACAATGTGGGGGAGTAAGACAGAGCCAGCTGCTTGTGGCAAATAACTTAAAGCATCAAGAATTAGAAGTAAAAATAACAATGAGGCTACTGAGTTCAAGCTATTAGCAGAAAAAATGGGACTTTTGCCGAGGTCAATGCGTCTTTCAAAAAGGCCAGTGTACAATTTTACCTGGAGTGTATTTTTAGTTATTCACAAAACTTGATATAAACACTGTCTACTTTTATTGGGCACAATCACTTGCAAAAACCCCCATGGGACTTAGTATATTTCCAGAAGGTTGCATGGATATATTAAGTTCATAACTGAAAAAATTAGTATTGTGCTTAATAATATTTTTCAGAATACAGAAAAGTGAATGTGAATATTATTCTACCCACAGTGTCAGTATTGTTCTGCACATAGTAGCTCTCAGAAAAAGCACAGGTAGCAAAACTTCATTTCCTCAAAATGCACTTCAACATATTTTAAGTATAAAAACCTAATTTAAAATAATGTCAGCATCTTTTGCCTGTAGAATATGAAGCTCAGCATCTTTAAATTATTTAAGAGTTCCTCAGAGAGTCAGTTGTGCTTATAATGCCAGATTTGCTCAAAGAAATGGAAAGAGCAAAGCAAAGTGTTGAATAAGGACTTCCTGTGTGATTTTACCAAGTTATTTTTTACTGCCTGTAATTGAAGCAGCATTCACACCTCACACCATTTTAGCCAAAAATATATGTTGTATAACTGCAACTTGTTTTACTTGGTTTGTTGCTTTTTTTTTTTTTTCCCTGTTTTATAAATAGAGTAGCTCTACTGAACTGCTCTTTTCCCCATTGGGATCCATTCAAAATAAATACAAGCTCTATCAAGACTCTATTGAAAGTACACTTGTAAAGGGGCTTACAGGTTCTATGTATGTCTCCCCCTAAAAGGCAAAATACAAATTATGAAGAAAAGAGGTTACTATTATCATCTCTGACATATTTTCTCTTATTACAACAAAAGGACCAGAGCTAATATTCATACAGCCACCTTAACAGTTTCTATTCAAACAAAAGAATATGTTCAAACGAATGGCAGGATTTGTCACAGTTTGTCATGACAAGTGCATTTTCAAGATATAGCCAAAACCTTTATCCTACTATCAGATATAATATTAGTTTAGAGAAAAATAGAGATTCTTGTTAAGGTTCACTTTTTAATTTTCATGGTCTTATCTTTTTTGCTAGGCATTTTGGAGACCTCTGGATGAAACCAAGTTTGTGTAAGTTCTATTTTCCCATACTTAAGTCCCAATTTATCTTTTTTTAGAAAAATTTCCTTTCCAAGCACCAGTTTTTTATTAGTAAAATAGATGAAAGATGTGAGAAATTATAAAAATTAGAGGAGTGCCAGGTACTAGTATAATTTTATTTACTCCATACACTTGTTATACTTTGTCTTAACTTAGATATCTCTTCTCATTTAATGAGATGTCACAATTCCCAAAACCAGAGGGAGAACTTCATCCATGTACAGAACCTGTCTTTAAAACAACCATTCAGTTGTTGCAACTAGAAATCTGGCATGCACTCAGCTGCATGAATTTACTGAGGACAGTTTGCATAGGAATGCATTGCTGTTTTCTGCAGCTAGCCGCACCATCATGCTGATCAGCAGCTGATCAGCTCATGTTCTCTCTGCAACTGAGATATTTCTTATAGCTCTGTAATTAAAAAAACAAAAGCAAAAACAAACAAAAAACCCAAAACAACACACAAACATAAAAAACCCCCTACCACTCCATATTTGCTTTGAGCCTCTTTCAGTACTAATGAGGAAATTAGAGTACACAGAGAACATTTACCATAGCTAGAACAAGGAGAACAGGTCAGCTCCTACTTTACCTCAAAACACCTTGCACTGGCAGGCCATGTACCGTCTGTGCCTGAAACACTTTGTATTTGAACTAGAGCACAAGCTCCCTGGGGAAGTGGTGCATAACTTCATTTGATTTTGATCTGAGTGTAGTCATTATTGACTGTCTGTACCCAACAAAAGGGATTGTAGCATTCATAATGTTAATATTCTGCAAAGAATTTCTCATTAACTGTACAAATAATGCTCCTTTTAAACTAAAAAAAAAAAAAAAAAAAAAAAGAAAAAAAAAAAAAAAAAGAAAAAAAGAAAAGAAAAAAAGACATCCTGAGTGTATTCACACACAGTTCAAATGATGACATTCAGTGATCATACCCTCTGACCCAAGAAGCTTTGGGCAGCAGTCTTGGCATCTGAGCACAGGTCTCTCTGCTTTCACTCACATGTTGCCAGGTGGCTTGCATGTTGAAACTCACCCAGAGCCACATTTCACCTCTGCCAAAGTGCAGCTACTCCTGCAGACAAGAGCTTCTCTCCAGGGTGCACCATCCCACTTAGCACCACTCAGCAGCTTAACTCTGCATCTGAGGACTGTTCTTTACAGTGTAAGCTGCAGGCTGAATATTTTTAAATGGATCTGGATATTGTGAATTACGGAGCAGAAGCAGGAACAAAAAGAAATTCAATGACAGAAATCTGTGTCATTGTGTTTTTTGCCGTGGATAGATTTTTCTATCTCTTTTCTTAACTTTGACTAACATATTAAGTGTTCTGTGCCCAGTGAAATGAAATGGAATCAAATAATTTGTTATGAAAGGTATTATTTTTTTCTGCTTAGAGATCAACCAATCCACAGCTGCCACAAGGTACTGAAGGTACTGAAGACCCAATGCATGCACCACTCACTCACGTCTTGCTCTCATTCTCTGACTTTATTATAGAATTTGGGATTATATTGTATGGAACTAAGTGGCTCAAGGCAGATGCCTAGCTTTAACCTTCCAGTTGTACATTGAAACCTTACAATTGAAATAGCACTTTTTTCATGCAGAAGTTGGATGTTGGGTAGATTCGAAATTATTCATTATTTCTTGAGAACAAAGATACATCACATATTCCTGAATTCAGTCTGACCACTGTTTCTTGCTTCACAGTTCAACTTCCTCCTTTTCCCTCAACAAATGATTTTGTAACACAGAAGAACTGAGAAGAATTATTCAGATTCTTACATTAGCCTTGGACTATACTGTTTTTTGCCTTTCCTTTTTTATCCCTTCTCCCTTTAATTAAGTTGTCTCCTCTAGGTGTTGTGCCAGTGTCATCTGGAGCAAAATAGTGACGCTACACTGAAAGCCATGGTTCATTTAGATAACTGTGGATTCCTTAGCCTTCATTTTCATGTCAGACTTCAGCTTCTGGAGGTTCCCATCTCCTCTATTCTGCATCAGTATTCTGGCTTTGACACCCCCTCTCTTGGCATTGGAAGAAGGATTCCTTCCTTGTCTAGACCACGTGCAGCAGTGTTCGGACAGCAAAGGGGCCTTTGAAGTAAATTCTTGGCTTCTTTCAAAACCTGTCTGCATTTCAGAAAATACATTGATTGTTTGGATAATAAGTTCAGTGACTAATTTCTCTTGAGATTGCAAGGAAAAATCAGAGAGGAATCAAGTTAGAGATGATAGCAGAAGAAACATTTTGATTTATTCTATTTCTTTGCTAGCATCATCTTGCTATTGCCATTTTTATTATTTTTGTCTATCAAAGCAGAAGAATGTTCCCATTGTCATCTACTACTACACAATACAAAATAGTTTTTTCTTAGTTTACTTTGTAATATTTTATATGTATTCATTTTAAGAATTGTGTCAAAAAACCTTGAACATGTACTTGAGAATTTATTCAAAGGTTGTCATAAAAGAAATGAAAAGGCATAGTAACATTCAGTTTGAAAATGGCACTTGAAAAAGATTGCATAACATATGTGGAATTACCAAAATGTGTTCACAGAGGTCTCCATCAGCCTACACCCTGGTTAAGTTGAACTAATTTTGTTTGTATATAGAAAAACATCTTGAGAGATGCAGGAGCTATTTTTCTTTTATCATAACAAGGAGAGCTAGAAAGTATTGAATGAATAAGAAAGCCCAACATGTAAGAACTGCACATTTTGGATGCCAGCTGTTTTCT
Source organism: Phylloscopus collybita (assembly GCA_027886175.1). Classification (NCBI taxonomy): domain Eukaryota; kingdom Metazoa; phylum Chordata; class Aves; order Passeriformes; family Phylloscopidae; genus Phylloscopus; species Phylloscopus collybita. The sequence continues at coordinate 8,393,644 of JAJNNQ010000052.1, read as the reverse complement.
AACTCAGGTTTTAGGCTTGAACAGAAATATGTAATCTCTCAGTGGTAGCTTTAAGGTATGAGTTTAAGATACTCTAATGACCTCATATCATAGCTCAATGTTTAATGAAAATTATTTCCCATATTCAAATGAATCTATTTCTAAACTGTGCACAGAAGTCAAAAGATTCCAAACAATCTATCTGAACTTCACCACAGAGTGAATTAGAAATTATTTCATGTGCAATACACATTAGGAATCACAATCTTTAGCAAAGAGCACCACGTACTGATTTCACGGATTGCAGAGCATGTAACACAGAAAAAAGCGTGGGCAAGGCAATGCATTTCTGTACAAAAACCCTCCCAGTTTAAATGAAACAGTGAGCATAAACATGCATAAGGACTATGTGCCTATGACTTGATTACTTCTCCAAGTATTGCCGTAAGTTTTAGTCAGCATGCCTGCAAAAAAGTTGTGATTTTGAAATAGGTGAGGAGAAACACATCAGAATATGTGGTTTGATTTTGCTTATCAACAATCATTTAAATTTTTTTTTTTTTTTTTTTTTTTTTTTTTTTTTTTTTGTAAAAGAACTTTTTTTCCCAAGAATATACCAGTAAAGTAATTCTTCCCCAAAATCCCACAATGTGTGGGTTTGGTTTTGTTTTCTGGACATATTATCTTGTCCATAAGATTCTGTGCCTTGCAGATATCTGTATCTGTATCTGTTTCTATCTATATCTATCTATATCTATATCTATATCTATATCTATATCTATATCTATATCTTTATCTATATCTATATATATCTATATCTATATCTATATCTATCTATCTATATCTATATCATCTATCTATATCTATATCTATATCTATCATCTATCTATATCTATATCTATATCATCTATATCTATATCTATATCTATATCTATATCATCTATATCTCTCATCTATCATCTATCATCATCTATATCTACGTATATCTACATCTATATATCTATAGAGCATGTCTATATCATCTATATCATCTATATCTATATCCACACATATATAGTTTATAATTTTAAGTTTATAATATTAATCCTAAAACTGGATGGAAATGGAACGGGAAATTCTTTCACATCTCCTCTGGTAAAAGAGGAATCCTACTGATTCCTCACTTCTGTGACCTCCTGAGGAAAAATATATTTTTTTTTTTTGGTTATGAAATTAATATATATATTGTTTAAAATATTTGCTTTTCCCTTCATGTTATTTTTTGCAAGAAATCTAATAATAATGTGCCAGTAAATTTCATAATTAGTCTACAATTTCTAGCATAGTATAACCTGATTCTTTAAGTCCTCTTTGTGGGTCTCTCAATCATCTTTTTGTCTTTGTTGATTGGGTTCTTTTCCAGTTGTACAGTGGGTATTCTGAAAATGCCTACCACAGTCTCTGCAGCATCAAACAAATTAAATATGGTGGGAATATACTGGACTATGCATCTTTCCTGTGCATATTCACCTTCCACAACTTCATTACCTGGGTGAATTTCTGTAAAATCTCTTTCATGCTGGTAATACTTTTCTCTTTCTCTTACTTTGTCAAAATGGTGTGTAAACAATTTTTAATAGTGGTTTTCATGAGTATACATATATACATAAAATGTCCCTCAAGAGCATCCAATTCTTTCTATGTACCCTGATACATCTACCTTTTAATTTTATTAAAAATCCAACAAGATAATTTCCAAAATTTGTTTTTGGTGCCCTCTATTCAGATTTTACAATCTGAACTGAAAGAGAACCTTTTGAACAATTGTTAGTTATTCTGCAGAAAACTTTTACTCCTGGTTCAAATTTTGATCCCTTATGTCTTATCTAGATGACCATTACCCTTTTCATGCTATAGTGTTTTTACCAATGCCCAGATTGCAGATTGGACATTATTGACGTTTCTTTACCAATAATTTTGTGAAAAATAAGTAAGGTAAAATTGGAGTTCTCTGTGACAATATATCTTTTCTGAAGAGGATAGTTTTTCATTATAAGTAATGTGGTACCATAAGTCCTATTTCACATATTAGCTGTTGGGAAATATTGATACAATTTTTTCCTCTAATCCTTTCTACATTCCTGTCTTGACAGAAATTAGCTGAAGTCTTTATGATAAAGTGCTATTTGTCAAGCTCAGAGAAAAGAATATGGAACAGGTCTCAATGGTATGAAAGATTATGAATTAACAACATACAGCAAATGTGAATTTTATAGTTAATGTTATGGTGTCCTGTGGAGGCTTTCTACAATGTTATACAAAGACACAAATGATGCTTAATTCAGATGAGTAGTATTTTCTAAGTCATGAATGGCTTTGGAGGTAACTACTCAGTTTGTGTAAAGATCTCCTTTGATGAAAATGGTTCTGTAAAAAACAAATACTGTGGTAGTCCAAGCACTGTGGAGTATCAACAGCTGAGAGATTTTGCTGGATTTAAATACAATCATCTGCTCACTGAAATACTTTAAACTTGAAATGAAGATGAAACATATTAGCCAGTGTTTTTTTTAAAAACACCAAAACACTATAAAACTTGGGAATAACTTAACTGTTCTAAGAGTGAGAGTACAAACAAGCTTTAACTGTTAATAAAACTGCTCATAAGCAGATAACATAAAGTGCTGAACTATGCCACATAATATAAAGGAGAATGATAAGGTACAGGCTGTGGTACTCTCTAGTTATTTACACATCTCTCATCCAACACACAACAAGCTCCTTAATGTAAGTTACAGTACAGATGACACTGAGGAAAGTGCCTTATACTGCTGCAGCTGCTTCTTTCCACAGATCTGCAGCTTGTATGTTTCTTCCCCCATATCTGGACAACATTATCATCTGGCCTGCTTTTAAGGTTTTCTTTTTCATGAAAACAGTAAAGCAAACAGCTTTGGCAATAAAAAGTAGTGTTGTTCAACGTCTATTTCTTCTGCAAGCGTGATATCATCTTGTTATGCATGACACTTTATCAGCCTTCTGATATCAGTTTAACAAAGACAGAATATTGATACTGTACATAATATCCATAAAAAAAAAAAAAAAAAAAAAAAAAAAAAAAAAAAAAGAAAAAAAAAAGAAAAGCGCTAGGGACCCCCAAGTTTCTTGATAGAAAAAGAGATGGATATCTCCTACAGTAATAAAACTTTTCCTAGGCTTCTCAGAATAAACCAACATGGAATAATTTTTAATTCTGTGCTATAAGGTCTATTATTTTTTCTCAGAGTTAATTATAAACCAGGACCAGAGTATCATGACAATGCATATTTGGCTCCAAGTTTAGACTGCATGACCTGATTTGAATATCCTCAAGAGAACTGTTAGGTGTTGAGTGTTTTGAAAATCTGAGCTTTTCCTGTAGGTATCTGCTTTATCTACACCACTATCATCAAATTAATAATTTTCCTGTTCAATGAATTGTGCCCCAGAATCACATTTCTAAAGTACAACTGAATTCTCTCTGACTTTCAGACAATGGATATTTTTGCTAGTCTAAGGGATATGACATACTTATTAAGATGAAATGTATATTTGGGAATGCAAAAACCACTGTTAATATTTTGACTAAGTTTTGTAATACAAGAATTTCTGCTGTCATTAAAAGCTATACTAAATTGCTGCCTGGCTTATTCTGCCTGGCTTATTTTGAGAACACCTCTCTTTATACTATGACAAAAAAAAGGACTTTGATGACATCATAAACCATAAACATGAAAGCATTAGTAAAAACTGCTTCATAAAGGGTTATCAGTGAAGCTGTTCAGACATGGTAAAATTTCAAGCTAAACACACTGGACAATTTCATATAATTCTAACCAAGAGTGCTGTAAATTTGATAGTAATGGATATATAAAATTAAAGAAGAGAGAAAGAAAATTTTATTTTTTTGTGTGTTAATATATTCCATAACAAATATTTTAAGATAGGGTAAAGTTACACACCTCCTCAAATCCAGCCAGTTCTTAGAGTCTTCCCTCCCTAGTTATTACCATGGAACACTTGTTCTGTATATTGTCCAGTCCTTTTTGTAAATGCAAAATCTAGTTCCATTTATCCAATGAAATCACTCACTTTAAGATCTTGGTGTTTTTAAGATACAGAGGAGCTATACGCTGCATTTCTTTTCATTAATTATTTATCTTTCTGCAGGGCAAAGCACTTCACAGTTCCATTCTTTCCCCTCTAAAATGCATAGTGGACCTTGTAAAATGCGAAGCACCTGGAAAAACAGATTTAATTGCAGGTAATAGGATGGTTGTCATTTTCTTGTGGAGGCGCCTGCAGAAAAGCTTAGAGAAATGTTTTTGAAGAGCATATTCTTGTTCAAAGGCAGTAGATTCAAAACTGTCATGTACTTTTGAAGGTCTAGGATTCGTCTCATCTAAAAACATCTCTTGAAATGTTTTTAGCAGTAAAGATTTTAGAAAAATTAAAAAAAAAATTAAGTATCTCATTTTCATGCAGTTTATACTCAGATCAGCATAACTCTTATGATTACAATCTAAGGGAAAAATACAGCTTTTTTTTTTTTTTTTTCCTGTGGAAAATATTCCACACCATGTATCTGTTTGGAGGATTGAGACTATCGAAGGTTCTTTGCTTGAGTTAAGGTGATGTCCCATTTTAAATGGCAAGTAATGTCTTCATAACAAATACAGACAAAATCCTGCAAGAACTTCATGGAACATACAGCAACTTACAAATCTGTTTCTGATTACAGAACCAGAGAAGAAGCATACCTAATATATTAGAAGCTAAACCAAAAACTCCTAGTAGATATAATTTTCTCATTGAAACTACTGGGAACAAACATACTTCCTACTATTTGCAAGCCATTTTCATATTGTTCCGTTCTCCTGCTTCTCTCCTTGCCTCCCAACCTCCCCCTGCCCCTAGCCTGAATAAGTTTACAGAAGATTTGGTACACTATGAGGGAGTTGAGGTGGCCAATGAAGAAATATTGGACTCATAGAGATCAGAGTGTGCAAGTCAAAAACAGAGAAAAAAACTTGTGCTGGGAAAAAGAATGAAATTATCTAAAAGAACATAGCTTTGAGTGTTATTTTTACAGAAAATTTGCAGAGCTCTCAGGATTGTTCAGATGCATGGAAGTGATAGGTAGACAGTGGTTTGCAAGGCTGGACAATAGTCTTCATGCCTACTTTGGCAAAACAGTTTTATATTGATCATATCCACGCATCTTGAAAACCTCTTAGATTAAAAGTTATTGGTCTGAAATGCTGCTGGCTACATATAGTTTGTGTTCTATTCACAAGTCTGATAGCAGATACTTTCTGGTTGAAAGGTCACCATGGATAATGCACAAACTATAACTGAAAGGAGGCAAAACAAGAAAGGATGAAGGGGACAGTATTGTTCAAGCCTTGGGTGCTATGGCAAATCATATAGCTCACCTCCATGGTGTACTCTAGACAGCAACCACTAGAGAGCACCTAGTTACAATAGCATGAGTACCTGTGCTGAAAGGATAACACACGGTCATTAAGTAAAAAAAATGGGGAAATTTTTTTCTGTATTTCTTAGATCTCAGGGATTTTGTGAACCCAAATAGTGCTCCAAACACCCACACTCACTCAATAGGAATATCTTTTAAAAATGACAAGAAAGCAATTTATTCATCACTCAATAATAATTTCCCCAGCCAGCTGGAACTTTTTAGCAGGTGTAGATTGTAGCTCCGGAAGATCTAGGACTCACAGTTTCTTTCAGGTTGTGATTAAAACCACTTGTATAAAAACCATGGAAAAACTCTTCCCTCATTGACATCAGGGTCCCATGAAAGGTGGAGATCAAGGAGTGTATATTCAACCTTATAGTAGTCAACTACAGTCTTTTATTTATTGCAACAGCTCATCAAAATATCTGCATGGTATGGGATGGATGGCTGACCTCCACAAAAGACACTTAACAGGCTTGTGGGATTTTCTCTGTTGCTTCCAGTGCAGACAGCCAGAGTCTGGACTAGAATTAGTAAAGATACCAGCTGGACATTCCTGCTAATTGGTTTAGACGCTTCTTAGTGTCTTACTGAGACATCAGGATGTTTGGACTCCAGCTTTTCTGTTTAACAGAAAATGGTGCTGGGAGGCACTTGCTGTTTCCCTGCTTTCTTGTGTGGTGAAAGGCAGTAGCAGAAAGTAACCTGACTCCTGCCTTTATTGTATAACAATATCTGCTTGTACTCAATAACAAACAGGAACACTTCCCATCAGTTTGCTGCATGAGTAGAAGACCATTCAGCCATATGTTTTCATAAAATCCCGATGGAACACTTGAATGATTACCACTTCCACACACAAGATCATCACTAACATACTTGTATCAGACAAAAATTTGTCTGGCAAAATTTTAACTATAATTTGACAGCATCTGAAATAAAGTATTATGAGAAAGACAAGAGGGACCTGCTTTTAAAAACTTATTAATTATGCTGAGCATAAGTTGAACTTTAGCTGGTTTATAGAAGACAAAATTCACAAATTACTATACTTTTGCATACTTAATTAAGAGGAGTCCAGCCTAAACAACATCAATTTTTAAAGCCTCCCAGTATAAGGACAATTTTGAGATAAACAGAAATTGAAATAACCTAGAAAGGTGATATCAGTGGACCAGTATCCCTAGAATCTTTAATCTGTAAGTTAAAAAAAAAAATGACCCAAGTCCATTCAAAACTTTTATGAGGAAACACATCTATTAGGAATACTGCTAAAAGAACTGACAGAATATATTTCAAAGCTAAAGTAAATGTGATTAGAGCATTTAAATTTTTCTACCTCTCCTCTCCTCTCCTCTCCTCTCCTCTCCTCTCCTCTCCTCTCCTCTCCTCTCCTCTCCTCTCCTCTCCTCTCCTCTCCTCTCCTCTCCTCTCCTCTCCTCTCCTCTCCTCTCCTCTCCTCTCCTCTCCTCTCCTCTCCTCTCCTCTCCTCTCCTCTCCTCTCCTAATTCAGACTTCAAATACTTGAAAATTCTTGATGAGTGCTGAGCTGATATCTGTGCTACAGAGACAATCCTGAAAGGATGTGCAAAACCAGCAGCAGACAGACCTGACGTGTGCAGGGCAGACCTGAACAGAGTAGCCATTGGGAAAACTGTTTTCCCAAGGGGTACCTCCTGCAGGGGCCAAAACAGATAATTCTTTGCCTGTGGTCTTGCAGTGGTGGAACAACACAACATTGCCTTAGAAGCATCATTAGACGTGGGTGTCACAGGAAGGGAAAACCACTGTCTTTCTCTACTTTGAGTGTGAATCCATCGTATGCCAGCCCATGAAAGCTCTAGATCTTACCCCGTGTTTAAAGCTTTCAGCCTTGCTGCTGTGACTGAACATTGTGCCCAGTCTTCTGCTTCTGTTGTCCAGCACTGCATTGCACCTGTAAAATTGCAGGCATTTCCCAGCCTTCTCAGTATACTTTTAGCAGCATTATGCATTCACAAACATAACAGGTGCAAACTTAAATTACTCATACCTAAGGGACATTGATTCATGCACTAAGGCATTCTTCTTGTGTGCATTGAGACCTTAATCTATGAGAAAGCATTTCTGTGATGTGAGCAAATCAAGGAAAGAGCAAAAGGACGAAAAAAAAAAGGGCAGAAAAGAATCCAGCTGAACAACTGAGGCTTGTTGAGAGGAACACACCTGTATGTAATCTGAATTCAAAACAAAACAAAATAAAACCCAAAAGTAAAAATAACAGAGTGTGGATAGATGATCAACGATAAACAGTAGGCAGCCTAATGGTCCATAACAATTATTTTTTTGCCTATGTACAGCAAAAATTGTGGAAATCAACAAAGAAGAGACTTGAAAGGGAAGCATGAAGAAAAGCTTTCTCCCAGAGACCAAAGACCCATATATTGACACTGTACTGCTCAAATCCAGACCTGCACCACTTTACACCTACCAGAGAAACTTATTTTAAAATGGTGATTCTGCTATGTAATTTGAACCCTGTTTAGGTATGTAGCTCACAAATCAACGGGTGATCCCAGCCTGTGTTTTTTTTCTCTTTGTGTTTCCTAGGTCTGAATGCTCCCTGAAGATTAGGAGGTGGGTGCTACAAAATGAGAGCTTCAGTGAAGTTCAAAATGTTTACTGTCAACAACCCTTAAACAAGTACAACATTTTGAGATTATAAAGTGGGGGTAATTTCTGTTTTCCATTAATAAAATTATTCACCAAATTAATTTTTCTAATGCTGAAATGAAAAACAAATATCTGAACATTTCAGTTGGAAAAAGTTGGCACTTGTATTTTTTCTGTGTGTTTGACAACTAGGTTGAGGACTGTCATTTCAAATACTTTCAGCTATTAATTATGTTTCTAACAATACTCAGATCAAACACTCTGCAATGAATTTGCGGTTTGACTTCTTTTTTAGTACAATGATTACAAACTGAACAACCCCCCTTTTCCCTAAAGGTTATATAACATTGTAAAAACAGGTGGGGTGGAGGGTGTGAAAAAAAAATCTCTTGAAGTAGAAATAAAAAAAGGAATGTTTGATATGATTAATAATGACTATATAATGGGTTTCACAGGGATATGAAAATACATTACAGGAAGAGCACAAAAACCTGTGTGAACGGGCTCAGAGAAGGGCAGCCTCAACCTGCTTTTCTTTCCCATATCGTTGGTGTTACTGTCACCAAGCTAGGCTGTAAGGAAAATAAATAGTTGATTCAGGTCACCTGGATGTCTCCTCAGGAGTTAATGTGGTTAGAGGAGCAACTAATGGTCTTATTTGTTTCATTGAGTGATGGAGAGGATAAAAAGTAGTAGGAATTCCATGTATCCAACTCTTGTGAATAGAGCATAAGTATAATTAAGAGACACTGTTGACATTTAATGAAGATGCCTCCCCACAATATCTAATTTCATTCGTCTTTTGTTGAGTGCTTTCACCTTATTAGTGCTTGTCCAATAGACTCTTGAGCATCTGACAGCCTGTTGGGCTAGACAGCCTCTAGAAATTTGCTTTTGCCTGCTAGTGGGTGTACCAGCCTCAGGAAGCCAGAATATCTGACTTGTGTCAGTGATCCAGTACCACCTGTTATGAAAGGAATTTTAGGACAAAAAAAGTTACATTCCACTAAAAAGCAAATATTTCCAGTAATGGAATAAATTTAGGTGGGAAAAAATTTAAATCATCAGAATTCTGTTTGAGGATCACTGTCCTTATTGGCTGCCCTAACTTGTGAGCCTGCCTCATTAAACCTGTCTCAGATCGGTTGAGACTTCTATAAAACCTTATAGAAGTCCCAAAGCCCATTTTCCCTGCCTCTATCACTGGAGATTGCTCTTGAGGCAGTTGAAACAGAGGTTTGGGCAATCTGCTTTTTGTGTAGTCTGGGATGCATGAATTCACTTAGATGAAGTGGTTTTATTCCATATTCCTTCTGATTAAACAAACTAGTCTCCCATAGTAATTTGGAGGATAGTTTTCCAGATTCCCCGAAACTAACTTTGTTGAATTTAGCGAACAATTTTATTTCTTAATGAGTATAGATTGGTTGCATATTTGTTTGCCTATTTCAAAGCATTTTGTGACGTTTTAGTAAACCCAATAAAAGAACCAGCAAATATATATTTATATATATATCCCTCAATTGAGTCATGATTATAGTTTTCTATAATTTTTTTTGAGAAATTAGGTCATACTGGATTTTATATAGCTTCAACAGAAGAATGCATTCTCTCACTAATACGTCATTGGAGTTTGGGTAATACCTTGAGATTACCCAAAGTCAAAGGTAATAAAGTTGTCATACGAGTAAAATCATACTTATTTTCACAGAAATTGTAGCAGTGACAGGTCTGTGCTAGTATATCTTTTTCCCATAATGGGAGCTAAATACCAAAAATACCCTAAAAAAAAAAAATCAACACTAGCACAACTATTTTAAGGAGCCATAACAATAGATGAACAATTTGTTTATGACACATTTTTCTTCCATGGTTTAATATGATATATGTATTATTGGTGCTCTTTATCATGCAGAACTTTATTATTAAGTGTTATTTCAAGTAGGGGTTGAGAAGGAAGGCAGTTACTTCCCACAAGGTGCATGTGAAATCTTTATTTATTTCTAAGCAAAATATTCAGCTTTTATTTTCTTCCATCTAAAGTTTTCATTATGTAAACTTTCAGAGGAAAGGAGCCAAATGAATGTCCCATTTTAGGCTCCTTCATCAGTCTGTGTATGAAAGTGATTAACCCAGAGTGCTTCTGTTTTAGCTTTAAATATTAATGTGATTTTTTTGAAATGAAATGTTCTAGGCCTTTTTGTGCAATGTCTTATAGTGCTAAGAACACCTGCAAGCCTATTAGTCATTGTGTCAAGGACTTTGGCACAAGTGACCGTATGACCACACATGCTACATTTGAAAGATTTGTTTAATACCTTTTACTGGCTAGATGTGGGGGGTTTTTAATGCAAGGTTTTCACTGTTTCTGTTCTTGAAGTTGTCAAATCATACCTCAAAAGCCCTTTCATTCAAAAGAGTTTTTCTTTGCAAAAAATCCAAATAAATATTTTGTGATCCTTTAATCTTTCATATCTTTACCAATAAGTAGTTTGTTCCCCTCTTTCAAGCTAGGCCATTTCATTATCAATTCTATAAAACTTTGCCTTAAATAATACCATAAAGGGAATCAGGGGGAAAGCACGGCTCATTAAGATGTCTTATAACTAACACTGTGACTTTTTAATACAGGCTGGCTCCCTTAGCCTCACCAACTTGAAATGCAAGCAATCCTTATATCATCATTTATCGTGGAAATCTAGCCCACAACCGTACTTTCCAGTTCTCTCATCCAGAAACGTGTCAGAATAATTCACACTTGCTTCTATCACTGCCTTTGACAATTTGTTCCATTATTCAGCAATCCTCTGCATAAAGAAATTCTGTCTGAACTGCTTATAGATTAATCCTTTCTTTTAGATCTATCTATTATCTCTGGTTTTGTGTAAATTATTATCTCAAACAGTGCCTTAGTGACAGTCTGGTTCTCTTCCTTCAGGATTTTACATGGGCCTAATTAAGACCTCATTCTGCTGAGATCTATGCTCTCTGTGTGTCTTAATTCAGGTATTTTTAACTTCTTTCACCAAGGAATAAAGTGCCTTTTCTTTTTCATCTCTTACAGAAAAAAAACCTGACAACAAAACCACAATACCAGAATCAGAGGTGGATTCTTGTTTACATCAGTTCAGCAAAGCAAAACATATGAAAAAGCCCTCATGTTTGACAAAGCATCTTAGCATATAAGGAACTTCCTAGCTTGGTTGCTCTTACCAAAGTTATTACAAAAGAAGACTTTCAGAAGTCTTAATCTGCAGTATCTGTTTTCCACTACATGGCTTTAGTGAACTGGTAGAAATGCAGGTACTTGGTTTCATCTCTGTATCAATAGGACTTTGTATAAAGATTTTATTACAGGTGTTTTGTCTTTCTGCAGTAAGGAAACTAGTAATTTAGTGCTCTACTGTTTTCTGAGGAGTCCTCCATTTTTTTGTACCACTATATATTTTTGTGCTGTTTCCAGATGTCAAAACAATGAGCATGGAGGGGGTGGGTGGGGGGCGGTGGGGTGAAAGAAGTAAGTTAAGCACTCAACACAAATATGGATTAGTGGGTTAGCTTGATGGGCTGCCTACTTGCATAAATCTCTCTATATATTTGTCCTGCTCCCACTAAGACTTTGTTTACTCAAACAGATTCTACATTATATTGGTTTTGATTCATCATTACCTCATAAGCTGCTTTTAGATAAATGTATAGACCTGAATGATCTACATAAAGCCAAAGTTTTTACAGTTCTTTGAAAACATTGGACATCAGTGCTACACTTGGTCAGCTCTACTACTACTACTGATTTTCCTAGGTAAGGAACATTCTCAGGAAGCTCTGCTGATGCTATCTTCTCTTTTATTATAGTACTTAAAATTTGTACTTCACGTTAAATATATGAAACACTGACTTTTGATTCTTCTATCTACAGTTATACTTTCCTTGAGAAATTCTGCTTGGAGAATCTTTATGGAAAGTGTTTCATCATCTTGGGCTTGTTCTGATTTGGTAATTAATTGTACAACTGACTGCGATAATGTTGCTATCTATTTATAGAATACCTGAGATCAAGCTTTCAAAAATTTTGCGCAGTATCTGCTGTTTAACGTTTAATTTGTTCTAACTTTAGATGACAAAAACATTGCATTAGTTTTGTAAAAATGAAAAATTCCTATGATTGTAAAAAGAAAGAGACTTTGTGTTTTAATTTGGCACTACATGTTCAAAATGGACTCTTAATGATTTGTCAATTTCACCACATTCTGTAAACATTTTCCATAATGCTGCACTTCTGTTTGAGAGCTGCATTTTTTGTGACACTTTTGGTATTGATAAAAAAAAGAAAGAAACCAAAGGAAAATGTCCTTTCTCCTGCCCAGAAAAATCATGTCTCATGTCTTGCCCTGAAATTTTGATTTTTCAACAAATGCATTTTCTATTAACTCATAACAAAAAATTACTGCCTTCTTTTCTAAAGCAGGATTTTTATTAGTATCTTGCACCATAAGTGTATGTATTATATAGTATTATATTATATTATATTATATTATATTATATTATATTATATTATAGTTATTATTTATATAGCTTTCCCCATGGTTCTCTTGCCAACACTATTAACAGTTAGTTTTTTCACAACAGTGAGTGGTGGTTAGGGGTGAGTAAAAGTAATTTTTTGTGTAAAAGTCTAAAGAAGCCCACAAAGTTTTCAGTCTAAAAACTTCCTAACCTAAATTCAGAAGACATGCTGTTATTATTAACACTGTTTCAGAAAAACAAAACAAAACAAAACAAAACAACAAACAAACAAACAAACAAACAAACAAAACCCCAAAACAAAACAACAAAACAAAACAAAACAAAACAACCACAAACCACCAAAAAAACCTCAAAAAACAAACTTTGGAAGTTTAACACATGGAAAGAAAACAATTTTATTGCTTTCCATTTCTTTTCCATTTTGAACATCTGAGAAGTTTCCCCATTTAGATTTTTCCTAATTTAGATTGAATATTTAAAATAGAGTAGTTTCAGATTAATGTATTTTTAAATAATACAATCCTCATTTTTCATTTTAGAAAAGCTTTTTTGAGAAAACATTTCTTAAAATTTCTCCAAATGAAAAATTATTCTGAATTGTTTCTCTTCTGCCAAAAAATCCTATTGAATTGACATTTCACAACAAACTAACAGTTTTCTATCAAGGCTCCACATTTTGCCAGAAGAGACAAGCATGCTGTGTAAAACTGCTCAGTAATTTCATACTTAAAGGAAGTGGAGGAAGAAAAAAAATGCACTGTAGCTTTGCATTCCTTTTGTAATATTATCTGTGAATCTATGTGTGTTTTCTTTTTTTTTTTTTTACATGAACATGGTTCCCCACTAACTCATTTTTCAGTTAATTGTATTTTAAACATTTTCAAAACTACCTGATTTTTTAAAACTTATTGTACCCTATTCATGTTTAAATAAACAGGTAGGTGAAGGAGGGGCGGGCATACACTTATATAAATACTCATGGGATGTCTACATTCTCATCATCCTCCTTTAATATTTTATATTTGTTCTAGACTGATTTGTTTCCTTTAATCCTTTTGTGAAGCAATATATTGCAGATCTTTTTACTCCTGCTGTGCCTACTACCAAGTACCACATTTTTTCTTCTAACTTTCTGTTTTCAGTAAGGACTATCCTACCCAGGTTTTCTTGCTTTCTGACTTTAAACTGTCCACAATTTTTTTTATATGCATTCTACAGCATTGTCAAAAGACTCACAATCTTAAAAAATAAAGCGAACTGAAGTAAACCACTTAACAAATCTTTAACTTTTTGGTAATAAAGATTCTACTTTCAATATTCCTTTTTCCCACCTTTCATTTGGGAATAGGCCCAGAGATGTGGTAAAACCACCTACCTAGGCACAGACACAATCACATTCACACATCCCAGTAGATACAGTGAACTGAAGGAGATTTCAATCAAAACACAATCATGCTGATAAAATGATGAAATTTTATTTTGAATAAATTTAATTTTGAATACCTGCTTAGGGATCCTCTCCTCTCCTCTCCTCTCCTCTCCTCTCCTCTCCTCTCCTCTCCTCTCCTCTCCTCTCCTCTCCTCTCCTCTCCTCTCCTCTCCTCTCCTCTCCTCTCCTCTCCTCTCCTCTCCTCTCCTCTCCTCTCCTCTCCTCTCCTCTCCTCTCCTCCCCCAAACACTTTACACAGCTTCATCATGGGTTTTGAGCAACTGCAGTCTTCTTTGACTAGAGCATTTTAGGGAAACTAAGAAAATAGAGCATCATCCATTTCTTCAAGTATGAACAGAAGAATTGTGCCCACAAAGGGCAGCAATATTTTTTTTTTCATTGATGAGATCTTATTTTCATTGATGAGACTGGTGATAGATGTGCACCTGTGATATCTTCCACAAGCAGCTTTAACATAACTACCCATCCCCAGTCACAGTACAATTCTGCTTTTGTAATCATTTTCCCCAGGCACTCCCACAGGAGGTAAAACCCTATTCCCTCCTGGGCTGAGGTAGCTGACATGCTAAGAAAAAGAAGATGCTCTTCTGGATGCTTAGGTTGACACAGTTACATTGCTGTTTTACTTTTGTAGCTTTGCAGCTATTTTAGAATTTTCTTCTCAGAAGAAGCCTTTGTTTTTGTTATTTCTGTGTACCACATGGAGCAAAGACATGAAAACAGAATTTTGAAAATTTTATCTCTGCAGAAGTACAGAATCATAGAATGCTTTGGGTTGGAATAGACCTTTAAATCTCATCTACTTCCAAGCCTGCTGCTACATGAAGGGACATTCTATCCTAGGTGAGAGCATCGGTGTTCCCAAAGCCCACACACTACCAGTGTGGTGGAGCAGCCCAAAGGCTGGGTCCTGCCTGGTGCACAGCACCTTCAGCTGTCAGCAGTCAGACTTGCAGCAAACTGAATTGCATCAATGAAGCTGAAGGCTCTGGAACACAAGTCTTATAAGGAGCAGCTGAGGGAGCCAGGGCTGTTTAGCCTGGAAAAGAGTCTCAAGGGAAACCCTTACTGTTCTCTGCAAATATCTGAAAGGAGATCGTGGCAATTTGGGGGTTGGCCTCACCTCCCAGGTCAAGGTCAAGGTCAAGAGGAAATGGCCTCAAGTTGCATTCAGGGGACGTTGAGATTGGATAATAATCTAAATTTCTTGATAGAAAAATTTTCAGGCATTGGAAAAGGCTGCCCAGGAAGTTGCTGAGGCACCATCCCTGGAGATATTTGTAAGATGTGTAGATGTAGCACTTAGTGACATGGTTTAGTGCTGGAATTGACAGTGCTTGGTTTACATTTGAACTCTGTGATCTTAGGGATCTTTTCAAGCACAAATGAGTCTATGATTCTACTCTAAATGTTCAGTGATGCCAGGCTAGAGCCCAGCAGAGGAAATATTAAATTTTTTCCCAATATCTTTATTTCTTGCTTACAATGTATTTTATCACAAAACAAATTTTAATTAAAGATAAATAAATGAAAATCAGTAAAATAGAAAAAAATAAGAAAGTATAAAATATGTTATTCTGTGCACAGTGTTCTAATACTTGCAGCAGATATATTAACATTAGTATTCAGATGTGTGGAACAAAATATTAAAGCAACTGAAGAGTTTTTAATATTATAAATATGCATGACTTTGTAGAACAGTAGGAAAATATATTCTGCTCAAAGATCTCCTAATGCTGAACATTTTAATAAAACTTACAGAATTTTTCTACAAGTGCTATAAATTATCCACTTTAAAATTAGATAAAAACTATTTGAGAAGTAATTATGGGTATATGATCATTAGATTAGAGTGGGAGGACTGAGAGACAAGGGCATTAGGTCAAGTCTTTCAATCTGCCTCCAGATACTCACTTCCACTATAATGCCTATAAGCACATTATGGCAACAGAATCTCAGTGTTTAGAGAATTCTAATTCATTCCCACTCTCTCACTGCTAGACAGTCATTCTCAGGCAGTGTGTACAAAAACACAAACACAGAATTTGAGTATACTCACAGCATTCCTCTCTTGCCCCTTACTGCCGCCCATACTTCTTCTGCCTTGTCTTCAGCTTGGCTGCCTGCTGAAGACAATCAGCATGCAAGACTTATCAAGCAGTTAGTAAATGTTGATTCAGACTGCAGTATTTACTTAATAATAGCATTGCTTTATCCTTGCTTTTAAGTTAATCACAAACAAACCTCCTTCAATCCTTGCCAGGAAGCCTCCCATAAGTCCATTGCAAATCATAGACATAATCTGTGTAAATAATTAATCTGCTTGAATCTTATGCCAGCAACACCTGCACCAACACTGATTACCAGATATGTAATTACATTTTGTTTGTATTTAAATAGATTTGCCTCTGCTTTTTGTAGTGGAAAGTGCCTCACCTCCCCAGTGATGGAGGGCAGAATTTCTTGACCTCTCTTTGGCTCCCTGATGTGAGTGGTCACTGAGGTAAACCAAAGTGATGTCAGACCACGAGGCTGTACCTTGTACCAGTTCCCTCTGAAGTTAGAGGTCAATGTGTGGATCAACAAGGGACAAAATAAATATCTCACAAGCTCAAACAAAAAAGGGATTGTTTTTGTGTGACTCCACAGTGTTTTCCATTGACTCAGAAATTACCACATAAATTGACTTCTGTGGTGGGTTGACCTTGGTTGGTGCTCACCAAGCTGTATTGTTACTCCTTCTCTTGGTAGTACAGAGGGGAGAAAATAAATGGAAAAAAAGCCTTGTGGGTCAAAATAAGAGCAATTTAATAAAGCAAAAACAAAAGCCACATGCAAAAGCAAAGGAAAAAGAAAATATTCTCTACTTTCCAGCAGCAGGGGCCTACATCCTGGGAAGCAGATGTTGGAAGACAAACACTATAAATAACAAATTTGTATGTCATCTTCCTTCCTTCTCTTAAGTTTTTTTGTTTGTGTGTAGGTTCTTTTTTTGGGTGTTTTTTTTTTTTTTTTTTTTCCCTTAGCAGATATACACAGCACATTGTTCAGTTTGGATCAGCTATCCTGGCTGTGTCCCCTCCAATTCACATGGCAGTGTTAGGTTAATGGTTGGACCCAATGGCAGTAGAAGTCTATTCCAACCTAAATGATTCTATGATTCTGTGATTCTATACAGTGTTCTGCTTAGTAAATCAATACTAGTTAATTTTACTCACAAACTTGTACAGCCCACTGCTTTTATTCTGTCCTACTTCAGCCTTTTTTTTTTTCTGTTGTTCTTCCAGACCATCTGTTCATGACATCTTTCTTGAAAAGCAGGAGACCAACAAAGCATGTCTGCTTCTATATGGTTACAGATTTTGTCTACAGAACTTCTCTCTGAAATAAATGTTTTCAAATTAACAAAAAGTAACATCATGACTTTCACTGTTGTTTCAGACTCATATATAATGATTTGGGGCCATCTTTTGTTAAGTCATATATTTTATCTTTCTCAAAAGTTTGAAAATGTAGTGTGTAATAATATGGTATTTTTCCCCATTTCAGGTGATTGCAGAAATTAGTCTCTTAGCGCAAGCACTCATTACACATCATGACTTAGATAAAGCAAAGGGATAAATTAGATCACTACAGGACTGTATATTTTCACACAGATTTTACACATGACCTTAACCTCCTATGCTCTAGACAAAGGTAGGCCAAAACAAGCTAATTTAAAGTTATGGGATTAGAAATTTACTGAAACAATGACATAAACTAAACCTAGTAGAACACAGGCAAACAAGAATAACATTAAACAGTATTTTGGACTGACATTGATGAGAGGCAGAACTTCATATTCTTCAGCAAAATTGTTAAGAAAACCAAAAATTTTCATCTGACAAGAGAAGGTCATATGTGTCTTCATTACCCTAAGTAATCTGAAGAAAGAGAAGTATTACCCTTTGGAGTAAGCCACATATTGAATTCCAGTGTAACAGCTCTCCTACAGATATTTTATCAAAATGTTGCCATCTAAAGTCTAAGTATTCATTAACAGCTGTCTTTAGCAAATCCTCAACATCGTCTGACAAAATAGTCAAGATATGTGTTGTGAACAAGGATGAAAGAGAACCAGTGGGATTAGAAATATATTGTCAAAATGGCTGTGATAAATTCTTCCAGCTGAAGAAAACATGGCAAGGCAGGCCTTACCTTGGAGTGTGTAAGGATAGAAAAACCAAGGCAGAAAAAAATTAAAATGAATCCATGGAAAATTAAAAAAAACCCTATACTTAAGGCTATGCAGGGAGGAGAAAAAGGACTGCATGACACCAAAAGCATAGAAATGGAATGGCAATGTGATATCTTAAGTTTTAGTTTTCATATTTTCAAGATTCTGTACTGCATTAGTATATAACTCTGACCTTCATATAAAGTGTTAGCAAGTTCTCCTCACAGTTTAGTTAGACAAAACAATCCTATTCCACCCAAGAACCAAGGACATTGTTGCACCTTCAGGCCCCAAAAGGATAAACAACGGTGAATTGAGGAGAGCAATCTGGGAGGATGGGACCTCATGACCTGAAGCTGTAACTGGACAATTAGCCCCAATATGTAAAGGGATCAAAACTTATAAAAGTGTGAAAACATGTGACCTATTGTCCATCTTGAGTGTAGCCTCAGCCAGGCTCTTGTACTGCCCAATATGAATTCCTTGAAGGCCTTTTAAATAAATACCAATTTTACTCCTTTAACTCTATCTACCCTCTGTTCTAGGTAGCCTCTCAAGGCATCAAATGTGTTCTGTTACTTTGCTTCCAGCATTCACTCACCCACGTAAGCTGAATACATAACAATCAGTAGCTGAAAGAGAGAAATATTGCAAACATACTGCTGATGCAAAACAATATTCAAAGCAGTTCTAGATCAGTCTTCCTTAGAGGCTTTGAGCCACCTCATGCCTACCCATGCGACAAGAAAGTGACCATGCCTGAATCAGTGGCTGCAGGTGCAAACCCATTGGCTGCTGACAGCACTCAGGAATAGTTAACAATTTCCAGACAGTATAAAATATTTAAACTTGTTATAGCACGTAAATTTTGCCTCTTGGAAATTAAGGTGCTGCTGCTAATGGCTACTGTCTAATACTTTGGGGCTGCTTTTCAATACCTTTGCAATCCTCTGGGGAGGAGGGAGCTACACTTTGCGAAATGCCACAAAGAACAGCTGTGCCAAGTCACAGCGTGTTTCTTGTACATCTCCCAAACACATGTACCCATTCTAACTGCAATCCATATGCTTTTCTTGTTAGTTGTGTTTGTCATGTGAGTGTCTAATAAGCAAAAGCAATCAAGAAGATGAAAATATCACTCAGATACCACCCAAGACAAAAAACAAAACATACAAAAAGATAAATATGTAGATGAACTAAGTTCATATAGACTGAGTTTTTATGATTCATGGCAGTTTTATTAAATAGATATGAAAACTTTAATTTTTATTATTAATTCTATGAACTCCTCATTGTTTGCATTGCTGGAATATTAAAGTAGCACTAGAATACAAAAATGATAAGTCAAGTACATGCCTAATGAGCATAATGTAGGTAGACATAATTTTATGCCATATGCTTTACTGAGAGATTCCAAGTAATATAATCTAGAGACAGCTAAGATCAGGAAGTCCCACCTCTAACTGAACAGAATCTAACTGTGTATTGTCTACTGCTGGAAATGAAAAAATGCTGCAGTGCTGTATGTGGATAGCCCTTGCACACAGTTCGTCAGACTCACATACATGGATTTGCTGCTTGGTGTTGAACAAAGCCATGCTGTCCAAAGTAGCTGGGAGCTGCTGTGCTCCTTTCTGTGTGTATCTAACTGCTATACCATGGGCCCCATATATATGACTAAAGGGAAAAAAAAAAGCCCCTTTATTTTTCAAAAATTATGCATTCAGTACCACAGAATCAGTCAGGTTGGGTCAGTGGGTCATCTGCTCCAATCTTATTAGAATACACGCTTGTAGTCCAGCGAGAGAGATGACCTGAAGATCAGGACACTCTAGAACACGTGCTTTATTGGTCGTGGGAATGCAGCCTAACTGGGGAAGGGTCCAGGGATCCAGTGCAAAGTCCAAGAGGGTCCAAGGGAAGGCACGCAAAAGAGGGTCTAAGAGAGGGTGCAAAAAAAGGGGTGAGCTCCTTGTTACATTCTATTTTAACCCCTTCTATCGTGAATATGCTAATGAACGTTAACCAATCACCTTAAGATACAAAACCTACAGAATCTACATACAGCCTATGGAAGCTACAACATTACAATACTACTCTACATACCAAAACCTGTGAAACCCACCTTATCCCTGATACCTGAGAAGGTGCAGCCTTTCATTCATCCTTTTGTCTTGGCTGGGGTGTCACTGACCCACCCAGCCAAGGCCTTTCAGCTGCTTAATCACCTTCTTCCTGTCTATGCTTACAGTTCAAACTTTGCTTTTAATTCTATTCCTCTTGTGGGTTTCATAGTTTTAGAATCTTTTACTATTAAATTATCTCTACAGGGCCTAGCTACTTCATCCTCCCCAACACAATCTGACTTCTCAGGCAGGGTCATCTTAGAGCGCATAGCACAAGATTGCATCCAGATGGTTCTTGAATACCCCCAGTGAGGGAAACTGCCCAGCTTCTCTCAGCAGTGGTTCACTGTTTGGTCACTTTCACAGTAAAGAAGTTCTTCCTCATATTCATGTGGAATTCCTGTGCATCAGTTTCTGTCCGTTGCCTCCTGTCCTATTGCTAGGCACCATCAAGAAGAGCCTGGCTCGATCTTCCTGGCACCACACCCCTTTAAACATTTGTGCATATTGATGAGCTTCTCTCTCAGCTGTCGCTACTTGAGGCTGAACAGGCCTAGCTCCCTCAGCCCTTCCCTGTAAGAGAAATGCTCCAACCCCTTAATCATCTTTGTTCTCCTCACTGTCCACTCATCTAACCTACACTTCCTGAGTTTTGCCTACAAGGATGCTATGAGACACAGTCTTGAAAGCCTTGCTGGAGTTCAAGAAAGACAATGCCTACTGCAATACCTACTGCTCTCCCTTCATCCATCTGGGTAGTTTCATTGTAGAAAGCAATCAAGTTGGTCAAATACGACTTACCATTAGTGAACCCATGCTGACTTTATGTCTTCCATGCTGGTAGAGATGGAGAAGGAGGTTCCCCATCACCTTTCCAGGGACTGAGTGGAGGCTGGGTAGAGGGTAGATTCCTGGGTCTTCCTACTTGTCCTTTTTTGAAGACTGCTGACATTTGCTTTCTTCCAGCCCTCAGGTACCTCTCCAAAACTCCATGACCCTTCCAAGATGATTGTGAGTGACCTGGCTACAATGTCTGCCAGCTTTCTCAGCCGTCATGGATGTATCCCATCAGGGTCCATGGGCTTATAAATATATTTAGGTGTTTTCCAACCCAATCCTCCTTCATCAAAGGAAGGTCTTCCTCCAGCATTCATTCAGTCCAGTCTGCTGGGTCAGAGATTTCTGAGGAGTGGTCTTATTTTTAGGTCTGATGCAAAAAAGGCATTTAGTAACTCTGCCTTTTCTGTATTCTCTGTTACCAGGTTTCCATCTCTGTTAACTAATGGGCCAATATTATCCTTTCTTTTTCTTTTGTTATTTGTGTATTTTAAAAAGCTCTTCTCTTTTTCCTTCATGTCCTTGGTCAGATTTTGTTCTAGATAAGCCTTGGCCCTTCTAGTCTCAACACTGTTACTCTGTCCACCTGTCTTAGGTTGCAATGTAAGACATAACCAAAAGCATGTTTTCTATTACCATTCATTAAAACCAGGTGGGACAGTGTTCTTTATCTTTTCCATGACCTCATAACTTCTGGGGGAATATCTTCTATTAACAGGATAGCTGTTAAGACCAGGAAGGGCAGTGTTTTTTATCTCTTCCATGACCCATCCTACCCCCAGGTAGATATCTTCTGTTAATGGGCCATTGAGTCTCACTGCATGACTGATACAATTACATCATCCCATTGGGAGATGCTCCACCCAGTGGGAGGAGCCAAGCAGTCCTACCCGGATATAATCTGAGATTTGGAACACTACAGTCAGTCTTTTTCCAATGGATTCCCAGAGGAAGACCAGACCTGTCTACACCACCACTGGATCTTCAGAGGAAAACTACACCCATCTACAGGATCAGTGCTTCAACAGAACCACATCTATCATTCTAAGAGGACTGCAGCCACCATTTAATTTGCCTGCTACTAACACCCTGACCGACACGGTGTCAGGTTTTTGTACTATTGCATTTATTTTATTGTTCCTATTAAATTGCATTTCTGACTTGGAGTCTCTTACTGGTCTGCTTTCAAACTAGTACACCACCTCTCTAATATTCACTCCAAGTAGCCTGATTCCATTTACAGTCTATATGTCCTGTATATTTCTTGCCTGTACTTGAGTAATGCAGGAGTTCTTTAATCATCCTCAGAGGTTTCTTGCACCCTTAACCTGATTTGTTCCTCACTGGGGTGCATCATTCTTGGGTCTGAGAGAACTGAACCTTTAATGTCGACCACCACTTTTGGACCTCTCTTTCCTGCATGTTTTCCCTTTTCAAGTCACCTGGGACTTTACCTGGTTGCCATGATGTTTTAAATATCATGTTTTGGCTACATCAGCCAATGCCCTCAGGACTCTGGGATGCCTGCCATCAGTTTCCACGGACTTTTAGGTTCTTCAGGTGGTCACAAACCTGGTCTTCTCTTACAGTGCCAAACTTTGCTCCCCCAGTCCCAGTTCTGCTGTTCATCCACTTGAGAGGTGTGGGAAGAGAGATTGCCATTTGTCTTGGGCTGCAATGCAAGATGTAACTGAAGGTGTGTATTCTGATCCCAATCTATTGAAACTGATTGAAGAGGCATTTTTTATATCATAACTTTGGGGGGGGGGGCAGGGGTGGGGTGTGGCGGAGGTGTTGGGTGCCTTTCTGTTAATGGGCCAGCTGTTAAAACCAGGTGAGGCAATCTTCTTTATCTCTTCCACGACCCATCCCGCCTCTGTGGGGGATATCTTCTGGTAATGGGCCATTAAAGCTCACCACATGACTGAAAACATTCCATCATCCCATTGTGAGATGCTCCACCCAGTGGGAGAAGCCAGCCATTCCTACCTGGATAAAACCTGCATTTCAGAACACCAAGGCAGCCTGTTTTTCCACTGGATTTCCCAGAGGAAGACCAGACCCATCTCTCCACCACTGGACCATTCTACGGGATCATCTCCACTCCAACAGAACCACATCTCTAACTCCAGAAGGATTTATATGGACTGCTCTGACCAACAGGGTATCAAGTCATATTCTGGCTTGTCAGGGTTTTTAGTATTTGTTTGTTTGCTTGTTTGCTTAGTTTTTTTGTACTACTACATTTGTATTTTAATATTCCTAGTAAAGAACTGCTATTCCTATTCCCATATCTTTGCCTAAAAGCCCCTAATAGCAAAATCAGAATAACTTGGAGGGAGGAGGTTTACATTCTCCATTCCAAGGGAAGCTCCAGCTTTCCCTTGTAGACACCTGTCTTTCTAAACCAAGACACCATTAAAAACCAAGGCAAATATGTAATCAGCATTTTCCTAATCCATTGTTACTGGGTCATGATAGACAGGTCATGGTCTTGTGACTACAGCAAAGGAATAATTGGGTCCTTTCAGATAGATAAAAAAATAAAAATTCCCATTAAATTGTGTGGACTTAGAATCAGTTTTGCAACTGATGGGTATCTAAACATAGAAGTGCTTTTTATATAGGAGGAAAATGTCTGTCCCATTAGTTTTGGCATGGGTGTCCAGGCATTCGAGCTTTACTAAAAGTTATTTTTAAAGTATTTTATAAGCATTATTTTTGAATGTCATAATATACATCTTAAAGTCTTGGAGTTTGATTTAATTTTTTTTAATTCTTCTATAGTTATCTGTGATTTATGAGTTGAGTTTAGTGCTATTAATTCCCTGTCTTTTATGACAACTGTAGAAGTAAGTAGTAGCAAGCAGATCTTACTTTATGCTGAATGGAAATCTCGTTTTTTCTCTTCCTACAAGTCTGTTTTACCTTATGAATAGGGCAAAAAAATTAAAAAGACTATTCATGAAATGGCAGATCTCTTTATACTATTTGCAGTTAGTGCATGGCCTCTCCCTACCACAATAAAATTAGTGGAACTACCTGTGTGATGATGTAAAAACACTGATTTGAAACCAGATATGAACAGCCCTGCATGTTCAGGGAGGAAACATCTAAATGAACCATCAGGAAAGAATGATGAATACTTATTTTGTGAAGCTTCATTGTTTTCTGGAACTAAAACATTTTTTTTAAGATTACAGCGAAGGTGTCAGCCTCTACATAGGATTTATACCTCTGATTCCCAGCTACTATGTCAAATGTCACTTCCATTTGCAAAGTAGAAAAACAATAATTAGGGCTTTTTTGTATCTTTTATGTCCCTCTATCTTTGCTTTTATGTCCCAAAGCAAAGAAACAATTTTCTGTCTATTCAAAGAGACTGTACAGAAGCACAAAGGAACTTGAATGGCTCTTGAAAAAACTGCTGAAGTATTTTGAAAAAAACCCACCTTTTAAATTCTTACTTAATTCATACTTAAATTCTCTTCTTTTTAGGATTTTGTTTTTAATTCATACATCTATTCCTAAAATTCATTATTTTCAATAAATATAGCTTTTCTCTGTGTTGAATACCTGTTGTACTCCCATGACCCAGCTGGATTTTGTTTCTAATGAGGACTGCATTTTTCTTCTATTGGTTTAAAATGTAATAGAGCCATCTCTTTCCTGATTGTTGAATACATTCTAGAACAAGATAGCATACTGAGGCAAATTCTGTAAAGACTGTTCTCACACTGGAAAGGCATGGATTATATAAAAGAATTAAAATAAAATGTCAACTCTAAAAATGTTCCATTTTGTTTCTAAATCTAACATTATAATTTATCTAATTTATTATAAAACCTGTCAAATCTATATGGGATATTGCAGCTTTCTGGGCTACAAGCATTCATTACTGGCTTACATCTAATTTTTTACCCTAATAACCCTAGGTCCTTCCCTGCAGGACTACTCTTAATCCAGTCATCACAGAGCCTCTACTGATATTGGGGACTGACCTCACCTAGGTGCAGGACTTTGAAATTGGCTTTGTTGATCTCTAGGAGGGTCATGTGGTCCCAATTCTCAGACATCTCAAGGTCTCTCTGGAGGGCTTCCTTACCCTACAACATATCAACTATACCACTTAACCTGATGTGATCCACAAACTTGCTGAACATGCATTCAATACCATTTTCTGTGTCGCTGATCAGGTTATGTAAAAATTATTGGTTCCAGTATGGACCCCTGAGTGATACCAGTCCTTACTGGTTTCCACCTTAAGATATGAATATTTAGTTTGGATGATGGCCATCCATCAATCACATATCTCTCTAGCTCAGCAGTAGAGACCATGTCCAAGGCCTAGCAGAAGTCCAGGTATATGACATCTGTAGGAGTTCAGTTGTCCTCTAATGCAGTCAGTACAATAAAGAAGGTCACCCAATTAGTAAAGCCCAGTGAGCCTGTGGTGAAGCCATGCTGGCTATCTCCTGTTTTTTCATATGTGCTGATATATCTTCCAGCAAGATCTGTTTCATGATCTTAATAGCCACAGAGGGAGGCTGATTGGTCAGTGTTTCTATTATCCTCCTTTTTACCTCTTTCAAGTATAAGTGTGATGGTTCCCTCATTCAGATCATTGGTGATTTCACCTAGCTGCCCTTATACTAACAACATCTTTGTCCATGTCACATTTCCATATTTTGAGTAACAAAAAAGAATAGTTGATCACTCAGATTGCCTGGAGAACCGAAGACAAGAAAATAAGTGTTAAGGATTGGCCTGCTTTAAAAAAGAAATAAAAACCAAACATGAAAATAAAAATCTAAATAAAACTCTCATAAAGAATTAGTAATTCTTTTCCAGTTAGACTTGTGAATGTATACAGCCTTCAGCAAAGTAAAGCAATTATTAATTATCAAACCAATCAGTGAAAACAAAGGTATACATATATTTTACACACATACACACGCACACATAATTTTATACACACAGAGTTGCATACAGACACACAGATGGTCACACAGAGACATTTACACAGAGATATTTATGCACAGACAAATATTAATTATTTATCTATTTATTAATTCACTTATGCCTTTACTTATATACATAAGTATGTAAGTATCTGTCTTACTATGCACACATGGTTCCCTGTGATAAATTCACAGTGAGAAAATCTACAAAAAATCTACAAAAAAGTATAAATAGCAAATAATTATTGAAATCTTACTTTTTTTCTTTATATTCCTCACTTCTGTTAATATATGTTAAGTATTTTTCCCTCTTCTTATTACCACAAAACTCACATTTTTGCTCTCTTCCTTTCATCCACTCTTTCTCCAGTTTCATGACACCTTCTTCTCTGATTTCTAATCATGATGTGTCCTCCTCACTCAAAGTAGTTTTTTTAGCCTTCCTCACAGACTGAGACAGGTTGCTGCCAAGTTTTTCAACTGTTTCCTCCTATATGGGGCAAGGTTTAGAAAGTCACCATGACTCGAGTCCAGTAATGATACCTGACCTCACAATTCTCCCTTCGCTCAGTGCTGGCTGAACTGGTTCTGGGAATAAAGCCCCATCTCCTTTCAGTTGTTGTTAGCAAATCAGAAAAAAAATCACTTGGCACCAGTCTTGGTTTTAGTGTCTGCTTTACAGATACCCTTTTCTCTCTGCTTACTCTAGGCCAGTCAGAAATGGGATCTTCTCAATACTCATAATTATATATATATATATATATGCACACACACAGTTGAATGAGAGTAACTTTGGTAACTTTGGTAATATTATAACACACTTTGTCCTTGTACCTGTGTAAAGAGAGGTGGAAATGAGGAGAATCCTATACAATTTCAGCCTGCATGTGTTTGCATGTCTTTTTAGACGTTGTCCAGGACAGTCTCTGTACCGGCTGTAAGAAAGAACTCACTCATTACACTCATGAATTACTTGGCTTTTAAGACTGCATTTTGTGTGGTTTACTGGTGATGTTTGCTTCATAAGTTGTCCCTTTCTCAGTCCTAGAAATGCAAAAGAATGAAATTTTGATATACTCAGCTGACAATAAAGTGGTTTTTCTATATGCAGCCCTTTAAGCTGAAGCACTCACATGTGCACCGACAGAGACTTGAGGAGTTAAACCATCTTTCCTAGGGACAGCACATTTGGAAGACAGTTAAAAAACAGCTAAGAAATTTACAATTAGAAGCAAATATATTAAAATTAGTGGTACTCTGCCCAGGTTTCTGCCATGAAGTTAATTTACTTCAGTATATGTGATAATAGCAATACAAATCCCACTGCAGTTTTGAGTGGACTATGAAGGTACACACACATGCAAACACTGCTTTATGAATATTAAGAATAAAAATGCAACAAACAAAAAGACTTCATGCACAAACAAAGTAGAAGTTTCAAACAACGATAGTAGTATATGTAACTGGCATTCATATATTGTGTTCTGACCATAGATCAGAGAAATCAGGGAAAAAGTTGTTAAATAATTGGGGGTTTAATTGCATGTGCCATTAAAATTATTAAAAGCTATTTGAACCAACTAATCACAGAGAGAACAGGATGATAAAAGGTGTAAAAGAAGTATAGAACAATAGAAGACCAATATAAAGGTTAATACACATATATCTCAGTTATATGAATTTAATATTTTGCTTGGTTAAAATTCCTCGTTTTGTTGAAATTGACAGGTGTGGGAAGAAATTATCTGATGTCAGTACAGTTGATGCTTCAAGAAGAAGAAAATTTTAGGTGAGACAATCAAAAAAGCCCAGCATAGCATCAATAGAAACTCAACAGCATAGGAACCTGCCTCACCACATAATATAGAACTATTCCTTATAGAAGTTCTTTGCCTATCTGTTTAAGAGAAAAAGAATACGGGCTTTGTCATAAAAGTCTTGTTCTGCATCATATGCAAGACAATCCTAAATGCTGAAGGAGAAAATTGTTATTACAAGTCAAGAATTTACGTTTAAGAATCTGATGTTTCTCACTCTCAGCTACAACTGTCAGAGCTGATAATGACAATAGAGTCAGTTATAGACAATCATGACAGAGGCAGTGTCTGTGAATTTAACATTATGAACATCCCCACAGTGAAAAGTCAGATTTATGAGATAACGGAGTCAGTATTTTTGTTATGTAAGATTTTCAAAAAAAAAAAAAATTCTTCTATGTAAGATTTTCCAAAAAATCTTTTCCAGTTCAGCTGAAAAGTTGGACACCTGAAATTTGTAAATGAAAAAAAAATTGTTTGATTTTTAAGAAACTTAAATTTTTTAGCTAGTTCAGCTTTTTTTTTTTATATGTATTTAATATCTAGTTTTGATCTAGGAAGCTATTTTAACAAACCCCCAAACCATGGAAAGCAAATATTTTAGAAGTTTTAAAGATTTTTGAATACCTTAAGAAAATATTTTTAAAGCAGTATTTTCCAGTTAAGAGCTTTGAAATTACCTTCATTGTCAAAAAAGATTTTGTAATAAGAAATCCTTGAGAGATAGAGCACATAAAATGAGTGTTGTGTGTATTGCACTACTGTTTTCTATTGAGTTTTCCTTGCAAAATGCATTCTCTTTAAAAATTTTATCTAACTACTATTTTTCTTCTCTTCAATAACTTTTAAAACAATGTCAATTATTTTGCAATTCTGGAGAAGACATTGCCAGTATCTAGCTCTTCACTAGGTCTTCCAATTTCCAATGCTGAATATCAGACTAGAAAAAATAACTCAAGAACTTGAAAAAAACCAAAAAAACAAGTGAAACTTTGAAGAGGTTAATTTGCAGTAAAATTATATTTTGACTCAAACTTGTCTTTGATATTTTATCTAATCAATGTCTCCATTACCAGTTTTGAAAACATATTCATATGGAACATAATCTTTAGTGGCCATTTATATGTTATGTTCTTGTATAATACTATAGAGCAGTAGATGCACACTCCTACATGAGACACACCATTGGGATAGTTTTTATTTTCAAGAGGTTTCTTTTTGAATAATGACTGATTACTTGCATGTAAGAACTGAGAGCATGAATACACACATCTCTTCGTCTATCGTGGTGCCTATTAAGAAAGTATAAGGAACTAATTTTCAGAGATTTATCTGCATTTATGTATAGTCAAAATGTAGGTGGGCAGTTATGATACTTATTGATAAACAGAGATAACAACAATTCTTTTATTGGCACCAAAGAAAAGAACCAAGAAAATGGAAAGTCTTTTCCATGAGAGAAATCAACAAATCAACTACACAGAGAGTATCAACTGAGAAATAAAAATTAAAAATATTGGAGCCTACAAAGCCTCTCTGGCAAAGGATCGAGATGCAAATGTAACAAGAAACAATGCTCAGAAGAAATCAACATCTTGTGAAACACGTTGAGTATAACAAAGCCAAGAGATGAAAGCTTTTCCTGAAAGCAATTTCTTAGTGTAAAAATATAAAAGTAGATTCTACTTTTAAACACCAGGATGAAGAATGGACTTTGATTTGGAAAATAAATCTTGGTAAGCAAAGATATTGCATAAACCATCACTATTTAAGTCTCTCTCACCTTGAAAACTAAAACAACATGAACTTCCTCCACAGCTCTCCAGTAAGGAACATGCTACTAGAAAAGATTTATGGCCTGGCTTACATGACTTCCGCTTTGCAAGTGGAAGACTGAGCTGTTCTGCAAAAATTAAATGAAAAGACAAATGTGGATAGGATGTTCAGCACTACAGGTGAAAGGCTATACTTCAATTTGGCAAAATATGTTTAAATTAGGCCTTATAATAGGTTGGTTCCCCATTATTTTGTGCCGTTAATTTGGTTTTAGAAAATACTTTAAAACACCTTCACTTGTGAAATCTTTCACAGCCAGCTGATTGCCTCCCTAATTGAGAATGAGAGGCAAAATGTCAAGAAGAGCAAGTATTACCTTAACCTTGTATTGCACTGATCAGAACTTGTCTCAAAGTCAATGATAGCAACTTGTTCAGAATAACCTGATGACTCAGTCTCTCAGAATGCTAATCTTCAAATTCAGTGCAGCAAAGGACAGGGGGATTAAAGCTACATTCAATTGTAATGAGATCAATCATTAAAGGCAATACAGAGTCCACTGACATGAGGTGTCGAACATGTGTAAATGCTTTTACTTTAAAATTTTCATTAGGACAAGAATTCTGAATAATTGTTCTGTCATTATATTTTGCCTATTATTTTCATTTTATTCTTATTAGGTTGTTAATAAAGCTCTCGATTTTCTCCAGGTACTTGCATTGTAGCTTCAATTTATACAGACACCTTTTTTTTTTTTGTTTGGTTGGTTTTAACGAAAAAAGGAATCTGACTGCATAGCCTCTTCCTATTATTCTTCTGATTTTTTTTTTCCTTTTGAATGTTTGAAAAGATTGCCTCATTCTGAAACTTGCTTTTTCCTGCCTTCTGTAAGAAATAGAACTAGAGCTCCCAATTCCCGTCAGAATTATTCTCTATGTCTGGCCAATGCATTTGCAAATTGGATTGGGCATATGCAGTCTGCTACTGCATGATGCTCCACTCCCCATCCGCTCCCCTGACCTCCTAAAATACCAGGAAGTTAAGACAAATGTGTAGCTTTGATCCTTTGATTTTTTTTTTTTTTGAGTAATGTGTAAGTAAACAATCTTCAAAAGCTACTTTTGAATGTTTCACTTTGTTTTTTTTTGAATTCACTCAGAGAAAGTTTCATTTCTAGAAAGCAAATTGTTAATTTGGGGTGGAGAATAGCAAAGGGTACTCTACATAATTAATTAGCCTAAAGTATGTGCTAAAGGCACACAAATAGAGAGGCAACAGTGCCAAACTGTGCATGATTCCCATTCATATTGTCTAGGTAGAGCAACACAGTAAATGCACAGATTTTGACCAAGTCTTTCTTTATTCACAAGGAACTAGTTCTCATTTAAGACACACAGCATTTTTTTTTAATCATTGAAACTGAGAAGCAAACTGACAAACATCTATGAATCATGACTTACAATTTAAAAAAATCCATTCTACAGCATCTGTCCTAAAAATACTTACTTTCCATTTTCTTGTTATGTATCCTCTCCCCTTTCTTGCTTATGCTTGCATATACAAACATATTTATTGCATTTGTAGATGTATTTCCTTAAAAATATGTTTTGAAGAGTGTTAAATGAATGATAGAGGCAAGCAAGAAATTTGAGGTAAAGTATATGATCTTCAGAAGAGTTAAAGTAATCAAGGCAGACTTCTACACTTGAAATAAAATATATTGTAATGTTTTCCCTGTTTCAATGCTAGTGAGTTGTCTCTTTAACAAGCTACACCTCTTAATTCCAGTATTCTTTAAGACACATCTGTACTCCAGTATTACATTGTAATTCTAGATTTATTAATTCTACGTAACAGTACAAAATTGCTATAATTACAATTACCTTTGCTTTCAGATTCTCTCTCTCTCACAGCCTCCCTGGGAGGTTTTAAAGTAAAACAGCTAATAAAATAGGTGAGTGAACGCTGTAATATAGCTGTCCATATGACAGACCTGAAAGCATAAGCAGCAAATTCACTACTGAAGTATGTGACTCTTCTGATGTTCAAGGAATGAAAATTTGTCCGGATTTACCTTGATGGAGTCTAAGACATCAAAAAAGAAATTAATAATATAAACCCAGAAATTACACAATTTTTGGAAGTGAGAAGTGTTTAATGGAAGAGATTTTTAGTCTCAAGTTCTCTGGTTTTCCTGTCTTAAGTATAGACTCCATAAAAAATTATTGTTTTCTCAGATAATTTCCTGAATTTTATTTCTGCCTCAGCTGAACATGATAGAGGGAAAGAAAGGAAGAGAAGGGAGAAAGGCAGAGGAGGAAAGAGAGCAAGATAAGAAATCACTTCTAAGGAGTGATTACTAAGCTAAGTGCCAAATATTCATAACACAAAACATAGACTGTTGGTGTAATGTCATAATTATCAGCTGGAATCTTGCCACACAAAATGTAAAAATAGCCATGTGCCATCTGGTAATCTCTTTTTTTTCAGGCAAAATGAAAATTAAGGACTACAGCAGAGTTAATCCCTTTTTACTTGGGAGAGTATCAGAGCAAACACATACTACTTTGTGTATTTGTTTCCTAGGCATGTCCCTTGATACTAACATAATAATTCAAAAAATTCTTATGTTCTAGAATAGGTCTTTCCTAAGCATCTAAAGCAGTTCATAAAAAGAACAGGACATCCATACTGACAAGTACTAACTACATCTCTTTGGACTCCAGCTTTCACTCTCCTTTCCTGCTTTGAGTCTACTGGTGCAATGATGTTTTCAGTGTAGCTCTAGAATACCAGCCCTTAGTATGAAAATTGCAGCTTTCATTTCAATTGAGTTCATTTTACTTTTATACATGCTAATTTACAGATGATCATGCATGCAAATGTCCTAACTTAATTCACATTTATGACTGTATTTAACACATTTTCTACTGCATCTGAGCAGTAATATATTTCTTCATTTTTATAAACTATATAGCCTTTCCAAGTAAGTTCATTTTGTTTGTATTTATACAATTAGCTAGGCATTGTATGATTTTTACTTTAATTGATTTATATCTTACTTTTTCATTTGCATTCGGGTGAACAGAACAGGAGGACAGACAAGAATAATAACAAATGATACAATCTTTCAATTACTAGCACCATACCTTTCTTGTTAGTCAGAAATTACTTGTAGAACGTATGTGAAGACCTTGACATAGTTGTACTATTCCAGACCTTCATCAGATTTGTTTTCAGGGGATAAACCTTTCAGAATTTAACTCATGATAAATTTGCGGTGACTAACAGCTCTAACTGCACATACAACAAACTAAATGCCTGCCTCCTAAGTGCGTTTGCCTCCTGACCACCCAAGTCTATAAGTGTTGTTTTTTGTCACATGTTTCCCAAGAAGTGATCCAGGATTATAATCCTGAAAATTGCCATGTGTTGAAGAAGGTCCATTAATTTTACTTTGTTTTATGGCTTTTAATATTTATATACAAGGTCCTATTGTCATAAGCACACAATGTTTTCCAAGCATGACTTTGGTGAAAATATTGTGCCTTGTCCAGTGACTTTTTGCCTGCCTTGTTTCCAGTGTCTGCAAACAGAGTACGAGTTTAACCAGTCTTGGCTCATAGCTAGAGCCAATTAAATTCTTTCTCCTGGAGTTCAGGCTGAAAGAAATGTTATGGATGCCTTTGACAGAGTCTCCAGGACATCACAGGCCATTATTAGCTGGTGTAATCCCCCAACACATGGATTCAAATGAAAGCAGAACCTTTGCTTGTACTTGTTACAGGTGCCTGAGGGACTTGTTACTGAGATGTATTTTATAGAACAGTTTGTCTGCACCAGAGTGTTTAATGTAAATAAAGTATCCTCACAACACTTATACCAATGTTTTTTCAGAAGCTGCAGAAAGATTCTAAGTCTTGTGAAAACAGGGAGTACTCACAGTCCTTTTGCTCTCTGGTTCCCTGTTCTTGCCCCACAGTCCTTCAACCTTATTTAGAGCAGTACAGACAGAAATCTCATGGTTTCTTCATTTTTCCTTTAGGAGCCAGAAAATGCAAATTTCTTAAATTTGAATATAGTTCCTGAATTAATAGCCCATGCTCCATGTGAGAAAAAACTTAAAATGCCTGCAAAGCACTCCTAAGGACTGACCTGTGGGACCAGTCTTGTTTCTTCTACCTGGAATTTTTCTGGCTGTACTGTTTTCTGCTGAAAATTCCTATTGAATTTGGTAGGCAGCTCTTGCCATTTGAGGGCAAATCAAAGTCTCACTATATTGCAAAGGAAAAGATGTTTTTAGAGCTTCTGGCTTGGAAAATTGAGTTTTTTCTAACTTTCAGCCTTGATTTGAGGACACAGAAAATAAATTTTTTTGTGAAGTGTGGATATTATAGACTGTCATTAAGCTTTCCTTAGCAGGCACAGTATGTCAAAATTGTGTGTTTTCTTATTCAGAGGTAAATTTTTGTTTGTTTTAGGCTACCACTGTCCCTGAAGTTGTCTTAAAAAGAACAAAAACTCTGCTAGTTCCTTTTACATTGTTATCCCAATGTTAATTAGGCCAGTAACACTATTTCATGACTAGGTACTGAAGGAATACTCCTATATTAGGCACAAATCTGATGTTTGAAATAAAGATATATATTAAAATAACTGTACCTCATTGAGAGTTTAAGGAAGAAACGATACCTTGTCCTTTTTATTCTGTCAAATGCCAAATATTTTGACAGAAATGTCAGTATTTTCTTAACACAGAAATATTGGCCAAAGCAAGTAACTCCTGAGATAATTGGACAGAACAAAACTTATCCTTTTAAGTATCAGTGCCCTAATTTTCAAAACAAACCCACTTTTTCATTTGCACTTATTGTGGGTGCCAAGAAATGAAGCACCACCATTTCACCCACCACCGTGTGAAAAAAAGGCAGTATGCCAACATTACTCTTTCATGAAACAACACTGTATCAACACCAAAATGAAAATTTCTTTGACATGAAATGACATAAAAATATTTTCCGAGTATATATCAAATATTAAAACACATTTCATATTTCTCTCTATAAGAAACAAGGATCTTTGATATTTCAAAAGGCCAAAAATAAAACCATTTTCATGTGAAAATGAGAATCATTGTGAAAACTGAGGCAACAGTAAACTGATGGAAATATCACTTTTGTTACCCTTGCTATTCAGTTTACCTTACAAGTCACAGTCATTACTCTTAGGTTGAACTGCAACTATACTAGATGGGATATTCCAAGCTGACTGTGCTACTTACAATTTGAAGGCAAAATTAGATTTTCAGAGGGAATTTAAAAAAAACACAGCAGTTTTCCATCACTTTTGACAAGATACCATAGTAAGATGTCAAACACTGAGCATAGTTTGCAAGAGCTTGTATACACACAGGGATGGAAAGGTGTTGTGCTTATCTTTGAAAACTCCTTCCCTCTCAGACTACTGAAGATGATTTCTGGCTGGTGTTAGAAAATGAGCCATATGAGAAACCTACCACCTCTAAAGAAAATCAGCAGAAAAAGATGCTGAAAACCTTGAAGACCCAACTGAAAATTCATTATAATATTTTGAATTTGTTTTAAAGAAATATTTTGACTATCACATAGTAGTACATTTATGAGAACTACAGTAACTTGACATGAAAGCCAGCTGTATTTTGTAGCTCCTCTGCAAGTTTCAGCTTTTGGTCTGCATCTTTAATATTGTAAGCACATTTTTGGAAACAGAATAAAAATTCGTTCTTCAGGATATTAAGAGAAAAGTGAACTCAATAATGAAGGCAATATGTATGATGTATATTTTTTAAAAAAGTAAGCCTCAGGTACAGGTAAAAAGAATTTGTAATCAATTCAAAAATATAAAACATTTCATAAATATCTTCTATTAAATGCTCATTATGGACATAAAATTGTTCCTAACCATCTTCCTTAAAGTAATCTTTTATAATATTAGGTCCAAAAAAAAAAAAATCAAACACAGATTTGTCATAAGTAGACAAGAATTCATAGGTAGATAGCCACTTAGCTAAGAATCAAGTTGTTTCAATGTTCTATAGGAGCTAATCTCATTAGAAAAAGATATAACTTCAAAATTTTAAATATGTCAAAAATCTTCATTCCAAGAGAGAATTGTGAACTTCCACTTCAAGGTGTACAGGCTTGACCATGTTTCTGTCTAGAAGACATCTAGTTGCATAAGTATGTTGAATGTGTCCAAGCTACCATTTCTCACTTCTCAGCATGGCTCAGACATTGAGGTCTAATGTTTCACTGATTTGTTTTATCAACTATCTCACATCCACCTATTCAGCACCAAATGCCCACGCAAGAAATGCTTATGTAAACTAAGCTTCTATGGATAATGTCTATTTCATTCATTTTCTTCCCAACATTCCAATATTTAGACCAACATGGATTCCTATAGGTACTAGGTTTTTGCACTATAATTTCTTTTGTAATTCCTGAAATCTAAACCTATTTACAGGAATTTGGCAATTAGAGGGGTTTTATTCATGTCTCTTTCCAGAAGCCTCTCCAGTCCTCTCAATATTATAACCTCCATTGGTTTTTGCTGGCCGAAAAGAGCTTTGTAAATTTGCTCATGTGCATGGTTTAGGTAATGGGGGGACTACAGGGGTGGCTTCTAGTAAGATGCTAGAAGCATCACCCCATATCAGAGAGGCTGGCTCCAAGACAGCCCCACCACTGGCCAAGGCTGAGTCATTCAGCAATAGTGGTAACACCTCTGGGATAAAGTACTTAAGAAGGAAGAAAACAGAGCTGTACAACTGCAACTCTGAAAAAGGAGGGAGAACCTGTGAGAGAAAGAACTCTTCAGACACTAAGGTCAGTGGAGAATG
Organism: Phylloscopus collybita; assembly: GCA_027886175.1. Taxonomy (NCBI): domain Eukaryota; kingdom Metazoa; phylum Chordata; class Aves; order Passeriformes; family Phylloscopidae; genus Phylloscopus; species Phylloscopus collybita. Next base: position 8,356,926 of record JAJNNQ010000052.1, on the reverse strand, counting down.
AGAGGCAGGAAGTGCTCCAGCTGCCAATGCAGAGATTCCCCCTGCAGCCTGTGGTGAAGACCATGGTGAGGCATCCCCTGGAGGCCCCGGGGATGCAGAGATTCATACAGGACCATGGTGAGGCAGCCCATACAGGACCCAAAGCAGTGGATGCCTAAAGGAGGCTGTGACCCTGCAGGAAGCCCATGCTGGAGCATACTCCTGTTAGGATCTGTGGTCCTGCAGAGAAAGGAGCCCACACGGGAGCAGGTTTGCTGGCAGGACTTGTCTCATGGGGAGCCACACTGGAGCAGGCTATGCCTGAAGGACTGATCCCATGGAAAGGACACATTCTGAGGAGGTTTGTGAAGAAATGTGGCCTGTGGAAAGGATTCACATTAGAGATGTTCATGGAATACCATTTTCTGTGGGAAGAACCTGACCCTTGGTCAAGACAAGACAGTAAGGAGGGAGTGGCAGAGACAATATGTGATGAAGAGACTGCAGCGCCCATTCCATGCTCCCTCATAGCACTGGAGGGGGGAGAAGTAGAGAATTTGGGTGAAGTTGAGTCCAGGAAGAAGGGAGAGGTGGGGAAAATGTGCCATAATATTTATTCCTGTTTCTTATTTTCCTTATTTCATTTGATTAGCAATAAATCATGTTTTTTTTTTTCCCCAACCTGAATCTGTTTTGCCCATGACAGTAACAAGGGACTGATGTCTCCCTGTCTTTATCTCAACTCCAGAGCCTGTCTTCATATTTTTCCCTCTGTCCAGGAAGGGATTGATAAAGTATTTTGGTGGTGCACCTGGAAGATAGCCAAGGCCAACCCACGACATTGCATTTTGGAGGAGACGGAATTTTGATTTTTTGCTGTATGTCAGCTTAGCCACATCTTTTTTTGTATCATTTCAACAGTGGAGGCTCAGTTTACATGAATGTTCTTAAGAAATAAACTGCACATTTGCCATCCCTTTCATTCTACTTAAAGAATAGAATATTGACAAACGTGGTAGAATAAAAGACTAGTATATAGATTTGGCATAGGACTACAGTGGCAAGTATTTTCATAATATGAAGCAAGAGGAATATTCATAAGGAGTTGGGTACAATGCAGGAAAATTTACAATTTGTGGCCATCTACCATCCATAAGGATCAAATTCGATCTATCAGTCTTTCTTCAAGAAAAACCTTTATCAAATGTAGTGTTCTGATTGAAGAAAGTAGCAAGTTTAGGAGAGTGGAATGTAAATGACTCAAAACAGTTGGCCATTTGCAAAAGCCATGGGTGCTCTTCTGAAGATATGCAGTGCAACTGCCTTGCTTCAGAGGGATTGCACACCCAGCACCACAGGCTACAAGCTGGTATCCTCCCTTATGTAACTGTCTCTGGTGTGAAAACTACCCCTGGGAAGTTCTGGCACATTATTAGTTGCCCTGAAGGTATTCAACCTTTCTAATGGGCATAATTGGGTATGCTGATGTCAGATGCCACTGTCATGCATTAGAAGGTGTCATAAACCATAAGAGACCCTTGAAGTTCCCCATGACGCACAGCATTAAATCATACAGTGTAGAACTCCCCACTGTTCCACTCAGGAGAGGTATTTGGGTGTTCCCACCCAGCCTGAGAATAAATCAACCCACCAACCTTTGTGTTTTGTTGGTTTCTCCCAGCCTCAATGGATCCAATAAACACTTAAATTTAGCAACCATGGCTGGACCCATGGGTGCGACTATATACCTTTCCATCTTTTTTTTGTGAAAGTTAACTTAGCCAACTTTAACTTATCCAGACAACAAGGCATTTACTAGGGCATTGAATGGACTGTTTTTGTTTTAGTCTTCTAATACATTAACTTGTACATGATAACACATCAGTAAATCATGTCTAGATGTTCAGATTAGTGTAGAATGGTAAATCATATTGCTATGCTTGCTGCCACTGCTGCTTTTAAGAATTTGTGCTGTGTACAGTCTGTTCTGTTAGTACAGTTGCTCAGCATAAAAACTTTTTAGCCTCATAATAAAAATGAAAACTTTCTGATAATGTGAAATGGTAGAGTCCACATCAGAATACAATCATAACAATATTTATCAATGACTAGGGGAGCTACAGACTACTGGAGATATTAGCAATGAAAAATTAATGAGAACATTTAGAACAACTCACAGCTGTGGTCTTTCCTTTAAGCAGAAATAGAGTATCCTGCACACCATTGCTGGAACTGTAATTTTTAAAAAGCTGATAATTTACCATTTTGTACACCTCTTCCCCCAATCACAGGCACACTACTAGATTAGTGTTTCCTATGTTGATGATAAGGTGAAATATTCCCACACTTTCTCTGACTTTTAGTTACTTCACAGCTTTATTGTCTGCTTTTCACTGCATATCAATTAATAAATGAAACCAATAGAAGAAATAGCTGCAAACAATATTTCATCCCTAGAGATGGATCCTTTGTTACAGTTTGAGGTCAAAGTAGAAAATGATTTATAATTATTTCTGCTGCATAGTGTTATTTAGAGAAAAATAGCACTTATGATTAGTGTGCAAAATATTCTTTCAGCACTATTCTGTCTTTGGAAGTAAAACATGGAGAAAATAACTTGATTCTATGAAAGGAATCTTTTTAATTAATATAAGCATCTGTAATATAAACATCTGTAGATAAACATCAGATTCAGAAGAGTACTGGAAGATTCATGATAATTTTTTTCTGGTACTTTTCTGTCCAATATCGTCCTGTTATTAATCAATCACATGCCAGCTTTATGATTTACTCGATACAAAATTTGCAAAAAAATATATTCTTTATATCCTCTCCCTATAAATAATGATTTTCTATAATTTTTTGCAGACAGCAATGTGATAGATTTTTCAGGGAAAAAACTCAGAATCTGAAATATCCTAGAAACTGCTGTTTGTAATGATATGTTCATCATATGGGTTCTGGTGATCATTTTCTGCTGCTTTTGAGAAATTTTCTAGTTCTTGAGATGAGAGCTTTGGACACTGTAGGTAAAGCCAGAAGGTCTCCTTTTGCTGAAACTGCTGTCTTTTATAGGCTTATAAAACAGCAGATCCACCACCATCTGTTGGCAAGCTTCACCTTGGTGAAAAAAGCAAAACAAAAAAAAGACCCAGCCAACCCCCCCACCCAAAAAGGAAAAACAACCTTCCCAAAATAGTCAAACACCAACTCCAGCTGATACTATTATAGCCTAGACTTACTTTCATATTTCATGAGGTATCAAAGCTAAGAAAGTGGTTTATGTCACTTTGAAACATATTCAAATAGCAAACCTCAAATTAAGTCTTAGCGAAGTATTTTGTCATCTCCATGGTGCGTTGTTAAATCACAACAAGACTCACATGATTTGATTAGCGCAGAAAGGCATCCTAAGCAAGTTGATCTAATTGAGATTGTTATTTATTGGAAACATTAATTGATTTTCCATTTGCCAGCAAGGAACTGCATTAATATCTTCATGTTAGGACAGAAAAGTTGATGTGTGTTTATGGATGTAATGAAAGTGAGGCCATAAGGCATTGAGAGAGTTATCAAATCTTTCAAGCCTTTAGCATTGGCCATTTAGGATGAAAAAGACTGGTAATCAGAAAGGAGAGACAATTTTCTTTTGCAGACTGAGAAATGCAGACAAAACTCACCAAAAGTAAAACTGAACAGTAATGAGTTCAGTTTCTGGCTGGGGATGCATGCCCACAAACTTCTCCCAGGCCTTGCCCCACCATCAGCGAATCTAGGGACACTGTCTAAACAAATGTCAGCACAACCCTTGTACAGCTAAGAACTATTATTTGCAAGGGGTTTTGTCAGCACTGAGGGACTCCAATGGCCAGGCTTTGCTGTGTCTTTACTGCTTTGTGTGGTATGGATGTATTGTAACACATATTTATTTCTTGTGCAGCTGTAGAATATGCCCACTACACTAACTAAAATTCAGTCTCTCCTTTTCCTGTTGCCACTAATCGAGTCAATAAATAATTGCATGGGTTGTTTGCCTGGATAAGCATCCTCTCTAGGCCTCAGAGTGCTTACACAGCTGGAAAAAAAGCTCAGTTAAAAAATCAGGTCTCTTTATTTTTGTGAAGTAGAAACATTCCTCTCCTCATTTTGAGGATACATGTAGCGAAGAAATGAAAAGTTCACTACTCATTAAGAAATCATTGGACTCTAGGGTCTCTTTTGGAAGCTAGACTAAGTAATTTAAAGGAATCTCTACTTTGTGCAGTAAAGATTAAAATAACTGGTACAGGTGCAGGAGTTTGTAAGGTCCTGGGGAGGGATATGAAGGGGAAAGATTTTTTTCAAACCCATTAGTGATTTTAAAGGCCAAATCTAAGCATGGGTCTAAGCTTCTGCAAAATTAGTGAAACATTTGACTTCAGAGTGAGAGGGGCTTTCAATTGCAGGTAATGCTTTTGCCTCTAAACCTGTGAGAATGGGGTGAAAGCAAGTGAAGCTCACAGCAGACCAGGGACTGCACCAGAACCCTTGCAGGGAGCAGAATTGAGGACTGCCTATGCTACCTGAGCAACCAGGTCAAACATGTCCCCAGTAATGAAGATCCATTCATTACTGTAACATGCAGGCTAGCACTGTAGATCACTTTCATGGTCTCCAAAGAAGCTGAGCAGTTATCAGTAACGTTCAAAAATCCACTGGAAAGTCATTCATTTCACTTTATAGTCCTAATTAGCCATTTGTATAGTTCTATAATTAAATATGCTCCTTTCTCATCAAGTTTTTCACTTTAGTAATGATACCACTGTGCCACAAACAGGCCTCATGCTGTTTGGTTTGGGACTTATTCATAGCTTTTAATTGGTCACCCAGTGGTTAGCCAATAACCCCTTCTATGGGAAGCAACACTCCGAATGCTGTTAATGGGCTAGAGGCATAGTGATTGCCTCCTGGTACCCAGCAGTACTGGGAATAAAGCAATTTCCTCCACTGTGCTGTGTGCCCAATAGCTAATCCTCTCCACTCCTGAAATGTACACTATTTGGTTATAAGTATTTGTACTGGCTTACTTACCGCTGGGTTGTTAATAGGCAGTGATTCTTCAATGCTCCTTCAGTGAAGTTACAGTCTGGTTGCTGACTGCTAATTAAAATAAGTTTGTACTCTAACACTGCAACTAAAAGGTAGCAAGGTCATATTATTCAGTGCAGCAGTCTTTTATTTAACAATGTTTATACATTTTGTATACATTTTGCAGAGAGGCAAAACTGTTATTGATCATGACAATACAGTCAAATTTATCCCCAGACTAATCTTTCCTGCCTTGGAGTATGATCACTGGGCTTTCCCTGAGTACACAGTTAAAGAATGGTGCATGCATGCAGGTATCTCTGTCAGTCTATTTCTCAGCTTGGAAAAAAAACCCCAAACAAACAGTGGTAGATGAGCTAACAATGTTCTAAAAGGACTCAGTCTGCCAGGAGTCTTTATGGAAACCAAGACATCTATTCATGAGCAATGGAGCAACCCAGTAAGTTTAAGAGAACAAAGTTATGACTTTCAGAAGCAGATTTTATTTATTACCTTTTTTGCTACTGTTTTAAAATCCTGTTTGAATAAGAATGCCTAGCATCATGGTATCTGAATGTAATATTAATCTGTTGCATGTGACTATTTCTTTCTGCTTGCCTCCAGCAGATGACAAGCTCTCTCCAGCAGAAGTAGCTGTGCATTTACTTTGCTTTCTATTTTACTAGGAAGGCCACAGAGTTATTCTTAGCCATATTCTTACTGTAATTTATATCTGAGATAGAAATAAAAGGTTATGCCTTTAAAAAAGTTGCTTCCAATCATTAACTTCTCCACATAATAAAATGGAAGTTTACTTATCTTGGGTCTCCAACACAATGCAAAGTGCTGCAATTTCAACAAGGTGCTAGCACAATATGTATTTTGGTTATAAAGATTTTTCTTTCTTTTTTTTTTTCTTAAATAAAATAGACATGCAATTTGGAAATGGGTTCAGTGTTTATGAAAAGCTAATTATCAGGGAACAAATACCATTTGCCCTCCTACCCTTCAGTTCTAGTATGTATATTCCAAGCCAGTCTAAAACAGACATGCTTTTTGAAGTTTACATAAATGGACGATGTATACAGAGCATTATATATCCTCCAGTCACTCCCTGTAAGCTGAAAGAAAACAAAATTAAAACAATTTTTTCTGTTGTGCTGCCATTTCTTAATACCAGGCTTTATCTAGCAGTACTGACAGGCAGCATGCTGTTCAACCTCCAACTGATTTTACAGTTCTGAAGAAATTCATGTGACTTTTCTTCATCTTCCTAACCTCTGGAATACAGATAGTAGTTATTAATTAGAAAAAAAAAAAAAAAGAAAAGAAAAAGAAATAAAAAGCCTGAATTACTGGTATGTTTGATATTCACAGAGTTTCTGGATGCAATTTTTGTTAGAAATTTTGCTTCCCTGAGTGATTTTTGTTCAGTCTCTTAATTTGTTTCTGTTTTACAGAACAATAAGACCTTATTAACTTCAAACTCAGACAGAGCACATTTTGTATGCTTTTCAAGGTACAAAGGAACACTCAGGCTTTTGGGGAAGGCTGATGGTCAGGAACTGTTCAAAATTAATTAGCTAGATTTTGTGTATGAGACATTATTTTACTTCTCCTTCTCTGATTCAGGAAACAATTGTGCATGATGAGTTATTTCAGCACATTAAATCCTGCTCAGTAGAAATGTTCACACGCAGAGGTGATTGCACATGTTTCACCTGAGTTTTGATAGACTAGGTATACTGGGAAAAAACATTTGGGTAAGCATCTGTAAATATTACATTGAATGAAAAATACAGGTATAATCAACTTTACATGGTACCGTAGACAGTATATTTTATAAGGCATTCTTTTTGTAATTTGGGTAGCATTCACAAGACCCAGTTAAGTATCAACTGAGGAACTTTTTGTGCATTTTATGTGTGTGCAGAAAAGTTAGCATGTTCAAATTGTACAGAACAGAGCCCTGCTGGAGGTGGGGAACAAGGAGAAAGGATGCTTTTTGCCCAAAGCTTATCTATCTATCAGTCTACACTTTTTAGCAGATAACCTGCCCATTATATTTTCCTCATCAGTTCTGTTATCCTTTTAATTCACCATCATATAATCTAGAAAATATCTAATTTAAAAAGGTGATTTTTACAATTAATATCTAAGCTAGCATTTCTTCCTGGTCCTCAACCCTCCCAAAGCCTGCCCTGCCCTCTCTCACTGGATCTGTACGGTGTCTATTTCCTCATGTCATTTGGAAGGAAGCATACCATTTACTCCCCCTCACAGGAAAAAGGAAAAAAAATATTATTACTTGGGGCATAAAAATATGACTAATTTGTTGGGATAAGCCAATAGAAATAATTTGATTGATTTCCTTAAGTCTTGAATTAAGGAATTAAGAGTAGCCACAGATTCAATCTCTGCAAAAGGTGTGAGGTTCTGTTTGTTTGGTCTATGGACACAAAAGCTCAGAGAGATTGAAGTAGTTTTCTGTCTTTTTTGGGAATCTGCTCTGGACCAGAAATAGTTACAGCTTCTGAAACAGATGCTGTAAGTATTGAATCTCCAGCTACTTCCCACCCACCATGCATAAGGATCAATATTTTTGTTTAACAATGCAGTTCTCTATTCACTCTTATTATGCTAGGTGTTAATATCTGCCGTTGTTAAGTTCTTGGTCTTGTGATGAGAATATGAATATGTTAAAACCCACATGAACACCCTCTGTTTCCTGTAAAAGGAGGGAAGGTGGATTCCCTTTTAAAATGTAACCAAATCAAATAAGTTTTGCAAGAGACAGCCCCAGCAGCAGCACAGATTTCAGACACCCAGCCAGGGTTTGCTAGTGAACAGGGACCGAGCTTCAGCACAACCTTGTACAGTCACTTAGTACTGCATAATGATGACTCCTCAGCTTGGATGTTTCCTGCTGCTTACATATAAGGCTATTTTATTGTCTAAAGTTGTGTGGTGGGGAATAGCTGACAAGCTCTGTATGCAGGAGAGACAATGTTCATCTCAGTTTGTTTAAAGACACCTGAAAAACAAAAAAACCAACTCCGTGTGTCTGTGTCAGCAAGGGGGAGGAATGTGTGTACCCTTGCTTTGTTAAAAAAACACCCCAAACATGCCCAAAAGACAGACTTGGAGATTTGTGTGCAAAAAAGCTGTCTGCCATTTTTTATTTTTTTTCAAACCCACAAGACTGGATGTACTCTTTGCAAATAAGTTCGAGTACATCAAAGAATATTGTAGGCTCACATAATCAATTTTCTTTTCTAATGAAAACAGATCCACAGTATTGGCTGTTTGGGCCAAGGGGGAAATGATGTTATTATCACCTGGTTGGAGGAGTTAATCTACTCCACCATGCATCATGATTTAATTATTCCTAATTGATCTTAATAGATGGATGTCAAGTCTGGCCTTGCTTGGCTTCAATTATTGCAATTTTGTAGCCTCCCTTTGTAGCGGATCTTGGCAAATATCTGATGATTTCTGCCTGTTTGCATTTATGCTGGAGAACTTCTAGATTTAGTTAAATGTTATTTGAAGATTTTATACGTTATGTCACCAGGAGAAAGATAATGGAGATTTTACTAGAGATTTTCTTTGTATACTGTTTGTGTCCCTTTCTAGTTTGTGCAGTACTGGAGCTGTGTTGGTTGCTCTTCTGTTGGTAGCTGGTATGGAAGTTTTAAGGGAGGATGAGTGAAAAACCATCAGACTTTTAATCAAACATGTTTGAGAGTTATGCTTTCTTTTTAATTGTTATTTGCTGGAATGTTCATGTACCACTACCTAATAAGAAAGAAAGATGAATATATTTCTTTATGAACTAAGGAAACTGTTCTCTGACATGACATGTCAACAATGACAACATGTTTTTGTTGCCTCCTTTTTGGCGTTTTTATTTACATTTAAATAAATTAAAAAAAAACCAAACAACCAAACCTGCTCAGGCTGGCTAACCTAGTGGTCACTAAAAGATTAGTAAAACAATATCATAGAATTGTAGAATGGCAGAATATGTGAGTTATCAGGATTATTGAGTCCAACTCCTGGCCCTGTGCAGGGTACCCCCAGAATCATACCGTGAGCCTGAGAGAATTGTCCAAACACCTCTGGAACTCAGACAGGCTTGGTGCTGTGGCCACTTTCCTGGGAGCATGTTCCAGTGCCCAGCCACCCTTTAGATGAAAAATGTTTTCCTGGTATCTCACCTAAACCTCTCCTGACTCAGCTTCATGCTATTTCCTTGAATCTTGTCACTGATCATGAGAGTGAGGTGATTTGCACCTGCCTCTGCACTTTCCCTCATGAGGACGTTGACAACCACAATGAGATCCCCCCTTAGTCTCCTCTTCTCCAGGCTGTACAAATCAAGTGACCTCAGCTGCTCCTGTACCAGGTTGTGAGAGACTGAAATACTATGGTTAATGGTTTAAACATTGTTATGGAGGATTTTTTGCCTATTATGGCAAAGCTATATAAAGAAGATGCAACCACCAAGGCCCACCCCTCCCTCAATATGCCTTCTGACTGGAATTTTGGACTGTGAGTTAAGCCACCTAATGGGAACTTGAGATAAGTTAAATGTGAAACTATAGTTCAATTATTTCAGGTCTAGGGAGAAGTAAATGTTCAGGGAGAAGAATATATCTATTGGAAAACCAAACCCAACAGCTGCCCTAAAAATTAGCTCTGTCTGGATCTGAGGTGGGGGAAGGCCAAGCCCACAGGCTCCTTTGCTGAAGTCAGATTTGTACACACTCCTTTACAACCCGGGGGGGTGAGAAGGAGAATTTTTGTGGGTATAGCATAACCTCAGTGAGAAGGAAATAGTACCCACCCTCCTTACACAAACTGGGTCAGTCGTGAAAAAACTCCACCCCAGGGAGTCGACATCCACACAGGACATTCGAGTGAGAGGCAGCTGAGGAGGTATCAAAAACCATCACAGACCCCCAAAGTGCCCCTCAGACTCATTCCTGAAACGTTGCACCAGGACAACTACATGTGATACAAGGGATGCAAAGTGATGCAATAGATCCAGAGTCTCTCGGAAGATATTGTCAAACTTGCTTCATCCAGGGAGGGTACCTGGACATTCCTATATGGCCCGAATGTATATTAATCCATTGAACCCTGTGTTTTGAAGGACTCCTACCACTGAGCAGACTAGAAGAGGAGGATCAAAAGGATGCTGTTGTGATGCACAGAGTGGGGTTACTTTATATTTAATTTGTCTCTCTGTCTCTCTCTTTCCCTTTCCCCACCTCTTTTCTATTTCTACTTCTCTCTCTGTCACACACATATTTACTGTTAAATAAAACCCATAATATTGACTCCAGCATATGGTGTCATTTGCACCTACTTCAGGCAGAGTCCTCTTTCCAATAACTTCAATAACTAGATCTTAACACATGTCCGGGATCTGCCACTTGTCCTTTTAAAGTTCATATCATTGGGGATTGCACATCTCCAATTTATTGATGACTTTTTTTGCTGGGCCTCTCTCTCTTGAGGAAATCAACATCTCCTCCCAATTTAGTGCTGTTGGCAAATTTAACTAGTACTCCTTCAAGTCCTGTGTCCAGCCATTATTAATGAAGTGTGGAAGAGAAGTGAGTCCTGCAGAACCTTACACATCATGGGACCCCAGTCTGATGTCACCCCACTCAGTATAACTCTTTGTGACAGACCCATGACCATTTGCTTGCCCATTCGTCCAGCAGGTTAATGAGAAACTGTATCAAAAACTTTGCTGAAGTCCAAACAGATTACACCTGCTGGCATTGCAAGATTAACTAGGTGGGTTATCCTGCCATAGAAGGAAATCTGGTTCCACAAGCAGGATGCCCTCTTATATAAACTGAATATGCAGAAAGAAAAGCTTTTAATCAAAGCATTTTTCTACTTTTCCCCCTCATTAGTATGCTTTCCTAACAATAGATCAACTGTAAGAGTTAATTTTTTTGTTTGTGAGAAAAAACTAAGCATTCTATTTTTATAACTATTTTTGCTAATCATTCAAGACTACTGAAAGCATGCTGAATTAAAGCATGAAAATTGACGATCTCTTCTAAGACATCAATAACTTCTCCTGTACTATCTGAGAGAAAAGTCAGTGATCTCATTTTATGGAGTATGTGTTCATGGTAAAACTACATAATTTCATACTATTCATCAGAGAGCTGTAAGCAGGCCAGAGCAACATCAATAAAAAGTAACATGAAATTATGCCTTTTGCCTGTCCTGTGAAAAGGTGAAGGCCCAAGAAGAAGAAATATGTAATGGATAATTATAGATAATCTTTAAAGAATATAAATTAGAACATAACTAGAATATGAATTTGGAAGAAGAATATATAGACTTTGAGTAAATTCAGTTGCTTGCATTCTCAGATTTTTTGCTTCTGGAATTTTTGGTTGCACTTCATAATAAATAGCTTTAAAAGGAAACTTTTATAGCAAGTATATTATGCAAATAGGTGATATTAAGTATACAGAACCCAGTGATCTTATGTATAGAAGTTCATAAATTTCTATTTCGATAATGTCCCTACAAAATTTCTTGCTGTTTGCCAGCTAGTCATATAGATGAATCTCAAAAACTCCAACAAATAAAAAAATGGTCCTATCAGGAGAGTTCATATTTCTCTGAGTATTTTTTCTCAATGGCACTTAAAGAACTTGCTGAAAGAGCTTCTTTTTCAAACAAATATAGCTATTGTAAACAGAATGCTGGATGAGTTGGAGGTGAAAGGAAAGTTTATTGGTTGACCTTTGAAACAGTCTTTTCATATTTCAAGGAAAGTTGTCACCAGAATATACAAGGAATCCATAAAGTCTACCTCCACGTTTTTCTATTTACCTTACAATCTTGGTAAGCATTAAGGACATAAGATAACCCTAAAATAAAATCTTTGAATCAGCAGCCCAGAAGTCTTTTCTATCTTTGAAATGAAGATCTGCATTTGTCCCTCAGTAGCTTGGTCTTAACATACAATGCACTTGGTGTTACAGAAATACCAAATGGCTTTGGTGTCTCCGTTCCCGCTGCATAGAGTCATCACAGCTTCACCTCTGGAAGGGAAAGTCATGTAATAAGGGCTTAAATACAGCCCTCCTCCACTCCACAACTTCAGCTGCATTCAATAATAGAAAAACCAGCTATATTTGTTGAGCTATTACTTTCTCCATGGGCATTTCTGCTAGGGCTGTGGCTGTCATAGGAAATGTATTTCACTTAGCTATTTGCACATTTTGACTCTAACAAGGTTTCAGTACTTCCAAGCAAGTGACCTTCATCACTTTTGATAGCAGATCAGTTGCTTAAAGAGCTTCTATTGTGCACTGCCAGAAAGAGTATAGATTTGAAGAAACAGCATGTACTTCACTGAAAAGAAAAAGACATTACTCAGCAGACGTGTCACTCAGGCCCACATGGACTACAAAAATATATTCCAAAGCTAAAATATTACATCTTGTTTGCACTTGAAGGGACCAAAAATGATTTACTGTTGGCAGGTTTACCCACAGATATTCAATTTGAATGCTTTTTGAGAACTGTACCAGTGGGGAGTTATCTAACTGGCAATGCCACATAAAACAGTGAATGAAAATCAGTGTAGAGGCAAGGTCTTCATTCTCTAAATGTATCCATATTAAGCAGGGTTAGGATTTGCCATTAATACAATATGAAGAGGCATGGCAGAGGAGAAAAATTGACAGACATGTATTTCTTTCATGCTCTCTCAAAAAACTCCTGCGCCATATTTTTGCTTTCCTGATTAATGTTGCTACTTTGTCACAAAACTGGGAAAAGGAGCAATAGGAGGGGGAAAATTCCATCCTACTTTACACTGAAGATCAAGGAGTCTCTGAAGCTTGTGAAACCACTGCTCATAACCACTGCTTACATGGAAGGATATCAAATCACACTTATCTGTTCTCCAGTGCACCAAACTGTGGTATCATCCATTTCCCTCCAGTGATGAAGCCTTTTATAATGGTACATGTCAGTTAAATTAGAATCCTGACAGATCCACACCTACTGGCCAGATCCGAAGACCTTTAAAATCAATGAATAGATTCAAGCCACCACTGCTGCCTCCTGCCAGCTTTTCTGTATTTGGGAAAGACCACAGGCTAAAAAGTTGTGTTGGTAATCATCAGAGTGCCTACCCCATCTGAATAACTTGGAGAGAGCCAACAGAGCAATGCCTAATTAAAAAAAAAAAAAAAAAAAAAAAAAAAAAAAAAAAAAAAAAAAAAAAGAGCAAACGAACAACAAAACCCAGAGGGAAACTTCCAGTTGTTTCTATTCAATGGATCCAGACAAGTTGTTCTTAATAACCAGAGCAAACTATTTTCAGTGTTAGAACCCCATTCCAGAGGATTTGCAAAACCACATCAGCAGCTCATCTAATCTAGCATCCTCTTCCTGACTCTGCTGGATATTTCAGGGAAACTGCAGAATTTCACAATTCATCTAATAATATAAATCTACACAACTGGGAATCTCTTTTTTTCCCCTTTCTCAGCTGCTAATCAGAATATGCCCTGAAGCATGAGGATTGGTTGGAGAGAAGATAAAAGCATAGAAGAAATAATAATGTAACTTATTGAAGTATTGCTTTAGACTCTAATGGATCCCAGTACAAATTAATTCTTCATAGTACAAATGCCCTGTGGTAATGCCCTGAACTACAGATGGATCAGCTGTGTCATGTACACCTAAATGGCTGTGCAAAGGTGTTAAGTTTAAAAGGAAGATCACTTAGTATTCATATATAAAACACTGTTGGGTACTGACAAAGAACAGAGAGACCATAGCTTTGATGCCCTGGAAATAAATGTATTCCTCCTTCTCAGCAGTTTCACTGTCCACAACACTGGACTGCCCAAGCTTTGTGCCCTTATTCTTTATTCATCTCACCAGTAAATAAATTAATAAGACCAGAACAGGAGTTAGAGTGCTTGGGGATAGTCGGAATAGTCAATATTCTGTATTTCTACCTGTGCTGTGTGCTTTAGCACTGCCAAGGAAAGCAGAGAAAGGAAGCAGCATGGCTTGCCCCATCATGGGATTGGCGTTTGCAGGTCTGTAACCATTACACTTACCTTTAGGCAGTCATTTTGCAGGATAGTACTTGAGGTACTGAGGAAGCAATAACCATGACACCGGCACTGACTTGCACATCTCTCTTTGCTGTCTTTACAATTCAAACCCAGCAGAGCAGCCTATGAGAAGTGGACTGACAGAAAGGTCTGGCCATTAGCAGATTCTTTTGTGCTGTTATCGCTTTTATTATGTTTCAGGAAGGTGGTTTTTTTTTTTTTTTTAATTCTGCAGTGCTGAAAGACGCAGCCTGCGGCAGTAGCTGAGAGAAAGCAGGCATCACCAATATAGGGCAGCAAGGATGAGTGATAAATTGCACTGACACGTGCGGGTTTACAGGGTCCTCTCTCTTCTTTGAGAAAGAAGGCCAAGAGGGCCTTCATGACTGTTAGCAAGAGAGCATTTGTGCGAGTTGAATGTCTGTGCTTGAGTTGTATGTACTTGAACTGAAGTCAGTGTGAGGAACATACATTAGCTGTTCATTCTGATGTCTGCTTTCTGTGCTGTCTCCCACACTAATATGCCTCATAGAAAGAGTTATCAGACACTGACAATAAAAGAACAACACTCAATGAATTCTCTTCACTGAGAATGAAGGTTACATGAGTTTGTACCTTTTGCATTAGAACAAGATACCACATGAGGAAAAAGAGAGTTGAGTGTGGTGTATGCAGCTGTTATGTGGTGTATGCATGATAGAGATCTCTGCTATGTTTCACTGTTACCATTGGATGTGCTTGACACCCTCTACTCACTAATAACCCTCTTAAAGCACAGACCTAATGAAGTTAGATTGCAGCAAGAGATGTGACATTCTGCCCTGTGTTGTTTGGAGCACAAAGCTACTAAAGAGAAACTCCAAGTAAATACGGAATTGAAGCTACATAATCTTTACTGTCATGTAAAGACAAAGAACTCAGTTGCTAGTTTTCTGTTGAGCACTACTTTTAAAATGATCATCTCAGTGTGGACTTCTGCACTATGGAAGATCAAGACAGATTTTTTTATCTTAAAGTTCTGGTTGATCCCTTGAAGAAATTGACGACATCCTCTGCTGTTTATATTCTGATAGAAACATCAGATCCAGTTGCTACATGAAAGAGCAACCCCCTACAAACTTTTTTGAGAAAGCACAGATTCCAGCAAGTTTGTAATAAATATCATGCATTCTGGATCTGTCGGTCTTACTGTGCAAGCATAGCCCAATGGTTTATCACATAAAAAATTGAACAGATGTATTTTTGGATGTACTGCATTGTGTCTGCACTGTATGTTTGGATGTACTGCATTGTGTCTGTATGTTCCTGTTCAAAAATTACTGAGTGAAGCTGAGAGGGTTGGATAGAGCAAGTTGAAAGAGATTGGCAGAACGGTTCTTTAAACGATAGCATTCTCATCTTTAAAGATCTGGGTGTTAGTGGAATTGTGCAGCTAATAATCTCCAGCATGTTTGATCAACTTTACTCAGCATCAAAATTATTATTGCTGGACAAAAGCCTAACAACAGAGAGTAAATTTTCTCAAAGAAGTGAAGTCTAAAGTAACCCAAAACCCCCCCTTGTAACCAAAGAGGTTATATTTCTTTAAGAAGAAATCTATGCATAATTGAGGGGAAATGTTGAAAAATTCTTTTAAGTTTAGCACAATTTGTGATACTTATATTTGGGATTAATGCTTGGGTTTGTACCATAGAGTGCTTAGTGCAAATAGCAGAGGTTAATGTGGCCTTTTGCTAATGCCCTACATCTGTGACTCATAGTCTTGTGTCAGCTTATTTACGTATATCAGTGACTAATATGTACTAACAGATGTCTTGAGAACAGAGGTAGAATGCCAGTCTAAGGAATGACAAGAGAAATGCATCCTTACCTGGCCACATATTGCAGAAGCTTCCAAGGAGAGCAGATTCAACAGGTCTGGGACTGTAAAAGGAAAATTTGAGGAATGGGATGTACCCAAATGACCACCAAAGACCCTCAAAAGACCCTTACCCACATGCAAACAAATTCATGGAAATAATTAGCATATATATACATATTCAAGAAATGTTAAGACTATAAAATAGAAAAGTGATGGATATGTATTAGTTTCATGGCTATAACTTGGTCTATTAGGTTGCTCCTTATCCATGTTTTAGGCTAATTCCCCATGCATCCAGTGCTGCTGAAAAAGTAATGTTTGCTTTCTAACCTCTTGTATGGTTTGGAGAGTTTATTTTCCAGCTTTCAGTGACAGACTCAACAATACAACATGACTGTTCACTACTGGACCAATTTTTCTACTTCTATGTTTTATTTGTTTTTTATTCTAGGTGAGTAAGCCTTTAATCATTGTTAACCAGACAAAAGTATCAACCAAACTTCAGTACAGGTCCATACCTGACTTCATTTTTTGAATGCCACTCCGCACATCTTCCCAGTGCTTGAATCACAGGAGGGAGAATAGTTGCAATTTTTTAATGTTTGTTTTCTCACATGTGCTAGTTGAAAAGAAAATAAAACATCTGTGGGAAAGAAGCAGAGAATGAGGCATCTGGGAGAAAGAGCATATGTTACCTTTATACCTCACTTGACTCCTCTTGGGTGCAGATGAGCTTAAGTTGGAAATTGAAATTAATTTTTCCACTGCTTTTCTATTGTATTGCCACAAGAGAGAAAGAAAAAGAAAGCTTTCCAAAATTTATGCCTTTCTTTAAAAATAAGCTCAGAAAAAATATCACTGGGGAAAAAAAAGGTTCTGGTAGTTTGTTGTGCTGTCTTTATTTACCCCCATGTCTCACAGTCAATTTGTTACAATGCTGCAGCTGAGTGCTTCTCTGTATAACTCTTTTTTACCTATCCAGATAATTCACATATTCATCAACATTTGAAATCCTGTCAGATACTAAGATAATGTTTGTCTTCAAAGCTAGATCTAGTTTAGGGAAACAACCTGCAAATCCTCATGAATACATTGTTAACCCCTTGTCATCTTCAAGGACTATACTTCCAACAGATACCCATATTTTGTCTCTTTCAACCTTATATGCATCACAATTCATTGATATTTCTGTCCACACCTCATTTAACAATATTTGCAAAGATGGTGATTATCACTTTGGATAGCAATTTCTCCTTTTTGCATACATTATTTTTTGATTACACCTTGAAATTTTGTTTAATTTCCTATGAGCTCTAAACATATATTTGTTATATGTTTACAGTGCCATTTATTAGACTTGATCCTTGAAAGTCTATGTCCTGGATGGTTTTGTGTACGATAACAATGATGGAGATACTTTTTATCCTCCAAATTAACATTTCAGAAACATTTTTATCAACCTGACTTAAGAAAAGTCTTTAAACAGATGCAGATGGTAGGTGAAATTCGCATTGGAGGCCCTTTCATGATGAACTAGATGATAGAAAAGAAGTTACACCTCAGTCTGATGTAGCAAGATAAAGCAAGAGACAAATTTAATTTCTTTGCAAAACTCAGTTTGGAGTCTCAGAGAGAAGGGAGTTTTTGTACTGATATGGGGGATAAAAAAAATCAAAATGAGAACAATGAAGTATTCATTCATCATAAGATGTATATCTATTTTTTTCTCAATATTTCCTAAAGCCAAATATTAGCTGAAAGCACAGGCATCACTGGAGTCACACTCTACTGTAAGACCTGTGAAGGAAATGGGTTTTGTTCTGACCTCATCCAGTTAAATAACAGAAAACTTGATGGCTACATTTAATTTACGTAGATTTTGGCTGTCACTGTAACTAGAAGCAAAGACATGGTTGTTCAACAATTAGAATACACCGTTGCATTTCAACTCCTAATTCTATTATCAATATTTTCCTGTTTTGTCTTGGTTCTAGGAAAGCCCAGAAAAAGCACTGTTCTTAATACATCTGGTTTTGCTCTCAACAACTAATAAGAAATGACAAACACTTTTAAAGCATGATTCGGGCTAATGTCAGTAAATTAGAAGATGTTCCAAGAAGAAAAAGAGGTTAAAATGTCTGTCCTTGTGACCAAAACAGTAGAATGAATAGCTGTGCTGTTGTAAAAATTCTATGTTTAAAGTATAGAGCTATGATGAAAATGCAGATAACTTCCACCATACTGTTGGGTATAGCCAGTATTTTTAACACATTAATCAGACTGGAAAATTAGCATTATAATAGGAAAAATGTTTATTTTTGTGAAGTAATATTAAAAAGGAAGCCCAGCTACTGGCTCAAAACAGCTAACAGTTTTTGACCTGCTGTTGTTGGGACCTTTACCAAAAGATGTGCAAAAAAAGAAAAAAAAAACAACCCAAAACCAACCAACCAAACAGACAAAAAAAACCAAACCAAAACCAAACCACAAACTAAAACTCTACAGAAGATTCCTTTTAATTAGTCAAGATCTACACTTGTATACAAGGCATGAACAAAAATGACACCCAACTTTTCCTGCACTATTTTGTATAAATGAATAGTGTATAACCTAGGTGGTTGTTTGCCTCTCATGGAGTCTGATACTTTATAGTTGTCAGCATTTATTGTAGTACATTAACAGGGCCTTCATGATCTGGAACAATGACCCTCTAATAGAATCAGGGGGCATTTAAAGTTCCTCTTTTCATATAGTTTGAAGTCTCTTATGAGCAGAACAATCAAAATTCATTGCCTAAAGGATCTTCTGTTGTTAGACATTCAGAATCATTTGCAATCATTGTTGGTTAAGGTGAGACTTAAGTGCTACAGATACTATGTAGCTCAAGTTGACCATGGTCAGTGTGTCACTTGGCCTGATGAGAAAGGACTATTAGCAACAAAACTCCACTGCTGAAAGCGGTTTGCACAAAATAGTACCTTGCTGATATGAGACACAATCATAATTGCTACTTACTCACAATTTAATAACTACTGCAACTGGTCCTACAATAAACTCTCCCAGAAATGGCAAATATTCAGCACACTTATTTTCAGGCTAGCAAAACAGTGAAACCATTACTGTTAGCTTTAAAAAAAAATAGTTAAATATTTGGGATGGTATGTAGTGTAGCTGAATGTTCTCAGATAAGCAGTAAAATAAGCTTTCATAGTTTCAGTCAGCAAATAAATCATTTGTCATACAGCAAAATATTCCAACACTTAGCTATAGCTCTCAAGAATTCAATTTATTTTATTTGCTTTCCAGTACACTTAGATACTACATCATGTAAACCTATCTGTATTGCATTTAGTACCCAGGTATTTGAGGGGTAGGAGCTATGCTGCAGAGGTGGCCTCTATGAGGAGAGGCCAGGAGGTTCCCTGTACCTGACACATGTGCTCATGTGGGCACACCAGCTGACACTCAGCTCCAGTGGACACACCATAGGACACACCTGAGCCCCTCAGCCAAGGTGGTGTTGCCTCTCTGATACTATATTAAAGAAATGATTAAAAAACACTGCATGGAAATCATGAGAGAAATTGTGAAAGAAACAGCCCTACAGACACCAGGACAGAGGAGGAGAAGGGGAGAAATTATTCCAGGGGTGTTCCTGCCAAAGCAGAAATTCCACTTAAAGTTGTGGAGAATCACAGAATCATACAATGGTTATAGTTGGAAGAGATCTCATAGGTTATCTAGTTCTAACCCCTCTGCTGTGGGCAGGAACACCTTTCACTATACCAGCTTGCTCAGGGCTTCATCCAGACCGGCCTTGGAGTGGGATGGGGCATCCACAGCTTCTCTGGGCAATCTGTTCCATTGTCTCACTTACCTCACAGTAAAGAATTTCTTCCTAATATCTTATCTAAACCTACTGTCTTACAATTCAAAACCATTGCCCCTTACCACTATGTGCCCTTGTAAAAAGTCCATCTCCAGCCTTTTTTTAGGCTCCCTTCAGATACTAAAACGACTGCAGCAGGGTAGCCATCTCTTCTCCAAGCTCACAGTTCCAATACTCTTAGCCTGCCCTTGTAGGAGAGGTGCACTGACCCTCTGATCATCCAGGGGGCCTCCTCTGAACTCTTTCCACCAAGCTGATGTCCTTCCTGTGTTGGTGATCCCAGAGATGGATGCAGTACTGCGGGTGGGGTCCCCTGAGGGTGGAGAGGGGCGGAATTCGCTCCTGGTCCTGCTGGCCATGCTGCTTTGGGTGCAGCTCAGGATGTAATTGTTTTTCTGGGCTGCAAACACACACTGCTGGCTCTTGTCCAGTCTTTCATCAACCAGCACCCCCAAGAATATCTCCAAAAGGCTGCTCTCAGTCTGTTCATCCCCCAGCCTGTGTTGACAGTGCCGTTGCCCTTATGCAGGTGCAGCACCTTCCATTTGGTCTTGTTAAACCACATGAGGTTCCCATGTGCCCCCTTCTTGAGCTTATGCCAATCCCTCTGGATGGCATCCCAAGCACCAGGTGTTTCAACAGCATCATTCATCTTGGTGACAACTGCAGGGTTGCTGTGGGTACACTCAATCCCACTGTCCATGGTATTATGAAGATTTTGAATAGCACCAGAAGCAGTGTGGATCCCTGAGGGACAGCACTTGTCATCTGTATCTATCATGACACCATTGACCCTGCCCTCTGCATGCACCTGGTCCAGCCAACTCCTTATCAACCAAACAGTCCACCAATCAAACCCATATGTCACCAATTTAGAGAAAGATATTTGGGGGAACCATGTCAATGGTGCTACAGAAGTCCAGATAAATAACATCTGTAGCTTTCCCCTTGTCCAATGATGTAATCACCATCCCATAGAAGGCCACAGAGTTGGTCAAACTAGATTTTCCCTTGGTAAAGCTGAGCTGTCTCTCCTGAATCACCTTGCTATCATACATGTGCCTTAGCAAAGTTTCTGGGAGGATCTTTTCCATGATTTTACCAGGCACAGAGGTGGGGCTGATAGGTTGTTAGTTCCCAGGGTGCTTTTTTTATCCTTTAGAAAAGAATGTAAAATATAAAATGTTTATATTTTACTGACTGAGGACTTAAGGTACCCTTGTAAAAGGAAGACCACATCTGGACTGAACAAGCAGTAGATGGATGAAAGAAAAGTGATTGTTCTTTTGTCCTCATTTTTGCATTAAACCAACTTTTTATTGGATGTTTTCCAGAGCTCCATAATCTCCATAAACATATATGGGCTATAGTGATTGACTGCCTTATGCAATTTTTCTAGCAACACACTTTTCTTAGCTGTAGAAATAATAAAATATTTCACATCTAATACTTACATTGGAGTAGTTATGTCTTAAAGAATTATATAATTCTAAATACATCATGTTTAGTTACTCTGCTTTAGTTACTGCCTTTAAAATACAAATTTGTGTTTTATAGTGAATATACACTTCCAAGGCAATTGGAATGTTTTTATTTTCCAGCAATTTTTATTTGTTTAAATGATACTAAAATTAGTCTAGGTTTATTCTGTACTGTTACTAAACTATGCACCTGAACGCTCAGTGATGAATTCTAATTAAGTCGATGTAACTTGTAACACTATGCTCAACAAGGTAAATCAGATGCCATAGTTTTCTGCATGAACCCTTTGAAAACTTATTTTACCTGCAAATAAACTAATGAACTTTCTCTCATTCTAAGTCTTAAACTGAATGTCCCCTAATTTTGAATTATTTCAACATTCATCACAGAAAATTTAGTACTAGGGTCTATCTTTTTTTCTTCTTTGAGAAACAGAGCATGCCTGACAAAGTATCTAGAAAATATTTCTGTACTTATCAACATTTCGAACAGTCATTGAGGTGTCTGGATTTAGCAACAATTTATTGTGGAACAAATTTCAGAGGGGAAAGAAGAAAGGAGACAAGATAAATGACAAGAGCTCAGAGACCGTGCACTTTATACAGGTAGCTTGGAAAGAAAAGCAATTAGGCTCTGAAATGTACCTTGCTCTCCTCAAACTCCTGAATTTGTTGTTTCCTGAATGAACTGTACTGTTATAAAGAAATTTACTTAGGTGTTCAGGGGACCCAATGCACAGAGGTATTTACAAAGAACACGACAAGGTTAGGCTGAAATAATTTGGCAGCATATCTGTCTGTACAAAGAAATGTCCATTCACATGTGTTACTCTGGCTGCAGATGCTGGATAATTGTTGCTCTTCCCCCACCACCCCTTTTTTTTAAAACTGTGATTCTGAGAGGAAATTAAGTCAGCTAAAAATCCTAGATCACATTTGGATAATCAACTGGTTGTTATAAATCTTTCCCAAGTGATTAAGGACAGGTTTAAATTAACTGGTAAATAGGTACTAGAAAGCCTGGTAACAAGATTTCAGTCCTTTGTAAGTTAACTGTGAGCTTATGTGGCAGCTACAAATAGATAGGTGAACTTTTTTGGCCATACTGCTGCCCATGAAATGATATCATCACAATGTTTTGTTTCTATCTCCTTGCTTTGGGACGTTTGACTCTTTCACTCGGACTTGTTTTCTACTTAACAGGAAGCCCCAGGCCTCCTGGCTTAGCCTTACGACATCCATGACACAAGTCTGTGTTGCAGTAGACGACACGGACACTGTACTCGCACTCGAGGTGCTTCATTAGAATCATCAGAAGGCTTTAAGTACCAGTATCTTGATATTCAAAAAGTCTCTCACACCTTCTCTCTCTATCTCCCACAAGCAGCTCTACACAGCTCTGCTCTCTTCTTCAGCTCTTCACAGCACAGCAAGTAGACTCCAACTGACTCCAACTAACTACCTACCAGTTAACTCACTCTTTATCCTGCCCATACTTTGAGGGCAAGGCTGTTTCTACTCTATGATAATTAACACAGCTGTAACATACCAGGTGGAGACTGCCTTCAGCAGCATCTCCTTTTGTCTCCCCACATGTCTGATGCTGCTTACCCCAAGTCTAATACTGGAATAACTTAACCTAGGTTGAGGCTTGATGGCTGGGTGTCCTCAAGGTGGCTTTAACAACAGCTAAGTGTAAATGCAATAAATTAATCCCAATGCAATAAATTACTATAGCTACAAAAGATGACCTCATAAGTCAGAAAGCTCTAGACATAAAACAACTTGCTCTAGGCCGAATTGGCTTTTTGAAGGAAGAAATACAACTTCCCAATAAATGTTCCACAAAGTTTATCTAAAAAGTGTGCAGAGCTGTGTTCTGACTATCCACAGTCTTGAAGTAGCCTTTGCTACTTTAACATAGGATCTGTGACTGAATGGAACAGTGTCAACTCTTGAGTAAAATTTGGTGCTCCTGATGTACAGTAATTGAAGATCAGAAGTAAACATGAATTTGTGGTTTGCAGTTTAATCACTTTATACTCTTTCTTGGGATTTTTTTTTTCCTGAAATATCCAGACATCTACATAGTGCCATGGTCACATAACTGTATTTACAAAAATATCATATGGATATATTAGTGGTTCAGAATCATTCATTATGCTAGTTGCTCTTCACACTTTTAGATTTAGTCCTCTTGATATTCAATCTGCAAATGACATCTTAAAAATTTCTTATTGGATTTCACTTTGTGCTCCTCAGTTGTACATACAACCAACATGTAATCTTACAAACTATCCAGTATCTGGATTAAACCTAAAGGCTTGTCGTTGGTTTAATGGTTTGCCATTTGTTTTGTTAAGGTTTGCTATTGGTACTGAAATCAGCCAGACAGAAAATTTCTAACACTGAGTATTAGAAATCAGTTATTCTTTACTGCAGCACACTGGTCACTCAGAGGATCCTTCTTCTAATCAAGTGCCCTGAGCATCAGCTAAACAGAGCTTTTATCATAAACAGTGATTACATGTTCATCAGCTATCCCTGCTTAAGAGATGTATATGTATTACTTTATTTTACATGGCTGTACCCTTATTGGAAAGTCCTTATGTGGTTCTTTGGGATCTGTCTTCAATGTTTTAGGTAGTTACTGGACCCCTGAATATGAGTAAGTGAAATATTATTGTTTTGCACAAGTTCTGCTTTGTCAGCCCAGCAGAGGTGAGCTGCTTGATGTTTCATGACTCATGTTTGCCTAAGTTACATTCTTTATCTACTTCTTCAAGGTTGTGCTGTTTTGTTCTACTTGTCCTTTTCAGACTAAAATGCTGTTCTGTTCCACTGCCCTTCAACTGCCACTCTGAACCTGCATTTGAGCTCAGACTCTACATCTGTGCGCAGCTGGTTCAAATATTTCATGTGGTCTGCCAGCAGACATGTGTTTAGACATGACTAACAAAGATGCCCGATGAAAAAAAAAAATACAGCGAAAATGTTTATGAAATGACAGAAAGAAATATAGCTACATAAAAAAGTTGCTTTAATTTTTTTTAAAAAGTTAATCAACTTACTGGTTTGGGTGTTTTGGAAGATTATGGACCAAAAAAAGGCCTGGGCAAACTCATTCAGAAGGAGAAAATTTTTCTTTTTGCCTTCAGCTAAAGATTGATCTGTAGTATCCTGGAAATGTAGGAGAAGGCTTCCTCTGATTATAGTAGACCTTAGATGCAGCTCCTTGGCAGCTAGAGAGCAATTGCTCTGTTATGCAGGCTTAATACAGCATTGACGTTTAAAATGTGGAACTGCTGTGTATAAACACAAATGACTTCTGCAAACAGGGAGAATATGTTATAAACTCCTGGGGTGTGAGGTATCTCCCAGAATATTTGGTGGCATGTTTATGCCCAAATGGTAACCATTAGCCTATTCAGGACAGGAACCACTTGGTTTACAAAGCTGCTAATGTGGTGGCTTTGAATTTATCTGTGTCTTATGCCTGCTTTGAGGTGGCTTTAAATCTGTTTTTAACCCAACTTAATTGAACTATTTTCTGAACATTTTTATTTTGCCTCAAGAATATCTTAATTTGATAAAATTCAAACCTCTACCTAATCAAGAAAAACTTCTAAGCATTTTAAACTTGAGAAAGCATTCTTAAATGTACACCTAAGTTGTCTTCATGAGGACTAATTAGTGTAAAATCAGTTACATGTAGAAAAGGTTCAATAGCAAATTTGTTTTTACACCTATACGATATTAAGTAAGTATTTGTTCTAAAACCCTGTTTTTATTTTCAGTTTTCAGGTAGGTTGGTTATATGTTGGCTCACTCTTTGAGACAACTTTGAAACATGTGGTAACAACAAAGGTTTTCCTTTAACAAAGCAATTTCTCCAAGATCCAGAAAGATGACTTTTTTTAAGGAATAAAGTTAAAACTGTATTCAACGCTTGATGAGTCTTCTGTGTGCTCTACATTTATCATCATCAAAGCATCCTTAAAAATCACTAAAGTCAATCAATTACTTAAAGATTTAAACATCACTGTACAAATAAAATCTTTTTTGTTCACATAAATATATATGTATGAGAGTAAGGGAAAATATCAGTCTGAAGTAATTATGCAGGTATTTGATTTTCTGTTTCAAACAAGAAATGTCAAAAAAAGGTAACATGCAAATTGAAGTTTATTCCCTCCTATTGCTTTTTTTAGGAAACACATGTGAAACAATTACACTGAGATATACAAAATTTTGTGTGACTTTGTGGTGTTTTTAGACTTAACATAAAATCAAGCCGAATTTCTGAGTGAAAAAGGGATACATTTAGAATGCCAAATACCTTAAATATTTTTTCTTTTTATTCCAGTGTGATGTGAGATCTAATAGCAGCCCTGATTTGAATTTGCAAATAATCTAGCAAACACACTATTCAAAAACTAGCAAACCTAGTTAACCATTTTGATTGTCTGCATCTAAAAGGCAGTTTCTATGCATTGATCTAATTTGTAATGTAGTTTGACATCTAAATCATGATTACTTTGAGGTGTCTGACCAGACCAAGATTAGTGAATCATTGAAAACAGAATCCACAGCCAAAATTGTGTCTGACTTGGGCACCAAATACCAGGGGGTTTTATGCTTTTAGCTGTCAAGGGCATTTTGAGTTTCTGTTCCAAATCACATTAAAATGTGACATTTTGTAGTCCTTGTATTGTTAAAGTGTATATTTTGATTCCTGTGTGTTATCAATAGCATGTTTGGCATACTAAAAAAAGCTCTGATTTAGATATTACCTAGAATGGCTTTCAGCAGGGGCTCTCACTTCAAGATGTTATTAGTACATGAATTGCCAGATATTTAGTTTAAGAGAATACCATAAGCTATGCCTTCTTGAATTCAGCGGATATATTACTACAGCTTTAATTATTGTTCTGCATTTAATTCTTTCAAACTGGAAATTAGCTGTTCACATAACATATATCTGTAATGTGTGATCTCTCAGAAAGGTCAAGACCGGCTCCAAAGAGGCCCATATGGGTTCACAGACCAGCCCAACATGGTGACTAATAGTTTCATGGACCAAAGTAATGCATTACTAAGGGGGGACTGAGCTGGCTGAAGACCATGTGGAGGACCATGCAGTGCTACTTGCCTTGATTGAATTGACCCTTTCTTCCTTACATATTGCTTCATGGTTGCTTGAGGAGAAGGATGTATTTTTGATAGGAAAATTGACAAGATCTCCACTTAAAAAAAAAAAAAAAAGTTTACAGAGAAAAATTTCCAGTGGTTTTCATTATAAAAACTTATTTTGGTTTAGTTTCAAATATTTTGCAGGCTACTATGAAGTAATTATTACATTGAGGAGAGCAATGGAGTAATCATCCACTACTAATTGTCTATGCAGGAGACAAATCCAAAATTAATTCCTTTTAATATCACAGAAGTGGCTGGAAGTGAAATGCAAGTCCAATGTAACTCAGTAGAAATCCTGGGTTTTACTGAGGGGCCAAAATACTAGCTATAGACAGGTCCGAATTCAGAGATTATATGTGGGGTGTTATGAAAATTCTCTGAATATGTAAGATGAATAGATACATGTAATGTTCTCAATGGCAATGAGCCATCCTAAAGTTACATTTATTTCATTTGTTATTATTTTAGGTTTGCTGGTTATTTGTTGTTTAGTCAAAAATGAGATATTTGTGAAAATTTAGTAACACAGTAGAAACAAGTAGTATCAGTTAATACATGGAAAACATAGTCAACACATAATGAGTTCAGGATTTATTGATGTCTTGACCAAGAATATGATTTCAAATCATCTGTTCAAAAACCAATTCAAAGCAGCAAAATAAGCATACATAATTCAGCTTTAACCCTAGCTTATATGGATGAAGTTCAATTTAGTAAAATCTCTGTCCAACACATAATTTTACACACCTAAGTCAACAGACTTACTTGCAATACAAAAGGAATAAACAAATTATATTTATACACCATTCGTTAGTTCTCATAACATCAAGAGAATCTCCATTCTCTTAGTAGTTAGAGCCATAATATCCAATTTTTGGCATGGTGGGCAGCTAAAACAAGGCTCTGATCAAAATCTGCTGTCCTCTAGCCATGTACCTGTAGATAGTTTTCCCTGCTCTAGCCAGGACAGGATTAATTTTTGCAGTGGCCAGGAGGGGTAGTTGTTCTATACCACTTCACATCAATGCTGGGGTGGGGGGCAGTGTGTCTGTTTGGCTGGTGAGCTCTGGCAGCAGTTCACATAATACCAGGCTTCATTTCCTGAGAATCCTTCTGCCTCTTTCTTGTATCTTCTGTCATTGGTATTGCTGCTGCTACTGTCTGTTATCTTACCAAATGTTGCCAGTAGATTTTGCTTATCTTTACGCACGATCTCTAACTTTTGTGCCTCCTATTCTCCTTTCCAGCATGCTGCATGGGGGAAGGGGTGGAAGAGTGAGGGAGCAGTACATGGTTTGGAGTGTTTCACTGGGAACACTGAACTGGGGAATGTCACTCCTGAACCATGATCACAGAGCTTTAGCAAATGAGTGAAATACATGTTTTGTGCTTACTTATGTAGACCTTCACTTCTACTGGACACTCCTGTGAAGATTGGAAAAATAATTAGCATACCCCAAGGTTGATTTGCTGTTATATATAAAAATTAAGTTAAACTTGCTCTGCAGGTACATGCACGCTCTGTGGACTGTCAATTTGATTGTGCCCTTCTTACACAGAAAAGCTATTCTCCTGCTCCCCTTCCCTAAAATTTTGGTGCTTATTGTATTTCAAGTGTTTGTGTTGTTTTAAGCACATGCATATTAACTGAATGTGGTTAAAGTCACAGTCAGATTTTATTACAATATGCCTGTAAAAACTAATAGTACCACATAATTTCGTAATGGACTAGTTATACGAATTTGGGAAAATGTTAATAAATATCTGGTGGTGCAGAATGTACAAGAGTACTTTTTCTATGTATGTGAACTTCTTTCTGGGTAAAGATTCGTACTGACATGCATGCATAATTGTGTACATAAACATTCTTTCCATATGTTGTGCATTATGTGTTTATGTAGTCACATACATTTGTACATAGCTGTACATATGTTCACAGGTGTGGGTTGGCCTTCGTCAGGTATATAAGGGATAATTGGTTAAAAGAAATTTTGATCCATACTCTGCTGCTAGATGGAGTTATAGATAAAGGTGCTAATCTCAGCGCATTCTTAAATATAATGCTTTAGTAATGTATGCCTACTCTACCATGGGTTATTCTGTGAGACTTCCAAATGCAATTCAGTGCTGATGATTGGAAGGATGGATTTCTGGTTTTGCCTCATGGGTGGAGAAGCATAACAAGTTTTAAAGAACATTCTCACAGAGTTCAACTAAAATATGCTCCTGATTGACTTAGTCGTGAACTACATTATAGGAACCATTGAAAGCGTAGAAAGGTTGAATTAATTACTATTTACCTACTTGTTTGGCAAATACAAAGCATAAAAATATTATATTTTACATTTAAGTTTTATATTAAAAAAATAACATGGTTATATGTAATTCTCCATCATTGATAATACACTGTATTTGTTCAAATATGGTTAAGAATTTTTAAGTTCATTATTCAATGTAGGTACAGTGACTGAAAAACCCCAACAAATTAGTTTAAGAAAATATCTCTAATATTGGTTTAAAATTACTTTTTCCTCATAAATGTTCTTCCTAGAGAAATAGTTCTCTCTAACTTAACCCCCCGCAAAAGACAACCTAAAAAAACCCACCCAAAAACAAAACACTAAACATGAAGACAGGATATAAAGATAGTAGAAGGTTGGTTTTAATTTTAGCTTATATTTACAAAACATTTTTGGATATATTCAGCTCTGCAGGAAAATTTTGGATTCTAAAAACAGCTGCAGATGTATTTAGATTCTTATTTTATCTACATTTCCCCTCCTATCACAGATGAAATATCTGGGCAGTGAAGCTTACTGTACCAGCCCTCAGGTGATAAAAAAAGAAAAGTAAAATCAGGTGGGAGAAAGATATTTCAGATGTTACTACGAGTAGATAAAGAAACCATACTCAATGCTTCTGAGGAGGATCCCTTTCACAGCTGCTAAAGGCACAGTAAAGAATTTGGAGGGCTTTTCTAACTATCTGTTGTCTCTGACACCAGCCCTTAATTCCTTTAACTAGAAACTGGCTTTGCTTCTGAGTCTAAGAAGTAAAATCTGATGCAAGATCTGTTGTCTTCCCTGAGGATCAAGAAGTGTATCAAAGTTTTACAAGTGATGGTAGTAGCTTTGTCTCATTTTAGCACCTACAGTTTGTGAATCTAAAGGCAAGGCATGACAGTCATAAGTACAGTTCACACTTTACATAATACTTTTTTTGTGGAATTTAACTCTTCTGGCCATTAACACACAAACCAAGTGTTTTCAGTCTTCTGTGAGTGTCCATCCATCTGTATCTGGCTTAGATTTGAACAAGTTACCAAAAGGTAAATTACAATCCAGCTGACTGGTAGCTGTTTAAGCCTATGTTCTTTACTTATTGCAAATATAAAGTGAAATAAATTGAGATAGTTTATCTTGTTTTCTCTGAGAAAAAATGTTTGCCTCTCTGCTAGTTGATCTACTGTTGATCTACAGAGAAGATCATACTATCTACCATATAGTTCCACATACCTGTTTGGGTTTTTTTATGTTATAGACAGCTGTATTTCCAGGAATGTATACATACCTGAAGGAAACATACACTGAAACCATTGTTAAATGTTTTCTTTCACTCCTTGTTCTGGGTAAGATTATTCTATCTTGTATTAGTTATGTCTAATCTTACTAGTATTACTTACTATTTATGTAAACATTGACTCTACAGACTGAAAATATTAATATCTTTTAACACTCATAGATTCTGATATCGATTACACTAGGGAGGGCTAACGAGTTAACTCTGCATGTGCTTCAGTTCTACTGGAATCAAATTTATACTCAGAGTGCCATAATCAATTTGTATTTAACCAGCATATGCAAATGATTATAAGAAGTGGTGAAAAATTGGCAGATGAGATTGGGGTTTAGACAACAAATTCTATAGGTTGTTTAAAATACTATCTGAGTCTGTACTGAGACAATCCTACAGAAAAAAGCTTCTTCCCAGGGAATTTCATAATATGCTCTATTATCTCGGTTACAAATTTACATCTGTGCCAACTTCTCAGCCACAGCAGTTTAGAAACGGGCTAATGTGTGTGAAAAGAGTCAAGATCTGTATTATCACACAATGCAGACAGACCTTACTGGTATAAATCTGCAGAGCAACTAAGCTGAAAGTAAGTGAAAGTTCCTTACTTTCACTCTTTTGTGTTTCAAAAGACAGCTGTTTTTCTGCATGTGTTCAATGGTGCATAGTTGGCTAATATACAATTGTATCATTTGAAAATAAATCTAAAGAAACCAAGTCAAATGCCTGTAGTTCTGAAAATATGGCTTTTAGAAACTGAAATAACAGAGAAAGCGAGAAAATGTTGTAGCTGTGAAAAGTATTTTAATGTCACCAAACTGTCTTAAAGAAAAGCTATTCAGTCCAGCCTTTAGAGGAGTAAGGAGATAGGATCAGAATCATGTAGAAGATGCTGAGGATGGGAATGGATACACTTGTAGTCTGTTTGCTTAACAGTCTCTAAGGGGTTTTATTTTCTAGAATTTAGTGTGAGGAGATTTCATCAAGGCTGGTTTGACTCCACTTGTGTTCAGCATCCCTCTCTTTTGCTTTTTCTCAGGTTGCACTGTGATCTGCATGCCCCTCTGGCTTATTTTTTTGCTTGTTTTCTGTAGGCTTCTGTAGAATATTTACTGGGGTATTTTTAAAAATTTTGTTTCTGTTTTTGTTTGCTTGTTTCCTGTTTTGTTTTGGGGTTTGTTTGTTTTTAATCATGTGCAGACTTAACAATTCCCTCAAATCTCTGTTAATTGGGAAACATTTTAGTCAACACAATTCAGCTGTACTCAGGCTCAGCTTTTCATTTAGCATTTTTCTATTATTGCTAAACAAACACATATAACCTGCATTAATTTAGCTATCATTCCTAGAAAATTTCTTGAAGGAACAGGACTCAACAGTCCTCTGCATGAGCTGAGACTTCTCCAAAGAGTTGTAGTTTGATGAAAATTCTATTACTTTTAAGGGTGGGGGGGGAGAATCATCATGAGGATTATCAAACGCTGGAAGAAGCTTCCTGAGAGATTATGAAATATTAGTCCTTTGGGATACTAAGATGCTGACAAGACCCTGAAAAATCCGCTCTTCATGTTTCCTGCTCTGAGCAGGAGACTAGGCTAGAAACTTCCAAATCTTTCTCTCAATCTACATAATGCCATTATTCTGAGGTTATAAATGACAGCTGGGCAAACTAGAAAAAAAACCTCAAACCACATCAGCAGCCTCTAATATGAATGCACTCTAGGGTAAAAATGAAAGTGAAGAAGTTCTTTTTATGTGAGCTCAGACTCTTCCCACCTAAGGACCATTCTGTGCAACTGAGGCAAAGTAATCCAGAGGGGCCATACCCCACTGTGAGGGAGTTACTGTACTGGCAATCTGCATGTTTCTCCACTCTCCAAATTCTATGTGGGGAACAGATATTAGTGGATTTTGCAACTGGTTGGTGATCCTTGCTTTTGTTATGGCCTCACAATGCCACTCACAGTCAAAACCGTTTAGGAGAATCCTCATGACATATTCAATTGAATCAGGGGCAGGACACTACATGTGTGGTTTATGATCCCATAATCTTTTAATTCCCACTCCTTGTATCTGGCAGTCTTCTCTGTGTGCTGATGGTTGATAACCAAGGTTTAGGCAATTACTGTGTTTGGCACTAAAAAACTTGTTCCCTCATGTTAATGGTAGTCCCCGTCATAGAGGAGACCAGTGCTGTGCCAGTACCATTGAAAAGCTCCATCTCAGCTCAATAAATGTCCCTCAAATAGATCACCACAATATTCAGTAGTTTTGGATCCAGTGATACGGCAGCGGGCAAGGAAAATGATGACATTAGATTTTTTAGACAGCAAAACTGAAAGTTTTGTTGAATATAGGGAAGCAAGGGCATACCTCCCACACCTATTTGTGCTGGTTTTAGCTAGGGTACAGTTAACTTTCTTCACAGTAGCTAGTATGGGGCTGCATTTTGGATTTGGGCTGAAACAGGGTTGATAATTACAGGGGGTTGTTATTTCTGAGTAGTGCCTACACAGAGCCAAGGCCTTGTCTGCTGTTGGTTGTGCCATGCTGATAAGGTATGGGTGCATGGGACCCTGGGACAAGACACAGCCAGAACAGGTGACCCAAACTGACCAACAAGATATTCTGTACCCTATGATATCGCACTCAGTATACAAAGTGGGGGGGAAAAAAGAGAAAGGTGGGGGGGACACTTGAACCGATGGTGTTTTTCTTCCCAAGTCACTGTTATGTTCACCTGGAGATGGCTGAATACCTGCCTGCCTGTGGGGAGCAGTGAATTAATTCCTTATTTCGGGTTGCTTGTGTGTGTGTGACTTTTGCTTTTCCTATCAAATTGTCTTTATCTCAGCCTATGGCTTCCCTGGATTTTCCTGGCTTTTACCATTCTGATTCTCTCCCCAGCCCTGATCGTGGGAGAGTGAGGGAGCAAGAGGCTGTGTTGGGCTTGGTTGATGGCTGGGGTCAAGCCACAGCACTGTTGTGTCTCTCGGAAATAAAAGTCTTACTGAATGTAAATCAGAGGTGAAGTTTATACTGATGAAGTTTATGCTGAAGTTCTGAAAGTACTAATTTGCTACATGTTAAATAAAGTGGTTCTTTTTCAAGTTTTACATCCTATGACTGGATGAGAATACTTATTACCAAAGCACAGAAGAGCCTTTTCATCTCATTCTTATAAATATTTGCACTTAACCAGGGAAGAATTAATATTGTGAGTCAGGAATAGGAAATTTGAATAATAAAATTATAGGAAATGATCACATAAATCCAAATAATGGTTAGTTAGAATTTGGAGCATTACTCAAGCAGAGAAAAAAGCAAAATTCATTGAAAGATTTTTTTTGCTTTGCATGATTTACTCTGCTGTGTCATTTGACATCTGTTTTGGAATAGGGCTATGCAAAATTTTTGCAGAGGAAAACATAAATACATCATTACTTTGACAAGATATAGCTGTGTCCTATTCACCATATGCATATTACTTACAAGCTACAGAAGTAGAGTTCATACAATATGGTTATATCGAGTTATTGTTGCTTAAAAACACTGTTTTCTCATGTAATATATAAAATTTTATAACAGCTATATGAAATTTAGATTTTTTTTTAATAATTACTGTGGCACACTAAGGGTTTTTAACTAATTGACTGACTACATTATCTATGCCTTAATAAACCCATGTTAATCAGTTAAGTACGTCGTAACTTCCTATTTTGTAGTTTCTATTTTTTTTTTTCCTTTATGTATGCATTTTTAATATCACAAGCATCTCCCATTTGGAGTAAATCCTTCCTCACTGGGATCTGGTACTACATGCCTGCTTAACTAACACATGTCTTTTCATATTATATGTCTACATTTTCAAATGAAATTAATATTCCTGTGAAACTTAGGAATTCTTTAATGCTGTTCTTTATTTTACAAAAAGCCTTCTGTGTGCAAGACATATAGAGGGGAGATGGACCAGTAAAACGCTTTTTGGCATTTTGCACATCAGCAGTTAACCAGCGTCAATTTGATTATTTCCTCCACATGTTGAAACACAGCTCAGAGCATTAAAGTCATTCTCCAGTGATTGGGACAAAAGTAGGTTAGTAGAGTGGGTTGCTAGGAAACCAGTGTCAGTGTCATCTATGACCTTGCAGAGCATAAAGAGACCATATAGATTTATTGAGCTCTGTGGCACATTGTCCAAGTCCTCTCTTGGCTGTCTTACTCTATTTCCATCTGCCATCATGCTGTTGTGCTCCCTCATACATGGACACATGCCCTCCTCCCCAAAAGCAGCTATGTAAAAAGAGAAGTGCCTCTGCTTTTTGAGACTTCCTAAAACTTCACTGTAATTATTCTGTTGCATAAAGCTACACCATAGTCTTTTAGCTAACTAGACAGAGAAAACAGCATAAGCAAAAATGAATCCTTTTAACAGCTGGTTTCATTATTCTGTGGCTGTGAGAAATATCAGTTCTGCTGGAAGCAGAGTCATTAAAAACGTATAAACATAGCAAAATAATTTTGCTGTCACATTCAAAACATTTTTTCAAAGTTGCATCTACAGTTTTCACAGCTGAGGTGACTTAAGGTTAAACAATCACATATTGTAGGGAGCTGTGACACTCTTGTCTTCCTGATTCCCTTTTTAGAAACAGCTAAAGGTTGTAGGTAGGAAGGAAAACAAATGTAAATTTCATCTCACAGAAAGAAAATTTAAGAGAAATTTCTTCGAATATGCAAAATCTTCCTGTTATAAGAATTTCTCTTCCTCTTAGGTAGCTTTAGGTGTTTACTATTTAATGTTGATGTTTGTATTACAGAACTAGAAACAACATGCAGTGGGAGCCAGATAATGAAATCCTAGTCAGTTTGTGTTAGCATTTTACTTTAGAGAAAAGGACTGCACATAAAAATCTCAATTGAAAAGTACTATATTGGGTGCCTGGACTACTGCATGGTCCTTTCTATAGCTCAAAATGGATATAAGCTATTTTGCCATTCAGAAATGTTTGTGATAGAAAAGGTTATTTTTAGGAAGGGGAGGATCACTTTTCCTATCCAACCGAATTATCCATATTGCTTTCCTTTACCTTGTTAGGTCCCAAAAGAATGCCAATGTGAGCAGGTTACTCTGTGAATACCACTGAACTGAGTGATACTGTTTGTATCACAGCAAATGAAAGGTGCATTCCACCATGAAGGGCCTTCTTGGAGGCAATTCCTTGCTTCTTGCATTTAAACCAGGGACGACTTAGTAGAACATTTCAACTGACTGTATCTGTCTTAGAGGCTCTCAGACACCACGGTGAGTGTGGGGACATTAAAATTTTAGGTCTCATGTGACTCAATGCTGCCAGTAGCTAAGGCTTCTTAACCAGTCCCAGTAAAAAGTAAGAAATTTAGTAGCTTGTTCATTTGTTATTACTCCCTCTCATGTTATGAAACATAGAAATGGTAAAAATGGGGAAAATGGTGATAGATTAGGAAGCTCTATGTCTTCTTTAAGAGTTATTGGATCTTTATGTTTGATGGGACATAGAAGTGAGATACACAAAGTGCTTTGTTTTCCAACGGTCTACATGCAGAATTCAGGGTCTTCTGTGCAATCAAGGCCCTAGCCCACCCCAGTGATTCACATGGCTCCTTAGTTAACTAGAAGAGAACTTGTGATCATTTTAGACTCAAAATTCCATGGAATGTTCACATTTTTGCAGCTGGACATACCTGCGGAGACCTCTACCATACCAAGAGACAGAGAGTGTTTCTGCCCACATTTGATGCAGAAACCATGCCTATTTGCAATGGCAAACTCTCCCTCATGTAGGCCATTGGTGTCAAACAGCACTCAACTTGGCACATATGCTAAATATTATGGACATAATCAGGATCTCTGGTTCTGCCGTGTATTTACTACTGTTTAAATAATTTGACTAATACGGATCCTCAGGTGTACAATGACAGAGAACTGAATTTTTTTCCTGTTATTTTTTATTCATATTGAACAATGTCCAGTGGTGGAATAATAACTGTATAGTTCCCTCAGTTTATAAATGCATAAACACTGTCAGAGCCATTCAAAGCCTCTCAACAGAATTTAAAAAAAAAAAAAAAAAAAAAAAAAAAAAAAAAAAAAAAAAAAAAAGAGAGAGAAAAAGTTTTGAAAGTTTCAGGTTTCAGTCAGGAGAAAGACAAGATGCAGAAGGCAGATGTCTAGCCTTAAGACAGAAACCCGAATGAAGAGAGACCTCTTATATACCAGTCTACAATGAGGGCCTTACTAGGGCTGTGACACGGGCCAAAATGAGTGGCCACTCTTGTAGCTTTGTGTCCTACATAGCTAGCTGCTTACTCTGTGCCTTAAGTGATGGAATTTGATTAGCAGTGTAACTCTAAAAGGGTCCTCTAAACTGACATGAAAATAAGTTAGTATTATTTTCAACTAATGAACAGAGATAAGACTATGTCTCTCAAATCTCATTAGACAGGGAAGACAAAGTTTGCATACATAAAAAAAATCTAAGAAAAACTACTGAAGTATAAATCTACACCGCTGCCAAATTTTATTTTCCCAGTTTTGACTTCCCTCTTTATTTTAAAAGAAACACTGATCTTTAAAGTGAATACTATCTCAGGAAAATAATTTCCTCATCACAATATTGTTGCCTTTATGCAAAGCAAGGGACTGTGTTATCCTCAGGGTTAGAGAGCACATGGTCTGAGGTTGTGTATAATTAGTGTCTGAAAGGCAAAGTTGTATTACTGTTGGTCTTCTTCAGAGCAATAAGACCAATTGTGCTCTTGATTGTCTTTTAAAGCAACAATTAAAATAATAATCAGGAATTTCCCTTTTGCCTCATTTGGATTAAAGTTAATCTGAAGCTATGTCTATACGAATAAATTAAGAGAGTACCCAGAAATAGCATTATCTATACTAAACTCTCAGATCAGTCAGTACTGTACTTTGCCTTCTGCCCACAAGTACTCCATGCTGCTTGCTGCTGGATGTTGTTCTCAATTTAAAGTACTGCAAGGAATATTATCATTAAGGAGTATGCATACGCTTATGGTGTTGTAGAGGCTACAGGGACAGAGGAATGGGATGTCACATTGGGTATCAAGGATGCCATGGAAAACACATAGGAAACATTAGAAATCTGTGTGCTGTTGTAAGCTTTGATTTTACTCAAAAGAGGTGTTGTAGATAGGATTACCTTCACACTACTAGTGTGCTTCAGTGCAGGGTCAGAAGATTTTTAGGAAGGATCAGGTGGGAAGATGTGGATGTAGGAGTCACCCTTTAGGTGAAAGCACAGCTTTCTGGAGCTCTATCTAGGCGTTGATGATGATCCAGTTGAAACCATTTAGACCAGCATGGGTAACCAACAGGGCAGTGAGTATCTGTTGTAGGCCACTTGATCAGGAAGAATTGGTGGGTAAGCACTTTTAAAGTTAGCTCCAACTAACCCCATATTCACAGGAGCTGATCCTTAGGGGGAACTTAAAACCCTTTGATATGTGCTGTAAGAAAAACATAGCGGTTCGTAACCAGTCCAGAAGCTTCCTGGTGTCAAATTCCTGATCAGTGCTTGGCTGGACCCTGTTGGAGACAGGTTGGAGGTGCAAATGTCAGAGGCAGCCTTGTTTGCAGGGTTCATAATACAGTGGAATTCATAATTATGAAGGGAGAGAAAAGGGTTTGTTGCTCTTCTGGAGGGTAGGAAGGCTCTGCAGAGCCATCTGGACAGGCTGCATAGATGGGCAAAAGTCAGTGGTGGGAGGTGGAACAAAGGGAAGTTCTGGGTCCTGCTCTTGGGCCACAGCAACCCAGTGCAACACTACATGCTTGGGAATGAGTGTGTGGAAAGAAGCCCAGGGAAAACGAGCTTGGTCAAAAGTATCCCTTGCTTGCATCAGCAATAACATGGCCAGCCGGACTGAGGGCAGTGATTTTCCTTCTGTGCTTATCACCAGTGAGGTGATACACCTTGGCTACTTTATCCAGATCTAGGCTTCTCACAAGGAGACAGTCACTGAGGTGCTGGAGTATGTCCAAATAAGAGCAATGTAGCAGGGGAAGGGTTTGGAGCACAAGTCCTATGAGAAGAAGCAGAGGGACCTGCTGTGTTTAGTGGAGAACAGGAGGCTCAAGGAGGACCTTGTTGTTCTCTACAACCGTCTGAGGTTGTGGTGAGCTGAGGGTCAGCCTCTTCTCTCAAACAGCAAGCAACAGCATAAGAAGATATGGCCATAAGTTTTGCCAGAGAGGACTTGGATTGGATCTTTATCAAAAGGGTTGTCAAGCATTGGAACAGGTTGTACAGGGAAGGGATTGAATTACCATTCCTGGAGGTTTTCAAATATGTGTAGGTGTGTTGCTTAGGATCATGCTTTAGTGGTAGACTTGGCAGTTTAAAGTTAATGGCTGGAATTGATGATCTTAAGGATATTTATCAGCAGAAAAATTCTATGATTCTGTAGCAAGAGAGTATACAGAATGTAGAAGTAAGCATGGGAAATCTGAGAGGAACACATAGATTCAGAGATATGCATAACATGGAAAAATATTATATGATTAGGAAAGGCAAAGCTTATCATGAGTGTGATGGGCAAAGGCAACAATGAAGGCATATACAAGCCTACGTGGTATAAAAGAGAGTAGACAAAATATGTGCTCATTACTGAATGAATCAAGGGCATTGTTCATGCAGAACATGGAAAAGGGTGAGATCCTAAATGTCTTTTTTCCATTATTAGATCAATCTTCAAGAACTGAAGTTCCTTGAAACTGAAGTGGTGTGTGGGGCGGGGGAAGTCTGGAGAAAGGAAGACTTCCTCTTGATAGAAGAGGATCTTCAAGACACAGAATACTTGTGTGAACTGAGCATGCATACATAAGCCCATGGATGCTGATGTGATGCACCTGAGTGGTGAGAAAGCTATCAGATGTCATTCCAAGAACACTTTTGGCACTCAGTGATCAAATGACAATTGAGAGTGATATCTGAGGACTGCAGGAAAGCAAATGTAATTTCTGTCTTCAAAAAGCTCCAGAAGGAGGACCCTATATAATGGTTTGACTCACCTCAGTTCCCCGTGAATGTGATGGAACAGTTAAATTGGAAACCATTTCCAGAGTTATGAAATACATAAGGGTAATCAGGAGTAGTCAGCATGGATTCATGGAAGGGGATTCATACTTCACCAACCTGGTAACATTCTGCAATGATGGGCTTGATGAGGGAAGAGCAGCTGATATTGCCCACTGTGACTTCAGCAAGGCTTTTGATACTGTCTCCTAGTAGATCACAGGAGAGAAGCTAATAAAAAATGTGTGTAATGAGCAGACAGTGACATGGATTGAAAATCATATGAATGGTCTATTGATAATCTAGAGGATGGGGATGAGTGTAGCCTAAGCAAGTTTGCTGCAAACATAACATGACAGGAGCATTGAGGCACCAAAGGGTCACACTGCAATCCAGAAAGAATTCAGCATGCTGGAAAAAATGGTTTAACAGGAACCTCAGGAAGTTCATAAAAGTGAAGTTGGAAATTCTTACCTGAGGGAGAATAACCCCATGCACCAACATGAGCTGAGGACCAACTGGTTGAAAAGCAGCTTCACAGAAAAGGCCCTTTTGTTCATGGTGGATGTCAAGTTGAGCATCAACCAGTCCTTGTTGAAAGAACAAAATCAATAATATCCTGCCTGCATTAGGAAGTATGTTGCCAACAGGTCAACAGCACTGATGAGGTGCTGGAGTCCTTAGGCCAGTTTTGGACACCCCGGTGCAAAATAGATACAGGCATACCAAAGATAGTGCACTGAAAGACCATGGTGGTACAAACTGGTTTAAACACAGAAAAGCAAAGAAAGCTCTGTGAATAAAATGGATTGAAAATGCACCCCAAAACTTGATTAAAACCAAATGAGGTCAGACATTGGTGCCAACAAATTGATATATTTTATTTAATAGTAAAAGAGAAGAAGAGAAGGAGAAGGAGAAGGAGAAGGAGAAAAGGGAGAGAGTGACAGGGATTAGGTAGAAGCATATCTCAGAAGCGGCCTTCTGAGGGTCCCAAAGATTGTTCCCCTCCATTTGGTCTTGGTGGTGAGGGTCCCCTACCATCCACTGCCCAAAAGTATAGAATCCAGTGCATTCATATACCTTTGGGCCAGGTTGGAATGCCCAGGTGTCTACCCTGGAGAGGGCAAGTTTGTCACTGTCCCTTGCAACACTGAGGATCTGTTGCATCATGTGCAGTGCTCTGGTCCAGGGTCTGGGGACCCCTTTGTGGGGAGCCTTTGATGGGCCATGACTTCCTCCTCTGCTGTCCTTCATGTGGATGCTGCTTTTCCCAGAGTGAAGGGCCCCACAGCTGAGCTGCTCTGCACAGCAGAGGACAGGTGTTAAATGCCTCTGACCAGAGGCTTTTTCACCACACACCCAAAACCTCTCCTCCCGTGACTCTTGGTTCCAGGGTCTGTTGGCCTGGCGGCTGATAGCCCTGGGACTGTGGTCTCCACTCCGGAGGTGTTAAGCTTCATCTCTCTGTGAATGTATTCTGTCCCCAGCCACCAGCCCAGACCTGAGTCACTTTGTCTTATCTCCATCAAGGAGCAGCACAGGGCCTCTGTCAGGGCTACATTCAGGGTGTGGTGGTCTTCAGCTTCTATGATACAGTTTTGCTATAATAGGCAAAAGTCCTTAATGAAAATGTTTAAGACATAAACTGTAATGTTTCAGTCTCCAACATACAGAGATGTTGGAGAACTTGAGCATCAAAAGATATGAGGAAAGGCTGTGAGAGCTGGTTTTGCTCAGCCTTGAATAAGAAGGCTTGGGAGAAATCTCATGTATGAATACCTGAAGGAAGGGAACACAGAGGATGAAGCCAGGCTCTTTCTAGCAGTGTCCAGTAGCACAAACCGGGTAAATGGGCACAAACTGAAACATAAGAGGTTCCCTGTCGCCGTGGGACACAATGAACGAGGCAGGGAGTGATTCAGGAAGGCTGCGTACCCTTGCAAGCAAGGGACCGGGGTTTATTTTTCTGACTCCTTTTGTGCTTTTTCAGATGTGCCCACCTTAGAGGTGGGACCTTTGGGAACCATTGGTCAGTTCCAGAGACCACCACATGAAGTCCCTCCTCTGGGAACAGATGTGGGAACTCGAGGTAGTTTACATTACATGACCTTGTGTGCCAGTTTCGTTCTCTGGGAAAAGAATTCCCTAAAACCGCACGAAGCATGGCAACAGTTCCCACTGAATATCAGGATACTTTTTCACAGTGAATGTGAGCACGTGCTGGAACTTGCTGCTCAGGGGTGTTGTGAAACATCTCCATTTTTGGAGATGTTCAAAAGCTGCCTGGACATATTTTTTTCAAAGTTGCATCTACCGTTTTCACAGCTGAGGTGTCTTAAGGTTAAACAATCAGGAATTGTAGGGAGCTGTGACACTCTTGTTATCTGTAATTGGTTTCAGATGACATTGTTTGGACATGTGGTTTGGAAAAATGACCTCGAGGGAGCCCTTTCAATCTTGATCATCTTGTGATGCTGTTCCCAGTCCCATATCATTTATTACAAATATGTATGCCTGATAAAACAGAAAATCAGACAGGAGACTCTAAGTCTTACCAGATGATTGAAATTTGCCATCTTTGTCTTGGAGTCTTTACCTGGTGTAGTGACCTTTGGACTCTGCTTTAAAGTCTTCAGTTTTAGTATCCATCTGTGCAAATAATAAGATCAGGTTATGTATGAAAACCTTGCTAGCTTCTGTTATTAGTACAGAAAGAGTCATAAGGATGCCCCTAGATCAGGACAACATCTGATGTGAACACAGGCTGGGGAATGAATGGATCATGAGCAGCTCTGACGAGAAAGAGCTGGGAGTGCTGGGGTGAAAGCTGGGATGAGACGCAGGAGAAGATCCATCAATGGGTTTTTGCAGCCTCAAAAGCCAGCCCTATCCTGGCCTGCATCAAAAGTAGTGTGGTCAAAAGTAGTGTGGCCAGAAGGTTGGGGGCAGGGGGAGGGGGGCGTGATTCTGCTCCTCCGCTCTCATGAGACCCCACCTAGGGAGCTGCATCCAGCTCTTGGGTCCTGAGCCCAGAACAGATATTGGCCTGTTGGAGTAAGCCCAGAGAAGGGCCACCAAGATGGTTAGAAGAATGGAACACCCTTTGAAGAAAGGCTGAGAGAGTTTGAGTTATTCGGGCTTTTTGTACCTAAGGAGGGCCTACAAGGGAGCTGGAAAGGGATTTTTACAAGGTCAAGTGGTGACAGAACAATGTCTTTAAACTGGAAGAGGCTTTAGACTAGGATGAAATTTTTTACCATGAGGCAATGGCAGAGGTTGCCCAGAAAAGCTGGGGATGCCCCATCCCTTGAAATCTTACAGGCCAGGTTAGATGGGCCTCTGAGCAATCTTGACTAGTAGAAGATGTTCCTGCCAAGACAGCAGGTTGCAACTAGTGAATGATCTCTTCCAACACAAACCATGCTATGATTCTAGGCATGGAGTAACATAGGAGCATGTATAATCTTTCTGAATTTAATGATTTTAATTACATGGGGTGTACACTGGCTTGAAACTTCTGATCCTCATTCAGACAAGAGATACATTCTGAGAAAAAAAAAAATCATAGGAAAAGAAAATATTAAATTTTTGTTGGTAGAGATAGACTCATCTCCAGAGTTAGGCTGGATGTTCAGGAGATTCTCAGGGTCTCAAGCCCCTGTCCTCTCCAAGAGTTTGCTCAACCATCACAGTGACACATCAGAGATGTCACCAGGCACATTAAAGAGCACCTGCCCAGCAACCTTTCTTGGACCATTCATCAGCTGCATATAGCTCAAAATTAATGCACTGGCCACCCCTGCAGCATATGGACAGAGTTTTGCAAAAGTGTAGTCAGAAATTGTCTGAACAGTTTTATGCCAAAGGGAACTGGAGGATATGTCAGTTTTCATTTGGAAAGTCTTTTCTTTGCCTGTTTATTGTGGCAGAATGTACTTGGAGTGACCAAAGGAGCATAAAAATAAAGTGGGACTTTTTTACATTGTATGAGGTTAAAATTATTCATTGGAATCATTGGATCAAAAGATTTAAACCAAAGTATATGTATGTCTTGGTTTGGAAAGACAGGTATCTGCCAAGGAAAGCTGGAGTTTCGCTTAGAGTGGAGAACGTAAACCCCTTACCCCCAACAAATTATAATTTTGCAATTAAGAGCTTTCAGGCAAAGATTTGGGAATTGGAATAACAGTTCTTTACTAGAAATATTAACAATACAAATGTAGTAGAAAACAAAACCACCCAATCAAACAACCAAAAAAACAAACAAACAACAATCCTGGAAAATCCTGACAAAGTCAGAGCTACAACCTGACACCCTATTGGTCAGGGTTTTGGAAGCAGTCCAAAAGTAAGTCCTCCTGGAGTGGCAGATGTGGTTCTGGTGGAGTAGAGATGATCCTGTAGAACAAGGGTCCAGTGATGGTGAGAAGGGTGCAGTCTTCCTCCAGGAATCAGGTGAAGCCAGATGCCTTCGTGTTCCTGTGTCTCAGTTTTTATTTAGGTAGGAATGGTTGGCTCCCCCCACTGGGTGGAGCATCTCACAATGGGGAGGGTATAGTTTGAGGATGACTGCTTGGGGATGTGTTAATGGCCCATTGGCAGAAAATATTCCCTGGAGAGAGGACGGGTGGTGAAAGAGATATGGAACACTGCCCCACTTAGTTTTATCAGCTGGCCCATTATCAGAAGGCATCCACCCTCCTCCCCCCAGAGTTACAAGAGCTAAAGAAAAAAAACATCTCCCCAACTACTTTCAGCAAATGAAATAGAATACACATTTTTGGTTCCATAACCCAAGACAATGTATTTTCCTCCATTCTTTTTATCTTAATGCACTCTTAAT
Organism: Phylloscopus collybita; assembly: GCA_027886175.1. Classification (NCBI taxonomy): domain Eukaryota; kingdom Metazoa; phylum Chordata; class Aves; order Passeriformes; family Phylloscopidae; genus Phylloscopus; species Phylloscopus collybita. Next base: position 8,312,826 of record JAJNNQ010000052.1, on the reverse strand, counting down.
TTCAACAAGGAAATTAAAAATAGAAGCCAAATGTTTAGCGAAATGTATACCATTAAAAATGTTCTTAAGCAGAACATCAAGGGACAAAGGATAATTTTCAATTCCTGAGCGACTGGGAGTGTTACTACAAGAAGCACTGCAAATTACAGTAGACAGTGTGAGACTGGGCCCTCTCCCTGAACAGGCATCAGAATAGTGAGCCCTCCCAGCACAGGACAGGTCTGTAATTTTCTCTGCTGCTGCCTTCCCATGGTACCATCCATAAGCACAAACCCATAACCAAGACCACTCAGCTCCAGATTTTTGGCCCTCAGGATTCATACACATATGCATACAGCAGCCTTGCAAATGTCAGTCACTCCAATGTTTCTGAAGGTATTATCTTCTGTCTGTCCCTTGCCATAGAAAGCTTTATTTTGGGGAAAAAGTCAGACTGCTATGGAAAAATATGTGATTGTTACTCAGAGTTGTGAGAAATGTACTCAGATCTTTAGGTCATGGATAGACAACTGTGTGAGGATCTGCTTTCAGAAGAACCTTGAAGTGTGTCACTGCAGTGTAGCTCAGATATTGAATGACAGTACTACCTTGGCACCCATCTGAGTATTTATAATTACACATCCTTCTTCTAAATGTGGTTTAGATCAAAATTGGATGTAAAGAAGAGATATAGAAAGCTATTTTTATAGTTAGCTGGCCAATATTATATACTTCCAAAATACTCTTAGGCAAATTTTCCAGCCTGTTATTTTAGAACACTGATGTTCAAATGGGTGCAGATATCTTAATTTCAGCTACTCATCAGATTATTTCTGTGAATTTACAAAAGTGACCCTTACAACTAGAGATTAATATTCACAACAGAAATTTGATTTTTAACCAAAAATTTGAAGAATTAAATGTCCCATAGATGGATTGTTAGTAATTAATTACCCTGTGAATATTTTGCATACTGCATGCTTTTACTGATTCATCACCTTACTCTCAGATTTCCCCTAGCTTTTTCCCTCTTTTCCAACATCCTTTTTAATTTTTCAGACCCATGCATGACTGGATATAATACATTGAATGGTCAGAAAACTATTATTCCTTTTCTAGAGGCTTATTTTTATGCCAGTTTGATGAAATGAATCTGTTCACAGTGGGGTCTAAAGCATCTCATGACTGAGTATCCTGAGAAAGGGGAACAGAGCTTCATCTCTCTGTTGGTGACAAAGAATTATCAGATTGAGTTTACAGATCTATGGTGCCTACCAAATTAATAGTTAGGTATCTAAAAGTTTATAGGTCTGTGTATACTGTATGGTATTTACGTATGAATCGAGATTGACCACATTAATCGTGTATATATGGCCCTGGCCCCATAAAAATTGGGTGCTTTGGGGAAAGCAGTAGGAGGTGTACTTTGTACAGTACAGTCCCAGTGCTCCCTGTCAGTGTGCTGTTGATCAATTAGGCCAGATGATGTTTTCACACTCAGGATTCCTCTGGGACTCCCCATCACCTTGTTGCTGGAGATGCTTTGGAAAGCAATGACAGAGAAGCACACAGCAGTGCACCTTGCTCACAGCTGGGGCAGCACAGGGGCAGGGAGCAGTGCAGGGGTGCTGAGGGTCACCCTGCCATGTTTCCTGCACCTCTGCTGTTCACATTCAGTGCTCTAGTGAACCTTTTGCTTTAGCTTCTGAACATATTTGTGTGTTCCCAGCCCTTGTCAGGAAGGAGGACAGCCTTGAGTCTGGGAGTGTCTTCTTAACTGCAAGATTACAGTGGCCAGACAAGAGAAAATTGTGATTTTCTGCATGCCACCTGTGGAGAAGTATTTTCTCTGGCAGGAATACAAAGTCATGGCAAGGTCACCCTAATACAGCTGGATTAGAATGATTCAGCCTAGTATTGTAATATGTGCTATTATGTTTAATGAGAATGTATTTACATTTCTTCAAAATTTCTTCTTGACATTATATTAAAGCCTCCAAGTTGCTACATATTCCATTTTAGTTATTCTACCTATATAATCTGTTACCTGTAAGCAAAAGAAAGGCATAGTGTATGTGCCATGCCTTACCACGTTTTTTTCTGCCTAGGACTGTTTTATATTGGGCCATTAGATATACTGAATAAATGTAAATAAAATAGTTTTTATGAATGTATGTTATGTTTGAACATATAAGTTACTTTAGCTTTGTTTTAAAACAGCACACAGAATTTCTATTTTATTTTAGGAAGAATTAAGATGATAAAACATGATCTAACCCTGCACCCTACAGTCTATGGGACATAAATATGTATTTCAACGTACAAATAAATGGAGTCTGAGCACAGAATACCTTGTAAATGTCTAATTTGAAGATTGCAAGGAGGAGAGCTGTTAAAGTGGAAAAAAATGCAAGAGTTCTAAAATAAATTTCTGTAATTTTGATTCAGAGTCACTGAGGCAATCAGCTTCAATGTAGTAGAGCTAAACCACACAAAACGACTTAATTCTTGGACCAAGGGCTGGTTTATCTCTTATAGCTCCTCTTCAGTGAAAGGTATCACTGTAGAGGATTATCCAGATGACATTGCTAAAACTATGCAGGAACAGATCACATCCTTAGGAATGCAGAAAACTAGCTATTGGCAAAACAAACCTTTTAGAAGATTTGCCCTTTCAGCAAGAAAGCCGGTGTTAAAAAGACTCATAACAGACTTCATGGGTTTTCTGGCCTCTGTGTTGGGAGAGGTAACTAACTCATACTTGCAAGACTTTTACATACTTTGATTAGGAGTGCAAAACAAATGATCTTACTGAGCCAGGGGAATCAGAAGTCACAAGCAGTAAATTAAACAAATGCATGTTTTCTTTTCTCTGTCTCTTGCCCTTCTCTTTTTTATTCCATTTCAAGGTAGATGGGCAAAAGCACTAGGCAATAGTAAAGTATTCCTTTCAGACTTGCTTCAAACCATGCAGTTTAACATATAGAGCTTGTTGCTGAGGGTTAGGTGTCAGGGCAGGGCTGGCAGCATTCAAAGCTGCAATAGCTGGAGAAGCTCTGCAGATCCTGTGGTTGGAATTTTGCTCTGCAGAGAGATTAGTGAGTAGCCTGTTCTTCCACTTAGTATATCCTAAGACCTTTCTACAAAATTCTTATTTCTTACCCCTTTTGAAAATAAACATGTCTAAAAATTTACATAATCTTTCAATAAAACAAGCACACAAAACCCAACAAGCAACAAACCAAAGACAAATAGTGCTTATAGGGCCATGCATTTAATTATATCCTACCTTTCTTCAAGTTGCCAAACAGGGCACAAATTCAGCAATGGCTAGTACTGCACATTGTTAAGCAGATTAATTAGTATGTTTTAATTTTACTGCATTACTGTGAAGTAATATAACTGTGAAGTAATTTTACTGTATTACTGTGAAGTAATATTCTTAGCAATAAAAACATTTTGAAATCAACAAATGGTCAGACAAAATTGATATTACAATATGCTCATGATTCTTCTGCCAACTGTATTTCATTTTTTTCACAACAGTTATTCTGTGAGGAGAAATCCCTCTGAGTTTTCTAGTGTCATAAATACTTTATTAGGGAAGTAGGCAGTGAAGAGGTAATGGTGCTTCCGACCTGGACAGCCATTCATAAAGCATGTTCATATACTGAGGTGTCGAAGTCAAGCTAAAATATCAGTCTAATGTAGGCAACAATATTCAGGTGTGTGCTTATGAATACAGAATACACAATACAGTGACTAAAGAATGCCACAAAGTTGAAGATACTAACAAACTGTCCCTAGAAGCACTTCATATCACTTTAACATTTGAAGGACCTACAGAACAGGTAGTTCATGCAAATTCAAAGTGGAATGCCATAAAAAGGAGCAAGTCAATGATCACTGATTTGACAAAAATTTACTTGAAATCTTTTAAAATCCTCCCCTTAATTCTGATTGAAATGTACTATCCATGGATTGCTGGATTACCCTGAAATATGGGGCATTTTTTGTCCACTATCCATATGCAGAAGTAGGGCATATATTACAGCCTGAAATATTTACTGAAAGGGATGCCATTACTTTGGTTCCTGGACTCTTGAGTTTATAAATGCATATTTATATGTAAAGATAGGTTCTGCCTTTCTAAACTTCATCCTTTAATATGACATACAATGAAGCAGAGTGGAAGGGTAAGAGCCATTGTGGCAACAGATAGCAGTCTAAACAAAGACATGTTTAAATGACAAATGCAGTACTAAGCTGGCGGTATTTTTTTTTTCCAGACTATTTAGTGATGTGCAACTGAAAACAGATTTAGGCTTATAAAGAGATGACATATAGATCTAGAGATGACAGCACATTTCCCCAGCAGCTGTGATGCACTCCTTTGGCACTCTGCAGCATTGCTGCTGCCTGCAAAGCACATGGCTCCCTTGACCTTACACCCTCCCTCTGATCTTGTGTGGGAACTGTTGCCACATGAACTGTGAGACATGCATGCAGGCTGAAAGATTCAGGTGGCATTTTGTTTTGCATTCCCCAACAGACCACTTTTTCCTTTTCTTTGCAAGATTCTCTGTCGTTGTACCTTTCTCTCCTTCCCTTCACTGCCCTTTACTATCTCCTCTTTCTTGCTATGGCAGTTCCAACAGAGGCCAGGGTGGGTGCCTGACAGGCACTCCTGGTGCCTATCTGATGTATTCTGCTGCAGCAGAGACATCTGCAGCAACACCTGACCTTTCCTAGCTGTGCAGCACAAAAAGCTGTTCCTGTTTATAAGAATCATATTTAAAAAGAATAATACATTCCAAGTTAAGAATCTATGCCTCACCATATCCTATACTGCCTGAGACCAGACTACTCTGGTACCACGAAGTACACTTTCAGTGGTGTCACATTCAAAGCACAACAGCTCAAGTAGAAAGTTTGCTGCATACTATCATGTTACAGTCTTTTTTTAAAATGAAGTGTCTGATGTGCAGAGTAACCTTTCATTGTTTCTTTATCTTCTAAAAGTAGGGTGGTGTGAACTACAGCCTCCTTTTAGGTGATAGTAGAGGACCTAAATTGCCAAGCCTCCTTTTCTCCAGCTCCCTCAGCTGTTTCTCATCAGTCTTGTGCTCCAGACACTTCACCAGCTCCATGACCCTTTCCTGGACATGTTCCAGCACCTCAGTGTCTTCTTTTGCAATGAGGGGCCCAAAATTGAACATATACAGACCCTTCTACCATTGTTCACCGACTTCAGTACCCATCTCTTCTGCTGAGATCTTTTACTCATTTCTAACTAAAACAAAAAAGATGAAAGAGGAAGGGAGCAGGAAGAAAGTCAGTAGATGATCCAAAATTCCTACTCTGGTTCAGACTGGGAAGGTTTGCTCCATTTAGTTTTTCTACTTTGGCTCAAGGTTTTGATCTAGACTTGTTCAGTTATTGCATACAGTAAATATTTTGCAGTTCCACAATCATGACAACAGCAACACGATGCAAAGCTTCAATTAACATATTGCCTTGCAGAGGTGCTTTTTTGTTTTTGCTTTTGTTTTTCTTTCCCCCCCTCCCTTATACAAAGAGACCTTCAGAAGAAGTCTGTTAGATTGGAAACCCTAAAGTCAGCCTTTTTGATTTTACACAGACCGCACATTTCTACTATGATTTCTTCCATAGATAATTCTCTATTACCATATAGAAAATCTTCCAAGCTTTAATAGCAATCATGACTCTATCATCATTTGAACTCTGTTTCAGGAAATAAGCATCTGTCTTGTCATTCCACCTCCACAAACAAAATACTGGAGCTAGACCCCCTGTAAATGGCACAGCAGTAAATTTCTTTTCTGTGCAATGGGAATATCAGAACATACCCAAGCATGGAGTTTAGATGAAGTCAGAGCAGCTTTTTTTTTTTTTTCTTTTTTTTAGTTAAAAATCAAAACCACTAACACCCTTCACCCTCCAAACATATTAGCAGAAAATCTACAATTTTCTTGAAAGAATACACATGAAAAATGTTCTTACTAATTAACTAATATCTGCTGTTTCCTGGGCTCTACTCATTGCAAACAGTTTCATTGTTAGCCTTCTTACAGAGAGGCTCCAACAGGTAAACCCAAATAATGTCTTCCATGCCAGACATTTTTCTAGTTGAAGAAAGAAAAGAAGGCAACACCTTACATTTCTCTTGCTTGAATCCGCTTTCCCACAACAGTGAAATGAGCAGAGATAATTAAGTAGCCCAAATTATGGCAGATTTCTGTATTTAAAAGGAATATGTACCTCTGTTATATGCTAGGAGCCTTTAATTTGGAATCAGTAATGCAGCTGACAACCCTAAGCATGTGGAAGAAAAGGTTGTCAGTAGTGAATTCAGATGAATTCACCAAAGACTAACCACGTTTGGTGAATCTCATGGTCTCCTATCATGACATTACTGCCTGGTTGAGGGGAGAGCAGTCGATGTTGTCTACCTTGTCTTCAGCAAGGTGTTTCTCACTGTCTCTTCTATGTCAGAAAGTATGGACTGGATGAGTGGGCACTGAAATGGATCGAGAACTCCCTGAACGGCAGGGCCCAGCAGCACAGGGTCTGTAACAAGTGGTGTTTCCTAGGGATTAGTACCAGGCCAAGTCTTATTCAGCATATTCATCAGGCAGCTGGACAAAGAGACAGAGCTTACCTCCTGCAAGTTCTCTGATGATACAGAGCTGGCAGGAGTCTCTGATGCATCAGTGTTGTGCTGCCAATCTGTACAGACTGGAGAGCTGGGGTCAAAGGAACCTGATGAAGTTCAGCAAGGGCAAATGCAGTGTCCTGCACTTTACAAGGGGTGACTCCATGCACCAGTACAAGATAGGGGCTGACCTGCTGGAAAGCAGCTCTGCAGAGACGGGCCTGGGGACCATGGTGGACAACTAACTGTCCATGAGCCAGCAGAGTGTCCCTGTTACCAAGCAGGCCAATGTTATCCTGGGGTGTATCAGGAAGAAAGGGGTCAGTGGGTTGAGGGAGGTGATCCTTCCCCTCTTCTCTGTCTTGGTGAGGACACATCTGCAGTGCTGTGTCCAGTTCTGGGCTCCCTGGACTGGAGCATCTCACTTATAAAGAAAAGCTGAGGGTGTTGGGTCTGGTTAGCCTCAAAAAGAAAGACATAAAGGGAATTTTACCAAATATGTTAACTATGAATATGAGGAGAATGGGGCCAGATTTTCTCCAGCGCTGCCCAGCAGCATGACAAAGGGCAATAAGCACAAACTGAAACACAGTTCCATCCAAATATGAGGAAAAACTCCTTTACTTTGAGAGTGACAAAGACACGAATAACCTGCCCAAAGAGGCTGTGGAATCTCATTCTCTGGAGATATTCAATGGATGTCATTCTGTACAATCTTCTCTAGTGATCCTGTCTGAGGGGGCTCAGACTACTGATCTTCAGAGGTCCCTTCCAAACCCAATTGATTCTGTGACATAATGTACTGCAAAAAATATAGTTTTTACAGATACCTTTCAGTCACAAATGACATGAATAACAATATTGTAAGAAAAGATTTTGTTTTGCAATGTTGTTTGATCTTTGGAAGTGATGGAGAGCTGATTTATCATTTAGCATTCTCGTACTGATTAGTTAAAAATATGTTTCTAACTATGATATGTCTTCAATACAAAAATATAATCAAATATTAAAGGAAGAATGTCTTAGGAGGACAGATATATTAAAAAAAAATCCATTTATCTGTCTAAATGCCACAATGATTTCTTATATCTAAGACATGACCAGGAGGAAAGGCATCACAAAGGTTCTCTTTACTAACTGCTAGAAAAGATGATGTTGAATAGTCCTTGAAGGCAGTCCTTATTTCTTCAGAACTACAAATGACACTGGTACAATTATATTTCTTTGAACGTTCCAGGACATACATTTGATGCTAAGGGCCAGTTTGTGGTTTAGTGTATTTCAGCAGGCCAAGGAAAGACACAGGTCTTAAGGGAGGCATTAGAAGTTTTGGGTTTTTTTAAATTCTATTTTAGTGAATTGAAAGCCTTGCTGTGACAGGAAGTATTTTTATTCCCAAGCCACCTACAATCATAAACTGTTCAAGATTTTCCCAGAATACTGAACCATATTTGAAACTTATAGTAGTTAATTTAAATGGAATTCCTTTAGTCATATGGTCTAAACCTAATCAAGATGAAAACAGATGCAGATTTATAGGGTTAGATTTATAGGGTTTTTGGTTTTTCTGTATATTTGAAAAAAAAAAAGGAAAAGAAAGGGAAAAAGACAGCATTCAAGAACAACTGCTTTCTTTGTAATCAAAATTCAGACAAAATAACATAATTGATAGTTTTCTAATCTAGGTGTATCTTTCAAAACTGATTGCTTCAGCAGTCAATACTAACTGCTGTTTCTATTGCACATTGCTTGGCCAAATACTATTGAAATGGAGTTTCAGTAGAAAGAACAAGGTGGAAGGTTAAGAACTAAATTTGATAATACAGACTAGGAAGAGTTTTGAACTCTTCTCTCAGTAGAGCTTTCCTGACAAGTGTAATGCCTTTAATTGTCCATTAAACACATTAAGACCTTATTTGTTCCAAAACAAACTATAAGAATGTGCCACTATGTATTGACTTTCAGTGAACCACAAGGAATAAGCCTAATTGTCATCTAGAAAATTACCTTAGACTATAGTGAAAGAGAATTTCTTGAACCACAGCATGTGTGAATTCAAATTGCTAAAGTTGCACTAGTCTGCCCTAGGAAGAGCAGAAATAAGTCAGCTGAAGGTAAGATGATGGCAAGCCAAGAGTAGTTCTCTTTCATTTGAAGTACTGCTGACTATTGAGGGATTTGAAACAATGATGTTGACTTCTGCTGGTCTTCTAGGACCCTTAAAAGATCTTCAAGGTTTGCAGCAGGTGCCCAGCTGTACAGATGCCAGGTGTACAGTGCCAGAAACTGCAGGAATTCTTCTGGAGAAGATTTTGTTCATGAACTCCTCACATCAACAAATTGAAAAAATACACATTGGAATTTTTAATTGTTTACTCTAAATTTCATGAATCATGGTGTTTCTACATACTTGCTACTGAGAAGCATATCCTGTTAGTACACCTGCATACCCAAAAACACAGATGATCCAAAAAATCTAAATTATCTGCAGAAAGATCTCCTGCAGTAATTACTATTTACCCTAAAATTTTATTACCTGAAAAGCCAAAACATAAATGATGGAAGAGATCAATTTAGTACAAAGGAAAGAGAATTAGGCAAAAACTGCACAGTGAGAGAAGTACTGTAGTCATATTGTCTATAATGCTTCTCAATTTCAGCTGTTTAGTTTTCAAGTTCTTTTGACATATTTCAATTTTAAAAGTGGTCTGTGAACTGTTGTCCTGATGGCTACTTTTGTTTCTCCAGGAGACTAAGAAAACCAGATGTCTTGGTTTGGAAAAGACAGGTATGTGCCAGGGAAAGTTGAAGCTCCCCTTGGAATGGAGAATGCAAACCCCCTCCCTCCAAATTATTATAATTTTGCAATTAAGGGCTTTCAGGCAAAGATTTGGGAATAGGAATAACAGTTCTTTACTAGGAATATTAAAATATACAAATGCTTGGTATAAAAACCAAGCAAGCAAACAATCTTAGAAACCCTGACAGAGTTAGAGCTACAACCTGACGCCCTGTTGGGTGTTGGAAGCAGTCAACAGTAAGTCCTCCTGGAGCGGCAGATGTGGTTCTGTTGGAGTAGAGATGATTCTGAGAGAAAAGGGTCCAGTGATGGTGAGAAGGGTCCAGTCTTCCTCCGGGAATCCAGTGGAACCAGATACCTTGTGCTCCTGCGTCTCAGTTTTATCCAGGTAGGAATGGTTGGCTCCCCCCACTGGGTGGAGCATCTCACAATGGGATGATGGAATGTGTCCTGTCATTGGTGAGCCTTAATGTGCCCCATTAGCAGAAAATATCCCCCTGGAGGGAGGAGAGGTGGTGAAAGAGATAAGGAACACTGTCCCACCTGGTTTTAACAGCTGGCCCATTATCAGAAGGCATCTGCACCCCTCCCCCCTGAGTTACAAGAGAGAAAGAAAAACATCTCCCCAACTGCTTTCAACAAATGAAATAGAATACACATTTTTGGTCCCGTAACTCAAGACACCAGACCAGGTACTCTCCAAGTACTGTTGGAGCAGAGAAGATCAGTGTTGATTTTTCAGTGTGATATTTAAAGCTGAAGAGAACTGATAGTTGGAGTTGCCACAACACATAGGATTTTCTTTATCTGTTTCATTAAAATCCCAGGGGTTCCTGTTGTTTTTTATGTGGAACTTACTGCTTTGTTGCTCACCAATGTAAGATGTAACCCACAGTTTGGCAATGCAAAACTGCTTCTAGAGCCCTTATCTCAGCCTGTGAATTTCCAAGCAATGCCAGATGGCAATGTAACACGGACAGACTGAAAAGCCATGGTGAAATACAGATGACCAAGGAAAAATATTCCAAACAGTGGGGTGGTCTGCTGGACTGTGGCTTCTGTTCTAGGGAGACTGCCTCTAAATTTTCTCAGTGACAGCAGATCTTAACACTTGCATCAGTTACATATCTTCTAGTTTCAGAAACCCTCTGCATAACAAACAAGAACACATTTGTAGCGAAATTTTGCAAATAATGTAGACTTTCATCAATGGAAACATCTGAGAGCAAACTAGCAATGATGTTTGTAAGCCAAGATTTTATTATCACTGTAAATATTATCATAGCTAAATTAGTATGTTATTGCTGTAAGAATTGCTGTGTTAGGCAGTAGTTTTTAAAACCTGCTTTAATTTTGCCACCAGAAAACCATACTTTCTTTGGCTAGTTGGAATCAAAGTTAGCTCTTCCTTTTTTGAAAAAAATCAGTAGTTGAATTAGCCATAAATAAGAACAGCATACACCTCCCAAAACTTAAGACATTTTTAGCTAATTCTCTAAATATAATTTCCGAAGACAAATGGATTTATGTTGCATCCTTTCAGCTACATTTTCTAGTATGTCATACTAGGTTTTCTTCTGAGTTGTACTCATGTTAGAGCTTCATTACAGTGTATATATATCATCCTACTTAGTAGGATTATTAATGTAATTAATGTTGCTGGTATGCTGCTTTTGCTATCGCTAAGCAATGGTGTCTGAACAGAAGTCTGAAACTTTGTTTCCCTTTGTCATGTGTGCCGACACCAGATGAATTTACACAAAATTCTTAATCCTCACTGCAGGGGAAATTTCTCAATTCATCCTTTTGATTGTTACTTAATATTGCTGGAAGTTGCCTTTCTGCTCCTTGTCAGCTGAAGAAGAAGTCAATAGGGTCTGATTGTAATAGTACAAACAGAATCATTCCCACGGAGTGCCCCCTGTTTCTTTAAACTGACACTGAAGTGAATTTAGTTACATTTCTCACTGAGGACTTCTGCAGGCAGGATTGCAAGACACAGTATTGGCTTTGATTGTTTTTCTGGGAAAAAAAATCACATTAACAAGTAGTTGCAATAAGGAATAAGGGTATGTCTGGAAACTGGTCTCTTTGCCTTACATTAAAAATAAAAATGTGCATTAGACAAATAAATTTTTAGTCCCACAAATTCAAGATTAGTCTTCATCCATGAAAATATCTTAGTAACTGAAAAGTATTTGATTATTCCTTATGTACTACTCTGGACCACAGACACATTTTATAAATATTTCCCTTAATTTTGCAAGTATGTACTTAAGAGCAACCTGGTTTTTATTTTATTGATTGCTGAAAAGATACCAAAAGAAACAAATATTATACTTTTAGATCTATTCATTCTCTTAAAAACTCCAAAAAATCTGAGTATTGTGAGGAATTTGAAAATATTCCACACAAAGTGGTCCTCTGCAAGGGAAAAGAAAACAAAGTGAAACACATTATTTCAGCTTAACCATAGCCAAAAAACCCCCAAGCCCTAAACCACACCATGGTGGTGTAAAATAGAGTATGAATGAGTGAATGAGTCATGGATGGTTAAGTGGCAGGCCCAAGTAATCTAGAATCATAGAATTACTTAGTTTATGAAGGTGTAAGGTTGTCATTTGTTCCTGTACTTTGCTGAAAGCAGGAGTAACTTAGATCAGTTGTATTTTGGATATCTGCAAGAATGGAGACAAATTTATTTGATTTTACAAGGATGAAAATAAAATTCTTTCTGTTCAGGTAGGAGAGTTTGTCAAAAACCCTTCATAATCAAGTTATTTTCATTTGTGAAAAAAGGAAATTTCTGTGAGTTTCATGAAATTTTAAAGAAACAAGGACCGTTTATATAGTTTTTAAATTTTTTTTTTGAAATTTGCAATAAGTGCATCAGGTTTTCAGTCTCAGATTAGATGTAAATGTCAAATGAATATAAGATTCTTTTATTATGTCATTTAAAAAAAAAAGAGCAATTGCTGTGAACATAAATTCTGGGGAATTTATATTGTTTTTTCTTTAAAAACTTGCAAAAATATTTTTTAATATAATTACATATTTTAGTGATCCATTCAGATTAATTAAACACACATAGTTAACTATATTTTATATTTGGTTATTTCGCCTACATTGTGAAAACCTGGAGAAGGTTGTGCTGTGAGAAGGGTGATAAGGTTTAGTACACATCTAGGACTGAAGACAATTGGGAGGAACAGGCTTCCTTCCCCATCTCCACAAAGTGGAGGCTCCTCCAGACTACATGAGGTGCCTCATTTTATCCTGTTATCTTTTAAATCACTTTTTGCACATTTTGTGCTATAATGAACTTGGGCTCAAAGTTTTCAACATTAATATGGTGTTGGTTTAGTGGATTGCTCAGCTGAAGCTCCTAAACCACAAGTGAGGCATTCTTAATTTACTACTCAGGCATAGTACACTGCCAGTATCTTTGGTAAAACTGTCTTTCAGAAGTTTTTACAAAATGAAAATATATAAGCAGCTTTTGAGAAAATCACATTCTTGCAACATGACCAACAGAAGAACAGGACTGCTGGGTACTACCTCACTTGGCAAAAGCTTTTCCAGTAAAGCAATCCGTGCTAGTCCTAGACCATATACAGAAGAGATATGCTTGAAGAGATGGGTTTGGGGTTTTTTGTATGGGCTAGATCACTGTTCTTAGCTAGCTGAACTTTTGTCTAGGAGCTATAAAATCAGAGGAGATTTCATATCTGGAGAGAGATATATATGAGTTATTTATTTACAGGTAGGATGTTCTTTCCAATAACGACTCCAAAAGGCATTGAAGATAACAGTCCACAGGGACTTCATCTTAAACTGGCAGAACTAATGCTTTTAATTTCTTCTGCATTATTCTCCTATTCTAATTGTGCCATGAAAATTCTAATTTGTCCTTGCAATCCTCAAACATTTTTGTATATCCATCAGAACCATTGTCCTCAGGGATGTCTTATAGCTATGAGCAAAAGTTTAATAAAACACTAACTTAAGTATATTTATTTTTTCATCATTTTCTCTCAAAACAGAGTAAACACCTGTGTTCATTTACCTGCAGAAACTTCTTGAAGTTTTTTTGATATTTTTTAGTTTCTTTTAATTTCTACCCTTTACAATGCACTTCAGCTGTTTGGAGAGGTAACACATATTTACTAGTTTCAGTAGAGAATTTTTATACCATAAACATGAAATTAAATTGCATCTAACACATTTATTTTGACTAAAAAGAAGAAACTTACAGAAGAGCTAATCTTTACCAAAGCCATTGGTAGTTTTCAACACAAAATAACAAGTCTTAATAATTTCAGTAGGACTATGATACTCATGATAATTTTTATGCCAGCACCTTGATTATTTCACTTAGATAACTGAGTAGTTAATTATGAAAGAGTTTGAATCTGATGAATTTTCTTGTAAGGTCATTTCTTATAATTTTTTTCAGTGAAATAATGGCTTGATACGTCGTTTTGCATCAAAGAGTAATGGATGAACCCTTTTTATGCTTTTACTCCTAGCTTTGGAGGCAGGAATTCAAAATGCATGTGTTAAAAATAGCCACACTATGCTACCCTTTAATCAGTATGCATTAGAGTTACTTTTTTATTAGTTCCTCTGGCATTTGAGTAAGAAAAGGGTGATGATCAAAACATTATCTACATTTTCTCTTCATGAGCCAGTTGTGTTTAAAATGACTAAGGTTATTTACTATCCTCAATTTTTGTATTTATTACAATTTTGCTGTTAGCAAGAAATGAATAAAAGATTTTCAAATGTCTGTTGTAAAGCTAAGTCCCTTTTCCTTATTTGTATTCTTTTCTCATAAATTCTACCAAACAGGTGTATATGTTTTTTGTCAGCTGTATTTGTCACTGTACAAGCTGTCTCTTGCCAGTTTTTCAGCATGTTGCTAGACATGATTTATTGTGTGCTGTCATCCTATAGTTTCTTTACAAAGAGGCCAATCTAACTACAATTCCCGAATGAAGAAGTCATTCAAATAGCAGTCAGAAGAGCATAGAATTTTTCTGATAATCTGCAACTTGATATTTACTAAACCTCATAGTTTTCCATTACTGGGCATCTTGGATGGGAATGAAAAAGAAAGGGAACACATTACTGTATTTCATTCTCATAGAGACAATAAATACAAATTTATAAAAATGTCATCAATACTCCATATCCTTTTAAACTAAAGAATATAGTTTTCCTGTGGTTTTTAGTGTTCTTTATTGCATTGAAAGTCAGTCTCCCTGGGCTATCTGTGTTAAGTTACTGGCCAATTATGTCATCATAAAACTGTTAAAGAAAGATAATACATAGATTATATTCACCATCATTTCATAAATCTGGATCAGTCAGAATTAATCATCATAATATAGTTGCCCACTAATACATCTGCAATGGTTTGTTCCTTTCACAGATACAAATCTATACATCTCTGATAAATTGGTATATCTCAATCGTATAGACAGAGATATAGGAAAAATCACTTAGAATAAGATGGGAAATGGTGATATATAAACTAAAAGATCCATTCACTGAAAAAATCTCCAGTCTGTACTTCCAGAATTTAACACCAGTCTCTGAAGATGAGTGATGCCATTTAAGTTCCATTTTCTTTTCAAAGTTTTCCAATATTCGATATTTTCTCTCTAAGCAGAGACAATCCACTTCATATAGTTCCAAACAAAGCTTATAATTTTGTGGTGTAAGATAGATACCTTCTAGAGTGCACACTACCCTAGGAAAGAGAATCAATTGGCATTAATATTTGTAGGTTGTTAACACTGTCTTTTCAAACTGTGCATTGTAAACTTTCTTTCCATGTGACAGATTTTACTGCTATAGTCAGGAACATACGGGTCTCAAGGAGAAAGCCATAATAGGCAACACAAATGTCACTTTGATGTTTCCAAGTGCTTGTTATCATTTTTTCAGGGAAGTTGCTGGCCTTATTAAGTCTACTAATGTGGTTTTATCAAATTAATTCAACATTGATGGGTACTATTTTCTCCCTTTCATCTTCTAGTAGGCCCACAAAGAGTTTTCAAATCTGAACACCCTAATTTCCATCTGAATGTGGCTAGGTACATCTCACTTGCCTTGTCTTCTGATATCAAGAAAGAAAGCAAAGGCAACGGATATGACACTCACCACTTGCTCCTCCTAGCTTAATACATTTGTTGATGTCAGAGAGCCTTCTTGGACAACACTGGTCTCTTCAAATCTGTGTGGTGTCAATGTTACCAAAAATTCAGTAAAATGTAAAAATTCCTGAAAATGAGAATGAAGAAGCGGGCATTTTTTATTCAGCCAGATGCACTACAGGATATTTCCTCCAAAATATTGTGTATAGTGTATACAGGAAAAAATCTGTTTATATACTCTATTTTACACACACATTCATTGATTGTCCCAGAATAAACAATAAATATGATAATAATTTTCCTGAAATCATGAATGGATTTTCCCTCTGACTTAGACATGTGTTCTTCTGCCTTGGGTGTCCCTTTGGTGGTCCCTAGTGGTCAGGGACCCAAAAAGAGCTGACTGACCAGTAAACTGTGGAAACTGGGGCTGAGGACCTTCCAGTTCTATTCCTCACACAATAGGCATGATGCAGTTCCATGGGCCAGTTCTTTGAAGAAAAAGCATTGCGTTAGCTCACCAGGTGTAGACAATTTTTCATCTGGCAACACTAATATATCCACAGAAAATAAAAGGTACACCTGGGATGAAGATTCCTCTAAGTGATGTTGTTTTTCTAGTACAGCTGTTGCTTTCCATGGAGGAACTATTTTGACATTTTCCACAGACAAAAAACTACCTTTGTCTGCTTATAGCCCTAATCATCATAAATCACTCAGAATAAAATATCTCTGCATGCACACAGAGACTGGAATAACTAATTTGAGTAGTCTATGGTAAAAATTATAATGGCAATAAAATGACTGAAAAAACTTTGAAGGTTCTGGATTTGAGATTCTGGTGAATGAGCCTAGGGCCACAGACTGCTGAAATATTAACAGGCCAAGCACAGCAAAATGTGTATTTCCACAGATATTTTTCCTGTACACAGTCTCTAAGTAGAATGCTTGGCAAAAGCAGGATTAACAAAAACAAATATCTCAATAAACCCAAGATGAACTGGCATATGCCTAAACTAGCCATTAAAAATAGGTTAAGAGATGTTTACATTAAAATTAGCTCATCTCTTGTATTTCAGTATCAACCATGTGACATTCCCAGTTCAAACTGGGAGTAACAATCTGACACTCTTGCTTTGAGCTGTGAATCACAGCTAGCCCCTTCCCATAAAACAAATGCAATGGTCATATCTCCTATTTCATATGCCACAGTACAATGAAAAGAGTATTTATTCTGTTGCTTCAAAGTCTGTGTAATTCTGCCTAAAGGGATGGAACACACAGTTGTAATACCATATAAAGCATGCACTTAAGTTCTTTATGTGAAAACAGCTTCAGTGTTAAAAAATAAAAGATTTTCGGGCAGTGGAGGAAAAGGAATCCATTTTAAAAATTATTCATTATTATTGATGAGATTATATTGACCTAACCTACTGAATATCTGACCCATCTCCACAAGTCATCTTGGTTTAGGAAGCAGATCTGGTGTCTGGTAATTCCAATCTCTGCTTTTTGTTCCCTGCTTTTTTTCCTAAATTTCCACTCTTGTTTTCTGTCAGCACATTTCAATACTGAGCCAATAGTACTGTTGAATTGGCAATCTTCAGTTTAAAGCAGAGTATTTCTGTGGTTCATTCTTGTAAAATCTGAATTCTCTTCTGTTGCAAAACTACAGCTCACTTCAGGAGGGGCATTGGTAAGAGAGATTTTCATGGGAAGAGAAGAATAATACTGCAGGATATTTCCCCTCCCATCTTTGCAAATTTAATAGATATAGTTGTGAAAAATAATTATTTTTCCAATGAGACTGTGAAGAAAATGTGAATAATTTCTGAGACCTATCCCAGTGTTTTCACATTTATCCATAGATAATATTCCACTGTACAATTGATAATATAGAACCATGAATTAAGGCAGACCATGAAACATTCTGTGTTGTGAGTTTCAAAGACTGTGGTATAAAGACCAAAGTACAGAATGAGATTATGTGCAAAACAAATCTTTCCTATGAAAAATTTTGCAGAATAAAAAAATATAAAGCAAACATATTTTTTTACAATATAAAAGAGCAAAAAGTATGTACAGATTCATACCACTGTGAATCTAAAGACTGACATGAAAAATCACTTAAGCTTTCTGCCAAGGTCAAGGAAAGATGGTTTTTTCCTCCTTTTTTGTTAACAAAGGAACATCAAAGACTTGAAACAAAGGAGAAATGTTTACAAAGACTGGAAGGAAGTAATAAACATTTATGTTTTTAAGAAGAAAGCCTTAAATTTTAATAAGAAAATGTGAACCAATAGGTATGCATATTTGCCTGCTTCCTGATGCCTTCCACAGTAACAATCTGACATCTGGCCTCCAGGGAAGGTAATTTTATAATACAGCATTGTTTTAAGCCAGGTACTTCATACCGTCGGTCCAATGACCCATTCATAAATATGTGGAAACAGACTGTGATCTATGGCATGCACTGTAAACTTTCTGAATAGCACCATTGAAAAGAGGGATGCTAGCTGCTGGCATTTTGTTTAAGGAAAAAGAGAAATTGGGGTTACTTTGATGGATGGCAAGGTTACTGGTCATTGTATATATACAGGAGAAAAAAAGATTCAGAGACGCCTCTGAAATACAGGAAGATGGCTCTACTGTTTGTGAGAGACTGCAAGAGATTCCTGGCTGATAACATTTTGTGTGTGTGTGGGGAAAGGAGCAGGCTGGGCCATACTCTGGTGAGGCAATGCCCTGCTCCACATATCCCAGCCCCCAGAGCCTCTATCCTGGCCCCACAGCAGCCACCAGTCCCTGACACACTGCAGGCAATGCCCCACACCCTGCTTCTGGAGCCCCAGTCCAGCCCCAGAGTAACCAGATGACTTCAGCTCCCAGCTAGGGAAGGACCCAGCAAAGCCAGAGGGTGCTTAGCCCTGGAAATGAGGCCACCATGTGTCTGGACCCAACCTTCTCTTGGCATTTCTTTCAACTGAACACTGAACAGTGTGAAACCAGGAGTGGGAGCTATATTTTTTGTTTTCTATACCTTTTCTATCTTTCCGTCTTTCTCTTTCTCCATCTAATCCCCTCTTCTCAGAGTTTTAATTAGCTTAAAATTGGATGAGCTTGGAGTTTGTTATGTTGAATGGGCTAAGTCAATGCTTTGTGCATGGTTTTATGTTGATTGAATGCTGCTCTAAACTTTTGTCAAAGTCCTCTGATTTTCTGAAGTTGCCAGTAAAATTTTTTGTTGTTTTGACCTCTTGAGAATATCTTGTCAGTATTTCTTATGTGAGTATGTATAAAAAACTGGAAGCCTTTTAAAAAGGCTCATCGAGCCAGTTTTCCGTGCCTTACACTATTTCACAAACTTATTTCTTGTATGTATGTTTGATAGATTAACCTTTGATTAATCTTCCATGAAGACTAATTGAGCACCCTCTGGGCACACTGCCACACCCTGAAAAGGAATGGGTGATACTACCCGAATATGTTAACCTAAGGTCACCTTTAATTTTCTTTGCTTTTCAGGAAATATTTTTCAATTCAATTTAAATCTCCTGCTGTGATTAATATATAGTTTTCTCTATCTAAGGTATATAGGCTAAAGCTTTCTTTTATATGTGAATATTACACTGCAGTCACAATAGTCTGAAATTCATAAGTAAGGTAATTACAGAATTTCTCTTGCCTGCCTCCAGCCTACAGCCTGGGAGAAACAGAATATAAAAACATGTAGTGTCTTGATATTCTACAAGCAGGGTTCAACAATAGCTGATACATTCTTGAATTATCAGCACTGGTCTGGTCACAAACATAAAGCAGAGCACCACATGGAATATTATAAGGAAAATTAACTTAATCCCTGCTAAACCCAGTAAAATGGAAAAAGGAAAGAAGATAAATAAAAGTAATTTGCCAGCGTAGGAAAATAATCCTTTGAGTAAGATAGATGAAAATCAACAATAAAATAAAAACCTAAAAAAACCATTCCAGGAAAACCAGTCTGTATAGACTGAAACAAAGTCATGTGAAGTATATTCTGTTTCTTCCTTCCTCCTGTCTTCTTTGGAGGCTAAATAACTTTCACTTTTGATTTAATTGTTCAGAACATAACAGCATGATAAAAGTTTTCTTTATGGAAATTTCTCACAGAAAGGTAATCAATCATATTTCCAACACATTTACAGTCTTGAGTCTCTGAGCCTCAAAGACCCATTTTTTTCTATGGAGCTTGTTAATTTAACACTGATCAAAGGTTAAAACATTTATCATGCTTATTAGTGAATAAACCTAGTAGCAGGTATCCCAAGTGAGGAAGCAAATCCTCATTTCCTGCAAGAATGAACTGGAAATTATCCAAAATATTTTTCAGGAGTGACAAGCTGTCAAAAGGAGGCAACTGGCAGGTATGGCAGCGCTGGGGTTAGGAAGAATGAAGAATAAATGACAAACAAACAAACAAAAAACTCAACAAAACAAACAAAAAACCACAAAAATCAAACAAAAACCAGAAACAAACAACACCCTCCCCCCACCCCCCCCCCAAAAAAAAAAAAAAAAAAAAAAAAAAAAGGAGAAAAAAAAAGAAAGGTGTCTTGGTCTTGCAAAGGCACCTATAGACTACTCCATAAGGCTATTCCACAGTTTCATTTAACTTAGTTCTGAACTGCTATACCAAATGACCTTGGAAAGAAGTTACACTACAAATCATAGTGGAAATTTTTCATATTTGCTTCTCTAAATCCCTAATTTTTCTTAGTTCCTAAAAATAAATGTTGACATATTGGGGAGGATTCTCAGAAATATCTTCTGTACAAACAACTCCAGTGTGACCTTAGAAGTAGTAAACCTACATTTACCAGTTTGTAGCAGAAGAAAACAAGGACTGTAGAACATAGGTTCACCACCAAAGTTTTGGACCCATTTATGACCAGGTAGTTTATCCTCAGAAGTTTCTTGGGGAAGCAGGAGCTTGATAAACCTAATGAACTAATACTCAAACTAAGTAGTAGTTGTCATCAGATTACTTGCTTTATTTGATGAAGGCAATTCTACCAACAGTTTTTGATTTGTCCTGCTTACATTTTGCCTGAACCTTCTACTGCTTGTCTTCTAGCCTTTTCTCTTGCTTGTTATTGCTTTACTTGGACATAGTGTGATCTTTCATCTTCCACCCAAATGCCACCCTATCTTGCTGTATTTAGACCACCTTTGAGTCTATCTCAGAAAGCTGTGGATTTCTAAATACTTTGGTATCTTCTCCATCTGCATTTATCTTTCAGACTTCAATGCTTTCACTTAGCTAGCTACATGTTCACCTAGACATGCTACCCAGGAGCACAAATGATGTGGAATTATCACAGTATTTACCTGCAGTGTTTAGCAGTACACTGCTGCTCTATAGTTAGACTATGTGAACTCCAGGAGCTGCCACACTTTTGGATTCTGTAACCAAAGGGGAGATGGAATGGAACAAGATGTATATGGCATGAAAAAGGAAAATTAACCTACAGAAGACACGATAGGTGTCCTGCTTTCATATAGCTGATCTTGGTAAAGTGTGTTTGTGTATTGATAGGATTTTTGTGTATTGAATTTGTGTATTTGATATTAGGTATCTTATAAATTGAGAAATTAGGTAAGAAACTCAATACAGCACACTGGCTAGCAGAGCTAGGATTATGGCTTCAAACCATTCTGACTGCTGGATTACCTTTTGAGATTTTTAAAAATTTTCTTTTTGCCTGGATTATTTCTTTGCAATAGGACCCCATAAATGTTCTATGTATGAACTCACTCGTTTGCTCTGGAGAAATTTTCAGCTTAGAACTCACAGATGTGAAAGTTCCTTGTTACTATCCATCTTGGCCACTATTCCCAAGAGCAGAAGAGGACTGTTTGGACATACTTTCCTGTGTTAAACAAAATTTATTGGTGAGAATATAGTTACTATTTTCCATGATAATATTAGAAACCCATAGAAATTAGATTATGTCTATGCCTACCTCAGAAGACAGAAACCCACATATAGGCAAGGTTTTCCATATTTGTGGTTATTTCATTTTTCTTTTAATAATCAGTGGCTATTTTCATGCCAAAGTAGGAAAGAGATAAGGAAAACACAAAAGTTTCATTATTTGCACTGCATGTTCATTGTAGTTCCAAGCAGTAAGTCCAGGAATAGTGTAAGTGAATGGAGAAGTTATGATGTAGTTTAAGAGTAAGATTTAAATGACAGATTCCTCAAATGTTTCACATACTGTCAGAAGTTCATAGGCTTAATTGTGATCTTTCAGCTGTTACAAGAAGAGCCTCATTTGACAGACAAATATGACAGCAGAAAAAAGACCTGCAAAGACTGATTTAAAATACATGGAAATTCTTTTTTATTTGGCATGGATCTCACCAATTCTATGTTCTTCTGCTGAAGAGAAGTGTGGTTATAATTTGAAGATGTTGTGCTTTGTTATCTATTTCATATTCTTTCAAAAGGAAAATGAGAGGTCTTGTGGTATAAAATAAAGTCTCCTACTTCCTCTGCTGTGACCCTTGTTAAGGTTCCTCTAAAATAATACAGATCATCTGGTTGAAAATATGAGTGGTAACAACTCTAACAAAACAGCCAAAGCCCAAAGCTGAGTATTAAACATGAGAAATCATGTTTAATATTCCCTCCTTACCTTGTATTTTTATTATCACCAACATCAGCAGTAAATCACAATATTAGACATTTGAAACTAACAATAAAAATAATATCTGAAAAAGAATACTAGAAACATTAATTGAATATTTATGATTTGATGAAACTGATATAACATTTACTCCCTTTATTTCTTAAAAATCAGATAACGTTACCACAAGCTAAGAAAAAAATTCTGCAACAACTTCAATAATTGAAAACAAGTATGAAATTTTGAAGATAATAAAGGTAAAGGCAGAAAAAGTTCAAAAATTTGCTTCCTTTTCCTTACTTTTATTTAGTATTTTTGGAGTATAAACTGAAGCAGAGCAGAGATTCTTCAGTGCAGTAAGCTGAGTAATTCACATGCTGTTTTTAAGTGTAGAAGACAGACTATATTTTTGATTTGTTTCCTTAAAACGCATATTAAAATATGAATAGCTACTGTTGCTATGTTCTGCTAAATAAATCAATAAAGATGTGTAAATACATGTTTTGAAAATTCAACAATAAAAAAATAAACTAGACATTAAGTACTATTTGGTTATGAAACAATCTCCCTCAAGAAATGGTGGAAAAAAGCCCCATCTCTAAGAATACTAACAGTTTTATTACACAAAGTATCAGAAAATATTATGTAAGGAATAATTTTGTACTGACAGCCGTCTGGACCAATGTATCATTACCTGTCTGTAATTTCCATAATATCTGCAAAGAATGTGTTTTAGTTACTTGATCTTAAATTCTCCTTTGAATCAGTCAGAGACTTTGATTAGAGCACATAATAATCAAGTATGGACTCTGAACACCAGGAGTTGTGTGGAATCCTGAATAATAAATAACGTGTAAAAGGTACTAAGCCTCTTTCATGCCTCTCATACATGGTTGCAATGCATATTTGAACATACTGTGAGATAGCCATTCCCTTCCTTTCAGCAAGTATCATGGGCTAACAGTTACAAAGAGTATGACATTAAACAAGCTATTCCTGACTTTTGAATACTGTTGCAAGTATAATAAAGGAAGCAAGAAAATGCCTTTAAAAATGACCATCCAATTGGCCCACCAAAATTCCTCCAAATAAATGTTATTGTTCCAAAGAGACCAACTAAGCATGTAATAAAATATATTCTACTGGGAGATTTTCTCAATCTCTTTTCTCCACATTTTTGTGCAGTTAGTCCTTTCACCAAAATCATGGGGTTTTACCATGTTTAAAAACAGCAATACTTTGTACTTTTGCTTCATTCTAGTGTGTGATTAAAAGGGCAGGGTACAGAAGAGATTCCAAATTAGCCACTAGCACCTAAGCTGGTTAGAGCATGGTCCTAATAAAAACTAGGTAGTGCTTTTGATCCCTGCACAGGTTTTTCACTTAAGATCTGTCCTCAACAATCCTTGTGGGTCCCTTTCAACTGAAAATATTCTTGGGGAAGTGCTGAAGATTGTTATTCTTCATTCCAAATACTTCTACGCCTTTCTGTTAAGACAAGCTTTATTTCCTTGATGCACTAAGTTTTGACATTATTTTCTTTACCAGTTTCTTCCTCCTTTTTACTTTGCCTTCACATTTCTGAATATTTCCAACTAATCATTTTATTTTCAGCTACTACAGTCCATTACACTGGAGAATAAAGATCTAAGAGCCAGGCCCAGCTTCCCTAAAAGCCTGTGGTTAATTCCAATTGCAGCAGCTATGTCTCTACCAGGCTTTGAGGTGGAGTCAACTTTTACAGTTACCTTGTTGTTCATCTATTATTAGGGAAACTATTTTATTATGAATATTGCATTACAAGAAGAATAATTTTGGTAGTGCTAATACTATTTTTTGAAAGACACCCCTTGTTATTCAGTTTGGATGACTACCTGCCAGACCACAGACATGGAAATGACTTTTCCACCTTACTCATTTTAGCTGTTGATTATAATTAATTGAAGCTTCTTAAGAACAAGCGTATGTTTTGCAGTAGCAGATGTTCAGTATAAAAATTTGTCTTGGGAAAACACATCCAATCAGAGCTTATTTGGTAAAAAAGGACTGATGACAAAGAAATAATTAGTGTACTGTAGACAAATACTTCAGGGCCCTGAGTCCCTAAACTGTGAGGTCACAGTATATTGATCTCAAGATGTGTCTTTACATATTCCTCATCTTTAATGACAGGGCAAAACAGAACATAAATTTAAATTCCACTGAACTCTGGTACTGAATGACATAAGGGCAAGAGGATTTTGCGGATGTATCTGGAAAAGAGTCAACATGCAGAGAACCACAACATCATAGAATAGTCTGGGTTAGAAGGAACTTTACAGATCATCTAGTTCAAATCCCCCTGCCACGGGCAGGGACGCCTTCCAAGATTACTCACTGACTGTCCTATCCAACCTGTCCCTAAATGCTTCCAGGATGTGGTATCTGCAACTTCTTTGAGTCACCTGTTCCAGTGCCTCACCCCCCTCACAGTGAAGAATTCCTTCCTAATACCTCATCTAGATCCACCTTCAGTTTAAAACCATTTCCCCTTTTCCCATCAGTACATGCCCCAGTACATTGTCTCTTGGTCTTTCTTGTAAGCTCCCTTAAGATACTGGAAGGCTGCAATCAGGTCACCCTGAAGCTTTCTTTTTTCCAGGCTTCACAGTCCCATTTCTTTTGGCTTTTCCTTAGAGGAGATGTGATGCACTCCTCTAATCATCTTGGTGGCCTCCCTCCTAACTTGCTCCAATGGGTTAATGCCCTTTGTCTACTGGGGACCCAACAGCTAGACATAACAATTCAGGTGGGGTCTCAGAGTGGAGCAGAGGGGTAGAATCTTTTCCCTCACCCTGCTGGCTGTGCTGCTTTGGATGCAGCATAGGACACGATGATTCTTCTAGGCTGCAGGGGCTGCCAGCTCTTTTCCAGTGTCTCATCCACCAGCAACCCCAAGCCTTTCTCCAAGGGGCTACTCTCAATCAGTTGATCACCTAGTTCATATTGATAATGGGGGTTGCCCCAGCCAAGGTGCAGCACTTGGTCTTTTTAAACCTCATCAGATTTCATGGGCCCACTTCCGAGCTTGTCTGGGTCCCTCTGGATGGCATCTCCTCCTTCAGGTGTGTCAACTGCACCACTCAGCTTGGTGTCATCTGCAAACTTGATGAGGTGGTCTGGAGATCTTTTTCTGTCATTAATGAAATTACTGAATAAGAAACAGGAAAGCTTAGCATTTTTGTTAACTAGTTGATATCAATATAATAAAATAGTATATGAGCTGTTGTTAGCCACAGTCAAGCAGTGGAGTAGTTTAGGAAACTGAGTAATTTTAGGAAAATATAAAATTTTACAGGCTAAATGTAATTTCCTTAAATACTGATAAAGTGAGTCCTGCAGTCACTATGTTGCTACTGGTCATTTCACTATAATTTGTTTGTCCCGAAGGCTCAGGTACAACTATCATTCTTTTCTGAAAGAATATTTCACTCCAAGAATTCACTAAGCTCTGCTGAATTTTCTTCCAGGTTATTTATAACTCAGGTAGTCATAGTTCAGAGAGGGGGATTTGTTGTTGTTGTTGTTGTTGTTGTTGTTGTTGTTGTTTTGGTTTTTTTTCTCTGCTTGATAGCTGTAGTTAATATCAGAAAAAAATCTTGTGCAAAGAGCTCATGAAAGGTAAGTGTTCATCATATGAAATGATAATTCAAAACAGTTTGGCATCATACAGACTTTTTTTGTTGTAAAGATAAGCAAACAAGCTTATCGGAAGACTGATACCTT
This sequence comes from Phylloscopus collybita, assembly GCA_027886175.1. Taxonomy (NCBI): domain Eukaryota; kingdom Metazoa; phylum Chordata; class Aves; order Passeriformes; family Phylloscopidae; genus Phylloscopus; species Phylloscopus collybita. The sequence goes on along the minus strand of JAJNNQ010000052.1, from coordinate 8,286,777 downwards.
ATATTATGCAGGTAAAATAAAAGTGTATGTGTAAAAAATGACATGCATCTGAACATCAACCACCCTCTACTTACATGGAATAACCAACAATTGGAAGACTTGATTAATTTGATTCATGGCTTTGGTTTTTCCTTAATTGTATTAGCAAGGAAGAAGAATAAAGCAAGCATTGCAAAATTTAGCTGGAAGTCCTAGTAGAAGATCATGCAGAAATATTTCAGCTTGAAAATAATCTAGAAGAATATAAGTGTTCTTACAGCTATCTTTTTCAAGGAGAGTCAATAGTGAAGTGCTTTGGCTTAATGGTTTAGAAAGATGAGCTTAACATTGCTAGTTAATTACTGTGTTTGTAAAAAATGGAAAAAAAACCCCTCCTCTGCTGTCACAGGAGACATCTCAAGTCAAATTTTGGTTATATTCATAGAAAGCCAAATTTATATTGCAAATCTGTGGAGAGATGACCAACAACATTGTTTCTTTTTTCCAAGGGTGTTGCTCCAAGTGTTTTCATTGACAGAGTAGTTTCACTGCCCTGGACTAACTCCGGACACATTGTGAGAGTGCAGCTGCAGCATCACACTGGGAGGAGCAGAGTGGCTCTGCTCCAGTCGGAGCTGCCCCGGCCCACCGGCAGCACCTGGCGGAGCAAAGAAGGCACCAAGTACAAGTTGCCCCAGCTGCCTGCCTTGCCATCTCCTGCTGACAGCAAGGAGAAAGCCCTCCACTAGCTTTAGCCCCTGACCAAGTAGCAGCTGCCAGAGTGTGTGGCTGCATTTGCTGACAGAGCAGCTGCCACTGCTGGAGAGATTGGGGGTTGGAAAGCAGCAGGGGAAAAAAGCTATTTTTACCTACAGCAATTGGCAATGGGTGCCATCATCCAGGGGAGGCATTACTCTTCTATTTTAATTCTCTCCTTTTTCCCAAGGATTGGTGAGATTTCAGCGACTTTGTAGCTAGCGACTACTACTGTTACTTTTTGCCTGATGCTATTTTGTTTTTAATAAACTTATATTTTCACTTATATCTACTTTGTATTTGCTTCTTACTGCTGGAAAGGGATGGGTTAAACTATAGACCACATAACCCATTCTAGGATGTCCCCCTTAAATCATCTTAAACCAAGACACTTGGGGTGAACATTAGTGCAGTACCTCAAAATCTACATCAGGCGTCTCTGATAAAGGCACTGTGGTAAATGTATTTTTAATATTCTGATGTCTTTTTCCTCAGATTCCCTGAGATAATAATTCTTATATAGAGAATATCTTGGTACAGAAATTGGCCAGATAGAAAATTTCTAACACAGTTTTTGAGTATTAGAAGTCTGTCATTCTTTATTGCAGCATGCTGATCACTTGGAACATCCTTTGTCTAACTGAGTGCCCTCAGCATCAGGTAAAGGAGTCTTTTAAAAGTCATATGCACTGGTTACATACCCAGCTATCCCTGACTACTTGCTGGACATAGTCAGTCGTACACTGATCAGAAGTCCTTACATGGTTCTTTGGAGTTCTTTTCAGTGGTCTTCAATGTCTGGTGTCCTTTTTAGGTGGCTATTTCTTGACCCCCACTTTTGAGTAAGCACAATATCATTATTTTGCTTAACTTCTACTTTGGCAGCCTTGCAGAGTTGAGCTGGCATCTTGCTTGCATTTTGCATGACTCCAGTTTGTCTAAATCACATCCTTAATCTATTTCTCCAAGCTTGTGCTGTTCTCTTCTAGTTCTACTGTCCTTATCAGTATGAGAGAAGAAAATATTCTTAAAATAAAAAAAAAAGGGTATACTTTCTTGTTTTGGAGTTTCACTTGTTACAACAGACTTATTCTTAACTGTATACTTCCCATTAAATTGTTGTTGTTGTTGTTGTTTGTTTTTATGTAGAAGAGTGAATTATCCATGATGAAGGATAAATAGGTGGAGAATCACAGTTAGTGAATTTTAGAGGCTAAAAATAAACAATTAGTAGTAGAAAAACCCTAATCAACATTAAAAAGTAATCTGTACTTGAAATACATGAGACTCAATTTGTGCAAAGTCCATGCAATGCTGAGGTACTCTTTTAAGCACTGCAAAGTAAAACAGAATTATAGATAAAGAATGGCTTAAGGCAAAGAATTAATGAAGAAACTACCCTGTTGTGAAACTCAGCAGATTAGCAGCTATAAAATGGGTATTATATTTAGAAGTGTTAAAGCTGGTTTGAGTTTTTAAATTTCAGGATGGGAAGTAAGATGTACTCAAAAGAGTACATCTGTTAGCAGTTAACAGAATAGTCAACACTTTACTGGCCTTGAAAATATCCAAGGGAAAAAAAAAAAAAAGAGAAATTAATATAGTAGGAAGGTAAGTGAAAGTTCTGACCTCAGAATAATTAAAGTTATTCTGTTGTTGAAATTACTTTAGTGTCCTAGAGCCTCTTGATCCCTAAAAGGTTTCTGAAAAGGTAAAGTTGAGAGTCCTCAGAGAGAATCCAAAGTCTAATGAAAACTACTGTTTAACAAGCGCTATTAGATCCACTTGAAACTGACGACACGTAATGCTTGAATTATGTTTTTATTTACTTACTCATTTAAGAATCATTACCTATATATTTAGCACTTCAGTAAGGAAGAGTTGTCCACTTCATGTTTCTTTTTTCAGACAGAAGAATGGAAGAGACCTCTGGCCCAGCTCCTCTGACTTGGTGCTCAGGTAGGGCAGGATCCGTGAGTGGTTAGTGGCGTGCAACACTCAGCAAATGTCCAAAGCATTTAGAGGGAGAGGGCAAAGACACAGTGGAGGAATGAGGGGCTATTGGTTGTACACATATGCAGCCATCAGCTCTAGAAGAAAACATACATACCTTCATTCAATTACAATACTGGAGAAGAAATTTGAATGCAAGACTGCTGTCCTTATGAATAAGCTGGTATTAGAAAAAGTTTGCATTAGGGAAAAAACACCCAACCCCAACATTCCTCTCATCAACATTCATCTGCCTAGGATAGAATGAACAAAAGGCATATTTAAAATTTTATGAGAAGTGGAGGGTGAAAAATGTGTAGTCCAACAAGCAATAAGCCTTGTATGCATACAGTGCAGATGAGCCCTGATGAATGGTTATGAAGCCAACACAAGTTTCCATACTTCCATGTAAGTCAATGGGATTAGTAGGGAAGTAATTTACTCATATCAGTGAGAGTCTGTCCAGCAATAAATGTACAGCAATGTATGTACTAAACCATGTTATTCATGCCTGAATTAATATGGCCAAATGTGCCTTCATGGATGAGGCATATATCCAGAGGGAAGAGACATAAAAATTCATTATAATCACATGTGTTTTTGTGAAAAAGAAAGCAAAAAATCCTACATTAAAATATAGTGAAAGACATCAATTGCATTTATATTGCTTATCTTTAAGAGTCACTATGTTCAAGTCAAAAAAGCTAGGCTGAAAAAGTTTTATCTCAAGTTCTTGGAAGGCAACTAAGGCAGAGTAAACTCTGTTTACTTCTTACCCAGTGTAGTCTGAAGTAAGAGTCTAGTATGTGCTATAACATTAAAGAGTCTTTGACAGGTTTATATCCCATTTGAAAAAAGTGCTGACAGCTAGATATCATAGGGGTTTTGCTTTCATATGCAAATCCAAGCTTTTGCACCCTGTTCACATCAACAATTCAAAAAATTGCAGACCTTTTTTAATTAAAATGTTTCAACAATAAAACCTGAGAAAAAGTATCCTGAAGTCTCTGATGTAACAGAAGATAAAATCTAATGACAATTTTGCTAATGTATTTGAAAGATGCATTTTTTTTTCCTTTTCCAATAATTGAGTTTAATGTCAAATCACAGATCGGTTCATTATCAGTCAGGGCTAGAGGCAGCATGACTCAGTTGAGTGTGTTTTGAACTGAGGTGTAAATCTGAGATTGGATTGAATGGTCATGTTTTTCAGATAGTCTCAGGCAGTAAATCAGACACTTCACTTAGAAACAGATTTATTTGAATGGTGTTACATGCAGACATCAATAAATAAATTTTTCTTTGTCAGAAGGAATAATTGCCAGCAACCTGAGTTTTAACACGATGTAGGAGCTGGATCACTAAGCTAATTTATTTAATCAAGAAAAGTTCCTGAGACAAAACAACTGAATTTTGAACATAGAAGCTTTAGTAAAGGTTACGGAGGGATGCAAAAACTTAAGGTATCTGAAATAGGCAGCAGACTTAAAATCTTACATAGGATGGTGGCATACAAATTTCATGTGTTTGAGATATCCCAAATTTTATTAGGTTCTGATCCACAATTGCTATTTTTCGTGATGCAAAGGGCTGATAAGCCAATAAAGTGGAAGCAGTCCCTTCAGAAATGTTTGTCTTGCAGCCTTGTACAAGAGTATATATGAGCAAGGTAAGTGTTGTAAATGTTTTGTTACAGGTCCTTGCAGTAAAATGTAAAATACAAAGATAGATAAAGGGATTTTACTGCCAGTGACAAATCAAGATTATACAACCTTCTCAGTCTGCAGTTATTCAAGCATTTTGATATCTACTATTTTCAAATGCTTCCTAGGTTATGTAAGAATTCACAATAAAGCTTCATGCTTTTACCACAATAAGTTTTATAAACACAAATTTGTTACACAAAGCAGAACACGGAAAGAAAGGGACTAAGCAAAGTGTGATTGATTCTAATGTGAGCATATTGTCTCAGTTTAAGACAATTATAAGGGGCAGAGATTCCCAAATGAGCTACCTCCTCTTTACTTTTAACCACTCCCCTTTCACCAAGAAAAAAGATGAATGCAAGAATATTTTAAGTGAAAAAAACAATAGTTTACTAAGAAACAAACCAGCAACAACCAAGATAACATCAATAACCAGCAAACACAAGGGTGCTGAATCCCCTGCTCACCCTGGGAACAAAGAAAACAAGATGGCAGAGAAGGCCCTCCCAAGATGGCAGCTGCCATAACAGACTGCGTGGACTGGAAAACAAAGGCGTATGGCAGATAAGCTGCTTGGCTGATCCTTCCCCTCAGAACAAAAGACTGGGAAGGCAGGAGCTTATGAAGCAGTTCAGCGGCAGATGGGGGATGCTCCGGACGCACACCTCAGCTTCCCAGCTTTCCCTGCTTCCTGGCTGGGCCCAGGTGGTGCCGGTGCTGCAGTTCCAAGTCACTGCTGTGCTGCAGGGGGAAGAAACGACCCCATGGAGCCCTGAGAGGATGTGGCACCAGGTCAGACGTTCCCATGTGTCGATGTTATGTGTGAGGTCAGTGTTGGCACTGTTGCCTGCTAGACTTAGCTGGTGTGGGTGCTGCTGTCTTGGGTCACTGCCCCAGTATCTGGGAGGAAATAAACAGTTCTGCTGAGCACTGAATATGAAATGGCCCTCCCCAGTCCCAGCTTGGCATGGTCGCTTATGGAAAGGTATTGCAGAACTACCTTTGAAAAGGCAATGGATTTTGAAATGCAGCTTCTTGGGTTGCTACTGTGAGACTCCCCTGAGGCTGGAGAGAAACAAAAGAGGGCTCGAGCATGTGCATTCCCTATTTCTAGAGAGACAGAGTGCACCATCCTTCCACAAACTTGGGGCAAAACACGCAAGTTTGGTGTCAGGACAGTAATAACCTTGGGCAAGCTGGCATAGAGAAGAAATGGATTACTCAGTGATATTTTGGTTCATCCAGTTTGGTTCACACATATTTTTGAGATAATCAATCAAACACAAAAAAAAAATAATTGAAGTGAATAGAGGAGCAAATACACAGGATGCACCAAAACCAGAGTCAAAATCAGGGAGGGAGGGAGGGAGGAAGGTAGGCAGAAAGGAAGGCAGGAAGGCAGGAAGGCAGGAAGGCAGGAAGGCAGGAAGGAAATCTAATTTGGGCAGCTGAGAGTTCTGCACAGGACTTGTGCACAACCTTCATCAGAATGCCATTTTGAACAATTCATTGCCAGTTGCCTTTGGTTATTTCTGCTGCTTTTTCCAGAGCTGGTTGTGACAGCTGCTCTTCACAGCAAATTCAATCAAGGGGTGTAGTAGTGTCATTCACTCCGCCATATTTGCTGTATTGATACAAACTTTATAAGATGACAGCAGGGATAAGCAGAAAGTCACTGGAGGTTACCTGCATTTCCTTTAGTACACAAGTTCAACTTTTCAACACCCCCTTTTGCCAAGATGAAGACACTGAGAGAGTCATTAGCCTTCTAAACTTCTTTTTTTTTTTTTTTTTCTGTGTCTGTTCAGTTGTTTATAGTTTTCATAAAGTGCTTTTGAAAAAAGAAATTCAAAAATTCCAGTATTGAAAATTCTTGCTGGAATTCTTAGTCCAGTGATTTCCAGTCCCATGATGAAAAATTGATTGAAATTTGGGCAGGATGGGAGTGTAGGGTGAGATAATCAAATATTGCTTGTGATATCATGGCTCAATGCATTGGTAGGATCACACCAAGTACCTATTCAAAATAAAAGAGTGCAGGAGAAACTTGTCACACAATCACCTATAAAGATAGACATTGGAGAAATAGAAGTCAAGCAATTAAAAACATATTTGTGCCTTAGTCATGTTTCAGTTCATCCGCTCCATTTCTGTCTGTTCTACTTAGTGATTCATTTGGTTGAATTTCAGATCAAAACGAAAGTAACAAATACTCTGTGCAAAAGAGAGAATTGTTACATTTTCTCAGGGCATACTCTCTCTAGGTCAGAGATTCTAAGGTGACAGCTACAAATGTACAAATGTATTTAGTATACAGAAATGTAGCTTCAGGGAAATCTTTTCTATCTGGTGTTCCAGTTATATTTTCTTTAAAATACATCTCTGAAAATCTCAGAGGAGAGTACAGCAGATCTTATTAGCAGGTAAAACTTAGTTCTGGTCATTTTCTCAGAGATGTTTTAATAATTATACTCTTTATTCTTAGCAACAAATCTTCATGTATTTTACTTTTGTCCACCTTTTACAGAAAAACAACTCTGTGGAATCAGGTGAAATATTACTCTGGCACAGTATCATGGCTCTGATAATGATCAGTAGTAAACACTTAAGAAAGACATAAGCTCATGTCTTTGCCCTGATGTACCCCACCTTAGTATAACAGTGATTTGACAAGGGATCTGTGGATCATTCAGCTTAGATGACCTTGATGGACTTAATCTCATAAAGTTGTTCAGCCTCATTTCTCTTTCATGACAGATGTGTTTTGCTTTCAACATTTCCAAGAATCTGAATAAAAGAAGAAACAACTTTACACTCTACTTGTAAAGTGCATGTTGTTTTTCAGATTTTGACTGAATAAAGCCACTAGTCAGAAGTGTATCACCAAATTCAATTGCAAATGAGACTGAAATTTTCAGTTTTAAATTTTTAAAATTTTCCAGTGTTCAAGAAAATTCACTTATGAACTTTTGGTCTGAAGTTTGTACTTTTCCTCTGCTGCTGACCTTCTCATTGGTCCTATAAAGGTCAACACACTGTCTGAAATCCAAATTCATTCTCATGGGACACGAGTTTATAGGTCAAAGATCAAAACCTAACATTTTAGCATGTTTCCAAAAGAATCAAACAGAACTTTCTTTTTTCTTTTCATTACATTGCTTTACTGTTTTTTTTTCCTCTGCCAAATGAATGCTACTGCATTTAGTTCTGTGGTCACTTTCCAAGGCACTGCTCTCCAGGCTATTGTTGCCCAGGGTTGTCTCATCCCAGGTGCAGAATCTGGTGCTTTCCCTTGTTGAACTTCATGTGTTTGGTGATTGCCCAGTCCTCCAATTTGCCAAGGTCTCTCTGCAGGGTTACCCTGTCTTTGAGGGAGTCAACAGCTCCTCCCAGTTTTGTAATTGTATGCAGACTGGGTTAGGATCCCTTCCACTCCTGAGTTCAAGTCATTTATGGAGATGTTGAAGAGCACAGGGCTAAGGATGGAGCCCTGTGGAACACCACTGGTGACAGCTCACCAGCCTGATGTCACCTCATTCACCAAAACCATTTGTGCCTGACCCATGAGCCAGCTGGTCAAGCACCCCAAGTGTTTAACCAGCTGCATGCTGCACATTTTATCCATAAGGATATTGTGATACAGAGCATCAAAACCTTTACTGAAATCCAAAAAAGAGTGCATCCACTGTTTTCCCTTGATCAAGGGAACCCATCAGGTGGGTGTCATAAAAGGAGTACTGTTCTTACATCTTTACTCTACATTACACCTTCCTAAAGAGTGAATTGTTCTTGTGTATTATGCAAAGTCTTCAAGGCTTTTATATTCCTAATCGTCACATATTGATTCAAATTCTTCTTTAGTACTGAGAGTGGAAACTGTTAATGTAACACAAGTACTCATTATACCACTTAGTGGCTAAAATAATGGTTAAATAATGTACATTTTTCATGCATATTCAAGTATACCCTTTCCACAAAATTATTTACTATTCCAGAGAACCATTTCATCACCCCAAGACAAGCAATCCTTACCAAAGTTAGACTGGTGATTTTGTAAATTGTAAACCTTATTGGCAAATTCATGAGCATTTTCAATTTTTACTACATTTCTATGTGGAATGATAGCTTAGAATTTTTCTAGTATCTCCACAGGCATTTCCTTACTGGCTGGAAGAAAGTGAGACACATGTAATAGATGCTTATCTTTAATACCTTTTTCAGTACTACTAGCAAAAGGGCTCCTCAGGTAACCAGCTGAGAACCCAGCTCTCTCTGATCTCCTTTCAGGTTAAATGGCTTCTGGAAAATGGCTTATAATAGCTCATGAGGCTCCTGCCATCATCTCCTAGGGTTGTACAGTGATGTTTTCTTTCACAAGTTTAATTTCATTATTGTTGTCTTTGTTATAATTATCATTATGTAGTGGATTAACAAGCTTGGGGAGGGAGGAATGAATTTTGGTTTAGTCATTCCAATCAATTTTTTCCATATTATTTCTAGCATTTTAGGTGCTTTCTTGTATCATTTCACACCTTCCCACTTCCCAGGGACATGCAAGATTTACACATTTTAATTGTGGGATAAACTGACATCTCACTTGAAAACAGTAGGATGGGGAGTTCTTTGAAGATAAAGCATTACAAGATTCCCTTCAGAGAGCCAACCTTAAATCTCACTGCTGTGTAATCTGTTCTGCTTAGCCCATCCTTGATGAACAGTGTTATCACGAGAAGGCAGGAGAGTCAAATTTATGCTTGTCCCTCAGATTTTTTTCCGTCTGAGCTGCTGTCAACATATATCAGAACTACAGGATGTGGACATTCTCCTTTAACCCCATATATAACTACATTACATTCTCTAAAACATTTGTCATTTATTCTGAACATTATTATCTCATTCCAGCTGGCAGCTCACAAAACTGGCTGGCATCTTTATTGTCATATGGACAGTTTAAAAGCATAAGCACCACAAAACCCGAAGTAGAACATAGTAATAGTAGATCTGACACTGCATTTTTATTTTTTTTAAAAATTTGGGAACCAAAAATAGTTCATTTGATCAGAAAATTACTTGTGACTAATTCTGTGCATATGACTTTTCTCTTTCAAAACAACACCATTATTTGCAGGCAGGGAGGAACCTGGAGGAGCCTCAAAATTTAGATTTACAGTGTTTTTTAACATTAGTTTTGAAACCAGACAGGTAATGGAGAAACTGACTCAAGAAATCAGGAGCTAAAAGCTCCTGCAGAGGGAGTAAGGGATATCAGTCTTGCTAGGAGCAAAGCTGAAGTCCCAGGAACCCAAATCTCAAAGCTGCAAGGTGTCTTGGCAGTTTTCTATCTGTAATTGTGTTTTCTGATGGAAAGATCTGCTGAAAGATTTTAGCATAACTGGCATTCTGTTTCAGTAAAGAAGTTACATATGATTCACCATGCATCCTGAATACAGCTGGGACTCATCCATATTAAGAAAATCTCACCAGAAAGTCCACAAACTGGATGCAATTAGTATAACACCAAATAATGGGATAGGCATTTAAAAAAATTGCATAGTATGCATTAAAATTAAGCATGAGTCTTTCATTTCCAGAAAGCAAGAAATTTTGAATTAAAATGTTTTTTCTTTTTGGAGTTGGTGGGTTTTCTCCCCTGCCAGTCCTTGCTTTTTCCATAGAGAAATGTGTCAAAAAGATGGAGTGGCTTTCACATCCCGTGAGTTTTTCTTGATAGTTTTGATTGTAACTTATTAGACCAGGATGCAATCTTTCAAAGCCATGTAAAGGGACTGTGCTATGCAACTCACTGGGAACCTGGAGGCTAAACCTCTTCCTGGCTTTGAAAATACACCCTAAACTACAGTAATTGCCATTTATCTCTGTTTGAATTAACTGGATGATCAATCATATTTCATTTCTTAAGTGTTGTGATTCCACTTATGGGTACCAATATAGTTGTGTTTCAGTGGTATAACTGCATTGTAAAATCCCAAAGCAAGCTCTTTCTCATTTGTGATGTAGTAAACTCACATACACACAAATGTAAAATCTTCATTAGTTTTATCAACCAAATTACCTTATTGCAAAATAAATAGAAGAGAAAATTCTGTCATGGAGGGGAATATTGTTCATTTTTCGTGCATATTAACTTCTAAAGAGAATAATGAGCTAATGTGAAACTTTGACAAATTAATCAAACAAATAGACATTGCTTGTAATGTAATGTATGTAATGTCATTACTAGTAATTCTGAAAAGTTATTGCATGTGTGTGTGCAAAATCTCTCTACAACTAATTAAAAGAAGTATTGTAAACAATATTAAAATGGAAAGATTAATGCAATGGGGTCAAGATTATAAACTGTAGGGCTGGGCAACTTGATAGACTGCAATATACCCCTTAAACATATTAAGAGTATGTCAGCCAATGTAGATATTAGTGTTCTTTGAATATGAAGCTATTAACATATTATTTTCTCCCTTAGAGATGTTTATTTGACTTTGGATACCAGTATTTGACTGCCACTGCTGGGTTACTTGAGCACATTGTGAGAAACAGCCTTTTCATGTGTCTACGTCCTGTAAACAAGCATAAATACAGGCTACATAAATACAAGCCTTTGGAAAAGCCTTTCATGACTCTGAAATGTAAAGTGAAAACACACAATATATGAGAAGGATTAGATTATTTGAATTTCCTTATATGTACCATTTTGCTGTCTTAGATGAAAGATTCCTTAATAAGTATTAAAATAAGATTTTTGTTTAGCCTTACACTACGTTTAAGAAGAAGAAAAATGTCAAAAGTTCAGTGAAACTGATTTGTAACTTCAGATCCAAGCATAATTTAAAATCAAAGCCAGAGTTTTGACAGCCTTATAGTAACAGACGTCTTGAATTCTAATCTGGCTAAAAAATTTGTGACCTGTGATTTTGTTTGGTTGGTTTTTGTTTGTTTAAATTATTTATCCTTACATTTTCCAAATACAGGTCTTTTATGGGATAATGATTAAAATCCACTATCTGCTTTCCAAGAAACATACATGTAAAAAACAAAAATATTTTTATCAATGCAAGTTCAAATGAATAGATTCACAAGCAAGTAGAGCTATTTCTCATGTAGTTAAGCAGTTGGTTCTGATAACAATCCTTGAAAAAACCTAAAATCTAAAATTCACCAATATGTTGAAAACCTCCACAGAATCAAAGGGAATGGAAGCCAGGAGTAAACCAGAAGCAGCATTTCAGTTTGTCACAGCTAGAGGCAAACATGAAGCTGACAAAAAAAAAAAAAAAAAAAAAAAAAAAAAAAAAAAAAAAAAAAAAAAAAAAAAGCATCACAGCCAAATGCCAGAAAGAATAACTTTCAGATTTCATTGCCTGACTTTCTGTAATTAACAACAAAAAAGAAAGGGGAAAAAGATAGCTTGTGTCAAAACTCTCAGCAAATCCCCCAGTGCAGTCATATTTTTAAAAGCCACAGAAACTAAGGAAAAAAAAATTGTGTCACATACCTAGAGTAAACATAATCTTAACTTAGACTGTAACACAAAGATTCAGCTGCAAATTATCACCCAGCTCATGGAGATTATCTGAACGTGAAACCTGTACCGGCAGTAGTCCTACTTGTATTCCCTCTCTTCTAATTTCCTCCTTTCCAACCCTGTCCCACTGCAGTGCATGCTCATTATAATCAATAAAAAGGGAACATAGCCATAGCTCCATTCTCATTTATCTCTGATAACATCATTTAATTTACATTCCCTCCAAAAACAGGGTAGTTAGTTTGCAGAGAAGATCATCTTTAGAATATGTTAAGAAATGATTTAAACAGAATCTGGGTATCTGATTGCATAAAAAAAGCTGTCCGTGGGGCAGAGCAGTCCCTGTCTTCATGAGCCTAGAGCCTACAGAGTCACAAACAGTGCAGTACAATCCAGTGCCTGCTCCAGCACAGGTGTCCAGATCTGAAATAGGTCTTATCACAGTGGGTTTCTAAGCAGCCTTGGTAGAGTCCTTAGTAGATAACACAGCCACGGTACAAAGTTAAGGACTGCCCTTTAAGTGCGCTGTATATAGTGAAGACATCTGCTTACACAGGTGACTACCAGAATCATCTCAGACCTTTTATATCGACTCCTGTGACTGCTATTTAGCCATTGCTCTTACAGATATTTCTTAGGTGAGAGTCTGTTGCTACAATTTGTGCCTACCATATTTTGGTTTTAGGAAATTCTGTTCCCAGGGACCGAAACTGGTAAACAAGGTCACACATTGTAAACTATCGTGTTTTCTACACACTTTCCCAGAGGAGGGACTTCACATAGTGGTCTTTGGAAGTGACTAATGGTTCTTCGGAGTCCCACCTCTAAGGTGGGCACATTTGTAAAAAGTATAAAAGAAGCTTGGAAAATAAACCTGTGGCTCCTCCTCGTGACGGGTCCACAGCAGCCTTCTGTCCACTCTGCGTCTCCCTTCATTGTGTCCCACAGCAACAAGAGTCCTTTACTCAAATGAAAGAATTCTAGTCTGTGTATTAACTGCACTGTTGATTCAAGTTTATTTTGCTCAGGCAAGGTAAATTTAATTTAAATTTTTCTCCTCAATTGTCTACTTGGAAGCCACTAAAGTAACAGAAGTCTGTTGAGTTAAACTTAGTTCAACATTCTTCCCTAGGATACATTTTATTTCTACAAATCTGTCTGTTTCTTCTCCCAGGTTTTATTTACCTAATGGTGAATAGATAAAAAGCATGTGTTGGTTGGTAGCAGGTAGCTTGATGTCATGTATGACAAGGTCCCTGTGGGTTAGAACTACGTAATCTCTAAGGTCCCTTCCATCCCAAATCATTCTGTGATTCCATGATTCCCAGAGTTTGACCCATGTTAGTGTCACAGACTGCTTTTTGTACACAAAACTTATGACTGAGATGGTCAGAAAGTACATTTCTAAAAGAGGTGATGGTTGTAGATTATGTAGCTCCTCTTACTGTAAATCACTGACATCCCTTTATGGCTCCCTCCACAGAATCATAAGACATGCAACGGAAAACAGCTCTTTTAACAATAGCACAATAGCACTGATTTACCAAAATGGTATGATTCTGTTGCCTTAGTAAGATGAAAACTTTTATTTTTCTCAGAGATATGCTTACTGTTTTCTTTTCAATGGAGATGAAATGTCAAATTTCTTTGGAGTATTGTGATATATGGACAGGTAGTTGCCTTGGGAAACTTTAAAGTAGTAAGCCAATACAGGAGACTGGAGAACTGAGTAATGCAAATGTTAATTTGTGGGGAGAAGAGAAAACAGAAGTTTCTGTGATAAATAAAATAAAACTGTATCTATTAAAAAACTAAAATCCCTTTATATTTAATCAGACAGCTCCTTCACACTCATTCTTATGAGGTTGGTCCTACCCGTAAATATCTTATCAATAGTTATGGATACATCACTCCTCATTCTTGCATAGTTCCTTGATCAAGAGAACAGGGTTGTGTTACATATGACATGGACCAGCCTATTACACTTTCATAAAATGCAGTAAAAATCAAATAAATTTAAAATCCAAATTACCCTAAAATATTACCTTAAAATAGTTTTTCTGAAATCAAATTTTAAACATGAATATTTAAAATGTGGACGCTTAGCTGCAAGACATAAATATAGCAAAAAAAATTTCCATACAGAGTAAAAAAAGCTAAATCTTTATGTTAAAACTTGGGACTCATGCACTGCAAAACTATCCTATGTGTCCTTAGATTGCTTTAACTTCTCCAATTTGGAGACCTCATGCTAGACAACATGGTAGAAATTGATATAGTTTTTTGTAAACTGCCCAGTTGATTAACTTTTGTTGACCCCAGATTGAAATGTCTGGCTTGGTCTTTCCTTTTTCCTTTATAATGAATAGTCCTTAATAAATGAGCATAACAGATGCTAGGATGCAAGCACAAAAGATCATTTGTGTCAAGATTCTCAGATCAGAAGAGCAATGAAGTGGTCTAGACTCTATGAAATAAGGTTAATGACCTTTTTGTAACCCCTGACATGGTGGTGAAAAAATAAAATAAAAACAAAGCATACGGGGGTTTTTTGCATTCTAATTATATAGGAATTTTAACTGTGAGCATTAGACAGTGTTTCATCCTTTTGTTGGTATTTTTTTTGGAGTTGACTTCTCACTAAGAAACCTATATAGATAAAATATGACTATTACACTGATAAATCTGTGAAATTAACGGGTTCATAGCATAAAAGCTGCATATTCATATTTAATTTTATCATTTATGTTCTGTAGAACTTTTTAGTGCTCATAAACCCATTCTAGACATGATCACAGGTAGGTTAAAATAATTTTCTTACATTCTTCAGCTTACTGCAATTACTGCTGAATTGAAAATCAGGTCTGAAGAGTACATTCTGAGTATTATTACACATAAGTAATACAAGTTTATCATTAAAAGGAGTTGAAACAAACACATGTCTACAGGGTTGTTTTTGGGTTTTTTTTTGAAAATTAATCCTTTTCAAAAGTTCAGAATAGAAGCAGGCAGCATTATAGGATAAATTAACTTTATCTACCTTTCCTTTAGAGAAGATTTGACACCTGCAATATGTGACTTTATTAAACCTAATTATTTAAGTCTGCAACACCTATTGAAGCCAAATAACAGTATGTCCTAGCTTTTCTTGCAGGTGCTGTGGCGGGAGGAGCCTAGATCTGTGTGGGTGTGGCTAGGTTGCTATTCTATACCAATCATTTCAGCACTGGGTAGCATGGCTTCGAGGGGGGTTAAAAAGTCAGTGCACCCTGGAAGCAGCACCGTTTTGTTCCATTTCTCTCTTGGAGAAGTTGGCAGGACCAACAATGTAGATTTTGTCTCTCCCCCACCACTGCCCATCCCTTCCTGTACCTTGGGAGGAACACAACTCCAAGTGCCAAACTCAGCTGAGCCCAGAGGAGTGCAGATGTGCCATGGCACTGGTGCAGTGAGCAGCCACGGGCACTGAGTGGCGGAGAAAGACCAAGCCCAGCTGAGCCCAAGTCAAGCAGAGAGGGGCCAAATTCAAGCTGAGTGGAGAGGAGCTGAACTGAGTTGTGCTGACCACAGCTGAGCCCAGCAGTCTAAAAAGCAGGTAACACAATGTTGATAATTCTGTCTTGTTTTTGTTGGCTCAGGGACAGGAAACACCAGCTGGGGATAGCATCCACCACCTTGTCCTTGTCTCAGTTGGGCATGCGGAACTGAGTTGAGGTGTGAATCTTTTGTGTGTAAAGCACATTCATTCTCTTTTGCATATTTTTGTTATTATTATTGTTGTTGTTACTGTGGATTTCTCTTTTCATTGCTATTTATTCTCAGTAGATTGTTATCTCAATCTGTATTCTCTGTTTCTGTTCCTCTCTCACTGGAACAGGGTGGAGGAAAGCGCAGATGCTTATTTAGTTTATTAGCTTATTGAGTTTAATTCTCAGCTATTTTTTTAAGCCACCACACGCTGACATGACCATCTTTTTCCATCCTCTTTAATTTCCATTCAGGATTTTGAAGGATTTCTGTAAACAAGAGATACGAATCTTCCTGCATTTTTATTAGTTCAACTATGCCAAATCCAAGTCCCATTTATAGACAGCTTGGTAAAATTCATAGAGTAAACCAAGATTTAGAAATATTTCAAAAATATTCTAAATTCAACTGCTGTAAATCAAATCAATCAGATCAGGTGAATCAATAAATGACTTATTTCTCCTGCATAGCATTGCTAAAATAATTGCCAGCCAATCACAATAATGTTGTCATGTTCTTCAAGTTGCAGCCACCAGCTGAAGTTTCCTGACTAAGACTATGTGACAAAAATTTTCCTAAATTACTACTTGAGGCACAAACCTGTTCCTCAAACATGCTTATTAAGTACCCAAAGTATCTAACTGAATGGAGTCAAGTGAGTTTACTTGGATTTTATTGTATTAGGAGTAGGTCTTTTATACCATCTTAGTATTGGCAACATCATTATTCTTCCGTTAGTTCAGAGCTAAAAGTGGCCCCATTCACATAGAGTTACTTCAAAATATTTATGGAATGAGTCAAACCTCAGAAATTTCTGCTCAAAATATTTTCCATCAGTTTATGTACATTGTCCAACATTATAAACCAACAACTCAAAATATCAAAAGGCTTTATTGCATATGTTCTGAGGAGTGAAGTCCAAATAGCTTTTTCTGTAAAAGGTAATATTTTTTACAGTTTCCTTCTCTGAAACTTGCAAATAGTACTCAGAGTCCAAGTATTTTTAGCATAATTGCCAATGTCTAATGACATTCAGCAACAACTCAGAGTAAGTATTTAAGTACTTGTTTACTTCATGGTTGCTAATGTAGTCTCAACTAAAGTGCGGAAGTTAAAGAAAATATTTTGTAAGGTTTTATTTGCATGAGAGTCATTCTATTATTTGTTTGTGAGATGGTCCTGATCTTTTAAGAAGTCACTTCACTAGAAGGTTGAATGATTCACACAGTAGGATATCTTTTTTAAATTCTTATGACACTATTTCACAACAGAATGGGAGAATTACCCCATGATAAAACCCTGGTCTTCAATTACCTGTAAAGTAGAATAGCCTGCTCTAAAAAAATAGGCTGCCCTTGCTCTCCCCAGACAAATCACCTTCTGGAGATCATAACAAGTTATCAAAAATAGCTCTCTAGGTCACGTTTAGGATTGAAAAAAAGTAGGGGACATGTTGTTGGGTGCAGGAGCCTCCTGCGACCGTACAAGACTTCCTAGAGTTTACTTGGGGCATACTGGGAGCTGGTGGCTGCCACTGGATGCATTTCACTGCTAAAGGGCTCTGCACTGCACACCTGTGCATACACTTTTTCATTAATAAACAGCTATCCTGGCAATCCAGAGAGGGGAACAGAAAGATGCTGTACCTGTTTGTGCCTGTGGGTGTGCATGACTCTAATATGTGTGGCTGGCCATGTAGATAGGTTCCTGTGGTGTCTTAGCCTTACTACTGGACATGTACAACGTGTTCTGGAGCTATAGTATCCTTGTCCTTCTTGGGGGAAGTTCAGTCTCAATTAGAGTAATACAGGAGGAAAATCCCACCCCCCCCCCCCCAAAAAAAAATATTTACTTAAACATCTATTGCATTTGAATCCTTAGGTGTAAGTAAGGTTCATGTCTGACAACCTGTAGTTAACTTCCAAAATGCAATTTTGGAGGAAGCGAAAATCTTTCCAAAATTGTATTTCATGGGAAGAGGGAGAGAATAAAGAGTTAAAGCTAATGAATTTTGTTGATATTTCAGATTAAACTTCATCTACATTTCTACCGATAAAAGAAAGTAAAAACTAAGCATATAACCTCCAATCAAAAATGATACATTGTATTATAGATCCATAATATATACATAAAAAATATTTAAATAAAACCATCTTGACATTATCTATTGAAAATCATAATCAAAACAAAATTTCATCATCATTTCAAAATTTTATTAAAAAATTAAGAAAAATAAATACATCTTATTACTTTGGACTTTTCAGTGAATATAATACAAAAAGGATAATAATTTATTACTGTTGTTATTATTGTTATTATTTAATATGCAATGCCATCTTTTATCTGTAAAATTTTCTCTGTCAATAATTTTCTTGGTGCCTTGTAAAAGGAGAGGTTGGACTAGATCATATCAGGATATATATTCCAATCTCATTATTCTGTAATAAAGAGGATAATGTTGTAGGTAAGTGCAGAGAGAGACTTGTTCTCTGAGGAAAGGATATTACCTCATGCATGACTGAGTCAGAGAAGAATTTGCATTCTTCTTTTGCAATTTTATTTTCTTCTATGTGTCATATAATAAACCTTGTCATAGTTAATAATGTAGTTGCTATTTATCTTTCTTCTGTAGTTCTACAGGTAAGGACAACCAGCTGCTAATGTTCATCCTACCCCAGCAGAGAAAACACAAAAATATTCTTGATCTTACTAGAAGGAGGTTTGTCTTTATCTGCCTGTTCTTCACCTACTTTTGTTCAGAAACTGCTCTAGGATCTTAATTTAATTCTAAATGCTGGTTAAATATTGTGCTTGCTTTCAAGTTTTACCTAATCAGTGCTATTTCTTAAAATGAAAATAAATAATAAAAAATACTTTTATGATAATTAAGATTTCTCTGATTTACATATGTAGGAGTTACCTTTTTTGCATTGTCTTCCTTTACAGTATGTTGCACCTCCACTTGACAGTTGATCCTTCATTAGGATGGGCATTTGCATTACTTTCATATTCATCTAAGGACATTTGTAAAGAGAATTTCACAAGCAGAGATTTAGATAGATAATTTTTCAGTTGTTCTGAAATTTAATGTGAATATAGTGGCCTCTGTGAAACTTTAAACTCAGCCTGTTTTTGAAAGGGTATAATTGCTTGCTCAGCACTGTCAAGTCACTCTGTAAAATATTCCAGCTTTTTAAAATATATATTTTTCCTGAAGATCCCCTTTATATATTTTTTAAATTTATTTTTATTTTTTTATATATATTAATGACTGACAAGGACTGGATACCTTGCTTTCCACACTTTGCAGAGCGGAAAGTTGTTCAAACATCTGGTGCCCTGAAATGTTTATGAAAGTGAGAGGAAATATTCTTTTCTCCAGACCCTTGTTCCTTCTTTTGCATTTAGTGGGAAATAAATGTCAGTACTGCTTGGTGAAATTCCTGATTATAGTCTGATGTATAAAGTATCCAGAAAGTATGTCAAAGGCCTCTCTCTACTTTTAAATAACTGGGTTCTGTCTATGTCCTAGAAGGACTGTAAGACAACAGTGGTAAGACACTTAATGGTTACACTCTATTGGAACACAATATGGATTAATAGTCAGGGAAAATACCATTTTTGAGGATGAAACCCTACACAATGTTGTTGATTTTTATCTTAAATTCACAGAGTTAAAGATAAAAGTGAGAGAGGAAGATAAAAGCTTCATTAGCTTTTATCACAAGTCACCTCTGCTCCATGAATTGTGCTTCTTACAAAGATGTTTTCTAGTGCATCTTGGTTTTAAATGTGCCAGTGTGCTGGGATGCCTCAGTCCTGCTAACTGGCCTACAAGAGCCAACACTGTAGAACTAAAAAGATTAAGGGCAAAGTTTGATTTCTGACCTTTAATTTAAGTTTTGCAATTCAAACTAACTTGACTGCAATAAGACTTGATGATATTTTTCAGCATTCATACAATCTCTTCTGACTGTTGTCAACTTATACCTATGTGTAAGGGGTCTGCAAGCCTGGAAATATAAAATTCTATTTATTAAAAATTGTTATAGTTTAAAAAATATATTTATGACAAATGGGTTGTCAAAAATATGGAATGTTTTAAAACTGAAAAAACAGTCAAAAGAAGAAATAAATCCATGATGAATAGGAACAGGTGAGGAATCTGCTTATCAATTCTCCAAAGTTCCTCTCTTGTTTGGTTTCATTTACAAAAAATGCATTATTTTGAGCAGGCATTCAGTGTCACTGAAGAATTGATTTGAGCCTTCAGCAATACAATTTATCTTGCATGAAGCTGGAATTCTTTTTGCAATGTGACTTTATCAGAAAAATATGTTGTGTTAACATTTGTAGTGATGGGGTATTTGTAATGAAAAGATTTTAAGTAATCAGTAGAAGTTCTAATCACACACAGCAGCCACCTCTTCTTGTCCATAGAACAGTTCAAGAGCTTCATTGGGGTCTGTGGGTACATGAGGTCAGTTATCTACCCCACCCAATTAGAGTTAGACTGTCTTCCACACCATGACCAAATCATCTTCTGTTAAGAAATTATTCCTCTTTTATGCAGCAGCATACATTAAAGATGGAACAATCCTATGAGTACATCTAGATGGAACAGTGGAGTTCCATGAAGTCATACCAGTCTGAAATTAGAAACTGTCTCAGCATTAGTACGCAATGCTAGTAAACTCTATACATTCTGTATTGCTATATCTTTTTCTCTATTAAAGAACCCAATCAAAGTAGCAATAAAGCAACCCCAAACCAAAAAATATAATACTGAAACCTTTAGGGTTAAATGCAAGCATATATTTGTTGGTCTGGCACTTTTTTGTTTGTTTGTTTTGGTTTTGTTTTTGTCTGTTTTGTTTTTTGTCTCTCCAAAGACTGCATTTTTTTACAGGATGGGAGACCCAGTTCTTGTTTTATCTATGATTTGAAACTTTCCTATTAGCCCACTTGGTTTCTTGAATCTCTGTCTGAGGAAATGAATTGCACCCTGAGTCTGTGCGCAAAAAAATACAGCTTTCTTCTGAAGGCAGAAATGCTATATAGCCATTTTTACCTTATTTCTTAGGGACAATCAGTACCACTATTGCTGTCTTTGAACTGCAATATTTTTCTGTGGTGTACTTCCAAGCACCTCAGACAGTTATTTGAAGTGTAGGAACAGATGGACCTTTTGGACTCATCACATCTAAGAAGTGCCCTTCATGTAAATGTTGGACAGTCTTATCTTATTCCTGCCTATGGAGCAGATCATATGACCCTCCACGAACATC
Organism: Phylloscopus collybita; assembly: GCA_027886175.1. Lineage (NCBI taxonomy): Eukaryota > Metazoa > Chordata > Aves > Passeriformes > Phylloscopidae > Phylloscopus > Phylloscopus collybita. Next base: position 8,265,769 of record JAJNNQ010000052.1, on the reverse strand, counting down.
ACTGATAAAAGGAATTTTACTTGAGAATAATAGTTTGGAAATCTTCTCCCCTTAACAAAACCTTTGCGCATTCCTCAGTCTCAATTCATCAGCTATTCTGAAGGCAATCAATTGAGTTTCGAATTTATTTGCAACTTTGGCTTAATTTTCCTCATCACCTCCAGGTAAATGTTGTCCCAATGTAGCTGAAGAAGACACAGATTGTGTTTTTTGAGTGTACAACAAACCTTCTAAACAGAGCTGTACATGTGCATATCTCATGGGAAATGTTTCCTCTTCTCATGGGCCAGTGTGTCTAACCCAGCAAGAGATCTAGAACATTTTATCTGTTTCAAAGCATGGAATTTGACACTTACAGATTGCATGTACATTCACACACATACATACATACATGCCAAAAGGAAATTTTCCCTCTCTCAACTAAACACAGTGGAATACTTGTTAATGTGCTCTTTAAAGAAATTAGAAAAAAGATAGCGTGCAGGGTTAAAAGAAAATTGTAAAGTGCTCACTGATGCTAGAGGTCTGGGTTTGCCAATACAATCCCTATAGGGGACAAAAGCCTCTGAGTGAATAATTACTTTGGGGAAAATTTGTGCATAGTCAGCTCTGGATTTTAGAGTGAAAGTGAAAGGAATATATGGTCTGATGGCCAAGCCTCACATTAGCTCTGTAGGCTAGCGTGTTTTGACCATCGTGATAAACTACTGTTGTATTCCCTTTGGTATCCCCTCCCCCTGTGGAACTTTACCTGTCCCTTGACTCTGACCTATGGCCTTTGGGCATAGGTAACTCCGCCCCTTACCCTGAAAGGGATAAAACCCCCTGTTCCTTTCGGGGTCGTCCTCTTTGGCCTCGGGATACCTTCAGGAAATAAACCTTGGAACCACATCTCGGGGTAAGAGCCTCCTTTGGTTTTATGTTCTTATCTTGGAGTTTCCCCCACCCTAACCTCCCTAAATCTGAGCTGGCACCGGGTCTCCGGGGGGCTGAGGGAAAGGGGATAACTTCAAACTACCATTACTATTCTTTCAGTGGGTGTTTCAGAAGTACTGTGGACAGGAGGCAGTGCTGTGAATGTTTGTATTTACATATGGGGCTTTTTTGTATATAATACTAAGTGGATTCTCCATGAACAGCAAAGAAGATAAAGTGTAACCATAGCATACAGCCTCTGTAGGACTCTCAGAGGATAAATATGCACATTGCCATTCAGAAAGATGAGAGCCAAAAATGGCTGTATTCTAAGTGATATACAAATTTAAACTTAGTCTCGTGCAGACTGAAGTGCCAACTCTGTTGTCAATATTTAGCAATAATCACTCTTGATTAGATTCTTAGTTTCTTCCCACTGTGTAATTATAGATTGAGCATCAATGATCTCAGGACTTTAATTAACAAAAAACTAAACACCTTTGTCCTACTTTGTTTTTGTCTATGTGATCATCTGTCTTTATGTGATGATTTCTAGAAGAGTGCAAAAACCAACCATCAATTCCAGGACTTCCATGAGGTTTTTCAGCATGTAGGTTTATGGTATTGTAGAGATAAAGAGGGTAAAATTACTGATTGCAAATAACAGAGTGGTTGTGTTTATGCCATAATGGAGTCATGTATAGCTGCAGTTGTTCAGCTGGAGTCGTCAGTGGGAGAAATAATGAGCAGAGTTAATGAAACATGACTTTTTTGCCAGTTGGCCTTGTGGTGACACTATGGTCAACCAGTATCTATTGCTGATGTGGTTACATAAGCTTCAATCAGGACAAGTAAATAATTTTTTGTGTACATGCCACTGTTTGATGTTAATATTCTGTTTATGTTGCATTTAGGAATGGTACTCCCCAGTTAAGTGCTCCCACTGAGACTCTTCAAACCACATGTTGCTTGCTTGTTTCCCCCTCTCCCCTTGTGGTGGGGTGAGAGGAGAATCAGAGGTACAAAAGGTAAGGATTGTGGGTTAAGGTAAGAACACACCTGAATCATGAGCCCATCAGTAATGTTGCCTCTCTTCCCTGATGACCTGAGGTGCCATAGGCTGACCAAGTCAGAAATAATTCACCTTTATGTTGCCAGTCCAGGTCTACCTGAGGCACTTTAATCTTGGCAGTCTGATCCACCTGTTGTTACCATGTTCTTCTGTAGCCCATTCTTCTTTCCCGTCCCTTGATTGAGAAAGCTGCATTCTGTAATCTGGAGTGTGCATCCTCCAAAAAGGTACAGCACCTATGAAAGCAAGACTAGGAAAGAAAATCCTTCTTGCTAGTTAGTGGGGACATAGCTGCTACTTTTTTGACCACATCCATTGGAATCTGACAGTATCCATTTTGCCATTTTAGTCCTAAAAACTGAATTACCTGGATGTGTCCTTTGGCCTTACTTTGCTTTATGGCAACGCTGGCTCCCACTAAGACTTTACAAACCATGCTGACGCTTGCTCACTCCCTACCCCTCTCCTGCAGAGGGATGGAGATAACTGGAGTCACAAAAGATAAAGGTCATGGCTTGAGATAAGAACTACTTACTGGGAACCACAATGGGATAAGAAAAATAATAGTAGTAGCAACAATATTAGTAATAAAAGTCTACAAAAGAGATTGATTCACATGTAAAATGCTCACTGCAGAGTCCTACCCAACATGACGACTGCTATGCTGCCCTGACTATAAGAGGTTCCCTTCCCTCCACCTCTGACAGTGACGGGAGGTGGTGTAGAGGTGTAGAATAAGCTCCACATCCGATCCATGGCCCCTGCTGGCTACTGCAACCAGGACATCATCCCAATGAGGTATGGTGAAGATGGCAGCAGAGCGAGTAGAACAGATGACTCTTTATAATTAAGATAAAATGTCAGAGAAGACAAACATCACAGATAGTAATTCAGATCCTAGTTGAGCCTCAGACTTCCTACCTTTTCCAAATCAGGCTTGATGTTCTCTTTCTGTCCTCAGTGTGAGGAGGTAAAGCAATACTGCCTTAGGACTCTCTCTATTTTTTCCTCTCCTCTTATTCAAAGAAATTATATTTATGGGGCTGCCTCTGATGAGGAAACAATGATCCCATAGGGAATTTTTCTTTCCCACAAGTATGGTTTTAAGCAATATTCACCAGGATGCAAAAAGCATCATACAGAGGAGAACTCTCTTCTGAATTTCACATGATATGTCAGATGATGTTGCATTCTGTTTCCTAGGTGCCAGACAACAACAGACCTCAGTAAACAAATATGGTGTCTCTGCATCCGACTTACTTTTAAGAATCTTCCAGTTTAACAGCCATAGACACCTTCAGGCAAATTATCACTCAAAAAATATGGGTTTAGACCAGGCAAAATAAATTTTAAAAAAGACAAAATTCAAAACACTCCAAAAAACCTATTTAAAGCCTCTGCAGTTAAAACATTGTTGCACCAAGCTGGTATAAAAAAAGCAGTGCTGAGCTCCATGTCTCTCTTACACCAAGGAGTGCACAACTGGACACAACTCTCCAGAAGTACCTCACCAGGGACAGGGTTCCTTGATGTGCTGGCAACGCGCTTCCTTTTGCACCCCTTCTTGGCCACTGGGCCATGTTGCTGGATTGTGGACAGCTTGTTTTCCACCAGAGCTGCTCTCCAACAGGTCAGCTCCCAGCCTGTGCTGGTGCATGGGCTAAATCTGTGTGAAGGGAGGAACAGGAGAAAGTGATCTTAAAGACAAACATCCCATGTTTTAATTATTTGTCAGAAATGGGCCATCTCTGAGTGTTTGCCAGAGCTATTTGGTGTCTTTGAATTTGTGGTGGTTATTTTTTTCAATCTTTTTTCTATTTCAAGTACAATATTATTCTATAAAAGCATTAGTGTGAGACTCACATTTTTGCATGTATTTTATAATTCAAAATTATCACTGCTTTTTTTTTAGAACAGCTGAGGCAGAGAAATGCACTCCATGAAGTTCTATGTGATCATGAACCTCTTTCTGGTTATTTTATTCTCCATTACTTAGGGTCCTGAAAAATTAGATCTCAGCTGGCCTTGATCCAAGTGAGATGTTATACAAAATGATCTTTGATGTCCTTTCCCACCTAACTTTCTTTATGTGCTTTTGGGGAATAGGCGGATCAGGAGGATACAAATTTTTTTGAAAATTAAAATCATTATCTGGTATTTAGTTTCACTGTAAAGTGTCCAAAATTACCCACATTTCGAGAAAGAGGGACCAGAAATTTGTTTAATAACTTAAGTGCCTTAGGATACCTAACACGCAGGTTGAAGTCAGAATTTAGGACTAGGGATGCTCCCTTCATAGAGCTACGACTTTTTGAGAAAGAATATGAAGTTTCTAAAGATTAAGACTAAAATATGATAAAGAGATTTAAATTAATGATGGTACATCATTCAGTACCTTTACTAATGAAGCAGATTTATTCATTTGAACATGGAGATAAGAGCATAACTCGTGGCATTTCCTTTTGGAGGGAAAAAAAGGCAGGCAGAAAGTTATTCCAGAAGCCATGGGGAGAAAAGGAAGATCCACTGAGACACTTGAGATTCACTAAGGACTTTCCTCTTTCCTGTTAATTCAGCATTGTCTACCAACTAGATTTGAAAATGCATTTTAATTATACCTTCCAATTCAAGGATGACTTCTGCAGGACATGCAAGAAATTGTAAAATTGTTCTTCACTAAAAAGAAAACACATTTCCTATATGCTACCATTTTCTTTTTGTTTGTAGTGGTAGAGAAAAGGAAATGTTTTTGTGTCCAACTAAAAAAACTTGTTACAATAATATGTATTTGATAATAGATATGGTCACTGGCTTAAGAAACAGAAAGCATAGCCTGAATCTGTGTTGAGGACACATGAGACTGAAAAAAAAAAAAAGCTAATTGAAGGATTAAGGAAAATATTGTAGTTTTACAAGGACGTTCCTTTTTAACTTAAGCATTTTCCTGCAGAGATTTCTTTCACTTTGTGTCATTGACAGTCAAGGTACAGTTGTATTTTTAAGAAGTTATACTATGAGCATGAAAGTGAATTTAGCTTTCTGAACTGAAGCATTTATAGCCTAATCATGTTCAGTGCTCAATCTACCTCAAGGAGGACTATCTTAGTCTAGCTACTTAGAGAGCAAGGAAACATGATTACATGAAACTCATTTGGGACACATAATCCTAAAGCAGTTGGAAGTACAAAAAAGGCTTCCACACTTCTAGGTAACTTTGCTGAACATGAGAGGATGAAAATACTGAGTCTAATAAAATATTTTTCATCCTTACCCAGGAAATATCAGAAGCAGAAAAGAATTTCAGTTTGCTTTCTCAAAGCAGAATCAACAAGAAAAGAAAGGCAACATTTTTTCATCTGTCTAGCCTGGAAAATTTAGCATCAGTAATGGCAAGGCAATACAAACAGGAGTATGTGGCATTCTGACAGAGAAATCAATGTTTCTAATAAATTAACCTATGATCAATAATCACACTCTGTTCATTCTATCTTAGACCTGTATAAACTCAGGAGAGGTGCAGGCAGGATGGTATATGTAGGTACTGAAGTTAACTTCATGTCAATCAGAAGTCATTTAGCTTGTGTAAATGTGGACAGATTAAGAAAAGAAACAACAGATTTCTGCTGAGTCAAGAGGAAGTCTAAGGTCCCAAATCCTGATTCTGTTTGGGTTTTTGCTTAGTCCCAAATCCTCTTCTTCTAACATATCTTATCTACATGACATATGATTATTTCTTAACAAAAAGGAAGTACTGAAAAGTGAGCATTTTCTATATCTGTCTCAAAATTCCAAATTCTTTTACACCTTCAGTATTTAAATAGAAAAACATTATTATTATTATTATTATTATTATTGGGTTTTAAATAGCACAACCTTCCATTTATTCAGAAGGAGAATAACCTTTACATTACTAATTCAGATGTTACAGAGGAGTTGCCCTTCTGTTGCCAGGTAGGCAGGGAGGGACTCTGTCAGTGCAAATGCATTTTGCATCAGCATGTCATCAGAGAGTTCAACAGAGGGAAGAAGCAATCTATTTTAAGTGTCCATGAATACCTATGGCGAAACATATGGCATTTCTGAATACCAAATGAAATCATTATGATCAGCGATACTCTAATGAATACCAAATGGATGTGCAATGAGAGAACTCTAAGCATTATTTTGATCAATTATGTCACAATGCTGTGGGCGTATAACTATGGTATTCGTAGGCTGGAAGCTGCATCCTGACTTTCAACTATATAATTAACATGCACATAGGTTTTTTTGCAATGTAAAACGTTTGCAGGAACTACTATGTGTTTGACAGCTATTCATACCAGAGTGCAACTCCTAAAATCTTATCAGTTGCTAGAGAAATGTAATCCTTTAAAACAAAGGAAGAAATGGCATGAATATATGAATAGTATATGGCTTTTCTATGAGAATGTGTAAAAATTTCCTAAGGGATATAAGATACTAGGAATAAAAGAATTTTGGGGGACAGTGAGTTATATGAATGAAATAATAAATGCTGTGTTAGTACATATCTGTGTCGCTTCCCAAGTCCAAAAGCAATTGCGGGTCCTTTTTTCAAGTCATTAGAGTGCTTTTCCTTTTTCATTCTTCTGTACAATATTAATTAACATTCCTTTTTCTCATTCTAGCCTATGCTTATGCCAGATCAAAATTATAATTTTTCTAAAATATCTCTTCATATTAACCTGCATTAAATAAATTTTCCATCATACCACTAAACAAGCAAGAGGCAATTTAGGAAAACAAATGCAAAAATGAATGAAATAATGTGCATAAAAGTGAATATCTCATGCTCAAACTGCCTGCATCTCACATTTCATCTTACCTTAAACTTCTCTTTATTTTGTATAGCCTGGTTCTCTAAACACATATACAGTGAACTAGCATACAAAGACCACTAAACTAAATGTGCAATTTATCAAAATCAGTCAATCAAAGTATTACAACCCCCAATTATACATTGCTTCAGTAACTAACTTTGTTCTTCAAAAATTAGACAACTATTTCAACAACTGTCTTTCAAATAAGCTTTTAAAGTAATATCTTTGTTTTAATTCACTATTTCTTTGTCAATTTTGATCTTCAGCCCTTCCTTCCATGTGTACATAAGCTCCAAAGTTTGGTGAGGTAAACTAATAGCTGGTTGCACTGAGGAATTTACTTTCCCCCACCCCCTTTCTATTATTTGTAAATTTGAAAATTCTGTAATGGAAATCCAAAAACGTTCTTCCGTGTTCACTACAACTAAGTATCTCAGAAAACCAAAATGAAACAAAAAAGCCCAGCCTAAACACATCAAATCTTACATTCTGAAAAAAGGTATTTTGAATCGTGAGTTTTGTAATTTGCTTCTTGGTTTTGAAAACCATAAAACAGAGGTTTTTCTGAAGTTACACAGAAGAGAATTTTTTAGTTCTTCACTGGTATGAAGGACACAACATTGTAAAGAAATAGCCTTTAAATGCAGTCTCTTCAGGAGCTTTCAGTACTGTTTACTTGCTTGTGTGTTTGCTAAAGCATTGGTATTTAAAATTAAAATCCTTGGCTTTTAATGTACAATGCCATCTGAAGTTCTTTAGAGAGTTTGCTTTTAAAATGAAAGAAGATGAAAGAAAGAAGCAGGGAAAGGCTGAACTGACAGATTCCCTCACACCCAGGAGCAATAAAACTTGCTTCTGCAGAAAGACACTGATCAGCTACTGTTTTCCATCAGTTTTGCCATCAGGCAGACGCTCCACTTTTGCAGTCATTGCTTTCCCATCTATGAGCTCTGCAGGACACGGGTCAGGCCAAATCCCATTCCTGTCTTTTTCCCCAAGTCGTAGGCAGATATGATGAGTTGAAAGCACCTGCTTGCTACTCACAAAGGCTGCAATGTAGCAGCATTAGCAATTACCTCTTTTAGTTTGCTCAATCCCTCTATTTATTCACCAGGTGCATCAAAGAATCACTCCCTTACTGGGTCAGTGCAGGAAACATAGATTAATTATGCTAATCATGCACTTAAGGCAGCAAATGCAGAAAACATCCACCTCTTCTATTTCTCCAGTCAATTCCAATCTATCTACACATCTTACCTCTGGGTCTTCCCAGTGTGCCTGATTTAATGTAGAGCCAGGATTTGGAGACAGATCTCAATATTTTCTGTGGTCATTCAATGCTGTCAAACTATGTCAAGAAATGTCACTTCTTTTAACTATTCTGGCTATATATAGACTTGATAGTTTTTACTTTAACTCTAGAAAGTTTTAAATTTAACTGTAGAAACTTCTTTTCAAACCATTTCCTGACTGTGTTACTTTTTTATATCATCTATTGTACGAAAGCTTAAGATTTAGATATTTTCTATGGTCTCCTTTTTGTTTCTCAGGTAGCTTATATTTCCCTCCTAGTCATCTAAAAAACTTTTCTTTTTTTTTTCTTCTGCAAGGTTCACATGTAAAAATCTCTGTGTGACTACAGTTTTCTTTTTTTCTGAAGCCAGTCAGGTTGCCATATGCAACTCACTTCACAAAATAGAGTATTTCTTCAAAATTTAAAAGGCATAGAAAAAAGTATTATGTGTATAAGAACACACTGTGATGGATTTTTTTTGTATGATTCTCAATGTGTTTAGTATTTTCAACACAGTTCACAGCAGAGGATGCTTTCCAGAAATCCTTTCTCTGTTTGCAAAGTTTTGTGTTGCGAAGAGTGACAATGTCTGTTAGAAACTATGTTTTTTTTCCCTTTCAGTGTTGGAAGGAAATATGTGGTATATTCAACAGATGTGAGATGATACATTGAAATGTGCACAGATTTTCTAATCCCCACAGCTTAAAGGCCAATATTGTAGACTCTTTGCTGTATTGTGGTGTTCGTAGCAAAAGCATTCATGTTCTCATTTCTGGCTGGATTTCCCAGTTATGTGAAATATCATTAGAAACCTACACAATGAACAGTATGTTTCTACCTCTCAGTATTTGCATGTGGTAAATGTTCTCTGGATACGAAAGTCTGGGAAACTTGAAATCAAGCACAGCAAAAATAAAACCAGGTCTATTCTACAGATTCTATCTTTCATTTCCATGTTTTACTCAAAACCCACTCCTTTTTAGATATAAATAACACTGACAGTGAAATGCCAGTCTGTCACACCACAGCAACACAAAAGCTAGGCATCTTGCCATCACTACTATGTCTTTTTTTTTGCCAGAACATTGTCCAGAATAGATATTTGAAAATATATAATGGTACATTGGCTTAAAAATGCCAAGAATATGTTGAAAAAAAGACCTAATTCTTTTAACATTGGACTATGAATTCCCTCAATTAATTATCTAGTAAACAATATAACAATTAAAGTATTGCAATGATTTTGTTGGTGTTTATTAGGATAAAATATTTACAGATTTTGAATCAAGTGACCTTCTTTAACCCTGATACCCTGCTAAGCCAGGGACAAAGTGACGAATCAAGGTCATTTTTCAGCCTATGTTAACTAGAATGTCAATTACTCTTTCTCTCTGCCACAGAGCAGTCACAGAGAGTTAGTGCATAGGCTCAGATGTGAGTGCATAAAGAGGGACAGCCTCAAGATATATTCATACTGCTTCCTTTCTAACCCCCTTGGTGGTCAATATGCTATTCAAATTTTGATTCACTTTTCAGGCTTTCAACAGTTAATTCAAACACACTCCTTTTAATTGGATTATTTCCTAAGTATCTTTTGAGGAACTTTGTGTAGTTAAAGTACAGTTCTTTGCTTTGCTAAGAATCACACAACCACAGAATGGTTGAGGCTGTAAGGGTAACAAAATCATCTTTTCTTACTACCTGCAGCTTAGAGTCACCTGAAGTAAATTGAAGGACCATGTCTAGATAGTTTTTGGATACATACAGGGATGGAGATTCAACAACTTCTGTGAGTAGCTTGTGCCAGTGTTCAGTCACCCCACAGTGAAAAAGTATTTCCTTCAGTTTTTCCTCTCATGGGAAATATTCCCACCCTTTTAACACCATAGTGGTCCTTCACCGGGCTGTCACTAGTAGCTGCATATCCTCCTTGCACTGAGAAGCCCAGAACTAAATGCAATACTCCAAGTGGGCTCTCACTTCTCCATTCAATTGCTATCATTAACTGGTTTGATTACACAAAATTTAATTATACAAGACCCTCCTCCTTCAAGTTCTGTATTCTACTCACTGTGTAAGTGAGTAGAATACAGAACTCACTATGGCTAAAGAAAAATTGTTAACATTTCTATTGAAAAATGGTTGGGACTCTAGTATGTAACATTCTGAAAAGAGCATACCAGGTTATTGTGCACAATGCAAAAGACAGAATATCAGAAAGAGAATGATTACAGGGATCTCGGCCACCAGGCACTGTGTGAGCAACAGGCAGCAACAAATCTTTCACATAGCTGCAGAGAGAAAATCAGTGGGAATAACCTGGAAGCAGACACCATGTGCAAGAGCCATAGAGCTTTTTGTCTGTAGACTGATTGTACATGAGATATGAAAAGCACTGTGGCAATGAAGAATAGGCAAAATATCCTCTTCTGAATGTGCCTTTTGAGCAAGGTTGAGAAATGCTGTCATTGACTTAAATGACAGTGGTGTTACTTAGACATTTTCCACACCTCAAGCAAGGGGGCTAGATTGTTGGCATTGTGAGGTTAGTGGCAAGATAAAGAAACAAGTTGTACTTTAGGAATGATGTTCTCTAATTTAGTGTTCCCACTGAAAACACTCCAGATCTCATGTCACTCACCCACCCTCCACCCTCCACCTGACTACCCCTATGTTGGGATAGAGAGGAGAACTGTGGGCACAAAAGTCCCCACATGAAGGTAAGAACACGGATGAAGATAAGAACAAATTACTGAAAACAGCAATGAAATAAGAAAAATTAACAGTAGCAGCAATATTAATACCAGAGTGTGCAAGGCAGACAAATGCAAGTGCTCTCCATGCAGAACCCAGCAGTAGCTGGTCTCACTCAAGAGCTAACCAGAGAAAGAAGTGGCCCCTGTGTGTGGGGTGTGGTGGTACAGAAAACCCCCCACATCCTGGATATGTTCCTCTTGCCTTCTGCAAAAGTTAGCCCCATCCTGATTGGAACCAGGACACATGCATGTTGGAGTTCATGACTGAATCCTCTAATCAATTCCAACCATTTAAACTCTGTGTTTGGTTCACAGTAAAGAGATTTGTTTTCTGAAATAACCTTGTAGAACATTCTAAATAGCTTGCAGCATCAAACATGAAATCAATTCCCTTTTATTTTATTTAAGGTCTTAGTCACATCAAGATAAAAGTATTGCCCCAGGCTAGAAAAGTTTGAATTGTGAGCTCAAGCTGCCTTGTGAACATCAAGAAAATTACCTAAAAACTGACCTATTGACAAACAATTTTTTTTTAGATTTATTCAATCTTTAAGCATTACCAGGAGTTGATGATGAGTGTATTCTAGAGGAGCTAAGCTGTTACAATTTATTTCTCACACTGCCCTGTAAGACTCTGATTTTTTTATCCTCAATCCCAAACAGCTACTGACTTGCTAGAAAACCATAACTATGCCTATAATCTTTAATGGAAACCAAGAGAGTCAGAAAGATGATTTGTGTTCGTTACTACCTTGCTCCAAAACATGCCACACTACATTAAAACCTGCTGTCTAGATATAAAGTTCTTTACAGAGAACCAGAGACTTTTTTCTACTGCTTTGTAAACTTTCTGCTCTAAGCTGGGCTAATGGAAACATACTCCTTTAGTCATGGTGGTGAGAGGTGAGGACATGCACTTGTTAAAGCTACTGCCATTTCTGACCAGGAACCCTTGGTTTAGTACTGGAGTTATATAAAATGTGTGATTTGAGGCATAGCACAGAAGGACATAAAAAGTCTGTTGTGGGTCACTTCCACCCACATCTAGTCACCAAGAATGTATTATTACAGCTAGTTTTATATCTATATGTATTGAGGTAATCAGTTAATAGCCTTCATGGGTCTATTTTCTCTGTCTAAGTACCTTCTTCATTCTGAAGGAGCAGGTAGTTGCTAAATTAGAATATGTGAAGTGTCTCCCAGGAAATTTAAATTGTTTTTGCTACCCAGACACAATCACCCCATTTTAGCCCTCCCTTCAGTGTTCACTGACCTCAATAAAGAGTACACAGCCATTTATGGACTCCCACAGGCTCTGTTTAAACTTTACAGTGCTACTCAGACACTTGGTCCAAGTTAATGCTCCAGGTCAATCTCGTCACTGTGTCTGGATAAAATCTAGGTTTTGTACAGCCTCGCTCTCTTGAGAGGCTTCATTTTCTTGAAGGGAAAAAAAATCCCCAAATCTTGACCGATGAGCCTGTAAAATGATAGTCTGAATTATGAGCTAGTCCCCAGTTTGGACTATGGGGAATATAGACAACTGAGAACCACCCCAGAATCTGACCATGAAGTATGGGCTATATTGGGAAGACTATGGCTGAAGTCCAGTTTAGTCAAAACCAAAATTTTGGAAGAAGAACAGACTATAGTTAAAGAAAGAGTTTAAATTCATCTGATTGCTACTGCAAAAGTAATTTTGAAATTTTAATATTACAGTGCATTTTGAAATACCTGAAATAAGAAATAGATAATAAGGCCATTTGTTTGCACTAGTGACACCCTCAGGGAATGCTCACTAGGTTTTTTGAAGGTATTATTTTCACTTGAATTTTCTTCTGCATGTTTTAAAGTGATACTTTTTCTTCAGATATATAATTTCTCATTGCATTTTCTAACTCTAATATGTACAAGTGTATCAGCACCAAAATTCTGTGAAATGGCATTGAAATAATGTATATGTTCTATAAATATAGGATAAAAACAATATTTAACAGAGGGTTTTTTTAGAATTTTTATCAATGTGAATAAGAATTAGCTTTTATTGAATTACTTAATGACATGCTATTTTTATAAAATTCAGCTGAAATGACCGAGGACTATCTGTGGAAGTGCTAAATAAAGCAAACACTAGATAAAATCCCATGACAAACTACTCTTTGGATTAGTTTGTATAGTGCTATACTCTCTGGATGTCATATTTTCATAATCTCTCACTACTATCTCTTCATTTGCATTCTCTGTATTGAAACACATAAATTTTAAGAGAAAGTACAAGAATACTTATGTACATACATTCTCTTTTACCCTTATCATTGCAAATGTATCCCAGGTGTAATTCTTCAATATGGTAATTTTAAATGTTTTCAGACATTTTTAACAGAAAAAAAAAAATCAGTCTTCCACATTCTATGTAGACTGCCTAAGATTTTGAAGGAAAAAGAGACTTCTAGGTAGTGATAATGCAGAACAAAAATAGTAGTTTCTCACTTTTTTTGAGAGAAAGAGCCTTGAATCTGTCTTCAGAATTATCTTCCTGGTCTGTGGACAGTGAATACCTGGGCTTGCCTCCTGGAGTCAGGAGTCAGAAGTCTGATGTCCATGGTAAGGTGTATGACAACAACATTTTGTCCCCTTCAAGAGGCTGCCTTCTCTGACAGGTCTGAATTTCTCTGGGTCGCTGTTTTTCAGGCTGATTTGGAGCTGACTTTAGGTCACCTGGCTTTCCCTGGGCAAAATAAAGAAATTTACAGGGATTTTTATACTTCTATCTAGGAAATCCAGTGCCCCAGGGTAATGTATTTCAACACCTGTCATCCTTTCTGCTGTTCTGGATTTTGCCATAAGGTCTTTTCTTCTCTGGAAATCTGTCCTTAGTTGCAAATCAGTTTGTGAGCTGAGTCTTGATTTAATGTGTTTTCAAATATTTCATGGGTAGAAATCACACCTTTCCTGGTCAATAGCAAGGGTCCCTTAAAGTACACAGGATGGCTGCTGGGAGTAGCAAGCAAGTAAATTCTGTGTATGTCTTTGGTCTCATGGAGACCTGGAGTAGACTTTAAAGATTGAAGTGTTTCAATGGATATCTTGAAAATTTCCATCATATATTTGCCCCACCAATGATTGTTTAAAGCATCTCTTAACAGCAGCACTTCTATTCCTCAACTTAAACAGTAAATATTAATCATAGTTTCATAGAATATTGCAGCTCCCTTAAATCTTAGAAGAAATTGGTTCTAGGAACCTGTTTTCAAATTCAGTGCACTTAAGTTGGAATGATTGTATGTTTTTTTTCCTTGATAATTTCTTACCATAAGGTAACAATTAAAACTTGAAAGCTTTGAAAGAGAAAATGACTTGCTTAAAAGATACAGATCAGTTTAGCCAAGTGCTTTGGGCTCTGGCTGCCTCATTTTTCCCCACCCGGTTCTTCTCTTGAGCCTTCCTTCTGAAAGTCTGTTCTTTCTCAAGACCAGCTATTCTTATCAGACAGTCTTAAAAGAGAATGTTCATCTGAAATGGGGAAGAGAGGCGTCTAATTCAGTAGTGCAAAGAAAATTTGCATTTATATTGCCAGAATTTTTACTCTGCATTCAGTACACCCTTTTAATTTTAGTTTTAATTCTGATGTCACAACAACATTGTAAGAAATTGCTATGACATTGGTCAAACTATTAGGATACAATTTTCTTTGGTTCCCACTGGTATAGTTCTTTAGTCAATGATTCTGATACTCAAACGCTCTGATACCTGAATAGTTCCACTGAGTTTAGTTATGCTGTGTACATGTGAGAAACCATTCTCATGCATAAATGTCTACAAGATGGGGGGCTTGAATTTTAAATGCAGAAGATCAAAGAAAATGTAATCAACAAAGAAGACATTCCCATGAGCTGCCTAACAATTCCTACAAAGTACTGAGTACAAAGACCCTCTGTAATCATTAGCTTCATTAAAATTTGAAGATAAGTGACATGAAGCAAGATTAATCCTCAAAATTCCAGCTAACCTACATTTCTTTTTGACAGCAACAAAAAGGAGGTCTAGTGAGGCTGGATCTGGAGTACTGTGTCTGGTTCTGGACTCCCAAGGTAGAAACATGGAGTTTCTGGAGCAGGTCCAGGGAAAGGCAACAAAGATGATGAAGGGACTGGAGCATCTCTTTTAAAAAGGAAAGGCAGAGAGAATTCAGCCCTCAAGGGAGGGTGTTAAGAGGATGGGCCAGGTTCTGGTGCCAGGCAATAGAACAATACCTGGGCTTGAACAAGAAGGAACGGCAGAAACTGATGCACAGGGAGTTCCACATGAACACGAGGAAGAACTTCTTTACTGTATGTGTGACTGTAGATTGGAACAGGTTACCCTGAGAGGCTGTGGAAACTCCTTCAGTGGAGATATTCAGTGGCCATCTGGATGCAATCATATACATTTTGCACTAGGAAGATCCTTCTTGAGCAAGGGTGGCATGAGCCCACCAGTAATCTCTTCCAATATTAACTATTCAGTGATTCTGTGACACAGTCTGTTCAGCTCAAGATTTGTGTGATACCCAAATCTGATTTTATTGATTTACAACTAATAAATGAGGCTAGTCGAGTCTCATTGATTCCAAAGGTCAGGTAAAAGACAGTTATTTAATACTTGTGTATATTGTATATCATTCTAAAGTTAGATAGTCTTCATATGGAGAGATTCCAAAGGCAGATTCGAAAGACTAATAACTTTTGGAACCTAAACTAGAAGAAACATGCTTGCATCTATATTTGAGGGAAGGGAACATTATAAATGCCTGTGCATATATGCATGTATGTTCATGTATATTTATTTCTGTGTGTGCAATTAAATAGAGACATGCTATCTTCTTTCACCTCGCCCTCTCTTCATCTATAATTAGGTATGTGCAAGGAGTCTGCACTTACATAGTAGTGATAGGTTCATGATTCCAATATTTGTCCATGTCTTAGTTCTCTTCAAAATGAAAGGACTACCTAGGCTAAAATCAGATTCCTAAAGTCTATCTACTTTAGTTTCTGGTCACCTACAAAGTCAAAATGAGTCTATTTACTATACCTGTTTTGCATGTAAACAAAATTACGTTGGAACAGGCTAACTCAGAAAATATTGCCTCCAAATTACAGAGATGATCCTTATTTTCTGCTATTGCTGTCACGCAGATGTCAATGGCAGTCTTTTAGATGGTTGAAGATGTAAGAAGCTGACATTTGATAAATGATATAATTGAATAGTTAACATGACAATCCCCACAGTCCTACATCGCTGGTCCCCCCCATGCTTACACAGACTCTGAAAGTAAGAAAATGAAAAAGAAATTATAACAATATTAAATTTTAAAAAAATGTGGCTAGTGAAAATCTAGGAACAAGAAATATATATGGTGCTGCTGCCTTAAAAAATGACCAATCTCTTTCTTGCATAGATACTGGATAGGAGGCAATGTCAAAGCTGAAAGGTGCATGTAAAGAGAAAGGAAACCAACTCTCCTGACAAATGGAGAAATACAATTCAAACTAAGCATGGACCTAAACACTTCAACTCAGCTTCTATGAATCTGTGTTTCATAGATTGCAGCAGGGATTATGAACTATGCAGTAAAAAACAGATACTGTACAGTGCTGTCACATCTTCACCTCAGCAACAATATTTTGATTACTTGACTAATCAGAAGATCTTAATACAATTTAAGCATTGCTTTAGAGTAGAAGAGTTTTGGAGAAGTCCCACAGGTATGTAACTAAGTTAAGATAATGCCCTTTCTATTTCTCAGAAAAATGTGGATAATTTCTGACCATCACGTATCTTCACAGTAAGATATATCACACAATAAGATATATTACACAATCTAAATATCTGGAGTGTAATATGAGTTCAAATAAGTTCAATTTCCCAGCTATGTTTACTGTCGCTCAGTCTCATGTATGTTACATTCATTATTTACAGATATATGAAGGAGCTTGCATTTTATCTAGAGAAATTTTTTTTCTAAGTTTATAGTGAGCTCAAAGACAACATATGAGACATGACATGACAAAAAAGACAGGTGGTGTATGGCATTATGCCAGTAGTGAGGAGTTGCATCTCATTAGATTGCAGGTAGCTTTAATCAAATGATATACACAGTGCAGAATAGTCTGGAACACTCTCAAAGAGGGACTGATCTAAAAAATACATCAGATAGAGTACAGGTCTCATGAGGCATGCTTTCCTTTCTTTGATCAAATGTGCTTTACATTTCCCAAAATACTTTGAAACATACTCTGTTCTCTAGAACAACATTTTTATTTTTAGTAAAACAAATAATGAAAACAATTGTGCAAACACACAATTCTGGAAAAGACATCAGGCGGTAAGTCTAGGATTGTGGAAGAGATCTTCCCCTTAGTACAGTATTGTCACAGGAGCCTTCTCACTCAGAGTCATCAGCCAGGAGTCATATGGGTAGGTGGCTTATCTCATTTTGTAAGTGGCCTGACATTTCATGTACTCTGCACAATGGTAGGTGTATGTAGGTAGAAGAAGTGATAACTCTACTTAAAAGGTCATTGTGCAATATTTAGATATCTTTAAACTGTCTTTGGGATTCAGGTATCTTCGTTGTCCTTGCTAAAAATCTAAAGGTGTGTTTTTATCCTGGCTGTTGAGAAAACAGCCTGCCAGAGACACCATGACCTTGTTCATACACATTTGCTCAGTGATCTGACAGTGATATCTAAGTTCAGTCTTGATTATTTGAACTGTGGAGTAACTACGTGAAAGGAAATTATTCACTCTGTCTCTGCGTTGTATTTTTTCCTTTTAAAGTCAAAATGGTACAATCCCTAAATGTAGTCTTAGAATCACACACTTCTATTTTATTTGCAGGAAATGTTACATTTTATTTTAATTAATGGTTAAGATTTATGAAAATGGCAGTCTGAATAGAGCAGCCTGAAGCATGTTTTTGGACCTTGAGACTTGAAAGCTGAATCATACTGAAAAATTACCACCATAATTTGCATATTTTGTATAGAATAAATTTTATTACAAAGCAGGAAATAATTTATTTTTGGCACAGTTCTAGTAAACTGGATTTATTGTAACAAAATTCCCTAGCTGTCGTGTGTATTCCCCATTCATGACTAATGATGGCTAAGTTGATTGCTTATGAATTTCTTTTTTTTTGGTCCAGAGAGGTTTGAGTCAGAAGGGAACCCTTGAAAAAAAACCAAAACAACACATTTCCCCTTTCACTTGCAGCAGCACCCCTGGAGATCTTGTGTGTTATAGTAACTTGATATAGAAGGGAAAGAGTTGGAGAAGTGCTCATTCAGCTTTGTGGACAGAGACTCCATGGATATAATTTGATTTATAATTAGTATTTGCAATGTTCAGGCACCCTTACCCAGTGCAATTCAATCCTAGTTACAGTCTGCTCTGACTTTCAGATTCACTTCAAGTCAACCATCTTCTATCTTCTACACATTCTGTTTTAGTGAAAATGTTTTAATATTTGTGCACAATACACCAATGTCCCTAAGCAACAGTCTTGGATTTAATGATAAATTCAATCATCTTGAAAAAAAAAAAGGCAAAGAAAAAGGTGCAGTTAACACACTAATTCCAGATCTGACACAATGTTAAATGAGAACTTAAGACATAAAGTTGTCATTCAGGGGCAAATTCAAATCTTACTACATGGAAGCAACTGAAGTTTTTTCTTTAGGACTATACTATCTCTGAAGCTCCCAGGGATTTTAATAAGATTATTAGTATAAATTGAGCAAATTTGTACAAACCAAATACATCTTTAAGGAAAGTAATTTAGTTAAAGTTCTGTTCTATGTATAAAATAAAGATCTAAATGTTTTCTCTTTGTTTATTTAGTCCTACTTGTTAAATTTCTTTGCTCGTTGTTCTTCTTTCTTTTTGTTCTAATGTTATATGTATTGGAGTCAAATATGCATCTTCATAAACTAATCAGGGAAAAAAGCCAGGAAAGGAAAATATGGGAAATATTCCTGAGATGCAGCTCTGTACAATGAAGATTAAACAGAGTTAAAGTGAGAAATTCATTATTTTCTTTAAATGAGGTCAGTATTAAAAATCAATTTACAAGCTCTTTGAGAACATTCTACTTAAATTTTTTTTTTTTATTTTAAGACAAGAATTTTATGCTGCAATTAATTTTATTTTTTTTTCTTTTCTGTGAAATTATAATCTCTGTGGCACTGTGCTGACCTGACATCTTACTTTTATGTACTTTTAATAGCCAAAATAGGATAGAAGAAAGAACATTCCTTCAGTCAATTCCTCACTACAGAAATTCTGAGTCATGCTTATACTAGTGTCCACAGTTTTGGAAAAAAGTACTTGAAGAAAATAAATACAAAATATTACTTCATTTTCCAAAGGGATCTTTTAGCTGATACTGTTATTGATGTTTTCCCATAAATAATAGCCCGCTGCATCAAATACAGTTTAATGAATATTTTCAGTGAAGTTAATGTTGAATTAATTTCAGGAAGCTCAGAATTATAAAATAATATCTCTATTTGAGGAACTTTGGCCTAATTAATTTATATTGAAAAGAGTGGTCACTCTGAAATTATTTTATAGGACTCAACACAGAAAAGATCCTTCTGAACCACTCCTCTATGTCTCCTACTATTGCAAACAGTATTCTGAAACTCATTGTTCTGACACTTCACAGTGCAAAGTTTCTCCTACAGTTCATAGGCAACAACCTGTTTCTGCTTGTGCCATCTAACTTTTGCTCTATTTGTCCTTTCTCAGATGGTACCTTTCCATTCACTTTATCTTCATTCCTGTCCACAAACTTTCAGTGATACTATTATTTAATAGTATAACAATGTGTCCTTGATCATTAAGAATATTTATATGGGTTTCGCCAACCCCTTGCGCTGGGATGTTAATAATTTTCATAATTTCACAGAGAGTGTTTCACCCAGACCATTATAAGATCACATGTATACTTTTCACATCAACATACTGATGGTTAGGCTAATTCTGCAATTGATTACAAGTGGTTTTTTCTTCATCTGATTGCATTAAAATTTTCTGCATAAATACTGGTAGCTAGAGACACTATTTTGCAATTTCTTTTATAGATTTTAATTCTGTTTATCCTTTTGGCTCCAGTCTTCGAGGTAATCCAAATTTCTTTTATTTCTTAAAATGGGTATCTCCAGACTTAACCTTGAGAATCATCACTAAGAAATTTTGAGCAAATACATGCAATTTAAGCATCATTGCTAAGGTATTCCAGGTCATCTACTAAAGCCTATTTTTCCAATTTCATTGACAATTTTTCTTGTCCTGCTTGTCCAATGCTTTACCAAACCTAAGTAGCTTAAATTGAATGGAATCTTATTGTCTACAGGCCATCAAAGCAAAATTATTGAGTTATTATAACAACATTCTGCTACAGAGTTCACTTAACAGGTTCCTTCTCTCCCTCAAGGTCTTAAATCAAGTTTCCCTCAAGATTTTCATAAAAAATTCTGAATATTTTTGAGATTAGGCTAGTGGGCTTGTATTATTCTGTATCTTGTCTTTCTCTTGTCTTAACTATGCACATTTCATGGCCTTTTCCATGTACATTATTCTGACTGCTCAACTTAGTCAAAAGATTTGCTATTTTACTTATGTAAATTTTATTTATGTTACTTATTTATGATCCAGGGTTGTAACTTCAAACTTGCTCACACCTGAATGCATTAAATCCATTGAGATTTCTAATTCACTCATAGTATCTCCCATTTTCAGAACACCAGTTTCATTTGCTATGCTGTCATGCTTACTAAACCCTAAGACAATTTTTCATATATTTTATATAAATACTTAAAAAAATATTTAACTGAGGAATTTTAAACAAATTTCCTTGATTGTTGAAAATATATTTTTAATTTCCACATCTGTCTCACATAACAGCATCCATTTGAAGAATATGATACTTTTGCATAAATGTGATTTTCAAAAAATTTATCAGTTCCACTTTTGCAATTCTTTCCCATAATTCTTGAATTTTGAGACATGACCTTCTTTTTTGCTCTGTAGGTATGAAACTTGGTTGTATAGGGATGAGATGATGAAGACCAAAACAAAGCTGGAGCTGAACTTAGCAAGGGATCCAAAAAAAAAAACGAGAATGGCTTTTTACAGGTATGTTTAGCAGAAAAGGAAGGCCAAAGAAGGTGAACACCCCTGTTAAACAGTGGTGGAAAACAGGTAACAATGGACAAGGGGAAGGCTGAGGTACTCAACTGTTTTTTGGGTTTTTTTGTCTCAGTTTTCAATGGCACCCTTTCTTCTCACACCTCTTGAGTAAATGCACAGCAGGATGTGAGCTGAGGGCCAGTGCAAGTGAAGGTCAAGTCCATGACCATCTGAGGAATATGCAGATGAGACCCAATGAGATGCATCCCAGAGTCCTGAGGGAATTGGCTGATGTAGTTGTCAAACACTCTCCGTGACTGTTAAAAAGTCATGGTGCTCTGGTGAAATCCCAGGTGACTGGAAAAACAGAAACATTGTACCCAACTTTAAAAAGGCTGAAGAAAGGAGGACCCTGTGAACCACATACCTGTTAGCGCCTAACCCCTGTGTCTGGGAAGATCATGAAACTAATCCGCCTAGAAGCTCTGGTAAGGTTCATGGAGGACAGGGATGTGATTTGGGATAGCCAGCACAACCTCACCAAGAACAAGTCCTTCCTGACCAATCTAGTGGGCTTTTATGATGGAGTGACTGCATTGGTGGACAAGGGAAGGGCTAGGTAAAGCCTTTGACAGTGCCCCACAACATCCTTCTCTCTAAATTGCAGAGAGATGGATTAGGTGGGGGGACTGTTAGGTGGATAAGAAATTGGCTGGCCAGTTGCATCCCAAAGATCAGTGTCTCTCTGTCCCCATGGACATCAGTGGTGCTCCTCAGGGGTCTGTAGGGGAACCAGCGCTATTTACTGTCCTCATTAACGGCACAGACCAAGGGATGGAGGGCACCCTCAGCAAGTGTGCTGATACCAGACTGAGTGGTGCCATTGACACTTCTGAAGAATGATGCCATCCAGAGGGACCTTATCAAGCTCAAGAAGCAGGGCCAAGGAAATCTCCAGAAGTTTCACAAGACCAAGTGCAAAGTGCTGGTGTGGGACTGAGGAAATCCCCAGCTCAAAAACAGGCCAGGGGATGAACGTGACAAGGGAGAATACTTTCAAATTGAAAGACAGTTAGTTTAGACCAGATATTAGGAAGGAATTATTTATGGGGAGGGTGTTGAAGCACTGTCACATGTTGCCCAGACAAGTGGTGGCTGTCCATCTTTGGAAATGTTCAAGGCCAGGTTGGATGGAGCTCTTGGACAGTGTGTCCTTGTAGAAAGTACCTCTATCTGTATTAGGGGGTTGGACCTAGATGATTTTTTAAGATCTGTTCCAATCCAAACCATTCTGTGGTTCTATGATTCTATGTTTCTATGATTCTATGAACTTAAACTAGGAGCGAATCAATGTAGCACTGTAATTAAAAATACTGATCAGCTTGTGTTATCCTCGCTGATTAAAAAACCTTGCTTGAGGAAGGGATTTCTGGAAATCACCATTGAGTAGACTAAAACACAGAGTGAAAAGATTAAAAGACAAAGCAGTCAGATTTCAATGATAGGGTAAAACCAAAGAACAGATAATAAGTGAAATAGCAGATAAGTTGTGAGCTAGCAGGAATATGTACTGGTTGTCCTCTTAAAAATTGCGCTGGCTTACATATTTAGTTTTCCTAAGACATTCTGATGTGCAGGTTATCCCCAGGCTTTGACAGTATTTTCCACAGATTAAACCCTAAAAAGGCAGGAGAACTTTAATGACCAGGAAAGGAGAATTTTTCAAGTCCAAATCATCTTAATTTTTAAAATTTTCTCAGATGTGATTAATGACACATTCATATTGTCAAAGCCTGGAGACAATCTGCACATCAGAATGTCTTGGGAAAATTAAATGTGTAAGCTAGCACAATTTTTAAGAGGACAACCAGTACATACTCCTGCTGACATTCAGAAAAATCTAATTGGTAGGGAAAAAAGGATGAATATATTAAAAAAAATGAATTATATATATCTGTATATAAAATCTAAGTGAAAATGCCTAAATTTTGTAACATTGTAAATATTGGAAAAATTTCTTACAATAGGAAAACATTGGGCACTTTGCTAAACCAGTTTACCTAGCTAATATTTTTTCACACACATATAACTTAGAGAAAGAAATTGGGACAGTAGTTGTTTGTACATCTTAGGTGTCAGCAACAGTCCCAAAGAAGAAAGTGTTTGGTAATGGCCATGAGCCTTTTGCATTTTTTTTAATTTAATACTCAGACATATCTTAAGTAGATCTCTATAGGAAAACAGAAATTTAATTGACTTAGTTCATAGCCACCTACATCAATATCCATAAGTATGAGCTCCACAGAGTACCAGCAGCATACACATCCAAAATATACAGAACACTGAAAGTTTCTTAATGTTTTTAGCACTGTGTCTCTCCCCATCTTCACTATTCAAATTGTAGAATGGACCTGTAAAAGTAAGTTTGTGCATGTCTCCAGAACTTCAGGTATTCCCTTTAATTGACACATTAACATTTCAGACCTAAGGTTTAACCTGTCAGTCCCCAGAGAGGCTCCTGTCAGCATATCCCAGATAAATACCCATTCACAGAGGGGAAAAATATAGGACAACAAAGAAGCAAATGAAAAGTTCAGTCATTTATGTCAGTCATTTATGTCAGCCTGTCTCTGCATTCATCTTAATGGAGAATCACAGCTCTAATTATTTTGATAAATTTACTTCTTCTTTACAGAATTATTATTATAGCTACCTTATCTCTCCATTACAGGTAAAAATTTCTATTAACATGCCTGTAAATAAGGGATAGTGACAACACAGTGAGAAGGGATAGTTTTGCTCATCTTTGATATTGCACAATCTAGCAAACATATGGGAATGTAAATAGAGATGTATTATCATCAGAGGATAATGTTCAGGATTAAAATCACTGATGATTGTAATTGTTGACTATACTCAGGAGATTACAGTAACAATTGCACTGCAGAATAAAGTAAGTGGGAATGGTAGGTTTTTTGCTGGCCCTTTGTTATTGGGATGCTTGTTTTTTCCCTAGAGCAATACTACTAGTGCCAGAATTTTTTGAAGAACTGAGTCTGTTCTCCTTTTTAAGCAGCATTCGTTCCATGAAAAACAACAAACTCCACTATCACTTAAGCCAATTACATTGGCTGTTAACTTCAGATGATTTAAATATCATCCAGTATCACCAACAGAATAATATTAGATTTTTCTGCTCTGAGAAGTGTTGCATTGTTATGGATGCCATCTATTTTTGTTGTTACTAAGAGTGAATTTTCTTCTACAAAGGAACTTAGAAGGTAACTTCCCAGGAACAACAAGGAATGAAAGAAGAAAATTACTTTGATATTATGGGGTTACTACTGGATATCCAAACAAAGTTGAGTGACTGCCATGTGCAATTCTGTTCCAGAAGTGGGTTTAAAGTGATCATGTATTTCATGTCTGGTAGACAGATCTGCAAGGTACCTCCTATATATTTCCCAAAAATCTACATGAATGGCATTATTTAGAAAGAAAGATAACCTTATCAAAGAAGATAACAAACTAATTTTCCACATTCTATTTCTGGAATACTGTGGAACATTTTATTACGTTGTCCCTATTTTGTATGCACAAAACCACAGAGAGAAAAACATTTCAAAAAGGAGCTGTAGGCCAGACCGTATTCTACCCATTAGGTAGGTGAGGTTTCTTGATGAGAAAAAAAAAATTATCAGGTCCAGGGATGTGAATCATGCGGCCATCCACAGCTGCACGGTCATAAGAAACAGGTAATCGATGCATATAGATATAGATATCTAGATATATATATCTCGTAATAACATTTCAGTTAATCCATCAAGCAGTGAAAACAGTGATTTGCACGTTGCTATTATGGGCCTTGGGAAAAACAAATGCTCATTCCATAAAATATTTCTTCATATCTCTTCCTATTTATTTTTACCCAAGCCAGGAAATTTTAATTTCTGTATAGACCAGAATTAATTTTTAAATGAATATGCTGAGTACTGTAGTTCCCTTACAGTTTTTTAGCAGGTTTCTTTATCTTGTGCTGTTATGTTATTTTGTTAAGGGTATTTGGTGTAAGACAGTTCTACAGGGTTTTAATCTACTGGTGACAAAGGACTGCATACAGATATGAGAAACAGTCAGGAAAAAAAGGTAAATGAAAAATTAAGTGTGTTATGTGGCTTCAAAGAAGCCATACAGGCTTGCCAACACAGTTCCTATGAAACCATTATCAGCTTACAATCATAAGCACAGCTATGCTGTGTGCTAAGACAAAATGCCTGAATACTTTTGGAGTTGGTGGCAAACTCATTTCCTTGCATTTAGGCACTATTTGATTATGTACTTCGTTAAGACTCTTTGGTAAATTACTATATATTTCTATAAAGACAGAAAAAAAATCAGGTATAAAAGGAGCTTAATGGTTTGCAATGCAATGTTCTTCCAGGTACTTACTTATTTCTACAGTACCCAACTTCAGAACTTTAAATCAGAAATCACTTGGAGATCCCAAAATCCATTTATATTTTGTAATTTAATAAAAATAAGACTCAAGGGGCAGGGGGATGATTAAAATCAGTATCAAATAGAACAACGGAGTGATTAAAATCTCATTTTTACAGGGTCTTGTCTTTCCTTGTCTTTAGATATCTAGACTAATAGCTGCCTTTAGCAAAGT
Organism: Phylloscopus collybita; assembly: GCA_027886175.1. Classification (NCBI taxonomy): domain Eukaryota; kingdom Metazoa; phylum Chordata; class Aves; order Passeriformes; family Phylloscopidae; genus Phylloscopus; species Phylloscopus collybita. The sequence goes on along the minus strand of JAJNNQ010000052.1, from coordinate 8,240,046 downwards.
GGTAATAACCATTTCAGTACTAGAATTCCCAACAGCAGGAGCTTTGCCTGAGCAAATGAATATGATCAGAGCACCTCCTTATTCAGATCTTAAAAGGGACATTATAGGATAATGAGAACATGGCTGACAGGTTTGTTAGGATTTTGGTGGTTTTTGTTTGTTGATTTTGGTTTTTGTTTGCTAGTTTGTTGGAGTTTTTGTTTCTTTATTTTGTTTTTGTTTTGGGGGGTTTTCCCTATTTTTTTTTTTTCCCATGCTAACCCTTCCAGCTTCCCCTTCCCTCCCAAATCTGAAGGTGAATAAATATGGCACTACTGATGAGGAAATACTAATTTCTGAGAAGGACTGCCTCTAGGCTGTATCCAGATTTCTGTTGCTCAGACTCCACCATCGCAGTGTGGAAAATAGCCATAATTCTTGATTTTACCGTTCTTTACTTCTTCCTTCTCTGGTTAAAATTGTCATCCTTTTGGTTTCTTATATGTTATCTGTGCTGGTAAAACCTGCCTGACATTTATAGTCTCAAAGTAATAATTTATTTTCTATTTATGGATTTTACAGGTAAAAAAAAATTGACAGTTTTAACATTAAATTCTAATGAAATGGACACATATAAAATACTCAACATATATAATAAGGTTTTCATTCCTTTCATTCCATTTGACCTGTTTGCTGCCTGAGGAAGTTTAAGACATTAACACACAGTGTGCTAAAGATTATTCCTAGGTGATCAAAGGGACAATGTAGAAATTATTGATCAAGTCACAGCTATAGAAAAAAAGCATTAAATATTGAAGTAGAATTGAGAACATGAAAAAAAACCAAGAACTGTACTTGCCCTGTAAAGCACTGATATTTTGATAATCGCATGAACATTCTAGATTGTATGCTACTCTCCATCTCCAGAGAAAACCAAAAATCACCCCACTTTGTTTTTGTGAGCAGATTACTTGAAGGCTGAGCTCTCAGATAAATTTAAATTGAAGGGATATTGCAAGACTTGCAAATTTTGACCCTGCCATCCTCCCTGTTGCTTTCTGTTGAGATAAAGAAAGAGAGCAAGGAAAAAATTGCTGTAGAAGATAGGCTGAAATCATATACTTATTTCTTTCACAGGGTGGCAATAGGCTGCCTGCTTTGTTACACTTTGGTTCACAAGAAAGGTGGAATTTTGCTACCTTGAAACCTCATCCATTCATCTTAGTTTAAGTGAAACCACCATTTCACTGAGCACCTATCCTGCAACAGGCTAAATGTAAAACAGACATAAAAGGCTGGGTTTAAAACTCAGTGATATAGAAATAAACAGAAAAAAATAATCAGGCCTCTCTAATAGGCATAAAATAAATTTACAAGAGAAAGGGATACATGCAGCCATCACTACATTCTGGTGTCCCCTAAAAGCCAACAGCTAGTAAAACTGTAGATGCTGTTCTTTCCCTTATATGTAGAACAGGCTTTATCTTATAGCCTCACAAATTGAGGCAGTACCTTCTGGATTCTGTTTACAATACAAGGTTAATTTTCAAAAGAGCCTCATCCTTTCAGGGAAGTAAGGCCAAGCTTGTCAGTTTGCTGATGGCTTTCTGCTCCATGTGCAGCTGGCTGAGTTGTACACAGATGGGATCCATCACCATACTAGCTGAGGCAGTAGATGGGACAGAAGGGCAGAGAGCTGTCACTCTAGCCAGTGAAAAAGAACATCCCCTCTCTCTCTACTCTTTCAAGATGAGGACAAGAGATTTTTTACCCTCTCAAACAGATGTGGCTTTGATTAGCAATCTCTAATTATAAAAACTCTGAAGCAGTGCGCCCACTGTATGCTGCTGTTGCTTGGCTTGGAGTGCAAGTGGGAAGTTGCTGCAGCACTAATGTTGAGACAAAACTAATCTGTGTATGTGCAGTGATTGGGAAAAAAACCCAAAAAACAAACAAACAAAACAAAACAAAAAAAACCAAACAAAAACCAAAACCCAAAAACAACAACAAAAAACACAGAAAACTAAAACAAACAAAAACAAACAAACAAAACCCCCAAACATTCATGACATGTCATGTCAACAGTAGTATCAAGAAAGAATCAAAAGCATGAGATCTTCCTCATGGCAGGACCAGACAGGGGGGCATCAGGTAAAACAGAACTCCAGGAAAGAGAGCAAATGTAGGATTGAGTCACAGGCAGGTGACTTATGGGAGAAAGAGCGCCTCAAGTAGACTTCTTTCCTTACTTGTTACTTGTACTCTAGTTTACACAGGAGGAAAGGGCCACAAAGATATGTTGGATTTTTTTCATTTTTTTTCAAAGATGGCTCCCAGCATATACACCTGAAATTGTTGTGTAGTAGAAAAAATTGCCTTTAGAAGTTTTATATTTAATTCTTCTCTATGCAGCACCTACAATCCAGACAGTCACCAAACAACAGATCCTTTCACAAGTCCTCTTTCAGCAGAAACTCAAACATAGCATTTCAGTTTTGGGAATATCTGCCACCCAGGAACACATAAACTAGGGTTCTGATTAGTTGCACCTTCTCAATGATTATTCTCAAGGAGTGCAGCGCTGCTGCTCATTTAAAAATATGTGGCACATTTTTAAAATCTATACTGACATGCATGGATTAGAATTCATAATCAGAATATTTAAACTCTGTGAACTGATTTCTGATGAAAATGAATTATTATTAAAACACATGGAAAGCAGCAGAAAATTATGCAAATTCAATTATTCATTTTTTAAAAAGAAGTATTATACTGAAGTAACAGAAATTACATCTGCCATTGTACAATTTTTTTTTGCATTATTTTATTTGAGAAAAAGTAAGTGATCCATCAAAGAGGCAGTATGTTTCAAAGCACAGACAGCTGCATGGTTCTGTAGGATGCATCAGTTGTGCTGATTGTGAGACCCTTATCTGCTTTCCCCATGGAGGGACCCTGCAGGTCCAATGGACTCCAATGGAACCCTGAAAGGCAGTTTCAGCATAGACAGACAGCCTCAAACCAGGATGCAGTCCCAGGGCCATTGAGCAGAGTGAGTCAGGACACCCAAAAAGTGGCTAGTCAAGAGCATTGTTTGTGCCATCAGGGCTCTGGCACTTCATGTCTTTGACCTCCTTCTCCTTCCAGCAGTGTCTTTCTCCCAACGTTTGCTGTTTCTTGCAGAACCAAGGCAGCGTCACCAACAACAGAGATCATCAGCCTGATCCTTTTAAAAAGAAGGCCTTTAGTCTGGTGGGATGAGATGTGAAGATTTATATCAACAGTAGAGTTGATCCACAACTGGTGGACTGTACTTTTGAGTGCTAATATGCACAATTTTAATACCTTACTAGGATGAACTTTGAACCTAACGCAGGTTTCTTCCAAAAACCCAACTAGGCTTAAGAAGCATGCTTGTATCCTGGAGTTGATCTAGAGTGGGCTGATGCACTGTCCCCAACTTAGACTGTTTTACTTCCAGTTTGGGTAAGAACAACAAAGTTATGTGTGGGAAGTGAGTATCACACATATTACTGCAGTCCTTTTCACATCTTACAGCTCAAATGTGCTCTCAGTTAGCATCCCCTGACCATTTCACTCTCCTTTCTTTCTTTCATGTCCTTTCAGTCCCTTCTTTTCCATCCCTGTTGCAGTCATGGTAAGATACTGTATTTTTATATATATATGAACAAAACAGGCATATCACATAAGACATCAAATCACACAACATTTCTAGTGACATCATTGTGAAAATCACTTTTTTTGGTCATTATTTTATTTCAGCTCATTGAGCCAGCTCTGTCAACATGCTGATGCTTATAAAATGCATTTTGTGAGATACCAGACAGTAATGCAAATACACTTTCAACCTCCTGGCATTCAAGTAGCTGTTTGATGAGACTGGTCACTCTTGTTTTTCAATAATATTTATTGCTTTTTGCTTCTATTAATAAATTTGATTTGGATGAATCTTGGTGCTGAAATAGAGCCATATTTTATATTTAAAAAAAACTATGATTGCATTAGAAGAAAGGCATGAGTCCTTGGGATAGAATTCTTCTGTTCTGAATAAAAGAAAACTTTGTCATAGTGAATGGATCAAAAATGTGGTCATATGAGGAGACAAAAATGTCTGAAATGCCACCTTCAGCATCAGCTCAGCAAGAAACTTTCTCCACAGGGCAAGGTATTAATCAATACTTGGTTACCAAGTACTGATCTGCTAGTGCTTCAGCCCTCCATGGAAAGTAATTGCAGTCCTTAGTGTAATAAACAGGCTGCAAGATTAAGAAGCTAAATCCTGAAGACAGTTCATGAAAAATTAATTTCATTCCTGTTTAATTTTCATGTTCTAGGAAATCCGCTGACATGAGAACTTTTTCTGTTTCTCCTTTTTCTCTCCCTTTTCTCCCTTTTCCTCCCCACCTCACCCTTTATTTTTTTTGGTTTTTGGGTTTTTGGGGTTTTTTAGTTGTTGTTTGATGGCAATTTTTTTAATGTGTGTTTTTGGTTTTAGGGTTTTATTTGCTATTTTTTTCTGTTAGGAATTTAGTCAGAACTGCCAGGTCCCAGGGAAAATAAACAAAGCAAAGAATTAACCTTTTCCTGTCTTATCTCATACCTAAGTCACAATGTAAGAACTGACTGGTACAGGATCAACCACACCTCAATCAACAACTCCAGATGTGAAAATACATATAATTCAGGAATTCTTTGCTGCCGGTCATACTGCCAGACAGGATTATTACATCCTAAAAGAAAGGCATAAAATTAAATGCTCAGTCCATTTGAAGGCAGGGAAAGTTGGTTTTCTATTGCAACATCATTCATTTGAAAATTTCTCTCAAATTCTCTAAGAGATGGACATTGTTTTTGATTTGTGCTTGTAAAATACAGCAGAACAATGAGTGGCCAAGCCTTCTGAGCAGATGTGGAAGCCAGAAATACCTGCTGTTTGCTAGAAAAAATAATGTGCAATATTTCTACCAAAATAACACAAGTTTTCAAAAATAGTGATGTGTAAGTTATTTCAAAGGAATGCAAAAACCCTACCAAAGAAAAAATCAGCTGCAGCATTTCTGTTGGAGGGTACCAATAATGTTTAACCTTAAATAATCAATATTATTGACACTATGCATGAGTATGATAATAATGAAAACATTGTTCTTTTTTGTCCTACACAACACACACCTGCAACAGCACTTATGAAGGCTGACAGATTCTGGCTGAGTTGCCTCTTTGTAAGAAGGAGAAAATACTTGCAACACCTGTTTTACAAACATTTAAATATAGCTAAAATTTTAAGCTGGGTGGGAAAGGGTGAGAAAGGGAGAGTAGGGAAGGGAAAAATTTATAAAAAGTCTTAATCAAGGATTAATAATTAAGAATTAAGAATTGCAACATGATGCTTTTTTAGAATTTATTGTTGCTTATTAGTCACAGAAATAAATGTAATTATGAAATAGAACCCAACAGATTAAAATAATACATAGGTCCTGTATTACAAAGCGGCCACTGAAATAATTTTCTGACTCCCAGGAGGATTGTGATGGAAAGCAGCCAGCCAAGGAAAGCCTGTTTGAATGTCGCAAGAGAAATTAGTTCTGACCTTGTTCCACAAACAGGAGGGTTTTTTTTGTTGTTCACACTTACCAAAAACTACTCTTGTGCTGGTACAGCTTTGATAAAGTGCATGTTCCTCATCAATTTTCCTTATTCTTACTCAAGAGGTTTGCACTCAAGGGGTTTACATTCTAATATTCAGGTCTGAAATATGTTCTAGAAAGTGCAGAAGACAGATTAAGACATTTTCTTCATTCTCGTACAAGGTTTGCAAGACTACATTTTCTAGAAATATGAGAAGGAGCTGCCTACCACACAAAGGTCCAGTTTTGCCAAGCTGCACACACAGGAAGCAGTCAGATGCTTAAAATCGAATCACAGCAGAGGGGAGATTTCTTCATCAATGGAAAATTTCAACTATAATGTTTCAATTGAAAATTTCAGCACTGTACATTTCCTGCAGAAGTATACCTGAACACTGGGAGAAGGGAGGAAGTCCAGAATCCTTAATGAAGCATTCTGTAGTTTCATATAAACTAAAAATTTCTCAAGTTTACCCTAAGATGGTTAATTCCCTCAGTTCTAATAAAATGTTTTTATTAGTATTCTAGGAGAAATTCTCATAGCTGTTGCATAGAAATGTAGGATTTTGTGCTATGATACACATGTTCAATATCAACTCCTTCATGAAAATAAAATTATTTTCTTTGCACATTCCTCCATTTTCCTGGAAAAGAAACAAGCAACAGCAAAAGCAACAATATAATTATGCCCAAAGATACATAATGTCACTTATTTTCCTTTCTTTTATTGACTCTTCAATTTTTTGTCTTGCCTTCATAATAAATCCATTGATGTTTTGAATATAATATAATTATTGAGAAATACAGAGGCTAAAACTATAAAGGAGTGTCATATATTATTTCTAAGAAGCAGTAAAAGAAAATACAGTAAGCAAGATCAACAGTAGGACCACAAGCCTCACAAAGAAAAGTTCAAGGCATTTATGAAATAGTGTCCGTGAGATATACACAGCTTTTGTGTAAAAGGGCAGAGTTTCCTGGACAAACTTTAACACCTATCTGTTTTAATAATGTTCATTTCCAAAGAGTGTTTTATAATATAGACTTACTTTTATATTTATTTTTTCAATGGGCAACACCTTCTCAGAGAATAACATTGTGCAGCTATATTTTCATGACTTTAAAAGTGGAATGTAGTTAAATACAAATGGAGGAGAAAAGAGCAAATGGAAAATCTTTGAATAAGATTGTTGCCAAACATTCCTAAATTACTTTAAAAAACCCTCAGTTGTGTGACTGCATTTAAGAGATAAATGGAAATATGTTCCATTTAACTAGTTGCACAGTCAGTCAGTAGTAGAAAAAAAGTCACAAAATCTGCTTCTAAAAAGCAATAGGTCAAAACAGATGCAATCACAAATACAGCATAAGTAGTATTCTACTGGCCTATGTCTTTATTGAAAATCCAGTAGGTCTCTGGTCATTCATGATTAACCATTCTCTGTTTTCACTATGCTTTCAACAATGAATAGTTTGTTCATATGGCATACTAAAAAATTTAAAAGTTGTTGATTTAAAATATTTTCCTTTTCAAGATTTTCACGTATTTGCAAATGTCCATATTTTTTTCTTTTTCTATTTTTCTGTTGATTTTTCCCTAGTAGGAATATGTGATATTTATTGGTTCTTGAGCTAAAAGAGAATACTAAGTATATATTCTGTTGAAAGAAATGGTTCACCCACATTTTCCTTGAGGTTTTACAAATGCTCATGGAAACAATTCTGAATTAGGCACAAAAATAGGCTTTGGTTTGCACACATTCAAATGGCCTTCCTCATGCAACATGCACAAATCTTTTTGTCAGACAAATTATATCTTCTTGGAAATTGCCTGTTTCTTGTGGTCCTCTGACTACTTTCACATCTTGAAATTGTGCTTTTCTTTGTCACCCCCAAACTTATCCTGCTCAGAAATCCCACCATTTAAGCCCACCTAGTGTTCCAGTAACTACTCTCTTGTCCTAAATGACTATATTTCAACCATCATGGACGAAAGAGGGAGTGGTTTTGATACAATTGTAGTTTAATGAAAATGCCAGTCAAGGCCTATGCCAATAGATCTGGAATAGTGTTATATGAAGCATCAGGTTGGGCCACATCCTTACAACTACTGCGGAAGTGACTACGATGAATTCAGTTATTACTTAAACCAGATGAGTTTTGATGTTTCTACCTCTTCCTTCAAAACAAGTCTGAAGGATCAAGGATTTAATTTTCAATGGTGTTCAGTAGCTTAGGCTACACAGACTGTTTTTGCTGTCATATAAATGACATGTAAATGAAAAGCTCTCATAAGTTTGACATCCAGAAGCAAGAGCACTGGAGACAATATCTTATGCTGTAGGCAGAAGTGCTGGGACCTCAATTCATTTTACAATCATCAATACAATTGTATGTATTTTACTCACAAGAGCTCATGTTTCTTTCATCTACACTTCAGCCCACATATATTAAAATGATGGATTTCCACCTCACTGGAAAAATGTCATTGCTGTTGTTTTCAGCATATTTCTTCAACTTTCATTGAAGTTTGCTGTCCATGTGGTATTGTAATAGCAAGCATACATTCATGGGGTGTTTGTATACTTGGAGCCTGCAGATTTCTCTGCACATACAAACCCATTAACAATGTATTTAAGTCTCATAAAATTTACCCATCTGTCTTGTTTGCATCTGGATTAAAAAGACATGGAAACTTCTCTGATAATAATATTATTAGTCAGTTTATGCTTGAACCTGACAATATTGTCAGTAGTGAATAACACACACTTACTGAAAAATCACCACAGTTGTAGAGCCTATAATGTAGCTGGGGTTATATGTCATACTGTTAAATTATGTATTCACAGGGGGACTTAATACCTCTGCTTATATGGTAGAAAATCATATTTACTATTTGTGGTATTGGTTGAAGAACTCAGGTTCTCTAATTATTGATCTACAGAACTGCAAACCTGAATTATTCTCAAGGTACTCCCTAAAACAGAAATAGCCCTCAGGTGTCGTTGCACTTACAGGGAAAATTTTCACTTTGTTTGCAGTGAATTGTGTAACTCCTGAATAAATATGGTGACAGGTGTTTCTATTTATTTATTAATTTATTTTTCTGTGTGTTTTTCTTTTGGACTGCTTTTGGAATAAGACCTTTCTAACCTTACCTTATTTCTGGATAGCAACACTTACCTAGATTTTATCCATCTACTGTGGACCTCCATCTGTGTCCATCTATTACACACTCATGTTTATTACACAGACTGACATGAAAGACTAGACAGAAAGTACAGACATAAAATTTCTGTTCTCAGTTCACAACTTTGTAGAGTTATCTAAAAATATTTAAAATTCTTAAGGATTTGATTTTAGAAGCAGATGATTCCCATATCCTTTGCTGGTGCTGGAAATGTGTGTTGTAGTTAATTTAGTTTTTGGTGCACTTCAAAGATGAATCTTTGATGAAACAAAAAGAGGAAAGACTTAGTTGAAGTTGTTTCTCAAGTCTCCAATTAAACACTGTTGGAGATTGTAATCTCTAGGTGTACACATGTGAGAAATAAAGACTTGGTATCATTCTTCCATGCAACTTCATCACTATGAATCCAAAGAGTGGCTTTGCAACCCTCTCTTAACAAAACAATGTAAATGGCACTTCTTAGACTAGCAAAAATCACGTATTCAATCCCAGAAGTGTTTGGGTGTATTATAATTTATTTAGTTTTGACTCCTAACAAGAACATATCTCTCCTGTTACAGTGTGCTATCAGAATAGCTTACGGTGAGATCTGGAGGTAAAGCAGGTACTTCCTGCTGTGGAAAAGCACTGTGCAGTACAACCCTCAGCTGTTCATCTGTTTGGAAAGTCATGGTGGTGGCTCTCCAAAGGCAAACTCTGAGAGATGGGTTTTGGTGTCTCAAGAGATGTTGAATGGCATGAAGAAAGGGATGCTCTAACAGGCACACTCTGAGATTAATGAAGTTACATGCACTAATACTTCAATATCTTGGGAAAAAAAAGAGAACATAAGAAAAATGAAAAAGGCGTGAAAAAAGGCCATTTTATTCTTTAGTGTGTATTAACACATAAAAGACACACTGAACATTATTACAAGAGCTTGGAAATGAAAAAGCCAAACATGGTACAAGGTTTTACCATTATTGCAGAACTTCTGTATTTTATGGAGTAGCATAACTCATGTGGAAAAGTGTCTCATCTAACCATTATTCCAGGAGAAGTGGAAGTGGATTTGTGCTTGTTTATGCACATTTATAAAAATATTTACTCTGGAAAAGAGTCCTATATTAGAGTGTTTGAAAGAGAAAAAAAATCAGTTTCCAAACAATTCTAAGAATCACAGAATATTCTGAGTTGTCAAGGATCATTGAGTCCAGCTTTTAAGTGAATGGCTCATATTGTAATGTCACATCATTTTAGCTTGTGGCTTAAAGAAATTCAGTATTTTAAACCTACTGCTTTGAAAAGAAAAATAAAACTGATAAACATAATATCAGAATTTTCTCACTTTGACTGATTCTATATAATATAAACTCTCCATAAGGAAATAAAAATTTAAACAAAGAATAAAAGTTTATTCACAATTGATTGTGAAGAATAGTACTCTTGCAGAGCACTCACAGGGGCAGGGGTCATTTGTGTAAACAAAAATGTAGTACTGTGTAAACCAAAAATAAATACAAAGGAGTCCATTTCAGACTCAGATTAACACTACATTTCATACTTATTGGAGATCATCAGTAGTGAAAAGACTAATAAATTAAATCCTGATTCTGAAAATTCATTTTTCTATCCTTGCATATATGAGAGATTGCAGTGAACAGATACACATGTAGGGGACAAACCTGGTAACTTGGCCTATGTAAAATGTAAATTTTCACTGAAGTTTTGCAAATGTAGATTTAGTTAAAACATTGTTCTGCCTAATATTCCTTTGGAGTTTTCATAATAAGAGTCTTTAAAACTTAGAATATGCTTGCTTATTTGGAAGCAGTTGCAAGATTTTCTACTCTTCCTTCATGTTTCTCATAGTTAGCTTGCAATATAATTTTATAACAAAGATGTTTTATCTCTGCCTCATATAACAGTGTGATAAAATCTATAAATTTATTTATAAAGACAGAGAGTTGTCTTCTCTTAGGGTTCAGCTACCAAACACAGTTTTCTATTGTGTCTCATTTGCAGTACCTTCAGAATCTAACAACACAAATCTTCAGACCTTTCAAAGTGTATTCATTTTCCCAAAAAAGATACTTTCCCACAGTGTCTTAACTGATTTCATCAAAGTGTCTCTGATGAGTTACTTCTCCTGAATGAATGTCATGGTGGAGAGGACCTCAATGGACAGCTCAGTCGCTTCATTGAATCCATTTTGATTACCATATGAAATGTCAACTAATTTTAGGACTTTGGTTTGCAATCACTGATCATCCATGTCAGAAAGCCTTAATTTAGCTTTTATTTCATCTATTTTACTTAAAACTAGACCAGCCAGATTCCTCTCATTACCAGAATGAGACATCTGCACAAGTCTTCAACTTCAGTTGTTTTCCTTCAAGAGTTCCAGAACTGAGGCGCAGAGATCCAATTAAACCCTGTCACCATCGTAGCACAAGAGTAACCCGAGTTTGCAGTTCAGTCTACATGCTTCTGAATTCAGTGAACTTTGCTCATGTATCTGCAAGACATTACACTTCTCAAAAACAATCTACATAATACTGAAGTTGTCAGTAAATGTTGCACTTAAAAGGCCCAGCTCTTTGATCCACATATGAAAGGTAAAGTGTCCTTTCCACTTTGAGGAGACTACTGCTTGATCTTTACACCAACATTACCACTTGAATGGTGGCAGTCCTGTAAGTGAGGCAGGACTTTAACATGTGTTACTGCTTTGAGTCAGTATGTTCCCATTGTATCTGCGAACCACCATGGCATATTGAGGATCAAGCACACTCTAAGTGCCATTAATGCCTTATCTTTCAATAAATAGGAAACCTCTATTCCCAAATGCTCTGTAGTTTCATATGGCTCACTTAGTACACTAATTCATCTACTCATCTGTTCTTCTAATGCAATCCATACTAGCTAGAGCACAGTTTAAAACCCTTCTCACCAGCTGTATTTTAAAATGATAGAAGTGGGGGAGCAACACACAATTCCATACAGTATGTTAGAAAGTATGTGGTGCAAATAAATAGAATCATAGAATCATAGGATGGATTGGGTTGGAAAGGATCTTGAAGATCATCTATTTCCAATACTGTTGTCATGGGCACTTGACCAGGTTGCTCAAAGTCCCATCCAGCCTGGCCACTCTTCCAGGGATGAGTCATCCACAACGTCTTTGTTCCAGTGCCTTACAACCATCTTAGCAAAGGATTTCCTCCTAATATTGAATCTAAACCTACCATCTTTCCATTTTAATCAATCCTCCCTTTTCCTGTCATTACATTTTCTTGCAGTATTTCAGTCCCATATAAGTATTCTGAATGATAAAACCAGGTTTAATCTTAAAAACTAGCTGAATATTATGGATATTTCCTCTAAGTTCATCTTTCAGTCTTTCATTCACAGAATGAAAAAAGATTGACTACATTTCTGAAGATCAGACTCTCACCTAGAATAAATCATATCAGTTTTATTGCTTTCAATTTAGCTATACAGTTAACACTATTCGAATAGCTATGTACACATTAAAAAGCTCCAAACAAAACAGCTCCAGAGCAATACTGAAAACACTCAAGAAAATTAACAAGAAGAAAGATATATTAATCTGTCAGTAAACAGTTGTGTTTTATGAGAAAAGCTGTTGTGTGTTCCATTTCATTGAAAATATCCCTGTTGCAAATTTATCCTATATTCTGCATAAGAGCAAACACAAAATTGTTGGGTTTTTTTAATGTACAGATTCTACCTTTATTTAAATAAACAAATGGATTGGTAAAAGACTTGTGGGCAGCATTCTATTAAAAGGAAGGGTGGATGAGAAGAAAGTAAATAGAAAAAACCCTTCCTTTTACCAGAATGGATTTAATTTGCAAGAAATCAAATTCAGATCCAGTTAATTGTCTGCATAACAGCCCTCAACACTTTCATTTCAGACACATATTAGGACCCTAGTTATGATGAAATTTTCTGTTGGATCATCTGCCTATTATTCCTTATCAAAATCTGGAGCAAAGTCTCTGCCTCCAGCCTCAGAGGTAAGGGGTAAATAGCGAAAACACCAAGGGCCAAAAAAATTTTTGTTTTGAGGGTCAACAGATTTTATTCTTTTTTGCAGTCCAATTACTGTAAGTCAACTCTGAGGGGTAGAAAGTGGGTCCTACAAAGAAGAATTTCCTGCTGTGAGGGTAGACACTATGCTGTTGTTCTTTGCTAAAGTGAGAGTAATCCATGACTAGAAAATACATTTGATACCAGTTGGTGCACTTAATAATCCAACAACCCTGAATAATAACAGCTAAAAAATCAAATACACCATGATACCTGTGATTGTGACATGAGAAAATCAAATATGTATTTAGGGAAACTGGGTCCAAATGACTAGCCCTTGAGCAATGGAGACCATCAGCTGTGATGGCCAAATCAGAAAGTGACTTTTTTTACTTTGGTGTTATGAAATTCTGTATTCATTGTGTCATTTTGATTTTCACATGAAATACAATTAATTTAACTAAAAGTAATTACCTTCCTCTTTATCACTGGTTTATAACATTTCTAGCTTCTAACAATTAGTATCTTCCATACCACTTGTAATAATAGAGATTTTGCAGGACAATTTTGGAATCTAGCTATACCTTTAAGGCCAAATGTCTTTAATTATGATAACTGTGGGCTTAACCAAATTTAATGAGAATTTCTGAAGGTCCACTTTGGCCACCAAATTCTTTCCAGCTTACAATAATACAGACTTTGGGCCCACAGTGGCTAGAGTAACTGGCATTGAGAACAAGATTGAAAGTGCATTTAGATTTAGTTACAATGATGTGGGAAGCAACAGATCATAGGTACCTCAGATTTAAACTGTCCTTGCCCTCAATAGAAGGACATGTAAATAGTCTTTCCTTATTTGCTAGGTTCTAAAACTGTTTGTCTTTGTAGTTGTGAATTATTGCATTCTGAAGTGGCATCCTGAAAATAAGTTTATGGCTGTTTAGTTTCCTGTTCCATCTTTAGTTCTTTTTCTATCAATTTCTATACACCATTTTAGAATTTAGAAGGTGTTGTGTAACTTAGTTCTCCGAAGGCACCTATTCTATTACATACAGAAATGGATTTTAAAAAAAAAATTTCATGAGATGTCTGGGAATATTTATTATTTCCTAATAGTAGCAGGCATTTTCCATTTCATTAAATCACAATTGTAAGCTTAAATAATGGCTATTCTACAATGAATTTTAGCAGTCATTTCTCCTGTTCTTGAAAACATGATGCAAATGCAAAATGAGAAATCATGGAAAAAGATATCTTTTTTTAATGTAAAGATCACTAGTGGTAAAGATTGTATATTTACTATGACTCCAAATACTTAAGTGTTATTGAAAGGACGTTTTGTCTGTGAAACCACAGGTGTGGGAAAAACATAGCTCTGATTTACTAGACAGTTGTCTTTTTGTCTTTGGGGATTGGACTAGATGATCTCCAGAGGAACGTTCCAACCCTAAGTATTCTGTGATTCTGTTACTTGTCTTGGTTAGTTCGTTGTTAAGAGAGACCAAAAGAAATAATTTAAACAAATCAGTATGAAGCCACATACCTTCTAAGAACAAAACATTCATGGGCCCACTGTGTAATGGCTCCTTAAGTTACTCACAGAGTGAAAATATTGGGAATCACACTCTGAAGCTGTCAGTTTTTTCATTCCATGTATATACAGATACACATAGGAAAGCTGTCAATTATTTAGCTCTGTTTAAGAAGTTAGACTTGTTTTGCAAAATTAATTGAAAAGTTTTAAATTGTCCAGTAACTTACCAACTCAATGGGCTCTATGTAAGTAGTGGTAGTATCTAAATACTTTGAGAATGAAAAAATGGCATGTGATTTTACTTAATTGTTCTTTACTATAACTTTCACCCTATGACATTAAACATAAGCTCTTTTTGAAAATAGTCATTAACCTTTTGCATGATGTATAACTAGCTTTATCACTCCGGAAAAAAATTCCTCTTTGAGTTCTGAAAAGAAGATCCACTGGGAGACACACAAATGGTAAACCACACCGAAGGACACAAAAAGGCCCATAAAACATCAGTAGGGTTATAAAGGTCTATGGATTTTAATTGCTGTGTGCCATTGGGCCTTTACAAAGCAATCAAGCAGGCAATCTCCGAAGACAACCCTGCCATAATACATTTAACAATAGAGTTCTTGCCCCATCAGCAGACTAGGGTTTATGAAGGTCCCAATTGCAATTAATGACCTTGTACATTGAGAGAAAAAGACAAAATTACTTAAATTAACTACCCTTTTTGGATGCATATCTCAAGAATCGGAAAGCGTAATTTCAAGACAAGGAGTGCAAAAAGTTTTGATTGATGATAGACAAAAAAATTCTTATAAGGCTGATATTCTTGTCTATGTAGATTTTTAAAGGTACAGAAATCTGGCTTTCTGCTGCTACATAAGAATATTCTAAAAACAGAGTGTAATGCTAGCATATGGCAGATTTTGCTTTGGGTGGCATGTTACAGTATTCTAACTGTTCTAACAACTTCATTCTTCCCAAGAAGCTCGGAAATTTTGTATTTCTTATATTGAAGTTGGATTTAAATTGTAAATACACAATAGTATAAATAAACAGGGTGGATTTTCCATAGTTTCTAATAATGTGGCTAATAAAGCTGCCTGTCCTGATAAGTTGATTTTTGTTCTAGGATGAAAGGTTTTCCTAGTTTTTAGTACAATGATACCTTTCTCAACAACTTCTTTAGCTGTTTCATCAGCTAATCAGTTCCCTGTATTAACTGAGGAGTTTCCAAACTGATAGGTTTTACAGTGCATCACAGCCAATTTCTGCTTTTGTATACTTTTTAGTAGGTGGCTAATTTCTTTTTTGTACTTAATAGGAGATGCCTATAACAATTCCCTTCCCTTCCCTTCCCTATGGCTCCATGGGCAATGTAACATTCCAAAAGCATGTTTTGAACTTTTTACTCTTTTTCCTTCAGCAATTTCTAGAAGTCAACGTAAAGTCATTAATTCTGGTTTTTGTGATGATGGGTTTTAAAGAGGCAAAGTCTGGGTTTGAGATTCCCAGCTGACCATCTTCTATTTGGTACCTGCTGCTCTCAACAATATATAGCTCCCGTTTCGGGTTCTGGATGGGATTGGTCTTGAGATCTGATCTGCCAGAACATACTTGTTCAGTGTTACCAGGCAGTCTGATACAAAGGTCTCTGAGCTTCTTCTGAAGCCTGTAGAAAGAAACATGACAGGGTTCATAGAAGTAGTTACCTTAAGTTCAACATTGTCCTGCTCCAATAGGACAAGGTGGTAATTCAGCATTCTCCCTCTTGATTCCAAAACAGCTATTATCTTGTGGCATACATATCCTGTAATCCTGTGTCAGCTTTCATGTTTTCTGGATTAAAGCACTGCAGCTGCCACCACCCTCAAGCATCAGAGCCATGCTTTATTTTCATTGTCCAATTGTCTGGAAAAGTACACCATTGGCTGCTTCCATGACCCCAAATGCTGAGCCAATAGCCTTCATGTCAGGTGCATCCTTTCACGCAAAATACCTCAAATGGTTTGCTTAAGTCTGGGAGTCTCAAAGCAGAGCCTTCCATAGGGCTCTTTTTAGAGTTCCTAAGGCCTCTGACTCTCAGGAGTCTATACTATGTATTTTTTTTGGTAGAGAATCATATAAGGGTTTTTCCAATACCCTTTAATTGGCAGTCTATAACCCACACCACCCGCCCATACCAAAGAAAGTTCATAGATCTTTTAAAGTCCTGGGCTCCAGAGTCTGGCAAATTTCTTCTTTTAAGTTTTTCCCCAAACTTCTTTTTCCTTGCAAGCTCTCAAAACCAAGACATGTTGCTGCATCTTTGGCTAGTTGTATCTTTTTCTTTGATGCTTATATCCAGCTTGTCCCCAAAAAAAAACCGGACTTTTACTGTAGCATCAAGACTCCTTTTCAGTCTTGGTTGCTATCAGAGTACAATCTGTATTGTAGTAAGTTTCTGTCCAAAATTAATTTTTTCCAGATTTCCAATTCATTTGCCAACTGATTGCCAAATATAAGGCGGCTATTTTTGAAGTCCTGAGGTAACAGAGTTGGTGTTAGCTGCGCCTTTCACCCAGTTTTTTAATTCCCCCACTATAAAGCAAACAGCTTCTCTCTCTCTGGATGAAGAGGTATACAGGAAAAGGCATCCTTAAGATGCATCCTTAAGAAGCACTGTTAGCCATTTGCCCTCCTCTATAAGGGAAGTTAAAAGAGTGTTTTACTGCTCTTAAATCTTGTACTAACCTATATTCTCTAGTATTTAGTTTTTTTACCAGTAAAACTGGGGTATTATAATGTCACATTCTACCATTAAGCAGCACTACAGGAATTTATCAATTAACTTAGTCAATCAATGTGTCATGTCTAGTCTAATTGGATAATTTCTTTTTTTACTTACTAATTTAGAGCTGGGGTTCAGTGGCATTTTTTACTAGTATCGCCACTTTAGACTTTCTGGGTGCATCCATTGGCCACATGAAAGGAGTTACTGGATTCTCCACCTCCTCAGGTATTTCTTCTTATTCTACCTGCTTCTACAATACAAAAGTTCTTGCTCACGCAATTTTAGACTTTTGAATTTTTAATTTTATTTCTCCATTTTCAAGGGCAGTTTTTGCATCCAAGTTACTCAAAAAGTTTTTTCCTGGAAGAGACACTGGACATTCCACGATATACAAAACTTGGTGTATCCCCCACTGTTTTTCCTAATTTAAATGGTAATGGTTGTAAAAAAAGCTTACTACCTTTTCTCCTTGTCACGTCCACAGTGCTTACAGGTTCTGAAAATACTAATTTGCTCTTGGATCAATTTAAAAAAATCTATCTTTTCCTTCCCCAGCAATAATAAAACCAGAGACTCAGATGAGAATGATTCCCCTGGTCTGCTTCAGGCTTCCTTATTTAAGGTTGATGGTTTGAAGAGCCAGTTTGCTGTCTGATTTCACCCTGGGAACATTCTGTTTACAAACTCCCCCTTTAGAGATTGCATACTGATCTTATAATTTAAGGTGGCAGACCTGGGCCAGTTTTTGTGATTGTTCAAAGTTTACTTCAGACACTAATTCCTACAATTGACCAAGTGTTTCCAAGTGATTCCTCAGATCCATTGAAATTCTGGAGTAGTGTACCTTCTGGGTGGCCAGAAACTGTTCCCAAAAGATGGTCAAAAACTCCTTAACAACAATACAGCATTAAGTATCAGGCATGTTTATTACAGCACTGGATGTATGGGGGATGTCTTCACCTGTTGTCCATCTCAAGTATAGAAAAGCGACCATATATATATATATATATATATATATATATATATACTATGTTTTACATACATATTCATTGATTTTCCCAGAATAAACCCACATATGATAATAATTTCCCCAAAATCACTAACATATGTTCCCTTCCCATTGTGTATGCATTCATCTGTCCCAGGAGACCCTCTGATGATCTCTAGTGGTCATAGCCCCCAAAGTCATAGCTGACTGCTTGATAACTGGTGTTATCTTTCCAAATATGGAGCTGAATTGGCATACCAAGGCTGGTTCATCATTTTGAACTTCTTCTTGGTTAATGTTTAACACAGTTTTGATTGTGCAGTTTCTAGGCTAATGGTTTTGCAAAATAGGCATTGTATTAAAATCAGCTAAGCAAAACGTTTGTCTGGCAGCATGACAGTCTTAGATGTTTTAGTTTTTTAATTTAGTTATTATTTATTTAGATAAAAACTCTGAAAAATGTTTGCATGTATTTAATGTTATTAAAGGTTCTTTAAGTATTCCCAGTGGACAAATGACTGATAATCTGTTGATTACTGGGTTCGATCTCTACATTTATGTTTTAAATAACAGCATTCTTGTTTGTTTGTAATACAAATATTATTTGTTTGTTTGTAATAGATATAACAATATATGTATTGCTCCATTACAACAGATAAATGAAAACATTATCAACCTTGCACATAAAAAGAATCTTTTTAGAACTCTTTTTGCAGAGGAAAAAAGTGAAAAGTATAATTCATTCCCCTGCTGAGAAAACTCTTCATTTCCTCTATGTATGAACTTTACAAGGGTAAAGCTGTGATACCCACAGATCTCCTATGCCCAAGGAGCAAAACTATTGACTGTGTTTTTTTAGGATGGAGCTTCAAATGTTCTTTCTGGTATGGAGACATGAAGTATTTTGAAATCACAGATTGACATCTCTTACAGTTTCACAATATTCTATAGGTTACTGATGAGGAGAGGAGAGTAAAGCAGACAACAAGATGAACAGCATAACACAAGATATATTTTCAGTGTTACATTGTGATGAAAATGGGATTGTATGGGTTTCTTATCTGTTTCAGAGGACAGTACATAATATCGCTGTGTGCATACTGGCACATGATCAGGTTATTGTTGATCATTGCCAACCAATTGGAGAATGTTACAAGACACCTATCACAGGTTTTGTAAGCAAGAAGGAATTGCTAAGATTTGTTTAGTTTCAACCTTCCATGCTTCTGAATTAAGCATATTGTAGTTTGAACACTTTCTTATTTATGACACCGTATTGCAGTAGTACAGGGCTGGAATATACATTTTAATTATACTGCCTTTGTTTTCTCTTTTATTCTCTTATTCAGTTCTGTATGAATTTATTAATAATTACTTATTTAGTCTCTAAATTAGGCACATGCTTTTCCATCTTGCTGAAACAGACACTAAGACTAAAATTTCTTTCAAGATAGGAACAGGGCTTAAATTACCTCTCTGGTTAAACTAAAAGCAACACAATAACTAAATTTAGAATTGAAAGAAATAAGGCATGAACTAAAACACCCCTCTAATGCTTCTGGTACTACATCACCAAAGTGTGTGGCTATACCTAAAATGAGAAACCTCTGAGAGAGGCAAAGCACCAGGACTACTGACAATGAAGAGGGAACTGAACCATTGACCTGTTATTGTTTTGGCTGTTGTATAGGAGACATGCAGTGTATTTGATGATTAAAGCTTCATAGAAACACAGAAGAGTTATAGAGTCAGACAGATGAAGAGGGATCATGCAAGTCAGCACAACATAGACATTGTTTTTACAAATGGGTTGTGGAGGGAAAAAGCTCTGCAGGGAGAAGCTGAGTCAGAAATAGGCTAAATATTTGACATATTTGACAATAAATTTTTACCAAAATTCAAAGACTTTTTTTTTTTCCCAGTGGTCAATATAGAAAAATCCAGACTTTAAAGAAACTTCAAATTCCTAATCAACAATCCTAAAGAGTCAAAGAAAAGCTATTCACTAAATAGTGTTGAAGCATTTGGGTGATGTCTGTGAACATGCCTTGTTTTTTCATCTATCAGGGCAAGTTAATAACAGCAGCAGAGAGTTTCTCTAAAATAGATTTAGGAATTTGTCCCTCTGTGACTTTGATTTGATGCTTTGTATTACTTGAATATTGCTATAATATGGTTATTATTTTTGAGGTTTGTTTTTGCAATTTTTATCTTGTAATTGAGCTTCACAATCCAAAGTGCTAATCTTTAGGTGTTCATCTAATTTGAAAATAATAATAAAAAATAAATTGTTTCTAGCTCTCTGTTTTCTGAAATACATTTATTTACTTCTTCACATGGCGGTGATAGAGTTCGAGCAAGGACTGATGTACTATGGCTTGTAAATTCTTAGTTTTTTACCTTTTTGTCCTTAATTGACTGGGATTTTAGGTTCTGCAATGTAATTATATATCTCTTCTTTTATTCCAGTTAAAGTCACAACTGTTTTTCCTTTTGAAAATGTGGCTTACAGAGTATACACTAAGTTATAACCTATTTAGGTTACAAAACTAGAAAGTTCTTATTCTAATGATCAGTGCAGACAGAAGAACTCTTACTATTTCCTGCCCATGGCCCCCTGAAATATGACAATATGACATTTGTCAGAGTCCTCTAAGCAGAAAGTGCAACTATTGGAGTTTTTACATTGTAAAATTTGAGTGTTAAAAACTGAGTTTGATATTGTCCCTACTCTTGGAATTTAAGGAAGAAAAGTGCCCTTTTAGGGAAAATAATTCCTCGTAAATACCTGTAGAAAGAATTGTATTTTAAGATGTAGAAAGATGCTAATGATTCAAATTCTCTTTTTGTGACTTAGTGAGAGAGAATGGAAGTTCCAACATACCCAGCTAGCTTAGGCCTCAAACATTTTGTTCCTATGAGTTAGCTACCTTTTAGAACTGTCCTTTTCAATTTGCCTCTGTACTTGCTACTATTTCCTAATTGCCTTTTAAACATCTTTTTAATGCTCCCTTCCTCTCTGTCCACATTTCTTGCCTTATATAAATAAATTGCTGTGTATATCTATATCTATATCTATATCTATATCTATATCTATATCTATATCTATATCTATATCATCTATATCTATATCTATATCTATATCTATATCTATATCTATCTATATCATCTATATCTATATCTATATCATCTATCTATATCTATCATCTATATCTATCATCTATATCTATATATCTTTAACCCCCCAGTCTTTGATAAATGATGCTTTGACATAGTTTTATCTTCATTTGTTTCTATAAAAAATGGCTTTTAAATACAGGTGCAATATTCATCACTCTTGTGGTGGTTAAGAAATCCCATGGGTTTACATAATTTTGATGACCAGCACATTCCTTTTTTTAATGCTGTTGATCCACTTCCTGTAGACACTAAACATAACCTTTCCTACAGCCCAACATTTCCTTTTAAGCACAGATGCTTAAAACACATCTTTCTCTATTCACATAATTAATTCCATAGGCTCTTGTCTGAGTATTTATGTTCTAATTTCTTACTGTAACAATTTTTTTTTTAGTTCTACTGGATCTTTGTTCTTTAAACAAGGACACTCTGCCTCAGAATATGTGAAACGTACTGATCTGAAACCTCAGTTTCCAAGCAAAGGACTAATGGTGTATTTACCAAATTTTAAAATTACAATAGCAAAGTTTTAACTGTGATGTAATTAGCTAAGCTGTATTAAAGATATTTCAAGTAATGTTGTGACCCTCTGTGAAATATCTCTCGAGTACAACCTTGTGAATTACATTTGTT
Source organism: Phylloscopus collybita (assembly GCA_027886175.1). NCBI lineage: Eukaryota > Metazoa > Chordata > Aves > Passeriformes > Phylloscopidae > Phylloscopus > Phylloscopus collybita. Next base: position 8,218,092 of record JAJNNQ010000052.1, on the reverse strand, counting down.
TAGCAATACAGAATCTATTAGAGTTCTTCAGTCTTAGCAATAACAAACTGTATTTCCTTAATAAAATGAGTGATATCAATTGTTTACTACTTTAAAATATATTTTTTTCCTTGTTAGGAATTTCCAAGAGGAAATCAAGAGAAAGTAGTGTGGACAGAAGACCTAGGCAGGTGTGAAGAATATATAATGAAGATTCTTCACAGGCAAAAGGGGTGCTGATACTTCACTAAACTTGTGTTTCGTATCCTTCTATTTTGTACCTACATATTCAAATTTAGCTTCAATATTAAATAAATTTGTATGTTTAATTATACATTCAAAATCAAGGTAATGTTCCATGGCATTTCTCTGGTGAAAAAGTAGTAACTTTACTACAGTAGCTTTACTAAAGGCCATACATGACACCAAATGCTTTTAAAATGGTCCTTGATACGCTATTGATCTGTATCAAGATTTTCAGTCAGTAAAAACATCTAAGTTATTACATATCAGTGTGCATGCTTCAAATACAATATCAGAACTAAAGAACTCTCTGAAACATTAATAGAAAAATTATGACTGATTTTGATCTTCAAACTTCCAGAAGTAATCCAAAAGGAGCAACAAGCAATCAGCTCATCTTGTACTGATAGAGCTCTTAAGTCACCTCCCTGAGTAAGTACTCTCACTACTTCTTCCAAACACCTTCAACAGTGCAGAGGGAAGAATACCAGCTAGGGAAAATTAATGAGGCATACACACTTGATAAAAACCTGGGACAAATTAACAAGCAGGTATTTTTTCAAGTCTTTAGAAAGGCTTCAATGGCAGAGGAGGGAACTGAGTTCTTTACTGAATAAACAGTGAGACATGATAAAAGACTTCAGATATCGGTGTAGATAAAAACTGAAATAGACATTCAGTGGGAAGGTCAAGAGAAAGATATTCTGTTTGGAACTTCAGTCTGGAAATCACTGCTTTCTAATTTATCTGAGCCAACTTTTAAATGCCACATTACAAAACAATCTTATTCCTTTTTGTTGTAACTGAAGGGAACATCTTACATAGTTTTTTGGGTGGGTTTTTTGTTTTGTTTTGTTTTGTTTTGGTTTGGTTTGGTTTGGTTTGGTTTGGTTTGTTTGTTTGTTTGTTTGTTGGTTGGTTGGTTGGTTGGTTTGGTTTGGTTTGGGTATTTTTTTATTTCTATGAAAGTTGTCTGCAAAAACTGTCTTGAAAACTGGGTGTATATCTATTTCCTCTACATGGGAAAGTGACAAAACACTAAGGTTTTCAAATTTGCAATCTTCTATGTACTTTTTTAATCAGAGGAGATGGTATGACTTGTGGTGACCAAAATGGCTTATGAGGAAGATTAAAGAGATTGTAAACACCCAAATCATTTATGATACTTGCAATTAAATTGTTCCAGCATCACAAAAGATCATTAAACCTTTGGGACAAAAATAAACGCTCTTTCTAGACATGGCATGTGGAATCTGGATTCTCATTCTCTTTATCCACTCCTCTTGACATTTAGTTTTTCTGATGCCTCAAGTGTAGGACTTCATGCTGAAATTAATAGTAAAAATATGGTCCTGGGAATCTTCTATTTCACCTTACATCCTGGATTTTGTTCCTGGGTATAACCTAATCTCAGGACACACAAAGCTCCAAAAGACATGTGACAACTAGAGCAAAGTAAAGAGAGGCAGAATATTTTCCTCCAATAACCTTCTTAGCTGTTGGAAACAGCAGTAAGTAGGGCTGACCACAGCTGGCAGGGAGGATTGAAAGCAGAGGTGGGGTCAGGAATGGCCAAGTACATTTGGGATAGGGGATCCAGTGGAACACAAAATACTACAAAGCCTAGAGACAAGCAACAAGCTTGTCTACACACTCTGAATTTCTCAGTCAACCTGCAGGATTATTAAAATGTCAAATGGAAATTCTTCATCTATTATGTAATCAGGCTCCTATGCTTTTTGTCAGGTTTCTGTAGAAGATGTAATTGATCAAGCCAACTATCTTTGAATTGGAAAGAGCATATTTATGTTCACTTTTCTGTAACTCCACTCCAGATTTGAAATAGTTTCTTTTCTTGACTTCCAACAAAATCCATCCCACTTTTATTAGGGAAGATCCTTCATTTGCAGAATAGAACAATTCACATAAGAAGTGAATGGAAGCTTTTATAATAATAGTAAAAGGCCATATGTAAACAAGCTAGAGAATATTAAAAGAATAAAGAACATTTATATTATTTATAAATATTTTAAAAAATGTGTCCTTATTATAAATCTGGACATATGTATCTGTACACATTAAGAATATGGAAGTATATTTGAGGAAATCTGTTAAAAATTTATTGCTATCGTGACAGCCGTATCTGATCCTCTAAAATTCTCTTCTTCCTTTTTAATGAAGAGCATGTAGGGTGGGAAGGATAATATGAAAGAAGGAATAAAAGGAAGTCATCATTCTAATGAGACGACATGAGATAAAACTTCTTTTTTCTTTTGCAGGAGACACTGACCACATGTAAAGGGCCACTGTGACCTTTCATTGATTCACTTCCGAATATTCACTTCATTTAAAGAGATCTCTCCTAAGACTACAGACCACATAAAACATGTCTTGCACAGCCTGTCTACAACCCCTTCCGTCTGTAATCAACACATCAACCCTTTTGAAGGCAGGTTTTACAACCACCAAATAAGGACTAAGCCTCACAAAGGAAATTAAAAAGATTCCTTAATGCTGACTGCATAGTTGCCAGAAAAATTCCTCCTTATAAATCCTGCAAACTTGCAATAGCAAATGCTTGCAAACATTATAAAACACTAATTTCAGAGAAGCAAATACAAATCTGCCAATCTTTTGACAAGATTGCACTGTGAAGATTTTTTTTGTTTATTTTCTGCTTCTATGAAGCATTAGTCTTCAACTGTTATTTTGACAGTTTCTGAAAGATTTCCTTTGTTTCCTAGGATTAAGTGAAAAACATGAAATGTTTGTCCAGGCTTTGTATTCATTATAATTTTTAAAAATATCTTCCATGAAAGAGTGTCTGCACACATAATGTGACAATTACATTTTTTTTCCCTCTCCTGTTTCTATTTTCATGTTTTCTGCATGAAGAAAGAACTTTCCAAGTAAATATTCTACAAGATAGATTTTTTTTCCTCCAGAATAAAACAAACAACAAAAAAAGGTTTTATTGAATGCAAAATTATTGTAGTCGATTCATTTTACTACCATAAATATAACAAAATAGATGCAGAGAGGAAACATTTCCCTTCCCTGTTGGAAAGAATTGCTGATGGGCGAAGAGGTCCTAAAAATGTATTAAAGAATTATTTCAAGTAAAAAACCAGAAGAATACCTGTGTAACGCTGTGGAAATATTGCACATTTTCCATTGACTGTTTTCTTCCAAAATGTAACTGAAGAAATCTACATCCACCACAGGCCCCCAGCTTCCAGATCAACTCTTAGAATGAACAAAATGCAATTTTATAAGCATTTGTATCAGGAATAAAACAAACCTTTAAACTAAACGTGATGCATAATGTTGACATAACAAATGTGGACACTAATTAAAGAGCAGCAGAATCCAGCAGAGAAGTTTGCCCTCCATCTGCTTGACCTGAGGTAATAACAACGTTCATTTAACTAGAGCTGACAGATTTTCTTGTGTTAGTCTTGAATCACTGAAGTTGCCACCCTCAGTATGAATAACAATAACCATATGTGTGACATCATAAAAAACAGGCAAGCCACGGTTAACTACCCCTTGAGTTTGCTGTCTTCTCCTTGTTTTTCTTCCCTGATACTAAGGTTCATGCATGCACATCAGGTGCAGGCTTGGATTCTGAATCCTTCATACATACACACACAAGCCTTTTAAAATACTCCTATGTCTTCAGATTTGGAGTGGTGCTGTGTCAAAACCTAGATGCTTTTACAGTGTCAGTCAAAAGCAAGTTGCTCAAACTGTGCTATAAATTCTTCAGCCAATTAATAGATAACATTTATGTCCTTATCACCCTTTTAGTTCTAGAAGCAGATAAAAAATAACTCACTAAGAAAAACAGTTCTATTGGGTGAAGAAGTTCCAGTAGACTTCAGCTTTATTAAATCAGAAACCAAGGAAACCTTTAGTATAAAAGACTTTCATTAGAATTTCCCTTGGGAATATATGTCTCTATTTTCTCTTAACCTGTTAAGTTCTTCATATTATTGCTGGATTTTTTTTTTCAGATGACTCAACAGTCACTGCAACAACCTGATGAACTCCCTATCTGTTTGAGAAAAAACAAAACCAAAAACAAATAAAAAAACAAATAAAAAAACCCACACCAAAAAAACAACAACCAACCAACCAACCAACCAACCAAACAAACAAACAAACAAAACCCACAAACAAAACCAAAACCACACCAAAAAAACCCCCTCAAAAACCTTTGAGATAGTTTAAATGTATCCTCTACCCCTCTCTAGAGTACCTTATGGTCACCCCTCAGAAATAAATTAAAAACAGTGTATAAATCTTGAAATGTTTATGTTCAAAGGCTGTTCATAACATTTAATGACAAAGCCATAATTTCAGCAACATGCACACCCTAGTGTTTCACTATTGATTTTTAAGCCTGGACAAATCCACAGTAGGCATGAGACAAAAATGGGAGCTAATTATAATTTAATCAAATCATAAAAGAATTATCAGGATTCATTTCTGTGGCTAAACTTAGTCTGCAAAGAAAAGCTTAGTAGTATCATCAGCCATGTTGCAACATTTGATGGTATGATAAGACCAAGAGGCCTCCAACAAATGACAAATTAGTTAACAATCTAAACATGCAATAACCAAGTTGAACTCAACCATCCAGTTTATTCGTCAAGTCTTCAAACTATCAGAAATAATTTTGTCCTCTGCCTCATTATGGACCCAATGTTATGTGATTTTCACCAGAAAATTAAAGGTTGTTTATTTTGTTATACTGCAATATGAAAAATTCCTTCACTAGAAGAGGAATGTAGGTAGTTTAAAAGTTAAAAGAAAAGGAAGGGAAAAAATTCATTGCTATTTGGAGGGGGTTTGTGCATTTTTTTTTTACTTGGAATTGTTTGTTCACAGCAATAAATAACAGTCCTTTAAACTATCTAGGTTGGTCAAATCCTTTTGTTGACCCACATGACAAGAGAGCAGCCTCTCAAGTTCAAAATCATAAATCCAAAGATTCTAAACATGGAGCATGTCTAAAAAAAATCATAAGAATGGCTTGAATTCAAACAAACCCTTTTACAAATGTAGATTGGATGTCAGTGCCCCTTTGATGAGGGCAAAGGAATATCACATAAGATTTCTTAAAGTATAGATTTTATATTTCCACCTTCTCTCCTTTCCATTCTAAAGCAGAAATTATGTTCAAATCAGAGCATGCATAGACCTCAACCTCAACAGGTAGCAACAACAAATTATATAGTTGGGTAACTGGACTTGTGATTCCTGGACCACTGAGGACTCCAAACTGAGCTGCAGTGTTGTATGAAAGCATCACAAAAAGTTTTTACTGTCTTATTTAAGAAGGAAACAACATCATTGTTGTGTTCTGTAATAAAAACATATTCTTTTTTATGTAATACGAAATTCTCCTTTTTGTTTCATTTTTTAAGATTTTCATGTTGCCCTTGAACAGTTGTTTCTATTCAATGCTTCAGTTTCCTCTCCCTAATGTTTCTATTTCAGATTTTTCTGTTGGGACAGGAAAACAAGAACAAAATGTGCAAACGGATAATTTTAATCCTTTTTTGTTAAAATCATCATTCAGTATTCTTTACTCTTCCTGAAAACTTATTCACAATCCAAGCCCTTAATTTTTTTTTTTTTTTAAATAGTCTAAATTATTAAGTCTTCAGAAACCTCCTTGGAAGCAAAAATGAAATAATATCCCATATCTGCATGTTTTGGTACATTACATAGGAAATTAAAACATTCATTTTGTTGCTGGAATTGACTGATGAACAGACTGCATTTTTCTTGGTCTGGAACTCTGATGTCAATATGAGTTAAAATATTCTCTCTGTCTCCCTGATCACTGCTGCTTCTGCCTATCTCCTTATAAAGATTATGCTTATGCTTAGTAAATGAAGAAAGGAATTAGTGATGCTCCTCTCATTTCCTGTCTTCCCACAGATGGTGATAAATTCAAATTCAGACTCCATTAAACCTGAGAAGAGAAACCCAGCAGGTGGCTACACTAATGGAAAATCCCAGCCTTGGAATAATGGGAATTGCAACCGACAGCTCTTCTATACCACAAAAAAGATGATGTATTCCTATTGACAGTGTTGCATTTGAGTCCAGAAGGCTGATCTGATAGTTCAGGCTGGGCACAAGGGAAGCAGAAAGCCCCATGGGTATTTTTTCTTGGCTACACCACTGTAATTTTTGTCATCTGAACCTCCTATTACAATTCATTGTAAAAATTTCATGTAAGTTGGAGAGAGAGGAGAAAAAAAAAAATCCCAAGCTTCTGCATTTTGGCCTACAGGCATACATTTGTTCTTTTTTCTTGGTTTAAAGGACAAATAAAGGTTGACACACAACAGCATTTCCAGCCGCTTCTGTATTTTTACTGCTGACATTCTTAGCCCAAGTGCTTTTAGTATTTCCAGACATGCCCATCTAAGAGAGTTTTTGTTAAAAAGATTGCCCTGAAGGTGCAATGCCTGATGTTCAGCTAAAATCTGTGAAGGAATACTGTATTTATGGTTCTTTTCTCCTCTAGATTTTTCCCCCTTCATTTAGATCCAGTGACTATGTCAGCCACAGCTCTATGAAACTCACTTGGGAAAGGGATTGGACAGACCTATAGACTGAACATAAAATTTAAGCTGTATTTCAGAAGATAAGGAGAATTTTTTAATGCCTTGTCAGCAATTTTAATCTGCAATGCATTTTGGTCCTTTATCTTACTATATACAGTTTTCCCAAGCTTTTATACACTGAGTTAATAAAATGGAGGAATTGCCAACCAAAGAAAAATGTAAAGTGTCTGCACTTTTGCATTATTGATCACAAGTTTATTTGTGCTACACTTATTTGTTCACAGAACTCAGATTTGTATCAACTCAAGAAATGCATAGTAACCATTGAAGAAGGTCATAGAACTAATGCCTCTGGCCTAAAGTATTCTAAATCTAAATTATTCTAAAAATTAATCTGAGTACTGTTTAAGGGTAAACTCAAAATACTCTACTGTATACCTCTCTTGCAAATTAATAATTTCTGCAATAGACTACTTGGAGTTTTTTGCTTGTTGTTTATGAAATATATAATTTGCACAAAATGTACTGTCAACATACAGAATTTAGAAATGACATAGCCCATTCCAAGAAGCCCATTTCTCTATACTAGTATTTTTAAAACAGTTTCTTTTTTCCTGCTCTTAGCAGTTTTTAAAATTTTCACTGTTTGTCAATATAAAAAGCAAGGAAAAAATCCTTTTTTCCTGTTTTCTTTTGTTTTATTTTGTCTTTCAATTTTTTTGCCTTACATAGCTTCTCCTTGTTAAAAAATCTCTTCTTATATTTTTACGACTTCTTTTGTCTAAATATTTCCCTCATTTTTTTCTAAATTCAAATCCAACTAGTATATTGTCCTAGAAGTAGGACAATACTAAAACTGAAGTATTTTTTCATTGCTTAGAAACCCTTTAAATGGGATTGTTTTCTTATCAAAACTACTAAATGTCCATATCTTTATATCTAACTGTAATGCTCAAGGCTTGTCATTCTCATTATGTATATTTTTTTCTACTTTATTGTTGTTCATTTCATTATCTTTTAGTGACTAAAAACACTAATTGTCATGATAGTGACTTCTAGGTGAAAATTTCCTTCAGATCTTCATTTCCTAGTTCATATTGTGTCAATATTTCTTCCTTGACATTTACTTACATATCATTCCCAACATTTACATCAGAGTTTAACTCAGAAAAGATTTCAGTAAAATAAATAAAAAATTAATATGCTTAGTATATCAATATATCATAAAGCTTCATGCATGAGCCAATCATTGTCAATTCCTGCTCAGCATTCACCATTTCTACCCCATGTAAAGCCCAAATGCTGTGGTTAGGCAGAAATATTTCAGTCCTATGAAAATTAAACTTTTTGGAGTAAGAGAAGAATAGAAAGCTTTGACTCTGGAAATTACTAAGCTGATCTAGAATTTGTCCTCAGAACTATTGCCAGTATAACTGGAGGGTTTTCACAAAAAGTCCTTTTCATATTAAACCTTCTGAGGGTCCCAGTCCTGCAAAAGATTTGCTGTCAATCTGCTCTCTCATCCACACTCTGTGAACTTGTAAATATGCTGTAATAGTTCTTTGCCATTTTAGCATAATTCTTATACCCAAAGAACCTTTTTGACTTAGAAACAGAACTTTATTTCAAGGTTGGATAATTCTAACATCACCCAATTCTCAGTACATCATCTCACAAAGGAATATACTCTTAAATAGAGACACCACTTCTTTCCTCAAAATTCTTGTTTAACATCATAAATAGAAACATATATGCCTAATGAAACTTAGGATGGAGACACTGATGCAATCTCTTTCTGTACCTACCAGTAGTAGAATGTTTAAAAGTTCATTACACAGTGTAGTCACTGAATTGCAAGGAAGAGGCAATGCTCTGGGTTTGCAGATAAACAGCTCCTAAATCTCTCAGGATATAAATGAGTCTGGAACTAGAGCAGAGGACAGAACTCTTTCATTTTTGTAACCCTGAATGGAGGAAACATTTTTTGTAATCCTAAATGGAGGAGGACATTGTGCATAACTGAGAATATATCTTCCATATATTTTTTCTGTTCTTATTTATACAAGGTTTAAAATGTTGAAGCAAAGTGTTGAAGATAAATCAAACAGCAATGTTTGTGTTCTGGTGTGAATATCTTATCAAAGCAGCAATCTTTCATATTCTCATATTAGTGATATATCCTATTATGATGACAGGCTATGTCTTGGCTTACACAAAGTATCGTCTGATAAATAGATTTAATGCATAAATGTCTGTTGGGAACAGGCAACAGCAAAATAGGGACAGATGTTTGGCTCTCTTTGGAACTCATCAGCACAGTTCAACTGCTTTAGTTGTCAGATTGGTTCTGCCCTCAGTCCAGATACAAAGATCAGTATTTTGATACTAACAAGTGCTAAGTGAAAAATGTGTAGCAGCTAATACACTCAAGAAAATTTAGCCTTCTGTTCATAGAATATTTCTGAGTAGATCATACTTTTGCTCATTTCATTGAAAAAATATGTTCAATTCACTTTGGAAATAGGCCATTATGTGAATTAATTAAATGTGCAGAATTAAAAATGCTTGCTTTTTTGGGGGGTGTCAAAACAGAGGAGGTGGGTGGTGAGGTCATAGTTGCCAAAATGCAAGCATTTTTTATGTGTAGGGGATAGGCCTGCAGTCTGTGCAGTTATGTAACCATTTCAAGTTTTTTTTATATATGGTGCTTTGGAGGAAAGAGCTTATTACATGGTGTGAGGTGAGAAGGAAAGAAGACAATCCGACTTTGTTGCTTTTCTCCAATGTAAGAAGAAAAGTCCTTCCTCCAGAGGTACAGGCACACAGCTTCCACTTTCTGAGTCTCCTGGGAATCCTTATGGTGCCCTTTCTCATATGCCTCATTCTGCCTTTGGGAAAATTGTGGGTTTAAATGAGGTTATACAAAAATTCTCAGTTGTCACTGACTTTTTAAAATTTTTATTTCCTAGAAATTGGAAGGATCTTGGGTCATCAGGTTCGTTCTCCTGCAAGTGAAAGATTGCTTCCTACAGTTAGATTTCTTAAATTATTAATTGCTGGTAATTTATCTGATTAATTAGAACTTTTTACTTAAAATAAATAATTCAGATATTGTCATTATCTGACCAGCTTTGCAGGTGGCTATATAATATTCTGAAAATAGTGTGTAGATTATTCTGGAGAATTACCCAAATGTCCCAGGAAGATAAATACTTTCTGTGTTAAGTTTTGCAAAAACACATACAGGGAAACATAGTCCTTGACACAATATCTTTATAGTTCAATTAAAGACAAGTGATTAAACCACACAGTAGGAGAGAAGAAAAAACAGTGATAACAGTGTAATTTGTGAAACTTCAGAGTATTGCTGCATGTGTGCTCTACTTATTCTGATTTATGGGTATTTTAAACATGAGTTTCCTTTCCTATCACATTTATGTAAACATTCCTGTCTCTCTTGCTTGAAGCCTTTCTGACTTCTTAAAGTTATCATGTTATATGTTTTCATATGGAGAATTTGATAATCAAATCTTATGCAATCTTGAAAAAAATTTCAGTCCTTTCCCCTGAGTCTTCCTTGAACCAGGTATTTCTACTTGGTAGTGTGTTTTCAGGAAGCAAGTCATCAACTTTTGACCAGGAGATAACAAAGTCATGATTCAAAATCCTTTGAAACTAATTACTTCCCTTGTTTTGTATCAAATCCCAGGCTTTCATTCTGTAAAATTTCTAAGGGAACATATTTTTAAGCCAAATTTAACATTGACAAAAACCATTTCCTCCTGAGAGGATGTTGTGTGGAGCTTTGTTAACCCTTGGGTACAAAGGTTATTTTGACTTTAAGTAATGGTTTAAAACAAATGGTGGGGTGTGTGCTTTAGGATGAACTCTCAAGATTTTCTGAAGATCCTCTGCACCACTTTTACCATAAATCATTAGCTTCCCACTCCTGATGTCAGCGTACAGTAACAGCTCTTTAGAGCCTACCTCCACCTAACCTTAAAATAGATCATGCCTTCTGGCAAGGGACAGGAGCAAGAGTTTTACTAAAAGACTGTATTTAAGCACAATGGGTGAAGACCTGCTACAGTGTCACTGCTGAAGGGGAGGTGAGAATGTCACGAACATATTGAAGATCAGGGACAGCGAGTTTGATATAAATAGCCTTTGTGTTTTTGTTGAAGGGGAGGGATGTGCAGATTTCATGGAAAACTCCCCTTCCTTTACCCTTATCTTTATTATTGACTTCCACTTCAAAGTACAAATGCAGAAGAGGCAGAACAGCTGGCCTGTTCAGCTGGAAGAAAAAATAGAGAAATATGAAACATTCACGTTTGACAGTAGTGTGAATGGAAACCATGGGGGAAAAAAAGGCCTTTTGTCCAGCAATAGCAATATTTTGCTCTTGCTATGGGGTCAACAGTGTAGTCAAAAAAATCCCCAAACTCTTGGTGTACACTCCCTAGCTTTCTTCAGAGGTAAACAGAGAAATTATACTGTTTTATAATATCTCTTAAAGGCGTTTTTAATTGTGTGAGCCACTAACATGCCAGGAAAGAAAATAAAGATAGAATATCTAAATATGAAATGAGAATGTACAAAATTTTACATATTCTGAATTTAGAAAGCACATTGCAAAGAAAGAAGGGCAGTAGTGTATGCATTCCTACATCACAGAAGCTAACCTGAGATCCCCAATGTTCAGAAAGAGCAGAAGCCACCCCAATGATGCCTGTTGCATAAAAGAGCAATTTGCAGTTTAAAAAAATGAGGCGAAATACATGAATATTAAATCTAGAACTGATTATTGTTTCTGAACTGAACACCATTATTTTGGATGAATGTATAGACTAATCAGTAGTTTTATTTTTATTTTTTTTTTTGGTAACATTTCCAGAATTTTGTTGTGTCTTAGTTATATTAGCTTAAATAAACTGTCTGCTACTCTTTGTTCTACTTCATGTTTTCTGTTTTATTTTTTTCAATTCTACAAACAAGTGTTCCCTTGCTCTCTCTCATCCTTAGTAGTCCTAGATTTTATTTTTACCCTCCTCTTTGAAAGTTATAAGATTTATAGATCAGTTCTCTATGACAGATTCCAGGAAACTAAATTTATATGCTTATTCTTTAAATTAATTTGTTTCATTTTAGAGATCTAACAGAAATTTAGCTCCCAAGTAACTTACTTACGTGGAGGAGTACTCTGAGAGAGAGAAGATCTAGAAAAAGACCTTGAGACAGCTCCAGAAAAGGTCTTCCATGTTGGCGTTGGTGTTGATATTCTCAATGGAGAAAATGCAGCAAGCAAAGCAGTCTGATAATGGTGCCCTCCATGTCCCAATGTTTATAAAGAGGTGAAGCATTTTTGGATTAATATAAGCTATTTAAATGTCAGGATGCCTCTGCCTAACTCTGCTAAGCCTGTCTAAAAATAGATTGTAAAAGAAGATAAAGCAATATGTAGATTGTCATACATTTTTGTCCTCAGTTTCTTTATGGGTTTAACATCAATAAATAATTATGACTGAAGCCCTTGTGGTAAAAACTGTTTCACACTGATAAATCTCCAAGATCACACAACAAGAATAAATAAAACAAACTGTATATTTTTATATATTATCAGATTTACTCAGATACACACAGTATATAAGGTTTTGAACTAGGAGGAACAGATGTAGCCACTTGCTTTCCCAGTATGATTTTATCAGGGCCTACATTGTTACAGTGTTAGAATAGTCATAAAAAATAGCACTTTCTTAAAGTAGATCATCAACTCTGCCACACTATGTGATTGTAATATTTACAGTCTGTAGCAAAGAAAGCACTGTGTTGTAATTAATTTTTCTTTAATATTCTCCTTTTTCAGTGCACCTATATTATTTTACTTGTGAAAAACAGATTAGGATTTTCTTAAGTGTCAGCTGAATTGTGCACTGGAAGTCAAAATGAGCTGGGCACATAAGCAGCAGTAGCTGCTTTAGGAAAGTGTACCCTAAATGTTTTTGCCTATGTCAAATGCTAAATTTATCTCCATTGAGAACAAGGTTAATGGGAAGTTGTCTGTTTAAATAAAACAGCTTTTTTTTTTTTTTTTTTTTTTTTTTTTAATTAGTCAAGCATAACCATGTCCTAATTTCATGTATACATTTTTGTTTTGACAAGAATTCTACGGAATTAAATTTTTGCTTCTTAAAATATGTGTCTTTGGCTTAAACTACACAAACTATTAGAACAATCAGTAGAGAAATAAGATTTTAAAAATGAAGCAAGACCATGTTTCAGACTAAAGTCTCTGATTATAATAACAGCAATATTCTTCTGGCTCATTAACAAAAGGAAAAGGAAAATCTTCAGTAGGGGAAGGAAAAAGGCCTTGCAGTACTCCAATAACATTCAGTTCTATATACTTTATTTTCATCATTTTTACTGTGTCTTGGAAGTATTTTCTCTAAAAAAAGTATTTCTGATTATTTTCTTCAAAAATAACTCCTTTCTATCCAGAAGGAGCTTTATGTGAAAAATAATTGGAATAGATAAGGGGGATTACAGGGTACTAAAGGATCCTGTGTCAATACTCATATTGATGAAAGAAGTGTCTTTCTCATCAGGTCTGCTTGATGTGTACTCCTTTTGCCCTCAGCAAGAGTCAGAGTACAGCCAAGGACCACAGCTGTACAAAACACTACAAAATCACCTTCACCTTCAGTGCAGGCTGCCCAGGGACACCTTCCAATGCAGTAACTTGCGGTGTGGTCTCCTTTTCTTTATCAGGCTACTCTACTTAGGTGTCAGAAGCTGCAGAAATTATGATTAAACACCCACCCACCCACCTGGGGAAAAAAAAAATCAAAAAAACAGATTAACAGGGGTATCTGTAAAGGAAAGGAGGACAGAGATGGTGCCATGATAAATAGTCAGTTTGACCACAAGAACTTGGCCCATATATTAATTATGTACTCATAGCTTATAGATCACATAAGATCAAATATGAGACTTTGCAAAAATCTCTCACTGGTCATTAGATCCTCCTTGCACTGTTCATGTTTTTTTTTTTGTTTTTTTTTCTTGTGGCACTAATACTTTCAGTGCTAAGAACTTATATATAGCTCTTATGAAATGACAGTATTGGAACCCCATTGAATATGATTGGATCAGAACATCTCTGGGCAGCTTGCAAATACCCTTTCAGTTCACATTAGTATATTTCCAGTCTGAATTTTCTTTTAATTTTAAAAAAGGACTTTTAAAAAGAACAAAAAGAAAGTTCGATGTTTCCTAAAGCAACATTCAAAGCAATTAAATGAAACCTTTTTAACAGCATGATATTTTTCATTTTCACTATCACCTCCTTAGCCTTAAGTAAAAACCAAAAGAGACCTTTGAAAAATGATGATTTTTTATATTTAATAAGTGATCTTTTCATGTTTCTGCTGTTGTATGCTTTTGAGCTATCTAACAACTATGGATATATAGCCGGCAGAAGGGCAAACTTGTCTCATATCCTGTGAAGAGGTGACTACCTGAAGTGTGGGTATGAAAGAAAGTATAAGAATTCTCTGAAAGGTTTTACTACAGAGAATACAGGGCTGAGACCTTCATCTAACCCTGGATGCACATTATTCTTAATAATGCATATCCGCACATTTTTTTGCAGGCTCTAAGTAGTGAGCTTACTAAAATTGACAGTATTTTACAGGAACAGAAAAAAAAAATCATGCTTCCTGTATCATACACAGTTCTTTAATTTGTGACATATCACTTTTATCTCTTCTTCCTTTAACACCAGATTTGGTTTAATTAAATTTATGTCAAATGAACACATGAAATGAAAGGAAAATCAGAAAGCCTGCAGTTGCCCATTAGTGAGTCAGTGACTGCACAGTGAAAGGCTTTTGAAGCCTGGCTTACTGCCAGAACAAGCTTGCAATGATGCTCAGAGACACCCATGATGCTTTGAAGGAAAGAACTTAGCTGACCTGAACCTGTTCAGTGGAGTCAGTCCAAATCCTCATGGGCTGGATGTAAAATCTATAATAAGCCTTCTGTCTTCAACTATTTACCTGTCAAGTGAAAAGAGAAAACTACAATACGTGCACATAATTAATTAGAATAAATCATTCTTTGTTTAGTACATGTTTTAAAAAATCACCATATTCGAATAATTTTTTTAACCCAGTAGCAATTTTTTGCTTCCTTTTTCTAAAGTGGATCTACAAGTCTTTAAAATATGAAATATCAGTCTCCTACTTCCCGTGCAGTGGAAGTAATGTGTGTTGATCATGAGTGTGTCTGTCAGAACGTGGCCCTCTGGGATCCTGAATCTTTGCCAGATTTGAACCATGGATCATGTGAAGTGAAGCAGGACACGACTAATGTACTTCATGGGCTGAAGACAGTCAGCACTTTTCAGATGGGACACTGATGGCACAACGTAGCTGCCATCAGAGAATAACTGGCTGACACAGCCTGAAGAGACTGCTAAGAAGGGGCAGACTCCTAGTTCTATGTCTTAACAATAATGTCAGTCTTTAGGAAGAAAATATTGTGAAGCATGGTAGGCTACAACTCTATTCTGTATGAATTTGAGGTATAGTCCACAGTGAAAATGGTTTGCATGGTCAACTTAATCCACTACCAAGTGTACGAGAAGCAAGCTCATGTCAGAATAAAAGCCCCTGTATCAACAGCTGAGTTGAATACCTACTGAGAATTATGTATTTTATATTCCCTTTCCAAGCTCCTTCTCTTATAAACGAGGGCATATAAACAGGCTATGTGAGTTTAGACTATTTATTTAAATGTAATTATCTTCATGCTAGGCAACTTTCAGATATCTATTACACATTATTTACACAATAGAATATAATGTTTAGTGGTAATTTGATGGAATTAGTTGTCAGCAAGTAGTGAGACAAAGGACTCTCACAAGAATTATTTTTTTACTGAGAGTCTGCATCCAGTTTGGCAGCTGCGAACTCTTGATCCATTGCTCACAGTTGTAAGATAATAAATAAACTCCTGGAGTTTCAGCACCTCAAAACATCAATATTTGGTCAATTTATCTCAATCTGAATTTTAGATTACTATAGCAGAATAAGGCAATATGTATTCATCTCCTATTATTTTAAAATTAGGTTGTTTCTTTTTTAATTCTCCAGACAGAAGGTTATAAAAGCATCCTTCATTATTAGGAAATAATAGCAGTTACAAGAAAGCACAGCTAATCACATTACACTGATTTCAAAACCCTTCAGAACGGTGATATTTCTTTACACTTTATTTGTTAACACCTTGTGACTTGCAGTAAGGTCAGAGCCCATTATTTTAGTGAGTCTGACTCAGTGAGTCATACACCTTGAGATGACATAGAGCTGCTGATCTCCAAACCAGTGCCTGCGTTCTGGCAGGTCTATGAATCAGTGCTGGATCTGGAATAAGACAAAATCTAATAAACACACACGTTTCAAATGAAAATCTGAATACTTTTTGGAACTAGCAAATTTAGAATACTTATACCTGCTGGAAAGATGAAAAAATTATTATTTATAGTTTAGGAATTAAGTAGGTCACACAAATATCAGATTCTTTGGTTTTGGAGCACCAATATGTCATTGTTATGTGGTAGCCTAAATTCAGATCATGAGGTTTGTTAGCTTTCCTTTCAACAGAGTCCTTGCAGCACCATATCTGTTACCTGACAGTAAGACATGCTTTGTGTGTCCCCCCCTGTTTTACTCTTTTGAACCATAAATATGAATAATATCTGGCATAATTTACTATATTTCCTTAACCTCTGACCATCCATACTGTTTTGGTTTTGGGGGATTATAAAGTTTAAAGAATTTTCAGTTGTTACTTTTGACTGTAATATTTCTTTCTATGGAGATTCTATTTTGCTAAATTGGATTTTGTGTATAAAGAGAAGGTATTTTCAATATTATTTTCTATAAAATAAAACAACTGGGGAAAAAAAAAACCAACCCAACCCAAGAATCTAAAGGTGCTAATAACTGCAACAGTGAGCTTATGACTTACATGATATAATAGCTGTAATGCAAGGTTTCATGAAATGATGAAATGCATGTTAAAATGTTCTATCACTTGTATTTAGCTTGATCCTAAAGCCTTTGTCACTTGTCAGCATTCTAACTAATAAGATTTAAGAAATAGCTACAGTGTTTTCAAGGTCCTCAGATTTCAAGAAAAGGATGAGTTCAAAGGAAAAAACCCAAAATATGGAAGGTGTCAGAGGTTTGATGTCACCAGAATAAATGGGGTTTATTGTTTTTATATTAATGTGAACCTTCACTCTTTACAAGTACAGCTGCTGCTTGTGCTGAGAAAAACCCTGTCATAGTAATCCTTAAAAAAAGCATTTTTAAAAATGGAAGGTTTCACCAGAGAGAAGTTCTGGTGTGAATCAACTGTGGTTTATATCATAAGTGCTTGACATCAAGAGTGTGATAAAAATACTTTTGTCATGCGAAGTGTCAGTTTACATTTTACATATGCAACTTCTAATTTTGCTGCACAGATTTACATAACCACTTCAAAAGTAGTTTATTTCCTGTGGGAGTGGTCCAAACCTCAAAAAACAATACGCAAGAGAAGTTGCAGCAGAAGATAGAAGAAGGCAGTAGTAATAACAGGCTTTGCCACTGGCAAGAGGTGCTTTCTATTCCACTGACTAGTCTACCCATCAGGTAAAAAGTGTGGCCAAACTAATTGAAATTTGGGTTAATTCAGAGAAATGTTTGAAGTTCCTTCAAGAATTTTAGATTACAATTATTTTTTCTTACCAGATGTAAAATACAAGCATTTTTTATTATCTTCTAGACATGTTTCTGTTCTAGTCTAGGGTAAATGATAATTTTGTCAGTAAAATAGATTATTCGGGTTTTTTCAAATATTAATGAATTAGGACAGCACTTGAGAAAAAAAATTTTAAAAAAATCTACACTGTGAGGAAAAAGGATGGAACTACCCCTGTGATTCTTCGTAGATATTTTCAATAATATTGTAGTCTTTGGTCAGAAACTACTGATTTATTTTTATTCAGGTTTCCTTCTCACATTTTGTGTTTTTTAAATGGAAATATTCCCTAAAAGAAGTTCTAATGTCTTTCTGTATTTCATTATATTTAGCAATGTCACCTCCATAGTATGGATGACATTTCCAAGCTTGTTTACTAATTACCTTCAGAACCATCATCCTTCCTTTTGGAAAATTTTAAAAAATAATTAAATAGATAAATGAATACAGAGAATATAATATAGGGATGCAATTTGATTATAATTTCTGTGAAAAAGCCATATAAGTAGAAAAAAGGATATAAATCTCCATATCAAGAACAGTCTAGCCAGAGTATATCACCTGTCAGATGAAGGAAAAAGACCCTCCCTTATTTAAAATCCATCTCTTCCAAAAATGTCATGGATTTTCAGAGCTCACTGACATCTTGACTTGAGGAATTATCCAGATCTCACATGTTTTTCATTACGTAGCTACAGCTTTATTTTTTCCTTGGTGAATGATTTCTTTGCTAATTAATATTACAACAAAATAATTTCAGCAAACTGATAAATGCATGCAGTACATTATGGGTTAATTTTATTTTAATTTTTTAAAATAATTTTTTAATGGCATAACTTGTGCCATTGGGACTGCTACTTTTTAACAGCCTGGTTAGAATATTTTGATGAAAATCTGGATCAGAAAGCTACCTAATTCTATTCAATGCATCCTTGCAAGGCAAGAAATCTTACTGAAATTCAGATCAATTGGTGTCTCAAACCCTTTTAGACCTACACATTAATTTCCAGACCTATAACATATTTTAAAGGAAGAAATTTAATCTTTGCAAATCAACACAGACTGCTGTTAAAAATGCATTCACTGTTTAATATCCTGAATTAGAGAAAGGACCATTGCTACAAAAGACTGAATTCATATTTTTGATTATTAGAGTGAAATTTCTCATAAAATCTTTTAGTAAAGTCTAGTAAGTGAATCGAAGTTCTTTATAGTATTTGTTTTATTGGGATTTTTGTTTTGTTTTCAAATATATCATTTAAGGTACCAAGATTCATGAATTAGGATGAGAAAACCCACCAATTTTGCTGAAATTAAACCCTCTGCTTCATAATGTTATTTCTATGGCTTCCTACAGGAATTAAACAATGACATCATGTAATATTGGCATTCAAAATGTTTTCAGATACATTTTATGGATCAAGAGGCATCTTGATCTCAGGTTGTTGAAGCTTGTCTTCATAAATTCCCTACTTCCATTAAACGTTCTTTGTGATGGAATTACAAACTGAAATAAATATTATCTCCTTCAACAAATAATATTTTAAAGCTTCTGGTCAATTTCTAGTCTGAGCGTCACAGAAGTTACAGAGCTCTGGTCAGAGCTATTAGACCTTTACAGACGCTCTGTAACTATGTTTATACTCTTCACAGTGTTCCTGAAACAGCTGCTGCCTCGGTTTATAGCAACATTATGAAAGAAGCCTCTTTTAGTACGTGTTGTTCTTTAACACAGAGCTTTTGCAACAGAAGTACCTTACAAATACGAAATTTAGGGGGAGAGGGAAGAATCATAAGCTCTTTTTTTTTTTTTTTTTTTTTTTTTTTTGCAAAGCACCTAAAAGGCTGCTTAGTTTAGAAAATGCTGCTATCTGGGTTAGAAGAAGTAGTGAGTGATGTGTCTCCAGAGAGAAGGAGAGAGAGAAAGAGAGAGAGAAAGAGAGTGAGCGTTACATGCTGGTTAAGAACATGCAGTGAATTTATGTCTCTGCTTTTACATACATTATTTAATATCAATGAGATGAGGAAGATAAATCAGCCAATGTAATCACTTGAGAGTTTGCAACTCAGTTGTCATGTTTCAACTTACTGAATGTATAAGGAAAACGTAATAGTTTGTACTCTTTGTACTGAAAAATTGAACTTTATGCTTATGCATAGTTAAATGCCCGTAAATGCTGTTTTCTGTGGAGAACCCTTGACAACTTAAAAAAAAAAAAAAGAAAAAAGAAAAAAAAAGAAAAAATAATCTGAGGTAACTGAAGTGAGGGCAAAATTTTGTTTTTCTGTGCTGTTTTTGTCATCTGCTTCTATCTGGCATTCTATATGAACACATATTTTTGCATATATTTTATGTGTGAGCCTTGGCATTTTAGCCCTCTCCTGCAGAGGCCCCTTAGTACCATATGCTTCTGTTTTTCTGCATTGCATGATGTGATCTCTTCTGACTGTTACATGCACGTGAAAGGACAGTGGGCTATTGGGGGAGAAGAAACCATGCTCTGAGAGAGCACACGTCAGTTGCTTTTCAGTCATTTGGAGCTGATTGGATCTGACAAGTGTTGTAGCTACTCATCGTAATGGATGTCTCTGCTTTAGCAGAGGAGAGGTGAAAAGGATGTAATTCCCAGTGGAAGAAGGCAACATGAAGTATTATTTAATTACAGGCTAATAAAAAAATCCCTAGCAATCCCTTGTTGGTTTCCAGACTTGTATCTTCCTTTCTCTACAAGGTAACAATCAGGGCTTTTAATGCAGCGCTGACAGCTATGCCAGTTAGGAAAATAGCTTCTAAAAGACGTAATATGCTCATTCATTTCTTTTTTGAAGCACAAAAATCTGCATAATATGTAATCAATTCTTGAAATCTAGAAATCACTCACATTTTTGTCCTGTTTAAAAAACTCTTTCACTTAATGCTCAACTTGAAATAACATCTCCACATTAGACAGCAACTTTGTCTCAGATTCGAAGGTTGCTTACTTTTTTCTTCAGGAAAGCTTGATTACTTCTGCGACTGAATCCCTGCAATTTATTTTGATTCAGTTAAAAACACCTGGCTCAGTCCTCTGTGAATCTGAGATTCACAGGTTTTTTCTCATCAAGAAAAAAATGAAACTTTTATTTGTTATGTCTGCTTTGGAAAAAGGGAACTTGTGAGCTTCATTATACGATTTACATGTGTCTGGGTAGTAAATGACAGCAGCGCCCAAAGTGATCTTTGGGCTCAAACACTGCAAATACAATGAAGATTTTACACTCATAACTAAATGGGAATTAAAACCAAGATGTCATAATTTAGAGAAAATTGAAAAAAAGCCCAAATAAACAAGTAAATAATAAAATCCCCAAGACCTCAACAAAAAAATAAACAACATCCCTCCAATCCAAGCTAGTTACCACAGGTAAAGGCAGTGTAGTCTAAGTCTGGATCCTCACTTACCAAAATGATTTTCAGTCACACACAGACTTTCCTGTGCATTGCTGGGTTTAGACATTTTTATTGCTATGTTTTATTTTACCTTTAACAAGTCTAAGGTCAACAGGAGGTGTTCTACTAAACCTTGAGCTAACACATGAGTATCAAAATTATAGCGAAAAAACATAACCCTAAGATTTATCCTACATATAAAATTTTAGAAGTCTTACAATAAGATAAATAAATCAGAATATCTCTTATGGAACAAAAAAGAGAGAAAAGTCTCTTCCTATATAAATAGTCCTTTATTTCCCAAGCTGCTGCACAGGAAAATTTCTATATTGGAGTTTATTAAATGTCTTAATAAAAGTGACCAAATTCTCACCCTGTGTACAGTTTGTGAAAAATAAAACCCCAATGCCATACCATGGTTAATTACTGAGTTTGCACAATTTTCAGATACAATACTTCACAAAACATACAATATTCATCACATGCTTATGTACTCACTGATTTCAAAAAGAAATTGCATTTCATTTAACTAAAAAGACTGGGGTGTTTTAAAATAACTTTATTAACCCACTTTAAGCTGAGAGGGAAAAGTTCACCACTGGTTATCTCCCATGTAAAAGACCTGTACAACTTCATGGAGATCAAGTGTCATGCATCTCTTCTTGGAGTTACTCTGTGTGATATTTCCAGTTGTACAACTCATCATGCATTTTTTTACCACCAACATGAAATAGAGCCCAAGATAAATGGATATTTTACCTTTTAAATTCCAATTTACAGAAATAGATTTATGAACTAATTGCATGAATACTTTGCCATGTAATGCTTTTTTACTATTCTTCATTCATTTAATGATCCACATTTCTCTCCTTTATTTTGAAATTTTCAGAAGTAGAAAGCCTATCTCTATTCTTGTCTTTTTTTTTTTTTTTTTTTTTTTTTTTTTTTTTTTTTTTTTTTTTTTTTTTTTTTAAACTTCACACCTTTTTGGGCTGGCATAATGTCTTGCTGTATGGACCCCAAGGAGTGATACAGAGAGTGATCCATAAATATACTGTCAATTGGTACCAAATATTTAGTGTAAATGATTGGCCGCTGTGGAGAATCTCCCAAACACTTCTGCACCTGAAAATATTCCTTGAGAACATTCAAATCTGACACTAGTTTTATCACTTTTTCCCCCTAAATTAAAGTTGATTGATTATGTGAATGCCATTCTGAGTGTCCATTTCAAACAGAGGTAGCAAAAGAGGGGCATTTTGTATTAGAAAAACTGACCAGGAAGGTATATTGCTTGCATATTTGAAAACTGGGTTGAAGCTCCCTTTGAACTGAACCAATAGTCACAGAAGACAGAAGAACTCAGACTTTGTGTGATGCTTGTCTTGTGTCAAGACAAAAACACAAAGATGATCTATCAACAGCAAAAGAGAAAGGAAATAAGGGTAACCAAAAGAGAAAAGGCTGAACTTTGCACAGAAAAAAAAAAAAGAAGTTGAAAACAAAGTATTTGGAAAGAACAGGGTGTAATTCACATATACTTCCATGTTCTTGATTTCAACTCTGTGTTTCTGCTTTTAGGCAACATGTTCTGAGAGAGCATGAACAAAAGAGCGAGGAGAGGCTTGTTTCCTTTCAATGAAACAAATGTTCTTTTGAACATTAATGACAGCAACTTATTCCTCCTCAATCAGTATGAACAATAGCAGTGGCTAACTGGTTTTTAAGGCACTGAACATGGCTGGGAAATTTGGCCAAAACTGGGGGGAAAAAAAGAGGAGAAAATGAAAGAAGGAAAACTGCAAGTTCCTTGTCGTGCATAACATAGGGAAACAGCACACCTCATTGTCTGGAAGGCAGAACCACAATTCTAGGCCTGAAGTCACATCCCAGGGGACTCAGTGGCTCTCAGCTGGCATTTGGGGAAAACGGAAGGAAGAAGTGCAAGTGTATCAGCTTCCAATTTGTCGTGAAGTGATGTCCCTGAAGGTCAGTTCTGGAGGGAGGGATGTGAAAAATATTCCCTGCAGCTACAGCCCTAAATTGATATTGCTTATGTTTTCTTGGCTGCCAACTGTCTGGCAGATAATTTAAATATGCCTATGGCTGCTTTAGCCCTGAGGTACAGGCATGGCAGATGAGAATGGTTTGGCCAGGCTCCTCTGGGTGCATTGCCTTTGTCAAAGGAATTGCACCCTGCTTTTCCATGATAGTACATCTTCAGTGTCCTCTGCACACACCATACGGTGCTGCTTACATGGGAGGAAACATAAGGATGGACAGTATTTTGCACTTCTTCCTACCATTTTGGACAGATGGCAAGTGTTTATGCCTTTCCACGTGGCTGCACACTGGACAAGATGATCAAGACAGATGATTTATAATGGAGCTCACTGGAGATCAGATTCAGTCTACAGTGGCTTAATTTCACTGGAATGCCCATAAATTTGGGCTGTTCTTCATGGCTGGCTAACAGGATCCCTTTGAAACAAACAGCTTTGAGCCAGCCACCATGCAGCATATATAGATTACAGATGCACTTCTTATTGTGAGGTACTTTGAACATTTCAGAGCTGCTTACCTATATATAGAGTTAGAACTGTGTGTGGATTACTGCTGCTTTTCTTTTCCCTTTGCTGCCACTTGTCCAAATATATTAAACATATAATGCATTAGGCAGCAGGGCTTGACTGTATCAAGGAACAGGAGAAAAGGAGCACTGAGGACAGTGATGGGAGGGGAAAGGATCCTGTCTGCTCTGGAGAGAAAGCATGACATAAACCAAGCTTTTTCCAGAAAAGCTGGAATAATCAGCCTGGTATAATCTCTGAAAACCTTAGAAAGCATGCAATTGAAGGCTGAAAGCTCAAGCACAAATGGAGAAAAAAACCTTTGAGATTTACCAACTGCTTTTCTAAATCATGAAGCAGGGGGTCCTTTCCTCATTTGTGGGTCCACTCACAATCCAGACAAATCTGAAACCATTACAATGTATGGCAGTTGGTCAACAGTGTGGAAAAACCTCATTTACTGACTGGCCAGACAGTTTTAAAACCTTCAGATTTTTCTAAGTCTAGGTTATTAACTGTCTGACTGTAATCACATCTTCACCATAGGGAGCTTCAAAAGCTTTTCATTTGCATTGAATCAGTTGCCTTCCTCCCTGTCTTTTTCCCTCTGGAAATAAGCTTAAATAATTCAACAAAATGCACACATGGCTAGTGATTATTGAACCATTCTGAAACACTCAAGGCAAATAGACCATTGGGTAGCAGGAATTAAAACTTTCCTTGCAGTCATTGGGAGAAAGATGTATACATATATATGTATAATCCTTGTGTCTCTAGCAAGTGAATTTGTGTGTGTGTGTGCAGATGGATGCTTACAAATATCCCCTTCTCACAATGACCTTGTGACTTTCCAAAAAAAAGTTTTTGAAACAGTGTTCAGAGACTATGTCAGAGATGAGCCATGACAGTTCATGGTGAGTAGAGTGGGTAATTTTGAAGGTAACAAAAAATTCTTTCTTGTAGCACTGCATCTTTTCACCCTGACAGGGAATGACATTTTTAGGAGTTTGTGTGAAGACATCCTAGGATGCTGGTAATTAATTCTTTAAGTTATGTACACACACAATTGTATCTTTGTACCAATGTCACATATGGGAAAACACACACACACACACAAAAAAAGTTAAAGCCAATTCATGTGTTTAATTAATTATTAATTTTTAATTGTGTTTAATTAAATTATTTTCTTTAATGATCTTTATGGATAACATTATTTAGTTTATCAAATTGAACTTTTTAGAGCAAGGAAAAAAGTAGAAATAACAAGAAAACCTCAGCTCAAAACCGAAAAAGGCAGCTTTTCACTACATAAAAGTCATTTCTAGACTGAGTGTGTTACTCAGCCTTTGGTTTTTCTCCGTATCACTACAGGTTCTGTCCTTCCTTACTGCTCTGTAATGGGAAACATATGTAAGTGGCATCTATCTGTCAGTGGCTACTAGCCAACAAGCAAATAAATATAATTTTTAAATATCTCAAAAAATTAGTTTCTGTGATAATATCAACCTTTACAGTAGTTAATAGGAAAATGAGGAGAATGTCATAAGGCACCTGATAACAAAGTTTACATTTGCACCTATTTACAGCCTTTCATTTAGGAAAAGAGATACAAATACACAGTGACACAAAACTATCCCTGTGTTCTAAGCACAAATAGTACACTTGTTCCCTAGTTGCATGTCATTCTGACATCTGTTACATGAGCACATATATGGTGAAAACGGATCACAAATAATGTCCAGAAATACATCTCATGAGGTCAAATCTGGTTAGTAGCCCTTCATACCATGTTAAATAGAACAGAAATGTTAGATGCATAAATACTGAAATCCAGGCAAAACTTTGTGATGGTTTTATTACTTACTATATTTTATATGATTAGGTGAACATAAAGAGCAAAACCGGATCTCCCCCTTCTCAGCTTTATATACCAAAAGTTGCATTTTACTTTCTTAGTGGTCAAACCACCTGTCAATTAAAAAACTAACTTTTAGTAGGCTTGTTTTTTCTAACAAAATTTAAACTATGTTTACCCATAACAAACTTTTTGGCAAAATTCAGCTTCTCCTTTATGTAGAGAGACATATATATACGCCACTAATTATGCTGGTATCAAATATTTCAGTAAAGGTTTTTCCTATACTAGAGACTCAGAGACTTTAGTAATAGGCAGTGGGATCCACAGTGAATCCTCTCTTTTCTTCTTACTATTTAGGAAAACAGGAAAGAGCAATTAAAAGTGGGAAAGCCATGACCTAAGAATACTGCCCTCCAATCATTGCTTTTCTATATACATGTGCATTATCAATTGTGATATCAGAATCTGGAAAGCAAAATAGGCCTGGGAACCAAGATTGTTTTTTGCAGGTTAGTGTCTATTTTGTGTATTTAATTTTTTATAATATTTAGCTATGGCTACGAATATTAGCATATTATAATTGAAATAATAGGAAACTTTCTATCATGTCCCTTGTAACTTTAAAAAGTGTTGTACTCCTGGGCATGTTAAATTAATTGCTTGTCTATTTCTGTTGAACAATGCTGCTTGCTGACTACTAGAAATAAATCCTGTAATAATAATCTTCAAGCACCACTTATATTTGATTGATGTGTGGCATACATCCAAGATGCTTTCGCCTGAGTGTCTTCATGGGTGAGATTCTTTCATAAGAGTGGTTGCTCTGCAAAGCAGTTCAATGCAATGTGATTTTAAAATGCTTTTAAAGTGCATTTTACCAGCCTATTGAGGATCAGTCTAAAATAATTATCAATAGCCGGAACCTCACTATGGCTCCAGTAGAGCAAGGGAAAGGAAATTCAGGCAAGAAAAAGAGATATGACAGACTAACGACCCCGTGTTGCTGTGGTAAATAAAAATCACACTAATTTTAATGTCAAGATTCTATTTCATCACTGCTAGTTTGCTGCCTGGCCTTCCAGAGCTACCACTATCCTATGAAATGATGGTGGAATAGAATTCTTAATTTGCAGTTATTTTGTTTAAAATAATGAAAAACACTGTTACTCTACAGACATTTTTGAATTTTCGTTTTCCAGGTTTATAGTCTAAAGAAGGAATCACCCCAATATGTAGAATTATCCCTGCTGAATAAGAGAATGGAATAATAAAGAAAAAAAAGAATGACAGATTTATGCTCAAAATGTTGGCAAGTCTATATTAGCAGAAGTTAGGACATGGCAACAAGAATTTACTGTCACACTGAAAATAAAAATACAAACTCCAGGAGTGCCACCTCTTGCACTAGTTACTGTGCTGATATTCTGCTTGTCCTGTGAGAACTAGGTGAACCAAGTAAATTCAGGAGAGCTGATTTTGCAATTTTCTTCTGATAAAACTTTCTCCTTCATGTTTGTTGCAGTGTGCAGTGTTACTTTTTCCTCCTGTTATGACCTGCCTCTGAGGCAGGATAGCTCAGGTTCCTGTTAATACATCCCTGGGGTGAATTAGAGCAAAACAAAACTGAGTGACTGATGTATGTGTATGAGGCAGATTTATTTTAAAACAATTTAACTGCAGTGGAAAGAAGGCGTGTGGCCATTTTGGTTCCTTTCTGTAAGTGTGTAAATTGTCACATAGAAAATATGTAAGGAAAAGAAAGAGAGAGATGAAAATAAATAATGGAGAGGAAAGGTACCACAATCCATGGATCCAGCAACTTAATTGTTGCAATTTTAATGTCTCTGATCAGAGTAATGGTTGCAGTGCTCATTTACTGGATATTGGGACGCCCAAAAAAAAAAGTCTTTCAGGGTATGTACGTTCAAGTTAGCATGGAAATGCCTGGCTCCCTCCCAAGAGGGGCAATTCATGTCTGATGCAGCAATATGGGGCATGTAAAATCTACTGATGGAAAGTTTCCAGAAAAATTGGGGATCCTCAGTGCTCTATAACGTCCTCTAAGTGTATGCCCGCTGTTTGGCCCTGCTTATTGTAACTGAGCAGATGTGTCTTACCATGAAATCAAGAGAGTCAGCACTAAAAAAGCACTGCTCCACATGTGTGGGATCTGCTTCTTATTTTGGTCTTTCCCCTTTTTTTGGTCTGAAAACAGTTTGTTTAAGGTATAACTTTCCCAATTGTCCTGGATGCAATCGATCGCAGAGCAACCTAGACAATTTTCAGGTTGCCACACCTCCCAGGCATCATATCTAGTATCTCATTTCATCCCTACTCTGCCCCCAGACAATTTCTTTTGCCTGGTAAAATAGAAGGTCAGTGGAATGAGATTCAACTATTTGGCACAAGGACAAATTTCAGTCCTAAAACTGTTTGATATTTGCACTGAGTTTAGGACAAGTAAACTTCAAGATTGAGCTGACCTAAAGCCAGGAATACACTGGGTCCAAGGAGACATGGCTAGTGCATGCTCAGTGTGAGAGCACAGTTCTAGTGTTACCAAGTTCTAGTGTTACCTACTTCTAGTTACAAGTTCAGGTTCTACAGGCTGTTGTGAGCTATATCTCCTTTAGTTTTGATGAGGTTGTATAGATGTAGAAGTGGAATTTGGCTCCCATTGTTTATCTCATGAAGCTGTCTGCCAAAAGAAATGACTGAAACTGTATGTTATTAAAGACAATGCCCCAAAACTTCACACTAAGCTCTGTAAAAGTCCAAAGTTTTGAAGTACATAAAAAATTGATTAATTTCATCTCATCACTTTATATTTTTGTAATAATATGCTAGAAATAGAAGAACATTCTATTAAATTAAAAAATGAAAAAGGAAAGGATCTGAAATAGTTTTAAAGAGCCTCACCTGAACTTATGTTTGAATTCAAATGGCAACATACTAATATTCAATTTAGATTAGTCAGGAGTACATGGCCCCATTGTGAATTACTGGTTAATTTTTGCATTGCCTGTCAAGATTACGAAATGGAATTATACCTTGGGCAATGATAGCTGAAACTTTCCATTGCTAATAAGTAATGGAAGTTTTGAATCCCAACTCATTTTATCGTGGTGCTCCTATTATGCAGTCCCACAAATTTTTCTGCAATCATCAATTTGACACAGTACCTGTAACTTCGCTAAGATGTAAGAATAACATGTGTCTCTGCTCTAATATTGATGAGATGTGATTTCAGGAAGCAATATCAAGCCATTCACAAATACAATTTTCTGAGTCATACTCTTGCTGTTATAGGGCTCCAACCTCTGGTGATTAGACAATATTCAAAATTCAGGCATTTATCTAAGATACAAGTGTTTGGCCTCTGGAAACAAACAATGATATAAGAATCCTAACTCTGTTTTCCTCACCTGTCCAAATTCAAGGCCAACCTTCTGAAACCTGTAAGGTAGAAAGTAGTTCTAATTTCCAAGACTGTTAGTGAAAATAATTACTCATTTTCCAGGTGAAAGAATTGGAAGACAGCTTTCCACCTGGATTGTTTAGGCTTTCTATTTCATTCTCTGCTTATTCATACTCAGTTTGGGGGTTTGCTTTACACCATTTTAGCAAAGAAGGTTTTAATCAGATGATATGTTAGGCCCAGTTGATTAATTACTCTGTTTTTGAAGCAGGATTGTACAGGGGTTTAATGCTAAGAATCTTCTTCCCTAGTCCTATCTCCTGCCATCATCTGTCAGATTATGCTTCATTACTAGTCCATTCATTTTCCAGATTGCTCATACAAATAAGGAGCCCAGTTGTCAAAAAAAGTGCTTTTCATTTTTGCCAATTATGGAAAAAA
Source organism: Phylloscopus collybita (assembly GCA_027886175.1). Classification (NCBI taxonomy): domain Eukaryota; kingdom Metazoa; phylum Chordata; class Aves; order Passeriformes; family Phylloscopidae; genus Phylloscopus; species Phylloscopus collybita. The sequence continues at coordinate 8,188,754 of JAJNNQ010000052.1, read as the reverse complement.
GAATTAACAAAAGATGGTAATTTTGCATCCTCTATTTCATAGCACTAAGAGACAGCTCTTGCAATTCCCACTCAGAAACAATTCCATAGAGAACATAAATGAATATCTTGAGATTTGGTTAGTCCTTAGCAGTCTTAAAAAACTGTGTATGAAGAAAAGTGAGGATGGTGTTTTTTGGTGTTTGTTTTTGGTTTTGTTTTTGCTTTTTTAATTTGCCTGTTTTGTGGTTAAACATTGTCAGGTTAAGAGTTGCAGTATCTCATCCAGAAATGCAGAAGCTTTATTGTCACACATTTAAATAATGGTAACAGAATTATGTCAAAATTGTGAAGAAAATTCTACTTCCATTTGCCATAACAACTACAAAAAAATAAAAGAAATCACTAACCTTACTGAAAAAGGATAATTTATTAAAAGTCCTTATTTTAAATACTTGCAAATGTGTTCTGTTGTCTCTGTATTTTTTTCCTTTCTGGCCAATTTCTTCAGACATCTGCTGAGGGATGGTTATTATTATTGCAAGTATTTCCTGAAAGATGAAGGAGATGATGAAGAAGATGAAGTTCCAACTATTGTGAAGAGAATTGTTGATTTTTTTCTGTTTCTAGTACACAATAGTGTAATATTGTAAGTTAAAGAATCCACTTTACTATGATACATACAGAAATAGATGTGTTTTCCTTCCGTTAGTTGTCTGTTTGACTGCCTGTTTTCCAGCAGTGCACTTCTTGATATGAGGAATAATGCTGATGGTAAAGAAAAATAGGCTATTCATTCATGTTAAAAAAAATTCAGTTGGAAAGGTTTGTCACAGAGAACATTAAGGTCCTTTGACTGCCTGTCTGCTTCTTGATTCTGAAAATAAAAGCTAGAAAATTTAAATTTCTCTTAGTAGAGATGAGATTTCAAAATTGCAAGCCTAGTACACCTAAATGGGTTGAGCATCTCAAAATCCTTGTTACCTCTGATGTTTTGTTTTGATATCACTTGCATTTTAGATATGGCAAAGGTAACAAAAATGTAAATAAATTATCAAAATCATATCAGAACACAAAGTAAGCCAAGTGACAAAAGGACAAAATAATCAGAGTTATCTGGATTGTTCTAGTTTTGTAATGATTTTTCCCTTTTAGTTTCACAACAATATTGTTTATTTGAACAGGAGGATTTCAGAAATAAACATAAGCAGTTCCCAATATTCCTTAAAGGAAAATCTCTCTCATAATTAAAAATTCTAGGTTTAGACTCTCTTTGCCCAACTTTTTGCCACAAAAGGTGGTAAAGTTCATTAATTTGCTTTATATATTTTTTGTAAGTATTTATGTTTTAGAATTTTCTTCAAATTTTCTAAATTAAGAAAACACGGCAGAAGGAGACATTGTATTAAATTTACTTATAACAATTTTTGATGAAAATTATTTTGAAATCTTGGTTTTCCAAAGTGTTTTGGTTGGTTGGTTGGGTTTTTCTGGACAAGATCTTCATGTTTTGAGATGATAGCAAGTAGTAGAGTGCAAATTTTCTTCCCTTGTACCTCCTGGCCTTTGCTGTCTGAATTGTGGTGTTAACATCACAGAGACAATAGTTCAAGCTATTTAAGTAGACAAAACCATACAAAATTTAAGTATCAAGGAATCAGAGTAGAGAGCCAAAGGCACTGAGAAGGAGTGATGAGAGATCAGATTTCTACGTAAGAACTACCGGAGAAAGAGAGGTTTACTGGTGACACTCCCACAGGGCAGTGTTTCACAAAGAAATATATCATCAAGTTTGTCAAAAGCAATTGAACAACTATGGATGGAGACAGACTTGACGTCCTGAGGGAGAAAAAGTCCTTAACAAAAGGAAATACAGCAAAACTCCCGAGTGCGGGCATTATGAGAAATCCAGAAAGGGAGTTAATGGGAGAGTGGTCCTTCCTGGTTGCAACAGATGAATGGGTGCAGTAACTAGGGTGAGAAAGCAAAGAAGCTACGAAAGGGAAAAGAATGAAAAGAGAGAATGAGGTTATTACAGGGCAAATGAAAAAGAAAGTAAGGAGCAATAAGGGGAGAAATCTCTGATCACTTAGGGCTTTATGTGCTGTTCTTCTGGAGGCATTCATGTCTTGCACAAGAAAGAGACATTGTCTGAAGATAAAGAACTGCTGGTGACAGACTTGGTATCTTCAGGAAAAAAATCAGAATAGAAAAATGAATCATGGATATAAATTCTGTAATGAGTTATTGTGCCAGGATGAGTCAGTACAATCATCAGATACTTGTAATTTTGCCATGTTCCATAGCAGCAGAGCCCTACAAGAAAAAGTAGCACCACCTTAATTTTTATGGCCTTTGTATAAACAGAAAAGAGCTCTAATGTCTGCTTCATTTATGCCAATGCATTAATCAAATAGTGAGTATTAATACTGAAAGTTTGGCAGAGGAACACACTTGTGTGCCTTTACCACGAGAGTGAGACAAAATACTACAGGTTAGATATGACTGGCACTAGGAAAGGTTATAAATTATTTTTCCCTCATTTTGTCTGCAGATTGATGATGCTCCCAACAGCAGTTCACATTTATAAGGCTGTTAATTGTGATTGGACAAGATGTTCTTTTGTCTCAGAAGTTCCCTCAGAACAGCAGAAAGGAGAGTTGCTTCATTTCCACTCCATCCTGCAGACACTTGGGCTTAATCTTTGCCATGCTTTCTTCTAACAAACAGAATCTAGGTCATTCTGACATGGTGTTAAAAGAAAAATAGATGAACAAACAAAGACAATGAGAATTCCTCTTTTACTTCTTAAATAGCTAGAAATTTGAAAAAGTTTAATAGCAGGATCAAGTGCTTCTCTACCTCCCAGGTTACTTGTGGCTAAGATAATTTTCATAAAATTACATCTCACTGATTGTTCAGAACAGAAAAATGTAGAATTTCTATCTTTTAGCAACAACAAAATCTCCAAAGAACAATTCAAAATACTGTGAATATAATAATTTGTGTAATAAGATATTTGAGCTCATTGGTAGTATGGGTGCAAATTATTATATATATTCATATGGCACAATGGCTACAAGATCAGTGATCCAGAATATGGGGTTTTTGACAATATCATGAGTGCCTGATTTTTCATTTGGCGTTTATTTTAATCTTGCACCTGTTTAGCTGTTAGGTTCTTTTACCTCCTCATAATAATCTCTGTATCTATTAAATGAATCTTTTACTACTCCAATTGCTGACTGTAACTCAGTATCAAACCAAAATTGGTTTAAATATGTACTAGCTGGAAAGCATTGCCATAAACATGTCACACAACAAGGTTTCCATCCTAATTGCTTTTGAACTTGAAGACTTAATAGTAGCAACTAAATAGTGAACACAACGTAATACATATCATTCAAGACTGTGAATTTCAAAATTTTTACTTATAATTTCGGCAAGCACTATTTCACAAGACTGAAGCTGATATCATCACAAATATCTTTCTTCCCAAGCCAGTTTTTAATTTTTATATAGAGTTGAATGATCCAGAATGATTGCAACCGAACAAAAAATTATCAACGAATTGGTAAAGATGTTATTCAAATTAGCAGCCAAGGAATTCTGAAGATTGATAAAATTGGGTTAGAAAGACAGAGGAAATTTGCATAAATAAAAAAAGGGTTCTACAGAAACACAGAGGAATATCTTCCCTTTTTTTTTTTTTGGAGGAAGGGTTTTTGCTTGTTTTCTGGGTAAGTTTGATAGATTTTTAGAGGATAGAAGAGAAAAAAATGGCACCAAAGTTAACCTGGTGGTAGGAAGGACTATACAAGGATGACTCAAAAAGCAAGAGAGGATTTAGTGAAAAATATTTTCACATTCACTTTAAGCTACAGAGTATTTGCAAATGTCAATCACTAATTATACATATAAGCAATGCTTTTGGAGGTAGATTCCCATATTAGTTGATATTCTTTCCTCTGCTCAGATATATCTTTTGTTCCACATGAATTTACATTTTAGTAAGGATACAGAATATTTAAAACTTATTAACAATCCCTGCAAAGCTATTTAAATGCAAGCATTATTAAGCCTTTCTTCAACAAAAGGATGACATAGGAGACAAATCAGATGAGCACTTTATGGTTTCAATACTGTCAAACTATTTTCTGAGACTAATGTTACTGCATTGACTCTACACAGTTTTTTTAAATGATCCAAGTGTAGTTTTAATAGGCAATTTTACTAGCAGAAGAGAATCTTCCTCACTGTAATGAAAACAAATGTCTTCCTTTTGCCAATCACAGTACTTTTTTTCCCCTCAAAACTACATGAAGGTCTGTGTTTTGCTACTTATCTCCCTTTGAAAAATTTAAGATACTCTGCCTATTCAGAGTTATGTCATTAGAAATTCAGTAACAACAGATAAAATAAAAACCATGGTGCAGTAATGATGTTATCAAATCACCAAGTTTTTCTTTCAGAAATCTCTTCAAGCTTAGTGAAGAAACTTGGAAAGTAATCCTAATCACTGGGGATTTTTTTCCAAGACATTTTCTTACTCAGATAATGACAAAAATCTCAAATTGCTAACCAGGGCAAAGACAAGGACTATAGTCTTTCACAGGTGCTTCATTTTAAGGTCCTACATGTGTAGATGATTCTGAAAGTATCTCAGTTGAAAAAGGAAGATATTTTATATGCAAAATAGACACATTTATGACATTTTTGGCCCTTATTTCTGAAACATTGAATACAGATTTTAAGTGCTAATAATGTAATTAAAACTGTCCATTTATATGAAAGTACACAATACACAAATAATTGGATAAAAGCGTATATGACCCCTTAGCTATTCAACAGTTTTTTAAGGATACTGCTAAATAACAGCATGCATTGGAAATTTTTAAATGTATTTTAGTGAAGTTTTCATCCTTTTCAATAACTCTTCTTGTCCTCTCTCTGTTTTCCTCTCTCAGTTTTTCCTCTCTCTTTTCCTTTCCCTATCACAGAAATGATTCCTCTTTCTTGATTCTTTCATGAAGCTGATGTCCACATTTTCCAGAAAGACCAGGAATTTCATAGTTTATTTTTTCTAGCAATTTTCTTCAGCCATCTGTACTAGGTATTTATTTCTCCTCCATGTCCTGAGGACTTCTGTGGTAGCAACCTTTATAATTTCCTGCCTTTGCACAGCCTTGAGAGCAGTACCAGTTATTCTTGAACCTTAGAAAGAAATTACAAAAATTTCATTAGTGAAAGACTAGATACATACAGAAAGAAAACGGAGGAAGAAAAACGATGTCCTTACAGTGTATGAGGATAGAAAGCCATAGTTAATGGGGCTGGGAAGAGAATATTCATTTAATAGAAGGCATTGGACATCAAAATATCTCCAGCTAGACATTCCAGAATGTCACTTGGGAAATTATAAGGTATGTTAATGAAGTCTTCTTGAAAGCATTAAATCTGACCTCAAACACAGAGGCTGACTAGAAAAATGACCTATTCTCAATCTTAGAACAAGAATCTTTTATTTGTCCCAGAATTTTTCAGTGCTACTCAACACAAATTTTTTCTTTATGTATAGAGGAATGGGGAAACAGATGATCATACAAGATTAAGGCCCTCACAAATGTTCCATGAACTGGGTAACATCATTGTATCAGTAGCTGTTAGACAAAGTGGCCTTAAGCAGATGATCATTTTCTCTTTTAAAATCCTGTGATTATTGCTGACTGCAAAAGATGATTGGAAAAAAATAGTGTCCAAAATTACTTGAATGTCTGACTGTGAAGGTAGAAGTTCATACTACAGCCTCACCCAGTTTGTACTGCAGGACACAGAGTTCCACAAAATTCAACATTTTGGTTAGGTACAGCTTTTTCTCTCTCTAAGTCAAAATGGTTAAACAAAGGCATAATGTAATTTATATTTAATTTATTATTATAAAAATAATTTATTCAGATCTGGCCTGTAAATTCAGAAATCTGGAGTTGCTTAATTTTCTAATTCATCTCGTAACATACTTTACATAGAGAAAAAAAAAAGGAATTAATGAAAGAAATTACTGGAAAATGTTTATTTTCCAATCTGTCAATTTGACCTCTTTCAAGGTCTTTGGCTTCTTACACAAACATTAAAGCCAAAGAAAAAAAAAAAACATTCAAAGCCCACTATAGAGAGGATGAATTCAATTCCAAGAAACTCAAATTTCTTCAATTGTGTAATCTGCGTTACTTAATAGAGCAGGGATCCAATTAAGAGCAGTCCCCTATTCAGTTTAATTAGGCTAACTACAGGTGAGGGAGTCATATAGGAAAGGGAGGTGCATTCAGTAGAGAGACTCTTTGATGTCATGTCTCTGCCACTCTGACAGAACTAAAGAGATCTAGTTCTTGACTTTTACCCTCTTAATGCTAGAAAGTAAACAAGTCAAACATTTTATATTATTAAGACTTTGAAATTGAAAGCCCAAGGCGTTCCATCTGATGCTGAGGGAAGAAGGGAAGCGAACGAGGGGAGGTAGTTGCTATATTTATTCTTTTAAATCAATGACACTTCTGTGATATGTACAACTCTTAATTTCAGCTTTCTTATATGCTTACATGTTCAACAAGCTCACATAGCCTTTTGGTAAGTTGACCAAAACCAAAACTTATTTTGTGCCAAATTAAAGTATAGCTAAAGTTGTACTTTCCAAAGCTGAAAAAGATCCAGGGTTGAGACAAGGGACATTTCCCTTTCAAAGGTGTCCATCAAGGTATGAATTACATTCTGGTATTACAATTCCAGTGATCATTCTTCTTACTGTAGATCTTTGAGCCTATGTCCTTCCACTTTACTGATACATTGACAGGCACAGTTGCTCAATATGTGAGGGGTGTACAGATAGAAAGTTAATAAAAAAAAAAGAACATGAAAAAAGACAAAGAAAACCTAACAAACCATAAATATTCATTAACAGAAAGATAAAGAAAAAAAAAAGGAAGGGGAGACAATTAACACCATATCAAAATTAATAAATCAACAGTCATCCTTGAACTGTTTGACAAAGCTTGTTCTCCCCAGCTTATTATCATCATACCTGACAGCATCAGAATCTACTTATACTGAGGAAGGAAAGGGTTGCTTATAGGTGGGACAAAGACCCTTTCATTTCTGTTTAATTTCAGTGCAGAAGCACTGAAGAAATATTTTTCTTCCACACCGTATTTAATCTTCTATCTTTCTGTAACTTTCATAGTTTTTACACTCTGAACATCTCATGATGTACTAAAATGTCTTCTCAAACTGCGAAGGTCACATAAATTCTCAGGCTCCGGAGTATTCTACACTTCAGTTTGCTCAGTGTAGGCAGTGTAAGTACTCAAAAGGCAAGATGCATGATGGGACACACAGTGCCTGGGAGAAGACATCAGATTGAAGACACTGCTATTCTTTTTTTTTTTTTTTTTTTTTTCCTTCTATTGCAACAAATATTTCTTGCAAAGCAATACACAAGGTGCAATGTTTTCATAGCAAAACCTTCCCCTTCTTTTTCCTCCTGTCAGCTGCATCTCTGAGCCTCAGGATTCTACACACAGTGATTTTAACTTTTAAAGTGTCAGTTTCTCCTTTCATTTAGAGAACAGGAAAATTCCTGTTAATCGAAAATATAACTGATACCCTAAGGAGTGCACACAAATCCCTACTACTAGCAGTGCTCACATTTACCTATCCTTGGCTTTTCTGCTCCACTTATTGACTTGGAGCTTCCTTAATGGGAGGTTATCAATGAAGTGCTAAGATCATTAGCTAGCATTAAGTTATGCCTTTGAGCTAGTCCTCATTATATATTACATGATTATTACAGTTAAATATCAGCCTGAGGTAGCTAAAATCATACAGGGTAGTCCAAGGCTACAAACCCTGCAAGAGTTTGAGAAAAAAACCCATATACAAGCCTGTCCTGTTTTACCTTTTAATAGCAATGATGTTGTCAACACCAAAGACAGCTTCATGCATAATTTCAGGTTTTTAGCTTGCCTGATGATACTATCCATTCTCATATGCAACATTATAGAAATTACAATAAGTCTGGGTCTGGTAATCTTGGAAACTTAAAATGCTTAGAACCTGTTTTACTGCAGAAGCTCCAACAGAGCATCAATCTCCACTACCTATTTTGAGACAGAGCAGAACAACATTTCATTTCAAGACTTTCACCAAGGCCTACACTAATTTTTTTTTCCTCAGCAATGAAGAATCAGTATATGCCAGCATGCATCACTTTGCAACTATGCAAGGCACAGCAGAAAGTTTAAGAAAAAATATGCAATGATTAAGTTTCAGTTCAACTCTATAAATAAAAGAATATACACCAGCTTTAAAAAATTTTAAATTACTGCTTTTATGACTGATTCTCTTTTGAATCTCTCTCTAAGTAGGCCTGGGACTCTAAATACGAATAAAGATTTTTAATCCCCAAGAAAGACCTCCAGATGCATATCAACAGCATTGAACATTCAGAGGGCAGCTGGTAAACTGGATTATATTCTTTTTGAAAAGCACTATGACAAAGTTGTTTATTCAGCAAAACAAACTGTTCTCTGTGTCCGTTAACAAGGCTGGCTTTGTGCAGCACAGACTTCTGCAGTACTGACTCCTGTTTGGAACCATTTCACACTAATTAGAAATAAGAGAAAAGACTGTGTTCATAAACAGCACAGCTCCACACCTCTTTCAAACCACTCTTTCTGAAAATTAACTCACTTGTAACCCTCTATGAATAACAGAGCTGCACAAACAGGACAAGGAAAAATATATTGTTAATAATTGTCAGCTTGCTGAGCAAAATGCCTATGCAAATTGTATAGAACACTACCAAAATCATACGAAATTACAAACTATTAAATGCTGTGCAGATCCATCTCCTAAGGCTAAAACCAAGGTAGTTATTGAAATGTTTAGGAACAATAGGAATATGTGATGAAGAAAGTAGTTACTATCATGAGAGAAATTAAATAATTGAATGATGCACTAAACTTGGGTGTACTTATGTGTCTTATTTATATATGATTATTATGGAATACTATGCAATCCATAAAACAGGAATGAGGATGTTGGAAACATTTTGATCTTGAGAAAAAAAAAAATAGAAGGTTCTTCAGCATTTACAATGCAAAAATATATGCTGAAAAATTAAAAAGTAAACCTGGAAATGTCATAAAGGAAAGGTTTTTAGTGACCAGTTATGCATTAGGGAGGCTTATTTCTAATTTCTATATACATCTTGCACTTTAGGTGGCATTTGCTCATAGAAGTAATCCCCCCTAAATCCATGGGACTACTTGTGGAAGAGACAGATGTCATAAATCATCTCATAAATGTGCTTCAGAATACATTTGAAAAAGCAGAAATTCTGAACTATTTAGAAAAAAAAAATTCTAGTAAGCTACCACTACACGACTACCTTGCAAATTATTTGGTATGAATCCACAAGTTTTCCTTACAATTTGGCCTTAATTCTAAAATCTGAAAAAGATTCCAACAAAAATCTAATTGGGCAAAAGACATGCCTTCAGGTCACAGGAGAGAGTTTAGCTTGTAATTTAGGTGTGATATACTAACTTACTGTTCTTAAATCAAATCTGCATCTGAGATCTAGCAAGAGCTATGCTGTTTATATCTGCATAATAAATGTAAAATAAAATAAGAAACAGAAGTAGAAAAAAAAATTGGTTGAGGCTTTTGTTAAGAAACATACTGCTGTCTAGAATTAACATGCAGCACACCCAAATGTTTTTATTTCTCATGGTCATTTTCCTTATTTCACTCTGTTCTTAAGGAAATCAAAATTTACAGAATTTTTCTTATGATTATGACAGTAATGTTACATTGCTTGAGAAATTTAATCCTGTTTCAGGATTGCTATAAAATGAGTGAAGCACTAATTTTATCTCCTAGTGAGCCTTGCCTTTTTCCATTGCTTTTCTTGAAAACAAATGTAGACCTTTTTTGACACCATGTCAAAATGAACCGAGTTTCATTTCAAGGATCAGAAAGAAGTGGAATAATTTTTAAATCCCACGTGGTGTGACTGAAAAGATAGTGCCAACTATTTTGAACTTGCTTCCGATGGGCAGGCTGAATTGAGGAGACAATATGCTGCTACTATAAAGCTTGTAAGAAATGAGTTCCGAACACGATAAATCTAATGGTTGAAGAAGTCAAGATTAATTTGAGGTATGAAAGAGTTTGCAGGTAAGAATAATCTTGTTCCACAAATAGGTGCCTGTTTTTAACTCTCAAACACTGAAGGGAAAGGCTTTCCTGCAAATTATTCTAATGTCTCTAGGGAAAAGAATTAAAGATGATCACCCCGTGCTCTTTCCACTCAATTTTCCACCTAACAAAATAAATTAAATTTCAAACATGAAAACCCAATCAAATTTCGTAAATGTCATGTAGTTCAAATATATTTTTATGGCCTGGTGAGTTGATAGCATCAAATTACAAGAAGCTCTTGGTAACTTCTTAGAAGTAATTATTATTTTTTAAAAATAAATGTCTGTGACACAACCTACACCTTATTGTTAGTAACATCATTATTTTAGAAGAATTCCTTCTGCAGATATTTTAACTGCACATTACCATACTTTCTGTTTAATTTAGTTTTGCTTTTAACAAAACATGGATACATAACAGTTATATCTTTGATCCTTTATGTAAATTGTAATTCTAAACTGCTAGCTGTAGTATATCTACTAAAAAGCATGGCAGATCTTTATCTCAATTCTACTTATTTTCTTTGTCAGATTTCATAATTCATTTCTGTTGTCAATGTCTGTCATTTTATAATTTTTTTTTCTGTGTGTGCGAGCCCTTAATCTTCTAGAACAACCCCAACACTTACTGTATATATTTATTTTCTTGTAGACCTGGGCAAACCCATAGAAGTATATGCAAAATAGAGAAAAAATACTGTTTAAAAAGTTCACATTACAAATTTCTGGAGATTTTTCTGAAGCAAGACTATCTTTGCAATGCAAAAAGACCCCCTCAAAGATTGATAATAGGCAGCTATAAATAAAATACTTTTATCTTTTATTAGTAACTGAATCACTTGTTTTACTTTTTTTTGCTTGTTTTTGTTTGGTTTGTTTTTGTTTTTGTTTTTGTTTTGTCTAAAGGTGAGCAGAGGAAACATTTCAGTAAGGCAGACTTTACACTATTTACAAAATGCTACATTTTGCCAACAGTGCTTACCTGTGCTATCTTGACCAGTTGACTCCCTAGAAAGTTTTACCATTTTCAGAAATTTTGACCTAAAATCAATGTCATGTATAATGATATCATCAGCCAGTCAACAATCTATGGCCATTTTTCTGATATTTTTGAAAACACTGTCCTCTACTGGTTGTGATTTTGGAATAGAGTACTCAAGAATTGTATCTTCAATGACAGGTCTCTATGGACAGGTCAATAGAGCATGAAAAACTTTTGTGAAGATGAAAAATATTTATTATATTTAGTATAGAAATATGCACTGACTCTCTAATCAATATACACTTCCTTCTCAGATGGCAATAACCATTAGTGGTAACAAAGAAAACCCACGTTAAACCATGATTGTTGTTTCAGCCTCCTTTACTTTTCCTTCTTTCAGTGTTTTGCTTTCATGTGATATTTAATCTCCCCTTTTATTTTTTTCCTTAGAAATAGATCTGCAAATCCTTGAAACTTCAAACTTCCAGTTATAAGGATTTTTCCACATTTTAGTGTGAGAATAATCCTAGCAAATGCATAACCAACTAGTAAAAAAAATACAGTTAGCTTTCAAGGGTGATAGGCCAGAGATCACAAATTACAAGCTGTTTTTTTTAATATCTCTACCAGGCCTTCTGGAATAACAGAGAAAGCACAGAGTAGTAAAGAGAGGGAATTAAGGCTTTTAGACCAAATTTTGATGAAAAGACCATTGCCTTTCATCAAGAAATGACCCATGTAAGGGCAGAGTGTAGAACATTTCCATATCTCCATGTCCCTGTTCAGAGAGGAGAACACAGCTTGGAGTCTCTATGGACTGACAGATCTGATAATAATAAATTGCATGTATCTCACCTGTAGGTGCTTTTTATTTTATTGTCAATTACCTACTGCCATTATTTTTCACTTGCCACCCAGTCTTGGACTTAAATTGGAGAATAAATCATCAGGAGACCTGCTAGTTCTGAAGCTTAACTTCAAGCCTCTCCCAAGGATCTTTTGTGCAAATACTAAATTAATAACTTGAACATTTTCATGTCCTTGTTCATTCAATGGATGGTTTCATTACAGCTTTCTAATGGTCCATCTAAACTGTAGTTCTCCATTTTCATGTCATACACATAGGTAGAATTGGAACAAGTTTTCATCATGTGTCTGACTCTTCCTATTGATTATATTAAAGTAACTGGGCAGTCCTATTAGAGGAAAAGTTTGTATAAATACAGACAAGTTACATTCCTCCTGGCCATCAAATATGTTCACTGATCTAATTTTTTTCGACCTTTTACAGGACATCAGTTCATTATACCACCAAAAATCCAGTTTCTGGCATGAAAATTGTTTTAAGATCACTATTTCCCATTTCTTTGTTAACTGAATACATTTTGCTCAGAATAAAAGTAGCAGAAGAAAGCATGGGCTGCATAGAAGCCCTTTGTTAGAGCTTTTGAACTCCCTAGTTGTGGACTACAAAGAGTGCAGTGCGCTGCCTCTCACCACCACAGAACAGAAGCACTGAGCGCTGCCCTTTCCCCCCCCGCCCCTTTTTTTTTTCTTTCTTTTTTTTTTTTTTTTTTCTTTTTTTTTTTTTTTTTTTTTTCCTTTTTTTTTTTTCCTTTCTGGTGTGTGTGTGTGTTAATATACAGGATACATTACTGAGTGCCTGTAAAATACCTTGATGGAAATCAGAGGTGGAAATGACAGTTCAAATGTCTAGTCTGGGTTTAAAAGATCTATGGTAATCTATTTTTACTTAAAACAGATACTGAGAAGGGAAAAAAAAAAAAAACAGCCAGCAAAGCAGTGTTCAGACTTATATTACACTCTTTGTCTGCTCCTGCCCTTTCCTGGAGCTGTCAAACCCAGAGCATTCTTTGAAAATAAAAGTGATTCTAGAGAGGTTACCAATATATGTTATTTCTTATTAGTTATCTTAGGATATTGCTAAGACACAAAGCCTATATGATTCTTTTCAGCTACAAACAATGAGTCAGGATCCATGCTGGCTTGAAGCATGTGTCATTCCTGGATTTCAATGCAATGGCCTGGAATTGAGTTTTTAATCTTTTTTTTTTTAAATGCTTCCTATTTTATGTGGGAAGTTTTATAGGACAGTCAACCAGGCAGAAAGCAAAAATATGCTGGTTAGTCAAGTAATATTTAAATAGCTTTTGGCAACTGACATTTAACATTACACTTCAAGAAAAAAAAAGCATATCTTCAAGCAAGAAAAATTTCTGTGCTATTATTTTCTGTGAAACATTAATATTCCTTATATTCAGACCCAATCATGAAACACCACCTGGTTCTGTTTTCTTCCAAACTACTTTTACTGAATATGGGATTTCTGGCAAAAACGAAATCAGTTCTGTTTCACTGAAAACCCCATCTCCACTCCTTTGAGGGAAAGGGAAAAAAGTTTTGATTCCATTTTTTCCTATTTCTTTGTCAAAGGGTCTTCACACTGAAATAAATTTTAGACCAGACTTCAGACTGAAATAAATTTAGCTTCTTTTTTGACTTCTCTGTACTGACAAACTTTGTGGAGATTCATAATGTGTTGAACTCTGAAGAGTAAAAAGTGTCAAGCGCTCAAAAATGTCAGTTCTGGAATCTGCGCCTGCTGTACAAATACTTATCATTCACACAGCTCATTATCTGCTGAAAAAAGTAGTCATGGTAATCAGAGGCAAATGTTACCCAATCATTCTCAATGGACTTCCTGTCTAGTGAGACTCCAAATCTCCTTTGGAAATACTAGAAGACAATCACTGACAATTGCCACAATCATGTCCCTTTAGAAGTGTATGGGTGCTCTTCAGGATCTACATTTTGAGGCAGGCACAAGTTGCAATGCCAGCTTTCTCAAGTTGAAGGAGTTTGGTTGCTTAATTTGTAACTCAGATAGCTCTCAAACTTCTAGGCATATAACATCACAAGGGCTTGGTACCAAGTTTTTCCTGTCTCTCAAGGAGCACATCTAAAAGCGTAGCGGTTATTGCTATATTTCTTTTACATACGAGACCTACCTTTGGTCCTTCCTAACGAGTGAGGATCATCATGAGGGAGGAGGATGACCATCAATAGCCAGTGGATACATCAGTTGCTTTATAAACACAGGCATGAACACAAGGAATTTGTAGTTGTGACTGTCGAAGATCAACAGTGACAAGTCTTTAGCACATAGATGCTTGAAAATTAATGCCAGACAAATAAGGCTTTATCTATTCAGACAGTTTAATGTTAATAAGCTTGGGTTAGGATTTACAGTCCACTAACTCCTCCATACAAAGAGCACCTTCAAGCAAGGCACTTTTAAGGTAAAACAAGTTGCCTCATGCTGTTTCCTCACAGGGAGTTAATGCAGAGTAACCAATGTACTGTAAATTTGCACCCCAGTTTACCGTGGAATAACTTCCCTCAGTAGATAACTCTTAACACAACGTGTATAGGGAAATCAACTGCTAAGGCTCAGTAATTAGTATTAAAAACTATTCAGGTTCCAAAGTTTTCCATTCCCCTTTTCCACCCTTCTCTATTCACAGCTTTTTCTGAAGCATGGCTTCTGGTGTGAATTTGCCATCTGGTTATTCCTCTCAAGATCTAAGTGATCACAAGTAAAAAAACTGTCATCTCCAAGAAAGAAAAAATAATGCAGTTTTCCAATTGATTGCAGAAGGGATTATTTCATGTTCATGAAATGTTTTGCCAACACATGAAGAAGTGGAAAGCCTTTCATCCCACTTAACTTATTAAGCTATTACAAACAAAAATATTATGAATAACCAAACACATTCAGTTTAAATTTCTGAAGCATTCACAAAATGAAAAATGCTTCAGCAAAGTGATCAAATCACTGCAGGAAAAAGGAGACATTATAAAATAATCTTATTCTTGATATGTATAATTCATTAGCAGACATAAACCAAGAGTAAATTTGGCATGGGGAGGACCTGAAATCTGCCTGAAAAAGCATATAGAAAAAAAATCTGGATTATTACTACATATTTTTTTGTTTGTTTTAATGGTCACATTTGAACAACAATTGCTTTATTTTGTACCTCTTCAGGGATACATAAGCAGACCCACTAGAAAAGAGACCATTAAAATGCAAATAAAAATTCCAATCACCTGAACACTGGCGCTTTTTTTTTTTCTTTGCCAGGCCTAAGATGTAAGAAGATCAAAGGAACATTTGAAATGCTAGATTTCAAGAGGAGAAACTGAAAAAAATAACAGCTCTAGAAAAAGATAGTACTTCAGAATTTCCATAGTACAAAAAAACATATATGGCAGTAAACTCATTTCTGAAGACATTCCAGCTGATAGAAAATATTTGTATTAAAATTTAAAAAAAAAAATAGAAAAAAATAGTGAAAATTCCTCTTAAAAATAAGTACAGAAAGCAACATGTTTCCTTATATGACACATCTATATCATGAGGATAAAAGTGAGGGCCAGGGCCAAGGAAATAAACTTGATTACACAGAGGAGATTTTATACACTAGGAATGATAAATAGGTTTTTAATACTGGACAGACATAACCAATAGACTCAAATTTCTCACAGGAGAAAACAGCTCTTCCATTTCCTGAGGAGATGACATACTGAAGAGGGAGACCTTTCAAATTTCCATTTATGTCTCCTGTAAGTCTCTCCCACATTTCACAGGACCTGCCCGCTGGGAGCAAGCAGAAAGCAGCAGAGCAGGAAGAGTTGTGTGGAGCCCAAAGAAGGGATGCAACAAAGGGCACATGTATTTTCTGGAGTCAGTGGAGCTCTCTAAACTTTTATAGACCATCATCACTATTGTGAAAATTTCAGCATGCATTTTTTTTCAGAGGCCTCTTGGGCCAGCAAATGAGCGGGATAAGGAAAGATAAACTGTTTCCTCCTTCCACTTTGAGCTGTTGATACCTGCTCCAGGAGGACAAAATAGATGGAGAGGTCATAGAATGTTTTCTTTGGGACTGAAAGAGTCATTTGATGCCAGTGTTGAACAATGATCCTTGTACAGGGCACAGGAGTAAGAGGCCACATGGTAATTCAGAGCTTCAGAGAAAAGCTTTTACTCTGGGATGACACAGTAGATGCAACAATCCAAGTTCACTAGGCTGCAGGCTGTAGTAGAATTCAACTCTAGATACTTATCTTGATGAAAAATTTTCATATTTTCATTTGGAAGAAACAATGCATCAGTTGCATAGTTTGTTTGTTTGTTTGTTTGTGTTTTATTTGGTTATTTGTTTGGGATTGTTTTGGGTTTTTTGTTTGTTTTTCCCATTTATTTTGTTTTGTTTTGATGTACTTAATGTAATTTGGATACCACTGACATCCTGTAGTGTTGCACTGCCTTGTCTGTGAGGGCAACACAGCAGAAAATGCTGCATAGAGATCTTTTTGACAGGTAATTGTAGCAACCTTTGACCAAACTGGTACATCTGCAGAGAAAGGAAAATAAGTGAAGGATTACTATTTAAAAAATAAAACCTGTCAGTTATTTTTGCAGCAAATTTTAAAATATTTAAACTACTTTACGCAATCATCCTTATGTGTATCAAATATGGTCAGAAAATTATTCTGGTGGAATGTCCAACAATAAATTATTAGCATGAGGGTCATGCAAAGAATGGAGAAATACCTTGTTAGGACAGATGTCTCTGTTTTTGAGATATAGAATCATACAACCAAAAAGGTTGGAAAAAGAGACATTTAAATCATCTATCAACTCAGCACTACCATTGTAACTCTGAAACCACTAAATACTTTTCATATAATGTTATGGTCCATAGGCTTGTTTATTCCATAACATCCAGTTTGAAATTGCTTTTAAAATGTTTCAGAATCGGTTTTCCCATCTACATTAGAGAAGAGCAGAACAACAACTCAAAAAAGATATTTTAAGGCAGAGATTGTTTTGTGTCTCATTCTTGTAAAAACACACAAAGCTATGTATTTTTAAGGGCTCAACTTGGACTAATGAAATTGAATAAAATATTATGATCATGAAAACAAAATAAAAATAAGCTGTCCACAGAAGCAAAGCAGAAGTATTCTGTCCCAAAACACTCATGAGAAAGGGAAGAGAACGTGGATGTGCAAAACCAATTGCTTGTCTCCACAGCATAACCACCTCCAGGTAAATGAAAGCTAATATATAATCTCAAGTGGGGCAAATTTGATAATGTTGTGGACCTTTTTCTTTTGCTGTTACCTCACTAATAATTAATTTGGCCCAAGGGACCACTAAAGTTGACTGAATTAACTCAGACTTGAAATCCTACATCCAGTTCCATCTCTTCTTTTTCACAGCTTATAATAACTTGGGATGATGGAAGTCCTTCTGATGAGTAAATGATATTGTTAACCTACTTATTGTTATTAAATGCTCTCTTCATTACTCTTGCATGGATTTAAAATCTGCCTAATAGATACACCATGTTTATTGTACCCACAGCACCAAGAGCTAAGAATTAATAGGGATTTTGTGATGAACAATTATCTTGTGAGTTATCACATAAATAATAAAACAGAGATGGTAAACATTAATGCTGAAAGGAAATTCATTATCAGGGCTCTCAGAGAAACATTTTCCCATCACTCTAAAACAATGCCATAAAGTTTTAAACTTATTAAAGATTCTCTTTCCTTACTCTTCATCAACTCCATTAAGTTAAATACTACCTCAATTATTTGTGCTTCAAATTTTGAATCTAGCTTCCTAACATCATGCTTAAAGAACTCAGATCTGAATCTCCAATCTTGAAGTCACATTTCATTCTTGATCCAGAGAAGATGAAAATATTTAGAGATGTGCTTTCTTGAAGCACGCAGCATGCAGACAATTGAAACATCTTACCTAAGTCACTTTAATCACAACAGGATTAATTTATTTAATCCAAGAAAATGTTACACTATATTCTACTTACAGTAGATGAGTATGAAGGTCTTTGGAAAATAAACTGTAACAGCTGTTAAGCCACCGTTTACTATTAAAATAATGATCAATATTATCTGTGTATTTTGAAGTTTATGTCATTCTTTCAAAGATAATGCATCAAACAAGAAAAAGAGGTCAGAGACGATAACTAAAAACTCTTGACTAACATTTGATAGCTCTGGCTGACATCAATAGTAGACTGTTTAAGACCATTATCTCTTGTTTTTAGAAGAAAATATAAGAGAAAACCAAAACACTCTTCTAAAAGTTTTGTGTCCATGTAATTAATCTTCAGAAATTTCATAAAGTTGTTGCAGCTTTAAGAGAAATAAACATTTCTATTATATTATATCTTTTGTCTTTATGTAGTTTTGATATTCTGGTCCTGATACTCTGTTTTGAATATATTGTTACCAGGAAAAATAGTCTAAATTATTCTAATGGCCTTTAAATGACGATTTGGTATTTATTGTTGCTTTTTTAGAAATATGACTGATAGGTTGAAAGAAGCAGGTATTGAACAACTGTTCCTATAGATGCAATACTGCTCTCTTGCAGTATTTTTAAACTGAATTCTGATCTCATTCAAGAGAAAGGCAAATTCCCAATTAACTTTGTTTGGAATCACAAATGTCCTGTTACACATCTTGGCATCTGAGAAAGATTTGTTTCATCTTAGTCCTCTTGTTCCACTGTGCTTTGATGACTAGCTGATCTAAGCATCCAGAGAGCCCTTTCTTTTACAAAATAAATTTAAGTTCCATTTAACTGTCTCAGAAACATATTTTTCAAATATATTCACCAGACTGAGAGAACAGAGCACACACAGGAAAAGAAATGGTATCTACCAAGTTATGTGTACTAGCCAGCTCCAAGTGAGCTTTCCATGTCAAAATATACTGACTATAGAAACCATACAGTTAACTCTAAGACAATGTGTTTGTGCATGACATGTCTGTCACTTTTTAAGTCTTTGTAATTCTTTGTAAAGATAAATTTGCTGCAAATAAATATGACATTTAACAGTGAACATTTTAGCCTGTGCAGAAATTTGCATGGACAATAATCTATCAATATACATACTACTTCGGATTATGATTTCCACAAATTCTTCTGAGCAGATAACACTGAATTCATCCCAGCTTCTCCACTGCAATCAACAAATATCTGTACAAATGATGGCATGAACACTTATTCCTTCAGCAGACCCATAAAAACTTGTAAGAGATGTAACTCATCTCTTACACGTAAAGCCCATAACACCATTTAAAATTTTAAAATATTTAAAATATTCCTTCAAATCCTCCCACAAACAAAAGTGTGTTCTTATATGAATAGATGCAGGTGGTCAATCTACTTCCAATTTTCTTGGAAAGTTGGAGGTTGGGATAAAAATCTTAAATATTCTCCCTAAAATTCTGATTATGGAAAGAATTTTAAGGAACTAAACTGAGTTCCGTTCTACAATAAGAACCTCTTCATGCTGGGAAGTTCAAAACTAAAGGGCAGAGGATCAAAAAATTAATGAGTAAATTTTCATATAGTCAGAAAGGAGCCAAATTAAGTTCTCATCCACATTCTTTTCCCCAAATTTTGGTTCTTCCTTTTGGAATTTAAACAATAGTATTTAAAATGTGGTATTTTGATGAGGCAACTTTGAACATTTATTAATGTCATTAGGAGATTATGTGGAATGAACACACAGATTTAGAATAACAGAAAGAAATTATCCTCTACTCAAGTACATAGTTGCCACATTGCCTCCAGGAGGATTTTTAGATTGCTTTGCATGGTTATGAGGGATACATGGCTTGCTAAAACAGGTCATTCATTGAGCCTCTACTCATCCAAACTCTCACAGCACATAACCTAAACATGTTCTGCAAATGCTTCCAATCCAAACCCCTTTATTGTTATTCTCATTGTGAGAGTCCTTAAATCCTTCATGTCATGGGCATTAAATGTTTTTTAATAAATATCTCTGACTGCTTCATTAAGCTCAAACCTGGGGAATGCTTCTCAGGGATTTTCTGGCAGATTTGCATGAAATGCAGCTAAATAGAAATAGCCTAGATGCATTTAGGCTATTTCTACAGAAACCTTCTCCTGTGAGCAGGATTTTAAATCATGGTTTAAGCTAGAAAGCACATTCATCACATGTAGGTCCTCCCTAATGCACTGCCTTTGTTTAAGTCTAGTTTCTCCACTAGAAAGCACAAAGCTTCCAAAACATCTTCAAGATATCCACTATACAGACTGACCATCTTCATGGCATGCAATTTTGATTACTCTCACTTTACTTACCCTAGCTTCAAGCTTCTTACTGTTAAATTTTCACATCCCTTATATGGCAAAGACAAATACACTTCTCAAAAAAAATTTTTGGAACAGAATTTCCTTCAAAAAACCAGCTCCTGCAGGCAAAACAATACCACCACCACAAAAAGAAACAAACAAACAAACAATACCACCCCACAACCAAACAAAAAAAATTTCCTCTTTGTTGATATGAGTTCAGAAGTTATCTTGCATTTTTTTTCTCTTACATTGTCATGCTTCCCATATGCATTATTCCTTTCCCCAAGTCACTACCAATGATTTCTTCCAAACTTAGCAACTTTCACATGCCCAATCTCTCTTCCTTAATGAGTGCAATAAAGCTATAATAGTAATTCTCAGAAGAAAAATGTATTAAATATATCAGGAATATGTGCTAAACATCCAAAAAAAGCATACTTAAAATATATTTTAAACATGCACTAAGTATACAAAATAAATACCATGCCCTTCAAACTTACTGTTGCACCATGTAACAGACCTCTTCTTAGAGTCCTGTGATTGTAGTTGTGTCAAACCATTCACTTCCCTCCTGCATTTAATGTTTTCTTGAGCCATACTTTTTTGTCATCATTAGATATATGTTCTTTTAAACTTGTTCACTTGTTCATTTAAAACACATTACTATATAAAAAAAATTCTGATAATACCATGCTGAGCTCTATCAAAATTCATAGGACCTACCAAGATAGTCAATCATAAAAGTATGCAAAACCATGCAATGTGACAACTGGGAATGGATATGTTTCAGTGAAGGAAGGCACCAGAAGAATTTTAAGCATCAGCTCAGGGTTTTACATCCCTGTTGCTCCTTCCTGCTGCTGTCACTCATATATTTAATGTAGCTCTATCAGTAACACATGTATTTCCAAATGCTGCACAGTGCCTCTTCTTCTACAGAGTAAGTTTCAAGTTATTAATAGGTTGACTTGAGAAGACAACAGACTGAGAACCCCAGAAAAACATTTACCTGTAGCAGCATATCATAACAGTCTTCACTGTGAAAATATTAGCCATACAATAATGCATATCAAGGTATAGCTAAGCAGGAGCTGCTTGTGAGAATAACTCCTATAAGAAGAAACAAAAACTCATCCTAACAGCACTTCTAAAGCATAAAGTTTTTGCCAAGGACATGGAAACTCATTATTTTATCAAGGATATCTTTTCATGATTTTTGTTCCACTGAAATATGGAAGGAAGGAGATTGCTCAGACACAGACAAGACTCCCAGATGAATGACATTAGGAAATACACTGAGATTATTACATCAAATAAGAAAGAACATTTTCTGCTTGATAAATAAAAACCTCATCAATTTTACAGAGCTAAAACAAAGAAGCAAATAAAAGCCTTTTTATTCCTCTAACCCTGTTTTCTTTCTTTCTTTTCTTTCTCTTTCTTTCTTTTCTTTCTTTCTTTCTTTCTTTCTTTCTTTCTTTCTTTCTTTCTTTCTTTCTTTCTTTCTTTCTTTCTTTCTTTCTTTCTTTCTTTCTTTCTTTCTTTCTTTCTTTCTTTCTTTCTTTCTTTTCTTTCTTTTCTTTCTTTTCTTTCTTTCTTTTCTTTCTTTCTTTTCTTTCTCCTTTTCTTTTCTTTTCTTTTCTTTTCTTTTCTTTTCTTTTCTTTTCTTTTCTTTTCTTTTCTTTTCTTTTCTTTTCTTTTCTTTTCTTTTCTTTTCTTTTCTTTTCTTTTCTTTTCTTTTCTTTTCTTTTCTTTTCTTCTTTTCTTTTCTTTTCTTTTCTTTTCTTTTCCCTGCCTGCCTTCTTTTTTTTCTCTCATTCTCTCTTCCTCTGTTCCTCTCTTTCTCTTTCTCTTTCTCTTTCTCTTTCTCTTTCTCTTTCTCTTTCTCTTTCTCTTTCTCTTTTCTCTTTTCTCTTTTCTCTTTTCTCTTTTCTCTTTTCTGTAATATAGACCTACAGAATTTTTTATTGTCTAACACAGTGGAAATAGCAATTTACAGCTCAGTGTGTGGATCTGAAATGCAGTATTTCAAATTGACCATCACATACAGGGCGGCAGTTATGGTATTTCTATTTTATTTGCTGTTAGCCTAGAAACAGTAGAACTCCTGCTGGCTCTCTTATCAGAGATGAGGACAAACTAAAAGAAGTATCAAGATCACCTCTGATAAAAAGCAAGATGAACATCCCTGTGCTTTCATTTATATACTCAGCTTCTGGCTCAATATGGAATGACTCATGAGTTCCAGTAGAATATTAGATCCTTTTCTTTCCGGTCCATATAATTCACATTGTATATACATTAAAATACACTGTATATTCTATAAATCTAAGTTTTGTAATTCTTGGAAGGTAATCCTTCAATGAGAAGTCTAATGCAAAAGATATGCCTTATACTGAAAATATTTATTGTGATGGGAAACTATTTATTCATCGGCAAAATCAGCTTAGGTTGCAAAACTTACAGAAATTAAAGATACACTTACTATAGGAGGTAAATTTATTTAAAGGGATTTAATTTCACTGGCAAGATTTTCAGCAGTATTAGGCAGAGCTCAAGGAAAGGGTCTTTAATCTATACTTACAAGGAGAAGCCTGGAAATTCTTTTGATGAACTAGAGTTCACAGGAACTAATCCAGACTTTCCAGGTCCTAATATTATATTGTTTATGAGTTGAAAGACCAGAAAAATCAATCAAAGCTCATTTATTTGGTGATCCATTTCACTCTTATTCACTTGTGTGTGGAGAGAATGCGAATTGGAAGGGACAGACTGCGTTTGCGGAAGACAATCGGGCTGTAACGGAGCAGGGCCTGGCACATCTCTCTCCAGAGATAACCCTTATCTCAAGGTCACAGACCCCTCTCTCTTCCCTTGCATGCCAGTACTTTTCCACTACCCTTAAGAAACTAGTAAGACCCCCTATGACGTAGCAAGCCCAGAAGGTACTTAAACCCTGTGTTTTAGATAATAAACGCTTTTGACTGAACACGCCACATTGGTGTTTTACTGAGTCATTTGCCTGAACCCCACGCTGCAGCTCGTGGCGGTCGTGTCTCCACTAAAACCCAGGCCACCAAGATGATGGCTAAATAAGCCGCAACACTTGTGTGGTTTTTGTATCTCAAGAAGCCCCATCTCTCTGTATCCATAATTTGTAGATCATAGAAATATCTTGGAAATCTTTGCTTTACTGAAAGTTCTCTCTTGTGTAATAAGAGAAGGTAGGGTAACTGCTGTGGTGATATGAGGCCTTTATTCCTTTGTCAAACAATTGGCTAGAGTTCAAGGTGTGCTGAGAATGTCAGGTTGAAAATGTCACCCAATGCCTTTGAAAGCAAAGTTAAAATCAGAAAGAAAATAAAAATTCTTTTATTTTCTTTATGTAGGTTTAGAAAATGGATCAAAATGCAAAAAAACCTGACTCCTGCCTGACCTTCCTCAGAATTCCACAGTATGTGCCAGCTGTAGCTATCCTAACTTGTGAAGGACTTCATCATCTTTGTCAAAAATATTCCTATCCCCATTTATTTTGCCTGAAATGCAACAATTTTTACCAAGTAGAGAGAAAAGCTTCAAGGTAATAGATGTCAATTATTTGTGGACTAGATTCAGTATGTCATTACGCATGAGAGTAACTGGATATTTACTTCAGTAACTACAAATAAAGAGTTCACAGTTTGATGTATAGTTTACCATCCAATTAAATATGAAGAAAGGGCAACCCAATAAACCTTATCCTTGTCATTTATATTCCAAACACATATTTGCTGTAAACCTGATATTATGGTTTACTATTAGTACCAGCATTTTGTTGCTGTTCCTGTTTACATATACCTGTCCTCCAGATAAGTATAGGTAAATCATAAATTGTGAGCACAAGAGAAAGAGAAGTTTTTTTCCTAGAGTCACACCCAATCACTGAAAGAAAACAATAGCTTTACAAATTGAAATAGTAACATAACTTGGTCTTCTGCTGGAGATTCCAGACTCTTCAAAGTTTCATCCCAGCCTTGTAAAAATAGAAGTTCATTTGGAGTAATAATGAGTATGTATATCTTGTATTCTGCTTTATTATGTATGAACAATTTTAAAACATGTAGGGAAAGCTACATTCAAAACATCCAAGAGTCTTATTCTTTCACATTATGACTTTCCAGAGAAAGCAGTGAACATTTTTTTTATGCCCTTGCTTCAGAAATTGCAGAGTTTCTGTAGAGTTTAAAAATTCTCTTTGGTATAAAAAAGAAACAGTGGGTCTTACTCTTGACCCAAAGGGATTTTCTGTGCAGAGAAGTGAATATGTGCTGAAACAGTGTGTCAATGGCTTCAAATACAGCAGTGAGGTTTGCTATAAAATGGGAGGGGCAGAGGGAGGGAGGGGTAATTGAGAGGATCCCAGAAGGGCAAAATCCTATTCGCAAGTGGTTGAAATTCATCAGAACAAAAAAGCAAAATTGATGTTCAGGTGACAAGAGAGACAGGAAAAAGTCACACACCAACTCTAGGACACGAAGAGAGCAGCTTGAAAGCTCTGACTATCAGCTACCTGGAGAGTTCTTAAAGGCATGTACATGTCTTGTTATCTATGGTGGAAGAGCTGGAGGAAAGAGAAAAAAGATTCAGATTCAGGATTAAAAACTTCTCTGAAAACCTTTCCTTCCTTGACTGCTACTGAATAGAAGAACTGGGTTTTATGAGGAAAAGCAGAAGTATCTGGCCTATGTAGTATGTATGCACAGATGCACAGAATAAATGTATATATAAAGACACAAGGGTATACACGAATATACACTATATATGTGTAAATATATGTATTTATTTACAGACATAGATACACTATGCAGATGTTTTAATGTAAATGATCATTTGGGGCTTTATTTTCTTGAGTTATCTCATCTTATATTCTCCTTAGGATGGTTTCTGTACACATTTTCTGGGGATCCCACCACTGACAAGAACCCATCATTTCACTTCTTTCCTTTAAGGAGTTATTAAACTGACCAGAAAGTTCTAGGATTAATGTATAATTATGATTTTATGTAGAATTTAAGCTAAAAGTCATTCAATATAATTATATGTAGGATGGTGAAGTCTACAACTAGCAATCAAACATGTCTTGGAGCCCAATGTTTACTTAAGCAAAATACAAAAAATGAGGACATATCCCACAAAACATGCTTGAGAGGAAGGGGGCAGGAAAGGATGGTCCTAGTCTCTGAATTCACGCTCCTATGCCCACCATGCTCCCTAAACAGAAAGATAATAGAGAAATTTCAGTGATAACTGAGATTGCTATAAATTTACAGTACACATAGTTTTCAGTTAGGCTACCCTTTTTACCCAGAGGTAGGGATTTTGGCTTTTGTTTAATTTTACTGTTGCAGGCAGCACAGCATAAGGAAGTCAGCAAGGCAAAATTTACTCTGAGGGGAAACAGTATTCCTCTGATCAGCTGCAAACAGAAATTTTGTGGTATGAAGAAGAGGTTCTGCACCCAAAAGTTTGGGGGTTTTTTTTGTTTTCATCAGTTCCCTTAACAAATCTAACTAAAAAAAATTCCAGGATCTGGCATTTGCCTGTACTATTTACCGAAGACAAATCTGATTTTTCTTCGTAGGTGAGCTGTCCTCAGACAGGTACGTAGGCCTGTCCACAGGAAGGAAGTAAAGAGTTCAGGGAGTCCCTGGTGGAAGGCAGGTTGAAGCACAAGATACAGAGAACATTTTTCAGTACCCTCTTCCAGCTCTGGTCAGTCAGTGCATGTATTGTATTGCAGCAATATCTGCAGGAAATTATTTTCCAGTTTCACTTTGCATATTAAGAAAATATGGCAATACTCTTTTCAGAGGGTCTACAGAGACTTTGAAGATTTTAGGGCATGTAATTTACTTGGTTAATCTAATTTATTGAATCCCCAGTATCAACAAATGCCGTAGGATTAACAGACTGGAAGCAGCTCTGCTGAAGGAGGATGTGGAGGTGTTGGTGAATGATCAAAGCCCAGAAAGTCGAACCTGTCATGGGATGCATCCAGAGCAATTTGGGCAGCAGGGCAAGGAGGGGACTTTGCCCCTCCACTTCATCTTGGTGAGACCTCACCTGGAGCGCTGCATCCACCTCCGGAATTTTCAGCACTGGAATGGTATTGACTTGTTGGAGAATGTCTGGGGGAAGGACACAAAATATGATCAGAGAGCTGTGCCACATCAGTATTTAAAGGGTATGTATAAGAATGATGAAGACAGAGTTTTAAGCAGGCCCTAAAGAAATAGGAGAAGGTTTTGTAGTTTTAAACTGAAAGAAAATAGGCAGAAGGAATAAGCATTTTACAATGCAAGTACTGAGACAGGTTGGACAGGTTGCCCAGAAAGGAGGTGGGTGCCTCATCTCTGGAAATATTCAAGGTTACATCGGGCAGGGCTCTGAGCAGCTTTAGCTATTTGAAGATGTTAGAATGATGTTAATTGCACAGTTTTGAAATAGGTGACCTTAGGATGTCCCTCTCAAACCAAACCAATTTAGGATACCTAAATTCTTGCCAGCCTAAACCGAGCCAGATTTCTTTCTTCTGAATCAGTCTTTGTCTAGAATAAGAATTAGTGAGTATGAAGTAGGCCATGTCTGCCAGTTGGCCTGACTGAAAGTAAACAGGGATCAACTGAGGCTGTCTTATTTAGCCAAGTTATTTTGGATTGTAGAAGAAAGAAATTTGTCTCCTTTTCTTGATCCCACTTATTTTCTCCATTTTCTCACATTCCTCTTCTACTTTTTGGGAGGCAGAGGGGGTGTGTGTGAATGACTGCTTGGTAACTATCTCTTTGACAATACATTTAGCAGGGTGGGTATTGTGTTATCTCCATCTTTTCCTGTTTGCGAGTACCTTAGCTAACTCAGGAGCAAATCTTTAACAGTTATCTGTTGTTACATGTTTGTCTCCAACTCAGAACGAGCTCTGTTTCTTGTCAGTGACACAATTTGTCATATGTCAAGCAATGTGCATAAAATTGTTCTGTACAACCCTATGGAGGGGCTGCTCTGTCTCATCTAAGCAGGACATGTTTAAGTGAATGAATTAATCAGGGCATTCCATTTCTATCTTCCCTGTTTTTCTTCCATAAATCATTTATTTAATCCTTAATTGTGGAGCTATGACCTTGTGTTTTGCAACCTTTTCTTTTATCTCATTATCAATGTAAAAGATTTGCACATATCATCTTTAATTGACACCTCAGTGTGACATCAGCAAATGGAGAGGAAATAGACTACTGAGAACAGCACAATGTCCTAGTCATTGCATCAATTATGTTTCACCAAGCCACTGGGGACATTTGGAATTTTGTGAGTGTCTTTGGGTAGGGAGCATTTTAACTGAGGTAATGAAAAAAGCCAGAAATTTCTTAAATCAAAACCCATGCAACTAAAATTTTCTTGTGCACCTTGATGTGAGTTGCTAATAAAATTGCATGAAGGTTCCAAAGATATAAATTTGGGGTTTACAGTTTCCAAGAATCTGGGGAATATTTTGTATCCTTTACCTTGGATTGTCTAGTATAATGTTATATAAAATTTCATGCAGATTATTCAGTGCATAAAGGATTCACAAACCACTAGCATCACAGGTTGTATTAAATTGGGGAAAGAAAATTCACAAAAAAAGCTTGCAAATTTTTATCCCCACCCTAACAGCTATTTGTTCTTTATAATATCATGCATGATTTAAACAACACAGATGTAGACATGACCTCTTTCAAATTAATACTGATGGGTACTGTGTTGAATGTGTTCAAGTCAAAGAATAATGTTTGAAATTTTATTGCTCATCATAATTGCTAGAAAGCAAGAAAATTAGAAAGGTGGGGAAGTTCTTCTATGTTATCCTGTCATCCTACAGTACAAAAGATAAAGTATGGGTTTTAGGATTTTAAAACTCAACTATTTCCACAGAGAATTTCTATTGTTTGTTGTATTTGCCTTTGAAATGGAAATTTCAGAAACACTATATTAAAACAGTTTTAATAGCCTTGACATTTCATCATGTGCTGTGTGAAATTTAACATTGCATACTGTTCTCTATGACCTTGCAGGAGTAACGACACAGTAGCTAAACCACATAGCTGAAGAACTAGATCACTGTTTTGAAAATGTAGTAAAAAATCTAGTTATAAGGTATTATCCTCCAACCCTAGCCACTGTACTGAGTTTGTCAAACATATAGCATTACTATTAAGAATGGTTTTTGCCCTTGAAAAAACATCATAAATTGATGTGTTTTAGTCTCCCATAACATTGGGACTGAGAAGAAAATAAAAGCCATGTTGAACAACTTTGACTAGGAATTAACTATGAAACTTTACCTATCTATCTTCAGGGATTATTTATTATCTAGGAAAGTTTAATTCCTTTTTTTATATTACTTTGGCAGGTTTTTAAATAAAACAGGGCTATGCTTTACAGTATATGTCTATATGTAATTTCACTACTGTACACCATGTACTCCTTTTCTGTTCCAGGCTTGTCAGACCTTGTGAAATAACTCAGCATTTCAGTCAAGTTGCTCTATTCCAAGTATCTGAGTAGCAGCTTGCTCCAATGTAAAACATCAATGAGAGAAACATGGAGAAGAGTCTCTTCTCCCACAGCATCCTGGTTTATAAACATTTTCATATATGTTATGCAAGTCCTAGGTAAGATTGGTACAAGGATTTTACCTAGCACTTACATAGCTATGTAAGGAATATAAAAATCAATTTAATACTAAATAATAGAAGTTACATTAATTATATTATTTTTGCAAGCATGAAAGCTTTTTTGGCATTTATTTTCAGCTGTGCATTTTTCTTCTTTTTACAGAACTGTTATAGATACAAGAAAACTAAAATTTACTACCTGTATGCTTCATTTTCTACTTGTAACTGTTTATTTTGCAATGAGTTCTGAATTGTTGGGGATATTCACTGTTGTAATGTTGTTCACTAATTGTTAGATATTGTTACAAGTGTTTAGTTAAGAAGTTTGTAAGAGTTCTGTGCAGCTGCCTCCCCGAATCTAGTTAAAGGGACAACACCAAAGCGCAGGGGGATCTTCTACCCTTCCCCCAAACAACTCCAAACTGAGACCACCACCCAGAGCCTTCATTGGAACATGACCACCCAATCAAAACGTGGCGGGAAGGAATGATTGGTGTGGAAAGCACCCCGCTAACAGCCAATGAGAGCCCGAAGAATACACCAATCCGGGAAAGGATCCGAAACGGACCAATCCCTGAGGGGACAGAGGCTTTAAAAGGGACTGACCACCCGCAGGGGGGTGCTTCTCTCGCAGGAACCGGACTGTCTTGACGGGGGGGTGCCCGTGCGCCCGTGCGCACGTTTTTTTGTTACTCTGACTTGCCGTGTGAGGCTGGGACTAGCCCAGCCTCCTGTTCCTGTAGTCAAGTTTGCAACAATAAACGATCGGCCATTCCTTTTTAACACCTTTGGATTTACGGCCTCGTTATTAACGTTGTAACATTTTTGTAACAGAACCAATTGCAAGATGTAAGTAAATTGAACATGAGTTCCATCTGCTTGAAGAAAGCAAACTTATCTCGTCAGGAGATAGCCATGATTAGCCTTTTCTCCTTCCCCTGTATTTTATCAGAGTCAAGTCTAATTTGTCCCTATGAAGAAAGATGTATGCTTGAAAAAATTATTGAACTGGACAAAATATAGCAATGAATATGGTAATGGAACTTTCAGAGCTGTCTGAACTTTTGTGGTTTTTAAACTACCTTTTCCCAAATATATATTTCTACTACATGAAGCATGTTTCACTACCTACTTCAGTTAGCCATATGTTTAATTGATGTTAGTTAAAGTAATAAGTTTTGTCATTATAAAGCCTTTTATTTTTCTATCAGAAATACACAAAAGAGGGTTGCTGGACTCAGAAAATCTTAACTGACTGTAAGCTTTGAGGTAGATTGGGAACTTCCTTCACAAGTCCAACAAAAATAGCCAGTAAAAAGGAATTTTTCAAACTGAAAAACAGTGTGAAAACTAATGAGTAGCTGAGCATGGGCAACATCTTCCAGATAGGTATGCCTTGATACACAAGACCAACTTATTCTTTCCTGGTGGACCTCTTTATCTTGCACCTTTTCTTCACTCAAATATTACACTGTCTTTGGAAATAGAAAACTTTGATTTCCTTGAATCCAGCTGTATGAATCTACATCTCTTTAGTTAGAACGAGTCCTTAGCCATCTTGTCTGTTTTCTTCTCAGACCTTGTTTGGACTGTGATTGGCATCTCTAGTTTCAGTATTTTTTCTTACCATCATATGGCTAATGGGTTTAAATATAAAATAGTATCTTTTCTCCAGTGATTCTGACTGGTTGTTATAAGAGTGATTTGAGCCTCTTTCCTGTCTCATTTTCTGATGAATTGCTGTATTTCTTCCAACCACAAAATAATGTTCTTTACAAACCACTGATATTAATTTTCATAATATTTAAACAGGCACAGACTTCAAATTCAGGTCACTTAGGACAGTGTAACAATGCAAGTGCAATTTAAAGCCAATATAACACAACTTTATCTTAGACAATTTGGGAGATGGACAACTGGTTTTACCACATGCAGATCTTGTGATCTACACTGGCTTTGCCCTGCAACATGTTATTGATTGTCTTTGTGCCTCTTTGAGGATGCACATCAGCCACAGTGATCTGATCTAAACATCTGCCCACAAGGTAGCATTTATTATCAGTTACCATTCCAAGGTGAATGGCTTCTATAATTGTCTCCAAAAATCGAAATCTCATGATTCCGCAGTTCTTTCCCATATCCCTCCTGGGCATTTATACCTATTTCTATCCTGTACCTCCAAAGTTCTAATCCTTAGCTGAGAGTAGTTTGTCTTCATTGCTCGGACCTGCTGTGCTTGCACTTTCTCTTCTAGTTTGCATCTCAATTAAACCACATAGTACTGGGTATCCAACTGACCTTATCTGAAAATAACAGAACTATGTGACAGCCATGGAAAAAATGAAGTAAAAATTAATTTAGTAGCACAGAGCACAGAAAATATATTGATATCCAGATAATATTTGAATAAGAACAAGTTTTTTGATTCACAAAATCATAGTTGAGTTAATGAAACTCCAGTACATCAGAGATAAATTAAACTGTTTACCTGGAGTGCTTTTTATCTTCATCAGGAGGATGGCAACATGAGGAGAAGAAAAGACAGGTAAAGTTATGAGGCCTCTAAATGTCAGAGTACCTGCAAACTGGGAGCAAACAGTGCAAGGAAAAAAGAAGCAGAGAGATGGAGAAAGCAGCTGTTGTGACTGAATATGGAAACAAAATACAAATATAACAATTCATAAAGTCATGCCTCCTTAAATGGTAAGAATTACCAGTGACAGACATAAAACTCTCAGGAGAAGCCACATGTTTTGTCTTGTTATTTACTGTAAAATCCTCTCAACAGCTGTCAAAGTGAGCAAAGTACCAATCCTGCTCATAAGCTCTAGGTAATATCAGTTTTAAAGTTACTAAGAGTCTAGTTTAAGATACCTCTTTCTAAAACTCTGGATGTGATGTGCAGTAAAGTTATTTTGTTTCTGATAAGTTTTTATGCTCTTATAATTAATTGGTTTCACTGTCAGGCCATTTGAGCATCAATGAGTTTCTGTAAGGTTGAATGTAAAACACGCAAAGTTATTTCTGGCATGCATTATGTAGCTGGAAACAAGTGACAAACTATCACTTCAGGTAATGGTATCTTACAAAAGCATTTGTAGAGCTCTAGTTCTTTCTAAAGCAGGTTGTGACAAGAGGAGTTTTTACCATAATATTATAAAGGTTTATGTTTTAATCAAACCATGTCAGTACTGTCATTAATAATTTCTGGCAGATCTAACTACCATTCTGTAGTTAAATATATTACTTATGTACATTAAGTGAGCAGAGTATCATTTTACCTGGCAGATCAAAGTAGGATGCTGGTGTTGAGATGGCAATGGGAGCAACATACTTAAAATTTTGTTTCATTTGTCATTTGTGTTAGCAGGTCAATACGTGATTTCTTCAGAAGAGCCTCTGTTTTTAATCCACACAGGTGAAACTACTGAGAAGCATCCATTCATTTAAATTAGTCAAATTCATTTGTCTAAATAGGGACTGAGTAAGGATTTCATTTTACCTTTTTATGTGTTTGTTTAAAATGTCAGCTAGTCAAAACAGACTGAGTTTTCCTGTGTGCTTAAAATAGTGTTGAGAAAATGCTTTGTAGATATTTTTCAAATAAATACGCAGTTACTAAATATTTTAATTCTATTTGCTATTTTTGTATATGTTCACCACTGCAGATATACAAGTTTTCTGCTTTAAATTCTACTGATATCCAGTTTGTTTAGCAAAATCTAAAAATATCAAATAATATTAAGAAGGGATTTTGATCATCAAATAGGAATGTGTGGCAATAAAAGGTGATTAAGGTGAAAAGGTGAATAAGAATCCGTTCTGTTTCAGAGCCTGAAATAGCTGGAAATGTTGTCCATGATAAGAAATTTCAATTTAGTTGTCTGGAGTATACAGTGAGAATGAAGTGTTTAGTATGTTCCTATTCTGTGCGAAAACACCTCTGGATTTCAGACTTTTCAGTTGGTGCCAAGAAAATGAGGAGCACAGGGGGCTAACCACAGACTTTTTGAGTGATTGCTCATTGTCCAGCTTGGCAGGTGACTGCTTGGCAGAGGCAAAGTGGAATTCAGTTCTTCAGTGTATTACCCTCATCATGACTACCTCAGAGAGGACTTCTGATATTTGCACTGATTAGAAATTCAATAAAAGTGTACTCTGCAGCATTAGCAACTGGTAAAAACTGAAAGTCCTTTAAAAATACGTTGAATTTTGACAGGATTTTCAATCTTAACATTCTCCAATTTTCTGAGTTTGGTATATAGATATTACTCAAATACTCATTTAAACATTCTCATAAATTGTATTCATTGTTCTTTCTCTTAGAATATGTACAATCAGTGGCTGGAAAACACATTTTATCTTGTGGTTATTTTTTGCTCTCTAATGCAGAATAGAAAGAGAGTGATTTTTGAACAGGATACAGCAGGAATATGAACTTGCCCACTGAATTAATTTTATTATTTCCTCACCTGAAGTAAAGAACAAACTGTTTCCTCTAGGAGATTGTGCTCCAGATTGTGCTAAAAATATCCCTCCTTAACATTTTTGGAGCAGCTGGATAGGTAGATGGACAAACAAACAAACAATTACTTTGTAGATATCTTCATTTGGCAATGAGTTTGCAAGCGAGTTTGCAAGCCGACAAATTTGCATGGGTTTGTTTATGCATGCATCTCCCAATTGACACAAAAAAAATTAATGGGCTTAGGCCTGTGGCCCATATTTATTTGATAATTTTAGGGATGATTCAGACAGAATGGAATGTTTTCTGCCTCACATAACTCAGGTGCAGCAATACTCAACCTCAGATAGTAATAGGTCAGTTATCAAAAATCACTTGAAGGTATTTTGTGTCATCAAGAGCTTCAATCTGGATTTGTTTTCAGTAAAATACATGTTTATTTCTGCTACCTGACAAGAGCTGACACTGGTAAATGTCATGATTATCTTCAGTTTCAGCTACGCAATACAACAAGGATTGCATTTATTTCACTGTTATCCAAAAAATTTGCAGTTGTCTTTCTATGTATAAACATAAGGCATGCCCCAGATAACCACAAAAACAAACAAACAAACAAAATTAATTAATATTCACTTTTGTTTTACATTCAAAAAACATTTCTGAATGATGATGTAATTCTAACATATATGTCATTTTCATATTTTGGTAAAATGATTGCATGCATGCATTTTGGGAAAATTATTCCATGACTGCAGTGTATCCATGCTCTTTCTGTAGGACAGCTGAGGTTACATTGTGAGCTGATAAGCCCTGTTCTGTGGCTTCTGACTGGATGCATTCATGGGAAAAAGGCATATCCCTAACTTTTTTTTATACAAATAAGATCAATTCACACAAGAGTACAGAAACAGAATTTAATAAGAAAGAGTATGAGTCAGCTGATTTTTTGATACCTGATCAACCATGGCTTAAGTGTTCTTTCAATAGATTCAAGACATACATATTCAAAATTTCATTACTTGGAAATTAGTGGTAAGATATGGAGATTTCCCTCTGGGATCCTTTATTTTAGACAAGTGTAATTTTTTCTCATCACTGTATTTTTTTATTATTCACTGTTGACATAGGCTAGGGTTGTTTTGGTTTGGATTAGTTTGGTTTTGCTTTGCTTTTTTTTTTTCTTTTTTTTCCTAGCATGACTCCTAGCTAACTGACTTCCAGTAGAAATACCTTTTTTTCATTCTCCTTGACATCAGTGTTGCAGAAACTAGAAGCCCTTGCTGTTGAGTTTCAAAACATAAATAATGCAGAAAGAGCTACAGACAATTATGCTTCAAATGACAAAGATATCTTATTTGAGAAATGAATGCAGATAAAACAATGCAGATCTTCACAATGACTCTAAGTCAAGTGTTAAGTTTTAGAAAATATGATCTAATGAAGTAAATACTGTTCTTACATGATTTATAAAATACACCTACTTGACTTCTGCCAAATTCAATCCCAGCATATTTATCAATTTTTCTCTTTATTGAAAATATGAAGTGCATCAAATAAATCAGAATTTTGTTTGAAGAGGTAAAAGAAAGAGAATTTGCTTTATTATTTTTTATTTACTTTAATCAAACGGTATTATTATTTCAGTTTCACACTAGTCTTTGGTGTATGAAGTCTTCTACAGATCTCACTGTTACTAGTACCCAAACTTACTTTCAAAGTGAACTGATTATCATCTGTTCTGTGGACTTACATAGAAGCCTACCTATTTAAAATAGATGTACTTGCAAAAAGAAGTTTAGTTAAATGCTTTATCAAACATAAATAGACAACCTGATTGCTAAAAAACAATGAAACTTCCAAGAAAGTCAGTTAAGTATTTGAAAGACTGGTATGAGTATAACCTCTATTCCCTTCCTTAGTTTATATTCACTTCATGGTGTTTATTTGATATAACCCACACAAAATTCCTAGATATGAAGATCCCTGTGAGAGTTCACATTTGCTGATGAGGCAGCCCAGCCTGCCTGCTCACTTTCCACCTCGGATTCAATGAAAGCCCACACAATAAATGCACCTTCCAACAATGGTCCAGACTCTTGCTCCATTTCCCTATCCTTTTCCCTTACCCATTCCCCATTAAGGTGCATTCCCCAATGCATCTTTTACATCTGCAGACTGTCAATCTATTATTTTTTCAAATTATTTTTCTTTCAGTATTATTATGATGAAATTTTAGGTTTGTAAGAAAGCATGGAGGATACAAACACATCCAGAATCTCCCATACTTCCATTCTACAAATACATTCTTTAGAATCTGACCATTAAGAGTGATATTTCCAAACATGATAAATTATTAATTCAGGGAGGCAAAATATTTTTTTACTGTAATTTTACTGTAAAGTTTTTTTTTTCATTTTTGAAAAACACAGAAGATGACAAAGACTTCCTTTGTTACATACTTTCTATTTGGAAAGTCCTATAAATATCCACGTGAGAGAAATATAAAAACTTTGATATTGCTTTAAATGTCTTCATAAGAAATTTAGGTAGCCTTTCAAAAGTTTGAAGATCTCAGTGCTGCTGTTTTTGAAGTGCTCTGTGCTGACACTTGTGCCAGAGCTCAATACAGAAATAGATGATAGTGCGAAATACAAAGTTAAAAAAAAGTAGTTATTACTACAAATATCAAAGTCCTCCACCTAGCAAAAAAAGGCTGGGAGTGAGGACACTTGAAGGGGAACCTGAAAAAAGTTCTGACATGGGGGACCTGTAGCTGTTCAGATAGGTGAAGAAACAATTTCTGAGTAACAACAGACATCAGGGAACAGACATTAGTTTAGTTACTTGAGGTTGGTTAATCTAGAGTGACTTAATCCAAGAAGAACAACAATGACTTTAATATTTTGTCAGTATTATTGCATTTCTACCATTACACGTTTTATTCCTGCTAACTTACTTCACCAAGCTTCCAATTTTCTTACATGAATGGCTATGGGAAATTTAATAGGGCTGACAAAATATATTAGAAATAATTATAAGAAATTATATTTTGGTGTAGGTCAAATGTTGATATATTCCAGTATTTAATGTCTATCTTTAAAGTTTTTCCTAAGAATTTCAGAATTTGCTAATGTAAATATTTGGTAATTACTTAAACATTGCTAAAATTGTCCAAATTACACTGCCAATATTGCATAAGTTTCATATAGTTCTTCATGGTCCTACAAAAAGTTTTTTTTTTTAAAGTTTTTCTTGTTAGCTGAAATGCACAGTTCAGATAGAAAGAAT
This sequence comes from Phylloscopus collybita, assembly GCA_027886175.1. Classification (NCBI taxonomy): domain Eukaryota; kingdom Metazoa; phylum Chordata; class Aves; order Passeriformes; family Phylloscopidae; genus Phylloscopus; species Phylloscopus collybita. The sequence continues at coordinate 8,151,857 of JAJNNQ010000052.1, read as the reverse complement.
AAGCTCAGTGTTACAGGTACATCATATGTGAGTTGGGAGAGGGAGGTGGGGGTTTTTCTGTTTGGGTTTTTTTCCTGATCAGTTTGGCTCCCACATTAGTCTACCAATATTAATGGGACAGCATCAGTGAGCCTCCATGCCCTTCTAGTTGAAATTTACTGCTTACAATTCCTGTCTGCGCAATTCCTGTCCCATCAATTTACATTTTTCCTTGGCATTCTGGATGGGAGATGTCATGTAAAGATTTATAATGAGAGACCTGTAGTGATAATGAGTTTTGGAAGCACCTTTTTGATGTCTGAACTTTAATGTTCCCAGACCACTTCTGGATCGCACAGTAGCTGAGTGCAGTGTACAGATCAGAGAGCTGTCTGGAGAGCAAACCAGCCTGGTGCAGTTCTCATTTCTAACTCCTTCATATGCAGGGGAAAGGAAGGAAGATGGGTCAAGGAGGATGCAAAACAAAGGATACAAAGGTACTTTGCTGAGGAATTGGGACCTGCTTAGAAGCTCAAAAATATTCTTGGTCCACTAGAAAAACCTGGCACCTCTGTAGCCCAGGTGAAATATTAGCTGCCTTCAGCTCTAGAAAAGCCATGCCATGGGCATTTTAGATCAGAAAAAAGTATTGTACTAGAAAAATCAAATAGCATGTTTATTTCAAACAGCAATAATACAGGAACTCTAAATTCACATAGAACTTTCTCTGTTATTTGGTTATAAAGTATTAAAAAGAAAATCTAGAGTTATAGCCTCCAAATGTCAGTCATGAGTAGCTTGCATTTATACAGGTGGAAAACACTCACCTGTGGGTGTTCCATACCTTCACAGAAGCACAAGATAGGTGAGAAAATCATAAAACCAGTGGTATGCATTCAGAACAAATAAAACATAAATCTTTTTAGGCTGTGAAAGGTAGAAGAACCACTTGGAATTAATTTAAGGATTGGTATTAAATCCACTAATTTATTCTTATGGCCCTACAGCTCAGATTATTAAAGCAACAATGTAGGGAATATTTTCCAGGGAAATGAAGAAGTTTTTGTTTGTTTGTTTGTTTGTTTGTTTTTTGTTTTTTGGTTTTTTGTTTGGTTTTTTGTTTGTTTTGGTTTTTTTGTGTTTTGTTTTGTTTTGTTTTTTTTGTTTTTGTTTTTGTTTTTGTTTTTTACATCCCAGCATACAGGTTCCTGTATTTAGGCAGTGATGAAAGCAGAGTAACTGCAACTTTGGGGGACACTTTTGGACTGAGCTGCATGAAACAGTGGCTCAGTTAACACATTCTCACTGCATATGTCATACAAATGTGTGAACAAATAAATCTTATCATCTGGCTAATGGATAGTTATCCTTCATTTTGTACTGCAGCTTCCAAGAGTTTTAAGTCTCTAAACAATCCTCACAAACTTGACACCCAACGAATGATAAATAATTTCTCTGACAGTCGAGAATCTAGCTCTGGTGCTTACACAACTTTCTTAAAAGTATCTGGAACTGCTGCTTTGCTTAAAGGACAATAATAAGAATCTGAGTCAATAATTTGCTACAATTTACCAAAATTCATTTCATTAAAGTGTGGAGAAGGTATATAAAACTCTGTGTCATCTGGTGATCAGATACAACTAATATTTTGATTGCCATAGTTTTGATAGTATTCAGATGTTTTACTCCACTTTAAGGCATGTCTACAGCCTTTTACATATTCAGTCTTCTAAAAGCCCTATATAAATAAAGAGCTTCTAAAAGTTTAGAGACCATAGCTTGAAATCAGCATCTTAGAATAGTTAACTGAACCTTGCAGCTGCAATGAATATGCTCTTGTACCTCAAACACATTGTGTGGGAGTGTTCTTGAACTTCCTCGGTCTTCTGGAACTGCTGCATTCTCTATTTCAGTCAAAAAGACACAGCAGTCCTTCCAGTTGACTTCTATGTGATTTTGATCAGGACCTGAATGTCCTGACTGTAAATTTTCATTGAAAATATTTTATGCTTTTATAAACAAATACATGCATATTCAGATAGTTTTGCACTCACAGGCTGAAATGCTGTGACATGAGTGTTGTCTCTAAATCTAAAACAAGAGAGAAATCACTGTACCTGTCTCTGTGTCTGTGGTTGTCATTTCATAGGCTGCAGTTTATCCAGTCTGTGATTATTTTCAAAGCAATTTTAATTCCATTTTCTTTTCAGAACATCATAAAAAATATTTTACTTAAAAAATCTATGCTCTATATATTCAATTAATTTTAGTCATGCATTGATTTATAAATATTGCCTCATCTAAATTCTAGTGGGGAAAATCTGACTGACACTTGTAAAGTCAATATAAGTCTTTTATAAAGCAGGAATCTAATCACAATTTGCAAGGTCAGAGCTTAGGGGATTTTGCTTGGTTTGGTGGTTTGAGGTTTTTTTTTGGTTTTGTTTGTTTGTCTGTTTGTTTGTGGGGTTTTGTTGTTGTTGTTTGGTTTGGTGGTTTTTTGTTTGTTTGTTTGTTTTTTGTTTTTTTGTTTTGTTTTGTTTTTTTTTTTTTTTTTTTTTTTTTTTCTGAGCAGTATTTGGCAACCTTTAAAAACTGAAGGAAGGCATCTGGCTCTGAAAATGTCTTGTGGTCTTTTAGCAGTGATTCCCTGGGCACTTGGTGTCTGCTGGCTTGACACAGACCTACCTGGCCATAGGCTGAGTAACACCACTTTAGGTGTTCTGGATTTCTAGCCCCTCTTAAACATTTTTATTGCTGTGTAAGTGAATTCCTTTGCTTCAGATATGAGGGTCTTTTATCTAGCTGTAGAACAGAGAGCTCCCACATAGAGAGCTATTAACTTTTTGTTACCTTTTTTTTTTTCGTTTCCTTTGCTTTTTGTCATCAAATTGAGAAGACACAAGTCACCAGGACACCATCTGAATCCTCATCATCCTTTCAGTTTATTAGTTAGTCATTCAAATTTTCTATTTCCCAGCAAGGTGTCTCAGCTATTCCATGTATTACAACAATCCTAAAGCAAGAAAAGTAATATGAAAGTCAGTCAAAACAGCCGAGGTTAATTGCAAGTAAATGCCACAGTTTTCACTTCAACATTTTCTAAAGAATGGGCTTTGGGGAAAAAAGTCAGAAGAAACATAAATCACAAATTATTTGCATGTGAATCCTTACAAAATTTTTTACAGTGGCCATGAAAGTCATACTCATATTTGAGTATGAATTTTGAATTTCTGAAGAAGTTTTTTTTTAAAAATCCTTGTTTTTAAAAGAATGTTAATTTCTTATACACCAAATGAAAGGAAAAATCAGCTAAGAAACAAGGAATATCTATTATCAAGTGTATTATAGTTCTGAGCCTTTAGAAAGATTATCACTTTACTTTGACAAATACATGTAAGGATTAAAGCACTCCCTTTAGTCCTAAAGCTTTAGTCCTAACAATCAAATTATGTAGGCAAATGCATTGCTTTATTCAGCAGTACCCAGTGCATATTATGATATGATAAAACACAGGTTTATCATCTACTTAACAGATTTGAGTGTCATCAGTACTAATCTACAAATGAAGGTAGTTGACAGGTTTAATATTATGGCCCTGTCTACACTGAAAGTATATCCCAATTATATGTTTATGTTGGCAGAGCTATAGCTGAAAAACTGAAAATGCAAGTGGTTGATAATGTCTTTCCTAGTCCACAAATTGCTTAATACATACTCAGAGGCTGGCATTTTCATATTACTGGAGAGATACTCCTTAGCTCACACATCACATTGTCCTTTTCGTTTACAGTGATTTTCAGCAGATACTTTTTCTAACATAGAGTCAATTTGCAGGAACTCTGACTCTCTGGATGATATGAATAGCTGTCTGTCTCTTCACATACACAGAAGAAGTAAGAGACTATGAGAAAAGCAGATTTTTTTTTGCTTGTTTCCAGGGTGCTGTTATCAGATGAAACTCTTTACATATTGCACAATAAACAAAATTTCAGGGTAATGCTTTCTGGAAATGTTTAATACTCATTATTGAAAACACATGATGAAGATGTGAAAGATGGAAAACTTTTGGTTTTGAACTGGGAGTCTCAATGAAATAGTGAGAGGACAGTAGCAGCAGTAATGTGCTAAGATGTATAGCAAACTGTCATTCTGAGGTAGTACTATAAAACTGTCATACCAAGAAAAGAAATACGTTTTATGTCTAAAGGGATTCATCTCAATTAAATGTTGGAACAAATAATATGCTTTATGCCACTTATTTCTCTCTCTCTGTTTTATCCCTTTTCTCACTTCTAATTTCTTTCCCCTCTTACTCCTGCTACCTGTTTGCCCTACAATGAAAATATCATTTTTTCAAGATCAGGATTATTAGAAGTATTAATGCCTACAAATGCCCATGAGTAACACAATCATGACTGTGTTTCACAGTCATTAGAAGGACTAGTCATTAACAGTGACTATGATTTACCCAATGCTGTTAGGATAAGTCATTAACAGTTTTGACTTCCGTTTTTCTGAGAAAAAGAAGTGTTCAGCAAATGCGAGTAGCAAAACATTAGCAGAACACAACTTTTGAATAGTAAGGATGAAAAAATTATTCCGAATAATTCCCAATGTGGGAAATGTAAGAGGTTGCAATCAGCTATGGAGAGTGACAGGAAACATACAAAAAAGAGAACCAAGACAAGGAATGGAGAGAAAGGGAAAAAGAATAACTCGGAGATATAGAAGGTTGTAGTAAATGCATTATTTTGAGGAATGAGAGCCATTTTAAATTATCTTCTGAAATGAATACAGATCAAGTCAAAGGGACTTGTGGACTTCATCCAAAGGAAAGTGGATGAAGACAAAACATTCTTATCTCCTAAAACTTAAGAATAGCATGGTGACACATGAATTTCAGGAAGTATAAATATAATGAATGTTGAAATTATAACAGGGACATAGTATGGGACATGTTAAATATATTAAATACAAAATTCTTAAGTGACAATGAAAAAACTATCTATAAACCAAATATGTGAGCAGAGTTTGCTGATCCTAAGAAGTTAGAGCAATACAGTATTTGTAGCAAATTAAAGAAAAATATTTTAAAAATTCAGGTAAGTTTAGAATATATATATGATAAAAATTAAGCATTATTATTGAAAAAGCACCAAAGGATAGAGCTCCAGATAATTTACTTTCAGTGACTTTCTACAAATATCTACAAATAAAAAATCTGAACAGGTTTTACTTTGTTTTGTTTGGTTAGGGTTTTTGTTTTGTTTTAATTACTACAAAATGCAGGTAGAATAAGGTCTTATGGGAGGATTTGTAAAGCGTGATGAGCAGAAAAATTGTTAAACTTTTTTCTGTGATAGAAAATTTTGATATGCTTAAGGTTACATTTTTGTCATCACAGAGGGATTTAATCTAGTACTTTTCACTGTGGCCCTCAGATGAAATCCCTAATGTGTGTTAAGCATTGTAAATAATGCAGTTAGAAAGGTTGATGATTGCAACATCAGATGTATATTTATATAACTACTAAAAGCACTGAATGAGAAAAATAAAGAAAATGCTGCCAATTAAATACTCAGCTATACTTTCAGACAGAATAGAATGAAAATGGCAATCATTATTTATAAAAGGCTTCAGGATTTGTCCAGGCAAGTATAGTGTTTTCCTTCATTTGACACAGCATGTCTATTTCTGCAATGAGAAGAACTTGCAAATTTTAGGTTTCATATTTATTCACTAAACTAAAATGATAAATCCAAAACCTGCTCTGAAGAACCATGAGGTTTCTTACCAAGTCTTCAGTTTGTTAGTTACAATCCTTTTCAATCAGTGGGAACTGAATCTGTTATTCTTTTCCTATTAGACTATATATTCATGTATACATTTTTTAAAATATTTTTAGAAATTAGTTGTTTTATTCAAATTAACATTTATATTTTTCAACTCTTAAAACATTTACTTTACCTCATAGCACTAAATTGTTAAGAAGTACAAAGTTGCCCAGTTTTATAGAATTCTTTTGGTGGAGCAATGGTGGTTGCATCTCTTCCTGGCAGATGCTGCTGGTGGTTGAGTCAGTTCTGAGGGGATGACACACCTACAGCTGTTCACTGCTCTGAACTTACAAAGCAGCTCACAGTGACAGAATGGTCGTGTGAATGACATCTAAGGGACATCTTACAGATCCTGCTTTTGCTGGATGAAGACGCAGAGACATTCTGATGAGACAATATTTTGGTACTCAAAGACATAGTAAAAATTCACTTTTTATGAGTTTCAGCACTGTTTCACTTCTTCCTTTTAAAGTCCTGAAGAATATTGCCACCATGAATTCATCATTTTGGGGTCCTCTTCCAACATTGTCACAGAAGCTTCCAAATGTGTGTCCCTGGACAGAGTCTGAGTCCTGTACCAGCAGTCTGGTACAGGCACATAAATTTCCAAACCTTGTTATTAGATGCCTCTCTGCACTACCTGTGCATCCATTTTCAGCTTCAGGATAGCCTTAAAGATTATTTACAATGTCTGCAATTTTAGAAAGAAGCAAGAGAATTCTGTGCCATTCAGGACAGCCATGGATCAGGATGTTCTTAAGAGTATCCTTGTGTGTCAGAAGACAAATATGCCTCCTGCAGACTCCCAACAGTTACTGCAAAATCTTCCTCCACAAGGGAGCTCCAAAATCCTTAACCAGAAATTGTCCTACGGTTGCAATTGTTCCATGTCACTTCGTAAAACACTTCTTTCTTTTCCCAAATAACTTTATAGTAATGTTTGAGGAGGTGGGGAAGGGAAGGGAAGGGAAAGGGAAAGGGAAAGGGAAAGGGGAAGGGAAAGGGGAAGGGGAAGGGGAAGGGGAAGGGGAAGGGGAAGGGGAAGGGGAAGGGAAAGGGAAAGGGAAAGGGAAAGGGAAAGGGAAAGGGAAAGGGAAAGGGGAAGGGGAAGGGGAAGGGGAAGGGGAAGGGGAAGGGGAAGGGGAAGGGGAAGGGGAAGGGGAAGGGGAAGGGGAAGGGAAGGGGAAGGGGAAGGGAAGGGGAAGGGGAAGGGGAAGGGGAAGGGGAAGGGAAGGGAAGGGAAGGGAAGGGAAGGGAAGGGAAGGGAAGGGAAGGGAAGGGAAGGGAAGAAGAACCATTACGTTTCCCCCAGGAGATAAAAATCTGTTCTTTTTCTACATTAACATTTAGTATTATATAGAAAGCAATGTCTATGTAGGAAACATTAGTCAGACTGAAAGAATGAAGTTTGCAAACAACAGCTTCAAATTATCATAAAGTGATGCTGAATTGATTTTAGCAGTATCTTTCAGCATAACACCAGGCAATCCTTGGGAGGCACAGTTGGATGGACAAAACCAAAATGCAAAACATGGTGCAAATACTTCAGAGTTAGAAATTTAAATATTGGAATAAATTAAGCAAGAACATGATAGATTCTTCAACTGCAATACTTTAAATAAAGCTACCTGTCTTTCTAAATCATATGCTCTAGTTCCAGACAGAGCTATAGGCCCATGTTAAGCAGGTCAAACAGGATGACCATGATGGCCTATTTGAGCCTTGCATTCTACAAATAGATGAAAATGAAGTCATCCATTTCACTGTCACAACAGAGTCACTCTCTCAAACATGTCCTTTACCTGTCACTTGTTCCTTATTTATTTATTTATTTGGTTGGTTGGTTTTTTTTTTCCTCTCCATAGCTATCTTTTTTGGAACTTCATTGTACAGAATGGTCATTAACTGTGATAGAAATGCCAATGTTTCCATGGAAACCTCTGTCCACTACAGAATATACTAGAGCAATATTTGAACCATTTGTCCATTTGATTAATTATGTCTTTGTGCTGAAGGCGGCTTGGCTTGATTGTCTCATCATGTATTAGAGAAGCTACTGCTCTAACAAATGGAGCTATTGTTTTGGGTCTATTCATCTTGGTGCATCCCTGAGAGCTGATAGACATGTCAACAAAACGACTGTCCCTTAATGAGCTGCAGCTTGTCAGAACTGTTTAGGGCTTCATGCTAGGCACAAACTACTGTCATGACAGCTTCAGTTATTACGGCAATGAGTAGGATGTCTATAAAAGAGTCTATAGAAAAGAATGACCCTGGTTTCGATATCACATAGCTCGCAGTTATCAGCTATATGTACACTATGCAATAGATTAATAATAGATTCCAAAGCTTTGAGATAATTTGCTGATGAACCAGCTCTTCAGTCACAAAGAACATATAAAATATTTTCCCTAATGTCTTTAGCTGCTTTTTAGTAAATACAGAAAAAAAACCCACAAAACAAAACCCATGAAACAAAACAGAAAAAACAAAACCCCAAGGAAAATATCAGCTAGTAATTGCTTGTAATTTTGCTTTGTGGGTAAATCACAGACATTGCAGCTTTCTGTAGTGAGGTAATTTCGACCTCAATTATATTTTTTAAACTTTCATGTTACCTATTGCCTGTACTAATAAATCTACTAGGAATGACAAAACAATTTAAATGCCACATGCATGGCCTAAAAGGAACTTTTTTTCCTAAAAATATATTATGTGAATCTACACAGAATTTACTCTGGTTCTTGCTCAATTTGCATCAACATTTTTGCAATTTTTGTGGACACATCTGTCACTGTGTTGTTTACATTAGTGCATATCCAGCTCTAAAATGTAAGCAGCTTTGGCAGTGTGGGATAATGTCATACACATACCTGCTTATTTCTGGCAAAGGTTTCCATATATTTTGAGTAATAATGGAAATATTAGAAATCTGTATTGATTTTCACAGTGGCCTACAATGTCATCCACAGAAATGTGAACTTCACAATTGGGAAAAATACACAGAATCAACAAAACATGGGCTAAGCTTACACAAAGAAGCTAATTATGAAAATCAAGATAGACTTTCTACATATTTTAAAAATGCAGATTTATAATTTTCATTCTTGGATGCTACATTCAATTAACAAACATTAAGAGTCACTGTATATGTCATTTGCTTTAAATATTTCCCTGTGCAGCATCAGTGATTAAACTGTGTCCCTAATAATCACAGATGGAAGTCAGCACCCTGTAGCTACCAACAGCCACATTTAATCAGTTAATAACTGTGGATTAAACTTAATTCAGATTAATTTGTATTAGTATAGAATTTGTAACTCAATTGCTTTCATATTAATTTACATGTTGTCTAGACATGACATCATATTGACTCTTTGTTTGGCCCAAACACTAATTATGAACCATGTAGCTAATGGATGCGAAACTTGCAGTTTAAAAGCAAAACAGAATTTCTGTCTACACCATACTGAGGATAGTTCAATATTATAGTTTGGAGTTCTAGGCTGAGGATTGCCTGGGAATGGTAGTTCTTCATTTGCCTTCAACCTTCTTAACAAAGTATTTTGTTCCTACATGTGGCTACTGGAAAATGAAATTACTATCCTCTATCAAAAATTGTCAGCTTCAAATTTTTCTGGGGAGAGTTCAAAGAGGAGAATGAGGGATTTAGAAAGCCAAGCCAAGCCAAACCAAGCCAAGCCACACCAAGCCAAGCCAAGACCCAAGCCAAACCACACCAAACCAACCAGGGAAAGGAAAAAAACCCCAAAAGAATACACCCATCCCTCTAAAAAAAATCCCCACCCACATCAGAAGAAGGGGGGAAAACCTCACATACTGAGGTTTTCCAACAAAATCTTTGTGGTACACATTGGACTGAACCACTGCCAAGGCTATTTTATCATTTATAATTGTATCTGTTCTGGGGTGTCTTTTACATGAACCTGAACTCAGTTATAATTTCCTGTCATAGTACTCAACCCATTAACTTTCAAAACACATTGTCAGGTAAGAGAAAAATAGTAAAACACATCCTTAGAATGAATTAGCATGATATTTAATTTTCAATTACTTTGGTGTAACTAAATTATGTGTTTATATAAACACACATATAAAGTTCAAGTTAAGATGAGATAAACTTTACAGACAGTGTACTCATACTTATTTTTATGCCCATATGTTAAACAGCACTTGTAAAAAATATGGAAAAAAGAGAATCACTCATTGAAATTTTCATTAGTGATAACAGGAATAGTAAAACAAATTTCTTTTTTTTTCTTTTTTAAGGTGATTTATATTACTCTGAACGTTTGACTTTAAATTTTAATTTGTCTGTAATACCTTCATAAAAACCCCCCTGGATTAGTGTTTCAAGCAAACAACAGAAAAAAAACCAAACCAAACCAAACCAAACAAAACAAAAAACCCCCCACAAACAAACAAACAAAAACCACCTCAGATTAAGAGGCTGAGTTTACAACTCTGAGGTGAGACTTTGCTATTCCCATCTACCCAATTATTTCAACGGTGGTCAACAAAGGTAGTACCTGAGCAACAAAATAAGGCCAAACACATTTTGGGTTGTTTCTTAATTTTTATTTATTTATTTATTTGTTTATTTAATCTGAATATTCTCCATGTAGTTTACATGATTTGAACAACGGAAAAAGACGATAATCTTCATGGTATAAAATAGCTGCGATTGATGTTAACCGCTATAGGAAAACCTATTACTCCGTCATATTTTTTAACCCGCAATATTAGTGTTTTGACTTGCTCATCTGCGGGGTCGTAGTGTCACCTAGCGGCCTCTCCTGCCTCGCCGCAGGTTCCTTTTCCCGGCTGCGCTCTCCCAGGGCATCTCTCTCTCTCCCGCACGAAACCAGCGCCCGGCGCTGCGCACGCCGCGGCAAACGGCTCAGCGGGCACGGACCGCGCTCCCTGCGCACCGTGCGGCGGGGATGCCGCTCCTGCAAACCTCCCGCCACCACCGCTGCAGGTCGGTGGCGGCGGCGCAGCCCAGAGGCAGCGTTCTCAGCCCGCACCTGCAAGAACTGCGCTCCGTGAGTGCAGATGGCACACGCCTAGAAGGGGGAGCCGCGCTCCTGCCTTAAGGCTTGAGATATCTGAACCTGAGACAGCAAAGGACAGTCATAATTTGTGACTTTCTGTCACAGGCACAAGTCCTGACAGTATAGAGGGGGTGGACAGGAAATACAGATAAGCCAGCAAGATAAATTCAACATGTAAGGAAGGTCTGTAGTTATAAGACACTTTATTTTCATAAGTAAATTATTAAATTAGTATCTACTAATGAAGTAGTTACAAGATTGTTACAAGCTGAATTCATTCACTTAAGAAATATATTTTATCTTCTTTATAGACATAATGAAAAAATTCTTTAAAAATTTATAAGATGAAATAATTATTTTAACTGAAACTGCTCGTATTAGCTATGAATCTCAAGAAGTAGAAACTTTACAGTACAGATGAGTGAAAATTGTGAATCTTCCTTCTTCATATCATAAATGAATTGTGTCAATTAAACTTCTGTAAATTCATAATGACTCACTGAAAAGTTCTACAAAAAGTGACAGAATGTACTAGAACTCAAAATTATTTCAATTAATATCTCTACTCAAGGCCAACGTTAAACAACAACAAAAAAAACCAAACCAAACCAAACCAAAAACAACAACAACAACAACAACAAGCAAAACAAAACAAAAAACCCACCCACCCACACACACACAAAACCTCACCATGAAACAGGAACATATTAAGTGACCTCTGTAAAATTAAGATATACAAAACCAGATTGACACTTTGGCACACTGGCATTTTTTCAATTTCTCTTTGTAAACAAATGAAACTGTACATCATTGCTCTATTCAATACACTCAGTTTCTAACAAAGTGGATCATACTCCCCCCAATGAGTTTTTAACTAAAAACCCCAGTCACTCAGAACAAAACAACCAGAAATTTAGTCCTATACAGAAGACAGTTTCTATATGATTAACTAAATGTGAGAAAAGATGTCCAGATGTTACTTAACTGCTCCGAAAATATAATTTATTTACTGTCTTTACTTCAGCTTTTTTATATGGGTTATATTAAATCTCTCTCTTTGCAGTTGTCTGCTCTTAGCATCTGCCAATGATTTAGTATAAATATAATTATTTACATTAAAATACGTGTATTTCTTGAACAACTTTATAAATTAAAAGTCAACCTCCAGCTTGACATTGACATCATTGCGTGAAAATATATTTTTTATATTTCTAATGTCTTCATAAAGACCTGAAATAAATAAATTCACATGCTCCCAATTTCCCTCCAGTCTCATTGTTCAGGTATTGTCAGTGATCAAGATACAGTAAGTCACACCCAGCTGTTAAGGCTGCACTCAGGTCAGAAAACACACCCTGTACTAGCCAAAGGAAACAGTGCATTGAAGGGCAAAGCCAAGAACATCGTGTGTGGCTTCCAGGTTTATTCTTGGAAGCCCACGAATCATATTGGAAGCAGTGTGACAGGACGGACCACAAAATGAGGATCCAAACTGAGTATGTTGAACACTGGAATTCTTTGAATTCTCTCCAATGAAATCCTTAGAAAACCAAAGCCTTGAAAAAATTAGAGCTTTGGTAATTTACTTTAGTCAAAAGCAGCTGGAAAGATCTTCACACAGATAGCACTAGTCAGATTCACAACAGCACACACGACCTTCTGGGATAGGGACAACTATCTTGGCAAGGAGGGTCTGAGACTACAGTATCTTGACTAGTCAACAAGGAATGTCTGAGGTGACAGTGTCTGACTGTAGATTTCCTGTAAAATTTTTTTTGAAGAGCTATGGCAGTAGAAGTTGTCTCTGGGAAATGTAAATCTTTATCGTAACTTTTTCTGGGATGTAAATGTTTTATTTGTTTCTCATCATTCCAGCCTACAAGACCAATATCTTGGCAATAAAGTCAGTCTGCAGTGTCACATTCCTCAGGTGGTGAAAGCTGAAAAGCTGATGGTGAACAAAAACTACAGGCACCCATTTTGAAGTAACAAAGAAGTTGAAGAAGTTTTTTCATGGAGGCAGCATTACATATCTTCTCACTGTAAAACTATACAGACTGCCCATGATACAAGGACTTGCAGAAGTTTGCTAGAGGAGCTTTGCCATCTTTTCCACACTATGCCAGTGGCAGTAAAACACTGAGTTGATGTCCAAGCATAACTTATGAGTATGAAGCTGAGCACTGAAATCAACTCCACCAGGGCTTCTAACTGCATCTTAGGAGCCCTGTCACCCATGTGGGATGGCTCTCACAAAAGCATTTCTGATAATACTGCCTTTGAGAGAAGAGGAGTACAAAGAAAGAGGCAGCCTTGAATGGAAGAAGCCCTGCAAGTTGAGCTTTGCAGGTTCACAGCAAAGCACAAAGGTGCTTTGACACACAGCTGTGTGATACGACACATGAGCTGGCACAGGGACTCTTCCAGGGAAATGCAAACCTGATTGCAGCTAAGCACATTGCGCTGCCAAAAGCCCAGATATCCTCTTTTTAAGGAACATGCACAGATGTGAAGACTGTTGGCAGGAAAGTTTCTTTTTCCTTGCAGCTACACATACAGGTAAATTCCTGTCTTGATGGATCTGCAGAGCTTCTGCCAGCCCTGAACCTCAGACTGTACACTGCAAACCAAGAATAGAACCTCCACTGTGATGGAGAACTTATGCTGAGATACAGCCACTGTCTCAGTAAGGATGGGTATCTTTGGAGTGCTTTCCTGGGCTCTTCATCTGCATATCTGCAGGGGAATTTTGCATACAATACCTGAGTTCTGCCTCTGTTCCAAGCAAATAGTGCATGTTCAAACAAGAAAACATTAAAAAGCAACTGCTTAGATGGGAATTGTTGCATTTAGTAACTGCACTCCTCACAGGTGTCTGACTCTGACCACAGGCCTAACTAAATCTGTGACCAGAAGACAGTGGCATTTACTCTTCAAAATGAAAATGTGATTGGGGTTAGATTAGGGTTGGATTTGGGATTTGGAGTCTTTGTAAGTTTTTTTTTGTTCTGTTTTGTTTTGCCTTTGGAACATGAAATTATATCATATCTTATTTTTATTAATATTTCTTTCATATATTTTGAAAAAAATTGCTCTGATTTCCTATTGAGAAGTGATCTGAATTTGATTGCAGCTTCAGCTGTAATATAGTTATTTGAATGCACAACAAAGATGTGAAGTAAAACTGGTGTGTAACATTTTCTAACTGATAAGTGATTTAGAGCATTATTTTCCAGGAGTCCTGCCCACCACACAGAGGCTCTTCTGGGGTAGATACTTCTAGTATGTGCTCTCAGAATTGCACTGTTCTGTGTAAACACTATAAACACGATAAGAATCTCTTGACTATGGCAATTTCCACTCCTAGATCACCAATCCAATAACTAAGCCAAAAACCTTCTATCCCTCTTCCTCTTGCTCAAGGTCCACAAACGTGTTTCACTTCATAGCAAAATTTAAAGAACTTCTCTTGATGATACTCAGCAAACCAAGGGAGAAGATGTTTGCCCAAATAAACAAGGGTCTGAAACTCTGCTCTGAATTACAGTAAATTTGCACTTTGGCTCCCACCTTATCTCTATTTCACTGTACCTTTTCGGAGTACTGCTTGAGTAGTGGATTTCACTTACCTTTATATATATGTATATATATATATATATATATATATATATATATATATATACACTTACCTTTTCATGATCTTTTTCCTCCTCATTCCCCTCTCTACAGAAAGATTCCCTTAACTACATTTCCATCAGCAAACAAGTCTTTGTACTGTTTAACATGTTTTTAATCTTATCCTGTAGAATTTCACTTCTTGAGGTTCCCATGTGTGCAGTAAAAATAAATCCCAAAATATGGTATTTAATTATTTGAAACACAATACACATAAAGACATAAATAGACACAGAGACATACATTTTTGCAATCTAATTTTCATGGTTGCATCTTAAATAAAAAATACATAAAAATATCCCCAAATTTATCTCTTGAATTGATGAAGATTGAATTATTTTCACAATGGGGCAAAATTCATCAAGAGGGAAAGGGTTGCCTCAGTATTTAGGACTTTTTTTTTTTTTTTTTTTAATAAAAAGAGTGTATAGCTGTGATAATATTTTTTAAACTGTGAAAAATATATATATTTATTTATATGTGCATAATACACATATGACATGTTTTATCTGTCGTACAATTTTTTCTGAGGAAGCTGTGTGGCAACTTCAATTTTAACTCTGTGTAAAAAGTACTTTTATAACTTTCTACTCTGATATTGCAAAGAAGGCATTTCAGGGAGACGATCCTGTATTTATGTTCCTGACTTTCTCCAGCCAAATGTCCTGCTTTCAAATTCAATATATGACCAGCCTAACCAAAGAAATCCCGTGGGATTTACACCTGATAGTAGATTAGTACTTTGGCTGATTTCAAACAAATGTACAATGAATAAGAAGACTGAATGAAGCTTTCCTTTACAGTTCTGGGAAGGGGGTTGGGAAGCCATGGGGAGAGAGAGGAAGGAAAGACCACAGACTCTGTGTTTGGAATTCCTTTTCCACCACCAATTATAGCAAAAGGGGAAAAGATTTTAAATGCCCTTCAGCACAAACTGGTAGGTACCTGTTATCTCTTTCCCATAGCTCTCAATGTCAACTTTGATCATTAATATATTATTTTGGCAGAGAAATAATCTCACCTCAATCCTTAAAACTTTTTGCTTACACTGTGCACATTTTCCTAATGCTGTCTCAACCTCTCTCCATTGTGTTTAATAAAGTTTATTAAGTTATTTTAAACTTTTTATTAAACAGCTTGTCTTCTGACACAAAGGTTAAGAATCAATCAAGACACATTTCATTTTCCTTATATTAACAGGTAATGATATATTTTTAATATAATTTCTTGAAGCAGAATTTCTAGAAAGTTTTCATCTACTTTGAAATCATGATTAAAATTTTTCACTTACAGGAGCATTCTGCTATTGGTTTGTTGATGGATCTTAAAGGATATTCTGGCTAAGGGTAAATGTTTATACTGGTAGCATAGATGGCAAAATAAAACCAGAAATGACCATGGATTAATTTATGTTATATGAAGCATAATCTGGTATAATTAAGGCTGTCTAATGCTTTCCATGTAAACATCATGACCTTGGTCAGACTTCAGGTTTTCGGGATAAAACTGTCCATGCTGAGTGTCCGCCTCAGGCTGACTTTTTCTCAGTGTCTGTTAAACCAGACCAGTCTTTTCTCAAAACAAAATTAGGAAATGATTCCTCCAGTTTAGACAATTTTAAGAGTTTTGAAACAAAACAAAAAATAAAAAGACGTATGCTTTGGAAAGGACATAGCTATCCTTCAGAGGGTCACAGGAGCGCAAGTCCAGCACTCTAGCAACTTTTATCTCTATTAAACAGGGAAATATGTGAAAATATCTTCCTCAAAATTTGGTCTCCTAGTTGTAGTCCAGCCCAGCGATATGCAATTGAAATCCTTCATGTAAGGAAGTAGGGAAAAAGTGCCTGGCTGGCTGGTGGTACACTGTACTGAGGAAGTCTTCATCAGTTCCCTGGTGAGTGACACTTTCCAGGGTTTTACATTGACAAATTGTATTCTTATGAGTCGCCAGTAATAGTAAAAAATTATTCTGTTTTCTGTGTAGAAAATACATTCCATGAAGTGATGCAATTTTCAGGGATCGTTCTTCAGAAATCTCTTGCCTTATCTCAAGATACAGGTATGATTTACACTATGTAAAGGTAATCACAAAATGCTGAAATATCTGTCAATTAATATAGCAGAAAAATCTGTCATAAATAAAAAATAAAAAAAAGAAGAAGAAGGAAGGAACACAGCAACTCAAAATGCTCCATATACCAGTTGTTGAATCCACCAGTATCTTGCTAAAGTAACTACATTGAACTGATATCAGGAGATTCAAAACATGTAATGAAAGCACAACAATCTTAGTAAAACTTAGTAAAGCAAGGCATGCAAAATTTTTAATGCATTTTAGCATTAAAACAGGAATATACTCACATCTGACTTTCTTTTACAAAAGGATGCCAATGAGCTAGAAAGCATGCAAAAGTTAAGAGAGATTAACATGGTACACTCCATAAAATGTAGCTGGAGAAAAACCTTGAAAAAGAGATATGAGGAAAAGATATCAAAATTAAGTGCCAAGCAAATATGACAATGAAGTGATCAATTGAGTAGTTTTTGTCTTAGACGATCTTGGCTCAATGAATTTTAAAACTTGAAAATCTAGAGGTGCTGTCAGACAAACAGACCATTTCCTATCTATTGTCAAAAAAAGACTCTTCCAAAAGCATTCTTAGAGGTTTTCTGAGCACTAGCTCTCCAATGTAGAAGTAATTCTCACAGTGAACTCCAGTTTATTAAACAAAATTTTCTGGTCTCCTTTATCTTATGTTGTAGAAGAACTTTATGAAACTTGGGTTTGTTGCTAACTCTCATTTTCTTTACAGATACTGGCAATGAAAGTAATAGACAAAATACTGATTTTCAAGAAGCTACAGTATCAAATGGCTCTACAAACCTATTTATTATGAAGTTATCTAAATATGTTCAACTAAGCTTTATATTTCTGTCTTAGGAAGCTTAGACTGGTGATCATTAATTTTACGGTAAATGTTCATTTAAAATACCCCAACCAAATAAGTGTGGGGATGAGGGGTATTTCTGTGCTCAGGAAGCTGGAAGCTTAAACTTTCAATAATCCAAAAAAATGGTAGGTTGACAGAAGAAATTCAGGTTAGGTATCAATGGGTTAATGCAGTCACCAACAAGTTGCTAAAGCTCCATCAGATGTGCTCAAAGAGATGGTAGATGTTACATGAGGAAACTTAATGCATAGGTTGAGTCCTGCACCAAATGACCCAGAAGTTCCCTCCAACTATAAGCTCCATGAACTGTGAAAATTGTAATAAGTGGTGGCACTTGTGGAATTCCTTCCTGCCATGAAGGATAAATTATTTTATAAAGGCTGTCACACGCGATACATCATCTACAAATTTTTTGAGTTCCTACTGCAGCTGCCATTTGGGAAAAAAACCCACCAAATCAACAAACATTTCCCTTAAAATACATGACAAAAACAGAGCTACTTGGCATTACAGAAATTCATCCTGAGGTTCTTCATGAGTCCCATTGTCTTTGTCATATTTGCTGATGGTGATGCAAACATCCATAGAACACCAAAATTCATGAAAGAAAAGCCATTCTACAATTAAGCGGAAAAGAAAATATTACAGGCAAGATTTGCCTCATTATGATTACTAAAAGGTAATAAAAAGAGGGCTGGATTAACACTAAGATTTTGGTCCATTTCTCATAACTCACAAAAGTGAAGGAGATGGTATAATCTGGATGAAAACTCCTTGAATTCAGCTACATTTAATAATGTCAACACATTTATCATATTTTTAAACAGAGTCTTCAAGAATGGAACAGAATTCAGAGGCTGCATCCATGAATGTTTCAGCTCACTCATTCCCAGTTTTCCCCTCTTACCCCACCATCAACCCCATACAATTCTATTTTGCAGGAAGACTACAACATACAGAAAAATATTGACTCAGTCTTTAATATTTTCTCAGTTAAATATTAACTCAATTAAAGAAAGAACAAGAAATTACAGACTTGATACCTTGATATGTAAGATTTTTTAGGAGTTGTACTGAAATGAAAATTCCTACCTGACCTTTACCCTGTTATTGCAACTCCTGGCCACATATGTTCACATCGTACTGACAGAGTGTTCATTACAGTCATTCTTTCTGTAATGTAATTTTCCAAATTCATTAAGAACAAGATAATGCATAGCTGATGTCTGACAAAAGGTCAGACTTGTTATACTAGAGAGAAGCAATGAAGTTTTTAATGGTCTATTAGTGTTCAATAAAATATGATTCTTCTATTGCTCTATTATGATAGATTTTATCTACTGCAAAATTATATTGATAATGTAGAAAATATGTAATGTAATGTAGCTTTGTCTTCACAATCTTCTTCAGCAGTAGAAGAATTATATAGATTTGTCAACAATTTAATTAATCTCTACATGCACATATAGTAGTCACTGTATAGAATATGTAATAATTATATATATTATGTATTATATAATATGTATTATGCTATATATATACAATTTTGCTAAAATTAGCAGTCAAGTTTCCAATACTTAGAGGAAAGGAAGACCTTCTCATAATTATGGTCAGAATCATTCTAATTGTTATCCATAATAGTTGGCATTTTTGCATGGCATGTGCTGTGGATAAGAAACATGAGTTTCTGATGTATGTTCTTTACTTTTCTGGGCAGTTGCTTTTTAAAAACATTCATAATTTTCTGTAACTAAAAAAGTCATTTTGAATTGAGAAAAAGTCAAAAATTAGTAGGATATTCTATTTTTAAACTGATAGTTTCAAAGCTATCCTTTTTGCTCACATAAAAGTAGTACGAGAGAGGTATATACTGTCTTCTTCTTCAGTTATTAAAGGAAACAGCACAGCTCAGCCTTTTCTGATGACTGAAGCAGAAAGACCTAAGAAAAATAACGTAGTTAAAGCTCATGTTTAGCTTTAATGTTGTACAGCCATCAGTGGGCACCATATTGTCAATGGTGTCATAAATTTAGTCTCTGATGTCATTATTTATGCAAAAAGATAATTGCACTGAGCAGCAAATTTTAGTCTTTTTTTAATTACTTTTAACCATTTTTAATACTGTTTGGTGTAGCTGTAAAAGCCAAAAAATAAAATATGCAATAAAAATGATTTGATTTTGATTAGTAGCAGTAGTTCAAAGTAGTATTAATGGAAAATCCACAAAAGTATCAGTGTTTTTATCTTTGAATAAGTATTTATAAAATGCTCCAGCAAAAGAAAACAGCCAATAAAACCAAAACAATGCAGAGTTATAATCTGGAATTTCACCATTTATATCAGAAATGCAGTTGGCAAGCCATCACCAATTGTCCTTATTTCTCTTCCATTTCATTCATTCATGCTTTGTCACTCTTATTTCTTGTGAATTTCATTGAGATTTTGTCCTTTTTCTCTGCTTTTTCTACTCAAAATAAACAACTTCTTTTCTCTTGTTTTCTGCTTTCTTTCCTCTCTTCTCTGGTTCTCTCACTCTCTCTATTCCTCTTGTTTCATTCACCTCTGCCATTCCACTGCCCTCTAACACCTTTCACTACCTTGTTACACGCACACAAATACCCACACAGACATTTCACAACTGTTGTCATAAGTTGTCAAGTTATCTTTTACTATATCCAGAGTGCAAGCACTTACAGTAATTTTAAATGCAATTTCTTCTTGAAAGAACATAGTTCAAACAAGCTTTGACTACAATTGTGAGCCAATGGACAAGGAATCTTCATCATTTATTCTACAGTGCCATCATATGGTAAACCCCTCTCCACTAACTAATGTACCTAGCAGGAAATACCAAGCCCCTTTTTTCATCTCTAATTATGTAATTCATTAATTTGTACATGAACTTTGCTTTAATTTATATGATATGTATATTTTATCCTTTGTCTAACATGACTCAATCTCCTTCTCGTACTTCTAGTAGTACATAACAAAAAGCCTTCATGATAGCAAAATTTTATCCTGGGTTTACAGCTTCTATCATATCACTTAGCAACTAATAATGTTCAAAAAAGAGTGTTTTCCCTATAAACCCTCTTGGATTCCATGATCAAAAACACCAGCTGATTTTACCCACTGTTCATGTCTTGGTGGTCAATACATCTGTATAATTATTGTCGTACTGCAAGGTAGAAGACACTGTAAAAAACAAGCATGCCAGGTGGACAATAACAGAGCAGAAAAGATGAATAAAGCAATAACAACAGTAAAAAAAAAATCAGATTAAACTGCCTTTTCTAACAGTATCAAATGAGTATTGCACTGTCAGTCATCCACAGCATTCAGTCATCTTTCCAGGACTGCTTAGCTGCAGGAAAGCAGGATTAAAGTCTTAAAATGTGGTAGAATCCATACAAAATGCATTATTTATTTGAAGCAAAGTATGCCAGTATTTCACACGATTAAATTAAAACCTGTCAGTTGAAAATGAATGCAGTACTAAAGTAGAAAATTCAGCAGAGAATGATGGACCAGGCTTATTTCAAGATCTTGTAACATGAAGAATTTTTTACGCAGAGCTAAACAGTCCTCTCTTTAATGGTACAAGGATCCTCTAAATTTGTCTAAACTATATTCATAGAATTGATGCTTTAAATAATATGAAGAAAATTCAATTTTTTCTTAAGTAATAATGTTCTCTGGATCTCTACCAACTTTTTTGTGCTTCTTAAAGTGTCTTTTAGGCTTCAAAGAAAGTTTGCTATTTATCTGTTGCTAGCTATTCACTGTGAACTATGACCTACAGAAGACCTGGGCAATCTGCAATCCATCAATGTAATCCACCTTCCACTTCCTAAATTTTCTCACTGATGAATAATCTTCTCTTCTGGCTCTTTGAGCTGGCCAGATGAGCTACTACAGTTACACACAAGCTACTCTCAGGTTTGGGATTTGTATTGGTGGGATTTTTTTTGGTTGATTGGCTGGTTTTGGGGTGGTTTTTTGTTGTTGTTATTGCTTTTGTTTTTGGTGTTGTTTGTTTGGTTTTCTTTATATGTGTCCTGGTTTAGGGCAAAGAGGGTTCCTCTGGGAAGAAGACCCAAACAGCCCCTCCCCCAACCAGTCTGGGAAAAGAGCTTCCTCAGAGAAAAGTGGAAAAAACTGTTTATTTAACAAACAGGAAAAACGCTGTCCTGGGCCCAGGGGGGCACTGGTGTGAGATCTGTGTGTCTCTGGGTTTTTCAGTCCAGGACAGGTTTAAACAGTCCTAAGAAAAGAAAAAAAATTAAAACAAACAAACAAACAAAACAACAAACCCACAAACAAAACCCCAAAACAAAACAGCAAAAAACAAACAAAAAACCACAAACACACACAAAAACCAACCAACCAACCAACCAACCAACCAAAAAGAAACAAACAAACCCCCAAAAACAAACAAAACCCAAAACCAAACAAACAAAAAACCCACACACAAAAAAACAAACAAACAAAAAAACCCAAAAAACCCCAACAAAAACAAAAACAAAAACCAACAAACCCAAACAACCACGTCCAGGGAGCTTCTCTGTCTCAGCTAGCTAAAAACTAAGAGCAAAGCATATCTCTGTGCTGCTGTCTGTCCATGGCTCAGACAAACAGCTCGGAGAAGGAATGCAGAGGAGGGAATGCTGTTTTCAAAACAAACTCCACGCTTCTTCTTTCTCCCCCTTAGCTCTTGGAACTAGTCTTAAAGGTACAGAACTTAACATACAGCACAAACAGAACAGACAATAGGAGATACAAGCATCAACAAGTCACCCCAGGACAATGTGTCAGGTTCTGTGAGAAACATTCTTTAACACAGAAGTATGAGTTAGAAAATTCTGTGTTTCTCATATGATTCATACATGTGGATGATATGGTCACTCCAGCCATACCCAGTCTGGAGAAAAGTAAATAACATACTGTCTTCTTTAACTTCTAAATAAAACAGAAAATGACACACATACAAATAGTATTTGAAAATCCCTCAAGTTACAGATTTTGCCTTGCCATTCTAATCAGTTCAGGTCCTGTTCTGCCAGGAAATACAGAGACAGATATGTAATGATTTTTCTGCATCATATTTGAATCATAAATAATATTCCATAAAATGTATAAGCCAGTGTTCAATTTTATATTTCATTTTATAAGAAAATATAAGTATAATTGATCTGATTTCAAATTCTCTGCAGATGTCCTTTTCTACACATGCTCTTTATAAAATTCTTCAAAATACAGATATTTTCATGCATTTTTGCATTTATTTAAAGAAAAAAAAAAAAAAGAGCAATTATATATATTATGTGTTTGTTCAATTTTATTTGGAAAAAATAAACTTGTGGCCACAAACTTATATGAACCCATTTGAACACTGAACATTTGAAAAACAGATTTTCATGCAAAATACATAGAATATTTTAAACTGCTGAAAGTATGCAATTCATTGCAGAGTTACCATTACTACCATTATTTTAGATATACTTAAGATACATGGCAAGAACATCTGTATATTGTGTGCTAAGCTTCCATTTTCACTTAGATTAAAAATTAAAAAGAACAGCAATTCCTTGCTCTACAAATAAAAAATGGCAGTTTTTTAAATACAAGTTTTAGATATGTCTAAATTTTGAAACTTGTACAAACAAGAATTTCTGGCTGTAAATTCATGTTATCAGTGATTCTTGGAACCTGGTTAAGAAATTCAATTTATATTTATTTGCTTACTGAGCACAATCCATCTGGGTTGGATTTATTAGTGCTATAATTCAATACGTTTTATTCCTTTTTGACTCTTATTGAAGCCATAATAAACTTTCACAGAGATATTTGAACCCAGTATACTTTTGTCTGAAAGACTTTGTGAATTTGAATGATTACATAATTATAAATATCTTTAAATAAATGTAGTTATCTCTGGCTCCATTTAATTCCCTGTCAGAACCTTGGCTGATTATCAATTGTAACATAAATGTACAAAGTTAACTTTTATTTATCACTGATTTTGCTAAAGTATAATCAAGATAATTTTTAGAAATCTGGTAGAAGTGTTTTCCCCCAGG
Organism: Phylloscopus collybita; assembly: GCA_027886175.1. Taxonomy (NCBI): domain Eukaryota; kingdom Metazoa; phylum Chordata; class Aves; order Passeriformes; family Phylloscopidae; genus Phylloscopus; species Phylloscopus collybita. Next base: position 8,128,255 of record JAJNNQ010000052.1, on the reverse strand, counting down.
CAGAATATTTTTTGCAGGCTCCAGCCTGAAGCAGATTTTTCATGGCAGATTTCTCAAAACACAAATTTCTAAGAGAACTGCTGACACAACCTTCGTTCCTACATAGTAGTGTGAACTTGCCACTGTAATAATTAAGCAATTAGGCATGACAGAGAGTGTGAGTTTCCTGAGATAATCACACCCCTGGGGTATTAGGAGTCATGATCCAGAGATAAGTGGTTTTAATCCCCCAAGGGTGTGATTATCTTATGATAACCACACCCCCTGGAGGAGATTTATAAGTCACATAAAAATCTTCAGTGTAAAGTAAAAAGTGCTGGTATTGCAAGAGTAGGAAAAAGTCTGGATATAGATAGTGGTATGTGGCTCCCTCAAATTAAGGGAGAATTGTGATACACAACAGCAATTCATACAATTACCCATCAGTCTAATCCATTTTACTGGAGAGTGTATCTAGGAATTCGGAATGGGGCAACCATGGATCTATGTACAGACTGGGGAATGGGAAGTTGAAAAATAGTGTCATGGAAAGGGACCTGGGGGTCCTGGTTGATGGGGAGTTGAACATGAGGCAGCAGTGCCCTGCAGCCAGGAGGGCCAAGTGTGTCCTGGGGGGCATCAGGCCCAGCATGGCCAGCTGGGCAAGGGAGGGGATTGTCCTGCTCTGCTCTGGGCTGGGGCAGCCTCACTTCAGTGCTGGGAGCAGTTTTGGGTGCCACAATATAAGAGATGAAACTACTAGGAGTGTCCAAAGAAGGGTCATGAGGACAGTGAAGGGCCTTGTGGGGAGGCTGTATGAAGAGGCACTGAGGGCACTTGGTTTGTTCAGCCTGGAGAAAAGAAGCCTGAGGGGAGACCTCATCACAGGCCAGAACCTCCTTGTGAGGGAAAGAGGAGGGGCAGGCACTGATCTCTTCTCTCTGGTGACCAGTGATAGAAGCCAAGAGAATGGCCAGAAGCTGTGTCAGGAGAGACTGAGGTTGGATATTATGAAAAGATTCTGCTTGGGTCTGGGCACTGGAACAGGCTTCCCAGGTAAAAAGGTTCCAGCACAAAGACTGACAGGGTTCAAAAAGCATTTGGATGATGCTTGCAGGCACATGGTGTGACTCTTGAATGGTGCTATGCAAGGCCAGGTGTTGAACTCGATGATCTGTGTGGGCCCCTTTCAACACAGCATATTCTGTAAATTATTGTAATCTTTCTCCAACATCTAATGTAGCAAACATTGCTTTGAAACTTTTGAGATGATCTCAAAACCAGGAACGTAATCTGTTTGAGACTGCTCTACTTCCAGGTTATGACAAGAATGGCCTTCCAAAATGTTGTTTGTAATTCCACTCGGAAATGCATGAACTGCACAAGGTAGCAAATAATATCTCATACTTACCTCTGGAAGTCATATTGGATGCTCAGGAGTGATGCTGGCTGCAAATGGAAGAAATTCCTTCCCATGGGTTGATTTCAAGCAAAAATGAAAAATACAATTACTTGAAATCCTACAGATATCAAATTTATAAAATAGCCTCATCTATTATTCACTTCGCCTTCTCCCTTTGGCAGTATAATTTGAAAACAAAGGTTGCCTACCCTTTCTGTTGTGAAGAGATCACGACTTCTTTTGTAAAAGATGCTGACACTGCTCCCTCTTACTTCCCCTGAAATGGTATTCAGCATTTGAGAACACTGATTTTTCATTCATCAAATCAAGACATTTTGGAAATGACTTCTGCACAGTTCCAAATGTGCTTACACTGACTGATGTGTGTAAGTTCTTTGGCTTACAGGAGCCTTACACACACAGATCTTGATGGCACCTGCAGTGCACTATGCATTGATGTTCCTTCTGTTTTCATTACACTTCTGCACAGTAAAATGTTGTGTACAGTTATTCCAGCATTACATCAGTATAATGAAAATATCATACATTCACAATCAGTTAGCAGGTACTTTTTTCTTTGTAATACTTAGCATTAAGGTATTGAAATTCCAAGAATTGAAAAAATTAACTGAAAATATTTGGGTATTGGTCAGGTTCAACTTAATTTTCTTGTCGACAACTGTAATTTGATACAAACAAAAGTCTCCTGCAAGGAAGATTTTTACATTTGTAGCTATTCTCAAAGTTTGCTGTTGTTTATTTATTGGAGAGATCAATATTTGTAGAAGCCTGGGCTGCAGTGATTGTGACTTGGTGAATTTCACTATCTCAAGGGATATATGCCAAGCAAAAAGTAAAGTCAAGACCTTAAAACTTGGGAAAATAGTCTTTCAGTTGCTTAAAGAACTGGTGGATGGGACAGGCATTCTGCAAAACTGCCCTCAGAAACAAAGGTGCAGAAGGGATACGTCAAAAATTTGGTGACATTTTTCTTGGAAAACAAGACCTTTATAAGAAATCAGGCAAGGACAATTGAAGACCAGCATAAATGAATAAAGATATTTTTGTTAAGCCGAAACACATGATGAAAAAGGATAGGCACTAGAAGCAGGAACACATAATCTTGGAAGATTATGGGGATGTGGGTTGGGAGTGTAGGCATGAAATTGGGAAAGCTAAGGGACAAATCTAGCCATAACTAAATTTAGAAGGGGATGTGAAAAGTACCAAGTGCTTTGAACAGGTACATTAGTCAGAAAAGGAAGACAAAAGAAATTGTATCCCCATAAGACAAAGGATCTGATGACAGCTGACATGGGGAGGACTGAAGTATTCAACAACTTTTTTTCATTTTTCATGGGAAATTTCTCTCCTTAGGACCTTCAATCTCAGGGAAGAGACTGGAGTAAACAAGTCCGGTCCCTCTCATCAAAGGAGAAAATCAGGTTCAAGTAACCTGATGTGATCCACTGATAAAAGTAGTAGGATGAGATAATGACAGTTTAATATGTAAATCAAAAGACACACGTGCAAGCAAAGTAAGAAATTAATTATCCCATGGGCAGGCAGGTGTTCAGGAAAGCAGGGCTCCATCATGCATAATAGTGACTTCAGAAAGGTAATTCTTTACTCCAAACATCCTTCTCCAAACATTCTTCTTCACACAGTTTTTAATTCATGACCATATTAATGGCCATCATATGGTCATATGCAATATCCATTGGGTCATTTGGGGTCACCTGTCACAGTGCTCCCAGAATCCTTGTACTGCCCCAGCCTTACACTGTGGGTGAAGAACAGAACGTCTCTGAATTATCAACACTGTTTTCATCCCAAATCCAAAACTAAGCCCCATTGTAACTACTGCGAAGGAAATTGTCTCTATTACAGATCACACTAGCACATCATCATGTAATATGGGGAAGAAAGAGCAGAGCAAACTAGCCTGTTCTCCCAAATCATTACAGAGTTCATCAGAGCTCTGAAGCCTTTTAATACCAGTTTACTCTGGTAAACTGTCAACATTACTGTCATTTTTTACTGTCAACATTATGTCCACTTATGTTCTTGCTGAGTTGGAATACAAGATTCATTATGGGATCCAAGACCATAGTCAGTTGAAAGCAGAACTGATCCCCTTCCTTCTCTTTCCTGCTTCCTATACTGTTCTGCATTAATGACAGACTTAATACATAAAGTCCACCTCAATTTCATACACTTCTCAATCTAATGAGATCAAACTGCTCAAATCAGGATGGTTTTTAGCATCCCTTCTGAAAGGTGGATGAAACCTTTGAATAAAAAGGGATAAAGATTTTTTTTTAAATAAATACATTTTCAATGTTTTCATTGTGCAATATATTTTATATTCACACGAAGTGCCCCATGAAGAACTTCTTCATTGTGTGGGTCACCATGCACTGAAACAAATTGCGCAGAAAGGTTATAGATTTTTCCTCATTGGAGATATCCAAGATCCATACTGACATAATCTTGTGCCATATGCTCTGGGATGACCCTGCTTGAGGTTGGACCAGACAACCCAGTGTGATCCCTTCCAACCTGACCCATCCTGTGATTCTGTAATTCTGTGATTATTCATCATAATGGGTTTAATAATTTCAATTAAAAGGGGCTTCTAAAGATAAAAAGGACACTATTTAAGTGACTAAACTAATTCTTAAATCAGCAGATAAAAATGTCAGCATTTATAGTGCCTGTTTTGAAAAGGTTACCACAAATATATTTTCTTAACTGTCCATTCAATATATGCCTCTGATTTTTAACAGGCCTAGAACTGACATACAGAACTGTCAAAACATAAATTGATCCATTTGATGGCACTTTACTAAAAGCAGAATGATTGTGCAAACTAAAAATCACAAATCATCTACGAGAACTTTGACAACTTTGATGGCTTCCTAAACCTCATATAGTGATGACTTTTAATTTATGCCTGAAGACTAGTAATGCTGAGAAAAAAAACAGACTCAAGCAAACAATGATAAAAAACACCATCAAAAACCCCTCACCATCTATAAAAATTTCTAACTTTATATTAGATATCTTCTCGACATCTAAAGACATGATTGACATTTTAATTTTGCACAAATTTCTGGAGTTGCTGCCAATATTATGCTTTTCATTGCTGGCATAGCAACAAAAGTCTGAATTCATACCATATGGAGTCAGAGTAACTTCAGTACAACTCCAATATTCCTAGATTCTCCAGTGACTGGCAAGATTTCTGTGGTGGTTTTGGAACTGGTTTACATTCACTAATAGAAATATTGAGACTGAGTTTGGTTTGAGGTACAAACTCTTTCTGGCCTGCCATGGCTAAATGGAGATGCCAAATTTTAGGCTGACACATCCAGCCTCTAAAACTCAGCATAATATTAGAATCCCCAATTCTAATAATTCTAAAAAGTCAATTAACACTGAATTAGGTAGTATGCTGCAAGTGGCAGTTGGCTTTTGGGGGACATACAGCTCAGGGCTCCTGAAGTCTGTTTGCTTCCTCTACTGGATATAGGTCATGTGATGGTGCATTCCACTGCAGACACACTGCATTGTTGCTTTCCCTTCAGTGTAAAGGGATTTGTCTCCTCCAGAAGATTTATTCCAGCGCTTACATTTGCTGTCATTAATACTTGTGAAGGTATGCCCACAGCGAACAGCTGTGACACTAGAGCCAGTGTAGAATTCATAAGAAAAATATAACTGGATGGTTAATCCATCTCAGAGGCAAAGCATCCCTCAGGTAAATGTTGGTGTCTTCTGTGGCTGTGTCTGCCAAGCACTAGAAACTGATTATATGTTGCAGATAGTGACACATATATTATGGAAATCCTGGACATAATTTTAATCTGCCTGGTTTTCTTTGCTGAGAATTGGCCCTTCCCAAAATACCCAAGAGGCTTTTATATAAATGCTTTTACATAAATTCTTTGTATGGTGCTGATTTCTCATATCAAAGCCAGCAAGAAAATTCTGACCCTGCTGAAACCTCTTAAACTTCCATAATTCTGGAAATTCATGTCATATCTATCTGAACAAAAATATGCATTTAAGACATTGCTGCTTATTCTGAAAGCAGTACACAAAACAATGTTATTTTATATAATAAAGTAATAAACCATTATTCAATTAATTGCATACTTTTATTATTTTATTATTTGCAGGACATTAATAGACCTCGATTTTACCTCTCCTTAACAATCTTTTGGTTCTTTTCTTATTTCTTCTTTCCTTTTAGTTATCTTCTCCTTGTTTCATATCACACCTCATCATAAAAATACTTTGGTTCCACTCATTCTTTTGCATGAAGTTGTGCCTTATCAATTTATTTTATTAAATCATTTTACCGTGTACAGAAAAATCTGATTTTCCAAACCGGATTCCCATATATCCACCTCTACAGCCAAATCTGTCAAAGACCAATATTTGTTTTCAGTTCTTTTTTAGTGAACTGAAATGCTGGCTGAGTGTGGCATTAGGAAGAACTTTAGGAAGAACTAAAACAACAGAGGTTTTCTATTCAGGGTGTTTTAAACCCACTTACTGGGAGCATTCCAATTTATATGCATGAGTTTATAGCAAATGGAATAATATTGGATCTAAGACAGGGACATTTAAGTGCAAAGTCAGAACAACTAGAATCAATAATGACTAGCAAAATGTTCCATGGAAAACCAAATGAAAAAGTATTAATATAATAATTGATTCATTAATTTTTGAAATCACCACTAAGGCACATGTGGGTAGTTAAGTTCAGACATAAATATAAACTATGATCAACTAAACACACTGTACTTCTAGGCTTTAAGAATCATTTTCTGATTCAAGAATCACAGAAAAAATAGGAGGAAAAAAAAAAAAGGAAATACTTGTGGAACAAGGGTAGAGTGCAAGTTATATTTGCATGTAGTTCTTCAAAGAGGCTCCGTTTCTTGATTGTGCTTGCATGGCTGTAGAGATATCATAATCCATAAATATTCCTGTGATGTGAAGAAGTCCAAGTCCAGTCTGAAAAACTCTTTCCAGGGGGCTTATTGCCCCATTTATCCTGCTCAAAAATTAATTAAGTTACAAGCTATCACCAACTATTTTGTCTCCATTTCCTCTTGGTCTCTACTGCTTTCCTTTGGTATAAGACATGAAGTGGGTGTGGGATGTGGGATTAATAATAGAAAAAAATAATTAAGTTTAACCAAGTTTTCTCCACCTCTAATTGTACAGCTAATGAGCTGAAGCTAAACAATAATTTGACCATAGACTCAATTTAAAATACATTCTTCCCTTCTGCTCATAAACTGCTGTCTGCCTTTAATTTCTGCAAAGAGAGCTAGCACTGACAAAACAGAGCATTTATCCCCAAATTCAACAGCAAAGACTGGAGAAAGTATTGTCAAAGGGGAGCTATCATGAGAACTAGGGAAATAACATCCAAGTAATTAGAACAGGGAAGAGGTCAGGGAAATACCATGAATAATGTGTAAAGGTCACTAGGAGAATACAGAAGTTAAGTTACACCTGGAGATAAATGGAGAGAAAAGAAAAAAATATGGAAGGTTATCAAAATCAGGTAACTAGAAGAGAAATAAAAGTAGTGAGAAAAAGAATAAGAAAAACAGTTTTAATAAAAATTTGTTACACAAGATAGCTGAGTTCAAAAAAGGGGAAACCATTGAAAAGCTGAAAATATTAGGCTTCTCTCAGTTATTTTTATTTTTCTCTAGACATCTCTCTCTCTTTCTGCCACAGCAAATCTGTCCTTCTCAATGTCTACCTCTTTTGCCCATCATGACACTCATGAAACCTCTATTGACTGTCTATGACACTGTGAAAACTTCTCTGTATTTATACAGTGTGACACAGGTGAAAACAGAGAAAAGCTCCTTAATAACATCAACACCAGTAAATAAATATGTTTGGACAGAACACAAGGGAAGGTTTCTAAAACAGGACAGAAAGAGGCTGAGGTCTCTTCACCTTTGCACAAAAGAAATTGCTGTGCAGGAGACTGGGCAGCTTAGGGCAAAGTTTGCTGAAAGCTGTTTTGAGCAGCCCTTTAAGGAACTAGATGTAGTCTCAGTAACAGCTTGTGCCTGAATGGACTGACCTGCAAAGCAAATTGAGTCATTGACCAAATTCCCAGGACAGCAGAAGAGGAGAAATTATTGGTTACATTTCCAATCCATTGTTAATCTTTACTTCCTAGGCCTCTGAGGATGTTGAGTGTCATCTGAGTGGGTAGCCACATACAAGTAAAAATACCAAATCAGAATGAGAATTTCAGAATCTCTCTGAAGATATAGTGTTCCTTGTGGTAGCAATAACCACATGGTATGTGAGGTTAAAGTTAACTTGAAATAGAATGCCTAAGAAAATTTTATTATTTCCACAGAAACTCTGGCATAGGGAATTGCACACACTTTTCAGGGTTGTGACTAGTGTAATTGATTCAACATTAGGTAGGGGAATGAACAAATGATACCTTCATCCAGCCCTAAATTTAAGCTACAAACAACATAATGTTTATGTCCCTCTGTTCCTTTCTCCTCTTAGTACTGCTTCAGTCACAGTTCAGAACCATTACTGTAGATTTTGTTTTAACCATAGTTGAAAGCTGCACTTATATGAGTTTCACAAAACATGTGTGGCATAATTACACTACGATGTCCCAGGAACATGTGTGTTCTTTTTTGGCTTTACAGATGGGTAGCCTTTTTAATTACTTCATTTATAACATCATGTATTTTAACTAGTTTCCTCTGAAAAGAGACTTTGAATCTTGTTAATCTGACTTCATGTGTTTTTTGCTCTTTATACATGCAGATTTGAAAAAATTGCCAGATTGGGTAACAACCGCTGCCACCAACTTTCCAATTTTCTGCCATTCCTCTTTAGTTGAGAAAGATTTCAGAAGTTTTCCCTTAAATAAAAACTTATATTCCCCTTCTATATATATATATATATTTATATATTTTTTTTTTTTTTTTTTTTTTTTTTTTTTTTTTTTGCTGAATGTATACAGTGCAGTGACAAAATTTCTTACCATGGAATCTCAATATTCAATTTTACTCTTCAGATTCTACAACTTCCTCACAAGCAGAAGCAGAAGTGCAGGCACTGGTATCTTCTCTGTGATGACAGTGTCAGAACCTGAGGGTGCATCAGAGCCTGAAGCTGCATCAAGGGAGGTTTAGGTTGGATATTGGGAAACTGTTCTTCACCCAGAGGATGGCTTGGCACTGGAACAGACTCCCCAGGAAGGAGGTCACAGCACCAAGACTGATAGAGTTACAGAAGCATTTGCACAACACTCTTAGGTTTTTGGTATGATTCTTGAGGCTGTCTTGTATAGATCCAGGAGCTGGACTTTATGATCCTTGTGGATCACTTCCAACTCAGAATATTCTCTGATTTTATGATTCTGTGATAATAAAACCCTGATTTTTTTCTTTCAAGCTGCCCTTCATTCTTTGTCTGCAAGGGACAAGGTGGAAAGAAAATGCAGATATTCAAAATGCCAGAGAATTGTATCACTGCTCTGTAGTGGCTGATTTGCTTGGTCTGTGTAGACTCCTGTTTCCTTCTCTTTCTGAGGACACACAGAGGAAAAAAAAGATGAAGAAATATTAACAAAATATATTCAACAACATGAAAGATCTCAAAAAGACGGTATAAATTTCTAGTGCATTGGATGAGTCTTCCCCCTACCACCAAAATCCCTCTCATTATTATTATTTAGAGCCTGCACTGAGTAATGAAGGCACTCCAAAAGTACAATATAAACACAAACATAAAATAAATGAACAAAATTGGTGTCTTGCCAATATGAGACAGTACAGAAAGAGGCCTTATAAATATTCAAATGGTACAAAGGGCTAAGGATGAAATATAATCCTCCACTTGGGTTTTTGGGTTGGTTTCTTTTTGTTTGATGTCAACCTGTAAATTGTATTTTAATATAGATTTTTTTTAGGATAGACAAAAACATAAAGCTGAAAAACATGATGAACTAAGTCATTGAGCATATTCATTGTTGTAAGTAAAGCCAGATGCTCAGTGGTTCTCCTGTGGCTATAGAGGGAAAAGGCAACACAGAAAAATCTAGTTCATATTTTGGTTTTAGAGATGATCAAAGAGAGCTTTCCATTCCCCCGATAGAAATGTTCTTTGAAATCAGCTAGAATGACTGGCTAGCAGAATAAAGGACAGCAAAATGCAGGTCTTTTTCATGTCCGTGAGTGGATATTCCTGTTTGACAAACTTAATTTTCTTTTACAACACAGTAACCCATCCAGTTGATAAAGAGAAGCCAGTTGGTGTACTTTTTTGGATTTCAGTAAAGCTTTTGATACTGCCTCTCATAGTATCCTTACAGAGAAAAAGTCCAGCACACAGCTGGATAAACACATCATGGGATGGGTGAGAAACTGATCATGGTCAGGCACAAAGGGTAATAGTGAATGGGGTGACGTCAGACTGTCACCAGGAGGATTTGACAGACCCCCATGTTAGTGCTCTTCAACATTTTCATTAACAACCTGGATGCAGAACTTGAAGGTCTGTGAAGTAAATTTTCTATCAATACTCAACTGGGAGAAGCTCTTGACTCCCCCAAAAGCAGGGAGGTCCAGCAGAGAGACCTCAACATATTAGACAGATATGCAATCGGGAATCATATGGAGGGAAACAAGGGAAAACAAGGGAAAGTGCCAGATTCTGCATCTGGGGTGGGGCAACCCTGGATGTATGGGCAGACTGGGGAATGAGATGCTGGAAAGCACAGACAGAGAAAGGGACCTGGGTGTGCTGATCAGTGGCAAGTTGAACATGAGGCAGCAGTGCCCTGGCAGCCAGGAGGGCCAAGTGTGTCCTGGGGGGCATCAGACCCAGCATGGCCAGCTGGGCAAGGGAGGGGATTGTCCTGCTCTGCTCTGAGCTGGGGCAGCCTTACCCTGAGAATGGTGTGTAGTTTTGGGCACTACATATTAGTCAGCTTCAAAAGGAGGACCATGAAGATGGTGGAGGATCTGGAAGGGAAGCCATTTGAGGACCAGCTAAGGTAATTTGATTTGTTCAGCCTAGAGAAGACGCTCATCATCGTACGCCACTTCCTCATCAGGGGAAGAGGAGGGGCAGGCACTGATCTCTTCCCTCTCGTGGCCAATGACAAGTCCCAGGCAAATAGCCTGAAGTTGTGTCAGGGGATATTTAGGTTAGACATTTGGAAAAGGTTCCTCACTTAAAGAATGGTTGGGCACTGGAACAAGTTCCTTGGGAACTGGTCACAGAACCAGGTCTGCCAGAGTTCCAGAAGCCTTTGGAGAGTGCTCTCGGACACTTAGTGTGACTCTTAGGAATTTTCCTGCAGAAGGCCACAAATTAGACTCAATGATTCTTGGATGTTCCTTTCCTCTCAACCTTCCCTTTCCTTCTGGCAATGTTTCCTTTGTGCACCACAGGACATGCTTGGCCCTCCTGGCTGCCAGAGCGCTGCTGATTCATGTTCAACTTGCCATCAACCACGACCCCCAGGTCGCTTCCCATGGTACTGCTTTCTAGCCTCTAATTCCTCAGGGTTGCCTCAGGGCATCCAGGGTTGCCCTGTCCCAGGTGCAGAACTAGGCATGGTGCCTTGTTAAACTTCATATAGTTCACACAGTTCATATAGTTCACGTCGTTGGTGATTGTCCAGCCCTCAATTTGTCAAGGTCTCTCTGCAGGGCCTCTGCACTCAAGGGAGCTAACAGCTCCTCCTAATTTCATATCATCTTCAAACTTGCCAAGCATTCCTTTGAGCCCTGCAGAAACCCACTAGTAACTGGATGCCAGTCTTATGTCCCTCCACTTGCTATAACCTTTTCTGCCTGACCTGTGAGCCAGTTTCTCACCCATCACATAAAACGGTTTTCCAGCTGTATCCTGGACATTTTCAGAAGGATCCTGAATGAGACTGTATCAAAGGCTTTGCAACTGGCAGTCCAAAGACTATAGCAACTGGCTTTCCAAGATCAGCTAAGTGGGTTACCCTGTTTTCTTGCTTTAAGATAATTTAAGAGACGCTCTCAAATGAGTTGCCTCCCCTTATGGTAATAACCATTCCCTTTCCACCAATCAGAAACAAATACACATCAATGTAAGTGAAAAACAAAGTTTACTATCAACTGAAACTGCAAGAGGCAAAGAATAACAGCAAATACAAACAGTAGGTACAAAAGTGCTAAATCTCATTAACTCCTTCTGAGCAAGAGAAACCTGGGACGGTGGGATAGCCCTGCCCCATGGCTGCCACGGGCAACTTCATGTAGGCCTTCAGCCTGTTCCCCCACTGCTTATGTCTCCAGCAACAGCAGCTCTGTGTGCAAATGTGGACGGCAGCTGTGGTGGTGGGTGCTCTGTCAGGGGCTGGAACCTTTGGAGGGCTGATGCCTTTCCTGTCGGCAGCAGAGAGCAAGCGGAGGGGGGGTATCCCGGAGCCCTTGGCCTCAGCCAGGCCCTGCCAGCAGTGGCGGTGACCGCACAGCGCAGGGCTGCTCCGCTTCCCCCAGCACAGCGCTGCAGCTGCAGGCTAGTGTTGCAAAATTCCCTCCTGAAACAATTTTTGATTGCGAAATGCAGCTTCTAGAGTCGGTACTACTGTGAATAGAGGCAACGAAAAAACAAAACAAAACACCACAAACAAACAAACAAACACCACTAAGCAACAAAACAAGCAAGCAGCCGTGGAGCCAAAAGCCGCACAGTGGAAGAGAGCAAGCTGGCTGGGAGAGCAGACTTTAAAAGCAACCATGCCGTCCTCTCCCACCCCCCACACCCATTCCTGCTTCTGGCCACAGGGTTTATAAGAGACATAAAACTTTTGGGCACAGATAGACATGGCATACAATATTATTTTTTGTTACACTAGACCCCTGCTGTAGAGGGAAATCAGTTGGACAAACAGGACTTTTCTCCCTCATGAAGTGTTGGCTGTGATCAGTGACTGTGTCCTCTGGGTAGTTTTCAAGACTTCCCAGAATAATCTTTGCCATTGTTTTACTGGGCACTGAAGGGAGACAGAAGGTCCTATAGTTTACAGGTTCCTCGTTCTTGACCTTCTTGAAAATTGGGACATTAGCTTCCAATCAGCTAGGACCTCTCCAGAATCCCAAGACTGCTCAAAAATCATTGGGAGAGGCTTTGTGATAAAAGGAGCAGTTAGCTCCTTGATGATTCTTGAATGAATATCAGATAGACAATTCTTCATTTCCTGTGGCTTTGAGGTTTATCTCAGTATTTAACCACCATGTCAGCTCTGCTTAATACAGTGTGCTAAAAACAGATGTGTTCAGGAACTGAACATAAACATGTAGCTTATCACAAACTTTTAATTTTGACTGAAAAAACAATTGGTGAATGTAAACAATCTGTAAAACAGTGAATGACTGGTTTTTGTTGTTTGGACAAGTCATGGAAGAGAAAAGAGTTGAATGAAGGAATTACATTAAACTACATTAAGCAAAAATCTCTTTTAGCAATCGTAAGGAGTACACATCAAGAAGTGAGGCAAGAGCATAGAGTAGGAAGTCTGGTTTTAAAAATATAATCTGAAAAGCACTGTAGAGAGCTGTAAGATAATACAGGTGTGCCCTCTAGATGGATTTGTTGAGCTATTTTACTGTTGTTTAGAGACACTGGAAAACACTGCTCTGAAACTGTTTGGGATGGTGTGTCCAATTAAACAACATGATTCTTGCCAAGGGAGCAATTAACTGTATTGCATGTTGTTATTACGGTGAAACACTGTGAGCCTGCCCTAGAAGATTTCTGTACAGTACATCTCTGTTCCAGAAAAATGGGTGTGAAATTATGAACAAAATTCTTCATAAAAACTATCACAGAACTTGTGAAGTGTAAGTAAACACATTTTAAATATTTTGGGGTTTGAAAACATTTTCTTTCTAAAAATATGGGAACACTAGTCTGTGCCCCAATTATGTGTTTCCTAGAGGATAGACAACTGGATTATACATGGGCTTCACCAGACATCCCAACAAAAGCTGATGAAAGCATCAGAGATGAAGGGGCTGGGATAGACCTCATGAAAGGCCAGGGACTGCCTTTTCCTGCTCTGTGAGCTGCTTTTAAAATAAGTCTCTTGCTCTTTGGCCTGCCTAAGCTGTACTGTGATCCCTGGCCCTCATTCTCAATGCTTTGAGAGTCACATTTCACCATGGTGTTATAACAGTTTTTCTAGAGAATCAATAGTCTTGGGAATTAATGATGGGATTGTAAAGTTTGCTTTCTTAATTAATGATGTGATTGTAAAGTTTGCTTTCTTAATGTAAAAGAAGTGCAGTTGCAATTACAGAATTTGTCTTATTTCAAAGTTGATTCAAGTTCTGATAGACTATGTACTTCAAATAGCTTAGCTGGGTTGTGGATGTTAGCAAAGTACTTCCAGAGTACTTATCTTCCAAGCAAGATCCAAAATTTCAACTGCAGCAATTGATGTTAATGAAACCCAGGCCTTTCCTTTTGTAGAAAAAGAAAATACAGAAACTTCTTTAATACTTAATGACACTATCGGTAATGAGGTGAAATATCCTTCATTATAAAATGATGTGTTTAGTGTAATTTCTCGCATTAAAATATATGTATGCTGAAAAAGTTTCTTATTTATTTGTTTATTATCAGATTCAAAATATGTACATTTTAGACATCTGTTTGTACATGCCAAACTGATTTTTTGTCTTTTTATAGTCTGTGAAGCAGATATATGGAACAAATGTTTGTGAAGAAAGATCACAAAACATCAGTAGTATCTTTCGGTATCTGCTAGATGGAACAAATAATGAGGATGTCATCATGGAGGTCTACTATAGGATTCCTAACCAGGACAATGATAAAGTCAAATTACTCCTTGAGGAACTACGGGACACTTCCAAGTCAACTGTCTTTGTTCTTATGTCCTTCAACTTGCCAGAAATTAACTCAGAGCATCTGGAAACTAAGGCCTGAAGATTCCTGAAAAACCTGAATGACAGCTTTATGGAACATGTCCTAAGGGAGCAGTTACAAAGGGATGCCCTCCTTGATCTACTGTTTGTCAGAGAGGATGTCCTGAGCAAAGTGGAGATTGGCCACAGCCACTAGTGTCTTGGCCACAGTGATCACAAAGTGATTGAATTTAAAATCCCTATTGACAGAAGGAAAAGTGCCAGCAAAACCACAACTCTGGGCACAAGGAAAGCAGATTTCAGGTTGCTCAGGAATAAGGGAGCAAGGTCTCTTGGGAAAATGTGCTGTGCTGGGGTCCATCAGTGCTGGTTACTTTTTAAACATCACCTGCAAAGGGCACAGGAGCAGCAATTCCTGAATTTTGGAAGTCAAGCAGGAGGAGCAGAAAGCCGTATTGGCTGAACGGGAATCTTCTCTTGGAAATAAGGAAGATAAAAAAGGAAGGTATAAGGCCAGTGGAAACAAGGGGCGAATACAGACATGCTGCTTGCAAATCTAGGGAGAAAATTTGTGCAGCCAAAACTCAACTGGAGCTGAAGCTGGCCAGAAACGAGAAGGATAAAAAAAGGAGGTTTTTTTCAGATACATTAATGACAATAGGCAGTGTTAAAATTACATTGGCCCATTAAAGGATGAGGATTGTCACCTCACACACAGGAACATGGACAAGGCAGTAGTGTTTAAAGCTTTCTTTGCCTCTGTCTTCAGCACAGATTACAGACCAAGGGGGTCTCAGTGCCCTGAGCTGGAGGACCATGACTGCGAGAATGATCAGCTCCTAAATGACCCTGAAGTTATCAGGGATCAGCCACTAAAGCTGGACCCCTACAAATATGTTGGGCCTTATGGAATTGATCCAAGAATCTTCAAAGGAGGTGGCTGATCTCACTGCAAAACCTCTCAATGATTTTTAAGCAGTCTTGGAAATCCAGAGAGGTTCCAAGTGACTGGAAGCTGGCAAACATCCCAGTTTTCAAGAAGGGCAAGAGGAAGGACTCCAGTAACTGCAGCTGTGTCAGTCGTACTTCAGTAGAGTTATGGACAAAATTATTCTGGGGGGTACTGACATATGTCTGAAAGACAACACAGTCATGTTGTTGCATGTATTAGAAATATTGGGACTGTGAGATACCATGTCAGATGGAACTGTTCATATCATGAGTGATCTTAAACCAGGCTTCTGTATTCCTGTGCTCCTCATGCTTATCATTCACATAGGGCATCTATGCTGTGCACAGAGGATCAATGGACAATAACACAATTATTTAATGTGTAACCATGACTTCCCATATAATTTTAAAAGAGGAAATTCTAGGCAACAAGAAATCTGTAAAATTTGGATCTGTCTTCATGGATAATCATTCTATGACCCTCCTCCATCTCTGAGGAGATGACCTCCTCATCTTCTGATTTTCTCAGAAAATATATGATTACTATGAACTTCACATACAGCTAGGCGGTGTGAAAAGCCAAAAGAACACCATTAAAAGAGGAAAGGGATAAATGCATGTAAAGTAGGATAACTTAATTTTCTTCTATTTCTCCACTAAAGCATGAAACTGTATCAAGAGAACACTTATAATTTATTCATTAAACTGTAATTAGTTCCAGATCTTGTTAGATTTATAAATGCCAGGTAAAATTTCAATCCATGTAAGAAATACTTTCATGAGAAGAATCCCAGCTACCTACATGGACAGCCCAAGAACAAGCCAAGGTTATATATCTTTGCCATATCCTGGCTCCACAAGCAGCACAAAATCACACATCTTGGTTTCAGAGAGTGGAATGAAAAACAGCAGTGTGTTCCATGACATTAGATCACAGACACAGATGACTGAGGCTCCCATCCTCAGGGTGTGTTGCAGTGAGGAGTCATTTTACACAGAGTTTAGGAGTTTGGTTAAAAGCTGTAATTTTAAAAACAACTAGCATTTAATTTTCCTCGCATCATAGAACAGTTTGGCTTATATTTTCAGTTCTGTGATTGCTGAAGAAGAGACCAATAAAGATGATTATTCATTGGCATCTCAGTTATCATATCTAACAGTCTAAATAAATATTCCATTATATATAAATAATTTGTATTTGTTGTTGCACGTTAGTTACTGTTATTGAGATAAGGCAGTGAGAGAAAAATCAGAATTTTGATTTGCAATTTGAGGTATTAATTGATAGATTTCATGCCTTTTTAAAAAGAAAAAAAATTGCCAAACAAAACCAAAAATTGAACATACAAAAACCTCAAACACACAAACAAACCCTCTAAAAAGCCCCAAAAAACTCCAACACAAATTGAATCATCTTACAATGACATGTAAACTAGAACTGATGTAAGTATAATACATTTTCATTTCTTTCCCAGGCATGGCCAAAGCATAATTCTGGCTTAGCTATGGCAAAATACCTACTTGAGTACCTAGCAAGAGACTTTGCATGGCTTTCCACAGTTTGAAAGGATGACCTAAATCACACAAAATTTCACACAGCTTCTTCTCTCCATAATTTGTTAACCCTAATTCAGACAAAGTGCAGTGCATAGAAATGGGAGAAAAATGAAACATTGTGTCAAAAAATAATGCAAGCTAGATTACTTAATGTAATCATATTTTGTGTTAATATCTTTGTATAATTTGTCAAAATCACATGTAGGAAGATGTCTAGATTTTTTGTGTACCTAAATTCAGATCACCAACTATTATTCTAAAATGTTCAGACATTTGCATTAGACACAAGATGTGCCCAGTGAAGCAACAAATATCAATTGCAGTTGTGATTTCTTAATCCTGATTCAGACAGATTTTGGTCACTTCTTTGGTTGCTTTGACTGGCAGAGAAGATTTTGGAATTAGACATAGGAAGATTAGCTGCCCCTTTCAAGATTCATCCTTATTCCATCCTCATTGGCCTCTTTCTTTCCAGAGCAAAATCAAAGTTCATTCAGTTACTTCTTCAAGATTTTAAGACTTGCGGATTTATTGTACCAACACAATAGTCAGAAATGTTGCTTGAAGACAAGCAAAATACAATCATATAAGTCAGCACAATGCCAAATTTTTTGATCCATATTATGGTAAAAGGTTTATCAACCTTTTGTCTTAGAAAATAGACAATAAAAATGCTGACCCCTTACAAGTTCTTTCTCCTTTCCTTCAGCAGAGTGCAGGCCACAGTTTGCTTTCACCTGGAGGGGCATCCAGTATGCCTGGAACAGACTACCCTAGGGGTGGAAACACAGCCACAGAATTTGTCTTGGACTGATCCAGACTGCTCTGGGAAAGGGCAAGAACACTTGCAGTACTTTGATAATCTCCTGTAGGGCAACACAGAGCAGCAGAGGAAGTTTTTGAGAAAGGGAAGACAATCCAGATCATCCTGAAAGCTGGTTTTGTCATAAAGCAAAATAAGGTTGCAGACCTGCCCAGGAAATTCAGTTTTTAGGAATAAAATGTTAAGAGGGACATCATCACATTACAGTGGATGTGGTTAGCAAAATAGCAGCCTTGCCCCCACCAACCAGCAAGGAAACACAGGCTTTCCTAGGTGCTGTGGGTTTTTGGAGGATGCATATTCCAAACTTCAGTCAGGCTGTAAACCCTTTCTATCTGCTGTCATAGATTTCGAGTGAGGTCCTATACAACAGCAAGTTTTGAACAAATTAAACAAGAGATTGTTCATGCAGTAGCCCCTGGGCCAGCCAGGACAGGACAGGATATAAAAAATTTGCTCTACACTACAGGTGGGGAGAATGGTCCTTCCTGGAGTCTCTGGCAAGAGGTAGCCACAGGCTTCAAGGATGACTCCTGGGGTTCTGGAGTCAGGGGTTACAAAGGATACAAGGCCAGCAACACCCTAACTGAAAAAGAGATCTTGGCAGCTTATGTAGGGGTTTGAGTTTCTTCAGAAGTGATGGGCCCCAAAGCACAGCTCCTCCTGGCATCCTGACTGCCAGTGATGGGCTGGATGTCCAAAGGGAAAGTCCCTGCCACACATTATGCCACTGATGACACATGGAGTAAGTAGACTGCTCTGATCCCACAACAAGATTCAATAGGATGTCCCAATCACCCAGGGATCTTGGAAGTCGTCACAAACTGGCCTGAAGGTGAAAATTTCAGACTATCGTTGAAGGAGGAAGAGGAGGAGAAGGTGACGTGCTGAGGAGGCCTTGCCATGTTGACTTTGGTAGTCAACTACCAAAGCATGAAAGGAGACATATTCTCTTCCCTGCTATATTGAAGTGATACATCAAAAATGGAAAGCTGCCTTATGCTCTGGCAAGTTGCAGAAGCTATTTAGGGACAAGGGGGATCTAGTAAGGTTGCAGAGCTGAAAAACATCCAGATAGTTTTAGATATCACTGGTGTCACGACCCGCTAATGCAGACGAGTTCGTGATGGTTTGAGTGATCTCAAGGCACAAAAGATATGACAAGGGACAATAATAATTTGCTCTAAAGCAGTACACTTAATAAAGTGCACTCAGCACTTTATGCAATAGAAAAGAGAGAGAGAGAGGGATAAAATAAAAGAGAGAGAGAGAGGGGGCTATAAAATAAAAGAGAGAGAGAGAGAGAGAAAAGGGGTTGTAGCTTTGGAGAGACGAATGGAGAGACGAAGTCCTCGTGGTCGTTCTGCCAATAGATCCGTCTTCTTCCATGGGGAGATCTCAGAATTCGGGCGATCTTGAGGTGTCTCTTATAGTCCTTTTCCGAAGCGACAGGCAGTTGGCCAGAAGGTGAGCTCAGCATCAGCAGATTCGCTGAAACAGGGCGCAGCGCTCCAGCGCTTAGGGCAAATGTCCACTTCAGGGAACAGGTACAGGTACAGGGCAAACACAGAACAGACCGGCCCAAAACCAGCCTGCTGTGAAAACCCATTGCTTCCACCGGGTTCCCATGGAAATGCAAAGGTCCAGTGAGTGCACCTGCAGGCAGGGGTTGGCAGACATCCCACCTCAGCCAGGCCAGAGCTCCTGTCCTGAGGTCCCATGCCTCAGTCTCAGTCCTTTTTGGAGTCTTCCTTGTTGATGATCGTGAGGCAGATGAGAAATTTAGGGACCACCTCTTACAACTGGACAAGAGGAAAGGACAGCACTCTACACTGACTCATAGACGGTAGCAAATGCTCATTAGGGGTGGCTGGATTGATGGAAAAAGATCAAGTAGCAGCATAGAGGTAAACCCATCTGAGCTGCTGCAGTTGGACAAGATGTCACTTCCTGAATGACTGCCAAGAATAAACTGCCTCAGGTGGACCTGGACTGGGAAAAAAGGGTGAATTATTTCTGGCTTTGTGGGCCCAGTCATCAGGGAGGAGACGCAACATACAGGTGGGCTCGTGATCAAAGGATGGACTTAATCACAGACACTATTCCCCTGATTATTCATAGCTGTGAAATGTGCTGCAATCAAGCAGGCCAAGCAGGTAAAACCTCTGTGGTATGGGAGAAAATGGTTGAAATATGAATGTAGGAAGGCCTGGCGTACTGACAGTATCATGCTCCTGCATGTTCTACAGTACATGTCCTACCAAGTTCTACATGCTGACAGTGATGGAAACAACCACTATCCAGTGGAGGTGGCTGGAGTGCCTCACCCCACTGCCCAAACACCAGCTTGGGCCTTGAAAAGCAAGTGCTGTGGTGACATAGAACCCCAGAAAGAGGTCAGTTGGACAGTGGGGCTCGTTTCAAAAACAGCCTCATAGACCCCTGGGCCAGGGACTGTGATACTGAACGGGTATCACATTCCTTACCATGCACCAGCCTCTGGGAAAATTAAACAGTGTTGTAATTAAGTAGTCAGGACTCCATTTCTTCATGCAGGAAAAGCCCATTCTTTATCTACATAACTCATTTTTGTACAGTTTTCACAGACCTCATGTATAGCTCCAATTGGCTAGTAGTTTTCTTGCCACTCAATTAATTGGTTAGTAAATGGCATTTTACCTGTCTATCAAATATCTCTATTCTTGCATTGTTTACATATTTTCTTCACTGATTCTCATGGGATAGATTTTTTGTTTATGCAGGTGCAAACTTATTTTTCTCACAAGAATAACTTGCTGTGTTAACTGACTTTTATTCTTTCAGTTCCTTCCCATGGGAACTTAACTAGCTGCTTAGCTGTACTTAGGAAAGTAATAGGCCTAAGCCCTGATTTTAAAGTTTTTCTTTTATAAGATGCCTACCCATACACAACAAAACGGGACAATGGAACATTAAAAACTACACTCAAACTATGGGATCTACATTTAGTGAAAGCTGCTTAGTTAGGAGGTCATTTCCATCTTACCCTGGTCCTTGAAAAAGATAAACTGTTTCCTTCCAGAGGCATGTGGCAGGGGTGACTGCTGCTGTTCCTGTCCCTGCACTGCTACCTCAGGGGAAGGTCAGCCGGATCCAGCACCTGTCTGCAGTGACCCTGTCAGGACCAAACAGCTTCCCAGGCACCTCTGGCCCCAGTTCTGGGGAAGGACGGGGTGGGGCTGGTGCCAGTTCTGTCTTTGCCCCAGGCCTCTCGGGGCCTAGGTCAGGGAACACCTTTTTTGTGTGTCAACCATTCTCATTTTGTGTGCTTTCCATATAGTTACAGTTACTGCTCATTTTCCTTATTTCATTGCTGCTTTGTTTTTTTCAAGTAAATGGTTCATATCTCAGCTCAGAAGCTCTGCTCTTAGACTCCCTCTCACCAGGAGGGCATGGGGGAGAGAGAAACATAAGCAGAGTTTCATTTTCCAGATAGACTTTTTTTTAAAAAACCAGCACAAACAAGAACAAATAGTTTTTTCTTTTCAAGTGAAGAAGGATTTTGGTATCTTCTTAACATATGGAATAAAAACCTTAATGGCCATCAGGAAATTCATGTAATATTTTAAACATAAAATTTATACACTATGGTCTTTTCAGAGCAAGGTTTCTATAGCCTTAATCAATCTGGTTTTTTCCCTCTTGTTTTCCTTCATCAAGCAGTTGTTATTTCTTAGACCTGTGAAAGAAAACTAGGATGAATCTGTGAACAAAGTGTATTTTATCAGTCTTACGTGATCCAGAGGTCCAGAAGTGTTTTCCATTCTGGCGAGTTCCTACTAGTTTTATTACATCATTGTTTGACTCATACTTATTGGAAGCAAAGATGAAATTGTTAAAGAATAGGCATAGAAGAAGACGGTTCAAAAAGTTATCTGATCTGTTCTCAACCACAGGTAAACAGTCCCTGACAGACCTTCTTTTGCCCTGTAATACAGCTTGTCATTAAGGTGATCAATTCAAACTAACCTCTCTGAAAATTTATCGGCTTGAACAAGAGCACTGTCATACACAGATCTCCGTGGCAGCATAAACAAAAGCATATTTAGGTTTGACGATGACACCCCTCTGGATACCATTAAAATATATAATGTTTGTAATTCTGGATCTGTTTTTTTCACCCTGTAAGAAATTTAATGTAATTTTATGATCATTCTTATTGCAGCTGAGAACAAGTCCTTCATAGCAAGAAGGAGACATCAATTCATGTGGCACTTCTTATCTCTATGCCATATTAAATCTAAACTGGTGATTAGGACCACAAAACATAGGTAATGGGGGGAGCAGAGAGGGGGAACCAACCATGCCAGGAAACAAGCATGTGTTTCCTGGCCAGAAATTTTTCCATAAACTCTTTTGCTTTTCCCAAACAGATGAAGAAGTCAGGTTATTGATGAGTCAACTGTGCTGTCAGAAAATTTATTTTGTATTAGATGACTAACATTTGCCTAATTTTTTAGCACTGATGGGAATATGGGATCTTATCAGACTCGAACCCAGCTATAGACGTTTAACTGTTTCTCTGCATTTTTGCTGCAATAGCAGGTCGAAGTCAGTCTTGTGGGTTGGGTTCCTTGACTTCCAGAAAAATCAACAGGTAATTCAGGGGAATCACAAACAGGCAGAAGAAGCTCAAGTAGTTGTTGCCTTTCAGACATCTGAGAAAATGTTATTAAATTTCTTTTTTAGAAAACATCATTCATTTATACTGTATTTCTCATATTAAGTCACAGTGCTTAGAACAAATGCTTTCACAAGAGGAGGATATCCATTAGCTATGTTTACTATGACTCTCTAAGAGTTTTCAGAGCATCCCTCAAACCTGATGTTTAGATCTAAAATTCTCAGCATGTTCAACAGAATGTTCACAACACAGCTATCTGTTTTTAGAATAAGTGTCTTTCCCTATTCCAGTTAATTGAAAGCAATTCTCAATCACCCTCCTGTGTTTAAAGTATCTGGATGAAGTTATAGTGGCAGAAAAGTCTCAGGGTTTTAGAGACTTATAAACAACATAGTTGTTTGAACAGTTGACAAATAAATTCAAGCTCCCCAGGATACTCTTGTTTAGGATTTTCCCAATTAGGCATTTTATTTGATCTCTGGGTCTGGGTGAGCCACAATTCTCAGGAATTGAAGAAGAGATTAATGGACTGGATACAATGGCTAATTCCTCTCCAGTGTTTTGTTCATTGCTTGTCTTTGCTAATTTAATACCGTTATACTCAAAGTGAAATAAATCAAAATGAGAATTAGGCTTAGTGCAACCACCCTTTGAGGGGAGTTTAGGGCTTCCAGATCATAAGAGTTTTTTACAATTCTAAACAAAACCTTTAGTTTTTCATATGGAATGTTGCAAAGATAGGCTTGCAAGAAAGCTTTTGTAAGAAAAGAAAGAGTTGTGATTTTAGGTTTTAGAGAGAAATGTACAATCCCTTTAAGACAGAGACACTTGAAAAAAGGAAAGTGAGAACTGAGGCCCTAAAATATTAAGTATTCAAAAAATATCTGAGGAGCTGGAGCATCAGGAAAATATTTGAGGAAAAGCCAGTGCAATGTAGGACACAGATAAAGGCAAAAACAGTTTTGTGGTTTGTTTGTTGGAGCTTTTTTTTCCTTTAATGACTGCACTTGAATCTGAAATTAGGCACAGCAGGTAGGAAGATACTGCAGAGATTTTAAAAGGAACCACACATCTGTATGCTAACAGAGTTTGGTTTTTACCCATAGAGATGTGGACCCCACAGTGTTTACAGTCACTAATGGGAATTGTGTATTTCCTGCAAGTATACTGTGTCCTGTTGACCCACTATTTTAGAGTAGATAACTTCTATCTCTTAATTGTGTTTTGCTTTGTTTTAAGAAACAGGCTGTTTTTCTTGAAGGATGCATTTTACACAGGCTCTCTTCCAAGATAGTGTGTTTTTCATTTCTGTGGCTGTATCTGTCTGGACAGGTAAGATTTATATTCTGGAGGACAGGTCTTTGGATGTATAAATAAGCCTAACTCTACCAGAATCAGGTAGAGTTAGACGTATTGCCTAGAGACTGCTTGTCGTTGTAAAAAGTCTACCCCTTTCTCCCATTCTGATGTGGTGCCTACTGAACACATGTAGTGTGCAGTTCAACATGCACATGTGGTACAGGTTTTCCAAATGTTTCCAAATAAAATAGTCAAAATTCCCATCCTACAGGAGCTTTCTTAGAATTCTGCAAAGTGTGACAAGATCAGAAAGGCTATGATCCTTTCCCAAAATGAAAGTAGTAGGGGGATTCTTAAATTTTTAAAGCAACCACCACCATTTTACCACTCCTGATGTATTCAAAAATGTCTTTATATTTTGTATAACTTAAAAGTACACTCAAATCTTAAAAAAAAAAAAAAAAAAAAAAAAAAAAAAAAAAAAAAAAAAAAAAGAGGAGAAAGAAGGAGAGGAAAAAAGTAACAAAGCAGCCCAAATACATTGCATTCCTTTTGGAATCGTGAACAAGCTACAGGCCAGATCACATATTGTGGTCTAGTACTCCCAGATACATAGCAGAATGGAATAGAAGGTCACAACCACTTTTTTTCCTGGAAGTCTTCCAGGTCTGATAAAAGCCTCAAGGTATTATTAGCTAGGCTGTAGATTACTGAACCTCAGTAAAACTGGACCATGTAGAAGGAGTGTAGTCCAAATGTGATTCTTTCAGAAGTGTCTCTGGGGAAATGTGTAGCAACAGTTCAGTCTAAACCATTACAGAAGCATATATTTTTCTTTGTTTTCCAGGTGTGATAGGACAAATTGCTAGGGCCAGGACTGCACTAGTCAATGCAGTGTATCTGGGCTTTTTTTTCTCAACACCAGTGAAGGAGTCAGAAACCTTAATGAGATCTCTGTGCTGCAAGATTGTGTTTCCCAAGAACTAGAGTATATAGTTCACATGGGGCTCTAAATCCTATTTGAAGTTATAAGTCTCTGTCATTTAGGTGTCTTTTGCATTTGGAAAGTAACTTATTATCTCTATGTTTGTTGCAGGGTCTGAAGAAAAAGAGTAGCTGAAGACAGTAGCCCTTTGTAGCTCTTCAGTTCATGAAGACTCTTCTGTCTTTACTTTTAGGTGGCTGATAGATGTAACTGAGGCTTTTCCTATAGCATTATGGAGATTTTTCTGCAAGGGATGGTCAGGCCTGCTACACAAGACATTGCTTATGCACTTAAAGAAAAATTATCTTCTTTCTTTAGAAATCCTGCTCCTTCTCAGGAAGCTCATGTCAATCCTTGAAAGCTGAGAATTATCCCCAGCTTAACCAACTCTCCACAGCTGTATCCACCAAGCTTGCCACTGCCACCCCCATTTCTGAGCTTCTTTATCACCAGCAAGGCAAGACTTAGATGCAGACCTTACCCACCAGCCCCTTTCAGTTCACTCTTAACAGGGAAAACCTCCTTGTGAACATGATGACAATTTTGTCCTAGCACACCCAGAAGCTGTGTCTTTGCTACAAGGATACAGGATACATAGGGTCCTGTATCTTGCTGCAGTCAAAGGAAGTTGAGAATAAATTCCCATATTTCACATATTTCGCTTATTTTGTGGGGAAAAAAAAATGGCAGCCCTTGATATAAAACAAAACAAAACACAAACAAACAAAAAAACCCCACAACCCTGAAAAAATGCAAAGATTTTGTTTTGCTGAAACAATTCACTCTGCTGGGCACACTGCTTGGCCATTGTCTCTGTCAATTGTTATGACAAAACCAGTAGTTAGTGTTTTGAGCAATACTGTAAACCTAACCTCTGTTAGGGTTTTATTTTTCTAAAGTTTCAATTGCCACAATTTTCTGCATCTCAGGTAATTAGTAATGCTATTGTTATAAAAGGTCAAATACATCTTAGGAAAAAACAAGAGTCTAGACCAGAGTCTATCTCAAGAAAAATTTATGGAAAATGTAATGAGAATTTTGTAGTTCTGTAGGTAAGCAGGTCAGTTTTGGAGACATTTTTTAACACTACAGAAAGAGAACTTTATTCCTGCATCTTATATGGCTACCAGTGTGATCCTGAAAATGGACTGAATTGAAACATATTCACAAGCTGTACAAATAATAACTATAACTAAACTTAAAACTTTAAAACTGTTTATGGAAGTGTTTTCTTATTATTTTCAGAGCTAAAGGGAAAGAAAATACAATCATACTTATAGACAAAAAAAGATAACGAACCACTATGCAAGTTATCCCTATCTGTTTGTGTCAGAATTTGTAACACCTTCTCAGTCCTGAGATGCTGTATTTAAACTGCAGTGCTTCCTGCAGGCTTTTGTCAGCACTGCTTACATCTTTGAATGTAATTTTGACTCCACACAACAGTGTTGTAGCTCTGCACATTTCTACTCTGCACATTTAAATAGACAATCCAAGAAAGGCAGCTGTCCAGATTGTTGAAAGAAGATCTGGCATTTAGACCAGATCCTTGGAAATAGTCAAGATATGAGGAATGCCACTCTGCTTCTCATACTTAGTTTCTACAAAGAGATGAATGTCATGGGGATTAAGTCCCTGTGGTTACATCATCAGTACACCTCCAGATTTCACTCCTTTACTGCTTTACATTCTCTTTTGTAACTCTAGAGAGACTAAAAACTTCAATGCCACAAATCATATGAGCATCCTATTTATCTTAAGCAGCACTTTTAAATAATCCACTTTTTATATTTCTCTCCAGTTCTGTTTGATGCCCAAAAATATTTACTTGAAGTTAAAACATTATCAGATACCTACTGTCCCTCTGTAGTACCTCAGGGGGAATTCAAAACCAGACAGCTTAGATCTCTGCACTTCAAAGAATTTCCCCTGAAACCTTGTTTACAGCATAAGTTAAAAAACAAGGTCCCTTTCACCTTTTGTACTACCATTAAAGACATTAAAGCACAACACTCCACTGAATAATTCTTCCGCAATATACAGACAAACACCACCATAGTCTAAAATTGGTCAGTTTCTTTCCTTTTAGCATGCGAATTTTCCACTGCAGAAACCTAATACTGGAGACACAAGAATATTTTACCATAATTTCTGCCCCATGCCCTGCTGCTATATTATTTCTTGGCTTCACAGAACTCTAATATAAGATACAGTGAGATCTATATTACATTAAAAAATTACCTCAAAATAGAATTTTAAGAATTTCCTTCCTTGGTCTCACGCCTTGACCTTCTCAAAGAGATTTATAGCAGTTAATGAAATCTTTTATTGGTCACGTCTTTCTTTCAAGTTGTTCTTTGCTTTATTGTAATAAAAGTTATGGCTGAATTAAACAGCATACCCTAAATTATGCTTCAGTATCTTTAACCAGAAAATGAGAGGTTCATACATAAATATATACACTGTACTCTCCCACCATGTGTGCAAACTCTCCAAAAGCCAGCTGTAGTTGTAGCTACTGGTAGTGGATTGACTTTGGGTGGCTTTCAGATCCCCACCCAGGTGCTTTCTCCCTAACTCTCCTCAACCTTAAAGAGACACTGGGATGGACAAGCTCATTGGTTGAGATAAAGGCAATTTAATAATGAAAGCAAAAGCCACACATGGAATTAAAGCAAACCCAGGAAATTCAGTCTCAACTTCCCATCATCAGCCAGATTTCCAGCCACTTCCTAGGCAGTAGGACCTCATTGTGCACAGGAGTTGCTTGGGATGACAAACATTATAAACTTCAATGCTTGCTCTTCTTCCTTCCTTGTCTCCAGCTTTTATTGCTGAGCATGACGTTGTATGGCATGGGATTACCTTTGGTCATTTGAAGTTCCTCCCAGACTCTTGCCCAGCCCCAAGCTATCTAGTGGGAAAATAAGGAGTTTTGGTGATCCAGCCTTGATGCTGTGTGAGCACTGTGCAGCAACAGCTGAAACACCAGTACATGACCAACTCTGTTCAGGCACCAACACAAAATGCAGCACCACATGGGCCCTACGGGAAAATTAACCATCTTCCAGCCAGACAGGTACACTACTGTACAGTGTCATAAATATGCTACATTTCAGCAGCAGTTTGAAACCTGAAGCTTTTTGTCTGCTTGTAACAATCCAAGATAAATTAGATTTTATACAGGTGTGTACCACTAATGTAATTTATAAGAGCAATGCAGCTTGCATAGTTAGTTTATAAAAGCCTGCTACAACCTTCTACAAGGTTCTAAAAACATGGGAAATAGAGTAAAAAAAAGATTGTTGTTTTTTCTTAATTTGATTCAAAAAGTTAAAATGGGGAAACTCACATCCAAAAGATCTCAAATGCATTCAGAAATTTCCCTTGTTGCTTCCACTTTTTTACAGCTGTTTTCTTAATTGCAAATACCAAGATAATGTTAATAAACCACCTTGTTTTAATAATGTGTATAGTCTTCATGTATTTCATTATACTTAACCTTAAATGACATAAAACTTTTAAAAGCACAATTACATTAAATATTGCTGATTTTTTTTTAATTTTATAATGGTTCCATCCCTAAAAACAATTTGTCTTCTACCAAGATGAATATCTGTTGAATTTATCTGGTTTCCTTATTTTGCAAGAATAATATTTTCACACCCATCAAACCCAATGGCTCTCTTCAGAATGGAAAACTTGAAGTTAGAATAAATCTGTACCATTTCTCACTATCCAAAACATTTAAAAGTTAGTTCGTACTCTTATGTAAGAGTATAAAGAGAACTGTAAAGTGGAAATTAATATATTCTATTAAGCAAAATAAAATGTAGCATGAGTAAAACAGGTCAATCATTTATGGCAGGTACTTGAATCCTTTTCTCAATGTTTACAACTTTTTATGCAGGTCACTGCCAAGTAAATAATCTCATAAATAATCTCTTATGACTCTTCTAAGAGATAAAAAAATGAAGAATGTCTCCATGTCAATGTGTTTGGCTTATATATTTGTATATATCTAATCTAATGTAATCAAGCACTTGTAGTCAGTTATTTGTTTAGTTATTTGGTTTTCCTAGGGAATTTTCATTCTAGAATGATCTTTTAAAACAGCCACTGAGATAATCTGTCTTTCAAATATATTATATAACATGATCTCCAAATTACATTTCAATCCAAACTTCATAGTTAAAAGTAGCTAAGAAAATTCATTCTCTAGATATTTGCTTTGAACACTCAAAATTTATCCATTAACCATTCCATGAAAGATTCACTTTAAGACTTCCTTGAACAAATTTAATTCTCTACCTCTATTCTCTTGTTTTTGTTGTAGTTTGTTTGAGATTTTGTTTTGGGTTTGGGGGATTTTTTTATTGTTTTTTGTTTATTTGTTTGTGGGGTTTGGTTTTTTAATTATTGTTTCCAGCCAAGAGGGATGTTTTTGTACCTTCAGTTATATACTAGGGGAACTATCAATAGGAATAATAGTTTCTTTGTCTAATTTAACTCACAGCGGAGGAAAGAAAGAAAATAAAAAAGATCTTTTCTTTCTCAGATTCATTCATGAGAAGACAGCAGGCTGTTCTTGTCAGTTAGGAAGATCATCCTCACTAAAGAACAATATTAGTATTTAGTTTTGGTGAGGTGGAGGACATACCATGTGTTTCACTCTTGGTGGAATTAATTGAATGTCACATGCCACTGTTCAGGGTCTGTTGTCCCACAGCTTCTGAATTAATGACAATGAAAGATGTTTTGCACTTGGGAGAGCTGACACAAATTTGTAACTGAAGTTCTCACAAATGAGAAGCAAACAGGGGTTAATGTCTTGACCTCATGCATTCAGCTGTGCTCTCAAACCAGAGAGTGTTTTTCACCCACTTTGCTGCTATGAACTGCTGCTAATCTTTGATGAAACAGTGACATTTTACCAATCTCAACTGATAAGTGCCTCCTGTTGACAATAGTACTGTGTTTTAATGAACAAATAAACAGCTTATGTACCATTCTTGGCGAGAAACCCCATTCACTGAGGCAGAGCACCAGCTCTCCCAGTGTTACTTGGGCTAATTGACTCACTGGATGAAGTTAAATCACACTATCCCCAGTGGGATGTATGTTTCCCAGTAATCAATAGCTCAACAAGATCCACATGGCAGGTAATTAAGTGGAAAGTAATTAATACCAATCAAATGTTTCATTAAGTTTGCCATTCCTTCACTCAGAAGTCCCAGTGTACCGTAAATAAGGCTCTGAAGAAAAGAATGAATACACTCTGTTTCCTAACAAGCTAAATATTATTGCTAAATTCTTAACTGCTCTGTGCACCATTTCAAAGTAGCATCTCATACACACAAATGTCCTGGTATAACATCCTAGAAGAGATTCTCAGCTCACACTCTCTTAAATATTTGCCTGATACCTGAAAAAAAAAAAAGGTGGTGCTTCAGTCCAAACCAAAGGAATTACATTGATTGTGGAGAGCATTTGGAGCTCTCCAAATATAAATATAAAATACCACTGCAAAAAGCAATAACTTTCTGCAGTAGTGTTTTACCTGTCATACAAGTGAGGCAAAAGGTGTAAGAAAATGTAAAATATTTTGTGGTCACAAAGGGAGCTGGAATGAAACCGTCAAAGCAATTATAGCTGTATGAGCAGGTGACCACCTCCCATAGTCCATGCCCCTGGTATTTCTTTAGTGTTCCTTGAACATATTGGAAGAAGACTTTAAAGGAATTGATTATAATTTTCTATATAGAGTAAGACAGAGATAGATTTCTGCTTTAGAAAATTTCCTGAGTGATTTTCACCTTGTCCAATGGTAAGCAAAAAAATGGAAGCCGCCACAGAAAAGGAATTTTTCCCTTATCACAAGAAGCCTCACTTCTTTCTCTTTTACCAGCCCTTTACTACCTGCACAGGCTAGGCTGTTGTTAATATAATTGTTCTAGGATGATTCTGTCTCAGTCCTTCTTGGTTTATATACAGATGAGTGGAAACAATGAATTAGGGGAAAACATGGAATAAAAACCCAGCTGAGCAACATATAAGAAGAATTGTAAGCCTAACCTTTTTGCCTCAGTGAATGGGACATTCTTGCCAAGAATGGTAGATAAGCTGTTTATTTGTTCATTGAAACACAGTACTACAGTCAACAGGAGGTACTTACCAGTTGTTATTGAGTTTAGTAAAATGTCACTGCAGACATCTCTCTGGTCAAATCAACTTTTTATTGTGGGAGACAACTTCCAGTTTGGATAGACCTTAGCGTCTGGAGAGAGAAAGTATTCTCTGTATAATAACATTTTTGGGTAGCCTGTCCAATGATGCCCTTAATTATGTAGTAAATTAGGGTGAAAATATGAAATGAAGGCAAAAAAGCAGTTTCTAAATTTAGCAGTAAATAGATTTAGGAATACATTCACAGACAACATTTATAAGTGCAAACAAATGCTATACAGGAAGACACAGATATTCCCAGACTGCCTAGTGTTTTATTCCCATTTAAATTTTCTTCTTGTTCAAAATCCACAATTTTGGCACCATTTTAATCTGTTACAAGTATTTTCTCTCTTGCAGGGAGAAAATTGGAAATACCAAAGCCCAGGTAGAATTTAATCTGACTACTACTGTAAAAGACCCAACTAATGTTTTTACAAATACACCAGCAACAAAAGAAGAGCTAAGGAGAATCCTTCACTGGATGTAGACAGAAACATAGTGAGGATGAGGTACTGAGATATTTAATGTCTTTTCCCCAGTCTTGAACAGCAAGACCAATTGTCCTCAGGGCACTCAACCTCTAAGCTGGAAAACAGAGACAGGGAGAAAATTAAGTCCCCATAATCCAGGGTCAACTATTTTGTCAGTGACCTAATAACACCACTTAGACCCACACACACAAGTCTACAGGGTCAGATGGCGTCCATCCAGCAGTACTGACGGAGCTGTTGGAATAATTCACCAAGCCATTTTCCATTTTTTACCAGCAGTCTTGGCTAACTGGAGAAGCCCCCATCAACTGAAAATTATCAGATGTGATGCCTATCTACAAGAAGAGCTGGAAGGAGCATCTGGAGAGCTAGAGGCCTGTCAGCCTGACTTTGGATCACTTGGAATGCCATTACATTGCGTTTGCAGGACAAACAGAGGAAGTCAGCCCCAGACAGCGGATTTAGGAAAGACAGGTTTTCTTGGCCAACCTGATCTTCCACTATGACAGGATGACCCATTTAGTCCATCCATGTGGATGTTGTTTCCTTAGATTTTATTAAGATATTTGACATCATTTCCCACAGGATTCTCCTGGAAAAGCTGGCTTCCCATGTCTGGGACACATACACAGTTCACAGGCTGAAATACAGGCCCAGGGAGTGGTGGTGAATGGAGCTGCCTCTGGCTGGCAGCCAGTCTCTGGTGGTGTTCCCCAGGGCTCAGACCTGGGGCCAGTCCTGCCTAACACCTGCGTCGAGGGTCTGGATGAGGGGATGGAGTCCCCAAAACCAGGGAGTTGGCAGTGACACCAAGTTGGGCAGGAGTGCTGATCTGCTGGATGGCAGGAAGGATCTACAGAGGGCCCTGGACAAGCTGGATTGATGGGAGGGGGTGGGTGGTAGGAGGCTCAACAAGGCCAAGGGCTGGGTCCTGCCCTCAGATCCCCTGCAACATTGCAGACTGGGGGAAGCATTGCTGGAAGTCTGCTCAGTACAAAAAAAAGCTGAGGATGCTGGTCAACAACACTTGAATATGAGCCATCATGTGCCCAGTGGCCAAGAAAGCCAAGGGCTTCCTGGCTTAGATAAGAAAGGATGTGGCCAACAGGACCAGAGCAGTGACTGAACCCCTGTACTTGGCACTAGTAAGGCCACACCTTACTTACTTACTTACAATCCTGTGTTCAGTTTTAAGATCCTCATTGCATAAAGACATTGAGGTGCTGGAGAGAGTCCAGGAAAGGGTAACAGAGCTGGGGAAGGATCTAAAGGGTAAGTCATATGAGGAGTGATTGAGGTGTTGGGAGTGTTTAGCCTGAAGAAAAGGAGTCTCAGGGAAGATTTTAGCCCTCTCCATGACTACCTGAAAGGAGGCTGATGACAGATGAGGATCAGCCTCTTCTGATAACAAGTGACAGGACAAGAGGAAATGGCCTCAAGTTCCACCAGGGGTATATCGAAAAATATTTCTTCTTTGAAAGGATGATCAGGCATTGGAGCAGGCTGTCCGAGAAAGAGGTGTGATTACCATTCCTGGAAGTTTTCAAAAGGTGTTTGGATGTGACACTTGGGGTTATTGTTTAGTGGTAAACAAAGTAGTGCTGGGTTAATGGTTGGACTCAATGATCTTTTTCAATCTTAATGGTCTTTTTCAATCTTAATGATTCTATGCTCCTGTGAACTCACTGTTTGCCAAAATGATCAATTCTCTATGTTCAGAAGATTGAACTGGAGAAAGCAGACACAAATATATGGCTGAATCCAGTGTCACTGTGTAAGCATGCTCAAAACACAATCCAAGTGAGAGGAATAATGCCTCTTATACAAGTACAAGAATTGAAAACCACAAAAAATAATCACAACTGAAAGAAATAGTAATAACATTTTTATAAATAGTAATAACTCTATTTTCTGCTAAAAAGTATAACTAATAATGTAGGTAAATATGCTGTGTATATTGACATGTATGCCTATTTTAAATCTATTTTGATGTGTATTATAAACATATGTTAAGAATGTCCTAGCGCAGCCAAATATACAGAGTAAGATTAGCTGGATTTAGGGGTGATATTACTATTTGGAACATTTCGGATTTCTTATAATCTCTAGATCTTCCTATACTGAGTACAAAGCATTTGGTTTAACAAAAAATCTGCTCTGATACATACACACAGAGTTCCCATTGATTTCTGCACTACTGACTTCAATGGTCCTTGAATGTGTGTACTGGAAAAGACAGTTATTTATATTCTATCCTTCCCAGGAAAAATGAGCAGACTGGCTGTCCATTATACTCTCACCTATGGTATCTCTAACACTTTCTGAATCGTCTTCTCTCATTTAGTCTAATTCATAGCAAATGAGCTATAGCAAAATTTAGCAACAGAAAAATAGAAAATTATGTACTTACCAGCCAGGTTTGCAACATGAAAATTACAAGTTCTTTTCCTTGTTTCTAAATAATGTTGTCTAGTTACCTTCCACAGATCCCTTGGAATTTCTCTTTTTAGTACAGAAGAATGAATAGGCTTTAATAAAAAGCAAGTCTTCCTCAACTTTATAAAAATAGCAAGAAGGAAAAAAAACAAATCAAGAATTTTCATCTATGTGTATTCCTTTTTCTTTTTTTAGAAAGTTATACAGCCACACAGATGGTCTGCTGCTTCATAATGTTTTTCTGTTATGTCTGTTTATTTCAAAAAATATATAAAAATATAATATTTTGGCTTAAAAAATTAAAAAGAGAAAGGGAAGATTCATTCTGTGTTCCAAAGTGAAAAATAGGAAGCCTTTCTTTTCCTGTGTGTAAAATTGTTTCCCATTTAATTTTCCAGCCATGAGGATCTGATGCTTTGCAATTGGAAATCAGAAAGGATTTGTGGGGAAACACCTCTCTATTTTCTGTCTCAGTTTTGTGAACAGTGTATGAGTCTGAACTAGGCTTGAGTCACATCAGACGTAGTCCTTGAGAAAACGGGAAAAAAATTAACTTAGGCATAGGCAAAAGAACATAGAGATTCAGAAAAACATAGATATATAGTCTTGAAAAAAGGCCAAAGTCCAGTTTAACCTAGTTCAATTTATCCTTTTTTCAACTTGACTCAACTGCTTATTCTCTTAACCAAAGAACACCTTCCCCATCTCCCCCATAACTGTTCTGCTAATAGTTATGTTTGCAATTGTAACATCTTACAGAAACAGAAAACATCTTGGTTAGGAGTTAGGCCACAGTCTTTGAAAAAATGTTGTTTGTGAAATTCTGCTTATCTATGGGGAGTGGTACCACTAGAAACTTCATATCAAACATTCCTCAGTTTTCCAAGCCATATATTTTACCAGGCTGGATAACCTGACTAATAAAATTCTGGAGTTTGATGCTAGGACATGCCTTCTAAGAACAGCAGGGCTGTGTCTGAAAACCTGCCTCCAGCAACTACAGCTGTGTGTGCCTTCCATAACCACATAGTAAGGGAAGAGTTGCTAAGAAAATCTCCATCCAGAGTTGCTAAGAAAATCATGATCACACCCTCAATGTGACAAATGGTCACTGGATAGCAATAAAAGCATGTGCAGGAGAAACAGAGGAAATGTAAGACACCCTAGGAAAAACCAAACAAAATAAAAATAAAAAACCAAGCAAAGAAGTAGCACTAAAAAATATGAGTGAAAATTGCAGAAGGGAATTCTATCTAAAATACTGCAATTGTAGAGAAAGTGTTCATTTCAACCCTGATTTGTCCATGAATCTCTTGACACAAGTAAAATACCAGGTATTTAAGGACTGACGCTTCTGCCAGATTCTCACCAAGGTGAAAAAAAATCACTTCTTTGCAGGCTGCTCAAGAATTAATGCTTTTTTCAGGAACTAAACTTTTTTTCCTCAGAAGTAAGTTGTCATTATCAAGTGTTCCAGCTGTCACTAATGCTACACAGACTGTTTAAATTACCTTTACAATGGTTAACCTCCACCAAAACCATCTTCATTTAAACAGTTTCAAGATTCCTAAAAGGTCTATTTACATGGCAAATGTTTTCTAGCACCTCATTAAACACAACACTCTTTAAAAGTAATTTTAAATCTAGAAACTATTGTCTGAAGATTCAACAAATACAATACATATACATATATATTTCTGAAAATATTATGTTCAAAGATCATATCCTGATTGAAAAAAGAAGAAAAACATAAAAACATTTCTGTCCAGTGACAGAACTAACATTTTAGGCTCACTAATGTTTCAAGCAGCAGAGCAAGTCTTTGGTAGCAATCTGGAAAAATAAAATTTCCTGTAAATTAAATTAAAAGGGACAAACTGAAAAATGTGTGCTTTCAAATTTTCACATAGGTCCTTTTCATATTCTGTTTTAAATTTAAAAGTAGTGCTCTCTATAAATTACCCATATGCACACAGCAAGTGTGCTTTGTTTTGATTAAGTGTGCTTCCAAATGAGAGAAATCAAACAAAAAAATGAGGCAAACAAGCCACACACATGATTCTTCCTACCACACAGTTCAGGATGATCCAGCACAGGACATGCAAAGAATGTTGAGAGCTAGATTTTTTTGTCCTTAAGAAAATAAAAGGCAGGGAAGAGAGCTGATGCCTGTCCACAGATGCCTAATGAAGAGGATAGAAGGAGAACAAAGCTTGGAACTTTGTTAGGAAATTCTGGATAAATCCTAGGAAAAACTTTTTCATCGTGAGTAGGTTCAAGCAGTGGAAGGAATTGCTCAGGGAGGGTATGAAATCAGCTTCCTCACAGACCTTCAAAATTTAGCTGGGCATAGACATGAACAAGGTTTATTTACTGGGCCTGTATTGAGTGGAGTTTGGACTGAGTACTCCCTTTGATCTCCCTTGGAAACTAAAATATTCTTTGGTTCCAAATGTTTACATTCACCATTCTCAAGCCTGATTAAAAGCTCCATTCCTAGTCCTCGCCAGGGAATCCCACTACTGACTACCAGCATAAAACAGGAATTAACTTAGTCTCACATACATAGGATCTGGTTACAGCTTCTCATATCTTTTTCTTTAAGAGTGACACCTCCTAAGTTGATACTATGTCTTCCCAAATTATTATAAACTTACAATATTTTATAATTACATCAGGAAAAAAAAAAAAAAGGAAAAATCTGTGCTTAGTATTAGTGGTATTTTCAAACTGCAAAACAGAGAAATATTAAGAATTCATGCTGTGATTGCGCAATGTGCAGTGAAATGGAAGAATCTGAAAAAAAAGTCTTCATAATGTGGGAGTATGAAAAGGATATCTCCTCAAGGATAATGCACCTATGTCAAACTAAGAGATTTTTTGCCCAGGTTCTTCACAGCTGTTTGAAGTAGCTCTTTTCAAGCCTCTTAAGTGAATCTTGGGGGAGGAGGGAGGGGAAAAATCAACTATAAGATTTACTGTGTTCTGTCACCATTTTGCAGAATGAACAGTGTTACCAGGTCACAAGATCAACCCCAAAAGCAGTAATGAGCAATAAATGTTCTAGTAAATTTTATCACAAAATGGAGAACTGGGTGGGAATTATGCTCTGTAGTTTTGGCAGGAATTATTTACTGAACTCCCATGTTCTTCATCACTATCCTCTGATTCCCTCAGAAGAGAAAAGCTAAAACCCACCAAAATCCACTCTCACGTACAGGCATGAACGTAGCATTGTGGTACCTAAAGCTTGTCTGGAGTTTTGCACATTTACAAACCTAGACCAACAGTCTTTGGTGTCCTGGGTTTTGTTGCTGAAACACATCTTTTCATCTCCTCATGTTACATATTATTATCCATCTGAACAAAGATAAAATAATGTGGTCATGTACACAAATAAAAGTATCTTCCTGGTGAAAAAAAACAACTACAACAACAAAAAACAAACAAACAAAATTCCAAACAAACAAACAAACAAAACCAACAAAAAAGCCCTCTTTTTCTGGAGGTGTCAGTGATGTTCAAAAGATGCTGCAAGAATATGTCAGGAAAAAAAAAAATTTATTCTACACTCAACTTTGGTTAGCATACGAAATGTAAAGTTTTTCCCAAAATTACAAAGTTAGTATTTTTAATCCAGTTTGTGTTGAAACATAAGCAAGTCCCTGAGGTACATTTCCTGTATCACAGGAAAACAGCATCTCTTTTCAGAGAAGGTCTTCCTGTAGCTAACCATTGTAAGACACTAGGAGATTTACATAGATGTTTCTTAAAAGTTTATTTACTTGAGTAAGGTGACCTGAACCTTTAAAGAGCCTCTTAAAAGCATCTCTTTTAGAGATTCTTCCATGTTTGTCCACCATCTGCTGTAGAGAAAACAAAAATGACTTGCTAATGTTTCCTGATGGGTAACTCTTATACTGTTCAAAGACCTAAAGTTAAAAACCGTTTTAATCCTTTCCCCTTCCCCTTTTCTTTTTCTTTTTCTTTTTCTTTTTCTTTTTCTTTTTCTTTTTCTTTTTCTTTTTCTTTTTCTTTTTCTTTTTCTTTTTCTTTTTCTTTTTCTTTTTCCTTTTTCTTTCTCTTTTTCTCTTTTTCTCTTTTTCTCTTTTTCTCTTTCTCTTTCTCTTTCTCTTTCTCTTTCTCTTTCTCTTTCTCTTTCTCTTTCTCTTTTTCTCTTTTTCTTTTTCCTTCTTTTTCTTTCTCTTCTCTTTCTCTTTCTCTTTCTCTTTCTCTTTCTCTTTCTCTTTCTCTTTCTCTTTCTCTTTCTCTTTCTCTTTCTCTTTCTCTTTCTCTTTCTCTTTCCCTTTCCCTTTCCCTTTTTCTCTTTTTCTCTTTTTCTCTTTTTCTTTTTCCTTCTTCTTTTTTCTTTTTCCTTTTTCATTGAGGGGTAACAGCAGCATTGAAAATTGGGTTTTCTCAGTAACACTGAGTTCAACAGTGAGAGCAGCAGGAGGAAGCACGGTGGAATCAAATTCTATTTGAGTTTTTCTTCATGTTTCAGAAATCTGTGTGGGGTTTTACATGTTGGTTGTGGCCAATTTTCTCTTTCTCTGATTTGCTCTTAGGCTCCTTAGTTGTCTTCCTGCCTAGTCACTGAGCTTTGGTGTAGATCTAAAATCAAAAGTTCTTTTTCCTTCTGTTCTTGCCCTTGACTACTTTCAAATCAGATCAAAATATATACTGTCACACAGAAAAAAAATAGGAAAAGGTACAAAAAGACACAGGGAGAGAGAGAGAGAAAAAAAAAAAATAAAAGAACTTCCTCTTTCTTTTAGATATTTTCAGAAAGAAAAAAGCTCCGGAAAATATTATTTTGGGTTCTTTCCTTTATGAGAGTCTCTTACAGTAAGTGCTTTTTTAATAGTGAGAAAGCATAACACAGTGTTTCTCTAGGATCTCTGATCTGTGTTAGCTGCATGGTTTTTCCCATGTTTTTCTGGTTTTTTTCTACTCATGAACAGAAAATAATTTTACTTGGGGGTTCACCTGTCAGCTTTGATTACATGCTGCAGTTGTACAATACGAGCCACAGCATGCAGAGTACAGGTACTTATTAGTCCTCACTGAGAGGGGGGAGAGGAAGGAGATGAAGATGAGAAAAAGGAGTTCATTTGAATTTTAGGATTTTTTTCTGGTGGTTGGGTTTTTGGGGAGGAAGGCTATTGATTGCATCTTACTATTTAAACAGAAGGTAGCTGGATTCTTAAAATTACACTGTAATTTTAAATGGGAAAAGGATAAATATAAGGCCAGGAACACTGCTTGAAAGATCTCTGGCTCTTAATCATTATGTGAATATTTAAAGATGAACAAATGTGGAAAAACTGAGACAGATCTCACAGGATCTCCACAGAGGAGTCGGGCTGGTGAAAAACTTATGGTGGGAGAAAGGGAGTAAATAAGGCTGATGCAATTCATTGATTCAAACTGTAAAATTAAAAAGACCAAGCCATAGTTTACAATTAAAATATCTAGCTGTGACAACGATCAGCTCCCTCCATCATAAATACCTATTTTCTGCATCCACAGCCCTCCTTTTAAATACAATAGACTCAAACTTTCAATGTCAAGAAAAATATCCTCCTGCTGAGATATTCTTACTCTTAAAATTGTGTTATGTCACTAGTTTTGTCAGTTGACTTTACTGTTAATACAAGTCTGGAATTATTATTAT
The DNA here is from genome assembly GCA_027886175.1 of Phylloscopus collybita. Lineage (NCBI taxonomy): Eukaryota > Metazoa > Chordata > Aves > Passeriformes > Phylloscopidae > Phylloscopus > Phylloscopus collybita. The sequence continues at coordinate 8,088,811 of JAJNNQ010000052.1, read as the reverse complement.
CATTACTGTTATTACTATTATTACTATAGTTTTAGTAAGCATTCTGCAATATGCTTTTTGTTGTGGAAAAGAATCCAATAGGCAAACACTAATGACTACACTTTAGGATCAAATGAAAATTGCCTTTTCTCTTACTGCATGATAAGGCTTCTGTCTTCTCTTCGGTACCAACAGTAGTTGGAAACACCTCTGTTCACATCCATACTAAGGCTGCACTAAAAACTTTTTAAAGAAAAACTAATTTTCATATAAGATGCTAAAATGTTTCTTTAGAAAAACAAGTTTTTTAATTGAATTTTGCGATCTTTGTAATTTCTACTCTCTTTCCCTTTCCCTTCCCAATAAAAATGCAGTAGAAAAGCACAATGTTTTATTATTGTCCTTTAACCAATTGTAGCATCAGAAAAGAAATCCTAAGTTAAACATAATTAAGAAAAAATGTGAGGATTTTGGTTACATTTCTGCTTCCCTCACAGATGTACTTTTTATGTGAAGAAAAACAGTGATGGACACAGGAGGAGAACAAGAGAAGAGAAGTTGTGGGGAATTATGAAAAGAATTTTAAATTTTGAAAACTAGTTCCATTTGAAGAGACCCCTAATAAAGCTAAACTCAGTCCTGAAGAGTTATACTGAAATGTTCTCTAATGTTGCTGACAGGTTTTTTTTCTAACAACTGCACATTTCTTACTGATTATAGAAATGTTGTGGCCATCCCAACTCTCCACAATTGCACACTGTTTAAATGAAAGCACAAGCAACTAGATCAGAAATAGTCAGCAAATTTATTTATGAGCAAGACCCATTAAAATATAAGATTAATGTCATATGTTATGATGTCAGTGATGCCAATTTTTTTCATTAATTTGCTTTTTTTTCTGACATATCTAACAGATGATCTCTTTATAGGTGAACCATCTTCTGTTTCACTTTATTTCTTCTCATCATGGTATATATTTTAATTTTTAAAAGACTAGTTGGTTTGAATAAAGTGATGGTCAAAAGTCAAATAAACGCTTGGAAGCCACAACTGTAGATATTCAATAGGGTAAAAAAGTGAATTCAGGGGCAGATTGGCAACTTACAGTCTTCAAACACTGAATTATTTTTAAACTTTATCTATAAAAAATGAATGTGAAAAATCTGCTGTAGTAAATAGTGGTTCGATGGTATTGTAAACTTTCAGGCTGGTTGCACCATCATACTCACGAATACAAACTTAAAAAATGCTGGTACCATTAAAACCAAATCTTGTGTGTTAGGGACAACTGAATGTAAAGGATAGTTTTATATGTTGTTCTAGCAGGGAAAAAAAATAACAGTGATAGTAACAGGAAGGTGAAGAACAATATTTTTTTAGACTGCTATTAATTATTTTGTCTCAAGTTATTAAATAATGTAAAATTTCAGCTGAAAAATGGTATCCTGGAAGCAACCATACAAATAGCAGCAACTTCTAAATGCTCCTTTTGTAATGATGTGTCATCTGGAGGTCAAAAGTGTCATTCTAGCATAGGCTTTGTTAAATGTTATTTACATAACAGCAGGAGACTCTTCTCCTAGGTTATGACAGGCTCCTACCACGAACAAACCAGCAATCCACACAATGGTCCTTAGAATGAAACAGTGCAAATCAAATAATTACTATAATAGCACAGCAAAAGACAGATAAATGCAGAAAATAGGGGAAACGTATGGTAAAAGAGGGCTTCCATCTAGTATTTAGGAAAGCTATGGATTGCATTAGCTGCAACTCTTAATGATTGTTTTTGTAAACCTGAGAGTCATATAGACTGTATCATACAGACTTTGACAATTCCCATAATATGAAATGGCTCAAACTACCATTACAATCAACAGCTATTACAATCAACTGCAGGACATGGTAGGAAGATGCTGAAATGTCTTTTCTGCCAAGTTGTCATTCACTGAGGCTGACCTGAGACCATTTTATTCCCTTGCTGATTAGACCATCTCTTACTGCAGCCAGGACTCCAATTTAATACACAAGAATAACACAGTAATTCTTCATTGCTGGGACTTTTTTTTTTAATTGTCTTGTCACTTTATGCCGAGTTCTAACATATTAGCTATGTCAAGAATGCAGATAAAAGATATTCAGTATGTTACAATAGATTTTTGGGTGCTGACTGACTACCACTGTCTTTGCTTATTTTATGTCACTGTAATTACAAGCTGGAAAAAGGAAGGACAGCCTCGGCTCTAAAGAGATGTGAACAGGGACTTTAGTCCATATGCACCTGAAAGAAACTGCAACATCCCCCCCAGCCCCCAGTGCCCCTCATTGCCACATTGCAACCTGATGCTCCTCTGGTTTGCAAATATTTCTGTTGCTGTGTCTGAAAACAATACAGTTGTGACAGGTTTACCTGTTATTGCTTGTTGTATTTTGCTACTAACAGCTTCTGCCTACTCTGGTATTTTGTTTGCTTACAAGTACTCTTCTCACCCTTATCCCTGTGAAAGCAGCAGTCCAGACAGAACTCAGAACAGCACAGTACAGTGTTCCCCTAAACACCCTTCAGAAGAGTAATAACCAGATGAACTAAAACCCACAACAGACTGGAATGTGGAGTCTAGTGCTTTTCTGTAGCAGCAAAGTTACACAAATGCAATTCTGTTGATGTCAGTGAGCTCAGAAGAAGTGGGAACAGAACTGTGAATTTCAGCTTTAAAAACAGACTTGGCTGTTTCACCTCTACAAAAATTATGTCGGGGAGTGGAGACTCTGGTGCTTATTCATTGCAAATTAATTGCCATTATGACTTTGCATTGGATTAGAAAAAGCAATTGGTTTGTAAGAGAGAATAATAATTTGAGACTATGAGAAAAGTCTGAAATCAGTATTTACTTTTTTTCATTTTCTTTCCAATCAATTGTCAATCATTAAATAGTCTATAATTTTCAGGAGCATGTGCTTGTTTACCAATATGTTGTACACAGTATCTGAATATGTATCAAAAGTAGTTATGCTGACTTTCTTACTTTGATGCAAAATTAGAAAAAAAAAGACTTGAACATATTTTCAGCGGGTAGGGAGATGGGGGAGTATTTCATATCCAGAAAACAGCCAGACAAAGCAACATACATTTCTTACAATGCCAGTAGGCATTGTAATCTTAGATATGTATTTTCTATGGGTTTTATTGACATCCATTTACCTTAAGCTTTCCTTCAAGAATGCAGGAGAATTGAAAAATTACAGACATCCCTTCCAGCAGTTTTTACCTCCATTAGGTCAATTTTTAATTATTGTTCTTCTGAAAAGAAAAATCAAATTTCATGAGATACATTTCATAAGCAATAGTATTCACTATCAAATTTTTGTTCATTTGCTATTTCTGTTTCTAAAAGACCATAGAACTAAGATTCTTGGCTAGAGGGACAAAATTAAATGAAAATTAATTTGAATCATTGTCCCTATTCATTGGCACCTGCTGAATGAGTTTTGGGAATAGGAATATTTCTTCAGCACCAAAACATACAGCTCCATTAAAAAATCAGACAGCTGTTGTCTCCGGAATGTACGTATGCAACACAAATTAACCTTTTAACTCTTCTGTGATCTCTAGAGATAACATCCTGGAAGGAGTGGGAATTCCAGAGTAAAGGCTGTGCACTCTAGGAGTGCAAAGAGAATTTAAGGAAAATTTCCCATGAGTCCAGAACAAGAGTGAAAACACAGCCCCTGCTTTGGAAATGGCTTCACGTTTCTTCAGGATGTGCTCCAAAACTGTCAGTAGAATTAGAAACCAATTTGAAAAGGTAAGTGAAATCAGAAAGCAAAAGATAACAACAGCCACTCTGGGCTCTTCTCTGCTCCTGCACCTCCTGTGTCATTGGCGTCAGCACCAGTCCTTAGCAGTATGTGGTGTCACCCTTCTGTATTTTCTGGATTTGAGTGTGACAGCAACTATGCTTCCACAGCAAACAATGTGCTAAATGGCTTCATTACTAAAACTGTGAGATGTTTTGAGGCACAGATTTTGGAGACTAATGGGAGCCAAAGAGCTGGCAAGGCATCTGCGGGGGAACTCTAAGGACAGTCCTGTGTTAAATGATGATTGACAGTCATTTTGGGGATGTAATTTGTAATATAACATCAATGGGTAAATATTGTATGTGAGTAGTGTTGAGATGTATTCTTAAAAGAACTTGATACTGTGTAGTTGTGCTGATCTTTTTCTTGTTTCTTGGATCTGCCTATTTCAATGTACAAATACTATAAACCATACTGTGAAAAAATATATTCTTGTAAAGTATTCACTCAACAAAATATGGTAATTTTAGTTCTGGTAAGAGTGATAATACTTGTAAAAAATCACATCTAAAGAAAAAGATAGTTTTAATTTTCGTTAAAACATCATAAAATCCATGTGTACCAGCAGATGAGTCCATGCTAAACATCAACAGCCTTGTGCATGTTTTGTTTGTTTGTTTGTTTGGTAGGTAGGGTTTTTTTGTTTGTTTTTTTTTTGTTGTTGTTGTTTTTTGTTTGTTTGGGGGTTTTTTGGTTGGTTGTGGGTTTTTTTTGTTGTTGTTGGTTTTTTGGGGTTTTTTTGTTTTTTGTTTTTTGTGGTTTTTTGCTGTTTTTTGGGTGTTTGTTTTGTTTTGTTTTGTTTTTTTCCTTATGAGGCATTCTCTTGTGGTCCATAATGTTATTGTATTCCATATCTATCTGTGCCCAAAAATGGTTACTTTGTCTGTTAAGACCCTACAGCTAGATCTAGATACCTTGTCTGTGTGTCCAGGGATGCTATAATGGGTGTTCTTAAATTTATCTCCCACGGGGGGCTTCTTTGCCTCGTGTGCTGTTTGGTCATTGCTTAGCCAAAAGATATTTTCTTCCCTTTTCAGTTCTTGGGGTTTTTTTCCTCATCTCAGAGAGGCTGCCTTGGGGAGGATTCCACAGGTGTTTGTCCACAGCCAAGGCCCTTGCCAGCAGCAGCGCAGCAGCCCTGCCAGGGACAGAAAACCTGCAGGGCTCATCCTGCTGGGCCTTTGTGGGGAGGCTGCCAGCCCTGGATGAGCCATCCTGTCCCTCTGTCCTACAAGCCCGAGGCTATCCCTGATGGGCACAGTCTCATTTGCAGGCTCTCTTTGTTAGTGTGGCAGATCGCGAGTTTGTGTTGTTTCCCTTGCCTGTTGTCATTCTGCTACTAAACATGTTATTTTTTCAATTGTATCTACTCATATCTCATTCATCATTGGTAGGAAGAGATTGGTTGGAATCAAGAGGGAGGTTACTTGTTTCAGAATGCCCACCTTTTTAAACTGTCTTAATCCAAGACAGGCATTAAACAATTTCCAGGGTCAAAAAGGCTTTTCACCTACTTGAAGATTATTAGGTCTAACTAAAAGGGGAGTATGTGGCAACAGGCTATTTGAGACTGTAACATTAGTCTAGGTTTGTAATTTAGGACTGCTTTTTGAACCTGGACCATGCCCATATTTCTCTTTGGTTCTCCAGACTGAAAGCACTTATACTGACCTGTGTCTCACAAGCTCTTTATCAAAGGTCAGGCTCATCACAGTGGGTCAGGCACATGTAACTTTCAGACCAAAGCACTTTAGTACTCCCTACAACATCCTCAAAACGCTATTGAAACTCTGATGCTGGATGCAGCTGCCCTTCTATTAAGCTGTGACAGCTGTAAATAGATCACACTGCCTGCATCCTACTTTTCTCCACTAGCTGTCCTAAGCATTGACTGTGAGTGCCATAATATACACAACCACAATTCCTGTTGTAGGCTGCAGGCACCATGAAGAAAAGTCACCTATCCCATCAGTCCAGGGACCAGAAAATTAACAAGGGACAGAGCAGACCTTCAGCCATATTCAAACTTTGTTTCTTGGTACATGAAACACAGTGCAACATCAGTTTTGAATTGTATCAACAATTAATTGTAATTATAGCAGCCTAAAAAGTTAGTCAGTACTCAGAGCAAGAGTAGACAGTTTAAACAAATCAGGAATGTTTGCAATGCATTCTATTTGCAATTCTTTTCCAAGCAAACACCATTATGCGGCAGTGAACAACTCAATTTCAGAATCAGTTTTTTAATTTCCTAATGAATTCTTCTTAATTCAATGGGGAAAAAAATGCACGAAAACCCAAACCAACAAAGAAAAAACCCGCAAAACCCCAAAAGCCAAACAACACCCCTCCCCATCCCAACATTTATTTGGATGAGGTTGGTTAAAATAAAGGTTACTGTAAAACAGATGACATTGGTTTCAACATTTGGGTTTTCTTCTTCTTCTTCTTCTTCTTTTTTTTTTTTTTTTTTTTTTTTTTTTTTTTTTAATAAAATTATTGAGTTATTGTTGGAGCTTTTAAACTTCAGTGGTTTGTTTTGTTTGCGTTTCCAGGTATCTGAAGAAAATATGAAAATTGGGCACTCTAGACTTTAAATAGTCCTGTGAACTAGTCAAAAAAGGTGAAAATATAGAAAGCTTGTTTTCATGACCTTTTGTACCATAAACATACAAATTAAAATTGTTTTGTTGTAACTTTGTGAGGGGCAGCACAGAGTTCATGACTTAAGGAAAGCAGATCCCTGTTACGAAGCACAGATTGAATAGAGTGGGGGAAACCGAAGTAAAAAAAAAATTACCTTTTATACCCTGATTCACATATTTTGCTTGATAGACATTTCTGTGGTAGTTTTTGTATAATTTCTTTGGCCTGTTTTGCATAGATTTTGTAATGCAGTTCTTAATTTTAAAACCTGGACCCCACAATGGCAGCAACTATCCTAAACATGAGGGGAGGGGAGGAAATAGGAGGAAAGAAGAGGAGAGGGAAAACAATCTCTTTTGTGAGACTGGCACAGAGAGGGCAAAACTGTGTTGAGGTCAGCAGCAGCAGGGACTAGGTTACTAGAAACGGTCAAATAGCTGCTATTTTTCTTTTGGTTCAGAGACTGCAGTGAATTTTCCTTGGCTGAGCAGGGAATGATGCTTAAGAAATCAGTGTACTTCATTATTAACTTAATTCTCCAGGGATTAATTTTACTTTGAGTTCTAAAGTATCTCATGGCAAAAGTCCTATAGCTTTGCTTCTGGATTTCCTTAAATACCTATAATCCTCTCACTGTGGTTTCTTACATTGATGATCCACTTGCATTGCTGCCGGGACCAGGCATTTGCCATGTGATGTCTGGACAAGATATCATGATGTCTGGACAAGTTATCAGGGCTTCTCCACAAATCAGCTGTGAACCATGGAGTCAAAGGAGCACATACAGATATACAAATGTTGATGTAAGTGTATTTATAGCACAGCAGTCACCCTAGGATCTGTACAAAGTCACAGAAGGACAACTGAGAACAGGACATGGGCTCAAATGACAGGTGTACATGGGAGAGCCTGATACCCAATATTGTAGGTCTTTTGTACCTTCAGGGTATTCACTTTCATTCAGGTAGGAGTATAGTTGCCAGTCTTTTATCACTCATTTGTATGTATAACAAAACTCATGCTAGTAACAAATAATACACTTTCACTAACAGTAAACAAAACCCAAAAACTCATGCATCTTTCCCAGTTCTTCAACATTTGTAAATGTACAGATATGGGTGCATACTAAGTATTTGTTTGCATTATCAGCTACAAATGAATAGCAACATCAGATCCCTAGCTTCAGTACCTCTTCATTCATAGGACATGAATAAAGCATGGCAACGAGCAAAATGCATGACTCTCTCCATTGCCGTATCCATCTTTTCTCTTTCTCCCCAAATGTACATTTAAAAATTACACTCTAGAAAAGCATCTAAATGCAAATACATGCGCTTGTGAGCATACTTCTCTTAATCATTGTAGAGGAAAATGATTCAAAATGCTTTGTACATGCTTACATGCATAGCTTATTTTTATTGAAAAGGAAATGTTTGGATTTGGTTTTTTTATTCCATATATTATTTCGTATTTTTTAGCTTCATAATTTTCCTAATTAAACTGGCAATTCTAGCAAAATTTTACTAGTGGTAAAAGTGGCACTATCAATATCAATACAATTTTAAATATTACTGTGGCACAGGTAGCTGAAAACCGAAACTTAAAAGCAATATAAATAAAAGCAATGGGTAACTTTTTAGATGCATTTCCCATGAAAATGGTAAAATGGGATACAGAACATTTATAGATGTCACAATTTGTTTTGATTCAGTTCTACAAGCATTCCCTGGTATATTGCCAAGTAGCCACTGGATTCAATAATCTAGACAGATTAGCAGAGGACTCCTATTTTCAGGAATCCATCTGGTGTTGTGGCAATTGCAGCTCATCAGATTACTGCCACGTCCCAGCTATGTAAAATGCACCAATGCTGTGAGAGAAATCTGCCCTGTACCACTCCAGTCACAATGTCAAGCCAATCGCTGGAAGCATAGGTGTAAATTTATTTTCAATGGTCATTATTTATAATTAATTCATGAACAGTCATATCATGTTTAAATTTTACGCTACCTTCTTGTAGCATGTCTAATGAAGAGGGATGTGGACATCCACAGACTGTGAAAAGACCTACATAATATTTTAAGGAAAGCAACATTACGAAGATTTGCTTTAAAAAAAAATAAAAATCCAAAACATCACTTACATGAACCAACAAATACCCAGCTGGGAAGGGGAGGAGGAGTGGGGCAGGCAGGTGAGGCAGGTGAGGGTCTGTGTTTTACGAAGATTTGCTTTAAAAAAAAATAAAAATCCAAAACATCACTTACATGAACCAACAAATACCCAGCTGGGAAGGGGAGGAGGAGTGGGGCAGGCAGGTGAGGGTCTGTGTTTGGGTGTGTGCGTTCTTCCCGCTGCAAGCTTCAACAGCTACATCTAGTGGTTTTAGGCAGAATGGACAATTTACCTACAGCCAAACCATATCCTAGGGAAGCATTTTGTATTTTGCATTAAAGAAAAATGTAATGCTTCTCCAGTGTAGAGCTTTGCTGCAGCACTGACACTTCATTGAAAGTACTATTTACCCCCAGTTCATTTTTTGCTAATAAACCTATGGAGACTGGGAGTTCTTTATCTTTGTAAGTTTTCAGCTGTATATTTGTAAGAGTATATATTTGTGTATATTTGTAAGAATATACTATATTTGTGGGTTTTTTCCTTAATAGTAGGCTAAATATGAATATAAACAAAATTATAAATTACAAATCCTACTATTTAAATTTTGTGAAGTGGAATTAAACAAGTTCAGGTAATTTGCCACAGGTTCTTATCAGAATATAATAAAAACATTTAACTACCACATTGTTTCTAGACCTAGAGGAAGCATGGATTAATAAAATCTTCAAGTTTCCAAAATATCAAGTGTCCTGTTTTTCAGATACTCCAGAAGCATTTGCCTCAAATCAATTAGAGGCAAACATCCTATATTCCAAACAATTCCACATAATGGTAATTTCAGATTATGAAAAAAAAAAAAATCCACACACAAACCTCCAGTCTTTTTTGAAGAACATGATAGTGGTAGCAGGAATAATTAGCAATGTATGTTATTTATTTATATCCAGGTATTATTTGAAATAAGCAAGTATTTGGAAGTAATATTACCAATTCAAAAAGAAGTCAAAAGCATTCATTTGCCAATAAACTCATACTAACTGAAATTTTCAATGCAAAGAAAAATATACTAAAACACTCCTAATCATCCCATAATTAAATATATATGACTCCACAAAGAGTGAAGATCTTTGCTGTAAAATGGCAGAAATACCAGAAGAACCTTTACAATGCAACTGGACTTCTTGAAGCCTGACATAACCTCCCAAGAAACTTCTAAGATATTTGTTGGTTGTTTAGCAGCCAACTTCTAGCATAGGTTAGCATATGGAAAGAGGTGGTTGTGAAAGAAGAAGAAAGAGTTGAAATTTAAAATGGATAAAACTGAGCAATAAGAAATTAATTTATTTTTTTTATATATGAAATTACATTCATCAACTATTTTGAAGAATCAACTGACAATTTTTTTATAGTGACCAACAACCACTTAATGCAGATAAGAAGGAAGGACTAAGAAGAGTTTGAAAGAGGCAGAACAAGTTTAATTGCCAAGGTAAGTTATTATTGCCAGTCACAAATGCATGTTATGCAATACTTACTAATTGCACCTGCTCAGAAAGCCTCTATTAGTGTCACAGTGAACAACAAAGCTCTGGACAGCATAATCAAGGAACACACAAGATCTAATTTCTGCCTTTCTTTATTCAGACAATGCTAGAAATACTATGACTCATTAATTTGTGAAGTATAGCATAGAAAAAAATAATAAATATGGTAATGGGCACCTTGCCACCACTTTTGTAAGTCTGAACTCCTTAGAAGCAGTGTTTAGCTTTTCTATATTTGGTGTTAAGTTTTCTGTATTTCTATATATCCCACTGAATGAAGGAGGCACTTGAACAGGTTGCAAAACAAGGCATTAAAAATGTGATTTTTTTAAAATTAAAAATTTTAAAAGCCTAGATTTTTAAGTAACTTTTTGTCTTCATTATTCCAATGATTTGAAGTAAAATGGGCATAAAGAACAATAGCACAAAAAAAAGAACATAGCAATTGATAGAATTGGGCACAGACCACCTCTGGAATGGAGATGGAAAACCACCCTAATTTCCTGAAACAAATTTATGCCATTTTATCTTTGCCCTAGGTAAACACAAGGTCTGTTTAGCTGCATCTCCTTCCCACAGCACCTTCTGTAGCAGTGTCTATTAGAAGTTCACCCCTCTTCGCCCAAATCTGCTAAATAAGAGAGACATACCACATGATGGTTGAGTCTTTGAGGTACAGGGTTTGTTGTAAGCATCCATACACGTTTGCTACAGTTTTAGAGAGGTCTGTGTTGGGTTTGGAGGGTTTTTTTCATACTCTACAACTGTCTGTGCCAGTGCTTCAAGAAACTTCTCTACCTCTCCCTGTGAGAACACATCGGGTAGTTATTTTTTCCTACTTGTTCTTTCTGAAATCAGTGAAAAAAACAGACGCTGGAGCAAGGGGGAAATAGAAAACCCCCATTTTCCATAATATGCTAAACTACTTTATCTCCCTATTATGACAGTTCAGAAACAGTGTAGTGTAAAGACCTGCCGCTGTTTTGAGACAGATTTCTGTCGAAATCCCTTGTCCTTGTTCTTAACAGTCACAAGGTGGCACCAGAGCTCAAAGTTTTATGGAAACGCCGTTTGGAACCTCCTAATCCTTTTCCTAGCCTCCTGTAAATCCATTATTTGTCTCGTAAGGGCAAAACCAAAAGGGTCAGAAAAGCATTCACAGTGAAAGAAAACCTAAAATAACTGTCCAATGAGTGCAGCAAATGGCTGATCATAAAGTAATAATAAGTTAAATGTGACAAATGTGGCATTCCTAGTGTGTTTTCTTAGACAGCTGTGAAAGAACTACTGCTCTTTGAAGGAATAGTTTTCCAGTATATTTCTAAATTATTTCAAACGTTACCAGCCCTTAAGAAAGCTCTTAGTGGTGAAGATGCATGGTGGCTCTTTCATTTACATGTTTGTGAAGAAGTTTTCTGCTATTAGACTGCAAGTGTACAATGATTTAAAAAATTGTATTTCAGTCTTCTTGTTGCCTTTCTTGTGACCCTTTTGGAGCCTCCTCTCCCACCAATTTACCAAAAAGCAAGGAAGCCCTTCTCACGAATTTCACTATGGCCTTTACTGTAACATAGTTACTGACAATTCCCTGACATTTTCTCTTGATTTCACCACTCACCTCCCCTCCATCATCTTTAAATGGCTGGATGACCATTCCCCATCAAGTGGATCACCATTCCTCACACGTTTGAAAGCAATTCAAATTCTAATACATGCCTTTCCAATAACATCATATCTAACTGTCTTTAAAACATGACAGGCTACATTCTTTCTATTCAATGTCCATACCTGATCAAAGGCTTCTTTATTTTTGTAGGTTGTTATGAAATACCTGCCCCATCTCAGAAGAGGGAGTATAAAGTTCATAAATTGTGCTTCACTAAAATAGTGGTGAAAATTCCAGCTGTGCTCCAGCAAGTCTTCCTCTGAACTGTCTGAATAAGCACCAAGAAGTTCTTTCCAGTACAACATTCTTGCAGTTAACTTTATGATTTGGAGATAAGTTTAGAAAAATGTCCTTTTCATTTTGCCTTTCTTATTTTTCCTTATACTGGTACTTAATATCTAATACTGGTTGGGAAAACAGCTGTGAAAATATTGTACATGTATTTCCTTCGTACAAATCTGTGGACTCTTCCCATGCTTGACGCTCAGCACAGAGAGAAGCATGCTACTGAATGGAGTCCTTGGGGAATTATTATAACTCATTTGAAGTTATTTTATGTGACATTTTCTCCTTTAATGCAAAAAGCTAGGAACAAAAAAAAAACCCCAAACAATCTTTGATTACTGGTCTTCTGTGGTAATCCATCTTATATTAATAACAATTAGTAGACTAGACAATTAATAATTACTAGAGCTAGTATATATAGACTTTCACTTACATTTCACTGCTGATTGAAAACAATTATTTGTACTGGTCTATTTAATTCTCTGTCTCTCCCCTTTACTGTGCAGCATAACTCTTTAAGTCAAGGATTGTCCTTCTTAATGCCAGGAAATGACCTTTCCATTTATGTTAGCATACCTAAAAATCTTTGTTTTATTTTCATTTTTGTTTAGAAATATCTATTACATCTACTCAGACCATCATGGGGCCTTCTACCAGTGACATAGATGGTGCTCTGTTTCACAAGCATTAACCTCAGTCCTATTTTTTGTGGTATGAAAGTTTCCACGCTATAATAATGGGCTGCAGGTTTCCATGGCAATAAATGGATCATAACATCTAAAACAATTGTGAAATAGCCATATGAAAGAGCCATACAAATGGATTTTTTTAAAAAAACTTCTGTTTTTTTAAATTTTAAAGGAAGTAGTTCCTTAACTGGTCAGAAACTTGTGCTCTCAGACAGAAGTGAATGCCTAGGGGGATTGAGCTGGCTTGCTTAGTAAAACTGACTTCTCCTTGATACAGCACTACACAAACCAATCCCTCCTCTTCAAAACAATCAGCATTTGCATTTTAGAAGTAGACAAACATAGAATAGAATTAAAATTCAGCTACTCTTGCCTTTTGCTAAGATGCATACAATACTTGAAAAAATAGTGAGATGCCTTGAAACTAGGGGAAGTGCTTTGAATGCAGCAATGCACAGTAAACATTTCCTCTGCTGCATGATCCTGCAAAGCCCCTGTAATCAGGTAACAACTGTTTTCATATTAATAACATGTTTAAGTTTATCTTCTCCTTTAAATAAAAATTCTAAGTGCTCCCTCATTCCCATTTTGAAGTTGAATTGTTAGGCAGAGCTCTCACACAGGACACATTCCTGCTGAAACCCTCTTGCACTCTGCCAAAAAGAAATCTTATACAGATCAGAACTATACTTGATATTACTACATTATTTTTTGATTAAGCTATTTACTGATTTTTCCCTCACATACTGTACTCACACAACTTGAAATTAAGTGCAGAACAGCAAAAAAGGATATACAAAGTCACACATGGCTGAATTTTATTTTTAAAAGTTTATTAGCTTAGCATAGAAAAAAACTTTACCATTTTTATAATTAATCAGGTGAACAGAAACTTGGGGGGCATTCTTTCACTTTGGATAAATAATGGCAGCCAGAAATACTGATGCCGTTCTGAGTAAAGATATTGAAAAAAAAAAATCTGTGTTACAGGTTTTAAACATAATACATATACACTAAGTGCCATTCCACAGAAACCTCTGTCTGTAAAGCCTGTGTTTTACATAGACATGCAAATATAAAGATTTTCAGCAACTGCGCTTGAGCAGATTTCAGGAGCACTGGAAACTTAGTTATCACTTCCACATAAAGCCACCAGAATGGTTTCATAATCCCCTTTGAGTTCATCCTGTAAATTCAAGCATGAAAATCCCACAACTGTTAGAATAATTGTTGCAAGCAAAATAAATTTCAATATATATTGATCAAATATTAGTGCTCTGTCTATATAAATTAATCACTTGATAAGACACCAGTTAACCACAGATGGAGCTGGAACCAAGCATGCTCACTTGAAGTTATTTTTATGATCTGGAAATAAAGGCACACATTTCTAGAGTGGAACATAGGTAGACAAGGCTAGTGAAAATGCTGGGAGATCTAGTGGCATAAGTCAAGAAGAGAAGAACAGAAGACTTTTATCTACCCAGGAGCTTAGGCTTTTACTCTAAATAAAGTGAAACTTTCTTTCTTGATCAGTGGTGTCCAATGCTCATTAATATTACAACACTCTGTACATACACATTGTGTCTAGGAGCATCTCAAAGGCTAACAGTACAGTGATACTGTACTCACCACGGGATTGCTTATTCAGCTTGGTAAAAATGGATAATATGCATTAAGTATGCAGTGTAATTATTACATGCATTTCTTGTTTTCTCTAATTTGAATCTAATTTTCAGAGATATATGAATTGTTTAGTGTAGCCAAGCTATTCCTCCAGACATTTGGATGCAATCACTACTTTGGAACATGATAAGGCAGTGTAATTACACACCAAATTACAGGTCATATACATGCTTAAGGAAGATCAAAAGTGACCTTTGGCCCCTAACTGAAAAAGCAGACATCAATAAAAATCCAAAAGGCATTTTCATACATGTCGGGAGTATGTTTCTACTCCAATCAAGACATCTCTTTTTTTAGTAATGTTTACTGCTCTCCACAAAGGTGCTTTGCCAGTTTAATTTTCTTTGAGTCCCTCACCACTTTAATTTTCTGGAAAGTACGTGAGGTAGTCAGTCCATTTAAAAAAAATATTTTTGTTAGTTTAACTCGTTTACTTAAGTCATAGGGAAAACAGGCCAAATAAATGTTAATAAATGTTAAATAGAAATTCATTTACTGGGGTACCCCAAATGTTAAAAGCCAATATCCAGTTGTGTCAAATACCTCCCTTAGACCTGTCACGGCAACCATCTCCACTCTCCTGCCAAGGTACTGCTTAAGAATTTGGGGATATTATACTCTCCATTCAGCTCTTGGATTCTACTGGAAGATGATATCCTGAGACATGTATTACTACTATTTCTATAGCCCTTTTAACAAAAACTCTGACCTGGAAAAGGAATTAGTTCACCCAGCCTGTGGGCCATTGGACACATAAGCTCATCTACAATGAGCTACACAGGATGAACTGGTGACTGAGGAGCAGAAAATTAACAGAACTTTACTGGACTTCAAAAACCATCTGGTTGTTTGGTGTTTCATGTGTCACGTGGGAGAAAACCTACCATAATGGCTTGGCGGAGAGAGATGCCGTAGAGACTCTTGTAATAGCCCTTGATCTCATTCATATCCACTTCATGGCGTGAAACCATGATTCTGATGAGGTCTTTGTGCCGGGTCCCAGCCCCCTATTAAAACAAACAAAGAAAAAAAGGGGGAGAAAAAAAAGAGGGAAAAGAATTATGCTATTTTTGTCACTGAAATATTTTTAATCAAATTCTGTACGTTAATCTGTCAGTCTTCTCTATAGATGAACATAACCCTTTCCTTTCCCTTTTGTATCTCTCATAACAGGGAGGTCTCATATCTGCCTGATGTTCCCTATGAGCACAATTCACTTCTGATAGGGTACCCCTATCCTGTTGTTTTTGTGATATTTTTAATATTTTTAAACATTTCTTTTAGCTGTTTCCTAAAAACATCTTCACTGTGCATGATAGACCTTGGGGCAGCCTAGACTTCACTGCCTTTTTTCATTACTTTTTTAACAGTGTAATGATTTGCATTTTCATAATGTTTCACTCAATTTTTTACATACTGCTCCTAACCAAGTCACAGGAATTATGGCAATACCTACATACTAGACTGTTTCATGATCTCTAGCTGCCTCACTAACTGCCAGAAGGATTGTACATATCTCATTATAGATTAGGCTTCCACAAGGTTCCTGCCAAGATCTATAATTGCTCTCCTTTTCCCTTACTACTATAGTTGCTGTTTCATAAGGGCTCCAGTCTTCTTCCTGTCAGTGTAACAGTAAAAGATATGCGTGGATGGACAGATGTCCCCCTGAACACACTATAGCAAACAGACAACAACTCCAACAAAAAGTATAAGGTTTCAAAGGAAGGAATAGAAAGAATGAGAGAAATACTCTGAATTTTCCTCTGCAGTCTTTTTCTATCATACAAAGGGCCTAGAGACCTCTTGCTAACATTTTATTTTTCAGCTTATAAAGCACCTCACATTTTCAAAGAGGAGGTCTTTATTCAGATTACCTTCATCGCCAAATGGAGTTTTTCTGCAAAGAAAGCTGGCTTGCTTGTGGCACACTTCACTGTAATGAAACAGCGAGACAAGGTCACTTCTGCTATACATGTAATAAATAAAACACTTTCAAAACCTGTTCAGTTTTCCTACCCGCATGCCCTGTTTATGTGCTTTGGTACCTTTCTTCATAATGTACGAGGACAAGAAAATCCTTTCCTCTGTTTATTCAGAAAGTAATTCAGTCAGGGGAGAATAATTACTATAAAAACAACACATTTCTCCCTAGTTTACTGCCACAAAATTAAGGAAGGTTTTGCTGCTCCCAAGAAGAAAAATGAGAAAGCATTTATGCCTTCTATAGCAGATCTGGAGGTTATAATCTGATATCATGTAAACAAAGTTATAGTTCCATTTTGATATTAAGAGGGATTTGATGGAAATTATTCTTTTTTTCAAAGTATGTTTTTCTGTGATATAAAAGCTAAGAACAAGATGGGTGCCTGGCTCCCAATTACATCCCTGATCCAGTGGTAAGAGGAAGTTCCTTCCTTACCTTTTTGTTGATGAACAACAGTCACTAACTTTGTATGAATATTTAGTAAGTCAATTTTTTTAACAAAACCAATGAATGAATTGGTTTTTAATAATCAATATTAAAAGTATTCTTGCAACATGAAACTTGGAGAAGAGTGATTTTGGTTGGAGACAAGTTTAAAACTATTGGATTTTTTTATACAAACTATACCTGTTCTGACAAATTTTTTGGCATATTGATTTATTGTAAAGGTCTTACTATGTTGGCAACCCATCTATTCTCTTTAAAAGACTTTAGTAAGTATCAGGAGAGGTATTTCTACTCATTCATCAACTTCAACTGATTTTAGGTGTCAATCACTAGACTTTCCAAAATATTATTTAGCAAGCTTCTCTCTTGTCAGAACATATAGTAGGTTTCAATCTCCAGGACCACTTACCAAGGGCAGTGAGGCAATTCTCAATATCACCTTTCAGCTCCAGATCCAGTACCTTGTTCATGTCATGCTTGCTATATTTGGTGTACTTCTGAAAGACTAAATAACAGGGAAAAAAACCCATCAAAAACAGTATTCTCCTCATACTGTCTCTGTCCTATTCTGTCCTCACTGCTGCAGTAGAGGACTGCTTGTGGGTCTCTTTCCCACTTTCTTCAGACAGCACAGTGTAAAGAGCAGTGTTACTGCACGGACTGATGGAGTCAGCATACAGAATGGGACTTTGGTGGGATGGAAGGGTTCATTTCCCATTGGCTGGGGTAGAAGCGGCCAACTGACTAAACCAGAACCAGGTACCATGTGATAGCCCCTTGTCTAGGGCAAACTGGCTAAGAGGCAAGACCATTTGGGGGAGCTCTCATCACTTGGCATTGTGATCATGACCCGGCTGAGACTTTAGTTTTGTTAACAGCCTAAAAAATATTGCTCGTCTCTACTATTGAAAGGACAGCTAGGCTGCCAACCACACCCTTTGTCAGCAAGCATACTTCCAATTAGAGTCACGTCTTAATAATCTGTATCTTCTCTGAATTCATGACCACATGTTCAAAAATCATCCCAGAGAAGCATGAAGCTTTGTTCAACTTACCCCTTCGAAGATGTGGGTAACTTCTTGTAGTAAGAACATTTACAAACACACCAGTGTCTGTTCCTTTCCTTTTCTCTCCTGCTTCATACAAAGCCTGTCATAAAGAAAAGAAGGTGGCAAGGTCAACACTAGAATAGTAAAACTCAAATAGGAATGCTGTATTTTGAGGGCTATTGCTTATTAGTAATGGAAACTATCCCTTGACACAATCCAGATCAAAACTGTACCCTACCTCAGACTAACTCCAGTTCTGTCAAATAATATTTCATACTTCACTTACGTCGTAATAGTACCTAGCAAACACTATGCAGTTACAAATCATATTTTCAGAAATTTTACAATCATCATCCAGCTTTTCTGGGTATACTACATTCTTGAATGAAGTTATTTTTCATTTGTCATGACAACAGTCTGCATGAAAGCTCAGAACTGGTAGGATTTCTTAAGACTGACAAAGTGACGAAGTTCAGGACTGGTAGGATTTCGTAAGACTGACTAAATTAATTCTCCAAGTAACTGGTGCAATATGCAGGAGAAACCTACGTACTAAGTGCTTCCTCATCTTTCCAGGAGTGACTTTTACTTCCAGGAAAGTAAAAACCAAATCAATCTCCTCTATTTTTCTCACCTCCTCAAATCTCTCTAAGAGTAATTATAAAAGACCTCAACACAGCATGAAGATTTAACGCTCCACATCAAGATAAACAGTACTGAACTCTTTAACTTAGAAACTTCCATATGATGACAGAACTAAACTCCTTATGTAACAGGAGTTAAAGCAGTATTTCTCAATGGCTTTTTCTTGGCTGGGTTTTTTAAAAAATCAGTTTGAAGTCAACTAAACTTAAATTGTAACTGTGAAAACTCAGCAATGACTCTAAGTTTTATCAAGATTTTAGCGAAGGCACTCGCACTAATGACGGAAGAAATAAGAAGATGATCAGATGCTTATTTCAGAATTATTGAGAAAATGACTGTGAGGTTTACCAATAATCTTGAAAGGTTTGTCACTAAAAAGCAATATTTATATCTAATATACTGCCGAGTTCACACTGGTCAGTGCATGGTAGCTAATTCTGCACATAGATGAGCACATCCGTGTCCCTTAATTCAAGAACTGTTTTATAAACAGAAGCAAGACTGGGTCTGATTCCTCCACTTTTTGACTTGTACTTCAAATGGTCTGCACACTCTTCATGAACTAGGACGAGGTCTTGCAGAAACATTTCCAAATCTAGATATTAGGGTGAAGATCTAATTTCCTTCATATAAGTAACTTACATGAACTTTGTAAAATACTATCTCCTCAGAAATGATTGGTGTATGACATCGAAATCCCTGCTAAATCTGCAATGCACAGGATCCAGACAGCCAGTGGAATCTCAAGTAAGTCAGAAGGAGAAGTTCTGCAAAGTGCCAAGTATGATCTTACCCTGGCATCATTGTCAGCAAGTTCATCATTCACATGAGGATTTTCACATCGATCAGCCTACATAAAGAAATAAATAAAATTTCACTGGTACTCACAATCATTCAGTTCACTAAAGCTCAACATATGAGAGTTCTGCAGCACCTCTCTCATACATAAACCAATACATAACTGGAAACAGGAGCAATTATGTCAATCATAACATGTGAATAAAACTGTTGTATTTGTAATCAGAGTATATACTTCTACAGCCATCAGCAACTTATTTCTTAATTCCTGCCTAAAATCCACAGGAAGTATTTGTTTCTTGACATGAAACTACAGGCTTCAAACCTGTGACCTGGTCCCTGATGATCATTCAACTCCTTTCAAGTTGATTTGAAAGTTAAAACTGGAAATCCAAATCATGAAAATTGATATATCAAAAAAATACACAAGTACAAGGATCATATATTCAAAAATCAAATATTTATTAATTATAAAAGTGAATTTTTATTGGGAAGGTCCAGTGTTTGAACTCATCTACTTTTGAATGTAAATTTACAAAACACGTTGTCCACTTGTTAACTCTCTGCCCCTGCCCCATTATCTAACTACTAGAAACATGCATTTACAGGAAAAAAAGTTTATGTCTCTAATTTTAAACATTTCCTCTTTTTCTAGTCAATTGACATGACATATGACATTATGACATTATGTTAGTTTTGCCAGTGCTTAAAGATAGCACAAAAAGAAGTCTTAAAAGCCTAACTGATGAAAAGGAAATACTGCTTTTCAAAAAAGTTTTTTAAAAGGTGTTTGAGATGAATTCTCGTTATAGTTTGTCTAAGAACAGTTTCTAATGGTCTATGATATGAAAGTAAAAAAAAAAAAAGCAATGCAAAGAAATAAATATTGCATAAATTTTATTTCTTGCATGTCTAAAATAGTCCTGACAACATTGATTTTTGATTATAGATATTATCACTCAAAATGCTTAAGCATAGCATACCTTGGCTAGAGCAACCAAAGCCTTTTGAAAATCTCCAGATGTGTCAGAGATAATGTCTTGTGTCAGATCTCTCTTCAGCACTGCAATCAAATAGTTTATTTCGAAGTTATCAACTTAGTTGACTACATAATCTTTAAAGATCAAACCACTCTATGATCTTTTTCAGTATTTTCTTAATTTTCCACTTAAATATGCCCAATGGAAATGTGGTTTTCTTACTTTCTCTCATTTGATTACAAGTAAAGGAGTTTATTTCTAACATATCCTTTAAATCCTGAGATGTGCTGTGAAATTGGAGGTTAAACCTAAAATGTGCTGAAAAACATCCATCTCTAAGATTTTCTGGGTAGCCATATCTTGGGTTTCTGCTTGTAAAACACACAAACCTTTTTCTAGGCCTTTTTCTTTTTTATTTTTACTTCTGGATGTTCTTATCAGTACTGAACTCAAACACAAAACTCTCCCAAACAAATCAACTTTTAATATAGGCATCTAAGAAGAAATGTCTTGGAAAAAGTTACCTCACCATCTCAGAAAACAGGATTTAATTAGACAACACACTGAACTTGACATATAAGAGAGACATCGCATTACGTTGTAGTAATTTCTTCAAATATTTTCCCCTATAGCTCACTGGTTGCTCCTACTGCTAACATATCTGTGTTGCTAACTCAGTAAGATTTTTTTTTCAATCCTATGTTTTAATCTTAAAATATCAGCCAAGGTTTAGTTACAGGGGAAGAAAAATAGCTTGGCTTTGCATGCACCCAAGAAAACATCTAAATGTCTGACTTATTCCATGAGACACCCACAATTCCAGCAGTGGGGATGCATCTTTTCCTTCACTATTGGGATCTACATAGATCAGCAAAAGTCACCCAAAATGACCTCCCTCCCCAGCATCCCCGTCAAATTTTTGTGAAGCTTCATTTGTTTCCTATATTGTTCTCAGTTCCTCATACTAAGTGAGGCTGTGACTCTAACGTCTCTTCTATAGGATTATACAATGGTATATCTTTTTTCTTGCTTCTTAATACTGATTTCTTGCTCTGAATTACCTTCCTTGTAGTATCTGTTTGCTTCTCTGATCTCTTGGTTGTTTCTGGAGACCAGAATCTCAATTAAGGTATCTTCATCAGTTCCAAGCCCCTAATAAAAGTGATCGTAGTTTCAGAGTTATT
The DNA here is from genome assembly GCA_027886175.1 of Phylloscopus collybita. Classification (NCBI taxonomy): domain Eukaryota; kingdom Metazoa; phylum Chordata; class Aves; order Passeriformes; family Phylloscopidae; genus Phylloscopus; species Phylloscopus collybita. The sequence continues at coordinate 8,067,247 of JAJNNQ010000052.1, read as the reverse complement.
ATTCAATAGAACAAACTTAAAATTCTTATCAGAAATAAGATGAAAATCCTTGGCTTGGCTTTGAAGGCACCACATGGAATGAGAAATAAAAACTAAAAATATTGTGCTTCCATATAATGTAATTTCAGCTCTTTTGGAATTAATTTTTTATCACATTCAATATACTGGTGCCCAAAAGATGTGCTAAAGGGATCAAACAGTGCACATAAAAGATAAGAATGTAAAATCTATTTTAAAAAAGACCTCCTTCCTTTTTTTTTCTTGCTCCCATGTAAATGCTATGCCTCCCATTAGCAACCAGTTTTCAGGAGGCAGAAAGAGTTCATTCACACAAAAAGATCTCTTCCAGCTCTTAAATTCAGCAGGGATTACTGGGATTGCTTGTTCTCATAAACTGAGTTACCAATACAGATTGATTGAACAAAATGAAGCTAAAATAAAGATAATACACAAGCCTTGAAATCTATGTCCAGTGTTATTTATAGGTCTTGATAAATACAGATGCTCTCTAGGAAAGGTTTTCTCTGAAGATTTTGCCTTACCTTCATAGAGGCTCTTAATTCTTCAGCATCAAATTGAGCTGGAGTTTTGAGCAAAGCCACAACAACATCTTCTAGATGGCTTTTCAGGGCTTTTTTCAAAGCCTCTTCTAGACTCTGTTTCAGGAACAATAAGAAACACACTAAGTTAATGAATGGTAAAATGGTAGCTGCTGTTTAGCAGCAGTCCAAAAAATTAGTCTGATCAATCTTAGTCTACATCATTCCTGTGTCTATAATAGAAAGAATTATGAAGCCCTACTTCAAGTTTCTATTTTTTTGCATTTGACACTTTATGTTAATTAAAGTGTCAGGGAAGGTTTTTCAGTAAGTTTTCTGGAGTGCTTTCACATGTTGCAGTTTAGCTATATTGAAACATATACAGTATCAGAAGACTCAAAATAGGCTGCTCATTCTTCAAGAGAAGATAATGCCACGTTACAATTATGATTGAGTTGCTTATTTGTATAACATTTGAACTCATTGTTTATTGCATGAAGTTTGAAGTGAACATATGTAATATCACCCTAAACAAAAACACAAGTTCTGAAGATAAAGGCTATATTCTAATTTGACCTGAATTTAAGTGGGGTGACAAAAAAAAACCAAAAAACCACAATCTAAAAATCTGATTTATTCTGCCACCTATCTAAAAATGTCCTAAAAAACACTAGAAGCCCCTCCCTATACCAGTGCTGATATACTTGGGGAACAGTCTATGGTTCTACAACTCTCCTATCCTACTCTATCTAGTATTCTATCTTTACTCATATGTACCATTTGAGCCAGGAGAAACATTGATATTCTGGGTGAAAATTAACCTTGGTTCGAATATACTTTACCTTCCCCTTAGCCTGCTGATAGGCAGCTTTGATCTGCTGTCGCTGAGCATTTGTTCTTTTAGTCAAGATGTCAATGATGGTTGCTTCATCCACACCTACGAATCACCAAACAAAATTCCAACATATTCAGAATATAGCCAGTTAATTCATCATTTAGCCAGTTAAGTTTTTAATTTATTATCTGCTTTATGTCGTATTTTGATTTCTTGACAAACTCAAATACAACCAAAAGAAAACTGCAATCATCTCATAAGATTAGTGATGTAGCTAAGAAACCAAAAAACAGATCCATCCAGGACACAGAAATTTCACACAAAAAGTCTTAAAGTGGTCTGAGCATATGTCTTCAACTAAACTGAAAAAAAAAAAACCAACAAAAAACAAAAAAACCCAACAAAAAACAACAAAACAAACAAACAAAAAATCCCCAAACAAACAGAAACCTACACTAAAAAGCAAACTAGATGGTATACTCCTTTAATCTCAGTAAGTCAAACTGAAAAACTTTTTGAAGTACAGACAAAGTGCCAAATGTGAATTTCATTAAAAGAGAGAGACGTAACAGAAGCATACAATATATTATCAGCATAATCACTGCCTCTTGCAGGAATTTTATGGAAATCAAGCCAAAAAGTGTGGTATGTTGCAATATTATTTCCTTTCCTAGAAATTAAATTTTTACAACCCTTCCTTCAACATATTCAAGTACTTTAATATAGATAGCATTAAGGTCTGAAACGATAATACAACATCAGGCTATCAAAGAGTTGAGACTCTTCACCAAGTAGCATAATGTAATGTATTGCCAAGCTTTTAAAAATAGAGGCACCTCTCCTGCTTGCCAGTGCCTCTTGCTCTGATATTTTATTCAGTGCTATTCTCAAAATTTTCTAAGAAGGAATCCTAATGTAGTAAGTTAAATATTTACTCCTCTTACCCTTTACAGTAATAGCTCTGTCCAAAGCAATAACATCAGCTGATGGATCAAAATTTGGGTATGACTGTACTCCACGGATACCTTTTGAACTCTTCTGCAGAGGGAAAATAAAAAGTAAAATTATAAATAAATAAATAAATAAATTGCTCACAGCAAAGATTGTTTTTGTACAGAAGCAGCTTTGAATGCCCAAATAAACTATGCATTTGGGATTGCCTTTTATCACCAAGGAACATGCAGTTTTGCAGCAACAGGTAATTGAACCGGTTCAATAATGGATATACATTGGATCTATTCCTTTCACAGCTCTCATATTAAACAAAAAAGTATTTCATAAATTGTTTCAGGTACCTGAACACCTATTTCTTAGTGCAAGTTGGATTGCATAAGAAAATAATTAACTGTCATAGTTAGGAAATCATTCTCAAATTTTACAGGCTCTAAATTAAATCCTACAGGCACCTCCAGTATAGTGCTAATTTCTTCGCTTATCTTATGCAAACAGACTGCGTATCACTTTATGGGTGTCCTCAGCTGATTCATATCTAAGCTTTCAAACACTTCTTGTATTCAAGATCCTGGGGAAGTGTTCTAGCCTAAGTGTACAAGGAAGTAGAGACCCCTTACCAGCTTCTCTGAAACTTCAGGCATAAGCCACAGTCCTCACAAAACACTATTACTGATTTTGGTGAATCTGCTCCTAGATGGGCACTCCCTAGTCAATGTCTGAAGATCTCTGGGAAGTGTACAACAGATCACTTGCCTTGCCCTATGTCAGCAACATGACACATCAGGTTATGGGTAGGACCTAACAGCACTAAATAAGTCATTCAGCACTCAACTCAACAGCATCAAATAACAGATTTTAGTCTGTTGCTATTACAGAACTATAAAATGCTCCAAGATACTTGGATGAAAGATTTATAGAACATTCCCACTGTTGTGATATATGGTTAGATTTCTTATTAGAAGATACCAGTATTTTATCTAGATGATCCACAGTCACCTATAATCTTTCTTGTCTATAAAACAAGTATTTTAATTTTTTTAATCCTTTGCCATTAAAATAAAATATCCTAAGAGAAAGAGCAAGGTTTTATGAATACATGTTGTACATAAAATAATTTGCATTGAATTTTGCACACTTCTAGCATGTGATAATTAAATGTTCATCTCCCTACACAATTGTCTCACTAGGAGTTGTAAAAGAGCAGACAGAGTGCCTACTTAGATCAGTCTCTTGTATACTTTTCAAGAGATCATTGTGTCTTGTGTGCTGAGTCAACAAAGGAGCAGGACTGTCTCACTGCCTGTTTCTCAATCTTGCAGGCTAACCTTTGTATACTGGTTTCCATGCCAAACTTATCTACCAGCAATACAAAAATCTCTCTAACCACCGTAGCCAAGAATGTCTCAGGACCCTGGGAATGGAAGGGGGACAAGGTGGTGGAGCCAAAGGTTTGTGCACAAAATGTTACAGAGTCAAAATTACAAAATCTACAGGGGCCTAGAGCAGAAAACTTTTCTTTACTGAAATTTCCCCTATATAATTTTGTTTCCAAAACTTTAGTTTTTTAAGCAAATTGTGTGACTTCACAGTGTACTGCTTTACCTTTGTTTCCATTTCAGTATCTTCACGTCACTATCACAAATATTCTCCATATCATCCTGGCACAGTAACTCTTGACTCCTCACAACCATATCCCTCCCTTCTAATGTGTAACAGCACTCATTGTCTGAGGCCTTTTATTATGTGCTGTGGCTTGTTCCACCACCACCGTGACATGTGGTATGAAAGCTAGGATATATACTAGTGACTTCACTTCCTTCTTTACATTCCTGCGGTCCAACTCATGGCTTCCTATCCCTCAGCCAAAGAGTTCCTGGTTTTTTCTACTACATTACCTGAACATGTTCCTATGTGTTCACACCAGATTACCACATTAAAGAAGCTGATCTGACTGAATCAGTGACTGGTCACTGGGAATTACATTTTAATCACACTACCTAGTTCTGCCTAGGAATTGATAACTAGACTGATAGGTGCAAAGAGGAACAATTTTTCATCTTTCAGTAAACTTCCTAGGTTATATGGTTATATTAGACTACACACTGCAATAAAATTGGGTTCCAATTCTAATCTGCTGGAGTTTTGCCATTGTTTTTCTTCCATTTGTATTTATGAAAGATGTTTAAATTATTTTAAACCACTTGTAAGTGTACAGAAAAATAAGGATGTGCTTTCAAAAATTGATAATACTTACAATGCATTCCTGCTCCTGATTGTCCATGAACCATGCCTGCTTCAGAAATTCTGATACCATAGCCATGTTGACAGAATTTCTGGGAAGAGATGCATCAAATTACAAACCATTTTTCATCATTTTCAGTACCAGTGCAACTCAAGATTTTTCACCCCCAAAAACACTTCTCTTGCACTACAACATTTCATGGTTAATGTCCCACATGGTAACTGGCCTGTGCTATTGGAGGCAGGCAACTTTTATGTTTCATGACTGATGTGATGATCCACAGCTGCTTGCTCACACCTACACTCTTAGCTACCTATGGAAGTTTTTGATAAGAGCAGCAGTAGTACTATTTGCTTACAGCAATATATTAGCATTAGCACTTACTTACAAAGGGAAGTTACTAGAAACCAATTAGTCTGTCTTTCTCATTAGTTAATCTATCATCTATGCCCATTTAGTTTGATCATTTTGAAATTCACTGGTAAACAGGGATTCTTGCCTCATCATTTACTGAGGTTGGAGTTCTTCTGTATTATGTTAGAAAAAAAGATATTCTCTTGCTAAATATTCTTTCATGTAATTTCTTTGAGTAGACATCTTCTAAGGAAGATGAGTGAATCTGGATAGTTTTATATACATTGTTTTTTCTTACTTATTTTCTACAATTTGTCAAAAATAATAACAAAGCATTACCAAATTAAGAAGAGAAAAGAAAGGCAAGTTTTGCTTTTCTTTCAAGAACAAAGTCCACTCAGCTTTCCCAAAAGTCACTATGCAGAAAAGGAAAAAAAGTCAGAGGTCATGCAACATTAAGTACTCAAAAATAATGAATAGGTTGCTTCGTAACAACTTCTATTGTTGGTGTGGGGAATATTCTCTTTGCTAACTGAAATAGTGAGGAAATAGAAAGAAGTAATCAATAGTTTATAAAATAAAGTTATTCAAAGTGGATTATTGTTTTAAAACACTTTTCCTCAGCACACTCTAGGGAAGACTTAGTTTAAAACCATATGTGTAAGCAACAACTAGATATAAGGTTGCTGAGTAAATCAGACTGATTTTGAAACTGGTTTTAAGAGACAAAATTCTATTTGCAGTCTTGGAGTACAGAGCATATACACAATTATAAAAAATAGTTAGTTATGCTGCTAGCACATCCCCTCTGTCCCGTAGGAAGGGCAGAGACCAGCCTTTTGAATTGATAAAAGGTGTAGGACCAAGGAGTGTAGCTGCAGCCCAACTCTTTCTCTCCCTCACTGCAAAACCTTAAAGCTTGCTTCCGCATTCAGCAGCCAACAAAGTGAAAAATACCTCACACAGCCTACTTGCAGAGCAGCCTGCTTGCAGCTCTCTCCAAAGTAAGAGCCAGCCATTCCCTCTTCCCTAAAAAACTCTTGCTTTTGTTTCCTTCCCTCAGGAAGGAATTTAGCTCTGTCTGTGGAGCCAGAAAAGCCAAAACTGATTTAAAATCTGTATTTTTATGTTATTTACAGTAGGTCTCAGCTGGGTAAATAATGGATAGGCTATCCAGTCAGATTTAAGTACCAATTTTTACGACCTGGTATTAATTCAGGATCAGAAAAGCCTGAATTAATAGGCTGCTCACATCACAATTGCAACTTGCACTTTTCTCAAGCTGTCAGAGTGACTCCTGCACCCTTCTGTGGACAGACGATAACACGGGCAGATGAAGCAACATGGTACCCGAAATTGTGCTGCATTTTATAAAAGCACACATGAAGGCCATGTGCAAGGGGAGGAAACAGTTAAAAGTCTCCATACTGGGTACACTGAGTCATCAAGGCTGACATGTCCTGGTATGTCTGCTGACTGACTCACAGAGCAGGGAAACGCCCCAAGCTATGGAACAAAATTCAGTCTCCCAGCATCAGATCTGAGAAGAGGTTGAGACCTCTCATTTTTTCCTTTTCTACATAGTGACTTTTGGGCTTTGCCTGATAAAATGACCCTGTTCAGAAGAGCTGACTTCAGGAAGCACTGCTAACACATCCCTTTCTTCTATATATACCCATACCCACCCTTGACACAAAGCTCTAAAGTTTTTCATGCCTTTGGGGCTGGCTGGAGCAGAAGGCTATTAGACTACACTCAACTGGGTTTATTAAGCCTCAAAAACTTCATTTTTATTACTTAAATTATACAATAAAAAAAAAATCTATGCCTTAAAAATTTTTTAAGTATTTTTCTTCTTTTGAAATAAAGACACTGGCATGTAGATCCATTTCCATCTCGTAAAGAAATAATCTAATTTTAATATGAGTCAAAGTAGTCAGTGGCCCTTGGAAGGAGCTAAAGACCTTAGTCTGCTTGAATTAGTTTAGCAAGGTAAGAAACCAACTTACAAATAAAACTCTTCTTCTGCTTTGGAAGAAACTACAGATGATAGGAAAAAAAAAAGACTGGAATCTAGGAAGAGAGCCAGGCCCCTGATGGAGACAAGGTCTTGCCCTATACTTTGTCCTGCCACTCCAAAATGCAAAGAGATCATGTAAAGAAAACCTAGATCCAGGAGGGATACATTCAGTTCAAATATTACTTTAAAATAGTACGAAAAGGACTGGAGCAACCAATTCCAAGTTGGAATGATCAACATTGCAATGGGATTGAAAAACCAGACTGACATCCAGACTGATAGCCCGAGCTGTTGTTTCACAAAAATCACCATAATATTGCTTTCTGTCTGGCTCTTAATCCTCTGAAGATGCACCCTCAGACAGCGCCAATCAAAAAAATTTAAGGTGTTGAGAACATACCTTATTAAAAATATTTAAAGATACAAACTAGATGTTTACACCACAGTTTATGTCAAATTACAGCATTTATCTATGCTTATTTAACCATATCATGAAGCATGTCAGATGCCTTGTTACTTTCAAAGGCTCAATACCAGGATCTTGATGTAAATTACAGTTGTGACACACAGTCAGAAAAACAGGCAGAAGATCTAATAGAATCATTTACTTTGCAGTGGAAAGTCTGCTTAATATGGAAACATCAGGAGGAAAAGTAATCTCATCCTTGTAAAATTCTGTGGAAAGATTTAGCAGAAAATAGCCCCAGATGATACAGCTTTTACTTGGCTTTGCCAAGTTCTTAGTCAGAAAAGCAGCATTTTGCTCTCAGGTTTCTGAAAGATTGGTTTGATTTCTAAAATTTTATTTCTGATTTGATTTCTAAGAGATTTGATTCTCGTCAGTTTCATTAATTTCTCTACAGTCCTAATGCAGCAAACTGTTGTTCAAGTAACAACAGCTGTTTCTGATTTTTAAATTTACATACACAGCATAGTAGTTTTCTAGGAACTCCAGTTTTACTGCAGATTTCTACAGCAGCCTACTAAAAAGGCAAAAAGAAAGCATATGAAATGGTCAATTCCAAATAAGTTTGCTTCTGAAGTTTTAACCATTTCTTATTCCCTTTATTTAATTACATTACACAAAAGCAATAACTGTCCTTGTGTAAAATGTTCCAGAATGGAAAGCATTTCTCCTGCCCACACCCACCTTTTTCCCTGACAGAAAGTCCCACCCACAGAAAGTTTGCACCAGGTCACTTGACAAATTCAGCAAACAATTTCTAAAGTGTGCTGGGTCTATGGAGAGCAATAATGAACTACAGAAGCCTACCTTCCTTCTCACACACTGCCTTGCAGGGCTGCACAGTCAGGAGTAAAGGAGCAGAGGGCTCTCAAAGCTTTTATACCCACCCTGTGCAGGAAACTCCACCCAGCAACCAGTGTTTCCACAGCCCTAGTAATCATCTGCAGCAGCTATATCTGGGTGCCACCCAAAGTGGAGAAACATTAGGAAAAAAAAATAATAATAAAAGTCATTGCAAAACTATGTGGTGGCGAAAGTAGGAGCAATTTCAGAAGGGAAAAGACAACAAATGAGCAACCCATGGTAACTCTTCTCTCTTGCCTTGACCACATCCCCAATTTAATAAATTGTGTAAATCTTTTGAGATCATATGATTAAATATTAAGAAAACTAAACTTGAGCAATTCTCTTCACATTTTGACATGTCTGATATAATTTCAAAAGTGAATATATTAAGATATATCCTTGAGAGAAGATATAGTGAAACTCAGTGAAACTTTGAGAGAAGAAAGGGTGAAGAGTCAAGGCAGCATCCTCACTTTACTGAGATCCAGTGGCTATCAGCTCTGCCTCTTTTGCATGTGGGTCCATGGCAGAAATAACCCAGGAATAAAATACATCTACTATTTCATATAAATAGCTTTTTTTTTTTTTTTCTTGGAAAGAAACACATGGGAAAAGGCAGGCTTAATATAAGGACAATAATTGGCATCTACATAATTGGAAAGAGACTGAAGCAACCAGATTAAACTCTGAAGTTCAAAGTGAGAGTGGTTTGCGCAAGATGAGGGTATATCTGCTAGTAGTGGTTTTCTGCAAGCACTTCCTTGCCCAGCCTGCACAGCACAGCACCATGCATATCACTAACATCTCAGATTGGGCTGAAGCATGATGCCCAGTGAAGAAATACCTATTGCTGAACCAAATGTCTGCAATGGGCAGACAGGGCTCCCAGCAGACTTTCATCCTCCTCCTGCTGACTGGCTGCAGTGCACATGTACCCCTAGCATGGCTGATCTGCTTCACATGAACATATATGAAATGCAGTCTGCCCTTGAAACCTCTGTCTAACAGTTAATTATATGAGGAGGAAGAGGAACAGACTGATGGTTATTATTAGAGGGGATCTTCACAAATTTCTCAAATGTAACATAACACACACGCACATTCCAAAATAGCTTACATCTTCCTCCCTACACCCAAATGTGTGGTGCTCAGAGTAATCTGCTCATCACAGTCAAGGAGGTCCCCATCCCAGTAGCCTAAGGGGAGGGCTGAAGGATACAGCAGCCAGTCCACCTCAGCCCCAGATCTGCCCTCAGAAGTGGCCTCAGCCCTCGTTTCCCACTTGAGTCGCTGCCACACAGAGGGCTGGGACTGAAAGTGGGACCCAGCCTATGGGCTGATGGCCTGTCACATACCCATCCCCAGGGAGGTGCCTGGAGCTGCCTGGAGCTGCCTACAGTGCCCACCCCAGCTGTCCTGCTCCTGGCTGGAGTGACAGCATAGGATGGGCTGCCAGGCCCTGCCTGCTGACCCCCTTGGGAACATTTCTGGCCCCCAGAGAGTCCCCAGCCCCCTTGACCCTCTGATAGCAATTTTCTCCTATGCTTTGTTATTTCCTTTCCCCCTGTACACTTAATATATTATTACACAAAATCATTTTAGATGTTTTCAGTAAGCTGAATAATTGAAGGGGCCTATCAGCTGACAGTGATACAGTGAAGCTGTCAGGTGTATGTTGATTTGTTTATTTAATTATGATGTGTGAAGTTCAGATTACTCTAGCCCACCTGAATTCTATGTCAGAATGACACTAGCAGTCTTATTTCACTTGGGTCAGGTGTTGGCAGAATCTCTGTTTTTACTCTTTCTGGGACTGTTTCCCCTATCTATTAATGAGCATGGCTAAGGACACAGTGTGCTACAAGTGCATAGTAAAATACACTGACTCTTTTTTCTGATATAGTTTTTCCATAATGAGATTACTATCCCATTTTATCATAGTATTTTTTAACTTCTCATTTAGTTATACTGTTTTTGGTTGTTTTTTTTTTAATGTAATTCTATTGTCTTTCAGGCCCATGTTTCCACCTTCAGAGTGATGTCACAAGAAGGCATTGTGTTACTACTCATTGCAGAAGCTGTTTGCATTTACTTTTCCTCCTTAATGGGTGGACAGATGTTGGTTGACTCACTGTCTTCCTGGAGCTCAACTGAGTCACTCTGTACTAGAGTGCTTTGTTGTACAAAGTTCTGCCACTTTAAAAAATGCAGTTTAATCAGATGGAGCCCTTAACAATTGGTTATTGTTAAGTTTTTAACTGTTACTCCATCATTTGCTTCACAAAGCTATCACAGTTTGCATATTGTTTATTGTTGAGTTGCCATTATTTATTCAGAAATGGCAAAGCATGCAGCCACTGATGTAGAGGCTCAAATGTCTCAAAAGTGACAAAAATAAGTATGTTTGTTTACAACACTCAATGCATGGAACGCAGTTTAGGGAAATAGAAATTTTCAGTGAAAAAAGAAAAATTATCACCTGATAAACTGCAATATTTGGCCATGCCAAATATTTTTCTTAAGGCTAGTGATGACATCTCAATTGGGAAGATGGGATTTCCCCAAGCAATCCATCCTACACAAAATTGCAGGAAAATGAGTCAGGAATTTTCATAGAGTTTGAGACTGAGAGCAGTAACCCTTGTATCTGTTTCAGAGGCTGCTACCAACCTGCTGTAACTCTGTGTTTATTCTACCCAAGATGCCTTAAAGAAGAGTTAACTTTGCAGAAATTTAGGAAATTATGATTCTACCTACACTGAAGCAAAGACCCCATTTTACAAATAACCTTCTGACTTCCCATGAGATAAACTCTAAGAGAAAATTAACGGGCACAAATTGCATTGTTATGAAATAGCATTATCCTGAAAGAACTCCTGACAGTATGGTCAGACAATAAATCATAAAACAGAGCTCTGACTGTTTCATGCCAGGACAGCCATCCATTTTGAACCATCTGAAAGCAATCAAGAGCCAACTGGAATCTGCCTCTCTCCTCTTCTGCACCTTATGATTTCATTTATCTTCAGTAATTTTTATCCGCCTCCTGAAAAACTGAGGAGGAAGACATTACTCGATTTCCTTAGGCACCCAGGACCTTCAGTGTAGCAACTGTACTCAGGTTTCAGGCAACAGAGACATTAATATTGATGATACTGATCTAAGAGCATGTATGATGTACAGCAGGCCTACTGAAGGCAGTAATTCTGTCAAGAAGACATTCCAGAGATAATGCAGTGTTTTTACTAACACATATTTACCAATTTCTTTACAAAACCTGTTTCAGGAAGTGTGTCTCAGTCTCATTATTCAGAAAAATATCTTTCTTGCTTATTGAGGTATAGGGCCTCCTCAGATCTTCATCTCTTCCTTTGACATTACATATCAAATTCAGTGAGAACAGCTACACTATCTGTTAATTTGCACCTGATCTGCATGATTCTAGTGAAGTCCATCTAGAGACAGATTGTGATTATGTTTATCCCTCTGATTCTATATTATGTGTTGGATTGCTTCAAATCTAGACATGCAATTTCTTTTTTAGTTTCATGTTTAAACAAAAAAATATATTCATTAGACACAATAGGACACATTCAAAACTGTGTAATATCTCTTATGGATTCTCTGTTAAAGGTTTTATTTTCATTAGTATTCTTTTGAATTTGAATTGAATATTTGAATTTCATTCAGATCATATTTCAGTTCTGAACCTCTTTGCAAGCTTATAAATAGGAAAAAGATTAGGCAACATGCATTTGTTGATACTGATGCAAAACAAATCATAAATATTTTTGAGGAATTTTCTAACAAGGATTCATTTTATTTACACTGCGTAAAATATTTAACACCTCTGTTTGTGTTTGGATTTGCAATTTGTTATTGCCTCATGAAATACTGAATTAGCAATAATTCTCAGGCAACAGGAATTCCACAGTTTAATCAAACATGCATCTGTTTCTATAATCAGCTTCAATACTCCTTGCTTAGTTGCAGTAAATACATTTCTGCAGTTCCATAAATTTTTGGAAGTGTAATGATGTATTCTGAGTCTCATGGTTAAACATGGCTTGGCTACCCAGAAGACACAAAATGTCACTGAGCAGCTCCCTGCCCAGAGAAATAAAAATAAACAATCCTCTCATAGAAACAAGCAGAGTAGCTGCATGAGAAATCATTGTCAAGGTAACATAATTTTGGAGATTAGAAATCTCATTCAGTTTAAATTAACTCAAGTTCAGAGAAATGCTTCCAGAAGATTTTCAGTGTCTCAGGCTGCCTTCCAGACAAGAACCACTATAACTGTGTGCCAGAGAAATTTATATAAGGAAAATGTGGACCTTCTAGGCAGCCTCTAGGAAAACAAAACAAAACAAAACAAAACAAAACAAAACAAAACAACCTGGAAATCCTTGTTACATATATCTTTTACCAAATCACGGTAGAGCAAAACAGACCTGTTTGATGATGAAGCTGTGACAAAAATAGTAAATTACAGTGGAAGATAAAACTCAGTGCACATTCAGGGGAACATTGTAACGGGACAAGAAAAAGTTGGAATGCATAAGCTTTTTACTGTCCTATGCAGTGTACAATGCTAATCAGAGGGTGTAAATAATAACACAAGAGTCATTCAGGTGAAGGGAACCCAAGTGACTTCAACAATTGAACTGTTCATAAAAGATGTGGAAGGTCGGTGCCCTGAATGGAGAAAATGTCCAAACATCCTCCCTGACAGAAAACCAAACCAAAACAAGAGAGTTGGTGATATGTCACAACTGATCTTAGGAGGAATGGAACTGGGCCATCTTTGCTATGGAAACCAAGCAGCAGGATGAGCAGTCCTCTGATTTACAAGAGACTGAACCCTGCTGCACAATTAGGTTGTTGTAACTTCAAAGAAAGAAGAGACAACACTAATTAACAAAGAATTTGATGAACCACCTGTGGTACTGCAAATATGCAGGTTAAATTTAGCCATCTGGGATTTCCCAGTTTATTTGGCATTCTGAAATGGATTCTTTGAAGTAGCTTTATATCTATTGCCATTCTTGTGCCACTTTTTCTTTTGAAGAAAATTAATACTATAAACATTTATAAATATGCCCTTAGCAAACTGTGCTGCTTTGGTTGCTGTTGAGATATATACCAGTGAGTGGATCTATTGACAAAAGATATCCGGGTTAAAACAATAAAACATATCCTATTCCCTATCTACAATAGGAACTAGTATCATGCTCTGAATTTTCAGAATCACTTCAGTCAAGGTGATATTGTTCTGAGTTGCAGCCCTGATTTGGATCCTGCTACTATGAAGAAACAAGAATTACATAATAAGTGCATAATAGTAAATCATGTTTTGCTCATTGTCTAAGTTCAAGGTGTGGTAAGAAGAGTCATAAAAAACCTCAGGGAACTATACATTCCATTCACTCTTGTAACATCTTATTCCCAGAACAGTGGGGATGGTTTGTGGTTGGGAGTAGTTTTTGGAGACTGCTTGGCTGTTACTATTTCACTCAGCAGCTTACCTGCCAGAATTAGGAGACTGAACAAATTCACAATTAGTCAGTGATTGCAAAACTAATCTGCTTCTATGGAACATTTAGAAGAGTTTAACCTCAGACAAAATAAAATTTTCATGTACTTTCAAACTTCCCCTGAAATATTCATAAAACCAAAGTATTGATAGTGAAAATCTAAACTGCAGTATTCCTTTTGAAAAAGTATTTCTTCTATCCTCCTCCATTTTATATGGGTTCTTTTACTCAATTTAAATATAAGTTTATTGACTTTCAGCAAAATATGATTTGTATCCAGGAGATTTTCTACAGACTTCTGTGTTGTGATGTTGAACAGGAATTCCTTATTGTGTTTCCAGCTAAAACTACAGAAAACTCCTGTTCTTTTGTTTCAGTTTTACTCTAGACTGGATTGCCTCAAACTGCTGGGGAAGAAATACTACTAGGGCACGGTGGGTGACATGGTGCAAGTCACAGATATTAAAGGGAAATTTTAAAGTGTTTAAGCTTGTTTCTGTTTCAGAGAGAACAAGGTTCAAGGCATGTTTGTATTTGTTGTAATTTGTCCCATTATAGAATTGCCTAAAGGTACGTAAGTCAGAATTTGATTTGCATTTGATTTTCCTCAAAGGAGAAAGATGCAGATGCAACATTTCAAATGTAGCCCAATTATATACCAGTGTAAATTATTTATCCCGGAAGCTATTATAAGTTTCTCATGATAATCAAAGTCATTGGGAATATAAAGAGAAACATGAAACTCCTAGCTAAATGAAATTAAATAGAAATTTATCTTCACATAATTATGCATGAACTGTCATGGATAACAAAATACAAAAGTGGTATAGTGAGTCCCAATGATGGTAATTTGGGACAGTATAACTGATTACTGTAGAGATCTTTTGAAGGGTATTTTCAATAAAAAAGTAAATGTTTGTCACGTAAAGATTCTTCTTGAAGTAAAATTTGCAAGAATACCAGCCAAAACAAACATACTGAAAGGAGTGATCTCAAGATATCTCTGGCACTACCAATCTGTTTTATTGTGTTTGTTTAATAGCTAGCACAGTCACATTCTAGTTCAAGAATGAGACTACTACACAGCCCTCAAAGATTAAACAAAGCAAGAAACATCACAGTGAAAATGAAAAATTTAAGTAGAAACCTAAAATACCCTATTTAAATACAGCTGGGACTCCAGTATGTTCTGTTTGCTTTGTCAGTTTCTTCATTTAACAGTAGTTGTTTTGCTAATATGTCTTACATAATTTACTACTGTAAAAATAATTTGGAAATACAATTTTTTAAATATGTTTTTATTCTTGTAAGATTGTGAATATTTAAAATCAAACACCCTCATTTGTTCAGATGGTTGATTTTTCTATTGTTTCTTTTTCTCATTTTCCATTCTTTATTCTTTTTTTTCTCTCTCTGTGGTAAGAAGAAAAAAGGAAGGCAAAAACACCTTTTGTTATCATAAAAAAGAAAAAAATCACAAAATAGTTCCTTTAAAAAAAAGTTTTTTCATAAAAGCCTTTTGTATAGGTCCCATGCTGTGTTCTTTACATCCCAGTGAAGCTATAAAATATTCAAATTAGCACAGTAGAGCAAATAGTCATAGAAATTAAATTAGTTGTAGATTATTTGTACAAAGGTTCACAAGGAAGCTGCTTCCTGTAAGCTCACAGCGAAACTGCTTGTTGAGTTAGCGATACCAAAAGCCTTCCTTTTGTACTATAATCTCAAGGCAAGTTCCTGGGTTTAGTCCTTTTTGTCATAAGGGTGGGGTACACAAAAAAAAGCAGTGAGGTAGAAATCCTGAGCCACTGGTCTCACCTGCTCAGGCTGGATCACGTCAGCCAGCAAATTTCATTCTGTACTTTCTTTTGCAATTGCTAAATAGTACTTGCTTCTCCCTGTTTCTGCTGCTGTTTTGTTCATATTAGTATAGGAATAAATCAGATGTTTTGTGCCTGGAGTTATTGCAAGAGACTTACAGTTTGACTTACAGTTCAAAATAACCTGCCTGTCTCAGGCCAGTCACGGCACAATGGCATAATCAGAGATAAAAGTGTGGGCTTGTTTTACCTTTAATTAGTAGGGAAGGGAAATGACAATATACTTCCTTGAAAAAAAAATGTAAAAAGCAGGGAAAACTTTGTTCTAATGTAGTAACAGCTTCATCTGGACCAATTTAATCACTCAGTTCA
Source organism: Phylloscopus collybita (assembly GCA_027886175.1). Classification (NCBI taxonomy): domain Eukaryota; kingdom Metazoa; phylum Chordata; class Aves; order Passeriformes; family Phylloscopidae; genus Phylloscopus; species Phylloscopus collybita. The sequence goes on along the minus strand of JAJNNQ010000052.1, from coordinate 8,051,262 downwards.
TACAAAAATAGAGCTGAAATTGTATAAAATACAACTTGAAACTCTGTCAATTTAACTACTGGAAGTGTAACAAGAGAATCACGTTTCACATTCTTCTAGCTGAAACAAGTGCAGAGATTATAAATTGTTCTAATGAAACCCTTCTAATCTTGTGGGTATTTGTGCTTTCAGATATATATAGAACCAACCCGTATTTTTTTTTTTCACTTACTGCGTTTCCTACAGCTTTGAGTTTCATCTAGTAAGTTTTAACCTGCTGGCAAAACAGACATTGCCTGACACAGGAGTCAGTGAGAAGAAACCTGATCCATGTCTATTTTACTTTCTGCAAGTATCTTGTTGCCTAGCGAGGCTCTTGCATTTTTTTTTTCAGGTTAAATATTTATGTACACAGTGTGGGAGGTTTTCAGAAAATACCAGAAGTTAACTCTCATCTCTCTGGAAATCCTGAGAAACAGACGCATCACCATGGATGAAGGTAATTATTTAGGACTTAGTATGTATTTAGTAAAAACAAGAAATGTTCCTCCTGTATGTTACATTTTGACACACAGCTATTGACAGTGGAAGGGTGGAGCCAGGCCAGTGTTTTCTCAAATTAAGTTGAGTGCAAAGTGTGAAGACGACAACCATCTGTTTTCTCAGGGAAAGAAAAGAACTCATGCCTATGAAATACGTACTAAAAGAGCTAAGTTGATTACACAGCAGAAAGATAAGCACAAATGAGTAAGAATAGTTTTAAACACAGCTAATTATTTTTCAAAAGCTGTCTTGCTAACCTAGGAAATACATGTTTGAATGCTTGGGGTAATTTGGAAAGTTGTATATGTGTCTTCATAAACATATGGAAAACTGTGATAAATTAAGGTCTTCTAAGTAAAGTCACTGCAAGTTTTACAAATATTTTGTGATTTTTTAGAAAAATAGGCCTGACTTTTCACAGTTCAGTGAGTTATTGAGTATTTTAGGCACAATACTAATGTAATTTCAGGAAATGCAATCTTAGAGGATGAGCAAGAGAGACTGTACCGGGAAATCATCAAAGGGCTGATGAATGTGGCTTCTGGTGAATGTCTGAAAAGTGGAATAATGGTCTAATGATGTAAGAATCTTTAGTTATTTCTCAGAAGACTGAGTTCAGAAATCTTCAAAAATCATCAATTCGATGGTAGGACAGGAAACATTGAATTTAAGGAAAGGGAATTTCAACTGGATTTTAAACATAAATCATTTTCACTAACAAGTGATTAAAAATAGGTTAAATAGGTCCTAATTTCTTTATTACCATTATTTTATCTAAGACTATTTGGTTTTTTGCAAACTTAGAGATCTTTTCTCAAAGTCTCACATCCTTGCTGCTTATTTCTTGCCTGAAATTTTAACTCCTGTTGGCTGAAAAAAAATTAACCTGCAAGGCAAATAAGGTTTCCCAGAGGATTCTGCCTCAAAGAAGAGATGATGATGTCACAACAACAGCAAAAAAATTAGATTGCCAAAACTTGTGGGTTTTCTCCTAGATTTTCCACAGAGATAACATGTATCCTAACAGTGACGTCTTAAAATTGTCTTTAAATTTCACTTGTACTCTTAAAATAATTTTTGTTTTGCAGATAACCTCCTACAAAAACTATTGTGACTGTTCAGGCTTCATTTTTTTTTTTTTTTCTGATTCAAACTCTGGTGTGGCCATATTTGTGGGCCAACAGGTAACCGAGATTGGGTCTCAAAAATTAAAACATTCAGCATCTACAATCATTGATAGTTTGAGACTTTTATTAAGTATGTGTTTAGGGTTAGCATAAGTGAAAGCAGAAGACCAGATTCTGTAATTCCTTTTCAAGGATGTATAATTAAAAAATAAAGGATGTATAATTCCTTTTCAAGAGTGTATAATTGAAAAATAAAATGAACAGTTATGCAAAGCCTGTAAAGAAAATGCAGGGTGGTTTGTCATGCCCCACCTTAGGGAGCAGGGTGCTGAAAAGCAGTGCAGGGAAAGATGAGGAAGATTTACAGCTTCTTCTCTGCAACCTGCAGATTCTGTCCATAAATCATGAGGGAACTGTCTTCTCTTACCTAATATTAGGCCTTCCCATACACCCAAATATTTGTAAAAGTCATTTTTCCTCAGATGTCAAGCACAGTTCTCAAGCAGTATGCTTAAAATTTAAATGCGATAGTAAAGATTAAGATTGAATTGCTGTGTCTGATTTAGAAATGAATAGCACCATTAGTGGGGCACTGTGGTGTCAGGCAGCTGACTAATGAATGAGCAGACTGGTAATACCATGGAATCTCAGGTCTAACCAGCATGAGGGAACAAAGACTATTTTTTTTTTTTGCAAAATTATGTCTACATGTTTTTCCATGGGAAGTTAAATCTACATTCTTACATTTTCTCCAGCATCTCTGTGACTTACAGTACAAAGTGTATGCCTTCATTTTCAAGATGAAAGGTCAACAAAATACAGCAAGAAAAGCTTTGCTGTCTGTGGTAGCAAGCTGGAATATTAACTTTTGACATGGGTGTTTTGCTCCATGTTGGCAACTTATCAGGGGATAACTGCTATATATTCTCTTCTTCTTGCCGATATAATAAATATATAAATATACACACATATATACCCAGACTGACTGTTTAACCTTCACACCAGAACTGAAGAATAATAACAAGTTAAACACTCTGTTGAGCAATACAACTGGGCAAGGTTGTTTGTTAAGGCAGCGTAACCTGAGAATGTTAGAGGTAAAAATGTGGTTTGACCAGACAGAGTAAAAAGAAAATGTTTGCATAATACGTTTTCATCTGGAAAAGAACTGAACTGTAGCTTGTAACAATGTAAACAAGCCTCTACTTGCAATACACTGTCCAGGTTTATTGCTAAATCACTTTCAGGGGATGAGATGGAGTTATAAAAGATATCCTGGCATGAATCTTTATACCAGCTGATACCAATGTGATGTAGTACTAATGAGGAAGGAGTGGATGGACTTCAGAAACAATCCAGGCAGTTGGTAGATAGGAGAGAAAGCCACTATTCCATGCACAATGAAGAGATGAGTGTTCAGAAGGCACATTTTCCAACCACTAGGTATACTGAATATTGCAACTATACTGCTACATTCCTGTTTTTCTGAGTGATCAGCAGCAGGGATAAAAATGACAGTTTCTCCTTTTTTTTTTGTAAGCCACGAAGGGAAACAATATGATCTTGCTTGTCAGGACATTGGGAGAACAGAACTCTCTATGCACGTCAAGTTTCATGCTCCATTTTCCACACAATGAGGGAGGAAACATTTTATATTTATATCTCTGTCCTAGTCCATAAGCAATGGTCTTTCACTCTGGCTCTTCTAATGAACCACACTCTAAGGACATTCCCACCACTCCCACCAATCCTCTTTCACACCGTTGTTGTTTGTTTTGCCTCAGAGCACAGAGAGGGGACAGCCTCTGTTCAGTCTGCTGATATTATTATAAGAAAGCCTAGTGCATGCATTTGCTCATTTGGTCATGTTGAATAGCAGAGTCTGTGCATCAATAGAAAGCGCTGTAACAAGAAACAAAAAAGAAACTTGCTCTCAGACAGCCTCTCTGTACAAAGTTATTGAAAGAGCATTTGTTTTACATTACGAGAGAGTGGTGTGTGGTTTAGGAGGGTCTTGGTGCAGGCCCTGAACTGAGGATTACCATTCCTAAACCACAACACCTTCCAAAGGGATATCCTCTGCCATACTATATTGTGTGCTGCAATAAAAATTTAGAGTTAAGAGAAGAAAAGGATTTTTTGACTTACGGAATTTGCCTTTAAGTAACGATTATATGCAATGGAACCCTGCTTTCCTCTAGGTGACTGAACATTGACTTAACAGTGGGAAGTAGTGAATTAATTCCTTCTAATGTTTTGCTTGCATGTAGGTCTTTGATTTACCTATTAAACTGTTTAACTCAACCCATGATTTTTATCCCTTTTCTCCTCATTCACTCATCCATCACTGCGGGGGAGTGAGGAAGGGGCTGCATGGGCCGGAGCTGATAAAAGAGGCTTAAACCACAGCAGAGGCTGGTATCAATCTAGTAACATATTCTTGTGCTGCATCTTTGGGTAGTGCTACTTACTAAATTGATCAAGAAAACATTAAAAAAAAAAATTCCAACTGTGGTGACAGTGTGAGGGAAGGATTAGCTAAACCAGATTGATCTTTGTTATACTAAATTTCTGAGCTGCATTTCTCATCCCATCATATGACAACATTCTGTCAGCTTCATTAGCTATGTAGAACTTCAAGAGGTCCATGGTCATTTCAATAATAACTTTGCTATCATCATAATTCTTTATGACCACTTTTAAGTGTAAGTTTCAAGCCTCTTAAGTGGTCACAAGCCAAGTTTTAAAGGCTTTAGTGCTTTTTTTGTGATGCTCACAGGCAGTGAACAAGTCCCAGTGCTGACAATCCTAGCCAGATAGCTGAAATTATTGCAATGACATGAGTTCTGTTGCTGAACTTATACACCTACATTTTCATTCCTGTGTATGTGCTCTAATTGCTTCCCAAAAAAAGCCTGTCATTTGTATTTCATGTTCAGAATCAAGTATTGTTCCATAAAGTTTGAAGAGCTAGCAAGGCAGCATGGTCCTCTATGAAACTTATGAGGTTGCCAAGGTTTGTTTTTTTTTTTTTTTTTTTTTTTTTTTTTAATGCCTTTTGCTCATAAATATCTTTGGTTTCTTTATAGTTCATCAAGAAAACCTTTTTCTCGGTGAACAGAAATTGATCATAAAAAGAGATCAAATATGTTAAAGATATCCAGAGGAAAAAGTTGGCCAAGAGCTATGCATTGAGGAGTGTGTTTGAGATGTGCTTTTGGATTGAAGCTGTTTGAGACTTGCCAGTTTTTATTCAGGATAGATGGTGAATTCTGACTACTTTATTTCATGGACCTTGATGTCCATGTCTAATTCAGCTAAATCTGACAGTCAAACCAAGATTAAATCATCAAATCATGTTAGATTTCAAAAAAGACAGAAAGGAAAGACCCAAAATTAAAGGTTTGCTCTGATCAGTTTCTAAGAAAGTCACCCAGGTTTAATTAAACTGCTGACAGTTTGCAGTATTTTGATCTTAAATCCATTTTGGTGTGTGATATTACAGATCTCATCTTGTTTCACAAAATTTGTTTTTAAGACTCTAAACTGAATGCCTTGTCTTATCATTTTATTAAAAACTATTATGTTGCTTGTTTTTCAGAAGTATGGGTGCAAACTGTTGACCTTTCAGGCTGGCAAGTCCCCAAAGATTCGGTACAAATTAATCCTAAATTAAAAACTGAAACTAAACCACAGACCACCACACACTCCACTGTTCTTCTACCAGGCAGCGTTATTGATTATTCAGAGGATGTACAGGAACATCCTTCGTGTGTGATTGAAAGTGTTGTGGTAGAAAACACACCTGAGGAGGGTAAGTAGTACTAGTAGTGCCTCAGATATTCTGAATGAGATTGTACTTCACTGCTTTCCATGAAAGTTAGTGGTAGTGTCTGTATTGTAGATTCACAGAAGCAGAACTGCATAGACATTACAGTCTACATTGTCATCAGTGCTGATATACCTTGAATATGGATCAAATCAGTATGGACTAAGTGGAAGGATTCCTGGGGTTCCTGTCATGGTTCATTTATATTTTATGAACATGATCTTCAAGCTTCTTATGTACAACAGATACATAGTGGTTAAACATAGTGGTTAAGCATAGTGGTTTAACATTGTGCCTGTTAAAACTAAAGCCATAAAAACAGGACTTGATTTTTGTATGGTCTATACCTAGCTGTAATCTGAGAGAGATCTCTGGTTTGAGGAGCCTAACATTCTAAAAGAATTAAACTGCAAGGAGCTGTAGTACCCGGAATGGCCTTTGAGAGCAGTCTGACCAGAGGCATTGGGAAGAAATGCAAAGAACAGATATCTCATTCTGCCACCCTACAGAGTTCTGTGTGAGTTAACTCATGCGAGTGGTGTGAGAAGGAATGTTCAAGTAGCTTTGAGAGTTACATGCTCTGTGAAATGCTAATTTAAACAGAAGACTTTTTTTAGCATTCATTAATTAACCAGTTGGAGTTTCAAATATTTTTCCTCCCAATGGTCTGTCTAGATTGAAGATAAAACTTGCCTTTGCGTCAGTACGTGATATGGTAATGTATTTTTTAAGTTAGAAATGAAATCTGGGTGTCGGATCAATCTTTATCCTAAGGAAAATATAGACCCTGTGTTCTTGGCCATCAAGCATTGATGCATAAGTGGCCAATTTTGCCTAAAGTAGGATTATGTGAATTGAAGGACTGCTATGAATCTCCAAGATGACAGAAAGAAAATGTGAACCAAAAGGATGTAAATGTGAGACGTCATGTCTTTTAAAAAGCAGCTGTTCTATACAGATTTTGTGTCTTTCAATGACATTATTAGCAGAAAAAAAGGCCAGTATTTTTATATATGTAATGTATAGCAATGAAAATTCAGATAAAAGAATAGGTTGAGCCAAAGGTATTCTTTTCAATATGTATTTTATAAATCACCAAAATTGAAAAATAAGACTTTTTTGGCTGTACCTGAACAGGATCTATGATCCATCTAGTAGCTGGACAAACTGTATTTTAGAACAGTGCATCCTCTTACAGTACAGCTAGTAAAAGCAACATGCAGAGACAGATATTTTTTAGTATGAAATCATTACAGTATGTAACTGAGAATTGTGTTAGGAACTCAGGAAAGGTTTACACTAAATTTCCCCAGTGTACACAATTTCTTAATTTCTGATAATTGTTTTGACCAATTCAAAGAGTCAGAGGACTTCTTTCAGACACTGTTTTCTCTTTCACATCAGAACATTTGAAGGTGTTGTGGCTTGGTTTTCTCTCAGCGGGAGTGTTGCATGCATTGAGAGTGCTCATAAACAAAACTGAGTCAGACACACCTCATGTAACAATGTGATGCAGCCCCACCTCTTAATACACACACACACACACACACACACACACACACACACATTCACATTCACATTTTCCAAGATATTGGGCAAAATCCAGTTTATTTTGTAATTTTTAAAATAAAATTTTGAAAGCATTCCTGCAGAAGATGAGAAAAAAAGGTACTGAATATAGCCTTTTCATTCAATATCTCTGTTTTTAGGATCAAGTAGAACCATTCAAGTCTCATACAAGTCCTCACATCCTTCTCATGCTTGTGGTTTTCTCAGTTACTTCCCAGTCTCTCACATTTTGTATTCCTTTTAATTACTTAATGCACTTCTTAGCCAAAGAGAATCAGAGCAAGAATGTCAATGGTTTTCACAGTATTTTAGCACTTGAATTTTGTTAACAGATGGAGAGGGAAACTCATGGTTGCACAAGCTTGGAAAGAATATAAACAAGTGGTCATTTCTGAATTCCATGATTAGTTGGAGAGAAGACAGAACTCAAGACAAAGGTATATTTACAAAGCAAGTATTATTCTTGCTTTCTGGATAATAGTTTAAACAAAATTAAGAGGTTTATTCTTTTGTTTTCCCTTGTATGTAAACGCTGATTGAATTAAACTGTGTTGTTTGGATTTTCAAATAAAATTCTTTAGCTTAGGTATACACAAGTCACTATTCTAGATAATTATATCAGTATTTTTGAGCTCATACTCCCGTGAGTTAATAATGATACTGGATTAAGAATTGTGAAACCTAAATTTCCACTCTAAACCAGAAAAATCTGATTGGGGAAAAGAAGTAATTTTATGTTCTTATTTAACAAAAAGGAAGATTAGAAGAAAAATAAAACGTATATCATACTCTGATAAAAAATGTTTCTATCAAATAACTGGTAAAAGGTAGTCTCCCAGGATGTAAATTGTCCTCTTAGTTGTGGTAAAAGCTAGTTTTCTTAAGGGGCAGCATGTTTCTGCATGAGTTTTTTTAACCTGATTTTTAATTTTTAGTTTTTATGACATAAATATATGTAAGTCATGAATATCAGAGTATTCAGGAACATAAATTGTCAAACATAAGTTTGTATGATGGTACCCAAAGATAAAAGCTGACAAGTCTGAATTGCTGTATTTCTCCTCCAAGGAGCCTATTTTGTTATTAGGAAAAAACAAGACAAAAACAACAAAAAGTCCCCCCAGACAGTTAATATCGCTAATAAAAAAATTAAAATGTAATACGTGCATGTGAAATTGCAGTGCATTTTAGTTGCTAAGGTAAATTTTGTTTTAAACTAGAGCAGTTTAACACATCTGAAGTTTGTTCTGCTGCTGATCACAAAGCAACGGAGTTGGAGGAACGTACAACCAAAGAAGTTCCATACATTCCGTACAGCTTAGCTAGACTGCATATCATCAAGGTAAAAAAACCTAAAGCAAACACCCCCTTCCCTCAAAGAAAGTCCCCAGTGAATGAATAGTTTACAATATTTTAAAAATTGACATTTAAATAAAGTGGGTTTTTTCTTAGGAACTGGATGAATTGTCGTAATCACTGTCATTGTAGAAACTCGATTCACACAATCCCTTGGCTCAGTAGGTTGGTTTTTTGATTTGCTTTTGGAAACCTGCAGTTAGATTTTGAATATTGATGAAAAAATGTGAACATTATTATCAAAGTGCCATCTTAACTTAGATCAGATTGTAAGTTGCTTAAATGTCTTTCCCAGGTAGGGATAAAAACTCCTTTGTAACAGTGTAACTTCTTATATATATTTCTCATCATTATTCTTGATTGCTGGAAGTGGTATGTGACTGGAAGTGTGAGGTTTTTTTTCCTATTACAATATTTTTGGTGCTAGAAGCTAGAATAACTTCTGATTTTGTATTTAGCCATATTTAAGTTATGGAGTATCATATGTGTGTGTTCGTCTGCATATAAAATAAATAAATGTACACATATCCTGGTTTACTGGCTTCTTAGCTTTATTTATTCCCCTAAATATGGTCTTGTATTTTCGATCTTTTAGAATAAGTCAAAAAAGTTCAGTGATGATTTCTTCTGTATGGGCTATATATACATACAGACTGCTGAGTTAGCTGTAAGACAAGTTAAATATCTGAAGCAAATGACAAAAATTACTCAGACCTCTGTGGATGATGAGATCTGGAGCCCATCTGGAGCTTTTCAATCTTCTCCTCAAAGAGGCTTCTCTTGTGTCTTGAACTTTTGATTGTGTCCCTTTAAAATTCCTCTACTTCCACGATAGTTTTTGTGGATGAAGGGTAAATAGGAGAGTAAATTCCAAGACTGCATTGCTGCTTGATTACTTTTTGTACTTTTTGTCATTTGAACTGTGACAGTGTCAGATGGTAGAGCTTCCTTACTCCCAAGTCAACTGCTTGTAAATATTCAAATATTCATAAAGATTTAATCTGTCAGCCTAGGTCCATGCTAACAACCACAACTATTTTAAAATAATGTATCAGCCACAATAAATAATCTGAGATTTTATTGTTTTAGTTTTAATTTGGCTGAGCTGCTCACTATCAGCAGAATCTGCATTATGTGAAACTTAAATGAAGAATTGAAAGCAAGCAAATCTCTGGAATTTTCTAGATTTTTTATAATTTACATGTGATCATGTTCATTACTGCTGTAATTGACTGAGCAGTATCTGTTAGGCTCATTCATGTGACATTTAATGAAATTTGACATTGCACCTACCAGACAAGTATGTCAAAAAAAGGTGGACAGCAGAAAAAGTTGGACAGGAGCTGGTAGAGTTTTCCCTTAGATACTATTATGAATTGAATTAAAAACAAAATTAATTAAATAGATTCATTGAGGAACCTGATGCAATTTAAAGCTTAAATGATTCACTTTCAAACAGGAAAATGCTCAGTTTGTCCATCCTTGATGTTTTATTAGTCATTAAAAATGCCAGTGTACCTTTAAGTTATATCAATTTTGTAGGATTTCAAATTGTTTTCATGAAATACAAAATAAAATATAGTGTATTATGTCACCACTTTGTTTTTCTAACTATTAATGCAAAAATTCCATCTTCACCACTGCTTCCCTTTTCTCTAAGTTACAGGCCTCAGAATGTTACCTAATGCCTCTTTTTCAAGAACTTTAGAATTATTGTAATGACTATGTCTTCCATTTCCTATTTAGATCACAGCTTTAAAAAGGAGGAAGTGGAGGTGCAATGTTAGGTCCAAAAGAGAAATTCCTTTTCAAATTATTTACAGACTTTTTTTTATTATTGGAGCCTGAAAGTTTTGGCCTGCAGTTCTACTATTCATCTCTGGTTCATTACAACTGGTGTTGCTAGTGGTCTGAATTTATAATTTCCTTCTTCCTCTACAGATTGTAAAAGACATGCAGCAAATGAAAGACAGACACATGAAGCTGATCAGAAAACTAGATGATATAAGGAAAGAAAAGCAGGTAATTGTCCTGTAGTATTAGGACCATTAACCACTAATCAAAGTGCTACAGAGAGATAAAATCTACTTCATTCAATTTAAATCTCCATTCATGTACCATTCTTAGTGTCTCTAAATGATGACAGAGTATCTTGGAGTGTATTTTATCTTACAACTTTGTGAAGTCTGGTTTTAATTTTTGTCTCTGGCACAATGGCAGAGATTTTTCTAAAATTTGTTACTAAAATTTGTTACTAAAAATTTCTCTTAATGGCACCTTTATGTCATGACTGACACCACAGTTTCAATATTTGCATTTCTGTAGGCTGTGCCTCTCAAGAATGACAGCATGTTAGGGACTGTGCCAACCTGCATTGCCTTTCTGGCTTGTCTACATTTTACTTAGTTTGGGTTTGTTTGGGTTTAGCCTTGCAATATTTTGTCGGCAGAGTATATAGCATAGCAGAATCTCTTCACCTGTAAACTCCTTCAAGGTGACAATGAGGATTCAGAGATGTTATTCCTCTGACCAGAATTCCATAATACCTCTCTTTCCTTAGTGGAAGCATTTCTGCTTTCCGTTAGTCAATAATTCTCCCAAAAGAGATGGAATTACCTATATCATCTCTCACTACTCTGTTCTGGAATCTATTCTTGCAGTTATAGCTACATGTTTCTGTTTATTTGTCACATCATTCTCTGTCTTACATTGCAATGCAAGATATAACCAAAAGTATGGATTCTATTACCATCTGTTGAAACCAGGTGGGGCAGTGTTCTTTATCCTTCCATGACCCATCCTCCCCTCAGGGAGATATCTTCTGTTAATGGGCCATTGAGTCTCACTGCATGACTGATAAAATTACATCATCCCATTGGGAGATGCTCCACCCAATGGGAGGAGCCAAGCAGTTCTACCTGATATAATCTGAGATTTGGAACACCACAGTCAGCCTTTTTCCAATGGATTCCCAGAGGAAGACCAGACCTATTTACACCACCACTGGACCTTCAGAGGAAAACTACACCCTTCTACAGGACCAGTGCTTCAACAGAACCACATCTATCACTCCAGAAGGACTGTAGCCACCATTTAATTAGAAACTGCTATCAACACCCTGATGAACATAGTGTGAGGTTTTATTCTGACCCTGTCAGTGTTTTTGTACTGTTTCATTGTATTTTAATTTTCCTATGAAACTGTAGTTCTAACTTGGGATCTCCCACTGGTTTTGCTTCTAACCAGTACATTCTCATTTTCTGATCTAGAGTAAGACAGGCAGACAGTTCCAATGAAGAGGAATGCTTTCCACACAATTAAAGTTTACTCTGGGGAAACAGAAACAGGAGATTAAGAAATTCCTCTAAAGCCACCAAGGGGAAGTATACAAACTCTCCAGACTCAAGTAAAATCTAGAGAATTTCCTGCATGTAGTGTACAGAGGCTAGATACCCTTTTTATAGAACAATATTTCAACTTGTTCTCAGGTTGTCATATCTGGACAAGCATTTACCAGTGTAAATCCATTTCTGAATTAGGGATGTAACCCTGGCACAGTTACATCTTCCACTTTCAACTGACTACACATGACTAAGGGAAGAACACAGATGCATAGCAAGACACAACAGCATGCTGGGCAGTGATGGTAACAGAGGGATTGTAATGTAGAAACAGAATCGCTCTCATTTTGGTTGCTGTGTGGATTTTTTTACACTACTTCCAAGCTTTCCCTGTCTAAGCTTAATTCCTTTAAAATTGCTTAGCTGTGCTTGTGTGAATTCATTCTGATCTGTTCTGAGAAAGGCTTTGGTTTTTATTTCTGCAGAAAAGTTAATAAAATATATGTTATTTCAGCTGTAAGTTTTGCTTGAAGTTTGCAATGAATGGCAGTACAAACATCCTGTGATCAATAGTAAATGTTTGTAGAGAATAAAAAATGTTGAATAAAGAGAATAAAGGGAGTCTGATGTGGAAACTATTTCCTCTATCGTGCCTGACTTTCTGTTCTCATTTACTATGTATTTTCTCAATAATATTTTTTTTTATAAAGGAGGAGACTATAACTACTCTAAAGAAACATTACAATGAGAAAATGAAGTGTCTTAAATCCCAGTTAGAATCTTACCAAGAGCTGATGAACAAGAGCAACATACACTGGCATGATACAGTTAAGGTAAACAAGTATTTCTGTTTTACATGGTGATAAGCATGGCAAGTACAGAGGTTGCAGGAACAGGCGTTATAATTGATGCTCTCTTCTTATGGACAGACAGTTAAATGAAGACATGCAGTTTGTAAAATTTTATTTTAAAATAAGCTATGATTTTCTCCTTCTGGAGTTGAATAAAGCTTTGCACAGTGTAGTTCCAAACTAATTTTCATAGCTTGACCTAGCTATGCTATGCACTTGGAAATAGCTTTGCTTTCATGTAAGTTATGTGTGAAGGATATTCCTAGAATATATAGGATGTGTGCTGCTTATTTGGTGATGAAAAGATATTAAGATTTATCCTGTTTGTCCTTCTGTTCTGCTGCTGAGGAAAAGGTTCAGGGTCCTCAAGCATTTAGAAAGAGTCTTTAGAAACAGACTACCTCTGGCTACAGATGGTCACTGCTAAATGAGAAATTTTAATTTTTTTTAAGGTCTACAGGCCTTAGCAGCCTGGTCCAGATGTTCAAGGTGTGGAACAAAAAACTCAAACTGGTTGCCTTTCTGAAAAATAGTGTTACAATTGTCATCCCTTTTGCCTTATTTTACTGCTTTCAGAACCTGAGAGAAAGAAACAGACAACTGATCCAAGAGAAGGAAGATCTTCTTCACCAAATGAAACAAAGAACAGAGAACTGGAGAGAAGAAAAGGTAAAGAAACAGTTTGTGTTTGCTGTTTGGAGTCAGGTGGTGTTCTTGCTATTGTTTCCAATAACGCGGGCTGTTTGCCTGCCTGTCTACCTTTAGATATGTACATCTAAATTGGTAAGGAGAGAGCTACTGTGCACTTGCTTTCCTATTTTTCAGAGAAAAATGTCGGTTTTCACCCTTTAAACAGCAATGAAAATGACATATGCTGTTTAGTCTTACTATATTTTTCTTTCCACTAAAAATTATTAGATGGTAATGTCTCTTGCGTTCCACATTTTATGTCTTTTTTTTGAAGAATTTTAAAATTACAGTACAGCACATTGCTTCTTCCTTGTTTAGTAACTGAAATTAAAAATCCACAAAAGCCTCTCATTGTCTAAGTTATTGTAATATTGTGTTTCAGCTGGCTGACACAGCAGCAAAACGACCTTATTCTGTAATTTCCAGGAAAAACTCCTTAAAGTTCTTGAGGCTTTCCAAATTTGTTTGTAGTAATTACACTTTAATTTATTAACAGCATAGGTGTAAAAAAAAATTGTTTGGTTTTTAATAGATAGCATTGGTAACCATAGCCGGATACTTGTTATTTTCTGCATAGGGTTCTGTTCAATATGTGCAACTCTTCCTTTAATGTTGCGACACTGATTTGTTACAGCCAGTTTTCATTGCAGTTCTCTTGACACAAATTCAGGAAGATGTTACCCAACCTTGTACTGGGGAGTGCTGAGGGTGGGAGGGCGGCAGGGTCTGTGAGGCAGATTGTTTTTTAATTCGTGAAACTGAATGCAGATTTCTGTATGATTTCTGAGTGAAGATCTCAGGCAGGATTTTTAGTTTCTCTTTTCAAGTGTCTGAGCACCACCTTCTGTTTAAGTTATGCATGGCACCAGTATTTAAAAATAGGTTTTTTCACTTTTTTTTCACTTTTCAAATACACTGACCTGTGCCCACTGTTATAATATCCTATACCTTAATGATAAACTGGAAAAAAAAAAAAGTAGGTTTTACAGATCATTTCACCTAATTATTATATATCAAAGAAACGTAGTGAAAGCACTATAATGAAGAGTTAAAAGCGATGAGGTCATTATGTTCTAAGTCTTGTGGGAAGACAGAATATTTTCTGTTAGGCAGATAATGCTGATAAGATTTGGCAGACACAACCTTTTCTGCAGGGTTGCCATAGGAATCCTTCCAAAAGCTTTTGTTATTCAACTGTTGAATGAGAATCAATCATTTTGTATCTGTTTTCATTTCACTAGTGTGGACAAATGCTTAAGAAAGTTTAAGCATAGGACCCCTTGACTGAGGTTCTTGTGAAAACACTGGTGCCTGAGCAGTCTCTGGTTTATTTCTGTATTTTCCTTTCCAGTGACATCTAATTACTGCTCAATAGCCTGTTTGTGTAGGCTGTACACATAAGTAGTAAAAACATTATTTACATATTATTGATTATTCTCCCCAAGGAAATATAATGAAAAATGGTAGAATATTGATTTCCTGCTATTCTTCTTTTCCTCTCTTGCAGGTCTGGATTCTAGAAAATTTGTATAAAAAATTAGATTACCTTTATACACAGCACACACTGAGTGAGTGTTTCAGATGCAGATTCTTGATCTGTTTCTGTTTCTTCTCTGTTTGGTTTTTTGCTTACTGAGCTGCATACCTGCTGAAATTAATATAATTTTCATAATAATCAATTTCTTTTTCAATACTGTGTGCGCAGAATAATAAAAGAATGTTGAAGCTACAAATACTGACTGTAATGACTTCAAACTCCTTAGCACACCTTGCTTTTTACACTCAGCATAAATTTTCAGTAGATTTATTTCAACACTTGTAGCCTTTCCTTTGGAAATGTAAAGCAAAACAAAAATCCTTAATAATTTTTTGAGTTTAAATAAATTTAAATGAATTATTGATGAAAATGGAATATTGATTATTAAAAATTATTGGTTTGTGATCAATTCTTGATTTCTAAAGGGGGATAATTTCACAGAGGCAGTATTATTGGAACTTCAGATTAGAAATGCTGAAGTTGTTCTTACCTGTTTTTTCTATTGATTTCTAATTCAGCTTTACAGGAACTACACAACATCAGTTTACATGTGGAAAGATTGCGAGACCTCATGAATTTCCAGAAAAGAATTCTTCAACAAAAGTCTGAAAGGGCAGAAGGGGAAAATTCAGATGTGTCAGAGGTTTTAGTACTAAAAACAGAACAAGTGAGCACAAAAATGGACATTTAACTGGCTGTTTTTTATGGGATTACTGCAGGTATTTCAAAGGCAATCGTGCTGATTTTAGCAAAAGCTGAAATCAACCACGGGCCTAACTGTTAGTAATTAAGGTGCACAAATATATACATGGCTTGAGAATGATACATTTGTGATGAATGATTAAAACATCACAATAATGAAACAAACTCATTGGTTCAGGACTCACCAATAGTGTGCTGTGGCTGTTATTATATATTTGAGAGTAGACATTTTGCTACAAAATGCTCTCAAATATCCACCACCTCTCTGACTTACAAATACAATACTCTGAATGTTTCATTTGCTTTTCTCCATTTCTGCTCCACCTTGCTCATTAAAATCTTGGTAGCTTTGTATGAAAGCAAACAAAATTTAGATCTTGGCTTTGTATAAGAGTTATTATCTTTGTTGCCTGCAGGCACCTAATGAAGAAGGGAAGACTGACTGGTCAGTAGAAAAGCATTATCTTTGGCAGGCACACAACATCCTGCAAGAGATACAAGAATCTTTACAGAAACGAGAGAGGGAAGTCACTGAGCTCCTACAAAGTGAAAGATTTAACAAGGCAATGAAACCTCAAATGACAGTGCTAATATTCTTGAAATCTCTTATCAAGATGGTAAGAATACAGTTTCTGCAAAGATGAGAGTTTTTTTAATGGGTTTTCTAAGAAGTTCATTAAAGAAAAAGAGTGCAGTTTAGTTTATTAATGTTATAGTCTTAAAAATGGCAAAATGTTATTTTGTATACATTAATTTACAGGTATGATTTTTCACAATAATGCATAGAATTATTTGAGCACTCATTATTTGGCTTTTTTTAAAAAAGCTAAACTAAAGAAGCATGAGAATGATACCATGGAAAATAACCCATGTTTTTCTAGCCTTTCAGTTATGTAAACTGCATGAACTGCAATTTTTTTATTCATGTTAGGTTCACACCATATATTGTGATGTCCCTGGGGCACAACAATGCATTCATGAGTTTATGAGGAAGAATGAGGATGAAAGAGCTGATCTGGAAGAAGTTTTTAATAATGCTCAGGCTGACATTCTGTCCTATGAAATATTTTGTGGAAACGAACTTATGGATGACACAAGGTATATTGGATAGTTAATAAAACAAAGATAGAAATAACATAGAAAAATAATGACCTCTTTCCACAGAGAGAAAATATGTGTTGAAGAATGCTGTTACAGTTATCATGTCTATTTATGGGGGAAAGTATTAAAGTAGGGTCTACATCTATATTATGAAAGAAATCAGTAACATAGAAATACCTTGTATAAAAAGCAGAAAAACATTTCAACTTAACTGTTTTGTACAAGTTTTATCCATTGTATTATAAAATATGCTGAAATAAGCTTATTTGGAAGCCCTGTAATACGTCTTCTCTTTCTACCTTTTCTGCAGGAAGTTCCCCACAAATTAGCTTCTTTACAAATTAACTTCCTTAAAAGTAACTTATTTTTTCCCTTTTCTTTCTTTTTTCTTTTTTTTTCCTTTTTAATTTTTTTTCTTTTTTTTTTCTTTTTTTTTTTCAATGCTAGGACACACCTCCCAATGAAGCTTTTCAGAAACATTGGGAAAGTGAAGTCTGATTTAGAATATGTTGAAACAGAAAAAACTGTGTTTGATTGTATTCAGACAGGAGAAATCCCCAACTGGATTAAAAGGGATTGTCTTTATGTAGCCTGGTCAGGTGAGAAATCCTCTTGTCATATAACAGAAGCATAACTATCCACAGCCAATATACTTTTGATCACATAACACAACAGTGCAGCAGTAAAAAAAACCATAAAATTGTTGCCATGCCTTAAGGGTTTCCATGCCACATCTTCCATTTTGTGCATTTTAGTGAGATATTATATGAATTGTAATAGTGAGTCATGGCTTGTAAACACAGGGCTTCCAAATTTATATTCCACTGTGCATCCTTCCTTTGGTATCTTTATCATTTTGAAGATAGATGTCTTTTTATATTGTTTCTAAATATCTCAATGCATGTTCTAGGTAAAGGCACCCAGAATCTCCCCAGATTTGGCAGACATATGCTGAATGAAATAAAAAATGTGTTTTCACAAGGCAGTAACCTCTTTTCAAGAAAACTTTGAAATGTCCATTGCATTAATTCAACACACTATGCTCTTCTAGTGGGACTAGCAGAAAATCTTTTTTCAAATATTTGACTTGCTGTTTCTATGACTCTGCAGCACAAAGCTTGGTCTTGGTGATTTAGGGAAAGGAGAGTTGATGTGTTCTTCTGTTTGAAAAAATTATTATTTTTAGCTTAGAAGATTTACTGGGTTATATATTGATTCTGTATAACTATGTAATTATGGGAATTCTCCAGAAGACCCTGCAATATGTTCTGAGGAGATAGAGGCACCATTCCGAGGAACTCATTCAGAAGTTTAAAATGGAAATCAAGGTAATACATTACAATGTATCACCCAGGCTGGTTTTAGAGAAGTTACTAATGTGCTCATTTTTTCTAGCTATTTTTAAGTGATTTGAGATTTGCCTTTTTTTCTGTGATGTCTAAGCACATTTACATCCAAAAATGACATAGTTTTGCTAATTAGTGAATTACAGAGTTACAGTTTTCTGTGTATGAAAGGATTCCCCTGTTCCATTTTGTACCTGTATACCTATTTTGTTTTTCATGTACAAGTCTTTATGCACCTTGGTGGCCCTTATGTCTGTTGCAAGTAAAATATATTAGAATCATAGAACTTTTTAGGTTGGAAAAGACCCTTGTGATCATTCAGTCCAACCATTAATCCAGCACTGTCAAGTCCACTACTAAACCGTGTCCCTAAGTGCCACGTCTACATATATTTTTTTCAAATACTTCCAGCTATGGTGATTCAATCAGTTCCCTGGACAAATTTGACGATGCTTGGCAATCCTTTACATGAAGAAATTTTCCCTTCCATGTAAATCTAAATCTCCCCTGGCTCAACTTGTGGCCATCCCTATGGTCCTGTCATTTCTTCTCTGGGAGAAGAGGTACTCCTCCATCACACTCCCACCTCCTTTCATGCAGTCGCAAAGAACAATAAGGTCCCCCCTGAGCCTCCTTTTCTCCACACTAAAATCCCACAGTTGCCTCAGTCAATCATCATGGTATTTGTGATCCAGGCCCTTCACCAGCTTTTTTTGCTTTTCTCTGGACATGCTCCAGCAGCTCTAGTTTCATCCATATATACATGGATTCCTTGCTTATTAAAAAAGAAAGCTAGATTTAAAAAGAAGCATTGGCTCATGTGAATTTACATTAGAGTAAATAACTGAAAAAAGTAACTATTGAATTGAGTTTTCTCACACTGGGCAAATTATATCCACGAGTCAGTGGATCCTGGCAGGATGCTGAGAGTGCTGGCATAAATCATAACAAGGCTGCTCACCATCATCTTTGAAAGGTCATGGAGTTGGGGAGAGGTGCCTGAAGAATGGAAGAAAGCAAATGTTACCCTAGGTTTCGTAAAGGACAAGAAGGAGTGCATGGAGAACAATCACCTCAATTCCTGGAAAGGCAATGGAGCTCCTCATTCTGGAGACCATCTCTATCCATGTGGACCAAGAGCTGATCAGGAGCAATCAGAATCGAGTCACTAAAGGTAAATCATGCTTAACCAACCTGATAACTTTCTATGATGAAGCAACTACCTGGATGGATCTCCCAGGGAGAGAGCGGTGGATGTTGTCTAACTCGACTTCTGCAAGGATTTCCACACTGTCTCTCACAACATCCTCACAGGCAAACTCAGGAAGTGTGGACTGGGCTAGTAGGCATTGAGGTGAATGGAGAATTGGCTGAATGGCAGATCCCAGAGGGTCATAATCAGTGGCACAGAGTCAAGTTGGAGTTCTGTCACTAGAGGTGTCCCTCAAGGTTCGATAGTGGGCCTGGTATCGTTTGACTTATTTTTCAATGGATTTGATGCAGGGGCAGATACCTCCTGAGAAAATTTGCTGATGACTCTGAGCTGGGAGCAGAGGCTAGTACCACTGCTGTGCTGTGCTTCAGAAGGACCTCCACAGACTGAAGAGATGGGCAGAGAAGAGCTGTCTGAAGTTCTGCAAAGGAAGGTGCAGGGTGCTGCACCTGGGAAGGAACAACCACAGGCACCAACACAGACTGGGGTGACCTGCTGGAGAGGTCTGTGCTCTGTGGAAAAGGACCTGAGGTCTTGGTGGACAACAGACTGTCCATAGGCTTATGATACCCTTGTGGCCAAGAGGGCCAACTCTGTTCCTGCATTAGAAAGAGTTCTGCCAGCAGCTCCAGGGAGGTGATCCTGCCTCTCTACTGAGCCCTGGTGTGGCACATGTGGAGTGCTGTGTCCAGCTCTGGGCTCCTCAGTACAACAGGGACATGGAGCTCGTGGAATGGGTCCAGGGGAGGAGTACAAAGATGATTAAGGGACTAGAGCATCACTCTTAGGAAGAAAGGCTGAGGGAGATGGGCCTGCTCAGCCTCAAGAAGGGAGAACTGAGAGGCAATCTCATCAATATCTGTAAGTACTTCAAAGGAGGGTGTCAAGAAGATGGAGCCAGGCTCTTCTTGGTGATGCTGAGCAACAGAACAAGAGGCAATGGGCAGATGCTGATGCAGAGAAGAAGTTGCACCTGAATCTAAGGAAGAATTCTTTACTTACTGTGCCAGTGACTGGAACAGATTGACCAGGGAGTGTGTGGAGTCCCCCTCAGTGGAGATATTCAAGAACCGTCTGGACACAATCCTGTGCCATGTGATATGTCACAGCTCTGCCTGAGCAGGGTGGTTGGACCAGATGACCCATCGTTGTCCCTTCTCTCCTGACTCACTCTATGATTCTCTGCTGAAACTGACCGAACTATATACATTAAAAATGCATCAAAAGCCAGAGGTGGTAATGTATTTATGATATTTTGGTTATTGAATCTCAAAATAAAGAGAATCAAAATAATTAAATAATTACTTACCCTACATAGGTAAATAGGGTAGGATAATGATAACAACCATCATGTCAAGTTAATGCATAATTCTTTGTTGGTAAATAAAGAATAAAAACTGTAAATTTTATTCTTTACTAAATTTTAGCTGTATCATTTGTTGCATTTTTCTGTTTGGTTTTGTTTTGAGTTTTTAGGTTTACCAGATAATGAAGAAACACTAAGATACCAACCCTGAAACAAGCTCCCTATTTTAGAGAGAAGCTACTGGAGAGAAATCTTGACAAAAAAAGCACTTTCTGCAGTATCTTTTGAGTGGACAAAAATTGGAAGCATTCAATACATGTTCACTAAATATCAAGAAACTTATGCAGTCATTTAAGTGTTTTGAAAACTTTATGCTTTTTAATAAATATTTTTAAGAATTCTTCTAAAAGAAAGAAAGAAACAAACAAAAAAACCCAGCTTAGCAATGTCCTGTCAAACAGATGTAGTTCTGTTGCAGGTGGATGGGGTGTAGAAGTTTTTGCTGTCTAAAGTGGTACATTTAACATGCCTCCACAAGCAGCATCTGCAGAGATGGCTCCTAAGGCTAACTTTCAACTGTGAAGAACAAGCCTCCAAAATTAACTTTGCTATGCCCCACTTCAAACTATTTAGCAATTGTTTTAAAGTGGTGTTTTTTATACCATGATATGTGTTTCAACTTTCCACACTCTCTCTCTATTTTATTTTTTTTTTGTTTAAATAAAAGATGAAATTAATAAACCATAGATAGGAAGAAAACTTTAAGTAGTTTGTTGTAATAAGGAGCAAATGAATGTGAAGATGATGGTTGTTGTTGTTGAAGATGATAATGCTAAGTTCCTGGAAGTAAATGCACACTGTAAATTTAAATACCAAATGTGTGCTTTTAGAGTTGGGTTTTTGTCATCTTTTAAGCGTGTGTACCTGGAGCTGAGTGGTTTATTTGAGCTACTCAGCTGCATCCAGTTCCATATCATAAGCTGAAAAAAGATTGTATTCCAGCACTGACCTATAATTCAAATAGTAACATCCACAAGCTGTATTTTTTTACTGCATGTCTGTTCATAAGGTGCATCTTCTAGGTTTGAATCACCTGTCCAGAAAGAACACTCTGTATGGATGAAACATCGCTCTGACAGTGCTTTTGTGCAAACAAATTGCACTTACCACTGTCCTTGTGGGAACTGTCATTCTGGGAACTGTGGTACTGGGAACATGATGTCTGTTTCTGAGTGCCATTACTGTACTCAGGGCGTCTTGCATTTGAATCTTAAAGTGCACTGTGAGACTATTGGAAAGGAATGCAAGAGAAAAGAAACAAGGACATAGATGTCACTGAAATGTAGATGCATTATGGTGAAGATGCTGTAGACAAAGACTGCTAGAGTGAAGAGGGTGATCTTGAGTGGTTTACTGTGAACACACCACTCCAAAAGGCAGCAACACTTGATAACAAGCCCAAGGTTTAGATAGGACTGAACTAGTTCCAGTCCACCACAAAGAGAGAAAAAACCCTAAATATTTATAAAAGCTATATACAATCTATATGCAGAATATACAGATAGACAATGTTGATTTTGATTTTTTGGTAATGAAACAGTTCAGGGCAGTTTTAAATCAGTTTTAAAGACAGGAAGTAATGTAGTAAGCCAGAAGTCTGTTATTTGTCAAAGGAGATTTTTGAGCTGTAGTTCAGCTGTCAAACTGTATGGTGCAAAGTAATTGAATGTTTTATGTATAGAAGTGTAAAATAAAATATCCAAAAAAGAAGAAATATTTTATTAACTTTATTGTTTAGCTTTGTTAGATATTTATAGTCCTCATGTGAATGGATTTAATCTATGAAGAAATTTTGGCACTATTCCTATTTTTTCTCTAAAATTTTACATATCTGATTACAAAGCTCCTTCCCTCACCTAATCTCATGTTTGTGCAAGTTTTCTGAAGCAATTTCATGGTGTCATATGCAAGTTGCTTGTTTTATATCTGTTTTTAATTATCTGATTAAAAGAATAATTTCTCTACTAGGCTACAGGTCTTTACTTATAATGTCAACATTAAGGCTGGGAACTAGATTTTAATTAAAACTATCCATAAAATGTAATTTTAAATACCAATCATTACATATTTTAAATGTAATTAAGCTAATCAGTATACAATAAGTGATAAAAATAAGAATAAGAAAATAGTGTCATTTTGTTTTAGAATCATGAACCCCAACAAAAAGAAAATTGGGCAAAAATGTCAGGAGGCCTCCATGGATGCCAAAGGATTTGCTGAGCAAATTCAGAGCAAAAAAAGAAGCTTTCAGGAAGCAGAAAAGAGAGGTGACCTGGGAGGAATATAGGGGAATTCAAATACAGGGGAAGGAAAGGAAGCTAGGGACAAGGTTAAGGAAGCCAAGACCCAGTTAGAATGGAACCTGGCCAAGTATATTGAGGGTAAAAGAGAGGTCTTCTGTAGGTATGTTGCAAGCAAGAGAAAATCTAGGGATAATGCAGGCCCTCTGCAGCAGGAAACAGGAGACCTGATTGCCCTGGACAAAGAGAAGGATGAGGTTCTCAGTGAGTTCTGTACCTCAGTCTTCAACAGGAAGTGCTCCAGCCCAAATCAAGAACAAACTCAAATTTAGGAACTGGGAGAGTGAAGACCCTAAGTCCACTATGGGAAGGGATCAGGTTTGAGACCACCTGAGGAACCTGAATACGTACAAGTCCATGGGAAGGACCTGATGAGATTCATCAAAGAGTTCCCAGGGAGCTGTCATAGTTGCTAAGCCATTTTCCATTCATTTTGAAAAATTGTGGCAGGCAGGTGCTGTCCTCAATGACTGGAAGAAGCAAAATATAACCCCCATTTGTAAAAGGGGGAAAGCAGAAGACCCATGGAACCATTGACTGGTCAGTCTCAGTTGAGTGCCAGGCAAGATCACGGAGCAGATTCTCCTGGAAACTTTGCTAAGGCACATGGAAAACCAAGAGGTGCTTGGTAACAGCCAAGATGGCTTTACAAAGGGGAATCATGCCTGACAAATTTAGTGGTCATTCTGTGATGGGGCTATGGGATTGATGGATAGGGGCAGAGCAACTGACATCAACTACCTGGATTCGTTTGCAAAGCATTTGACACTGTCCCAGAAAATTTTACTTCACTATTCCTCTGATGTATGGAAACAAAGAAAATATTTTAAAAGCAATGTAATCAAATTACAGAGGAGTACAATGAAAAAAGCAAATAGTAATTTTTTATAAAAATCACATTATCAGGAAACTTAATTTAAAAATTATTTTCTCTCATCAGGGAAATATCTTAGCTGTAAAGGTTGAGTACTCTTAAAGAAAACTTCTTTATAGCTCTAATTTAGCACAACAGATCTTTTGTCCTAAAAAAAAATCAATCAAATAAATAGAATTTTTTCATCTTGTTCATAAACTAATGAATTTTTCTTGAGTAAAATATGGTCCTGTGAATTTATTATTGAAATTTTATTTGAATGCCCTGTAAAGATTCTTTATATGCACAGGAAAAAAAAATAACCAAACACTTAAAAAATTCAGCAGTAAAATGTAAGCCAAAAGTCCTATTCTAAAATACTCTGACATTATCATGAATAGCAATTAAAAGTTTGGAATCACTTTACTAATACCCATTAATAAAGTAATTAATATTAATAACAGCTAAAAATGGTCTTTTTATTACTGTTTGATAAATCTGGAACTATTATATTAGTTGTGGGGTTTATATCACCTATATTTATAACGTTAGAAATATCTCAGAAGTTATTTGAAAATTACCAAAAAAAGGGATAAGTTTTCATCCAAAAATCTTTCTCATTACATCCTAAGTATCATAAGTAGTAGGCTTCACTTCAGCCTGAGGTGTACGGGACTTGGCACTGCAAGTACCCTTGACATTCCTGCTATGAGAATTCTGGCAAGTGCACTGATCTAAGATGTGTTCCAGGACATCTGCTTCATGTGGGATGCTCTAAGCTTGATAAATTAGCAAATACCTTTTTAAGGCAGGAAAATAAATTATTAAATTGTTACTCAGTTATGATCTGAAATAAATACTGAAACCCCAAATTGTTAATAAATGAGAAAGCATAACCTCCTGGTTTCATTCAGCACAGCTAGATCTATTGTTAAAAGAATTTTTCACAGGCTACATTTCTCAGTAGTGAGAAATGGACTGTGAGAAATGAACTACTATTTCTTTATCTACTCTCAAAGTGACAGCTGTAGACACAGGTGCATAATTGAAAATTATGATCATGCAGATTAGCCTGTCCAAATGCTACATGTATAATATTTTTCTTTATTACAAATATAATCCTAAAGTCAGTGGCAGTTTTTGCCTCACTTTTGTGCCCATCAGTGTTGGCCCTGATGATGCTGTATCTGCAGTGTCCCCAGTGTTGGGCCCACCTTAACAAACAGAGCAGCCAGTAGCATCCCTGCCACATTTGGGGAAAAACTCAGGCTTGCCTGTGCCAGCTCCCTCTATCGCAGGATAGCCTTAGCATTGTGTGGCTTAATGCAGGTGTGGCTACTGTCTCTTAATTACTTTATTAATGGGTATTAATAAAGTTCTGTCTCTGGAGTCTATTAAAACTGATAATTTCTCCATTGACTATAAGAAAAATGAGGTACATGTTAGAGAAGGACTTACCTGCATATTTAGATCATAAATCCAAGTGAAGTTCTCCAGTTAAAGAGATCATACTTCATCTATGTCTAAGATATTTTTATAGAGACAAATTTTCAGACCATTTACCAGTTTTCTGCTGTAGAGTCCTTTGACTTTGGAAAAGAAAATTTAATTAAACACCAGAATACATCTAACTGTAGTAGTATCTAAACGTATAAAATTGGACATTATATTTTACATTAGATATATTATTATAATCAGTTATTCTTTCAAAATATTTGATTTGGCTAACGATACAGAAATCAGTTTCATGAGTGTAAACAAATCCCAACAAATACACAGGAAAAATATTTCAAATTTCATAGGCATTATATTAGATGTGCAATGCAAATACAGAGGAAGTGGAAGAAAAAGAGAAGAGATTTGTCCTTTAAAATGACTTTATGTTACACCTTTAGTATCCAAATCTGGACTTATGGATATGACTATAATATAAAAGTTATTGTATAAATAACTTTTTTATTTAACCTGTAGGTAGTTTTTAGATGGAAAACATGGTTTTGATATGGAATAGTGTGTTCTACTTATCTGGAAAATATCACCCAAAGTCAGATTTTAATATATATTCCTATATTACGTCTTTAATTAAACTTACACTTACAGTTCCAATGATTAGTGTGGAGGACCAGGCATAAGCATCATTTTCCTCAAACATTTTGACTGTTACAACACAAAAGTTATGATTGGAAGAGAGGGTCCCATGGAGGTGGAAGGGTGCTGTGCTGAAATTTCTTTTCCACCTTGAGACCTGTGTTCTGTTGTCATTCTTGTCATGATCATTGTCATTTCTGATTCACTCCCTGGGGGAGTGTCCAAAGGGCTGGCTGTGTGTCTGTGAATGAAGTGGCAGAACAAATACAGTTTACATCACAGGCTGCAGTAGATTAACTGTAAAAAGAAAAAGATCAGACCCCCTTTCTCTTTCCTCTAGTCCTCTTTTGCTTTCTTCCTCACTACCTCAGCCCAGGACCATCCAGGCAGCAGGACCAATGTGGGGTCTAAAGACTTGTGAACCCCTTACTTCTCTCTCTCTCTCTTCTTTTCCTGCCTTTATTTCTGTTTTCCCTTTCATTTACTGGGCTAAGCACGGCTGTTATATTCTACCCCATACTCTGTACTGAACTTTGTTGTGGGAGGGGGGAGCTTGTGGCATTGTGTTCTGGCTTTTTAACCAGCAAAGTTGAGCAGTTTGTTGAGGGAGTTGAAATCCTATTAAAATGTAACATAAATAGGTAAGGATTCTTTAGCCACCAATTTTGATGAAGAGTATTGTAAAATTTAAGGACTTGTTAGACAACAGCTTTTGAGTGTGAACTATGGGCTAGTTGCCAAATTTAAGTATAGTAAAATATAGTATATAGTAAAAGCACAAGAATCACCCAATATGTGATCTGGGGTGTTTTTTCAGCCTGATAAGAATTTTCAACAAATATCATGGTCTGTAGTGATGCACCATGACAATTAGCAACAGTTCAGCATGTGTTTCAAAAAAATTGAAATAAAAAAAAATTATAAACTACTGGCATGCAAATCTTGTTTGTTTTGCAAGAAAATAATATGGCTAAATTCATCATGATGCAGAATAACAGAAGAACTCATATATAAGCACTTTTTATGCCACACTAGCTGTAAGTGTATTTAAAATTTTGATGAAGAATTAAAATAACATTAAACATCATCTATCAGTTAAAAACAACAAACTATCACTGATGAAAAAAGTTATGGAATTAATTCTTAAAAATATTTTTAATACATGTTTGGCTTTTGAATGTCATTTTAATGGTCTTAATAAGTAATGTACTATAATACAGAGACAGCAATAAGAAATATTTTAAGACTCAAGTTTATTTTTAAATGCATTTTATAGTACAAAGAGGCCAACTGAAAGTAACTATGTTTGATTTTCTACAGTATAAATTACTTAAGAGGCTATTTTTAATAGGCTTTGTGATGTGAAATCATACTTGATCATAGAGGCACAAGTTCTTTTGTTTAAAAATAGACATTGATATTATATTAAAAATTGGCCACTACTATTTAAAAAATATGCCATGATAGTGATTATTTTTATTAAATTTTTCTTTTTCTGTTAAACTAAGTCACTGTGATGCCTTCTTAACATTGTGAAATTGTTGTAATTGCATGAATTAATAATGAGAAATATACTGGGAAAAACAGATTAAAAGAAAGCTCATACAAGACATTCACAATTTAATTTTGCATCCATGACAAAAGACTTCTTCAGTTTCCAACAACTAGTGCTAAAATTGACTCATCCTTTTAATTTCACCATTTCTTTACATCCTAAGTAATGAAACAAAATATTCCTAGCTTACTAAACATTGAATCTGCACATAATCTTTCAAAGAGAAGTTGCTAACAGTAGCACTGTTGTCTCTTTTCATGGAAAATCCTGCCAGGCAGTTATTGTGGATTAGCATAACTTTATTGCCTCCTTTTTTATAATATCTTTCAAAAGCTGAAGCACACAATATAATAAATCTGCAAATCCACAACTCCCATTGAAGATATTTCTCTTCTAAATGGAGATAGGTTAAAGTCATTTTCAGAATAGTTTGGGCTTAAATCACAGATTCAGAGAATGAGTCAGGTTGGAAGGGACCACTCTGGGTCATCTGGTCCAACCACCTTGATCAAACAGGGTCATCCCAGAGCATACAGCACAGGATTGTATCCAGATGTTTCCTGAGTATCTCCAGTGAGGGAGACTCCACAGCCTCCCTGGGCAATCTGTTTCAGTGCACGGTCACCTACACAAGTTATTCTTTTATGTTCTCATGGAACTTCCTGTGCATCAGTCTCTGCCCATTGCCTCTTGGGCTATTGCTCAGCACAATTCAGAAGAGCCTGGCTCCACCCTCTTGACATCCTCCCTTCCGGTACTTACAGACATTGATAAGGCCCCTCTCAGTTCTCCCTTCTTGAGGCTGAGCAGGCCCATCTCCCTCAGCCTTTCCTCCTAAGAGTGATGCTCCAGTCCCTTAATCATCTTTGTACTCCTCCCCTGGACCCATTCCACGAGCTCCATGTCCCTGTTGTACTGAGGAGCCCAGAGCTGGACACAGCACTCCACATGTGCCACACCAGGGCTCAGTAGAGAGGCAGGATCACCTCCCTTGGGCTGCTGGCAGAACTCTTTCTAATGCAGGAACAGAGTTGGCCCTCTTGGCCACAAGGGCACACTGCTGGCTCATGGACAGCCTGTTGTCCACCAGGATCTCCAAGTCCTTCTCCACAGAGCAGCTCTCCAGCAGGTCAGTCCCCAGCCTGTGGTTTTCCACCTCAGGTGCATGGCCCTGCATCCTTATCAAGAGAAAAGTACATTCTATATTTTGAAATGTTAACACCTTTCAGATGTGGAGATACTTCAGCAAGTACAAAAGTTTAACAAAAATGTGAAATTCAAAATTTTTAGTTTTGGAAAAGGAAATGCAGTAGAAGCTACTGTACAAGTAAATTGTAGGTTTAAAGCAATAGCTGAATTTTCAGATGTTATCTCTTTCGTTTTCTCTGGTTTTCACCTGCAGCACTGTGCAAGCACTTCAAAAAGAAAAATTGATCCTCAGTCAGTAATACCTCTGTAAGAATTTTTCAGCCACCTTCATATCTAAAGATGTTCCTGATAGGATATGGTATCCATTTGTTAATGAACAATTTGCTTGAATCTTTTTCCACCATGTAACTCAGAAATGCACAGCAGAAACATATGTCTGTTCCTATCCACAATTGCCCCCGCCAAGACATACTAAAATATACTATATATTTTTTATTTTTCTCCTTTTTTTTGAAAAAGTTAACTGAAATTCCTTTTCATTGCCATGACAATTTTGCGTTTATCAAAAACATATGCAGGATATGATGTATCAGTATATTACAGTTCAGTAAAAAATCCCATGAAACTCAAATAATATGCCATTATAGAATTAAACTTTTCAAAATATAAACAAATCTTCCTGAAACTTTCTTTTCTCTAAGTGAATGCTTTAACAAGAATATTTCTTAATTAATATGCTTTCATGAAATAAATAAAATGAAAAAATTATATAGCATTTAAGAACTCTGATCAAAAGTTTATCCAGAGAGAAATAAGTTATTAAAACAAAATAGTTGTAGAAATATTAATAAATTATGTATTTATTATTCTGTTCTGTTTCACCAAATGTATTCACGTAAGTGAGGTGAGACCTGTGTTGAGTCTCCACCTCCACTATTTGTGTGTACAATTAACTGTAGCAGAGACTTATTAATTGAGGAGAATTTCTAACCAAACAAAATTTTATTTTACAAAACCAGTTAAATCTTCATTATTAGCTGATTAATGATATGGGATGTAAAAAAAAAAAAAAAATTGCTTTTAAATAGCTGACTAAAGAATTCTGAAGGTTTAGAGGGGTAAGCTGGAATGCACAACTCCTTTTTAAGAAGATAAGGTCTCTCAACCTTCAGCTGCTCCTGTGGGTGGCTTTCCAACCCTAAAGGAGAGCTCCCAACTGCAGATCCACTGCTGAGAGAAGGGGTGACCCAAGAGGCTCTGTGGTGGGGCTGCCCCTAGACAAAATTGGTCAGTGCAGTCACATCATTGCCTGGGAGGGTCTGGCTTTCTGTCCTGCTGCAGCCACCACGCAGATGTGATGGGGTCAGTCTGCACATGGGCTGGTCAGTGCTGCATGACTGAGGCCAGTGTTACAATGCTCTGGTCTGTCATGGTTCATTAGAACTATGGAGGGCCTTGATCCCTGCTACAGCAGTGAGTCTCCTTTCCTATTGCATGCATTTTGGCTATGACTATGAGCCAACCACTTTATCCCATAAAATGACAGCCTTTGTGAGCATTCTTTGAGCTCTCCCTGCAAGGTAAGATGGTTGCATGGCAGCAATCTCCCCTTGAGCTGAGATAATTCCTAAGGTTGTTCTTCGAGGTTGACAAGACTTTCTACTAATAACAAATCTATGGGTAAGTCAAATTGGATCTCTCTGTAAAGCTGCTGCAGGACAGCATTCCAATGACTCTCCCTGTAAGCTAGCATGTCTCTCAGAGTTTGAGATTCTTTACCCAAGACTGAGATATCCTTCCTTACCCAAGGCAGAGAGAGTTCTTACTTGGAACAAGTCCTTGGTAAATGACTGATAACAAGCTAAATTAATATTAATGAAATCCATATAGTTGATTTCTGTAAGTATTCATCCATGAGACTTAGACCGGATCCAACCACATTTAAGTTCTATCAGGAGTTTAGAAAGCAAGGGGTCCACTGTGAAATTTGTCATTCAGTGGGAGAGTCTCCCTTACCTTTATGCATTAGTCTCATTCTAACTCAATTCTGATTTAATTTGCCTTGTATGTTTCATCCATGTAGTAAGTAACAGAGCAAGCCTTGCCATCCAACTTTGCTAAATTGCATTCTTATAAATCCATATTAAAACCATTTTTGATAATACCTTTGATGGTGATACTTTGAGTGACCATAAATGGCTCATTTGAGACAGGCATGTAAAAATGCCACACCAATATAATGTCTGACATAATTCTAGACAAGCAAGCCATATTACACTTTCTTTCAAAGAAGGAATGAAAATATAGGCTAATGTATTTCCTTGTTTAGTTTGCTCATTTTTCTATTTAAGAGAATGTTTCTTTTCAAAAATCCCTAGTCTAAATGCTTAATAAATCAATCTACAGACACAGAGCATATACAAAAAATTGGCCAAAACAAAAGATCTACAAAGACTCATGGATATTTTGGAGCAATAGAGCCATGCACAGCATTTCTAAACTGAAGTCACTGTGCCAAGAGACCCTGGAGGTAGGAAAGTTGCCTGAATTATAACACCTGAACTGTTCCTCAGTCTAAACAATCAGATAGGGTCCCATCTGCCAGAAGAGATATTTTAACCTGTTGAAACCCAATGTGGAATGATTTTTTAAAATTGGACACAAGCAGAATTTGTGCTTCTAGTTTACCTTTATGGCAGAAATGAGAGTTTAAAAAACTTCAACAAACCCTACTTTTCAAACCATAAAGAAAACATCAGTGTGTGCTTGATGCCTGATTAAACCATGGCCTATTTGTGTATCACTTTGTGTGCAATCCAGCTGTAATAAAACCCATTTTCAGAAAGGTTTTTTTCTTCTTCTGAAGTTAGGGGATTTGTACTTCCTTGGGAGTGAGAGGAGAGCGTGCACCTCACACTTTAATCACTTGAGTTTGAAACTAAGCACCCTCAACCAGTGTTTACGTACATATATTCCATTAAACATCAACACCTTTTCTTTTTAAAAGGAAACAAAAATAACACATGAACCCACCTGAGGGAAAAATCTACCAAGGATGACATATTTTAAACCTCCAGCAAAAGATGCTGTCCAGGGTGTTCAGTTTGAGGACAGCTATTAAAATTTTGATGATTCCCTTGGTCCTGAAGTACAAGTATCAAAATTTGTATTTAAAGCCATTAAGATTGCTACTGACAACCAAGAGACTCTCCTCAGAAGAACCAATCTGTTTAGCAAATTTATGTTCTTTTAAGGAAGAGTCTGATCCCTTCTAGTTCGCATGCCTCATCAGCTTTCTTTTATGCAGATGTTCATAGATGCCAAAGAGTTTTCCAGGAAAAAACACTGCTGAATCTAGGGGGACAAGCTTTGATCAGACTGCAGAAAGATCAGATATTTGCTATGAGAATCTGTGCTTAATTTGAGCATACCAGTTGTACTCTGACTTGCTACCAATATTTGCACCCTGAATAAATCCATTTTTTACATGAGAGATATTTTCATGTAAAATTTATCTATCATAACCCAGCACCATGGCTTTCCCACTTCATACAACAGCAGGTGCCATTTAAAGAACAGAAAGACTGACAAAGGACCAGCAACCTCACCCAGGCAAGTCTTGGCCCATCGCAATTATTAATAAATAAAAAAATTGAACAGCATCCAAGCAAATAAATTCTTGAGTAATGAGGTCAGCTGTCACAGTTTTTCATTTTGGTAGCTGTTCCTCTTTGCAGCAGGAGGCATGGCTAGCTGGAGCCTCTGACACCTAGCCTCTTGTCTACCGACATATCCATGCTTTTCATGAAGCAGGTAACTCTCACTCCAGAGGTATTTTTAAGATCTTATTTTACTTCTTGCTATCCTGCACTAATTTTGTTAGCAATAAATTCAGGTAGTATCTCTAATTTGAATCTAATGTTTCCCCATGAAGGTACTCAATGAGTGATCTCTCTCAGTCCATGGACCCATGGACATTTCATTATATTTTCTCTTCCCTGTCCAACTGTGGAAGGGAGTGAAAGGGCTGCTTTGGTGGGTACCCAGCCAGGGTCAATCCACTGTAGTGGGTTGAAGATTATATATTCAAAACGTACCATGACATCCACTTTGTTCCAAAATTTTTTTTGTGATGAACTTTGAATGCAGAGGGTTTTTTTACACATGTGTTTCATTCTTTAATGTAGAAACATTATCTTAGTGTAAACTGAGGTTTTCTATCACAGCCCAGTTTACATAAGGGGCTGCACATAAAAAAGATAGAAGTAAATGCTACAGAGAGTGAATTGTTGCATCTATCAAAGCAGCAATCAAGGCAAAGCAAGATGATAATTTGGCAGAATTAAGAGCCCACAGTTAATTAAGGTATTCCTAAATGTCTCAGTGCTTCTACTGAAAGTTCCCCTGATTACTTGGGTGAAAGTTGCATTTCCAGGTGCACTGGAGTACCAAATCCTAGCATGATCTTTCCAGAAGTTACATCAGGTCATGATAAGTTGAATCTCATTCCTAGGCAAGATATGAGAGATGTTTCCCTCACCACTTCCAAGAAGTCTGACAACAATTGCAACTTCCAGATCAGACGTTCTCAGCAGCTTCAGGAGAGATGAACAGAATTGCATCACAGTATCTAAATAATTCCTGTCACAGTCTGTGACCAGTGCTAAAGGCAACAACAACCAGGGGTTACAGATACATTATGAATTTCTCTGTCTGCAAGAACAAATTTTGCCCTCCACAAAATAAGTCATTCTCTGTATCTCATTATCCCAACAGCAAAAAAACTGGCATCCCCTGGCGTGATTTGACAGTGGAAGTGTGGTTATGAACATCAAATATTTGAAGATTTTTAATACTAGGCCATTTCATTCCCATTGTGGACACAAAGACTAATAATTCAAAGGAGTTCAAGACTTTTTGCCTTCTATGTTAAAGAAGTGCCAGGCTTTCTGTTTCCACTGTTGTGGATATTAGGCTTCCCTCAGGTTTTCTCATCAGGGAATAAGAAATGACAGAAAAATAATTTTCAAATAAGCATTTCAGACTAAAGAGAATATAGAGGTTAAGCCAGTGTTTTCTGAAAATGGACCTATATTATTTACTTTTGCTGGAAAAATTATTTTGCAGTATTTTATAAATAAGAGGATGGTTCAGAAAAAACAGAGTATTCTGAAATAGATTCTGTACTTTTCCAGCTAACAATATTTAACAGTAATGAAAGAAAAAGATCTTTATTAATTCCTTATTTGTTTCCTAGTCCACAGAACCCACCTTCACACTATAAAATTTCTATAAATACAGAAATCAATTTCAGAAAGTCTGAATTAATTATGTTAGATAGATATATTTCATCCATCTGAAAATAACAAACAATAAGGAGATTACTCAAACCAAGACTGTATTACAGATTTAAAAATAACTCTGTGCAGATATACATGATCTTAACTGGAGTAAGAACAAGGAGATCAGAAAATTGCCATAGTCCCCCTAAATGTTCCTAACACAAGGATACATAAAATTTAAACTTTAAAGCTACTGATACCTGTGTTTTCATGTTTGTCTTTGTCATAGATGTTGTAATCTCTCTTTAGAGAACAGTATTTTTATGATTTTTGTTGTTGTTGTTGGATATTTTGTTTGTTTGGCTTTGGGATTTTTTTTTTTTTTTTTTTTTTTTTTTTTTTTGTTTGAATTTTTGTGGGTTTGGAGTTTTTATATTTTTGGGGAAGGTTAATTTGATTTTTTACTGATAAATTTAGGTTTCTTAATATCCATCTTTACAAGTGGAAATTTTTTGCTTCCGAGTAAAAGATTCTCCCATAGAGCTCCAGCGTTTGTATAAATACACCTGGTTTGGTGAATACTGCTCAGGTTCTGGATGACATTGAAAGGAAGTGATGGAGACATCTTGTTAAGTGTTTGTTTTGTTCACAGCTTGGAAGGTGAAACTGTATCAAAACTATGACTGTAGCAGATACAGTCTTTAAGGGAGAGCAAGGTAAAACTAGTGGATCCTTGAAGATCCTAGGAATACATAAGCAGCCCAAATATAGCCTTGAATGCTCACAGGTACCTTGGCTGGCAGTATAATCAAAAAATCTCTGGCAGATATTCTGCTGCAAGGTATTTGAAAGTAGGAACAAGAAAGGGAAAATAAAAATAAAAAAAAAAAAAAAAAAAAAAAAAAAAAAAAAAAAAATAAAGAACCTGACATGATGCCCTTGAAATGGGTGAGTAGTAAGCAGCAGAGAGATGTGGCTGGCATTTGGGTCACAGTTTTACGGAATAGTGACAATATTTGATTTTTGACTTTGATGTATTCATACTGCTCAAAAAAAATATCCCTTCTATAGGTCAATTTCTATGCAAATAGCAAACAAACTACAGATGTATTACATATTATGTAATTTTTGCAATAATCATAGAATCAAAGAATGGCTTGTGTTGGAAGAAACCTTAAAGTTCACCTCTTTCCAACCCCTGTGCCTGCCCCTGTCATGGACAGGGACACCTTTTACTAGAGCAGGCTTTTAAAACCCCTGTCCAACCTTGCCATAAACACTCCAGAGGTGGGGCATCCACAACTCTGTGGCAGTGCCCCACTACCCTCCTACTAATCTGCTTCAGACAGCTCTACAACAACCATGTGTCTGACTCATTACTCTTTCTGTAGACCACAAGGAAGTGCAATTGGTCTTTTATTTTATTTTTTTTTAAATTTGAACTTCCACATTTTAATAACAATTAATTTCCTTTGAGCTTTGATGTTTTTCTTTGTCATTTCCTATTTGGTTTTAGATAAAAACAGTAAATATCTAATAATCCTATTCTTTTGCTCTTATTTAAAGTATGATCTGTTCTTTGGGTGGAACAGTTACAGTTTCTGTTTCCTTGCTAAAGTCCTTGTAATGATATAGGAAGAAGAAAAAAAAAAAGAAAAGAGAAAAAAAATCCCCAAACTACTGTCAGGATCTTGAGGTGTTTTTGACTTGTAGTAGGTGAGAAAGTTCTATTATGTTGGATTACTAAACCTTAAGGATGAAGTTCATGAGGTATTTCTGCACTACAAAGAGAGAGTTTTAGTTCAGTGTGAAGACCATATCATGACTTTCGGTTCTGTTGAAATTATTTATAAAAATCTGCATTTTAGATAAATCTTCAGCCATCTTTCTTTCTGATAAAGAAGAAAAAAAATATTAAAAGAACCTTTTCATTTGACCTTGTTTTATCATCTACTTTATTCAAGTGCAATTACTAGTCTGATCTAGCACGTTTGAACATATGTTTAAAAATCTTGTTGTAGCCTCACAGACAAAATCAGTCATGCCAACTCACTTGCCATTTCTTCTCTCTGAAAAAAGATTATTGCCTCCTTTCAACCTGAAAATTTACCTAATCCTCATGCTTCAGCAATTTTTGTTATTTTGTTAATGTTTTTTGTAGGTTGAAAACCTGAAGACAGAAAGAAGCAGGCCTCCTACAAAGACATTCCTTGAGCATATACACAAAAGCTGCACGGATGTGCTGGTCCCCTTAGAATTTAACTAATTGTCCTTGTGCTCACAGTCCCTTCCTGCTTTTGTTCAGCACTTTATCCTAAATCTCTTTCTTAGCTCTTCCTTTAAACGACATATTAACTAGACTAATCTGACTGAGATGTTTGCCCCAAAGCTCCCCTAAATAGTGCCTTAGCCATTGCTTTTTTTCTGTATCAGTGCTTGGTCACTTCACTCAGTTTCCACTCACAGCTCTCTGCATGTTTGGAGTGTTTTGCTTTCATTGTTTCAGGTATCTGTTTCCACAGCTGAGCTTTATTGTTTCTTCTATTTACTCAGCGTGAAAAGGTGTGACCGTATTGCCCCGTGACTTTTCACTCAGCCTTTCTATACAATGAAGCTATATTTTCTTTTGTTCTTTTCATCTGTTATAATCTGCTTATTAATAATCTTCTGAAAGTTCATAGACTCATGTCTACTCCCATGACGGGAATGTATTTATCGTATCCTATAACAGTTTTCACATTTTATCTGTTGGTTAATAAACAAACAATGTAAAGCTGGTACAATTTTACATTTTCTTATCCTTAGAAGATGAAAAATATATTTTAAAGAAATA
Organism: Phylloscopus collybita; assembly: GCA_027886175.1. Classification (NCBI taxonomy): domain Eukaryota; kingdom Metazoa; phylum Chordata; class Aves; order Passeriformes; family Phylloscopidae; genus Phylloscopus; species Phylloscopus collybita. The sequence continues at coordinate 8,014,652 of JAJNNQ010000052.1, read as the reverse complement.
TGAATTTTTAATCTCATTTTTAAGCAGTGTGTTGGGATCCTGGATGTTTAAAATATTTCACCATTTGTACACTAAAGAAGGAACAAGAACTGATCTACGTCTTGGTGGAACATTTTGCTCGTTGTCTTTCTATGAGAAGTGCCACTCCAAAGACTTCTCTTATGAATACCTTTTATGTATTATGTATTCTATTTTTTAGGCAGTAATGCTGGATCCATCCTTATTACCTGCACTTGTATAACAAGTTGAGTTGATCAGTCTGTCTTAAAAATCAGTGGAAAGCTTAGCTACTCCCTAGCAGTGCCAACTTCTAGTAATCATTGCAGTGATCCCTTTGACCTACTAAGAAAGGATGTCTCACCATGTCTGCCTCCACTCATTTACTACTCCAGAAATGAAAACAGCAAGTTTTATAGTAGCTGAAGATTAATTTATGCTTGTAAATATAACATATTTATAGCATATATTACAGCTGCTACATAAATATAGCATATTTATAGAATATACTACAGCTGAAATGTTGTATATTACAAATATACAGCATCTCAGCTTCAAAAAAATTGGATCATCACAACAAAACAGAATCTCTCCTTACTTTGTTTCAGGAATTTTCTTGCAATTCCCCCACTCAAAAGTGAACAACAGAACATCACCCTCAGTGAGATATGTAGCATAAGTTTTTTCAAGTGTTGTGGGATTTTGGAGAATGCACATTCCAAATTACAGTCTGAGTGTAAGCCCTTTCTGTCAAGTGACCTGGAAGAAGAATGATTTCAGATGGGGCCCTGAGTAGTGACAAACATTTGAGCAAATCAAGTGGGAGAGAAAGTTCATGCTGTAGCCCTCCGGCCCATCCAAACAGAGGAAGATGTAAAAAATGTGCTTTGTCCTGCAGCTGGAGAGGATGGCCCTACTTGGAGGCTCTGGCAGAAAGCACCAGGAAACACTCAAGATTGACTTCTAGGGTTTTGGACTCAGGCATAGAGAGGATCTGAAATCCTCTCTGCTCCAACTGAAAATGAGGTACTGACAGCTTATGGAACTGTCTGAGCCACTTCGGAGGTGATTGGTACTGAAGAACAACTCTGACTGGCAGCCTGGTTAGTCGTGTTGGATTGGGTGTTCAAAGGGAGGATCTCCTCTACACATCATGCAACAGACGCTACATGGAGTAAGTAGGTCACACTGACCACACAACAAGCTTGGAAAGGAAACCCTAGTTCTTCAGGAATCTTAGAAGTATATCACAGACTGTCCAGAAGGCAAAGATTTCAGAATGTCACCAAGGTTCATAATGTATGATGAACAGGCCCCACTACATAATAAATTACCTACTACATAAGAAAGTGAGAAGCAATATGCCTTTTTTACTGATGGATCCTGCCATCTTGTGGGAAAGTATTGGAGATGGAAAGCAGCAGTGTAGAGGAGTCCCCTTATGAGAAATCACAGAAACATGTGAAGGAGAAGGTGAATTGAGTCAGCTTGCACAGGTGAAACCCATCCAGCTGGCCTTAGACATTGCTGAACCAGAGAAAGGGACAATACTTCATACTGATCCACAGATGGTGGCAAACACCCCGTGGGGGTGGCTGCAACAAAGGAAGCAGAATGCTAACAGAGTGGTAAGTCTGTCTGGGCTGCTGTGGCAAGACATCGCAGCCCAGGTGGAGAACATGGCTGTGAAGGTAGATTGCAGAGATGCTCCTGTAACCAAGAGTCAGCCCACGGAAGAACACCAGAACAACCAGCAGGGGGATCATGTTGTTAGGACTGAAGTGGCTCTGCTGGATTTGGACTGACAAATAAATGTGTTATTCCCAGCGTGGTGGGTCCATGACACCTTGGGACTTCAAGAGTGTAACCTAACTATGGATACTACCTCCTAGTTACCCACCATCATGAAATGTGCTGCTGTCAAGCAGGGCCAAGTGGGTAAAGCCTGTCTGGTACAGAGGACAATGGCTGAAATGTAGGTATAGGAAGACTTGGCAGACTGACTACGTCACACACCCCCAGAACCATGATGGCAAGCACTGTGTGCTTACAGTGATGGAAACAAGCACTGGATGGCCAGAAACATACCCCGTGTCCCATGTCACCACCCAGAACAGTATCTTAGGCTTTGAAAAGCAAGTCTTATGGCAAAATGACACTCCAGAAAGAATTAAATCAGAAAATGAAACTCATTTCTGAAACCACTTCATAGACATTTAGGCTAAAGAATGTGGCATTGAGGGAGTATATCACATTCCCTGTCATGGACCAGCCTCTGGAAAGATCAAAGGATGTAGACTGTAAAGACTACACTGAGAGCAATGCCTGGTGGGACCTTCAAACATTGGCATAGACATTTAGCAAAGGCTACCTGGTTTGTCAACAATCAGGTTGGCCCAGCCCAATCAAAAATTTTATGTACTGTGGAAGGGGATAAAATTCCTGTAGTACACATTAAAAACATGCTGGAGGAAACTGTCTTCATTATTCCTGCCTCAGGCAAAGGCAAACCCATCTGGGGTTTGGGTGCTTTTGGGATGCTGCTTTTGCTCAATCACTGAGGTGCAGCTTTGTTGGTAATATGGGACAATGGGGAAATCCAGGATGTGCCCCAAAGAGATTTGATTTTGGGTGAGAACAGCTGATGAATTAAATTGAATTATGTTAATAATTGCAGCACTGTTCATTACCATTTTTGTGATGCCTACATGTGCATCACCTCACTGAGCACCTCATGGTACTGCTCTTAGCCACAAGCCTTCTGTAAATCAGAGGCTGACATCTCTCTGATCACACCAATGAAGAATGAACTTTGATAAATCTGAACTAGTGCAGAAGTACTGGAATCAGAACTGACTTAATTATGCAACATATAATCACCTAATACCTCACAACATTTTTACTGCTCAAAAGATTATTATCAAGAATAAAGGCCAAAGTCATGGACTACAAGAATTCAAAATTTTGTGGGATTTTCTGGTTGGTGTTTTTGGGTTTTGTTTTGTTTCATTGGGGTTCTTTTGTGGAGACATTTTATGAACATTTGACAAAGGTGTTCCACAGACTTAGAAAATGATATTTATATGTATATCTATCAAAACAGATAAGTAGGAAAGGTGATGGGATATTGAGGAGAGCAAAACTTGGCATGAACATATATGGTATGGAATAAGGGCTGGCTCCAATCATTGCTTTTGTGGTTTCAAGTAAGGTAGAGTTAATTTCTTCTCAGAAGTTGTTACAGTGCTCTGTTTCAGGTACAGAATGAGATTAGTGTTGATAACACACTGATGTTCTGGTTTTTGTCAAGTGGTGTTTATCCTGACTCAAGGACTTTTTTTCCTTATCTGCCAATAAGGAGGTATACAAAAAAAAACCTGGAAGGGAGCATGGCTGGGATGTTGGCTTGAATTGACCAAAGGGATATTGCACACCATTGAACATGGCCATTATAGAATACGGCCACTATATAAACTGGAGGAGTTACCTAAAGGATAAATTGGAGTGGATTCAGGAAGGTGGGGTTAGCATTAATCAGGGAGTGGTGAGAAATTGCATTGTGCAGCACTTGCAGTTTTTCCTCCTTCTCTAGATTATTATTATTATTAAAATTATTGCTGTATTTAACTTTATTTTTAATTATTAAACTGCTCTTAATTCCACGTACAAGCCTTGCTTGAACTCTTCTCCTTATTCCATGGGGGTGGAGAGGGAAGAGAGAAGGGTTTTAGTGAATGGCAACATGATTTTTCATCTCTCTGCATTTTAAACCACAGCAATTACTTATGCAGGCACATTCTGAGGAAAGGGTTGGAGAACTACTTTTAGGTCCCACATTTGCCATGGGATCATTTTTCAGCTGGTTCAAATAGATATTCATTTTTTCTTCTCATTTAAATATAGGAGTGGCAATCAGTTCTTTTAAATTTTATAGACAACCACAAACTAGAAAGATTAACCAGTCAGTGAGTAGTCCAGCCCCCAAGGTAAAATAGTACTGAGGTATGGGTTTAATGTTTTGAAATAAATCTTCTGTGTCACATTAAAAAAAATGGGGTGAAAAATATGTGCTGAACACATATGAAGTTCATATTAAAGCAAATTTACTTCAGGAATATCAGTAGTTCAGAAAGAAGGACAACAGGCTGTCCATGAGCCAGCAGTGTGCCCTTGTGGCCAAGAGGGCCAACTCTGTTCCTGCATTAGAAAGAGTTCTGCCAGCAGCTCCAGGGAGGTGATCCTGCCTCTCTACTGAGCCCTGGTGTGGCACATGTGGAGTGCTGTGTCCAGCTCTGGGCTCCTCAGTACAACAGGGACATGGAGCTCGTGGAATGGGTCCAGGGGAGGAGTACAAAGATGATTAAGGGACTGGAGCATCACTCTTAGGAGGAAAGGCTGAGGGAGATGGGCCTGCTCAGCCTCAAGAAGGGAGAACTGAGAGGGGCCTTATCAATGTCTGTAAGTACCGGAAGGGAGGATGTCAAGAGGGTGGAACCAGGCTCTTCTTGGTGATGCTGAGCAACAGAACAAGAGGCAATGGGCAGAAGCTGATGCAGAGGAAGTTGCACTTGAATTTGAGGAAGAATTCTTTTCTGTGCAGGTGACTGGAACAGATTATCCAGGGTGGGTGTGGAGTCTCCCTCGCTGCAGACACTCATGAACTGCTGAACACAGTTCAGTTTCTTATTTACTTTGTCCTGTGCCGTGTGCTCTGGGATGACACTGACTGAGCATGGAGGTTGGACCAGGTGGCCCCTTCCATACTGACCCATTCTGTGATTCTGTCAACTTCCTTGGGCACAACTACACAGCCAAAGAGCTGGGAGACACCATTAACTGGGAGACGCCAGACTTGTACTTGGTGAGTTTGGTTTCAGTTTGGTTTCAGTATCTCTTCTAGAGCAAGTTATTGAGCTGTTTCAGACAAAATAATCCAGCTGGGAATACATCCTTCAGGGAAAAACCTTTTAGACTTTTGAAAAAAGGAGGCTTGAGTTTTAATGGATTGTATAATTGAAGAAATATAGTGTGAATTACTCCATTCTGTCTTCAGCCAGAATGACTGTCGACTACAAATGGTAGACAGTGGGAAAAGTAGAGGAAGGTGTGGGAATTTCCAAATTCTCTACAAACCATTTTTGTTGAATAGACATAATGTCCTCCTGCCTGATGTTTTGGACTTAGGTTGTAAGAACTGGAGTTTTCAGATTTTTTAGCAATCTTATATATTCTTTTCAGCTTTTGCAGAAGTTTTGGAGATCAAATCCATAGACAAATTTCAGTACTCCAGAAAACTAACAGTCAGGAACAGACAGAAAATCCAGGATTTTTTTTTCTTTGCTAAGAGAACATTTTGGATCTACATTCCTTCTTCTGAAAAAAAAAAAAAAAAATCCTTATTAGGACAGTACTGCTGTAGGAAGAGTTCTCTAGCAGGAATTTCACCTCAGGCTAAATTCCAAGGTCAGGGCATACTTCTTCCTGTGTATTCAAACAACCCCATGTTAACTGTGATTCCTTTAATCCTTACTGTGCATCTTTAAATATTCCTATACTACTGTGAATGAATGCTGGAAATGTTTTTAAATTGTTTCTACTTAATTTTGCAATCATCTTGGTAAAAGGGGCATAGCATGCTCTGTCATGCAGCCTTCAGTGAGGTCTGGTCTAACACATCCTCTGTGGATGTATTCCAAGGTGTTATCCTTTAATGACATCAAAATTGTCCAGTCGCACTGCAATTATTCCTCACTTCAGTGCAATATAGATGACTGAAACAAGGCATTTCTTGCTCTTACATTCTGCTTGCACTGAGCCACTGTGCAAGAAAGTATAAAAATTCCTTACAACACTCTTAGTGTCATTCCTGGTGAGAAGAAATCATCCAGCAGTCATTTTTTTCCTCTTTGAAATCATCCATCCAAAGTCACCAAATTCACTCAATTTTGGCAGTATTGACAGAACACACCTCAAGGATGCGTGGCTGCACATTAAATAGTAGTAGATATTTAACTTTGTCTTTTAAGTACAGATTGTTTGAAATCTCTGGCAATGACTTCAAAAAGCCTGTGTTGCAGGAGTCTTAGTTTTTATTGACTTCTATGTATCTCATTATCTTAGTTTCTTATTTACTTTGCTCTGCCACAGATCTCATCTAAGGTTTCTGATTCTCTACAGTGTTACACTATTTTCTAACTGAATCTGCCACTATGTTTAGTAAAATGGGTAACACAGTGTTACTACAAATTTATAATGAATTTTTAGTTTTAAATTATGGAATAATATTACTATCAAGACATTTAACCCAAATAACATATAAACACACTTTAAAGCTTTGTACTGAGTTTGCATCTGGAAAGGTAACACCTTGTGTTATGCTGTGAAATAAGTCCAAAACTTTTAGCTGCTATCTGTATAACAAAAAGCAGATACAGAACACGGTCCAGAAAAGCAACTAAATCATTAACAGTCTGAGAACAGGAAATTGCTTTATGAGGAATAAGAAACTTCCAGACACTGATGAAATAAAACACCAATACAATTTTACTCTTCGCAGATAATGAACAAAGTTCATTCTTATTTATATTTCACCTGAGCTTAAATTGCAGTTAAATTCATCACACAACAACTACATTAGTATCACTTCACAGATCTGTGGTCTATGTAAAGGATTGCCTGAGCACATGATTCCCAAATATCACAGTTAAATATAGGCAGTGTTTAAGCTACACATCAAAACACAGAGAAGTACATTTATAGTTTGTGATGTGGTTGTATAGGCTTGAATAGGGCTCTAGACATTTCTCATACAGGTGTGATAAAGACAAGCCCTGTAAGCAGCTATGAATAAACAAAGAAAATTATGACGTCTCAAGATAAAACTGACAATAAAACCGGCAGTTTTACAGAAAAGATAGAAAGTATTTTCAGTAGGTGCCATCTAGTTAATTTTTGTTCTGAACTTCCAGAAAAAAGTGTTCTAACAGCTCAGAAGTAGCTTGATGTTCCTAAAAGTGTTGAACAATCTGAAGCTTATGAAAATTCCACAGTCCAGTTTCTTTTTCTGGAGCATGCTTGATCTGCTGCCCATGAATTCAGAACCCAGACTGAATTTTTCTTCGTTCTCCCTTCATTGCCTCTTTCACGATTTCTCTGTCATGGCTCTTTGCAAAGGTAGGGATCTCACCATAATGAAAACCTGGCAGTTTTAAACAGAATTAAAAGCATAGGTACAAATATGAGAGGTCTATGGGGCTCAGGTGAGTAAGACGTGTAGGAACTTACATTGGCAATGGGACAGTCCCCTTTCCTTCCTCTCTCTGTTAGTGAATTCTAGGAGCCAACAACATTCAGAGGCATTGTTGCAATCAGTAGATAAAGGCTTTGTAGGAGCACTGGAAAAATAGTAAATACACAAGCAGCCATAACTTGAAATCCCCAAATTATCCCTTTTTTATATATTTGATTGCAGATATTTATTTTCTCATTTAATCTCATTTGTCCATGTTGAGTGGAGAACAATTGTAAAAAAAGTTAAACAATAATATTGCAAATTGATGGCAACAAAATATGCAGCAATTTGACTTCACACAATCTTCAAAACTTTACAAATTATCCTCCTTAAGCAGTATATGTTTACATTTTAGGTAGGAAATTGTGAAGAGAGATACCTGTGTACAGCAGAGATGTCAGATTTCTCTACCCCAGAATGAAGGATTTCAGTATCAATAAGCTGAGGGATTGGAAGAAACAAGATACCCATTCAGCAGTGTCATTCCAGAAAGTCATGATCATGGACTTAAACTCAGAATATGTTATTCTTCAAGTTGTAGAGTTGGCTAGGTGGGTGGAAATGGGAATTAGGAAACAGGTTCTTATCTTTTCCAACACCGTGTGTCCCTGCCTCCCTGCCTTCGGTCAGGCACCACCTGCCTATTTACATATGTTCAGAAGACTTGGACTTTTCAGGCTAAATTAGATTTGCCCTTGTTTTTTAATGAGATGGAGAGACCATCAGTTTTAGAGTATCACGTGCCTTAGTACACAGGAAATTCAGAAAGCAGAAAATGATTAAAGAGAAAGCAGAGTGCCTTAAAACTTCATATGGATATATGAGTTTCATAGAACGAAATAAATATTATAACAAAAGAATCTTAACATAAATACAAAAATAACCCCAAATGAAGAAATTATAAAATAAAAGCACATGACACTGCAATAACTTATTGCAAAAACAAAAATGTTCAGTCAGATAAAGCAGTTACATTCTAATTTCTGGTTATATGTGGGTGGGAAGAAAGAACAGAACTCTGGTAATGCAAGCTCCTGATTAAAGTGATAAAAAGTCTTAGGATATATTGCAACTTGAAGAAAAGTGTGTTTCTAGGAACTAACCCCAACTTCTGCTGAATAGTTCAAGCAAAGAAACAAGCAAACAAAGTCAATTAAAATAAGTGGTTTGTTAACGTTCCTGCTACATTTTGCTATAAGATTTAGTTTTGGAGTTAAACATTGGCCAGCTTTTATCAAAAATACCTCGAAGTCTTACTGTTGAAGAAGATATGAGCAAGCCTTGCTTAAGCATTATTTATAGTGCAGAAACTGAAATAGCTCCGTTTTTAAGTACAATATTCAACCTTACAGTAAGGCAATGCAATAGGTCTTATTCTAAACTGTATTCTACATGGCAGCAAACTGAACTCTAGGTCTTGTTATCGGATGTTAAAAAAACCCAACTTTTTTCAAGTTGTGTACATACAACTGATTTTCTATAATAGTTTTTCTTTGCTGTGGGTTTATTTTATACTAGAAACTCTAAAACAACTATTAGACTTCTCTCCTGCACTACTTTGATTTTCTTTTTTAAGTGCCTAGCCACAATTTGAAAACTCCTTGATCAGCCTCTTGACAATAGTGATGCACACACAATCTTTGCTGTGCCTGTAACTGGGCCAACAGAACCTTCAGGTCTCCCAAAATTTGACACTGTCACTTATTTTCAAACTGGTTGTTTACAGTTGATTAAAACCCACTTTACAACACTAAAATGAAATGACAGACAGTAATAGGATTGAAAACACTCCTCTTGCTCCAATAAATATAATGGCTCTAACTGCTGCCTTTTTTTTTTTCTTTTTTTGTTGGAGACAGCAAAAGTTAACCAGAAATTATCATTAAACTTTCTTTTGTCTTTCTTTTGTTGACCTACTGTTAGAATATCTGGACTGGTAATGAAGGTAAAAAATATGTGATGTAAGGAAAATAAAAAGATTTTAGGAAAGACAGATGTAACCTCAGAAGAAAAACTGTTGGCTCTATGGAGCAATAAAACCAATAAGTTATTTTGGATTGAGAAGCCACTTCAGATACCTTCTGAAAAATGTTACTGATTACTATTAAACAGAAAACTGAACTTCAAGGTGTTTCTCAGATAACAGTAGATGACCCCCAAAATAACTGATTATTAACTCTTGGGAATCTGACTATAACAGTTTTGTTAACAACCACAACTGCTTTCCTTACCACAAAGCCTAACAACTTAATTTTGATTACTCATGCTATAAATTTATATGATTTCACTGTTAGTCGGGATTTTTTAAGTATGGATGTAAATTAAATGAGAACTGAGCCCTAAATGTCTATGTTTTCCATTATTCCAAAAGAGATTGCATACAAATAATGCCTTAACAAATCTAACCTCATGCAAAACATTTAAAATATTGAAAGTACATTATGAAAGAACAGTAATGAATTGACAACACAACACTACAGCCTTTTAAGCAACTTGGGTTACCTCAGGTTCAAGGGATTTCAGCTGTGAAAACTAGGTTTTGAAATCAACAAATTCTTATCAATGAAATCATGAATGGGTAAAAAGGAAAAGACTTGTCCTTTTACTAAACATTTCTTAATATTATGTAGGTAATGTTTATAGTATACACTATATTAATATATCAGGTTGTCAGCAATAGATATATTTCTATAAAATATGGACTGCAAGGCAATTCACTTTACAATTCATTCATCTTGCAGCTTACTACTGCCACTTGTAAGAAAACTTGATGCAAGACATGATGAGGATTAAGCATGTGTGTACCAAAATTCTTCCGTTGATACATTAACAAATTAATATCATGGAATCTCTATAGTATTTTTGAAAATGTTTAATTATGAAGAAAAACCTGTTAAATTCTAATCATAAAGCAATCATGTCAGTTAAGTACACTGTTAAAATATCTTTGGGACCCAACCAATACTAAACCAGTACGCCAGTTGCCTGGGAGCAGCAAAACTTCTTTGAATACAAAATTTCTTTTGATATAGAAAATACCTGACTGGAGTAGTCACACTCAAGTAACACTTTACTGAGAAAGCAGCTGTCCTTGAAAAAATATAAAGTGCAGGAGAACATGAGAGTTCATAAAGGTAATAAAACTCCACCTAAAAGAATGACTAAAGAATCAGCCAAATTAAATCCCTTCGATCAGTAAAATCTCTTCTTCAAATTTATTGCAGGTGGTCATCCACAGAAGGAAAAAAAAAAAACCCTGAAAAGATTTATTATTATTATTATTATTATTATTAATGTCTGTTTATTCAGACACATGGCTGTCTTCAAAGAAAAACAGGAATAAAAAGGCAGCCCTAAGGAAAAAAAAATATGAAAAAAGTAGGAAGGCTTGTTGATATGAAGAAATGATACATAAAGCTTCATGTGACAGGTTCTTTTCACAGCTTGGTTAGCTCCAATTCAACGAAACTTACCATGACAAGATGGAAATTGATCTCCTCACAGTTAACTATTCATGACTCATAAAAAAAAAAGTCAGAATAACAAACTCCAAGATTTTTAAGATCACTTTAAAACTGTAATTAACACAAACAATTCCAGGTTAAAGGACAGACAGATTGTTCTCCTGAGATGTTCTGATTGTCCCACTCTGGAGATGATAGTGCATCCCTTGTTGCAGAGCCAACCTGTTGACTCTCAGTACTATAATATCCACAGCTTGGATAGTGCTGGGCTCTGGGGACTTGGTCCTCTCTTCCTTCAACATGTGACACTTCATAAAGCTCCAGCATTTCTTTTCCTGGCATTTCTGGTCCCATCCTTTACAACTACAAGGCCACACATTGTAAAAAGTAGCACGATGACTGAAGCATTTGCCATAAAGTTTTCTATTGTACTTATTTTTCCAACAGCTGTCAAAGTCTCATCCATTGTATTTGTTTTGGGGGAAGGTTCTTTAACAGAATCTTTTATAGAAACATGACCATGAGTTTTAGAGCTAGAGGTTTGTCGCTTGGCAATTTTACAATTTTAAAAATTGTACAAATTTACAAATTTACAAAAGTACAAATTTAGCGGTGTAGTGCCTATAATTTTCCTAGACAACTTCTTCTCAGAGCAAGATATTCAAGATTTCTATAGCAAATTGAACATTTAGGCATTTTTGTGAAAACCTGAATTACAGTAAACATGGAACAAGTGCTAAATATCTGTACTATTACTCAGCATGTTAAATAGTGTGTTTAGGGTAGCAGACATTTGCTGCTTACCTTAATTTTCAATAGATATCAAGTTAAACTAAACTGTACTTTGTATGCTGAATGAATGTAGCATATGTACTAGACATGTAGTTCACTTCAAGAGTCTGTTTTGTCCTGAAAAAAATTAGTAAAATAGTATACTGTATTCCACAATTTTTGCATTTCTTCCAAACTAACATACATTGTTTTTCTCTGGTGGACCTATCAGTGCCTGAAATTAACCCACGATAAGTGATGCAGTTGAAGACTCAGTCATGGCAGACATTATTTAGGGGATGGAGTTGTCTGAATTCCCTAAGCTCTTATTTGCTTGACTTGGAGACTGTTAGTACATTCTACAGGAGAACAAAGACAAAATCTGATGAACAAGAGCCAAAAACCCCTTATCTTCCACTGATCTGCAAGTGATTGAATAAAAAGAAAAGATGAGCAATATGGCAATTTCCCCATATGTTAACATATGATTTATCCTGTGAAGAGTGCTTTACTATCCACTGGGAGATATTTAGCTTTTGTGAGCACAATGTTACACCACATTTATGTTTTTCTGGAATCCACTCCAGAACTAATAGAGACATAGTAGGTGTTGTAATATTTGCCATCTGTAGAAACAACGTCCAAATAGTAAAAAACACAACTGAAAGGTAAGTCACTTCTGGTTATATAGATGTGACCTTGTTTCACTGCTGGAGTAGTTTAACAGGAGTGTGACTAAACTCAGTGAGTTGTGCTGATGTAAATTTGGTGTGACATTAGCTTCAGGCATAAGTCTACATTAACTGCTGATAATTATTTTAGATCGTTCAGTACTCCAAGGCTAGAAAAAGAAAAATATAGAAAGGGTTTACATGAAATGAATGGACTTAAAACCTGGGTATGAGCTGCCAAATGCTGCATCATTCAGGTAGTTGCTGCATGTATGAATGGGTAGGATAGTCACAGTCAGGTGCTGACATAATTTAAGCTGGATGTACAGAATTGCTAAGAGTGCATGCTAAGACTGCTGACTCTACTCATGTGTTCACATCTGTCTGGGCACTAATGCCTGTGCTTGACAGCCTCATGTCACAAATTAATTGTTAGGCTGCTTAAAGAGCTGTTATCAAAGCTGCTGGCAAAAGAGCAGGTTTTTATATAAATTCATGAAAGTACAATTTTAACAGAGCTCAGTGGCAAGGTTCACTCTTACGGATGAATCATACATAAGGAAGTCAGACTAGAATCAATGCAGAAATTTACATAGAGACTGTAAGAGGGTTAAAGTACAAATGATGTGGATACAAGAAGTTACGGGTTCAAAAGGGTACAGTAGCACTTAATCATTGACTAATTTAACATCTATACACTTAACTCAAATAGATATGCAGCTTTTATAGAAGTGATTTAATTATGAATTCAGAATAAGAACATTCATGCCTTAACCAACTCTCACACATGCACACAGAGTTGTATACATATACATCTGTGTGTCTAAAGGAACCTATACAACATTCCCCTAAAGTTGTCAAATGCTCACATTAAATCCCCTAGCATCTCTTAATGGGCCCTGTTGCACCTTGAGGAGTATGTGTGTGTTGGGGCAATATCAGCTGAGGCCTCATAATCAGTGACAGTCTTTCAAGTATTGCCCACTGGAGAGCTTGCAGGCTTCAAGAGCCATCCCACTGGGATGGGGGTACTAGTACAGATGTCATGCCTCAGGAAAGCCCAGAGGGCTGCTCCCAGAGGGGAGCTTGTACTGCTGGTCATGGGCTTGTGAGACAATTTGCTTTAGTTATCTGTCATTTTCTGTGCTGGACAAAACACAAGCTGGTAGCTACTGGACTTTTTCCCACCAAGTCCAGAAATGGTGGTACCATTCCACCTGGGATACAACACATTTTTTTAAAAGATCTCATAACTTTGGTAGCACTTCACTTGGGTTGCAATTAAGTAAGAGTATTGGGAAACTAACTATGTTAAAGCAACTGCTTTAGGAAATTCCTGCTAGGACACAAAATAGCAGCAGAATAGAATACCTTGTGATTCAATAATTATTGCAAAATTAAAGGTTTCATACCATCTTTATTTTAAAAAGAAAGCTTAGGTTTGTTATCTGCATGGCCTCAGCATTTGTAAAACATCACATTGGAGAGGGTATACTTCTGATACTGATCTTTTTTCATGCTCTCTGAAGTCTCAGAGAGGTTCATATTCATACAGACTCACTGAGCTCCAGCCTGCAGAATTTGCAGAACACTTTTTCTAGTAAAATGTAAAATTCAATGTTCAAGTGGTTGCTGACAAATCAGGACATCTATGGGATATTTGTTACCATGCAGTAACAAACATGTTGAAGGCATTTTCCTATTACAATGGGAGGTTTTGAGAATAGATTTCCAGATAAACTTTTAATATAGTTAGAATATTTATGGTCTTTTAAAAGCAAAATTTATTTCTGAAGTTATTTGCCCAAAAAGTGTATGATAATTATCAAGGAGAAAACAATAATGACTTGACTTTTCACATGTCTCCTCAAGATAAATGTTGATTCAATAACTTGACAATAATTATGGAAATTAAAAAAAATTATACTTTGATATGAATGAGACGAATAAAAAATTCCATATTATTCAGTGGAACTCAATCTTTAATGAAGGACTGCTACAGGTGTGTAGTAAAGTTTTAATCTGGTGTAATTTTATTGATTGCAACACAACTTCTAGTAACCTGAATGTAGTTTTTCATTATTTACACTGTGTGATATAAGTATTTCCCCTTTTTCTCCTACATTAGGATTATTACAGAAGTGCACATTTCCAATATTTTTTTCTTCTTTCTGTGTGGGGTGTTACCTTCAGTAAATTCAAATTTGGGGCTTCCATTTGCATAAATATACATAAGTTTTTGGAAAACCTTTCATTTTCCAAGTAGTTGATTTTAATTTTTCTGCATTCATTCCCATTACTGCATCAGCCTGGAAAATTAAAGACTAATCTAACGCTCCTTTAGCAAGCAGACTGGCAAAACATGCAGGTGGAGGCTGTATCCTTCTTATATCCTCAGTCCATTTTCAGCCTTCCTGAGAGCAAGAGAAGTCAAATACTTGATGCCTAATCCCATGGCAATCTAGTTTCCAAAGTCTCGTGCCAGTTGCAAAACTCCGTTTCTGGCAGCTTTATGTGCAAGGTTATCCACAGTTAAAGCAGACTGTCACAGCTTCACCTAGCCAAAGAAGAGTTACATACTGGTGTGGTCTAGTGAGACAGGACTGTCTGCATTAGCTTTCTGTAAATATGCAGTGTAATGTGTATGTAACAGGTTTAACATCAGTTCTCTATAGAGTTTTGCCTATTTTTTCTGGGACTCCAGCCAAATTGTCATCACTTTTCCCTTTTCTCCTGTTTTTTCACTAATGCAATTTTTCAATTGGCATAAAACATTCATCTAGATTTATGAATGAGTGCAAAAGTCTCTTTGATAAAGGGAAAAAAGTGATTGCATGTTGCCTATACGTAAAGCCTTACAAAGGGAAGGCCTTGTTAAAATCATGGGTCAGGCCTGCTACTTTGGCGAAGCAAAAAAGGACTCTTAAAAAGTGACTCAACTGATTTAGAGGTAGAAAAACAAGTTATATAACCATTACGTGTTCACATTGTGGTGTACGGTTGTTGATTGAATTATCTTTGTTATGACTTAAAAATATGTTAGTGATAAAGGCCTAACTGCTTGAAAAGGCCTGGGTTTTATGATAAAGCAGCTCTCCTTTGCACCTGCCTGAGGACTCTGCATCACTACAGACCCTCACTCACCTCATAACAGTACACTGTACAAAACCCATTTCAGAAAGGTAAGTTAATTTACAACTTTGTAAAATATTGATCCTTCTCATTTACCTATGTGTGCACAGAAGGATCTGCCTGTTAAAACACAGACCAACTGTTTAGTTTTCTTTGTGTGTTCTTAATAGGTATTCGGAACCAGAGATTTCTAACCTGTGTATTTTGCAGTAAAAAGAGACAGAACGGTGTGATGTGTGCAGAGATGTTATATTATAAATAATCATGTCTAAAAATGGTAAAACAGTTGCCTGTTTGGGACCCTGCACCCAGCTGAATTTCTTGGTGCTTTGTGCTGACTACAATCATTACTGTATGTTTACTGTAATAGGGCTTCTGTAAGTACCACTCCCAAGTGTGAAATTGCATGATGAAATGCAGCAGCCTAAACCTACCCACTGTCACAATTTATTCTTGTACTCTTGAAATGTCCTTGTGAGATGAAAATTACAGAAGCATAGAAGGGATTCCACTTCTGAGCTGGAATGGACCCACAAGGGTCACTGAGTCCAATTCCTGGTCCTGCATAGAATGCCCCAAGAGTCACACCATGATCCTGAGGGCATTGACCAAATAGTTCTTGAGTTCAGGCAGGCTTGGTTCTGTGAGCACTTCCCTGGGGAGTCTGTTCCAGTTGCAGCCCAACCATCCTCTTTTTCAGGTGAAGAACTTTTTTTTTCTAATATCCAAACCTAAACTCCCCAACACAATTTTATAGCATTCCCTCAGGTCCTGTCACTGGTCACCAAACAGAAGAGATCACAAGACATGGTTGGCCCTCCTGGCTGCCAGGGCACAGCTGACTCACATTCAACTTCCTGCTGACCAGGACCCTCAGGTCTTTCTGCAGCACTGCTCTCCAAAATCTCATTCCCCAGTTTATTAAATACAACCAGGGTTGCCCCACCCCAGTGCAGAATCTGGCACTTTTCCTTGTTGAATTTCCTGTGTTTGATGATTGTTCAGCACTGTTATTTGCTGAGGTCTCTCTGCAGGAACTCCTTGCCTTTGTGGGAGTCAACAGCTCCTCCCAGTTCTATCATTTGTGAACTTGCTTAGTATCCCTTCCAGCCCTACATTCAGGTCATTCATGAAGATGTTGAAGAGCACAGGAGCTCTGCAGAACCCCACTAGTGACATGTCATCAGTCTGATGTCACCTCATTCACTGAAGCCCCTTTTGCCTGACCTGTGAGCCAGTTGCTCACCCATCCCATAATGTGTTTATCCAGCTGTGTGCTGCACATTTTGTCCATAAGGATACTGGGACAGACACCTTTGAAAAGGTATTTAAAGCTTAACTGAAGTCCAAAAAGAGTGCATCAACCTCTTTCCTTGATCAGCTGGGTGTTTTACCTTGTCATAAAAGGACCAGATTTGATAGGCAGGACTTCCCTCTTGTACGCCATGCTGGCTGTGACCAATGACTGTATTGTCCTTTAGGTATTTTTTAATACCTTCCAGAATAATCTTCTCCATAACTTTATTGGGCACTGTTAGTAAGACTAAAAGAGCTTTAGCTTCCAGGGTCATTCTTTCTGTGATTTTTGAAAGTTAGGACAAAGTTAGTCCGCTTCCAGTCCACTGGGACCTCTTCTCTCTCTCAGAGTCAGATCTACGTTACTCAGAACAAAAGTAAAATCTATTGGCTTTTCATTACTAAGAGAAGTAAACTGTGGTAAAAAACTGCTGGATTTTCTCTCCAGTAATCATTCACAGAATATTCCGAGTTGGAAGGGACCTACAAGGATCATCTTAGCATTATTAGCATCATGCTCTGTTAATCTGTTCTTTCACTATTTCCTTTTTTTTTAGGAAATTATGATAGGAGAGAATGTAAAAACACAATTATTCTCTACTTACACATGTATTTCTTCACATCTCTGTTGGCTAGCTTTTAAACCTACTAGCACTAGGTCTGTAGTTCCCATGATAGGAGCTGGTTAAAAGTAACCACAATTTTTTCCATGACTTTTGATTTTAAAACTACAATTCACACTCTCTTTTTTTCTTTGTTTTGTTAAACAGCCAGTGTTAGTTCCAGATTAAAATAGAACATCACTCAGCGTACTGCAACAGCTTCTCCTGAAAGTTTTCAATTAAGATATATTTGTAGGTAAGTAGATTCTCTGGCCCATGAAGACCTGGACATATACACATTTCTGAAAAAGATTATTCCCACAGCTGCACTGCCTACTACATGTTTCCTTATGATTATTGTGGTCATGCCTGTTCACCAATGCAGTATGTTAATTTCTATGGATGCCCAAAGCCACTTAGTGATTGCTAAGATACAGGTGCTCATATATCTGGGGCACAGATATCAGGCTGTTTAATCATTTGCCTATGTTGAGGAATACATTTCAAAAGCTAAGTTTTGTATTTCTCTTATACAGGACATATCCTGCTCCAAGAAAAAAAAAAATAACCACAAACTGAAATAGAAAAAAAGAAAAAAAGAAAAAAAGAAAAAAAAAAAAACACACAAAAACAAACAAACAAACAAACAAACAAAGCCACAAAAAAAAAAAAAAACCACAACAACACACAACCACACACCAAAAACCCAAGCCAAAAAAAAAAAAAAAAAAAAATACTCTGTTGTTAATGAGATGAAGACATTGGAATTTTTAAAGTTATTTTCCCCCATGTGAAAAAATGATGCCAAAAATTTCCTTGGAAAAAAAACAATCTAAGAAAACCTGGATGCAAAGTTCTGTCCTCCATTGGCTGAATTTATAAATAAATTTGCATTTTGTGTTCAGTCTTAAACGAGGTGCTGTAGGGCCCCTTTCCCATCATCCCTACGCAGCTCCTTCTCCCCCGAGCCCAAGCCCAGGCTGTGTCCCGGCATCCTGTGCTCACGCCGTCCCTGCCCTGGCTGTCCTGAGGATGTCCGGGGTGGTTAGGATTCGTCAGGTCACACCTCAGCCTGTCAGGGCTTGGCGGCGCGTTCTTTGCCCTGCTGCAGCCCACGGCTTCATTTCATCTGCACAGAGCCTGGCAGAAACCTGGCCTCGTTACACGCAAAAAACCACAGCCGACCAAAACGAGCTGCAGCTTTCTTCCTGCATACCTTACACATCCCCATGGCTTTTGCTAAACTTTTCTGTGCTGTTATTAACCGGAGTCTGGGCCCCAGTAAAGAAGCAAGCACTGCACACATGCTTGTGCATGTATGTGTGCAGGCACATGCAGGCATAGCAAAGAGTTTCTGGCTCTGGGCTGAGAGTGGTGGGGGCTAGGCTACATCCCCAGTCCTTGCCTCTCCTACCTCTCTCCTTTCCCCCCTGCTTCTCCCCACAGCACACTGCCTGATTAAACAAACTCCTCCTCACTCAGCTCCATGCTGATTTCAGCCTCTCTCAGTGTTTCCCTAATTTTGTTAATGTGAAAGTTTGACTCATTTTATGTCTTCCACTCCCTTGGTCTGACAACCTATTTTCTTCATGACACCTTTTTCTTTCAAGCTGACCCCCAGTGACTCCCCCCACCAGCTTGCCTTTCCTCTCTGTCATGATCTGGTGTCCCCTTCAACCTCTCCTTCTCACATTGCTTTCTGCCTCCCTTTTCTCCTGCCCAACCTGAATCAATGGAGCGGGGACATCTGTTGAAGAGGTAAGGTCTCACTCCAGGCAGTCCTACAGCCTCAGCTGCAACCACAGCAAATACACTCCTGCTCTCCTCTCTGCCTCCCACAGGCTCCCATCCTTATCTCAGCTCCTGCAGAAAGGAGACCTCATGCACAGAAACATGGGAGCTTTGGCCAGAGTCTTCCTCTGGGCCTGGGGGAAAAAGGTGCCCTTCTAAACATGACATTTCACACAGTATGTGCACACCTGAAAGTTGACTTCTACTGGTTTAATTAGGGGCTGTGCTATCAAGCCAAACAACTAACTTCCTGGTAATAGGAGAGTGAGAGCAGAACCAGGACAGCAGTGTGTGTTAAAGCAGATTCTAAAAGGAAGCAATAGTCTAACATTAGTGCAATATTGTATTGCTTATGTTTCTGTGGTGTTTTTGCAAGATATCTTTGCCTCTTGTTAGAAATAAAAGGCAAATCTGTTCTCAGGCTATTCTTCTCCAGTGCTTTTCAGCCTTAATGGTATTTGCATCTCCTCCCCCTTCTTCCTTTTTCTTTTCCTTTCTCCATCCCCTTTAAGTTGTAATTCAATCTCTTCCAACACATGATCTCTTTTCTTTTTTTGGCACTCCCTCCACTCTCTCTCTCATTAGTTTGAGTTAATTAGGAATAGTAGGCAGCCCTCAATCTGTTATGTGTTAAAACAGAACAATCCAAAACAGAGGCACAGACACAACTACGTGATTTCATTGTCTAAGGGAGACAGAAAACCAGTGGGGATTCTCTTATCTAGACTCACATCTTCCCAATGGTTAACCTAACTGGCTTTAAAATGTTCCGCAAATGCAGATCTGGGATAACAAACTTTCCCTGTTTCCTTTTCTTCTTTTTTTTTTTTTTTTTTTTTTTTTTTTTTTTTTTTTTTTTTTTTTTTTTTCATTTCATCATTGGCAAGAATGAGTGAATTGGATTGACATGGAGGTGATAGAGGAAGAGAAATAGTCTACATGTCAAAATGACAATTTATATTACATGGTTAACAGAATGAGTGGTACGTGCAATGGCTGTGGGTATTTTCATCTGCTGTGTTGTACAATAAGGTCCTTTTTTTCCCTGAAGTGTATCATCCAGATCACTCCCAATTCAATGCAAATTGTTTGCTTCAAGGATCTCTTTCTAATAGTAATATCATTTGATAAATGCCGAACTGAAACAAGAATCTAAGTATTCACTTGTTTCTATTAGTGAATTGTGTATATATAGAGGTCATGCCTGGTATTTTTTCTGTAGTGCTGATCACAGACCTTAGGGCAGAGTGTGCTGTGGAAGTGAATTGTAACACGTCTAAGAAATCAAGCCCTGATTCTGAAGGTAAGGCCTTACATTTTTTTGACTGACTACATACCCTACTCTTTGGATGAAATGCATGCTTATGAAATAAGGTATAGCTATGCAACTAATACAAAAACACGTGCCTGCATTAAACATAAATGTGAGTGCTTTTGAGTGTTTATGAGGCTGTTCATATATGTTTACCTAAATGCATAAATATGTATCTTCAAAAATTCTTTGAATCTTCAAAGATTTCTGTGTAAGATTCATGAACTGTAGATAGCCACATTTACTATAAATATTACATTAAATTGCTAATCCGGTATCTATGTGTCTGCATATATATGAAGTTGTGTGACAGCAGTTTGTGTTAATAATTTATCCATTAATTAGCAATGCTAATTCAATAAAGCTTTAAAGTTAAGCAACTTTCAATTGTCTTTTTTGAAATCTGATATCCAGGACATAGAATGAAAAACCTATCGGAAAAAAAAAAGAAACAGAGACATTGAAAGTACTGCCATCAATAAATGTCATTATACACATTAAGAAAAAATAATTTCCTTTCTCCCAGAAACATCTCTTTTTTGACAGAGAAGACATCAGACTAATGAGACACAAAGGGAATGCTTAATGAATGACAAAGTATAATCTTGATTATCAGAACATACCAGTGTGCTACAGCACTGGAGAAGATATCCCCTCCAAAGACACATCCTTGGAGGTTTTACTGGGGGAGAGGGGAGCAACAAGTTTCTAGCTGGACAAAGACAACAAGAGACCAAACATCTCCAAAGGGGGATGTTGCAAGAAATTTAGGAGGTTTTTACAATTTATTCTTAATATACTGTTTGTTTATTTATTTCCCCCACTATTGGTACAGTAGTGTGCTAACTGCGTTAAATCCAGCAAGGAGACAGATTTGGCCCTTATACTGATCCTCCGTTTGATCTTTTCTTTCTACAATAATGCCAAAATTTAGTGATCTGTGTGGGTCTACTTTACACCACAGATGAAAAATTGTTCTTTCTTCACCCGTGGAGTCAAAAGTCTTTACATTAACACCTCTATTTCATTATTGGCAATTAAGACTGATTAATTAATATGATCTTTCACTTTCTGTATATGTTTTAGATTATAATGTAAGAGTGGCATTAGAAAAACATATAAACATGTATTTTAATAAAAATTCAGGACTTTAAAAATCTATATACTAAATGAAATTAATAATTTTATGCAGTTGTGACATGAATAGTTTTATGAAGTTTTGACATCTGAGACTATATCACTTCCAGTGCTACACAGAAGCCATTAAACTTGTATGAACTTATATAAATCCATTTATTAGTCAGAAAGAAAAATATTATGGGGAAATAGTAAAACTAAGTTAATCTAAAATCTATCAAAAAGGTGCCTAGAAAGAAAAAACTTCTAGAAAGGGAGGAAATTTCCACTTTATCACTCATATAGCAAACATATTAGTGATTCTTCAAGAGTAAAGATATTTATCCCTTCACATGCTCATTTTAGAACCATGGTTTCTATCATATCTTGTCGTTTTCCTCATGTTAAACCAATAGGCCAGCCCCTGAAATTGTTCCATGCCTAAACTAGCACAATTTTCTGAGAAGTGTCCACAAAGCCCCTGTCTTTCATCAACCTATAAACTGGCATGGCAAGAGTAGGAGAAAGATAGTGATGTGGTGTAAGAAGTTTGTGCTTTAGTATGTAATAAACCAGGGCAAGCATTTGTCACAAGCTGAGTGGAATGACTAGAAGATTGTTGTGTAACACAAAGCAGAATCTACAGTCCCAAGTGCTCTCAATTCACTGCTATCTCTGAAATTCAGTTCAGACACAGTTTCGACAGCAAGCTCAGCTTGAGCCAAGTTCAGTGAAAGCTTCAGAATGCAGGGTGAGATAATAAACAGCTACAGAACCAAAAGAAAAGTAACTTCTAAAATGCACAGGTAATGCAAAGGTGTCTGTATGAATCCCCATGTGCCCTGCAAGTGTTAGTGGCCCATGGTGATTCATATGTGTGGTTGTCTTACCAGAGATATTACAAAAGCAGAAAGTAAATTGTTTTATAAATTATCCTTTAAGAGGCACTGCTCCTAGTGGATCAGCAACTTTGATACTAAAAACTGCTCTAAATCAGTTTGGCATGATGATAATTTATCTTGTGCTGCTAATGCCTATGCTCACATTGTAGGTAATTTAGACTTACTTTTGAGACATACAGAGGTAGATTCACAGAGATAAATATACTTGTAGGATGAAACAGTGGTATTTTGACACCTGTAACAATGATCTTTTTAGATTTCATATAGTGCTTAAATTCACTTCAGAATGAAAACTCAGACTAAGTACTGTTTAAAAATTCATTGCTTATATGTTTAGACAAGTTGCTAAAAAGTACATAAAAGCAGAAAAATCCAGAAAAACAGAAAAGAGGTAATAAAAGAAGAAAGGCAACAAAGCTTATAATGTTTGAGCTGTAGCAAAAGAATTTGTGAAGTCAAAGGATTTGTTTAGGCTATGTAGAAAAATACTAACTATGATCAACCAGAATCATCTTGTGCACAGGTCCATGCAGAATATCAATTTGATTGCTAATTTCCTCAGAAGCCAGAGGTGCAGTAGGAAATTTTGGTGACTAATATGTCTTAATTTGTTAATAGGAATTCTGGAAAAACATATAGTGTTAGTGAGTACAACTTCTTGTATACAGAAATTTTTGCATCTTCATATAACAGCATAAAAATAAATACAAAAAGGTTTTCATCTTTTATCCAGAGAATTGTGAATGCTTTTATATTTTTAATCATGGAGATAGATAACTGAAATTGTTAGAACAAAGTGGGCATATTCTCACTGTAATGGAGTTAACTACCCAAATATCCTTCCAGTTTTTGCTGACCATCCCTTTTTAGAAACACTTCCTTTTTAAACCACTGCATGGCATTACACAGACTGCAGGCTTCTGCAAATGCTCACCATCAAGCAAAGTACTTTCTATCACTAATATTCATTCTGAATTTTCCATATTGGCTGAACAGTTACAGGCACAAACCTATTTGAAAAAATGTCTTTACATAATACTCAGGTTAGTATCTTTTCTTGCTTTCTAGTACATTGCTTAAGCCTTAATTTGAGTCAATGAATTTAACTGGTCTTCTTTTTGAACTTCCATTAGCATTAATATTTATTCTAAAATTAAAGAAAACTTACTAGCATATAAAATTTAGAGCCCTGAGAAGTAATATCTTTTTAGATCAAAGGAAACAGCTTTTCTTATTTTTTGGTTATGTCTGGCAAAAAATAAAGAAGAACACAGAGCATTTTATTTGTTTTCAAACATTTGTGTATGTTTGAAATTTTAAAACTTCTTCTAAAACAAATTTCCATTACTAATTTTAAGACATATTCTTTGTGGTATTTGTATAAGCTGAACAATGAAATATTGTTCAAAAGTACATAGCTTTCAGAATGCATTATCAGTATATATTATTTAACTAATTCTACATTTCAGTTCACGATGGAATTAAGGATTGGAAAGGAAAAAAGGGATTGATTTGAAAAGCCTGATTGAAACTTTGCCCTTATTCAGTCTTAAACTTGTCACAGAGGTAACATGGCAAGATAGTTATTTTCTCTACCCTCATAAAAAAGAGTTAGTGTGTATGATGTTGTTCTGTTTTTAAATGCTTTACTTGTGCAACTATAGCTACATTAAAACAAGACTTTATAGTCCAATAGAATAAAATGTTCATATATATTGCTTTACATGATATCACAAAGAGAAGAAATGGGAAAATGAATCATGAGAAAAATATTGTTAAAGCAACTTTTGCACTTTGTCTTTCAGAACTTCTTAAACTGATCATCCTTCCATCCAAAAGCTGCTGTCTATGATTGAATAGTTGTGATTGTATAAGGAGAACTGTAAATGCAATTCCTCAAGCATTGAACATTTCTGAGCTGTGAGTACTAAATGTATTGATAAATTTACTTCCATCCTGTGACAATTTAACAGTACTCTTTGACTTTATATGAACTTACATTACTTTTCTATCTAGATAAACATGCTCTCATTTTAAAATTTTTCTTCCTCTTCATTGCAAATTGCAGCACTTGAGTCTCATGTAATTTCTCCTCAGTGAACAGCTATTCTGTAGTTTTTCTCAGAACACTCCTGAGTAGTGTTTTGAGAAAAACTACTGAGTAGAAACTTTCTTCTCTTTTCACAGAAATATGAGAATATTATTTTCCATCATTAGGTGTTCTTGGAAAAGAAGGACACTTTGAAAAGGAATGTATAGAGAGGTTTGGGTTTCTAAGAACTTACAATGCTGGAAAATATTAGACAGATATTACACAGGTACTACATAATTATTGCAAGTAGGTTTTTAATTTTTTTTAAATTTTATTTCTCACAAAAAATCAGCTATGCACATTGTGCTGAAAGAGTTGCTCTTGATGAAAGAATAAAAAAGGAAGGTTAATCTTGTGAAAAACAGTCAAGGAAGTGTAAGAATTAATAGACAGTAGAGTCCAAACCGATACTGCAGTTCCCTATGAGAGAAGAACAAAATAGAACCTACTCTATGTTCATACTACTACCTAGTATGTAGCTGTCAGATTTACCACTTACTCTTCTAGTGTGCTGCAGCAGTTTAAAACAAGACAGAGGGAAAGGAGATTTATCAAGGAATGGTGAATAAAAAAGTGAGAAGTTTCAGTGTTAGAAAAGAGATTGAGTGCCCTTGCATAGTCCCAACTACTGCGATTAATTGATTAGAGCACAGTGGAAGAAAAGTTGTTCTGCCCAGGAAAAAAAAAAAAGTGGTTTTTGCACGGAAAAGTGGAACTGCAGTTAATTCAAGCTCCAGCTTCCAGCAGTTGAAAAATTTGGACAATTGCTTTAGGAACAGTTCTCTCCAAAAAGCAAGTCACAAAGGTATGGATGTTTGTCTTCTGCAAGGAAACATAAATTGTGTACTTGTGCTCTCACTGAGGTGGCAAAAGAGGATTTAGCCATCATTAAGCTAGAATGGGAAAATATTCAGTGTGCAAACTACAAAACCAAAGTTTCTTAATGAGGTTTTTCCTAATATGTTTGCTTACATTCACTCAGCTTGTTTAAGTAGATCAATGCATGAAATACTCTCTTACTCTAATTCATATCTTAGCCCACAGAAGCTAAATCTTCATCTCATCAAAACTTTATTTTGGTTAGTGTTGTAAGCTTTAGCTTGTATGTAGTTTGTAGGATTGTAGGAGCAATCTCTCCTTTTGCTGCTGCTCCTCCCTTCAATCTCTGTTTTTTACCCTCTATTTAAGTAAAAGTTTTCCTACTTTCCTATGCCAAATTAATACAATATTTCAGGGGACGTTTTGAGAAAACACCAGAATTTTACTTTGTTTTGAGATGAAATTTTAAATCTTTCTTCACAGTGGTAAAAGGAGTAATAAAGGAGTGGTTTTATGTAAACCTTATCCTGAGCAAAACAACTGTGAATTTATGTTGTTTATGACAGATTAAATACTATCTTCCACTGCCTGAAAAACTTCTGTGTCAGTAGAGTCTGGCAAGCTAAGAGAAGTAATAGTTTAATTTATCAAGCCAGATTTATAACTTAAACTCTATGCCACTCATTTTTCATTGAAAATTTATAAGGAATAAATAGTAACTCTGCTTTTGACCACTGTCTTCTGCCTTTGATTTATTTTAGCCTCTGATTTCTCCACACGATGTGCTGATCATCCAAGTAAATTTCAGTTTATTGCTATCATTATCACCCCAGAATACAACTATCATCCAGGATATGTATAATTCAAAGAACTTTTTCAGTACTTAGTATAATTACTGCGCATAAAACCTAGCATTCTTACTACCAAAACAATATGCCAGAGAGCATGCATTTGGCAGACTTCAGCAAGATGTTGAAAAATGCACTAAAATGCTACCAAAATACTTATTTATCTCAGGAATAAGAAACCTTGACCTTCTCAGTTCTCATTGTTTTTCTTATACAAATTAAAAAAAAATAAGGAGGTTTTCGATTTTCTACTGCCTTGTAATTTGTACAGTTAAATTAAAAGAGATATAATTTTAACTTTTATTTTTTAATATCCAAAACTCCTTAGAGATTTGCTTTAAAAGTCTGAACTTGAGCCTTTTCTTGGGACACTGGCAGCAGACTATGTTACACAAAAATCATCTAAAAAAGAGTTTACTTACATTCTTAATTACATAGATTACCAGGACTGCATCCACAGATGATCAGAGCATTAGCCTAACAAAATATCAAACAACAGGAAAAGCACTCAGAGACTCTAGGGTTTCATGTGTTTATGGAAAGAGAAGCAGAACACATGCCACACTTTGCACAAAAAAACCCAAAACAAATGTTATTCTTGTTTTCATATAAATTCTGTAGCAGTCAGAAAATATTTGCAGGCGTTGTTCCCTGCAGAATTACAATAAGTTAGTTAAGTACTGCAACATTTTATTGGACTACAATGTTCCCATTTCAAATATTCTTATTCCTTTGAGAAAAAATTTTTGGTTTTTTTCTAATTTTTTTTTCTTAGAAAATAATTGAAATATATTTATTGAATCAGCCCCCAAAAGTAAATCTAATTCTGTCTATCTGAAATAAACAACAAATGCATGCACAAGGTAGCACATCCACAAAATGTACTTTTAATTTTAGATGAAAAATGAATAATGTCATACACCACATACAGGCGTATAGTTTTCACTGTAAGTTTGGTTCCTTCCAAGATTTACTGTTGCTGGGTTTGCTTTTGTAATTCTGCTGGCTATCACACTTGTCCAGCAAAGCTAAAAGACTAGTTCCCAAAGTGTATGTTGTTAACCTGATATCCTGTACTATATTGCTATCATCTATTTTCCATGCTGAAATGCATTCAAGGCGTCTTAGAGAAACTACTAATACACTTCAAATTTATCACAACTCATATTCCTTCTAAAATGCAATTATTTAATTAGATGATTACAAGGACTTAAAACTGCTCCTTCAGAACATTTGCAAGACAATGGGAAAGCTCCTGACAGGGTTCAGTGGATGCTAGACTGATCACATCATCTTTCTAAAAATCCTAGTCAACTGCTTTAGCTGTTAATTCTCATTCACCAGTGGTGGTAATGAGTCACATACACACAGTAGTACAATATTTCTACCAACAAACACATGAGAATTGGATTGTAACCATTTGGAAGAACTTCTTCACAGAAAGGGCAATTGGGCATTGAATGGGCTGCCCAGGGAGGTAGTGGACTCACTGTCCCTGGAGGTGTTTAAGAAAAGCCTGGATGTGGCACTCAGTGCCATGGTCTGGTTGACAAGGTGATGTTGGGTCACAGCTTGGGCTTGGTTACCTCAAAGGTCTTTTCCAAAATAGCTGATTCTGTGATTCTGTGATTCTGTAATCATGACAAAGTAGAGAAAAATGGGAATAACAAATAACAAGTTAATGTAGCCAACTCACTACGTCTAAAATTGAAATAAGACTTTAACTACAGAACATGGATAATGTAAATCTTACTTAATCTTACTAAATCTTACCTTAAAAAGAGAGTAGACTCTATCAGCTGGAAAACAGAGAGTCTTCATAATGTGCTGCAAAGGTTTTATTCTATATTGGGATTTGAATTCTGAGTCCTAGTCCCGCAGACCAGAGATGCATAGATTTACAACCTGGTTAAAGTTCACTTTTGATTAGAAATAGCAAACTCTGACAGCATCCACAGAAAACTCCCTGAAATTTGCAAACAAAGGCAGATCTTGCTTCATGTTATTTGTTTGTTTGTTTAAGTTAAACTAAAAAGTTGGGAAACAGAGGAGTTGGAAATCCATCAAAATCTTCCATTGACATAACAATACAAGTAAAGTACTTGAGTGTCATAGTCAATTTGGAAATGCTGTGTGATTAGTCACTGTGCCAAGTTTTTATTCCTAGTAAGTTACTTTCCTATTGCAAAGTTTTTTTTTAGCAGTTCTACATTTCAAGTTTTATAAAGGGGATTTTTGACCTCCAGATTATTTATCTGATGCATGTTTTCTAGCCAGCTCTGTAGGAACTTCCTGGAAATAATAGTATAAATAAAAAATAGCAAGTTAGAGTGGGGAGTGGGGTGACAGGATAACAAAAATTAATAATCATAGACTTTGTATTAGTTTTACATCAATTCAGTTGCAACTTCAGCTGACATTCTCTTGTTGCCTTCTAATAATTGCAAGTTCCAAATTCTGTTCTAGCAGTTAACTACCACTATGTATAGAAAAGGTACTCATCCTTTAAAAGATTTGGATTTTTTTCACTGCAGAGAACTCAGGACCTAATACATCCTCTATTAAAATACACAAAAATAAGCCTTTCTAAACTATTGTAGTTATGATGGTGTTGATAATTAATACAAGATAGTAACAGAAATATAATAAAAACTGATGTAAAGAAATTAAGGGATATTCATTCAGAGAATTGTTTCTAAATATCAAAGAAAGAGATGGATGCTAAATATACCTCTGACTACTTTTGATTTTAGCGATACAGAGATTCCTTTTAGGTTCTCTTCAAAACTTAGAAAAAAAGAGGGTTGTTTTCACTTGTGAGTCTTTCATAGCTGAAGAACACAATCACTACACAGAGGCTTAAAAAGCACACATAGCAATTATGTAAAATCAGTTGAGGCTGTCTAAAACTTGGCTTTGAAACAAAGGTTCATGGAGGAAATGCTGAAAATTACTTGGCAGTAATTGTTGCTAACAATGTAGGTTAATAACTAGTGTTGGGTCTGATTCTGATCTAACACCGACCGGTTTTTTTGATTGATTTGCTTCAAATTATTTGTGAAGTTCCCTGATAAGAGCTTTTGTTGTGACCTGTGTCATAAAATCTTTCTCTTTATTTGTAATCAATTATTTGAGAACCCCTTAAACTATTGCATTACTTATTACTTGCTCCCTCATTTGAACTGTGTACCAAAAAAAGTTTTAAAATATATTTCAATTGTTAACAGGGAAAACAGGAATAAATTTGTCCTGGTTCACAGAAAGGTACTCTAAATATAAGTCATTCTATGATGCCAAGAATGGACTTATGGCTTATAATAAAACTGTACTCGTTTATTAACTAATGCATTGTTCTGATAATTTTTATTAAGTTTTATTAAGAGTTCTCATTTTCTCAGACCAGATATTCTGTCCAGTATTGCAAAAAAATATATAAATATTGACTTCCATGATAAAGTTAGTGAAGTTGTCCTGTTGAGATGAAAACTAATTTAGCTTAATTGAAAACCCCATACTTTTGACATATGATAACTTATTAACTGACTCTTTATATAACCTTAATGGCAAATATTTGATGTCAGGATTGAATAATAAGTAGGAATTAGGAGATTATGGAAAATTCTGTTCATATGAGTAAAATAGAATGGTCATATTCTGTATTTCAGGGCAAATGTAGAGACACATTTACAAACCTGTTATTGGGTTTTTGCAAGTCTTATCTCAGTTTTGTGAGAATTTTGTTCTTTCTCTAGAAATAGATACACTTTTGTTGTATCAGACTATAATGAGTTCTTTTTATTTATTTCTGCTTGATTACCTTCTCCAGAGAAACCCTTATATCTTTTATTTTTGTATGATTTTTTTATAATAAACTAAAAAAAAATAATTACAAGCCATTTCAATTTTAGAATGCAAAATACACTACATTCTACCAAATATTCCTGCAACTTTTAAGAAATGTTGTAATGATGAAATAGATAGTGTAATTTATATTATGGAGAATATTACTTCCCATAACTGAAATGGATTCTACAGATAAATGTTTTTTAAAATAATTCCTGCATCAATCTTTCATTGTCCCACAGTGTATCCAGTTCCTTTTATTTTAGTTTGATGTTTTTATGATCATATTTTAATCATTATTCTACATGTAAATTGTCCTGTATACAAAAATACAACATCCCTTTCCAAAAATGAATATATGTTATTATTCATGCGACAAAAAGAAAAAAAAATAGACCACAATGAGCAGATGTCCAACTAGCAAAAAGAGAAATAAATAATTCCAAAAAAATGTATTTAGCATCATAGAATGATAGAATGATTTTTATTGGAAGGAACCTTAAATATCACCTAATTCCAACCCCCCTGCCATAGGCAGGCACACTTTCCTCTAGACCAGGTTTCTCAGAACCTCATCCAACCTGACCTTGAACACTTCCAGGGATGGGGCAGACACAGCTTCTCTGAGCAATCTGTGCCAGGGCCTCACCACCCTCACAGTTAAGAATTTTTTCCTGATACCTAATCTAACCTGTTCTTTTTCAGATAGAGCCATTACCTCTTGTCACTACAGGTCTTCATGCAACTTCACTTTTCCAGCTTTCTTGTGCCAGTCCCCCTTTACTGATGGCTGCCATAAGATCTCCCCAGAGCCTTCTTTTCTCCAAGCTGAACAGCCCCAACTCTCTCAGTGTGTTTCCCTGCAGGAGGTGTTCTAGCCCTCTGAGAATCTCCATGGAGTTGTTCCAACAGGTCCACATCCTTCTCATGCTGGGAATACCAGAGCTGGATGCAGAACTGCAGGTGTGGTGTCATTAGTGCAGAGTAGAGGGGAGAAATGCCTCCCTGGACCTTACATCCTCATTTCTATTTGCACACCCCAGGATGCAGTTAACCTTCTGGGCTGCCAGTGCAAATTGTCTAAACTGTTGATATTCTCATCTACCAACACCCCCAAGTCCTTCTACTTAGGGTTGCTCTCAATCTATTCCTTGCCAACACAGTTTTTGTGCTTTGGATTGCCCCAGCCAAGATGCAGGAATGTTGATGTTTATGAGGCTCTCACATGTTCACCTCTCAAGCCTGTTCAAGTCCCTCTGGATGGCACCCTTTCCCTCCAACTTGCATGCAAGATGAAGTGCTTGAACCTACTCACTGTCACAATTTATTTCTTGTACTTTTGAAATGTCATTGTGAGATGAAAGTCACAGAAGCACAGAATGGATTCCACAGAGTTGGAATGGACCTACGAGGATCATTGAATCCAACTCCTGGCTCTGCACAGGACACTCCAAGAGCAGCACCATGTGCCCAAGAGTGTGTCCCATATGATTCTTGAACTCTGCCAGGCTTGGTGCTGTGACTACTGCCCTGGGGACCCTGTTCCAGTGCCCAACCACCCTCTGGGTGAAAAAACTTTTCCTACTATCCAGCCTAAACCTTCCCTGACTCAGCTTCATGTTATTTTCTTGAATCCTGTCACTTGTCACAAGAATGAAGAGAATGGAGAAATGTTCTCCAAGACATTTCTTTGTACAGTGTTATTGTCCAGTTTGCAAAAAGGAAAGCTTCTTCATTAACAGAGTTCAAATTTCAAACTCAGATAAATAGATATGCACTTGTCTACTGCCTCACTCCATGAGAAGGATTCTCCACATCACAGAAATTTTATAGTGAGTGAAGAACTGCTAGTTGGGCTTAGAGATACTGGTAATTACATTAAAAGGAAACATTTGGATTTTTCAGAAAAGCAGCATAGTCAGTGTCCTGCAGAAGACCAAGACATTTGCTCTGTAGCCCTGAAAATCTTGCCATTTTTACTTCAGTGCTTTGCAATTAGAGTTATGAGAACTTGCATATTCTACCCAGATTTGGACTCCCAATTTAGATGGGCAAAAAAGCATAATTTTCACACCAGTTCTGCTTCATTTCTGATGTGTCTGCCTTTCCACATCACACTAAACAGTGGCCACTGTTTCTATTCTACTGCCATTAATGCAATGTTATAAGGACGATTACCAGAGCATAGAGAATTTCAGAACAAGAATCCAGTGATTCTGTGATTTTCAGTGATTTTCACTTTCAAAATATATTGGTGCTTTTGATCCTTAGATCTTCCACTTCTAACTTAGTGCTCATTTCTGTCAGTATCAACAGGGAATCTGTTCAAATCCCTGAATAATTCCCTTTCTGGACTCCCTGTATATTCTGTATTTGGAAAAAATGTTTCAGATAATCAAGATTTTTACTAACAGTGATATTGTCTCAATAGAGATTTTTCTCTGTTTCTAAATTGTGAGATTCTATAAAGCATGTACTTCAGCATTCAAGACTCAGTCTGAATTTAACACAGATGATGCAATACAACTCCTGAGTGCAGCAGCATATCCTGTGCAACTCCTACTCCAGAGAACTTTGGACAGTACTGTGCCAGTCACCATGGAAGGTTAATTACCTCAAGTGTTTTAAATTAGAGCAAGACTATAGAGGTTACTTAGGTTGTTATGTTCCCTCTTAGAAGGCATTGTGGAATTCAGGCTGTAATTCTGATTGATCATTGGATAAGAGAGATATTCAGTTTGAAAAGTTTCCAGAGCTGTAAGTGACAAAATCCAAAGGTAGAGACCATCCACTCTCTGTTTACCTGCAATAAAGTCCTTGCACTCTAATGTCCTCCAACATCAGAGGTGGTTAAAGCTAAATACATGCAATCTGATCTGATCTATGCACCTTTGAACATATCTAGGAAAAAATAAGCGTTAGATTTCTTTAATGATCAAATATATGAAGGGCAAGATTTTTTCTATAGAAAAAAATCATGTACCATATTTTTTTACTACTATGATTACAATTTCAGCTTTATACAATGATTAAGTCAGTTGTCCACTGTTGCTGGAGAATGGAGGTACCTGGACTGTGGGAACTTGGAAGACAACATGGCAGTCATTTAAACAAAGAAACAAACAAACAAACAAACAAAAACAGAAAACAAAAGAGAAAAAAAGACTCTTTAGAAAAATACAAGCTTGTGCCTACTTACAGGGTGTAAAATCCCAAGAGTTTATGACCTTTAGAAAAATCAAAATAATTTCTGAATAAAAAAAAATCCCAGGATAATCAACTTCTACAATATAAAGTAAATGTTTCTCTATGAAAAGCTAGAAGGGCATAGAAAAAAAATCATGTCTTTCAGACAGTATTAGCTCAACATACACTGACATAAAAATGCTAAGGAAAATCAAAAATTGCTCCTGGACTGATATCTCAGGGCAGCTAGGGAAGGCCAGGGCATTACAGATGGAACTAACACTGTGTTTAGGGGTAAAAATCTAGCCACAGGTCACATTTGGCTGGTTCTTGTGACACGCTGGTTTCATTAGCTGTATTACCAGCTAGCCCAACTAGAAGCTCTGCCTTCAGCTGTGCATTTCTGGTTATTAAATTAAATCTTATATAATGAAGACAGGACTGCAACAAGCCTTAATATAGGGCCAATAATTTGCCTATCTAGACTACAATGAACTCAATGAAAATGTTACATTTTTGATGTCCCACTGTATGGTCAGGTATGAGGGGAACTTGTATTTTGGTATGCTGTGTTTGGTTATTATTATTGGGGGGTTTTCAATCTTTGAGAAGAGACACATAGAAAAACTATTTACAACCTTTTTTCTAGCATAAAACTTTCACTTAACTTCCTGACACAGAGTGACAGAAGTCGCTCTAAGGTTCATGTAGCCATTGGTCTCGTGTTTTACCACAGCCAATGTCATTCAGCAAGGCATATCACAGCTTAATCACAACTTGCATGGTGGACCTCTACTCCTGCTCCTCCCTGAACATGTATTAAACAGGGGAACTTGGTAGTTTTAAACAGGAATAGGTGTTACGATTTGGAATATAGAAAGCACCATCACAAAGTCAGAAAACACGTACTTCTCCAGGGTGTGGAGTCTCTGGGGTTCCTTCACTCAGCAGTGAAAAGGTAACAAGTAACAACCAAATTACTGACCAAAAGAAAGGAAAGAATTAGATAGAATATAACATTTCCAAGAAAATATTTAAAAACTATGTAAGCTTCAATAGCTGTAATATCCAAATGTTGTATAATTCACTACTTGAAATAATAGTACAGTCTTATAAATAATTACAGTTCTTGAATTGCATATCATTATTTAGATGAAATGTGAAAGAGTTGTGAGTCAGGATGGGGAAAAATTCCTAGAATGAAAATAGCAGAAAGCTACAATAAACAGGCATATGAGGAAAATAAAATACTTTCTGCACTAGGCTAAAAGCATTCCTAGGTTAAAAATGAATAGGAAAGTGAAGATGATTCATGATATCCAAGGGTGAAAGAGGAAAACAGAGAGAAAAAGGGAATGCTAGACTATGTCTTAAATTAAGAAATGAATAAAATGATGTGGAAAACAAAACAGTGATTTGGAAAAGATGAAAGTTTTCATCCAGCCATTTCATCTTTAAAGCCTGCCCAGAAGAGATTTCAGGCTGTCCTTTATAGATATGGAAAGAAGATATATACCATTTTCACAAGAAGCTGTAATAATTAACTTCTTGATTAAATGGTCTTTTGAAAAATTGGGAGTACAATGTACCTAAGTGAGAATGCATTTAAAACACTCTCATCTGTGAGAAAGACCTTTGCTTTACCTGAAACCAGAAAAATCCCCTGATTTCTCTTCTGCATCTCCAGTTAGACAAATATAAGCAGTTAGTAGGGGAATTACCTAGAGGAAAATTGTTCTTAATGGAGAAATTGGTGGCAGGAAGATTGCTAAAGTAGACTTTAGTGTCTAAATCTGGAAAAAAATCTACACAAGAATAGGACTGAAAAGTTATATTCCAAATAAAAATTAACAAACCTTATTTAGACATTCTATTTTCTGCATGAGACACGAGACTCAAAGACATTTTCTAGGGCAGGAAAACACTGTGACCCAAACCATTAACGTCTGAAAATTCTGCTCAAAAACCTTTCAAATGTGCTGTTCTATGTTCAGATGCCCTCAGCCAGACAGCTAAGGCAGAAAAGCTGACAAATACAAGAAGTACATAAGTGTACATAAGAAGCATAGAACATAAGAAGCAGGGAACCTTCAATATCATGCTGGTTTTAACAATGGGAATGGGTGCCCTTTATTCACAGGACAGGGTAAATGGCTGAAACTTGTTTCAGTTCACACAATTCTTCACATCTCACTGAGAGGTGACTATTGTAACAATAGAATCCTCTGTCATCCAGAAATAACTTGAACTTATCTAAATTTCAGAAACTCTTGCTCAAACCATATGTCCAAACACAAAAATCATCAATAATAATTATGGCATTCAGAAAGAATATGAAATATAATTAATGCATGGTAAAATTAAGCTCCTGAGATGTCTCATCTCATCCACCTTTGACAGATGGTTTATATGATGCCTGACACATGAAACAATGGTGAGGAGTGAATTCTCCAAGCATTTGTGTAGTGTCAATGAAAGCTATAAGACCATTTCATTCTATTCCTATGGCATGGATCCACTGTGCATTAATCAGAAGACTAGCATATAGAAACAGGTTCTGTGAGACCACTATTCAGAAAAGGCAGGACTTGATGAAAAAAAATAAGAAGTTTCTTGTATCTTATAAAATTATTTGCCTGTTCAAGATACATGTTTTTCTTTGAATAATCAGAACAGAAAAGTGGGTTCCATCCAGAGTAGAAAAGTCTAGTCTATTGAACAATTTGTTTTGGACTTAGATATTCCAAAGGGCACTGTGTTAAAAACTTTGTCCTTAAATTTTTGGTGCTGTGTTGAAGAAAAAAAGAGCAAGTTTTTGCTTAGTTCTCTCTAGAGAGAATTCTTTTTGGATTGATCATTTTTCCCTCCTTCACATTTATTGAAAAACACATGAAGGATTTTTTATCCACATACTCTTCCCTCATCTCTGTGATCTACAGAGACATTAATTACAGTACTTCTAATGTACTCTGAACATATTAAAATGTAACCTAGGGTAGCTTGTTTTTTAATGAATGTTTTCTAACTCTGATAATTATTCTCATCAACCTTCTAGTAAGAAGAGTTTGGTTTATTTTCAGAGTTCACAAGTCTGTCTTTACCTTCAGACCTGCCTTCAAGTACGAGAAGTTTTTTCCTTAGAATCTGGATACCTGCCTGCTGAGAGAAAGCAATTTTGCAGGTAAGATGAGGAGGCCTTAAAGACTGTTCCCCAGTCAGGAAATCATAGTGTCTGCCTAGGCAGATTGTTTCAGCAGCATGTGCTTCATCGAGGTCTCAGCTCACTGAAAAGGCTGTAGCTTTTGGTCATAAAAATAAGTAGTGTCATTTTCTCCTTGCAATGAATTCTTTCATCCAATCATATTCCCGTATGCAAATATACCATGGCTGGTTCAGATAAAAAAGCACAAATAAAGCCAAGAGCTCAGTCAGGGCAAAAATCAGTCTATTCCCTTTATACCTTATTCCACCTGTGTTTCAGGAACGTCCTCAAACTTCTCAGCTGAAAATATGAAGAAGCAAGGCTCAGGTGGCAATCCTGCTCCAGCTATGCCAGCGCTGCCAGAACCATTAAAAGATCTGAAAATTAAGTACACCAAGGTTAGTAGCATTTGCTTTTCCTGATCTTTCTTATGTATTCACTTCAGACAGTAGGATGTGCTCATTTTAACCTTATATGAACTATGGAAGCCACTGTAAATCAGTGCTTAAAATGTTTATTCTATCTGAATTCTGATTTTACACATATTAGCAAGTGCTCTTCAGTGATCCTTTTAGCCTAATTTAAAGCACCTATACGGGCATGCATGACAGAATTGTTCTATATTTTACTTGGTGTGGGTGTTGTTTTCCCCCTGAAACAAATTTTCATCAATAAGTTTTCAGACAGTATAAATGAAGCAAAAAAAGGAATATTTCTATTATATTTTTTTCAGAGTAGTGAATTAAAACAGCAAGTTAAAATGTTATTATATTGCATTGTGTTATAATCAGATTCAAATAATTATACCAGATAAGCTTACACAGAAAGGGGTGTGTGAAAATGAAACTAAAATAAAATTAATTCTGGTCACATATTTACATTAGAGAAAATTAACCTGGTTTTGAACTTGCTTTTTGGGTAAAAAAAGTACCTCATAAGCTAGATACAGTCTACCAATCTAACTATGCAATATTACCATAAACTTCTTGAAATAGAAAATTCTTTCCATATAGAGTTAGAAGTACAGATAAAGGAGGTCTGAATACAGATTTATGTTCCCAGAATTAAAAGACTCTTTGATGGTTGCGTATCATAATATTGTATTGTAAGATACACATACCTGCTAGAACATTGAAAAAGGTGCCCTCTGAAACAGCCTTCTGTTTGCCCTCTGAAACAGCGAGGTTTGAATGGATCAGAAAGGATCTCTTAACTCTGGAGAATCCTTGTTACTATTTTATTTTTCTTGATACCGTTGCAAGGGAAATAATTTCATTTTCTCGAACCACTAGAAAATAAACTGTTTCATTTCTTTTCCTAAAGCAGGTATTCATCTAAATTACTTCTTTTAAATTCCATGCTATCCTTTCCTCTAATGGAAAAAAACTTAATGTTTCTCTACATGTCTTTCTTGAATAAATCATGCAGGATCTTACTTTGTAAATATTTAACAGGAAATATATATAGTTCTGCCATGTGATAGCCTGCTACTGCTCTTCCTGTCTCCAAAAAAAGTATTTTACTCTTTGATTTTTTAGTTTTCCAGAGGAAAACAACTAATATGAGAAAAACACCGGCTGATGTAACTGAATATGCAAGACACAAATTCCTGCAAATATTTCCATCCTTCTAAAATATTCCATTATTGAAAATCTATTTTGTTAGTACAAAAAAGCAACCACAAGCCAGCATTGTTGAAAAGTCTAGTTTGTAGTGTGCAATCAAGGGAAGTGTCACATAATAAATGTTTGTTTTGCCCTGACAATAGGTACCATTTCCTTAAAAGTTGCTTATAAATTCTAACTGCGTAGAAATCCAATGCACTTGCTTACAAAATCTAGCACGGGTCTGTGGAGGCTTGGTATTTGCAATGCTTTCCTCCTGTCTTCAAATATCACACAGGGTTTTCTGAAAGCCCCAGCAGTGTACTGAGAGATAGGGAGTTGGGAAAATACCCCATACACAACACTCATCCCACAATTTAATAAGGCCTTTGCACTCTTGTGTTCTTACCCACCCCATTCCTCTCCTGTCCCATCCAAGTTAGAACATGGCATGTGGGTGACTAGTAACACTGGAAGGATCAAGATGAGGGACACCCTAATTACTGCTGATGTATAAATCTTTCTGTCTAAACCACCTAGAACCACATCCTTCATCTCCATAACCTCCAACTTCTCTTTTTCTACCATTACATAATACTAACAGTCATCACAAGAGGGTCTGAAGAGAGATCTGCAGGAGATTTTCCAAGGACTCTCCTTACTTAACAGTCTTTCTATTTTATTTTCTTTAATTGGGATCATTTGTGGCTTTTCAGAGGGTTCACTTAACTGAATGATCTATAGATTGGCATAATTATATTTCAGAGTAAGCCTTTTACATATGATATAACACTTAACACTCTTCATGAAATTTGACTTTTAGACATCAAATCAAATGTATTTTAAACACTGAAATTGGCTTGGATTTTGAACCATAAACCTGAATTGGTTTCATATATGAACCTCCTTTAAAGATTTTCATGAACCCAATGAGTTTTAGTAGCTAGCTAAAAATGCCTTGGTAAATATTTTACTTAGTCAACACTGAGGAATTAGACAATGATTGCTCGACAAATGCTTTCTGTCATGATGCTTTCACATACACTAAACCCTGCAGTACTCCTTTAATCAGAGAAACTCAGTTTGGTTAATTATTAGGTTGTCAAATTACATGAGGGGGAGAAAAGAGCTGAACAGTCTCTTGTTAAGCTACCTGTGGAATATCAGGAAGTGTGGAAGGGTAAGACACTCTGAGTAAAGAGAAATTATAGCTGAACCTTAAAATGCTGCAGCCACTAGCTTCAAAAACAAAGGTGTGGCATGAAAGCTCAAAAATGTAACTGGAATATCTGGGGCAAGGTAATGAGTTAGAAAGGTAATATAGAAATTTACTCTTTCTAAGATCAGCTCACCTTCTGAACACAGAGTCACTAAATGGAAAATCAAAAAAATTGCATAATGTTTAATAGAAAAAGTATTTTCTCTGATTATTAGTTCATTGCAGCAGTAAAATGTAATTCCTGCACCGATAATAGCATATTGCAAGGGAGGGGGAAAGGTTACATTAAATATTAGCCAGATATAAGCTTCCTGCGAGGAAAAACCTGGGGGAGGTGGGGGGGGGGGGGGAGAAAAGAAAGAGATTTCACAGCAACATCTATACTGACATATTTGTTTAAAGCTAAATTTCCATTCTTTAGTAGTACCTTAATAAATTCCACATATTTTAATTTTATTGCTCAAATAATACAGTGCAATTCCATGACATATTTTGAGACTAGTAAATTAGAATTTGGAGCACTTGAATTGAGCCTCTTCTTGGGCCACAAAACTTTAAGTCTTAGATGTATCTGTAAAGTTTACTGTGAAGTAAACTTTTAGTGAGTTTTTGTACTCAAGAGTACCTGGATGACTGTCACAATCTGTATAAGCAGGAGTGAGCAGGTACAGCAGTTATTCAGCACAGTGTACCACCTCACAAGTGATGCTGAACTGCCTCCAGCACTTGTACAGCCTCAACCCTATGTCTCCTCATTGTTCCTGGCTGGTAAAAATGTGCTGTTTCTGTAATTCTCTGCTTCATAGTCCACATGGGAAGGCTTGAGAGCAGTCAGATAAGAAAGGGTTCAAGTCTGGTGATCACTTTTATCTCTGTAAACCAGCAAACTGGGCTCATTTGAAGAGTATTGTCAAGAAAAATTTTGCCCTAGCCAGGCACAGATTTAAGGTGGGAAGAGGTTTTGCTCTTTCTTATATTCTAAGTTTGGAAGAGTTTCTGATATCTAAACAGAAGATATCTTAGACCTTTATTTCCATGTTTTAAAAGTTACCCTTAATAGCTCAGTTCGAGAAGGTCCACATTTTAGTTAGTTCCATTACCTTTCTTGACTAATCTCTGTATGAATTATAATGTAAACCAATATTAGTGAATTATATAAAAATTCTTCCCTAAAAAACAGTGAATTTGTAGAGAGATGCTGGATATGGGATCAATACAACAAAAAACCTTTTAAGGTTTTTTTGGATAGCCTGAAGCCTGAAACCCTGTACAGACTGCACAGTATTGAGCCCACAAAAAAGGCAACCATTATTCTAAGAAAGATTAACCAAAAAAGTTGCATTTCATAAGATGAAAGAAACCTAATATAAAGACCCTAAAATTTCTTTCAGCAGAGCTGTGGTGTTGTTTGTCTGAGGCAAAGCTGTACTGAGTAAAATGCTTTCTTCCCTCATGCAGCACAGATACAAATATGGCACTTCCCATCTAGCAGATACTTCAAAATTAATTCACAATTTTTTTTTCAAAATACTCCAGGACTGAAGGAAAAGAAACCACTGGGATGGCAGAAAAAAAAGGCAAAGTTTCAGGTCTTGTGTCTCTGTTCTCTGCTTAAGTCATCTGAGTTACAAAATCAACTATGTAAACAAGGACAGTAATACTGTAGTCTTGAAGGTAACTTCAGCACCAAATGGGTTGTATTAGATCAATAGAACTGAAATCAATCATTTCAGAAGTGCAAGATTTTACTTCCCTGTGACATTGAGGAATAAAGACTCTGTTTTTGACTAATGTTGCCTGTGTTCTATTTAAAATACTAAGCTCTAACAGTGTACAGTCTCATCTACTGGAAAACTGTATTTCCAGTTCTACTGCAAAGAAATCTGAACAGTCATTAACTCTTTGGGTTGTGGAAATAAAAAAGAAAAATCTTCTCTCTTAAAATTCCAATAAAGTAACAGCTACAAAGCACTTGTAACGATATTTCTAAATCTTTGAAAAAATTGTAGCCCTAAACCTCCTGGGCCAGAGTCAGCAACCACGGACAACCCACTGCACAGCACCACAGAGGGGTAGGTCCTTTGCATTTATGTCTGAAGAGCTGTCAGTGGAGTTCTGACTCACTGACAAAACACTGTAACTTATTGCAAGATGATCCCAAACATTATTTTCCTCAGCAGGCCAAGGCTGTTGTTAGAGGCTGCTGTTAGCTGGTACTTCAGTGTTGCCTGGATTTAGAGATCCACGTCCTGTTTGTAGCAAACACTCCACAGCATTTTATGAGCATGTCTGCATGCACGTCAATGAGTACAGCTGCCTGAAATGTGTTAATACAGCTTACATGAGAGTTTTGACATTTTCCTTTCCCATCTTTCTTACACCCTTTTGCAAGGCTGCTATGCAGCTTATGAAAGACATCTGGGTAGTTTGATTTGTACAACTCTGATACAATATTGTATATATAGTTAATAAAATGAAGTTATGTTTTAAACAGGAATGGTATTAGAAACATTAATAAGCAATATATTCTAAACTAATTTTATGGGTGATACTGATTGGTGCAATAAATGTAGTACTTAAACAAGCACTTTAAATATTTCCAAAAATGGTATGTTTTTCTATTATTCCTTTCACAGACAGATATGAATTTGGCATACTGTAACATCATAGCAGTGTTATGTTAATATTTACCTTTTACTTTGTCTCTTTTCTTGGCAATGTCTTTTTTCATATTAACCATTTCACTGCTGTCTTTGTCCTTTCACCACAATTGAAATTTTGTGTAGATATTCTTATGACTTTTTTCATCACCTATCAGAAATTTCCATGGAGTTAAATATTTATTTAACAGATAGCTTTTGTTAAATCAGGAGTATGCTGGTTAGTCCTGATGGTCAGAGATGACAATGACACTGTACAAGTCACCCACATATAGACAAGCAGAAACATACAGAACTGTATTAATATTGTACAGGAATATATTAATATATTAACAGATTGTTGCCATATCCATTTAGATATATTAATTTTATCAATCTTGATGGTTATTAAAAAGCTATTCACCAATTATTAACAGCTACTCAAGCAGTTTTAATACTATGCAGAAAATTTATTCCCTTAGATCCGTCACATTTTAACAATATATGTGGTTGTGGTGGAAGGATTTTTTTCTCAAGTTTCTGTGACAAAAAAAAGGATTTACCCTGTAGTTCTGGTGTCTTGATATTGTCTTGCCTTCAGTCAGCCATCACCTACTTTGCCTACACCAAAGTATTTTCTGGTTTTCTATTTCAAAGTTCCTGTAACTCTAAGCAGCAAGGTTCTTTGTCCTAATGGAGAGTGCTAGCCAGTCTCACTGCTACACTCCAGTGACTAATTGTGGGGCAAGATGCTTTGACTCTAGACAGAAGCACAGTTTGAGCTCAGAATACCTGATACAGCATGTCAGAGCCTGACATGTCCTTGCAGATGAGTCGAGATCTCACAGGCATGTCTAGAATGCAATGGCACTGGAGGACAGTGAGAAGGGAGGGCACCAGCCCACCAACATCAGGAGGGTGGGCTCAAGGTACTGGGAGGACAGCTTTGCGTAGCACACCCATTTCAGCACTGACTTGAACCCAGAGATCACAGAGGTTCAGGCAGAGAAGGTTAATTTTGTTCTTAACTTTGGACTGTATACCTTATCATGTTCACTTCAAGAAGCAACATACAAAACACTTATTAGCAACTTATCCTTCTCTCTTCAACAGCTGTGCATTTATCAGGTCTTTTCAATGAGCATTTCCTTTCTGTTTCAAGGTTAACCTAGAGTTAGAAAAGAAATTAAATCACCTTGACCATTTTACCAACAGTGCTCAGGAGATGGCAGGCTCTAGAGTAGTACAGATCTTGTGCACTCACAGACAAGACCCAGGCTCTGTTTTGCATTTGTGAACAGAGATAAGTACCTCAGATTTCACCCAAAGGTCCTTATGCATGTCCTAAGCACACAGAACCCTCTGGGTACAATTCTGTGCAATGTGCTCTAATATAACCCTACTTTTGCAGGGAGATTGGACCATATGAACACTGTGGTCCCTTCCAGCCTTGTCCATTCCATGATTAACTCATTCAATTGACTATGACAGGGGTTTTTCAGTCTCAACTTCAATTTCAAAAAACTCTGTTATTGGTTTTATTTGTTTGCAGCTTTTGGTTTGGGATTTCCTTCTTTTTTCTTTTTTCTTTTTTTTTTTTTTTTTTTTTTCAGGAGAGAGTGAAAATAAATCAAAGCAAAGCTAAATATAACAGTGGTCTCCAAGATATTCTTAATTTAATATACTATACTTAGTAAATCCAAGGACTGGGTTTACTTCTATCAGGCCATGTGACAGAAAGGCCTTTCATTGCTCCCAAACCTGTGAGCATGTGAAACTCAGGTACTTTTCCATAGGTTGTTTATGGCTGTACCTCCCTTGTACTTCACAGAGAGGAAGGACCACTTTACAACAGCATATTTTTATGACATCAAACAAACAAACAAACAAACAAAGCAATGTGGAGAAGGGTTGCCTCTCCAAAGGAAGTCAATTTAAAAAAATTATCTTGGTTAAGTGTGTATATGATTACTTCTCTCTTCAGAATAATGTATTAATAGCTATCCAGTTTTAGTTCAGATATCTATCAATCTGGCTGCTCTCAGCTATGAAAGATAAGTTTATTCACTAAAAGGTATAACAGACAACAGCTATATATATGTGTGTGTGTGTTTGTTATTAATATTGTTGCACTTATATTTCTTCCCCTGCAGATATTTATAAACAATGAATGGCATGATTCAGTCAGTGGTAAAAAATTTGCAGTGTTCAACCCTGCAAATGAAGAGAAAATATGTGAGGTTGAAGAAGGCGACAAGGTAGGGTTTTCTTTCTTGCCCTTAACTGTATCTTTATTTTCAGTGTATCTTAAAAGCAGGAAGGCAAGCAGGCATTTGTGTGATATAAACCATAACCTCAGATGTACCTACTTCATCCTGTACACCTTCTTTCACAAGCCCTTTTTTAATAAACCATAATAATTTTTTTTTTGTAAAGAGATACTGATCAACAGTTTTACCTTAAGCTCATATGAGAAATGTTCTGAAAAAGTATTTTTTGCTGATTTGTTTTACTAATATTATTGATTCTTTCCCTTATCTTTGATCATTGACATCTAAAAATTTAGCTGGGATTTTATTTTATTTTTTCTGTTATTTTTCTTTATTACAAAGTTATATAATCTTGTTCATTACACATTTATATAAGGCTTTTCCTTATAGAAGATATGAAAAGGACAAATACTTATAATTTCCAAAAATTTTGTGAAGATGATCACTACCATGAGTATTTTAGCTTTATGTATTCTCAGTACTGCCTCCTTCAAATATTTAGGTTTGTGAAAAACATATTGGAATATAGTCCTAAAAATTACTTTGAAGCTGAAGGTTCAAAGATGAATTATCATCA
Organism: Phylloscopus collybita; assembly: GCA_027886175.1. Taxonomy (NCBI): domain Eukaryota; kingdom Metazoa; phylum Chordata; class Aves; order Passeriformes; family Phylloscopidae; genus Phylloscopus; species Phylloscopus collybita. Next base: position 7,970,008 of record JAJNNQ010000052.1, on the reverse strand, counting down.
CTAATTCTTCCAAAATTGACCTCCTTAAAGCATATTGAATCAATGAAGATGACTAAAAAAATCATTGAAGACTGTAAAGAAACTTTTTTTTATATATTTATGATATTCTGTTGTGGAAATTTTCACATAGATGCCATATGATCAAAGATATAATGAAAACCTAAGCCCTGATCTCCGTATTTTTATTATATTGTCTTTTTTTTCTTAGCAAACAGGATTTGCTAGTGCTACTATATAGTTTAAATGTAAGGGAGGTGGTAGTGCTAGATAATGTGCTTAACAACATTAAAAGTGCTGACCAAAGAAAGGTGGAGGTTTTGTACATATTCATAGAAAGGAATACAAAAAGTGAAGGTTTTATTTCTAATTCACAAGATTACTGTAACTGGAAATAAAGCTGGTTTTAGAATTACTGGTTTGGTCCTTGCACATATGTATTTAATTTTCTACATTTCTACTTCAAAGCCAATCTTCCATCCAAAAGTGAATTTTTTTTTTCACATTTCTCACAAAATCATATATTCATTTTAGTCAAGAAATTTGCATCTCTAGAATGTTGCATATAACAAGCATTTTTTTAAGCTTAACATCTATATGTTAAACACCTTTTTATCTGGTACAACTACTGTCAAATTTATAAGTTTGTCTGTGATACATTCGCAAAAAATTGTTGCCAACAAAAAAAAAGCATATGCATTTTCAGAATTTTTTAATTTACTGTACAGAATTAAACACTGAAAAAAATTTCTCTTTTGAGAAATACACTCAGAATCATCTTCTAATTAAATCTTTCTCACTGTGGTCTGTAATCTCATCATGGCTCTCCTAATAATCTTTGTTTCTAATGTTGTCTGGTACTTGAGCAATAGTGACAACAAATTGCTACAAAGGTCACAATGAAGACCCATTTTAAATATTTTCTTAGAAAAAACATGGCTGACAAAGTTGGACTTTTAATTATTTCACCTGGAGTGAAATAATTTTTGAAAATTAAAAAACTTGAAGTTTTTCAAAGGTTTTTCTTTTCTTTAATACCAGCTATCTATAAATAGTGCTGAGACACTGGTAATTTATCATCTCCAAATTAAATTACTCATAACCTGCAACTGTTCAGTTACCATTCAAGATTTTTGTAGCTTTCTTTCCTTACAAGCTCTCTAAAAACTCATTAAATAAAGAGATAATACTATTCAACACACAGGTTTGCATTCTCTTCAATAATTTTGCACACTAATAGGCAATGACAATTGCTATTAACTAAATTGACTAGTGAATTGTGCAGATCTAGTAAATTACACAGCCATTATGAACCTAATATGCAAGAGGCTAGACTTCAGATAATGAGACAAGAGATTTTAGGAATTTAATTTGTGCATACAATAGGGTTGACAAAGGGCTGTCCACTGCCTTGCAGTGGTATTTTAAAAAAACAAGAGGAGATTACAAAAAACAGAGATATATGTGGATGAGAACTGTTTTCTTCCAGTTTGATGGCTCTTTCAAACTATGTTCCTAATCCTCAAGGCCCCTAGTAATAATAAAGCAGCTCACCAAATGGTCAGCATATGTAAACTAAATGTTCTTCTGTAAAAAAATCTTAGCTGGCTTAGAAAGGAGTCTTTATACTCATAGTGCAGATTTATGTAATGAAATTAAATTTCATAGAGTTGAAGAACAATCTTTTTTATTACTTTTCATTCACAGCCCTATATTACTCTTACATTACTTTTCTTGGTTTTAATTATTTCTCCACTTTTAGTAGAAAGGACACCAGAAAATGTAACTTCAGTTTACGTTGTTCATATTCGTATGACATTTTTTCCCCTTCTCCTTTTCCAGTTAAGGCCAATCCACAACCCTTGAGTGCTATTGCAAAGACAGAAAATTTATGATAGGGATCACAGATAGTGATGAGGCATTTGACAACATGCTGACAGACTCTGAAGAAAAGTAATTCTTAATTTGATAGATTTCATCTACCTGGTGTAGGTGGATGATCAGTATTAATCTATATTCATATGCTATGCTGTTCATATAGTTCCTTCCTATCTTTTCCCAAATTTCCTGGAAAAACAACTGGTGTGACCTTCTGCCTCACAGGGCTGCGCTGGGCTTTCCAAGCCACTAACACACCCCACCTACATTTTCTTAAAATTAGTTGATGGCTACCAACACCAGTTAAAGATTCAAGATCTGGTTCATGTTTAAAACAATTGACTACAGTGTTGACTTAGTTGAATTTGCTGACTTAGTCAACCTTGATAATGATTCCCCTGGAGGAGATACTAGCCAACAGCAGGACAAAAAATGTTTGAAAGATATCCTTCAAACATTGCATGAAAATTTCTCAAGGAAATGTGGCATATATAGAAACTTTTTTTTTCTTTTTTCTCAATTTTTTTTTTGTTTCTGACAAAGCACCTAGAATAAACCTCTTCTTTATGTCACTGTTTTTGTTGGTAAATTTTACAAGAATTTTGAAATACTAAAGAATTCCAGGTACTAAAAGTCTTTTTTCAAGAAATTGTAATTGTTTTTTTCTTAAAACATGGAACACTCTTTGCAAAGAATACTTTCATTGTTGATTTTTCTTCTATAGTAAAAACCAAATACGAAATAACAAAATACGAAACAAAAAACATAAATTGACTAACAAATTATCTGGTATATGAAAACACAGTGCTTAGACTTCAAAATACTTAAGCTTAGCTTTTTAAACCTGACTAATTTTTAATTTTTAAAGTAATTTTATACATAAATATTTCTTAAAACTTTCAAAAAATAAATTTATTGATTTGTCTTCCTTAATGATAAATTTGTGTTCATTTTATGAAACATCCTGAGGAGCAGACTTTTCTATCTTGCTCTTCATTGCACCATAAGATACTTTCAGATGGTGAGTAATTAAATATTTACCTTACAGACTTAGGCATCTCTTTGTAAATAAAAGAGATTAAATTGTATCATCAATTAAAGTGCTTGGTGTATAGAAATGGCTTAAAAATCTAAATTGTAAAAACGTAGTTCTTTTATATATATTTATTTTGGAAACTAAGATCCCATCTGTTTCTCATAGAATTTTACCTTGCTGAAATAGCAACAGAATTGTTTGAAAGAAAATAACCCATGTATTTAACATTACTGATACTAATTTTGATTAGATTGGGGTTGTTTCTCTTATTTAAACTTTATATTAAGCTTGTACTAAACTCAACACATTCAACAGGAAAAAAAGGCTTATGACAGAACTGATTATTGATGCTGTAAGTGTTTCTGTTTTCCCCACAGCCGGATGTAGACAAGGCAGTTAAAGCAGCTAGAAAGGCTTTTGAGCTCGGGTCAACCTGGCGTACGATGGATGCTTCAGAGCGAGGAAGGCTCTTGAATAAACTGGCTGACTTAGTTGAACGGGATCGTCTGATTTTAGCGGTGAGTGTGATATGTGAACAAAAGGACAAGGAGAAAAGTCCTGAGTTTTAAAGAAAGATACAAGCAAGTCTAACATGCCTACTCTTTGGAAAGCTAGGCTGTCTCAATGCTTGGTTTTCTTTTGTGTAGCAAATGGACATCACTAAGCTGGCTTGCACTCTGGTCTATAAATACCCTATATCCACAAAGTACTTGGGTATTTGATTAGCTTTAAAGTGATACTTAAACTACAACCTACAACCACAGTGACTTGAATCATTGATTCTTAAGAGCACACTAACATTGATCACATGGTTAATGCTTGTCTAAACCAAAGTCTGAATCAAGGCCTAAACTCGAATCAAGACCTAAGCTCAAAGCCTGGCTCGTGTTTTGGATGATGCAAGTCAGAACTGGGAGAAACCTTGAATGTCATGATTCTGTATTTTCTAATCACTTGTCCTTCATTAACTCCTTCATTGTCTACATCACTTGTAACTAGAAATGAATGATAAAGCTTAACTGGAGCCATAGGCAACAATGGATTTAGAAAGAGCAATAACATGAGCGCTGGGGATTTATGTCCTCTCTTTACAAACCACTGTGTATTGGCTATTTTACCACACTTAACAGAAGGCACATAAGTTGCAGTGCTCTCACCTACAGATTGTGCACTAAGGCCAGAAATTACATGTAAAATAGAAGTACACCACCAGTTTGATAAAGGCTAGTATACTCTTCTCCTTGTTTTAAACTCCACATATGATACTATTATTAAGATGATTTCTCTGCTATTTCAAGCACATTCTGGAATTAAAATTCAGGTGGGATAATTGCTTGTGCTGAAGATGAATCCTGGTTTTCTGCAAACAGCATAAAAATTTAGAGAAGGAGGAGTATCCAACATTCAGGATCATCACTCAAACTGACCTAGTTACAGTTTGAAGTATCTAGCCATTAGCCACAAAACATACTATAGATAAGCTCATAAAATTTAAACCCTCATATATGTAAAATCTGCAAAGCATCTGTTGTCCATTATATGTCCTTATGACTGCAGTAGAGTTTCTTAGGAGAAACCTTGTGTGGGTGGAACTTATGTCCTTTAATATGCTAGATTTGAGTTGAGAGAGATAAAATTTTGAGAGCTATATTCTAATCAAAGCAGTATGCCCTCTTGTCCGTTAAATAATTGGATGACCTCCCATTTTTTTTCCTTTATTGTACGGTCTAAGGCATTACAAATGCAAAGATGGTGAAGATATAATCTTTTTTTCCACAGGAAAGATGAAACATTGAATTAGTTTTTGTTCATATTTGCCATTTTCATAATACAAAAGAATCGCTTTTCTCTAGGGCCCCTCCCAAGTGTCTGTTTTACTGACTATTTATATTTCCTACAACTTAGTCACCTTATTAACTATTTCCCTTTTTAGAAAAGGTATGTATGAGTAAAGTGCTTTCCAGACTTTGATGAAGAGAGATTTTAGCCACTCACAGTTTATCCTACCTGTACGGTAGTACTATAGAGTAACACACACTCCTGCTCACTAAATATCAAAATAGATGTCCAAAGCTCATTGCAGAGTCATTTTCCTGTGTTCATGTATTTGACCAGGATGAAAAGTATTCCATTCCAGTGCTTTATTTATTGATAAGATGTTTCAGAGGCTCAGCAGACCCATCGATAGGCAACTGAAAGAGTAAGTCAAAGCAAGATACTGAAAAAGCCATTGAGGATTGTGTTGCTCAGGATTCAACCTCTTGTGATGTTGAAAGCCAGAGATTTCATAAGCTTGAGGCCAGGGAAGAATTGTTCCCCCTGTCCAAACAGAACAAAAACAGTGCCACATATATTGCCTAGAATGGCAAGAGCATATCTCATATGATCTTGTTGTTAAGAGCCATCAAGGATTGGTGTCTTCTGTTTGTTCTGTTCTCTTCCCAAGTATGGTGTCTGAACTGTGTCCAGTTAACCAAAACTGGGGACTTCACAGGGGAGGTGTTGATGAAAAATTGCTCTTGGAGAATTAGTATGTTGATCTAACCTGAAATGCTAAAGAATGCCAATCTGATTGCATCTTGAAATTATAGTTGAGATCTTAAAACTATTGTTAAGGCTCTTCCTGCTGAATATTATGACAGGATCATTCATAAAGTTGAAGGTCCTCAATCTCTCTGTTTTGGAAAGCTTGAGAAAAATATTCTTGAACTGTCAAAAATAGGTTGACTCTATTTAAGAACTTCTCATGATCTTTATGTCCCAATAGTAAGGGGAATGGAAATTAATCCAAACCACATTCCTTAGATTAGGCTGGAAAGCAAACCTATTTAGAGACTTTCTTCTGTATAAGCATTTATTTTTCACAATGAATTTTTTTCACTTAAGAGTTCTAGATGGCTCAGATCTTTGCGCATCAAAAACTCAAGGTGTGTTTAGGGTATTTTTACGAGACTTGAGTCTTGCTGATATTCGGTGAAATCCACTCATTTTATTTACATCTGTTATTTGCACTGTCTCCTGCCTGGTCTCTTGATGTGTGCTTGCAGAACACGTAACATAAAGTAGAACTCTGTAACTGATTCATATAGGAGACACGTTTTTGACTAAATTACAATGACATTACAATGCATCATGATCATACTATCTGCATAGCCCAATACAAACAAACCATCATGAAAATTTCTCACTTGTAAATTGATACTTTCAGCTTTTCAAAATGTGTTCTTCAGAGGGGAGTTAATTTAAACGTTTGTTCTGAAGCTGAAATTGTCAGAGTGAACCACCAAAAGCTAAATTACAAAGCACAAGCAGAAGAACCATTATCAGTATTTGATATTAACTTTTTAATTGCTGTTGTCTGCAGACAATGGAAACCATTGACGGTGGGAAGCTCTTTTCCACGGCCTATCTAATGGATTTGGGTGCCTGTATCAAAACTTTACGCTACTGTGCAGGCTGGGCTGATAAAGTCCATGGGCGTACTGTTCCAATGGGTAAGTAGTTCTGAGATAACAAAACTACAGAACTGAGGCCAACACAAGCTGTAAATAACTGACTTTAATCTGAAAGTTGTGTAACACAGAAAATATCTCAAATGGAAAATATTTTAGAAAGTTTTTAAGATAAATTATTAAAGATTTGTCATAGTTCTCAGTTTAAACATTTAGTGTAGGTCCTCACATTTATTTCTTGTTCTATGCACTACTAACAAGTATTGTTTATGGACAAAAAAAAATTAACCCATATGTACATCTAAGAAATGCAGTAGAGTATTTTTGCATAACAATGTATAGTTTATACAAGGCTACAGTAGTGAGACTGAGTGTCTACATATTTGAGCAAAGATTAGCACAAAGTAGTAATATTTACTCCAGTGATTGGATAATGCGTTAGGAAAAATACTAAGAGATAGGAATGAGGAAACAGCATTAGCTAAAATTTCATTCCATTCCCTTTCCCATTAAGCAGCTCTATGAGAACATTGTCTCTCTAGCTACCTCCTCTCAGAAAGAAAAAGAAAAGAATGGTAATAAATAAGGAATTAAGGAAAAGGTAATAAAGAACGAATTAAGAAAAAGGTAATAAAGAAGGAATTAAGGAAAACTAGAGTGATAAATACTTCCAACTTTTTTGCCTCATGTAGACCTCTATACTAGGTTTAATAGAACACATATTTATTTGAATCAAAGAGAATGTTATATTTAATGGATTTGATTTAAGCTAAGATCTAATATTAAAAAATGTCTGATATGTACCTAGGATTTAAAAGAGAAGTTTTTGAAAGAAAAAAAAAAGGTGGTAAAAGAAAAAAGAAATGAGGAATGCTTATTGGTGTGCTATGCATACCATATTGAGAAGCAGGGTTGTCACTGCAAAAAGACAGACTGGAAAAATCAAACCTTGGAGCTATGAAGAAAGTAGACATTAAATCCAGATGTACTTTATGGATTTTGCATAGTTAAGATTTTGAAAATATCATTTATAAGTAAAATTGTACCCAGCTCTGTTTGGTACCCTACTTCATCATCTTTCTGATTTAACTGTTTCTCACAAATGCTTTGTCTGAATGTCTAATTTTTTTTTTTTTTCACATAGATGGAAACTTTTTTACATTTACAAGACATGAGCCTATTGGGGTGTGTGGCCAAATTATTCCTGTAAGTTGGAACCATTTTATGTAAACACAAACATTCCTCATTACAAATGGAAATGCTTTTGAAAATTTGCCTATGCGAGTCCATTTGTGAAACACTACTAATCAGAAATTTGTAGGTCCTGAAAGACAGAGACTATCCTGAGTGTAATTCTGTCATCAGTTTGTGGTTAATTACTTTGGTCCAACCTTGTCCCTCTCCTCCCTGCATATGGAGAGCAAATAAATCTCAAAAGATTGACTTATGAAACGATTAGAAAGATGGAATAGTGTTTTGTTGAAACTGAATGAATAAGAAACTATCATGTAGGAGAGTGTAATATTTACAGTCTGTAATGTTTAAGCCTATAAACCTATAAACAACAAGCTCTTTAAGACCTAAAATATCTGTTCTGCTCCATACAGCACTGAGACAGCTGAATCTTTGTTTATGGCTAAGACTCATTCACCATGATGGTGGTACAAGTTACAAACAATGTGTCCAACAAAGCTCCTGTTCAGCACATCCAAATTCCCACTTTTGAACTTAAGTTTAACTGAAGATTCCAAAGGCCTACCTGAGTCTGGTCATTCAAAACACTTGAAGAACTCAAGTTCTAAATTTATTTGTGAAGTCTATATATATTTTTGGTGGGTGTCTATGAAAATAATTGTATGCACTAGGCTGTCCTAATCCACCCTCCCCCTCTCACAAGGTGGTTATGAGCAGCCTCACCTGACCTGCTTGACAGCTCCATAGATTCTGAAAAAGTCATCTTGTCTATAGGGTCTGCTCAGACATGTAGGTCCTGCTCATGTTCCTGACATCTTTAAGTTGGTCTTGAAAATTTGCTATATCCGTAGACCATCACATTGATTCAGAGAATATAGCTTGAATATGTTTGTATCCAGTCTAGGAGAGCTTGGAAAACTGCTGGTTTAGGTCCTCTTTTCAATCAGACACAAGATATTTCAAGTAAAGCACTGTGTCAAGCTATCCTAAGGAGCTAGAAACACTAGATATGGCCATTGAAAATATAATCATCTACTGCAAGTACAAACCGCAGTCAGTACAAACACTGATTTCCCTAATAAAACGTGAAGTATTTCTGACAAACTGGAGGTTTCCATATAAAAGAAAATTGTGAGGACTACTTTTGATAGCTCACCATTTCCACTTCCTCTCACTTTTGCAGTTCTACTTTAACAATGAATAATACAGAAAACTCTGTAATTTTAACACTTTATATTATTTATGCTCTCATTATTTTGGGGGCTAGGTTGAGTCTGAAAGGAGACAAGGAGAGAAAAAAAGACATGTTGCACGTATATTCCTATTAATTGCCTTTTCCCCCATTTCTAGAAGGTGTCTGTTGAGCTGAGGCTTTGTTTTATATGGCTTGCCAATTGTTTTTTCAAAACATCCTCATTCTGAAAGGAGTTTAACAAAAAGTTCAACCATACAGTTGAAAATTTGTACTATTATAACAGAAAAAGCTGAGGTATTTTGGTGATATATTATAAATAGGATATACTTTCTCGTCTGTCTTTCAGTGGAACTTCCCGTTGGTTATGTTCATCTGGAAGATTGCCCCTGCGCTTTGTTGTGGAAACACGGTGGTTGTCAAACCAGCAGAACAAACTCCACTCAGTGCCCTTTACATGGGATCCTTAATTAAAGAGGTAAGTCACCAACAACAGAGTTATTTGCCCCTCTCAGAAATGTAAGAGTATACTGCAGCTGAAATGCCACAAAGGTAATACAAGACAGGCTCATTCCATGCCTAGCCTTGCACTGTAGAACTTACCTTGCAGTAAAACAGTCAAGCCAAACCAGGGCAAAAGCATGTAGATCTTTCAGGATGGTACACACAAAAAAATCTCACAACGGTAATTTAGTAAACTCCAGTCATCAGTAAATATATTTGTATTACAAAAGCACAGTATCTTTCAAAGTCAAAAGCAAACAAGGAGACAAGTGCACAGTACTTGGAAGTGGGTGGCAATGACTTTATTAGCATAGTTATCACAGAAAATAACCTGTTTGTACAGCCTTTTTTTTTTTTTTTAACTGAACAAAGTTTTCATCCACCTAAGTTTATTATTAACAGGGAGCTGTAAAATCAAGCTGGTGGCTGCTGCCAAACCTGTGAATTCTCTTCAGAAAGAAACTATGAGAAGACACTTTGTGCTCCTGCAAAAGGGGTTTGTTGGTTTCTTCAGAAAGTTAGTGTCTCCAAAGCTAACTATTGTGCCCAGTCCAGGAAACACCCAAAGAGAACAATAAAAGAGTTTAGCTTTCTTCCCAATAAAATGAACAAATACAATCTAAGATGTTTCAAAGGTTGTCATGGATATCAATAATCACCAGTACTGTATTTTTAAACCTTGCTGAGTTTTAATGGAAATGACTTGGCACATTTTATAGTTTTGCTTTTAAAAAGTGATTCAGCAGAGCACACTGACTGTTGTGTGTTAATATTACACAGAAAAGAAATGATTATCAGAATGGAGCCAAGTCCTGCTGTTGTTGCATCACACAGTAAATGCTATTAGATAATACTGGGGAGGAGAAATAGCTTTAAAAAATATCAGAGAAACCTTCTCTATTAATTTTTAACAATAAGTATCTGAAAGTGTATTTCTCTGGAAAAAGTAACTTTACATGGAAAGTAACTCAATTCTGTTAAGATTTCATTAAATATTGATTCTGATATTCTGATTTCTTGAAAGAAGAGCTCAGAAGTGGGGATGTGATAAGTATCCAGAATATCAAAAAAACATTAAAGCCCAAATCCCTGCCAGTGATCACTTCAATAGCTGCTTTAGACTTGGGAAAGTATCTGAAGGTCTAATTTAACTTTCCAGTTCCCAAATGTCCGCTATGTATATGTACATGTAGTCACTTCTGGTAATCTCCACTGTCTTGCTTAATAGCATTCACAAGGCTCCCTTACTAATATATGGAGAAGAGCTCCTAAAACAAACATTGAAATTAAATACTGAAGTGAGACTTCTCTATACAAGTTAATTTAAGAAACACAATGCTAAGCAAATGGAAAGAACCTTATTGTCTCATCAATTTCAGTGTAAATATTTATCTGGAAAATTAAATTAGTGTAGGAAGCATTGACAGACTGCATCTGAGCATGAAACTGTAAGGAATAGAAGTTGCTTGAACAGAAGTAACAACCTGCTATGCAAGATGCAGGCCATGAGTTTTAGGAGCTTTAACTCACCACATGAAATTCACCATTTTCCAAAAAATATGGAGCTTCTGCATGTAATTCCAAAGCCCTGTTTGGTGCTATAAAGAGACTTATGGAAGTGATAATGCAGGATACTAATCTATTTGATATTTTAATTCTATGCTTGCTCAGCAAGTGTCATTGAGATTGTGCAGCTGCTTCATAAATCAACAAAAATTCCATCTACTCTTCTCACATCCTTGGAGTTTTCCTTACAAGCTGCTTGGAGAAAATAGGTTATTTTGCTGTGAATGGAACATATCTAATACAGGATTTATGGGAGACAATGCATTTGTTTTGAACCATAGGAAAAGCTTATTTGCATAAAAAATCTTCAAGGTATTGAAACTTTGCATATCTCAGCCTGCTTTTTCATGCTTGGTAGCTGATCTGCCTCTTTTTTTGCTGTAAACTCTCATGTTGCCCACTATACTTTCAACCTACATCCAGAATTCCAGCATTTTTCTTAAAAGAATTTAAGTAGCAGATCATTAATTAAATTCCATCTAGCATGGATATTAAAGTGCAAAAGCCAGCAAGAACATATGTTGATTCAAACAGCTTTAATGAAGTAGATACAAAAGTAAACAATATTTCTTTATACATCTGACTGAGAAAATTAAAAAAAAAATTCTTTGGAAATTGCACTAACAAAGAACTAAAGTAATATATTCTTTGGGGAAAAAAAAGTAGCTCAATAACTTAAAGACAGGTGAAACAAAGAGGCTGTAAATCGTATGAGAATGAAATCTTTCGGGGCGCTAGGATTGGGAATAAATATATGGCTAAGAAAAGGTGGCCGAAGAACTGAAAAAGGAAGTAAGACCATGTGACATGTTCTTCTAGTTATTATCCTTTCCCAAATTTACAGAATTCTTTCTTCCAATTCAGGCAGGATTTCCACCTGGAGTAGTGAATATCGTGCCAGGCTTTGGACCCACCGCTGGAGCAGCAATTTCTCACCACATGGATATAGATAAAGTAGCTTTCACAGGCTCTACAGAGGTACTGTAGTGAATGCAAGAAAATACAAGCAGGAAATGTGCCCCTCTGATTCCCAGCAATGATTTAATGCCTAACTTATTCTGTATAATTATTTTAACTCTCTTCTTTCTTATGGTTGCTGGTTTGTTAAACAAAGTCTGTTTAATGATTTGTTGGTTATTATTAACTTTAAACATATTTAAACAATGTTTGTATTGCTGGGAAGCCCTTTAAACAAAGGCAGTCCATGAGATACAGTAGGTTCTAGTATACCAAAGGTATTTTAAGTCTTACTCATTTAAACCAAAACTTTTTCATAACATTGTTTACATCTTTTTTTAAGAAGTTCTGCTATCTTTAAGTTTAATAACAATGGGATCACAGGAAAGTACCAAGGAAATCTCGTTCTTCTTCAGTCTGCACACGTTTAGGTGAGGTGACAGATTTTTGGTATTTCAGTGATAGTACCATCTGGGTGGTCTTAGAAGAGTGTTTGAATATGTATCTGTTTAAAAGGAAGGTCACTGTTAATATTCCCCAACCTTCACTCTGAAGACCTGTGAGTGCTATAATTGAAGATTTCTCATTGCAGGCTTGACACAGTTGACACAGTTCATTATATTGTCTGTCTACATGCATGCTAAATGGAAAAGCTGCCATCTGGTCTCTTAACTTCTTGGATGTAGACTCCAAAGATAAATATCATTGCCTCATGTCAGGGATCAGTATACACCAAGGGCAAGAGTGATGTTTACTCTCAGAAACCTTCAGCTTTACAGTAATGGGGAATGAAAACAACACAAAACCCTGACATCTGAGAAATATCCCACAGATGTTCCCAATAGACAGTGACAACTACAGCTCCCAGTACTCAGTGACCCTCCAAAGGGTGTATTCTAGAGAGCTTGGTGACTGTTCTCTTCTAGCAGAGCAATTTAGCAATGAGAAATGATGGCAGGAGGGCTGACAGAGGAAGTTTGCCTAATGGTTGATAGACACACCAAAGCTATAAGAGCTATATGCAGATTTTTCTTTCAGAGCTTTTTCAGGGCAATTTTATTATATGAACTATTTTTTCTACTGATGTAGAAAGTAATTCTTTTAATCATGGCATCAGTAGGAAAAAAAGCAGCATAGGGGTTCTAGCTTGCAGAGTCCATTTCCTCCTCTTCACTCACTAAGAGAGAAATTGAAACATGGAAATGTCCATAAAGCCAGTGTAGATTGTCTTATAAACTTTTTGCATAAAAGGACTTCTCATGCAAAAAACAAAGGAATTTTAACCAAGTGGGAGTAACTGGTGGAGCAGCAACCTGTGCCTGCTTTAGATTAGAGATACATGCAAGTAGAGTTGCAGTAACCAAAAAAGAGCCACATATTTTTAGCAGTTAACATTACAAGCGGAAACTCTTCTAAAAAACATTTCTAGTTCATAGGGTACAAGTCCCCTGTACCCTGACACTTCTCAGTTGTTTTATTTTAACTTATTTTTCATTTTTTGCTGGGAAAGTAGAAGTCACTTAACCCTTTTTCACTTTTGAGGAAACCAAAAAAGTATTATAGAGGTCATCACAAATTTTTTTACATGAAACTGTCCTCTCTCTACCTTTCAGGTTGGCAAACTGATTAAAGAAGCAGCAGGGAAGAGCAATCTGAAGAGAGTTACCTTGGAACTTGGAGGAAAAAGTCCTAATATTATATTTGCAGATGCAGACTGTTAGTAGCAATTTTATTATATGAACTACTATAATTGCAAATCCAAGGCATTTTTCCTTTCTTTGACAGTACATTATTTGAACTTTTTCAAAAAATAAGTAATTTTTAATGTCTTCTGGTCATGCCATAAGTTTAAGTTAGATTGCCACCAAAATTAATGGCTGAATAGATATGGACCTCTGGCAATCTGTTCACTCTTAACGTAATTAATGATCCTCTTAATGAAATATGAATGCAGAATGAAAAACAGAAGGATCTTGAACAGGTTTATTAACTTTCTGTCTCAATACTCTTCTTGGTACTCCTGACAGGGCAAATAATTCTAAGTCTACATTTCCCATAGAATATCTGGACATGTGTTCAGCTACATGTACCATGATGCTCTTGAGAAGGGCTGCTTGGACATGAGTAAATGGTTGTATATCTGTGTTTTAAAAAGCCATAAAAATAAAAACTGCTAGAAAAGAAAATTAGATGGGTGACAGAAGTTAGTAAAGATTATATGATGTGACAACTCAGGTTTATGATCTGATGAACTCTGCATTTCTTTGCAGTGGACGCTGCTGTGGAATTTGCCCATATTGGTCTGTTCTATCACCAGGGACAATGTTGTATAGCAGGATCTAGAATTTTTGTGGAAGAGCCTATTTATGATGAGTTTGTTCGCCGCAGCATTGAAAGGGCAAAGAAGTATACTCTTGGGGATCCTTTGAAGCCTGATGTACAGCAAGGTCCTCAAGTGGGTAATCTTACAGGTTTTCAGCATAATTCTTTCACAATAATTTAATTTCTGACATCACAATTTAATGTCTTTCTAAAACTCCTGTTGCAGTAGTTTCAAGGCTAGGTGCAGTTTTATAGAGATTAGTCTGGAGTACAAGGAGAAAGAAATCAGAGTGATTGTTGTTTGTGCCCCAATATCATAGGCTTAAGGTCTCCTTCTCTAGTCCTTTTTATTATTGAAGGGGAACAATTATAAAAATTAAAATGCTTTGAGAAAGCTCTAATGCAAGATCTGTAACAGTGCAAGTAAAATCACCCATGTCATGTTTAAGCTCGCTAATTTTCATTCAGATAATGAATGCCACTAGAAGTAACTAGCTTGAAGAAATAAGAATTTCAATATCTTTTCCCCTTTTCCAAGGCACCAGACTTTTATTATGCTGCTCTCTCAGTTTTAGAATATTGTGCAATTAAAACGCAAAAGTTTTTTTCCCTCCTTTTGTTAAAAGTGTACCAACAGCTTTCCCATCAAATGAATATTAAAATGCAATGTTTAAAAAGTATTGCTATTCTGATGTTGTGAACTCACTTCAGAGCACTGTTACAATAGTTCTCATTTAGTCTTATTCCCACATCAGCTTATAAAGCAGGATATGGAATAAAAGCATGGAACAAAGCACTGTGGTAGAGACAAAGTGGGAGAAAAAACTGCTCCAATGTATTTTATAGAGTAACATATTCTTTATAGTTATATTATCACAGCCATTCGGAGTAATAAAAGACACCCAGTAAATTGAAAAGAATGCACTCCGAGCCACACAAGATTTGGGAAATTTAAAAATATTGTTTTGATATTCTGGAATATGTTTTACATACACAAGATAATAAATTCAGCTGAATAAATTTAAAAGTCAAAGGGCAGGAAGATTCAAAAAAAAAAAATTTCATTTGTCTGGTGTACAGCTAATATAAAATTAACAGAAATCCTCTCTCATATTATTATGGCTTTACTGAGTTTGAATTTCATGCTATAATTTAAATATGAGCTATAAATACACACCTACTAAAAAATTTAAAAAGTTAAACATGTTAAAAAGCAATAAACAAAATATTTGAATGAGCATAAAGACTCTTTTCTCCTCCAGTCTCATAATTTGCCTTTTTTGACTTATTTTTCTCCTTCGCAACATCTAGCCAAAGCTTAACTATTTTACAGATTAGACAAGTCACTTCTTTTAGAACTGGTATGATCCTATCTAATGGAAAATTGTAATCATAGGGTGTAGCTGAATTTCTTTTATGGTAATTATGGTAAATATCTCTCTTTAGCCTCAGATTCCTTGTTATGCTTTGAGTAATTCTTTCTAGAAACAAAAAATGATAGCCTGTATCAGGTCTATTCACTGTGATCTGTTGCCACAGAGAAGAAGTCGTATTTTTCTCCAGCTCACAGGGACACAGGTTTAGGTCAATAAGCTAGAAGATGAACTGTTGTCAGTGTGTGCTGTTTTCATTCCTGAAATATCTTTTCATTTAGATTGATAAGGAGCAGTTTAAAAAAATCCTGGAGCTAATTGAGAGTGGGAAAAAAGAAGGAGCCAAACTGGAATGTGGAGGAGGTCCATGGGGAGACAAGGGTTACTTCATCCAGCCCACAGTTTTTTCTAATGTTACGGATGATATGCGCATCGCCAAAGAAGAGGTAAATAAATTTTCTGCAATCTCTTCTCTCACTTAAAGTCCTTCTGTTTAAATGCCTGTACAAAACATCCATTTAGAAGGTCAAGTGACTATATGAATATTTTCTCATTAAACCTGCTGTTCCATCCTGGTGGTGTTTAAAGTGCTTTTGTTGTTTTCTGGTGCCCTTTTCACCAGATTGCTCAAGGAGGGAGAGGAGTATGAGGCTGCCCTGCCAACAAAGGCTCCTGCAGTAGATAACTGCTGAGGTTTGGACTTTTTGCATTGCTCCACACTGTCCATGTCTCACGTATCAAAGTCACAGTGACCTGTAATATAGATGCAAACCTTGGAGGCACTACTTGTAGATGTTTTACACTACCTAAGGAGCCACTTAACTTGGAGCTTGTATACACCAGGCAGATATTTTGCAATATGAGAAACTAGTTGGACTGTGCTTCCAGAGGCATTTTTCTGGTGGCATTTCACTTTCCTCAGTGGGGTTATTTAACTTAGATCAGTTTGCAGAGGTATCTACACATTATTGAAGAATCTGCTACTGTCCCAACTAAGATGACAATGCTAGGGCACCAGTGACTGTCTGGAAGGAACAAAAGACATTTTGGAGTGCTGAGCTAGTTCTGTACATAAAGATTCCAAGTCAAGTCATGACCTCTTCACTGTGGCTTTTTGTATTTATCTTAATTAATAACTCCTGCAATTGGACTTCAATTGGTGTCCATTATAGTAGTTCATACTAGAAAGCTGATGCAGTCTGCTAAACATACTTACTACACCCAGCAAGAGTCAATAGCCTGAGTGAAAATGAACACCACAGCATACAGAATTGAGACTGGGTGAGGGTTGTAAAGCATGATAGAGCTATATGAGACAGAATTTGGACTCTACTACGAGTCAAGTAGGAAGCAGCATAGAGTTCTCATTTTTTCACAGTTCTGTTACCCTTTGGTCAGCAGCACACAGACTGCTCCTCACACTATTTAAATGTAATGAACAAAGCTATGGATAGCAAAGACAGTTTAAAGAACTATCTGAGTTTTGAAGCTCACAACTTGAACACTGGGGGAATGTTCAGTGGTTTTCTGATCTATGGAAATCAATCCTTACAACTCGAGCTAGAAACCAGCACTAAAAACTCAGTCCGGCAGAAAGCTCACAGTCTCTTGAAATAGAATTAATTAGATGTTGTAATGCCCCCCCTGCCTACACAGCCTTGGTGTTCTGTGATAGGCATGGGCACCTGTGGCTGAGAACTCTAAACAATGGTAGCAGGAAAGCTGAACCTGAGGACTATTCTCTTACCCAACACCCACATGAAAGGGAGGGAGAATTAGTGGTTTCACTCAGAGTACATTCTCAGTTGTGCAGCTACCTGCAGGGATAAAAGTCTAGTAATAAATTTAGGTGAAGGAAATATTTAATGTCTTTCTTGACTTTAAAAATGGAGCTCGTCCAGAAAACATGATTAACCAAACCAACTGGTTTGTTGGTAAACAGTATAGATAGGTAGCACATTGTGACACCATGTTAACTACCTTTATGATGGGTGCCTTTTAATCATTGTTCGTCTTTATTGTTCATTTATTGTTTTATTAACTGTTTACTATATGTAGTCTTGACTTCCTTTGTATTGCAAAAATCTTTATGCAAATTTGTAGGTTTTTTAGCACTTTATGCCCTCTTGACTGAATGTGTTTGGGAATAAGGCCATCTGACAGAAGAAAACTTCAAATACATAAATTACTTCAAATAGTAAGTTATTCTAGTTCACTTAATATGTTCCTATGTGTTTGATATAGATATTTGGACCTGTTCAACAAATCATGAAGTTTAAAACCATAGACGAAGTTATCAAAAGAGCAAATAACACCACCTATGGGTTAGCAGCAGCAGTTTTTACCAAAGACATTGATAAGGCACTGACATTTGCATCTGCCCTTCAGGCTGGAACAGTATGGTAAGTAATTTTTTAACTTCTTGCTTTAAATCTGCAGATGTCAATGGACATGTCTATTATGAGACATATTCACAGTATTTTGGGTGGTCTTTTTTATATTTATTCCTCCATCTTTATAGGGGTGGATCATTGTCTCTTCTGTTTATCTTTCCCATGTGTTTCCTATTTAATGTGTTACTAAATAATTACTTTTTGCTAGTCTTCATACAATTTTCCATAAACCTAGTCAAAAAAAGAAATTTTGCTTGCTAAAAGGAAAAGGAAAAGGAAACAAAAGAAAATGCTGTGAGTGCTCTTTCCTTCAGGATCTGAGGATAGCCCAATTGATAATTTATGAGTTTTGGTATAGTAATTGGTAAAGAAATTAATTATCTGAAGTTCAATGGCCATTAGCCTGGGCACTACATCCATCTAATGGGAAAGATTGATAAAATGTGATCAAACAAAGAAAGGATATACAAGCTGGGAGAACTACTAAAAGGCCAACCAGTTCCAGCAATGGAAAGAGGAGGCAACCTATATGAAGCTGGAAAAGAAAAAGCTAAGAAATGAAAGAATGAAATCTTGGAGGCATTGCAGGGTCCAATGACAATCACTGACAAAAGCCTGCATTTCCCTACAGTTATTACAATGTGTCAGAAGGAGAATAACCAATTTTACTTGAATGCAAAACCTGTGTCCAATTTACATTTTATCTGAAAGAGCTTGCAACCAGCACAAATTCCTGCCCAGGTCCTGTGATCTAAGAACATATGTTTTCCAAAAATAAGTTAACAGTCTTGACTTCAGAGTTGGTATTCTTTATATGGAAGAAAGTTTAGAATAGAAGTGGAATCTTCAGGATTTCCTCTTATATGATTGATGGTCTAGGAATCCTTAACTATGAACAGAATCTCTTTTGTTGAAACCAGTAGACTAGCAGGAGGGTAGAATATAAGATATGAAAAAAGAGAATATTTGATTTGACAAGGCTATAAGACAAAAAGAGCTTCTTGGCTAGGAAATAGGATGCACATTCTGCCAAAATTCTTCATACCTAAAAATTTGCCTGTGAAATTCCTTTGTTCTTTGTGTCTTTGTATCTTTGTTCTCAACAACAGTACAGAATAAAGTTTAACTGACTAGAACCAAACAAAACTTCCTAAATATATAGTGAAGCTATCCTGAGTGTATCTACTAGAAGGGTAGATATACTCTTCTGCAGAACACTAACTTGTGGATAATCTTTTGTGAGAGAGCTTATGTACAAATTAGGAATTTTATTGCAATGATCAGAGAAAGATGTGATTGTCTCTCTGCTTGAAGACCCTTGCTGAGTTTTACCACTCTGATAATAATTGTAGTTGGTTTTGATGCTTCATTTATCTGAACTTCACACTGTGTATATTTTTGCAAACTTAGATATTGTTTGTGACTATCACCATAGGCTTTTTAGAGGTGACAGAAAAACACTGATTTTTCAGAAGTGAAAAAAAATTGTTTCACACTGTTAAAACTAATTTTCCTGTTCTTCCAGGGTTAATTGCTATAGTGCATTTTCTCCTCAGTGTCCCTTTGGAGGTTTTAAAATGTCAGGAAATGGACGAGAAATGTAAGTAAATACTTTTAAAACTGTAGATTTACGGGAAATTCAAAATGAAATCCCAAACCCCTACTTAAAATATGCATAAATGTCCAGTTTGAGATTTTGTCAAATTAGTCTCTAAAGTGCTTAGAGGCATCATGTCAGTAGAGGAAACACCAAGAAACAATTCCTCTACAAAATAAGTGGGAAAAATTCTTTAGATGCACACTTTTTCAATATGATCAGTTTGCAGTCTACTGTGGTTGCAGAATACTGGTAAGCAAAACTGACCATTGTGTTTATGGTTTACCATTTTTGCATATATAGAGAAATTGTTATTTTCATGAAGGTAAATCTGTGGGTAGTTTGTGAAATCCTCTTTAAATGCTTTAAATGTTTTGAAAACACAACACTATTCAAAATCCTTGATTTAAGCAAGATTTTTCACTTAAAAGTTTTTGAAACTAATGTTTTTACAGTATGTGCCAACCAGGTCAAAAGGTATGAGGAAAATCATCCTCTATAGTCTTTTGGACCTTTGTTTTTTCCCCAGAATAGAAGCAGAGTAGCATACAAATATTATAAACTAATCAAATTTTTTTCAAACTTCTAAGTTTTAATCTACTTTTAACTTGAATTATATCCTGTCTTACTTGTATTAAAATTTAAAATGCCATATGAGAACAAACTATTTTTAAAGTAATGACTAAAAATCATTACAAGCAAGCCTTTTTTTATTAAGGTAAATACATAACTCTTCTAATGAACCATGGAACTGATTAAAAAAGATACTTATAGGTGAGACACTTCAGAGCTTCTTTTTATGTAGTTTCTTCAGAGATAAAACCTCATGTTTTTATACTTGCTCATCACTGCACACAATCTGCTTCTGATGGCAAAGCTCCCACTGACTTCAAAGGAAAGAGTCAAGCCACTTTTGAGAGCTTTAGAAAACTAGAAATTGAAACCCTCCAGTAATTTAGGCCATTTTATCAAAGACAGCTTTGCCTTTGCTGGGTGCCAATAATTGGGAGATAATCAATTCTGAACTAGAGCCTTTTTCAGAAATATTTTTTGGATTTATTTGCTGGAGATGAAAGACTATCAAAAATGCTCTCTATAGCAGTACATTTTGAAGGAAATAATCTTTCATGCTAACAAAGTTTTTGGATTCAAAGTCACAATTATCAGACCAGTAAAATATTCTTACTAAAAGAGAAGGAAAGAATCACCACCAGATAGATATTTGTCATGAGAAACTTTGTAAATACTTGACAGCCATTTCTATGAGAAGTAGAACTATGTGTGCAAAATCCACGCTGACAAAACTAGGTTGTGATAGTGTTAAACCACTGACTTCCTTGATCCCCAAAATAAAGCCTCATCTCATCCCTGAAAATAAAGGTTAAATATGTTCGCAACATGTCAAAGATTTTAACCCTTTTTCACTGTCTGTACATTTTCAACACAGAATAATTTTTCCCCCATTTACTGGACATGAATTTCTTCTTCTTTGACTCTGGAGAAAGCTCTTGACATCAGAATAGCTTTACAAATAACTTGCTGAATATACTTGTGAAGATATAATGTGCTTCTGATCTGCAGTACAGAAATCCAGTTTAGAAGTGTTCTAAATTAAATACCATTCACAGAAATAAAACTACTGTCTCCCATTTTTCTCAGGAGACCATTACTGTAGCTTTTCAAAAGGTTTCCAGCAGCAGCCTAGCTGCACAGCTGTCTTCCAAATATGTCCCATGCACTTGTTATATACCCGGCCAACTGCACACTACCACTGGAAAGCCCATCCAGAACAAAACTCATAGAAAAAGCATTAGCATAAATGTTGCTCTTGGTTCTCTTTTATCTAGGGGAGAATATGGACTTCATGAATACACAGAAGTTAAGACTGTCACAATCAAAATCCCTCAAAAGAACTCGTAATGTTGAGTTGCTGAAATTAACATCTTCAAATGAATCTGAAAAGGCTATCTGAATTCTAAAGTGTTTTGTTGTCCAAGTGATTCATTACCTTTTCTGCTTTCTGACTGTATGAGATACCTTCTTACATTAACAATATAAAGAATAGTGTAGAAAAAATTGATGTGGTTAATTATGAAAAGAAATGTTTAATGTCTGGTTCACAGGTAACTCATTTTAGAATTCATATCCAGAAAAATCTACTCTTGTTATCAGTTGTAGTTCTTTGTAGTGTTATGAAAATTTTCCTTTTTCAGTGTATTCTACAAGTACAGTTTAATTTATGTGCTCTTGTAAGTGTTAGATGGCAAGTTCTCCTTGCATTTTCTTTGTGGCCTTAACAAAAGCACTTAAGAGTAGTTACCAGATGTTTCTGTTTCTCTAGATATATTTCTTGGACTATTAAAGTTGTTCATCATGCTACGTGAATGTACACTGTATAATGTTAAAACATATTAAAATTCATCTACAGAACCTAGTGCTTCTCCTTTCTTTTCTATTACACCACTGGGCAATTTGTACCACAGAAGCACCAGTGGTGTGTTCAGGTCATCAGAAATAAACTGCTTATGGAGGCTAAAGACCCCAATATTTTGCCAGTATTATACCTGGGAAAACATGAACACACAGAACAGTAGACAATTTGCAAAGAGGCAGCCCTTGGCTTTGCAGTAATAAGTGCATAACAAATCTTAACAGATGTATGAGAAAGAAACAGCAAAAGAGAAAGGAAAGGAGGGGAGGGAAGGCAAGGCAATCTCCTTTGTGATTCAAACCTGCTACATTTTTCCTGTACTCACATAATTTCATATAACTTGCCTGTTCTCTTCCCTCTTCTTTCCACCTCTAATCCATTGTCTCTTTTCATCCTTTTTCCTCAGTTTTTCCTTATAGCTGCTTATTCTCATAAAGGCCCTCTTTAAACACTTGTGCCGCAAACTGACCATAAGCTCAGTTCTGGCATTTCACAATTCTCTAGCAGCTCAGCTGCCAGCACCCTCTGATGGGCTCTCAGCACCAGCAGCCACCAGATAAGCTCTGGGACAGTGGCCCACAGACAGCCAGTACACAGCCTGCTGCTGACAGGCTCATGTTTTCTCACAACTGAACCCAGAGCCCCAAGTCAACTCTTGTAAGACAGCCTCAGCCTTACAAACAATTTTCAAAAAATTGCAAACTTGTTAGATAACAATTGTCTAACAAACTCTTGTTAGACAATAATCAACCCTGTACTTAGTACAAACCCTGCCCATGAATAAGAACACAGCACAACAAAAAATTTTAAGCAACAAATATGGAGACTTTGCACAGTGTTGAAAGAACAGAGGATTCTCTTCCCTTGGATGCACTGGTCACTTTTGAACTATCTTTTAGTAAGATAGTTAAAATACAGATGAGACTTTTACCCTATAACTTTTCTTAGAAGGTCTTTTTCAGTGAAGAACTATACATAACATTTGTGTCATAAGTATTTCTCTCCATAGCCCCTACATTATCTATTTTTGAAAGGTATCCATTCCAAATCCCATACTCATGCCTCTAAAGTAACTTCATTAGATATAGTTTTCAAACAAATTGAATTCTGGTCCCATTTAAGAATCAAGCAAAAGACTAATAAAGGAAAAGAAGAAAAAGTGAATCAAAAGCAATAGTGTACTGTGAAATAACTAGCAGAGAGTTTTCTGTAGAAGATAGTAGACAAAAGACAGCATAGAAAAAAATAAATGCCAAATAAGGTCAAAAAAACAAAAAAAACTTTAAAATTAAGTTGCAGATAAGAAAAGAATAGCAAAATTATCTGAATGTCTTTAAAAGAGGCAATGAACATAGTATTAATGAAAACATTAATACAGTGAAGGATTTAATATATTGAAAGAAATGAAAAGCCATTTGTAGAGTTGGTGTGTGTCTTCAAAAATCTCTACCATCCAAATTCTGCTTTTACATTCAAGAGAAGAAGTCCCAAAGAAGGATAAATAAGCCAAATTACATTAAGCCTACATTTGAATTTTGTCTTGGATCAGGAGGGTAGTTCTGAAATTATATTCCTGATTTTCCCAACTTACCTTCTTTACCAGGAAGAAGGATACAAGGGAGCAAAACAGGGTACCTTTTTGGTGACATTAAGCCAGCAGGCTCACATGTGGTTTCTGGTGTGGTCCAACCACTGTAACCATTCAGGTCTTAGAAGCAGACTAAGGCTAATCTGAAGCAACTCCCCTCTGAATGTGTGCTATGTAGGCAGCTGTTTCCCTTCTCCTCTGATTGTCCTTTGTCAGCACAGGACTGAAAATCCAGTCCTACCCACGATGCCTGTGACTGCATGCCCAAGCAAAGAATGACTTTGGAATATAACGCAAGGAAAGGGAAAACACAGCATAGCAGTGGGGTATAGGGGAAGGACCAACTGGACCCTTGCTTCCATATATCTATTTTCTCCTTAGAATGCCTAAAATATTTTAATAGTGTTCCCAACAATATTGTAAATATGTATTTTATTTCCCACTTGAAAGTGTTGATGGGTAAAAAAAAAAATCCTTGAGTCAGAGAAGTGCTTTCATGTGTACATTACGTATGGCAGGGGCAAGGGAGGAGAAAGAGAGAGGAAGAAAGGGAGAGAGGCAAAGACACTAATTCAGCCTAGGTTTAACACCCAAAGTTTTCATCGGAGTCAAGTATAGATTTGGATTGATCTGATGACACACTGAAGATGTTCCCAAGAGATGCCAATGTAAAGATTGCCCTTCGGCATCTAGTAAGCTGAAGGAATTCAATACGTAGGTCATTCCTTTAAAGAGTTGAAATATGTTTGAAGGAGGCAAACAAGGGCTCAGTAAATTTTATTGCCCTCCAGTTTGACTTACATGAATGAGTGTGTTAGTTCACAGTATATGATGATGCCCAAGCCAGAAAAAAAGAATATAGTCCCATTTGTTCCTCAGCTGCCAGTTTACTGACTCAAAAGGTCAGGGGTGGATTTCTCTCAAAGATGCACACACTGTTAGTAGTAATCACTCTGTTAATAAAAGAAATGTCCTTTCAAAATTAGATGTGTTTGTAACTATGTTCATAGTATTAGAATCTCCATCTGATGGTTAAATATCTTTGCGATGCCTTTGAATTACATCTGTACATGGGTATGATGACTTACGATCTGAACAGGAAGACATGAGAACTCAAACTCTGCAAATATTACACAAGCGATTAAGGAAGCCCTTTCTTTATGAGGCTGAATCATTATCATGTTGCTCCCATTACATGTCACAGCAGCACCATTGAAATTTACTGGAATGAAACACGAGAAGAGCACTACGTAAATATTGCTTATAATATTAGTAAAGTTGTAGTCAATATTTCATAGAGGATGAAATTTAACAAGGGAAATGAGATTGTTGAGTGTCCTTTCAAGGCCCCTGAAAACTGACTGCTAGTGTTGGCAGCAGTTGTTAAATTTTTATTTTTGGCACAATGATATTTTTCCTATAGTTCTGGAAGGCAATGGCTGTCTAGGTAAACAATGTAGAGAAACATTCCAGCAGATTTAAGTGGGACTATTTCTTTTTCTAGTGAGCTCTGTTTCTATTCCCCTTAACACTATTAAAGGTACACCTTTAATATTCATGGAAGTATGACCAAGGACATAATTTTGCAGTATTACTGGAAAGTTATCTCTTCCAAGCAGTTTTATTTACCACATAGAAAAGAAGCTCTAGAAACCTGCTCTCCTTAGGGTCATTTTCTTGCCATCAGTGTGGTGATCCCTGCCACCTTCCCTGACACACTACTTTTTTTTAACAGAGAGGAAGCTTTTAAATGGCAACAGAAGGCTAGAGGGACCCTTAGGCTATTTCAGTCAAAACAGTGAAATTGTAAGGAATTCTCATTCTGTTTCAAGAAAAAAAATTACTGATAATCCTTGACTACCAGATATGCAGGCCTTAAGAGAAGAGAAGGTATGGAAAGATATGGAAAAAAACATTCAGAGCAAGAAAGGCATCTGGCTTGGATAAAAAGTGAAAATTCCCTGATGAAGTAGGTTTTAGGGAGGAATTTGAAAGATGTGAACTTGGCAGCCAAAAGGTTTTTTGGGGAGAAGAGTAGGCCATCTGGGATAAGTGCAGAAAAGACAAGTGCAAGAAAAAGAGGGGGAAAGGAACAGAGCAGTAATAGAAGTATAAGGAGTTCGATGAGGAACAAAAGCAAAGGATCACCCTGAGATTCTGAAAGAACTCACTGCAAGATCTCACTATCATTCTGAAAGATTTAACAGGAACTTTAATAGTTGAAGTGTTCTTCTCAAGCCCCTCTATCACTATGTTTGCTCTCAGACTGTTTTTGAGCTGCCTGATCCTTCTGTTTTCCCTCTTTTCATTTGAGTCATGGTAAAGCTCTCTTGGATGTTAGTGTTGTTTTCCACATATTTCCCAACCAAAAACTGAGATTTTGATAAGTCCTTATTATGAAAAGTCCACTGTAAAATAAAGCAGTAAAAAGAGGTCTCTGAAAATTTGGAAATTATAGTTCCCTGTGAACTTAGTAGGAGGTCTGAATGACTGAATTATAACTTTTGTTATGCTGAGAGAAAAACAGTGGCTTGATGAATATAGTGCTCTGGAAACAAAAGTAAAAAATCTGGAAGCACAACATAAACCAAGTCAGTCAGTTTAACATGGCATGATAAATAGGGCAGGCATAATGATCCAATAAACAAAACTGTGTTGGGTGATTTGACTGTTGAAAATCCAGCTTGTGAAACAGTCCTCAAAGAGCAGCAACAAAGATGATACCTACACACTACTAAAAACTGTCCATGCAAGAGGAAGGGACCATATCTGCTTTTACATATTACTAACAGACAAAGCAGAGAGATTTGGCAGGTTTAACCAAAATACCATAGGGCCGTCCTTGACAGAAACTGAATAGAAGTAGCCAATTCACCCAAGAAAAATGATTAGTACTGAGGACTTTTTAGAAGCAAGAAAGCTAGGGACAGATAGCAGCAATGAGAGTGGGGGTTTTTTATTATTATTTTAATTTATAGTCTCATACTGTTCTATATGAGACTATAGTTCTATGTGGAGCATAAGATTATGACTAAATAATAACCTTATAATTACAAATTATCAATACACCCCAATCCAGGATGGCTCTGGACATAGAGAGCAATTTGACACACACTAACAAACTTTTAAGTTATTAAACATAGTATTACATCTGGACACCACCCTGTCACTATCAGCACAGAAAAAAATTCTGTACTTTTTCACATTCTTTATGAGTACATTTTCATATACTCTTAAAAAGCTTTGATAATACAGTATGGCCCATCCAGCACAAACAAACAGAGCCTCTGATCACCAAACCTTGCCAAACGGTGCAAAGTGGAGAGGCCTGTGGCCTTCTTGCACGTTGGTGACCCCAGTATTTTGGATTATACATTCATTCTGAATATAGCTCCTCATAATATGTAGTGCTCTATGCTTATGACTAAGGAATACGCAAGTGGTAACAGCAAGAATGAGAGTGGCAAAATTGGAGCAAGATTAGAGATGTATTACCCTCAGAAGAGAAAAATATCTGACACAAAAGTAAGTGACCCAAGTGAGAACAAACAACGCTGTCCACAATTACCTTTATTCAAGAATGATTTTTTGGGAGTGTGATGAAACAAAAGTTCATGTGAACATTTATTTGGAGCATAAATATGTCCCATTCAGATGTTAGCACCTGCTTTAGAACTCATACTATGGACAAGCATTGTGTACTGCTAAGCACAGTGTGTGTTAGAGAGCTGACTCAAACATAAAGGATCTTTAGCCTTTATTATCCACTGTGTTGATGGCAATCTTTTAAAGGCAAAAAGTTCCTGTGAACAAAGAGTTGTAGTCAAAGTAAGAGTAAGAAGGTAGAGGAGTCAAGTATTCACAGTTCACAAAAACAAATTCCATGTAAGAAAAAACCCCTAAACACGTAACTTTTCTGTTAGTCTCCCTTTATTATGACTGAGAAAATAAATTTTGGAGTTATTTACATGCAAATTAGTCTTTATGGAAAGAGTCTATTGAGCTAAAGATACCTTGAGGTCTGATAAACAGCTTGTTTCATGTCTTACATTTTTGCTGATTTTCTGATGGAAGGGTTAGGTTTCCTTATGTTTCTCTCTATACCTCAGCAAACAAACAGAAGACAGCTGAGCTCAATGATCTTACAAGTCTTTTCCAACATTAATGATTTTATTCTACTTAAAAACAAAAAAAGAAGGATGCCATTAACCCTAATGAGGTCCAGATCTGTGAGAAACTATTTTAGGAGTGTAAACCTTACACACAGCAAAGCAGGATGTGTGATTTCCTCACAACAGGTTTCTTCAGTCTGCACTGTGCAGCTGCACTCCTCCTCAGAGAGGTCTGCATTATCTTAATAAAATTATATCTAAAGGAAAAACGTCTGTGCATTCACTGATACAAAATAGATCATGTCTGACAATATGTCATTGTCTCAAGAACCAACTAGTGTGTGTTCTTTTCTGTATGTGAACTACTAGCCACCACTAACTAAGGTAGCCACCTCCAACTAAGACAGACAGCCGTTCTAGAATGTTCCTTTTTTTTTTTTTTTTTTTTTTTTTTTTTTTTTTTTTTTTTTTTTTTTTCCCCTAGAAATTGGGCTGTTTAAGCATATGGCTTTATGGACACCAGAAGGCCACTTTTTAAGCTTTTTCATCCAAATGAATACATTATGAGATTAGTTTGTTGTGCATGCTATTTATTTCTCTTTTTTCGTGTTTATACTTTACTGACAGAAAAACCTGTATTTAAGTACTAGTTCTGTGCAACACAAATATGAGCTCCTATGGAGACAATTTTATTATGGAGTATATTTACAACAACAGAATATGGCAAAATTTTATTTCATAGAAGGAGGTTATAAATAAAAAACTTTGACAGACTTTACAGTAAGAAGGAGACATGCATTCTCTGTCTCACCAAACATGCCTTCCCAGGCCACATGCCTTCCCAGGCCACAGTGGTTTCATTGCCTACTTTAGCAAATAAACAACTGCCTGTAAGAATAGTGGAGTGAGTCAGTTTGATGCAGATTTTTGTGGGGTCTATATCACTAATGCAGTTGGAAAGCATCTGGAAAGAAGAGATTCACAGCTCATTAGCAGTTCTTTCATGCCATATGAAGACCTGTATGGGAGAAGCCAGATCTGTATTAAAATGATTGACTCCTAGATTCCAAAACTTTCCATTCCACCAAATAGCAGTGTCCAATATCTTTCACTGTTAAATCTAATATTCAGAATTGCCCGAGCTGGCACTGCTTTGTCAATAACAGAGACCACTTCTGAACACTCTATAGCCAATACAAAGTTTTCAGTCCCATTTACTATGATTTTTTTAAACAGAGTGTTTTTGAGGAACATCAGCTGTCACTAACATTAATTTTGATGGCTCCAGATAACCATGTCATTTGGACAAACATCTCCTATGAAGATTGATACGCTCTGTACAGAAGTTCTTCATTGGAATCCGGTGCTTTGCATGGCATTACTGCTTTAACTTCCAAAAACATGGCTTTGTCTGAAAGACACACTTTAAGTCTTTTTTTACTGAAAAAAAAATGCACATCTTTAAAACTAATCTTTGTGTTGAATGATTCATAGAATAAATTATTTTGAAGATGAGACTAATTACAGTGGTATTCAGCGAGGAAAATGTAAAGAAATGTCAGGACAGAAAAAAGAGCACACCAGTTTCAAAAATAAGTTAAATATTTAAAACTAAAATTCTTACTGTATAAATAAGACATTACATAATTAAACAAAAATAATCTGTTTAATTTTTTGTCATTGTGCTCTCTGTAAGAAATCTTTCTTCTTTAAAGTACTGATGCACAAACCTGTGAATGTGTGTAACAAGCTTCTGGTAAAATCCACAATTGCAAAATCAAATCTCATTCACAAGAATCAGATGAAGGCTGAGGTGCTCCAGAGAAGAAGGTGGACAAGATTTTGTCTACCAAAAGCTTCACAAACTTAAAAAAAACAAAGCTTGAAAAAGAAATCAGAAATAAAAGAATAAAATAAATCCAGAATCCTGCTGAGGAGGGAGAATATATTTTTATGTCAAGAGAAAAGTTGTGCTGTCAATACAGGTTTGATGCAGAAAACCACACTGAACCTTGTGCAGAAGTGGAAATAAAATGTTTCATATTATTTAATAGGCAGCAAAATGTGGTCAGTTATGAAGTTTTAGCATTTGTAAGAAAGCAAAAATAATTTAAACATTCCATCCCCATGATATTTTTAAACCATCACCTAAAAACTCCAGGTCCTAAGATATATGGTTCCTCCATATATATATGTATATATATATAATTCCAGGAAGACTAGAGGTCAGCATACACATATGAAGAATTTAAATTTCAGGAAAAAAAATTACACTTGACATAATGAACAGCTTCATAGAATTCATAGCTAATATCAAACTTAAAAGAAATGCAAGTCCAAAACGCTGAAGTGCCTGCAGACATCAGTAATATTGACATTGACACACCACAGCTAGCAGAGGAGAAGAGGCTCTTTGTGAACCTGTGCAGCAAAGTAGTGCAAGTAGTTGATTTAACTTATGTGTTATTTCATTATACTTTCTCCTTTCCTGCCAATACTTATTAAACAGATGCAAAAAAGAGCAGAATCATCCACAGATAACCTACTAATACGTAGGATCTTGCTCAGCTCAATCAGCTCAATCTTTGATGCACTTGTAAATGAGGATTTCAAGAATGTTTTGATCCTCTGTGAAACCTGTTTCTGCTGCTATGACATTTGTGACAGATGAGTCTTACCTCCTCTTCCTGGTAAATACATTTTCCTTTGTCTTAATGCAAGGCAAATACTTCCTCAAAAACAACAGCAACAAAAAAAAATGTATAGATGAAGAGAATAATTAGTCAAAAGAGAAAATTCTAGAGAATTATTTATATAAAGGAAATGTTCCTAACCTCAAGGACACGATGGCACAACAATACTTTAACTTGCCTTGTATGTCAGTGCAATAAGAAATTTGAATGAAAATTATATACGTACTGCAGAACAAGAAAGGATTCTGTTTTAAACTAGGATTGAAATATTCTTTATTTCATAATCTGTCTGTGAGAAAATCATACATTTTATGTCACAATCCCATATAAATTATATGCAGAGCTACAGTAAAAATTAGTTATTTTTATTTTTTACTCTTTATGGTAATCTCTCCTAGAAACACACCTGTGAATGCCTAGAAGACCCAAAAAATAGCATAAATATTGTCTGTAACACATCTTTGCTGTCTGTCTGTGAACATTTCCAGGAGGTACCCGAAGCTCACAATATCCAAGTGAGCATTTTAGGAACATTGAAATGAAATCTCAAAAATCTTCTGGGCTGAGCACCAAGATAACAATTGCAAAATTGATCAGTAAATGGCAACTAAGCATAGCACAGAGGTAAGCAGCAAGTTTCCTACATTTTCAGGGAATAGCCCCTATCATCACTGGGCTCTGGAGTCTATCTCTGGCACAGGTACTTTGCTTCTAGTGAAACAGGAAGAAAAGCAGAAAGTGCCATCTACAGAGTAGGTTGCAGCTTGTTGTAGTGACATTTTCTGGACAGGCAAAAGACACTGGGAAAAATCTGGGGGTCAGAGATTTGCACTGGAGTCTTGCACAGCAAAATCCATCTGCCACCAGCACCCTAGGATAGAAAAATGGGAGACCTAGCCTGGCTGTTCACACTGTGGTCTGCAAAGTTTGCAGCTGACAGGATTTCAGCCTGAAACTGAGTTGGTTACTCCTTGTACAGTTTAGGCATATAGGCATCAGTAGCCTGGCTTTTGGCATCTGAAACAATCAAGTTTTAAGCATATCTAGGGACATTTTATCACACATATGGGTATCAGAGAAATTTTGCTAGTGGAAAGATTTGTTCACAGAAACTTCAGTAATTTCATACAAGGTAGCCAGAAGAGGAATTTTTTTTCTCTGTTATTCTTAATGTAAGCCATGAAAAATGGAAGTTAAATGCCTGTTCTGTGAAATTGGGCAGTGAACCCCAGTTGTATCACTCAACTAGGTGGAGCTGACACAGGAAAAGTATCCACCAATTTCTTGAGCATCCAACAGAGAGGTCTCAGCTGCTGGCTGGATGGCCATATACTTGTAGACTAACCCTAGAAAGAGTAGCCAAGCTAAAAGAGCAGATTCAAGCAGCATAAACTGCTAGAATTTATCCAAAGCTCACCACAGGTGCAGAGATTATACTGTCACTTAAAATATAAAATATGTGATTCTGTTATGTGCCATAAAAGAGTACAAACAGATAATCCTACATAAGTTGTAAAATATTTCTTGCAAAGATGCTGTGAAAAAAAAATTGTCCTGATGATGAAAATGAGATGGATGGAGAACTGGTTGAGTGGTAGATGTCAAAAGCTGGCTATCAGTGGCACAAGGGAGAATTGGAGTCCTGTGATAATAGGTGTCTCTCAAAGTCCAATATTGGGTCCAGTATCAATATCTTCAATGAAGGGGCAAATGCCTCCTAAGCAAGTTCACTGATGACTCCAAGCTGGGAGAAGTGACTGACACCCCACGTGCTGTGTAGCCCATTAGAGAGGTCCTCAGCAGGCAGGAGAAATGAGCAGAGAGGAGCCTGACATTCATCAGGGGCAAATGCAGGATCCTGCACCTAGGGAGGAGCCACTCCATGCAGCACAGGCTGGGGGCTGACCTGCTGGAGAGCTGCTCTGTGGAGAAGGACCTGGAGATCCTGGTGGACAACAGGCTGTCCATGAGCCAGCAGTGTGCCCTTGTGGCCAAGAGGGCCAACTCTGTTCCTGCATTAGAAAGAGTTCTGCCAGCAGCTCCAGGGAGGTGATCCTGCCTCTCTACTAAGCCCTGGTGTGGCACATGTGGAGTGCTGTGTCCAGCTCTGGGCTCCTCAGTACAACAGGGACATGGAGCTCGTGGAATGGGTCCAGGGGAGGAGTACAAAGATGATTAAGGGACTGGAGTGTTTTGGGTTATAGAACCAAAAATGTGTATTCTATTTCATTTGTTGAAAGCAGTTGGGGAAATGTTTTTTTTCTTTATCTCTTGTTATTCTGGGAGGAGGGGCGGATGCCTTCTGATAATGGGCAAAGTGTTAAAACCAGGTGGGGCAGTGTTTCTTATCCCTTTCACCACCTGTCCTCCCTCCAGGGGGATATTTTCTGCTAATGGACCATTAAGGCTCACTAAGGACATGACACATTCCATCATCCCATTGTGAGATGCTCCACATCTCCCATGGAGCCAACCATTATTACCTGGATAAAAACTGAAATGTAGGAACATGAGGGATCTGGTTCCACTGGATTCCTGGAGGAAGACTGGACCCTTCTCACCATCGCTGGACCCTTTTCTCTCAGGATCATCTCTGCTCCAACAAAACCACATCTGCCACTCCAGGAGGACTCGCTTTTGGACGACTTCCAATACCCTGACCAACAGGGTGTCAGGTTGTAGCCCTGACTCTGTCAGGGTTTCTAGGATTGTTGTTCATTTGCTTATTTGGTTGGTTGTTTTTTTTTCTACTACATTTGTATTGTTAATATTCCTAGTAAAGAACTGTTATTCCTATTCCCAAATCTTTGCCTGAAAGGCCTTAATTGCAAAATTATAATTTAGAGGGGGTTACATTCTCCATTCCAAGGGAAACTCCAGCTTTCCCTGGCAGATACCTGTCTTTCAAAACCAAGACATGGAACATCTCTCTAAGGAGGAAAGGATGAGGGAGATGGGCCTCCTCAGCCTCAAGAAGAGGCAACTGAGAGGGTATCTCATCAATGTAAGTATCTGAAGGGAGGGTGTCATGAGGGTGGAGCCAGGCTCTTCTTAGTGGTCTTGAGCAACAGGACAAGAGGGAATGGGCAGAGACTGATGCCCAGGAAATTCCAAGTGAATAGGAATAACTTTTATACAGCATGGGTGACTGTGCACTGGATTAGGTTGCCCAGAGAGGGTGTGGAGTCTCTCTTATTGGAGGAAGATTATTTAAAAACTGTCTGGACACAGTCCTGTGCTGTGTGCTCTGGGCTGACCCTCCTTATGCAAGGAGATTGGACCAGATAATCTGGAGTGGTCCTTTCCAACCTGACCTGTTCATGTGATTTTGTGATTCTATGAGGATGCTGAGTTTTACATTCATGCTTTCCTGGAACTTGTTTTTCTGATTTCTTGCTGTAAGATTCCCATATTATTTTATTTTTCTTGTAACTTACAAAAGACAAAACAAACTTACTCCACACTGCATAGTGGCAGCTAGAGCCTAGGTTACTTGGGTTTGTTCTGTTGCAGAAATTGCCTGGAGGAGGTATTGTTTCCTGATTTATTCGTTG
The DNA here is from genome assembly GCA_027886175.1 of Phylloscopus collybita. Taxonomy (NCBI): domain Eukaryota; kingdom Metazoa; phylum Chordata; class Aves; order Passeriformes; family Phylloscopidae; genus Phylloscopus; species Phylloscopus collybita. The sequence continues at coordinate 7,936,169 of JAJNNQ010000052.1, read as the reverse complement.
TAGTCAACAGAAAAACAAAGTGGGAATTGGATATACCATCGTTCACGACACCTGACTCTTCTGCCTTCAATTGAATTGAGAACAGAATCCTTTCTGCATTTTTGTATTTGTTTTGTGTTAGAGAATGTGAAGTCTGAAGCATTCTTGAACTTGTTCACTCATAATGTGGAAAATTAAGGTATATGTGTCCTCATACACCTCCTGAAAGAGATGTCTCAGCTTTCTAAAACAGTGTTGTATTTACCTCCATAGAGAGTTAGTGTGAGGCAGGACAATCCCTCTGCCCTATTCTGTCACGGCTTATGAAGGCTGTGGACTTTTCTTGAATCATATCTTTGCATGCAACCTCTCATTCCTGGGATGTTTCAGCCATTACAGATTCACCATGATATGAATTCTTTGCAGAGCTGTTTGCTACCTCTACTGAAGGAGCTACAGTTTACAGTTTATATGAACATCTTTGCTGTACAAAAACATTTCCCAAATTATCCTTCATAAGACTTATCTATCTGATACTACTACATATCTATACATTTATTCAGGAAAACGAAAATCAGTACTTAATTAATACCTAGTTATTTTAAACAAGACCTGCAAGACAGAGGGCCTTGATTTTTTTGACCTAATAGAAGACTCTGAAATGAAATTTTCCCTTTGAGTTTGGAGCTTACCTTTTCTGTATACTTATAAAAAATGTTTAAATAGGGCTTTTTGAACAAACATCACATTCTGTCATATTTTTAGTGAGAGAGACCGTTTTGGTCTGAAAAGCACCTATAGGTCAGATTACATGATTCAGCAATGTTGATTTAAAAGCAGAAATCAAAAGACTGGTTCCCAAGGAGTTATAGTACCAATTATTATCTCTAATTAATGTTGGAAAGGTGTTTTTTTTCCCTGAATTTTCCATGTAGTATTTTAGATGGCCTACTAATTTTTTTATTTCTTTTAGATAGCCACAAAACAGCAAACGTGCCACTGGCATCAGTTGAAACATCATATCAGCAGACTTCTGGAACTTCTACAAATTCCCAGTTGATCTGAGGCTATTAGCAGCCTTAATTCTGTCAACTTTTATGGGATCAAGTAGGAAGGATTTATTCTTTCCTAAGGCAATTACTCACACAGTTGGTGGGAATTATCTTATGTTTTTCTGACCTCTACTGGAGAGAAGACCAAGACACATGTAATTTATTTATTTATTTATTTATTTATTTAATGATGCAAGCAGAAGAGAAAGAGAGAAATGCACCTTTTTTGCTTCACTGTAAGCTTTAAAACCATTTCTTATTAATACATATCTGATGGCCCATATCAGTATGAAACCAATGGATAGGTACTCACGCACCTAGATGCTCACTTATTAGTGAATTAGATTGGAGCAGCTTTGCAGTGGGAACCTCACAAACAAAAAAAAAGTCTAAGCTACCTCAAAATGTTCACATGTAGTTTAGGACATGAAATTTCACAATGTAAAATGTTGGAAATAAAGAAGTGGCTAGGCAGATTTCTTTTTTTAATAAGTTAAATTCAAATTAAATTCAGCAATTAATAAAGTGAGGACACAAAGTGTCCTGTATTCAATGAACATAAATGCTGGATCATGATCTCTTTATCTCTATTTTTAAGTGATAGAATGAAGCTAAACTAAAGGTAGAAGCTAAACTAGAAGTGATGTCCACAGTTAGCACAGAAGAAAGCTAAAGAGCAAGATTTCAGGAGAGAGAGAGACACACAATGAAGAATTGAGGAACAACTTCATCAAGTTAATATACTAACAAGAAAAATGTGACATATTATTCTTTCTTCAGTTACAACTGGTGAACTACTGAGACAAACTGTTTCCCAGTTCAAGAACTCTGGAATATATATATACAGAAAGTATTTTACCAGCCAGGTTTAATTGGGGTGAGAGAAACCCTCAAATAAACAGCCAAGGTAAAGGTGGGATTCAAAGAGTTAATGAGTGCCTAACATAGCCAGCCTGGGTTCACTCAGGTAAAGGCCTAAATAACCATACATATAACTAGTGACGTTCTAGTGGTACTCTGCAAAATTGCATATGGAACTGATTTTAGGACAATGAGATAAACCCACACATTAAGTAAGCATATCATTTTAGCTCTGACTTAATTAAGAGCAAAAGGAAGAGTACTGGGTCTTCTTTCATCTATACATAAGAACAAGAATGAAATGATGGAGCCCATGTGTAAAAGAGGAAGTCCTGCAGTCAGAAAAACACTGCCTGGCTGGTCTGAGATTTCCACAACACTGGTTAAACACAGAGCCTCTCCTCCTGCCTCAGCCATGGCAGGACCATCCCAGCACAGTGCCTCTAGTGTAGTATGCATGCCCAACACACAGGGATTGCCAGTTGCAAAGAAAGAGAGTGGATATGGTTCATGAACTGAGAGGATACGCAGACGTGCTGTGCCAGACATGGGGCACATGGGAATAGCAGCTGCAAGTCTGGAAAGGGGTGACAAGCCTCTCAAGCAAGCAGATAGGGTGGCAGCTCAGGAAGAAAAACAGATCCTGCTTCTGCTGTGTCAGATTGGGACATGGAACATACATGGACCAGCTTGTCACCAGGGAAGTGAAACTACAGCCACCATCACAGCGCTGCACAGAAAAGGGAAAGAAAGTCACTCCCCTCTTCTCATCAGTGTCTGTCTGCTCTTCAATGATTATGTTGCAGCCTCCCATGGAAGCATTACTAAAAGCCTGGTTGAAAAGGAAACCAAACCAGAGACCAAGCCAAGGTTAGAGACAGCTCCAAGCTTGCATCTTGGCTGAATGAATCTTCAGGAGATGGCCCCAAGATTTAAATCCTCCTTGATTTGAGACGTTGTCTAGAAGATGGGGGCCCACAGGTTGTTGGCCAGGATTCTAGTGTCTTCAGCATCCTGATATGGAAGGAATGGCTGGGGTAGAGTGGATGATGTCTAAAGATTTTTTGCTTTTATATATATATTTATATATTTGTAGTTTTGTAGATTTTTTTATATAGCTGTACAGTTTTAAACACTGTTTTACACTTTAAAATAATAAGTTACCCTTTCACATTTATGCCCCTCTTAAAATTCTGTTTAGTCTTATTTTCAAGAAAAGAATTTCTAATAAGGACACCCAGTTTTGCACCAGCATTTAAAAGACATAACAAAATATGGGGTGAGGAACCCCTTAGAGTGTCTCCAATAGGGAAGGTCCAAGGGTGGGTTACCAGGACAACCAGTCTTCTATTGAATGTTCCTGCTAGATATACTAATTAATTAAACTCATTAAAAGTGTGGAAATCCAATACTGTGCATGCACATTCAACTATATTTTGTGCACCTGAAAGCTTTCATTAAATAACTTCTCAGTATATTACCACTTTAATATTGTTTGGAAAGTGGTTTTTTTTGATTCCAGGTGATGGAGAAGAACCTGGACAATGTGCCTTAAGCACAGGATTTTCATTGCCCTGGGAGGCAATACTGAAGCAGCAGAAGAGACCAGATTTTAACACATAACATGGTTTGGAGCTTAGGACATCAGCTGTTGAAAGATAGATAGATGATAGATAGATAGATAGATAGATAGATAGATAGATAGATAGATAGATTTACTCCTAGTCTTGCCTGGTGATGAAAGCAGTATCATATTATACAGGCAGATGGTGGGCACTAAAAGTCTCTGAAAGCTGCTATTTATAGTAAATTGTCATCGTGCCCCAGAGTATCTCTCTTCCAATACATGTTGTGCCACTTCCCTCTGTTTCTGGAAACGACAAAATATTTGTTTTCTGCTGTGCAGCAAAGTTCATTTGAGGATAAGAAGCACTGGGTGCCAAGGAGATTATTTTGGCAGATAATATCAGAGAGCACAGCTTACAAACAGAGAATGCCCATCTGCGGGGAGAACACAAGAGATGCAGTGGCACAGACAGAACTGTCAGTCTGCTTTTACATGGTAGGACTGAGGCTGACACTGAGAGTAAGGAACTGCTTGTTAGGAAGAAAAAAAAACAACAAACACTTCTCTGTTTTTATTCTAGTTGCAGCTGGAACATAGCTGTTTTATGGTCTTTCAGCATCATTGTTGTGTGTGTTCATCAGAGATACTGGAAGGTGCCAGAATGGTGCAATACACTGGCAAGCAGAACATGCCTTTAAAACTCTATAAGACATTTTAGAATCTTTCAATCCTAGCCATTTACACATTAAGGATGTGTAAAAAATGTTAAAATACAGTTTTATGTCTCAAAACACAGTTGCATGTCTGGAAACACTGTCAAGGCCACAGAAGAAATGTGCCATAACATAGACGACTACAGCAGGAATTTGAGATTAAAAAAAAATATGACAGGAAGGTACTAATTCTAGGCCTGGAGAAGTCAGATCTGGATGGCTAATGTACCTGAACAAAAGTTCCCAGTGTGGCAAACTGTGGGAAAGAAAGCAACTGCCCATACCATGCAAAGTTACAAGAATAACATCTGCTACTAGCCCACGGATACCCAAAACTTGGAATGTATAAATGTAGTATCTCCAGAAGAACAGTTCTTGGATCCCCACCACTGAAAAGCCCAGAGTGAAGAAGAACCAGTGGGATGGCCCTGGATGCATGGGTGGTGACTATCTTCATCTTGATGTCTCTCTCTCTCTTCCTTTCTGTCTTTCTCTCTCCAGCCCTACCACCTCTCTTCTATAATTTTTATGTCTCCACCTCATGTTTAGTGTCAAATAAAATCCATATTCTCAGCTTATTCTCTCACTCTGTGATCCTGTCATATTATTTGTTTCAACCTATTGTCTTGTTTGCACTTTAATTCAGACAGAGGCATCTCTCACTAATCAGATTATAACAACCAGCTTACCGGGTTTACTAGTTTTTTGGAAAAATGTCCTTAGTGTTTTAAATATGATTCCTTTAAAAAAAGTGTGTCTTGCAGACTTTCTAAAATTATCTTTTATCCAAAATATCTGGACCCATGGCTCTATCTGCAGAGCAGTTCTTAGGTGCTTCAATAAAAAAAATCTTGAAATAGCCCATTTACTTTCAGCTAGCAAGAAATTATTGTCACGTTAATGACAATGAAATTTTGCTACATATTTTCATGCTGTAAGGATCAAATTATTACTTTATATAAGTTATGGCTTAGATTGACATCATCTTCCCAGAGGTTATTGGTGTTTTGCTTAAGAACTGGCCTTCACACTTTGAGAATTTATGAAATTATTTTAGAAGATTTTGTTTCCTATAATTATTTCCAGGTCTTTCAATTTTTTTTATTATTATTTACTTTTAAAAATCAAAGATACATTCCCTATCAGTGATACAACATAATTCTCCCCTTCTTGTGTTAGACACTTCCCTCTCTTCTGGATAGCTCATTGCATGAAAATAGTTTTTAGTTTGTGGATCAATCACTTGAACATGTGTAGTTTTTTAGTCAGAAAGTTCAATATTTTAAAACGATCGTTTGGATGGGTAAAATTCATATTGATTGAAATCTATTGTCTCTAAGAATTATGGAAATTAAATATTTCCAATATAACTTTTATAATATAACTGATGCAATATTTTGAGACAACTGGTTATAACTATTATAACAGAAAATTAGGAAGTCGATTTTTTTCCTTATCTTTTCCCAAGAAAGAGATGGAAAAAGTGTTCTTGATCTATTTTTTTTTTTTAATTAAGTTCTTCTGTGAAATATTAAAAGCTCTTCACAACTGTGGAGAGCTGGCAAGGACACAGACAAAGGAGTCAAATGGTAAGTGATGACCATGATTTACTGAACATGTCTTTAGCTGTCTGTGATACCAATGTACACATATAAGAATGGATCAAAGTGGAAAATCAACCACAGGTTTTGGAAATTCTCTTTCCTTTTGCAATTTGCAAATTGAATCACCATTTTTTGAAAATTTATGTAGTTGTGATAATAAGAGAAGAGACTATTATGTAAAAATGCACAAAACACTTCAACAAAAATCAATGACCAAAACAAGCCTGAAAGTGTGTGATACTACTTTTTATTATTATTTTACCAACACTCCAACAGATGTGATTCATAACTTTCTATGACTATGCACTGCAAGTGAGATGTTATATCTCAAAAGAAAGCAAAACATTCTGATGTCATACTAGTTCCTTTCTTTAAATATTCATGCTAAGCAGAATGAAATAGTCAGACCTTTGAAGTGCAGATCAGTACATTTAGCTGTCCCCCAGACACACAGGAAGATTCTATTTATTCCTATCCTGAAATATTATTAATTCCAAATATCTTTCAGCTTTCATTATTTTCTAAGCAAATACTTCACAGAGAATGTTTACAACCAAATATGATACTGGTAGTGCTTTTGCATCCTAATATTAGCAACATTTCCATGTTGTACTGAAATCAAAGCATCACAAAATAGAGTGATGAAATAACTTACTTCTAAGTACCAAAGGATAAAAATAAATATCTCATTTTCAATCACAGTGTCCTGATGAACAACATCTAGTTTTGCTATTGTTATTCATATTGGCTATTACATCTCATCACTGTATATACAGGTATTTTTTGAGAATACATTGATGTTGAAAATCAGTACAGCATACAGATCTAACAGAAAGATCCCCAGAACAATCCAGCTGGTGGATTCTTTGCTGTATCTCTCTTCCATTCACAATGTAAAGCAATCCCACAGAATGAAATACTATTATGGAACACTATAAACCCACTAACAATGAGAAAGTCTTTAGCATCCACAGAAAATTTTCACTCCTGATAGAAAAAGGAATCCTTAATAAAGTCTGTATGTGTGATGTAAACATCCCTCCACATTTCAGGGAACCAGACTGCATTAAAAGTACTTTACAACTCCAATTTACTCCAACACCTCTTGAAAAACTCAACAAGTTATAAAATACCTTTCAACTCAGTTTTTTCACCTTTTCTATTAAAAAATCATCTCTTTTCTGAGGAATACCCAGATATATTTGCTGGTATTGCTAACAAACAATAAACTAAAATCTCTGTGTAAATCAATATTTCAGGATAGATCAAGCCCACCTTGTAGGAAAAGGTCTTTTTTTGTGAGCATGAAAAAATTACCATAGTGGGTCCCATGCTTAGCTTCAGAGAACAACTGACAATCTTTTGTTTCTGGGCTAGAGACATATATGCAGTTTAAAAACTAATTCTGCTAGAAAATCTACCAGTTAATAAACAGTTTGAATTACTGTACCATGAGTCTGAAACTTCATAGATGAGGAGAAAGATGAAACAGCTCATGTTGCACTTATCTGTACTTTCTGTAACTTAAAAGACTCACAGCACCCCAGCTGCAGATATGTCTAGTGTAAAGTATAAAGTGAACTCTGCTTTGGTTAACCCTTCCAAGCTCTGGCAATTGATTTAAAGACTGTTTGAGCTGGAAGATGTATCTGGATTACTGTAGTTTATGGGAACACAGAGACTATGCTGGGGGGTTTGAAAGTCTTTTTAAAATAAGATCCATAACTTAATTAAGTGGAGGTTGTTTTGGAGGTTTTTTTCACAGGCTTGTTTTATACTAGGATATGTTTAAGATATACAAAATGAATCCCTATTATACAGAAGGCCCTAAATGCAATTAAATTTATTTTTTTGGAAGTTAGTAAGTTGATTAATTTTATTGTTATTAAGCTTGTGAGCCTCAAAATAACTAGGAGCAATGTTCTGAAAAAGAAAATAAGATCATAACAAAAAAAAAAATCAACCTGTCTTATTGGATTAGGTAATACCAGCTTGCCCTTGGGCTATATCTATCCTGTGCTTCCACAAGACCTGTCAGAAAAATAGCCTGCTCCACCTTGGACTACACAGAGACCAATACAAGTAAGCATCCAGTCATAACTTTCACAGAGAAGATTGTGCAGTACATATTCTTATGAAATGTTAAGTGTCTTCTCTATACCAATAGGGCATTTAGGAGAAATTAGTCAGTAATTGTCTTACCTCCATTCCCCAAATGTTTTCCTACACAGGAGATATTCCTTTACCATTCTGATTTTTAAAATTTATTTCTAGTCTTCAAGAATGTGATAAAACTAGTACTAACTGAAAGTGGTAGTGTAATAGGAGTTAAATTTTATTCATAGTTACAGGTAAACTACTGCTTTTCTTTTTCCTTTTTTAAGACTTTTACAGAGACTTCAGATGGAATCATACAGCTTTCCCTAGTTTTGGTGCTAGTTTCCCCATGTACAATCTGAAATCTTTGGCTAAGCATGTTTGACCTGCAGAGGACAAGATATATGCAAGGTTTAACTGATTCTCATAAACCTTATACACAGCTGTGTTTTCAGTGTAATGTTCTTCTAAAGAAAAAGAAAAGATGTTAGGGACAAAATTTCAAGCTTTTAAGAAAAGTCAACTGAATATAAATTGTTTTTCACTCTTCTAACAAGTATCCCCAATTAAAATCTGTAATTTTAGCAATGTATTGATACAGACAATACCTTTTCACAATCCCTTCAAATGCAAGAAGACATATGGCATGTTTTCTTCTGGAGCTCCCATGCTGCAAAAAAACTGAAGCATGTGGGTTACATCTATACACATGAAGATTTACAACAAACATAGGCAGGTTCTGCTCTTACAGGAGTGTGTTTGGGTTTAGGACAATGCTTCTGTCTTTAGTGCATGGTATTCTTAATGCTCCTTATCTGTACATGGGAGGACCCCTGGGCATTCCTGGCTGCATCCCTGGAAGGCATGGATTTCCAGGTGGATAGCCTGGCATCCCAGGCCTCCTGGGCCCTGGTGGCCTTGTCACAGCTATGGATGGTGGAGGAAGGTTTCCTCCTCGGCTCTGTGGAGGATAGTGGCCATTCAGGACAGGGCCAGGATGCTGGGCTGTCTGAGAGGAGCTGGCTTCTTGTGGCTTTGATCCATTGCCATCCTGTCCTTTCTTGCTGTCTGAAATGTGTTTGGAGGACAGAATTAACAAATGGTCATGCAAGTACAAAGCTCCCTGACAGGGAAATCCAGCAGCTGCCTGACTATCCTAGAGTGCAGTAGAAAGTCTGGGCCTCCCCCTGCCCAAACCTGGGGTAATGCACCTCCATGACCTTTGTGCTGTATTCTCCATCTACTTTTTTCTGTAAGGCTCCCATGGGGGCAGGTGGGCAATTTCTCAAGAAGCACTTAGATATGGTCTATCCATGGTGATGAAGGCAGTAATTACACATGGCTCTTATAAAGACAGTAATTTCTCACCTGGGTTTCCTTCCTAGGCTTAAGGAAGCTTAGTGTCTGTAGGGCATACATGCATGATGAGGGAAAGGAAACAGCCAGCCAGCTCCCTCAGGACAGGCTGACACCAAATTGCCCCAGACAGGCTTTCTTATAAGAGTTGCATACTGTGTTCTCACTACACCTTCTCCAAGTGAACCTGGCACAGGTGACAAATACGTTCCTGATTAGTTTTGGGTCAACAAAATGCAACAGAAGAGTAGAAGATTTAAACTTAGTCTGGTGTGTGATAAATAAGAGGGATCACTAACACTTAGAACAGACTTTAATTGCTTTTTTTCAGCAGGACTCTGATTTTCAATTCATTATAGTTCAGCTTTTTACTTTGGTGCTGCCAGGTATGGAATAATGTTGCAATATTTCTTATTAAAATCTCTTACAAATATTTCTTAAATGAGCAAGAGAAAGAAATGTGAACTGGAGATTAGGCTAATGCTTGTGATTCAGTATTGTGAAAGGGTTTCAGGAGATTATAGCAGAGGAAGCAGTCAAGGCAGTGAGGAAGACTGGGATCATGCATACATGAATTCCTCATCGTGAGACAGTCAAACCAAATATTACCTTTGTTTGGGGTGGATTCATCTTGCTTGTCTCCTTTAGGCTTTGCAGGTGGTGGTTCTGTCTCAAACGGATTTTCCTCTTGTTCATTTGATTTTTGTGCCTTTTGTTTATTTCTTCTTTTATTTTCTTCTGCTTGCTAATTATAGGGAGAAAGAATGTATATTTCAGTTACCCAAACAATTTTTGTAACATTTAGTAAAATGCAAAAAAATCAATAATTCTCTATTCTTACCATTTGTAACTTCTTTTTAAGTTCCAAGTTAGCTTCCTTGTAGGATTTGGATGTTGCATTGAGATAATAAAGGCTCAGGCTAAATTTAAAAAAACAATAGTTTCTTGTTAGACAATGATTTAAGTATAAAGACTCAGAACATTCCCTTAGCAACCATTACAGTTGTGATAATGTAAGGCCTGTATCTTTTTCTCATTTGTTGTACTTAACCAGTACTAATATTTTGACAATGAATAAGATGCTTCCTTACATTATGAATGTCCACTGTTACTTCAGGGGGTAAAAATGAAAGAAATTATTCTATTTATTAATATTCTGCATTAAATCTTACAGTATTTAAGAAAGATGTTTCATTAAGTAGTGCTTAACTGTGAAGTGATTTCTATAGAATAACTTTAAAAAGTTAATTAAGTTGCATGACATAACTTAAAAAGGAGTAAACCATATTTATGAAAGCTTCTGAACAAATAAAGTAAGCAATCTGAAATACCGTCAAGAAAACAACCAAAATAATATTTTCCTTTTATTTTTCTCAATTATTACTTCCTTCTTCTACTGAGAAAAAACATAAGAATATTTTCATTTTTTAGTGTATGGAATTACTAATGTGACAACTCTGAAATTAGTAGTTTTCACTACCCTAACTGAATAAGAAAAAATCTGCTATGAAGTCTTTAATTGACATAAGCAGTAAATAATTAATCAGCACATGTTGTTTCCTCTGCTTTGCCTGATTTTGCCGTGTATTTTTCCTCTTTCCTTTTTTTTTCTTCTATTTATTTTTAGAGTCCTTACCCTATATAGCTAAGGGTTAAAATAGAATATGATGTTAAGTGAACCTTAGCAATATTTCATCTCAATATTTCATATTGCTCATATAAAATCCTTTTGTAATTTTTATTATGTTCTTCTCTATATTTACTTGCAGTTCTGCAATGCAAAGTTAAATCCCAGCTTCTCTTTGTACAGAATTATCTTTTTGTTCTACATTATGCTAAATAACTCAGTATAATAACCCAATCAAGCAGGTTGATAAAACAGCACTCAATAGAATCTTTAAGAGCAAATATTCCAGGGTCATTTTTCTTTACCAGTTACTGAGTCATTCACAAAAACCTCTACTAGCCTTATTTCACACAGCCTCCAAAACCCTGTCTCACACCCCTGTTCCAATAATATATACAGTTTTCATCCATTAAAGGCACTGAAGACCCTGTTCACTGAAAGTTACTGAGAGTAACACTGCTCCATGGTGTTCATGTTTCTACTGAACTTGCTAGGGATTTATGATGTGCTGTTCTGCATACTGGACAAGCTGATCATGGTCACAGCATTACAGATTCCCTATGGGCCTTTTACCTTTTAATAGTTTTCTACCTTTTGTGGCAGGAACATTTTTTAAAATAACTAAACCAAAAAGGAAGCCATTGCACAAAAAAGAGATATCAACCTTTCTGAAAATACACATTAAGTATGCTCATATACTTTTTAGCTATTCAGGGAGAGATGATTCAGAGTGAAAGAAACTTAACAGACCTTAGATACAGCAAGAATTGAGTTAGTATTCTATACGTACACCATCAGCAGTATAAAGGGTAGGATAAGTCCAGGGTTAGAGGCATAACCAAATACCTTCCCAAACCAGGAAGGAAAGTCGTGCTCCAGAGTTTCTGATATGACTTCAAACATTCTAGTCTTCCCACTAGTAAACAGAAAAGTTTACAATATATCACATGCAGATATTATTGCAACTATGAATATATAAGCTAATCACATAACATCAAACCAGTAAAAAGGATAATATATGGTATATTAACATTTTTATGACTTTACACTCTGAAGGGAATATTGTCTAAAGCAGTAGTTATGTATTCTAAGGGGGGAAATAGACACCAAAATTCTTATTGTATGCTAATAGATTTTGTCAGGTTACCACCCAAATTATTCTTCAGTGAATCAGTGTATCAGTTGTGAATCCATACTATCATCCAAAGAATGAAGTGTTGTGTTCTATGAAGACATGGAGAAAAACTCAACTTGTGGTTTTTTATGTCTGACAAGCAAAGAGTGGTCTGCCTGCAATTGTTTCTTTGTTCAGTCCAGTTCTCCTCTCTTTGGTGTGTATCAGTGCTACACAAGTCAGTGGCTATGTTTCAGGATATTTTTGTTGCTGTTGCAGCAATCTGGTTAGCTTCATATGTAATTGTTCCAGCTTATTTAGAAAGTTATTTTCTCTCTAGATTATTTTCATTCAGAAGTGTATAAATAGATGTTCTAAAAATCCCTTTCTGTTTAATTTGCCTTTTTCTATTCCTCAGGACACAGAAGTTTGTCGTTTTTAACCTGGACAAGACTGGCAAAATGGATCTCTTTGTATCAATTCTGATTAGTAGTTTTACTTAGTTGTAGGATTTGTCATCAAATAGCCACCGTATTGTCCAGTCATTGAAGTTTCCTGTCACTGCTTTTCAGTTCTGATAAAGTGTTTCTTACAAATGGGTCTTTTTTCTTAACTAAATTTCAGTGTTTACGCCCTTTCAAGTAATATAAAAATCTCTCAGGTAGAATTCTTCAGACCTGTTCTTTCTCTCTACTTGCCCCACCCAGTCACAGCAAACGAGAAATTCCATCCTCTGCTCCCCTCATGCTCTCCAGTATGCACAAAGCTTTTTCTACTGCAGCATTGCTAATTCAGCCCTCCCTTCCCTACTTCTGGCACGTCAGTGTTGAATTGCATACATTGCTTTAATGAATGGACTAAAATAAAAGAAAAACCCAAATAAAAACTAAACCCCAAAAAATTCAAAAATCTCAAAAAGAATGGGACACTGAGTTACCAACAGGAAAATGTTTTGGTTTTCAAATGTAGAGGCATGCTCTATCACTATTTATTCACTGGCTGTTCAACTGTAGCATTACCTATACTGAGGCTGAATGAACCTCCATCAGTTTCAAGTTCTCCTCATTAAAAATTACATTGAATATTTCATATTTTGATGAAGAACAACATATCTCCACCCACGACAGAGAAAATGTGGCAAGCATTATTCTTCTCATTTTGAAGAGTAATCTCAAAATTTAATTAATACCCAATTCAATAACTGCTGCAACTCAAATATTTCCCTCAATATGCTTTTGGTAGTACTCAAAAAAATCTTCATTTGTATCTCTTGTTTCATTGTAAATTATTCTCTTAATTCAAGCAATTTTCTATCTCATCAGTATTTTTGTCACGTCATGTGATTCTCACTTTTAGGTACCTGCGACTATTGCAATGAAAATCTCTGTCATTTTCCCTTTGGCCAAATTTAATGTGGTAAGACTTCTGCTCCTTTACCAAGTGCACAGGGGATCATACAGATGTCATTTTGCTCACAACAATAATGTATTATTTAAAGCTTTCATTGCAACCAGTATGTCTCTTCTACAGTTCTCCTTACTCTTGTTTTATTACTATTTTGTTCAAGAAACAAAGGCTAAAGACTTTTAAAATTTTTAATTTCTTTTCTTGTCTGTTGTCATGTGATACAAATCATACTTGTATCTCATATTACCTGGCAGGAAAAGATGATGAAAAATATCTTTCCAGGTACTGTGCACAGAAGGAGAAAATATGGCAAAGTCTAAACTACCTTGAATACAAGACATGTTTGCAGGGCAGGCCTAGATGTTTAAAAAAGATCAATGACTATGGAGGTCTTGAAGACTTCAGACACAAGTTCAGTTTCACAGTGGTAGAACAGACACATGAAATTCTGTGAGCTGGAGAGTCACAGCATTCAAAGACTGAACCAGAGTACATTTATCACATCCTCACACGTTCAGATCTGCTCTTCCGACAGGGTCTACAGGCATTTCCTAAAAGCCATCTCTTTCAAGCACAGCAGAAGAATATTGCTCTACTCCCGAAGAATAATTTTTCTTCAGTGCAGTAACGATAACTTTTTAACATTGAAATTAACAAAAAAGATTTCCTGCTCTACACCTCCGATAAAACTTTCTAAAGAATTAGTCAGTTTTCCAGGACTCCAGCTTTGGGAATTATCCACAATGAGAAATATATCACAGTTAAACTCTCGGCATTTCAGGTGCTAATGCTTATTATAGAGGCGCTTTTTCATTACTGCATTCACTGCGATGTGTGGAAGTGAAAATTATTACAATAATTGCAAAAGATGAGAGGTAAAATGCAAAGAACCTGAAAGGACCACAGTCAAAAGATGGTGGGATGGAGACAATGGTGTACACAGCAGGCAGTGTGGAGAGAAAGAGGATGAAAAGCAGCATGGCCATGTAGAAGTTATTGGATCTGGAAGCCTTGAAGACCCGTTCTTGGGGGACATTACAGCACATCACTGCCCAGCACTGCAGGTACATCGACGTGTGGAGGCGGAACACATTGATTGCTGGGAGACATGGAGCATAAAAAGATCCCATCCTAGAAGAGAAGCAAATAAATAAAATAACCTCGATGTTACAGGACTTCTGTCTTTCCAGGGGTGCCACGCATTCCCTCCGTCAATGTGTTTTGCACACTGCGCACTCAGCAATTCAAACAACAACTTTATGGGTTTTTTAACTGGTCTTTGCTCTTTTCTAAAAAAGGTTGAAGGTGTATGAAGAGAATTATCTGTATGAACTTTTTGTTTCAAAGTCCTCTTTCTCTGCAAATGGAATGATGACTTGGTGAAATGTTATTCACTCTTAGTCTTTCCAGGTAGCATCTTGCTTTTGTTGTGTAAAAAAATGAGAGTTGTAAAACTGGGTATTACCAATTCCTAAAACTAGGTATAAACAAAATAATTTAATTCATAATTTATTATTTTTATTGATATACTAACCCCTTTTTAGATAGGATATTTTTGCTTAACTGACATTTATTTCAACTGTTGTTGCCAGGGTAATTTAGGGCTTCATGCCAACCATCTGTTTGCTGATTCTGTTAAATATGTTTTTTTTCCTTAATATATATGATTAAGTGGTTATGACACCGAAATAGTTGACGCATTTTTATTTTTATCACACCTTGTTTCTTGTGTCATGCTGACTGAAGAGCAGCTAAGTTCATCTCCCTGGCCAAATGGCACAGAATACAAGAGATTGTATACAAGGGAATACAAGGGAACCTGCTTCTTGCTTAGTCCTTGCCCTTTTGATCAGGGGACAAGGTGATCGAGCTAAGCTGCTTTGCCCCTGAGTGACTCAGATATTCTGTTTAGAAACAGGAAATATATTTACATTAGGGTTGGAAAGACTGATTACCTGGAAAAATTACAGACCTTGTTATATTAATATATCTCCTTCCTCTTTTCATATATCTTAAATGAAAAGATAAAGGACTTCACAGAAGTGATGGCTTCTACCAGGAAAAAAAAAAAAAAAAAGCCTGAGTAGCCAAGTCATATTTATTAAGTAAAATTAGTGAAATTAATTAAAACAATTAAGTGAAAAATTAGGCCTCAGCAAGGACTGAGAAGTCAACAGTGTTTGAAGAGAACAGCTCCTGAGGCAGACTGAGTATCTTGCATGAGGACTCTACATGCTGGTGTTCTTTACCAGGCATGTAAAGTCCAAAAATAGAATTAAAACCTACACCTTGCCTCCTCCACATCTAGGACTAATGCTGCAGCAGTAAGATTGTTTACACATTCATGTGACTGCACAGATAAGTATAAATACATTTGCTTTAAGGTCTTTTTGCACAGGAACATGGGAAAAGAATGGTAAGGTGTGCTGAAAGGCTAAATTTCAAAGCAAAACACTACAGCAAGCAGTCAGTGAACAAAAGCATAAGTTCAATCTTCAGATTTTTACCAGTTGGTCTTACCAACTCAGTGCAAAATCCTGATGTAAGTGGTCCAATAATCTTAGCCTATAACTAGTTTTGAATTGTTCCAACTGATTGCAGTGTACCAGAGTTCAGTATATACTGCATGTACTTCCATCAAATTAAAGAAATGGGACATGATCAGGATTCCACAAAAATCTTTCACAGATACAGAAAAATCCCACCATCCTGCAGATACAACAGATTTTGCCACACCTACCAGATCATGCCTTGGTTGAAGATCAGTCCCAGCACATTTCCACTTATATCAAACTCAGAATATGATGGCTGAAAGAAATTATATGGATGTTTTCATTAGGTTTGCACAAAGGGTTTTAAGATGAGTTAGAGCAGATGAAAACTCTCACTTTGAACAGTGGCAGCACACTGGCATCATGTTACAAGGCCTCTTGTGCATCTTATCAGTGAATCATGAAATAATATAATTCAAGGCCAAAAGGACTACCTTTTGGTATTTAATACAGTTTGCAACATTTTTCTGAAAATCTTTCTGACATTTGTTCAGAGGCAGGTGCTAATGGAGAATTAAAAAATGGAGAATTAAAAAATTTCATTGGAGACTCCATGGGGACTCATTATCTCTTGCTGAAGAAAGCCCTGTATCATACATTTTTATTTCCAGTGTAGATACATAAATACCACAAACATTTGTTAGTCTTTTATTTCTTAAATAATAAATTGACCCTTCATTCTGGTTTTTCACATCATTAATCACTTATCCATCTCTTCTTTTACCTTAATTATTAATTTCTTATTTATGAACATTTCCAGTTGTAAACATTGAATACACCGAATTTAGGCAACAATTGAAAGGCAACAGATGTTCATTTGTGTTTATATGCACCAGATCAAGACTTTCTGCTAAGAAATTGGTGGCTTTAAACTTTTTGTTTATACCTGAATGTCTGTTTCAAATATATTATTTATACATTTATAAATATTATTTGTATATTTATACACCACAGCTGGTGTTTTGCGTGATTCACTATAATGATAGACAAAAAGACCATGAATGATGCATATCTTCCAGATAATAATTATAATTAATTAATTACATTAATAATTATAATAAGTTACTATAATAATTAATATATTGTATTAATATTATATTGATAACTGATAGAGGGTAAGAGGGACATGAGATGCAAAAATAACAATTCCTTTATGGCTAAAACAAGACAAAGTCATTCTACTGAAGTATTCAATAAAGCCACAATTTTGACTTGTACTGTGCTGTGCTATTGGAATATTTGAAGGTCCTGCACTCTCTCTGTGTAATTTTGTGCATATACATACTTATATATATGTTTGCAGTGTACTGATATATCACATGTATTTGTGAATCTGCTTGCATAAGGGGGGAAAATTAAATAAATTGTTAATATTACACTTGAAAAGCAGTTGACTAAATAGATCTGTATGGGATAGAATATAGGAGACTTTAATAAGATCATACATAATCAAATAATGTATGCCTGTATAATGTAACATAGGTGTATAAGTATGACTGTATGACTGTATGTATGTAACATGGGCACTAGCATTAACAGATAAAATAATTTGATATTCAGTTTTTAAACAAATTAAACTCTTCCCATATAACATGAAAGTTATCTCTGGAATTCTTCACCAAAGGACATTTTGATAATCAAAAATATTTTTCTTGTAGCAAAAAGCTGAAAATTAATGGGTATATATATCCATGACCACTAACCACAGAGACATATGTATAACTACTTCCTAGAGAAGGTTTTCAGATGAGCTATTTCCAGAAATTCAGTGATTTCCAGTTTCACCTTCCACTTCCAGGCAACATAAAGGAGGACCATAAATGACCAGACCATTATAGACATTCCTATATACGGCCAAATAAAAATGTCAGTTATAAAATGGTTTTGGGATCCCCTACAAGTAGATGTGTTGC
Source organism: Phylloscopus collybita (assembly GCA_027886175.1). Lineage (NCBI taxonomy): Eukaryota > Metazoa > Chordata > Aves > Passeriformes > Phylloscopidae > Phylloscopus > Phylloscopus collybita. The sequence continues at coordinate 7,918,327 of JAJNNQ010000052.1, read as the reverse complement.
TGCCAATTGTTCTGCTTATGCTATATTCAAACTCCTCGATTTGATTTTGACATTGTAACAGTAATTATGTGTTTAACCACAACCTGACTAGCTGGTAGTCTTTGTCTCCATCCCTGCACTAGTCCTGTTTGAGGCAGAATGTAAAACATAGAAATAATGTTGAAATTTTGTGCAAGTCAGCAAGTAACAATGAGATTGCTGTACCAGAAACAAGAGTTTTTTAACAGAAAACATGAAATCTTCCACTTCCTCTGCAAAACTGGCATTCCCCAAGATGGAGTTCTTAGCAATGCAAGAAATTTTTGCATGTATGAAGACAAAATTTTGATGAAAAAATGTAAAAATAACAGCTACAATGACTGCTTATGCAGAGATACCCTTGATAGCCTTATATTACCTAGCTCTTTTCTGTACTTCTCAGTGAGTACAGAAAAGGTTTCAGAAGCTTCACAAGCTTTGTCAATACCATACTTAAAAGATGAAAAACAGCATCAGACTCCCTCAAAGCATAAGTAGCTGGCAAATTTAACCTGGATCAGGTCAGTGTGAGACTGGAAGTCTCAACTCCCAAAAGTGAAGAGTTCTGTGCCTGCTTTGTTACGGGCCTTACTAAATTTACATTAGCTGAACTAATTCTAATGAGATGTAGGTAGGTAGGTAGAGAGAGAGAGAGAGTGTGTGTAATACTTCTAGAACAGGATCTTTCATATTTTTCTCCACAAGAACTATGTGCTAGAAGACTGTATCCAATCAATGAGATTATATTCTGTGAAATGTTCAAATAATAAGTGTGTGAAAAATGTGTTCTTACAAATAAAATCTGCTCTTACAAAACAGAAAAAAAAATTAAAGAAGTCCTAAAGTTATCAAAGTCCAAAGAAGAAAACAAATATTAAGATATAAGCAAAATGCACAAAAACCTAACATGATGTAGTTCAGGCATTTTGAAGTTGGTGTATCTCACCAAAAGTTAGCTCTGCAGCATTGAAAGGAAAACAAACTTTGTACTTAACTGTGAAGGGATGGATAGCAAAGACACTTAAAATCAGACACTTACAAATCCATATTCCAAGTCCCAGCACCAGCAGTAATTGAAGAACCTAACAAAGACAGCTCTCAAAAAATCACCGATTAGAATTGTGATGTATGTTGTCATCATGTCAGAGACTGTCAGGCGCACAAATTCCTGTTAGAACAATATTCTCTTTTAAGAATACATTTAAGCAATTAATAGCAACAATGATAATTGAATACTGTACTAGATCTGTAATTGTGCTTATCCTTCTTCAACATGGACAAAACTCTTAACCTTTCTACAGTCACTGATTCTGTAACATGCCAGAACTACTGCCCCTCATTTTCTAGAGATGTTCTTTGCTCTAATTTGTCTTCATATTATCAGATGAGACTCCCAAGGTATGATCAAGCTGGGAAAGGCTTCCAGACAAGATCATTGCTATAACAAAAATCTTTGAATTTGAGGAGATTATATTTAAAAAAAAAAAAAAAAAAAAAAAAAAAGCTAATGGCTTCTTTCTCATGGAGTTTCAGTGTCCAGTGGATATGGAGAGGAGGGAAGAAAATGCTAATGCAAATCCTCATGCCTCTGCTTTTATTTCTGGCTTTTATGTTTCATCAACCCTGCTATAACTGACCTAGAACAGTCTAGAAAGCTATTACTCTCCCTGATATAAAATTAAGGGTAAAATTATTTCAGTTATGAGCTCTTGGTGTTTCTTGATTCTTATTCAGCATGAGTGAAAAGAGAGGGGCTAATTTTTCTGCTTATTCTGATTTATTAATTCAGAAGGACAGATTGTCAGAGTGGTGGAGGAACAGCAAAATTGATTCAATATTGAATTTCTTGTCATGGACAAATTAACAATAATGTAGTAGGATCAGAGGGAATAGGTATGTTAGAAAATTGTTTGGAAACCACATTTTATACAGTTGGCCAATAAGAATAAATGTTCAACTAAATAAAATAAAATATTTGAGCAGATTTTCCACTGAACTTTTATTGTTCTTTTGAATTATTTTTCTTGGCTAAAGAGAGAGATGACTTCTCAAAAGCATACTGCTCTAAGAGCTGTCTTATATACATGTCTCTTTTGAGCTACCCCTCTATTTTTTTTCAAAATTAGTAGACAAGCAAGGTAAAGATAGCATCAGGAAGAGGAAGACAAATTAAGAGGATAGAGTAAAGGAGAGGAAAAAAAGAAGTCCTTTCAATTCTGTCAACTAACAGAAGAAAGAATTTCCTGATAGGCAGGATTCAAAGAAAACAAAATAATTTTTAAAAACCTTTTACATTGAAAGAAAGTCACACATCTGCACACATCTGCTTCTCCTCACATTTTCTCGTGTAAATGACCCTTGTTCGCCAAAATAACGAGGATTTAGGTATCATATCCTGTACAAGAGTGTATGACCTATTTTCAAATACGAGCTCCAAGCAGCTACATTACCTGTCCTACCATTGTTTCCCAGCATGGCCCTCTGGGGACATCAGCAGGATCCACCTGTATTGGAGGAGCAGTTGAATTCTCTGGAATAGTACCATTGTACAGACTGGCTTCCCATATTGTCATGTTATATTTGACTATCTTTTCTTCTTCCAACTAAGTAAAGAAATAAATCAGGGGAAAGAAAATTAACATGAGCTGGTTACCAACCCTCAAGCTTGTCTATTCCAAAATTCCCTTTGCTAGCTTAGGCATGGATGTAATTAACAGCACAGAAAAAGAATTTCTTTCTCTGATATGTCTATGACTGGCTGGGGGTCCTCAGTGTTGCCCAGCTACATCTCAAACACAGTGAAGGAAAGGAAATATCTTGCCTTGAGGTTGATTTCATCCATTAGGGCGATAATGAAAGTGTAGAGATTGCCAAGAAAAAGAGCAAAGATTCTTCCCAGCTGCCATCTTAGAGCTATTCGAGGGTGGTAATTTTCCAGAGAACTGATTACATCAAATAAAGTTGGACAGAACATTCCTAAAAGTGACATAACCGTGTTCACCTGAGGAGAGGGGGAAAGAGGTTTACAGTGAAATGTTAGAAGTAAATTATTATTAGAAGTATATTTTTATTACAGATACAAAAGTAAAACTATGAGCATAAAGACAGATGTTACCTAATTTCCAGATTATAGCATAAACTAATATAATAGCCTTTGGCAGCCCATTTCTTGTTAGTGCAAATCTGTTACCCCACCTTTAAACTGAGAGAAAACTGAATTCCTCTAAGCTCTGTTGTCTCAGAGCTTGTGCCACCTTAAATCAAGAATCTTTGTACACAATCTTTCCACTCCCATCAAACTAAAATGTGATAACAAGTAACTTAATCCACTCTCAATAACTCTTCTTCTCTGGATTCCAGAGGTGGGTGATTTCATATTTTAATGTTACTTTCCTAGTCAGGCTTTGGTGTTGAAAATTCTGGATTGATTTTCCTTTGTCAATCATCGCCCATCTTATCAGCTTTATAAGGCTAGCACCTTTCTGCCTTACTTTAAGTCAGGTATTTACTTTACGCTCCAGCTCAGAAGATAAGCGTGAAGTAACAAACTGGTTTTACAACACGCACAGTAGCATTTTTGCTAAGGAAGTAAAACCTTCCCAGGTTTTCACACAGCACACTGACTTCAGGTGCATACTGCACACTGTTGTAGCAAACAAAATCACCATCTTCACTATACACCTCTATCATCCGCCTTTGAGGTTAAGTGACTTTGAGATTAGGCACTTAAAAAAGGGCATGGGACTCTTGGACAGGGCAAGTGGAACTGGAAGGCATCAGTTTCAACCTGTTGCTACGCTGCAGAGCTGTATCCATGAGGTCCCAAATAACTTTCTCTATGCCCACAGATCAATCACTCTGCTTAGGCCAATCTCAGGAGAAAAGCAAGAAGAGAATGGGTTCCTTGAAGAGATCTCATGAATCCATAGAGTGTCTGGAAAACAATCCTAAGAGCACAGAGGAAATATAGAGTCCTCAAATGAAAGCCAAATACTAAGGGATATTTGAAAGAAGCAAAGAAAGCATTTGATGAAGTAAGAAGCAGAGAGATATAAGCAATTATTTTGTTAGACATTGCCCACCCACACTCAGAGTACTTAAATTACCGGGGGAAAAAGGCAACATGCAAAGCAGAGGAACACAGTTTCAAACCACATCTATTATAAAAATAGCACGAACTTCATTTCTTTCCCACCACCCGTAGTTCTCCAGACCTTCCAAGGCAAATTGCTGGGATCTTCTGACAACAAAAAAGATGAGGTAGCCACTTCCAGCAAGTGTGCATAGGGCGAAGAAGTTAGCAAGAACCCTTAGGAACCGAGTCAAATGAATATTTTCTTCTTTTCGGCTCTCCTGCTCCTCTACAATTGCTTCCTGCACTTGTTAGAAAGAAAATAATACTATGAATACTTTAATGGTCAAGGCCCCACATCCTTCCTTGATTGTTAGAAGTCAGATAAATAAATTACAAAAGTGCAGATGGACACCTGGGGTTCATATTTTGAGATGAATATATATTTATCTCATAAAATCTTGTTCCGGTCCTGGCAGATTCTGGGGTTTTGGCTCCCCAAGGTTTCCTTTGCCCTTGTTGAGTGTGTTCCCAATATCTTGATACACTTGAACTCATGTGTCAAAAAAACCCAGCATATTCTTTCAGCTTGCAAGGTTATATGAGGTTGAGTGATACAGCAAGATAAATGTGTGATTGTCTGTCAGAAAAGGAAATGTCATGCTTTAAAAAAATGTGCATTTGGTAGAAAAGAGGAAAATGTTTTACTCTGACAGTCAGCAACTCAGAAAATGAAATGAAAATATTGTTGAGGTGTAGGAATTCTCAAAAAAAATTGGACAGTGCAGAGCTGCAGACTGCAGAACAAAATGTTTTCCCCACATTTACCCTTGATCATAATTGATAAATATTAAAACTCTGAGGCAGCTATAATCTCCAGTTTTTACTTTGTCAGGTGAAAGAGTTTTTGGTCTGGAGTGTCCTCATGAAAGGAAGTTTTGTTACAGCTGCTGACTTTGGTATAGAGATCAGTTGCCCAGAAGGGAATCTGAACTGCACCTTTCACAGCATGTCACATTTTTACATTTTGTCATGTAAACGACAGGAGACTGCAGCAGCTTTCAAACAAAACTCCCATGACCTCACCCAAGGCAAGACTTCCTTCTTTCTTTCTGAGGTTCCTTGCTTGTTTGCAGAGTAATAGTGAAGCTTCATGAGTTTATTTCTCAAAATTGAACCTTTTTCTTGACTGATTTGTCTTCTTTCTCAAACAGCTTTCAGTATCTGCTCTTACTAGGCAGGCAGGGAAGCTCATACTGATTCAGCGCTTTCAATCAGTATTTCTCCAGAATCTGCTTCCTCGGAATCTTCTTTTGATGACTTACTCTGGGGGGCAGTTCTGTTATGCCTGCAGCTGAGGAGGAAGGGTGAGGGGGTGTGGTAGCTGTACAACTGCTGTGAACAGGAGAGGTGCAGCTGAGCAGAGCAGCTAGTGCTCAGTGCTCCAGCTCCCATGGTGTCACACTTGTCAGTGTGACTGCCAGCCCATCATCCTCATTGTCTCACAACACTTTGCTTGTGTATTCCCTGCACGTGATTACACCTAAAATTAAATTTTCTTTGCATGCTACACTGGTGTGTCCCAGCCACTCTACGGCACAAACACATTTTTTATCATCCACCATACAGAATAAATCCCCTCTACTGTTTTCACAGCCCTTATGTCTTGCCCCAGATTCCTTACACAATCACTTTTGAAGTCAACATGCCCTACACACTGGAAAGAGGCCTAAGAACGCTGCCTTGCAGATTGGGCTATATTTTGTAATTTAATTTGAAAATAAAAACACTGAAAACAAGTATAAACTCAAAATTCTGAGGTCAAGTTCTTCTGATAAATAGCCCTATACAGATTATTCTATTACTTTGTTTTATGATTTCTCTTCTCTGTTAGGAGAGAAGTTGACAATGTGAGTTTGGCAAAAGAGGAGCAACACTTTAAAAAAGCTTTTCAGACAAACACCATAGAAACTGGAAGCCATGAGATGAGGAAAACAAAAATATTTTTACAGTAGAATCTGTTTTCTAAAACTGGTGCTATCAGCACAGAGGACACAAAAGATGCTAATGTCATTTCTTTCACAATTAAAAAAGAAAAAAAATCTGACGGCAAGACACAGAGACCCAGAAGGGTCTACACATGCCAATTGGAGTATGTTTTTCTAAGACTCAGTACACCTAACTCTTGATGTTAATTCCATCTGATTCACACCACTGTGAAAGCCAAATTGTGTTGCCTCTCCTTAGTAAACTCTGTTTTACCTTAAAGCTTGTTGTGATGGAGGCAAACTTATTATCTGCCGTCTCAGGATTGCCAATCAGGTAGTCCCAGCTTGTGAACATTTTCCAGCTGAAATTAAAGCTAGTGTCATCCCCACCACCATCGTCATTTGCATTCTTTGCCATTCTACAAAAAACAGAAAGACACAGGAAACCTCGTTAGCACCAGTTCTGCTTTGTGGAGATGACTTTTAAATGGTTCCTGATTTCTAACTTTTCTGAAAAGCTCTGCATTATTCTCGCTGTTAATTATGCTTTACTAATTGTTTTTTTCTGAAACAAGTGTGCAAGATGGAGATTTTCATATTTAGACACTTTATGAGCTCATCACACATATTTTGGTGAGAAAGAATGAACGTATTTCATTAACCTCTCACAGAAACTCCACTGGATAAGAGGCTTTGTAGAAAAACCGTACTGGGAACATCTATTAAACAGAAAGGTTCAGAGCATCCTGAGCTATTACAGACTTTATTAGAGAGTTCACAAATAGACAAACAAGAAAAAATCTAATAAACAAAATATTCTAAAATAACAGTAACAAAACAAAATAAATACATAAATAAAACAAACCAAAAGAAATATAACAAAGAGCAATATAATAAATATTCTAAAATAACATTGTTTCCTTCTGAATTTCTTTCAGACTAAAATAGCACTCCTACAGCTATCTTCCCTATCATCTCCTATGCACATACAAAAAAGATTTATTACAGTGTCCAAAAACATCAGATTATTTCTTCAGAGAAGTATTTCTTCAGATTAAACTTAATCTTGTCTTCAAAGTTCTCTTTTTTGAAGGGGTTTCATTCATGTAATAACCATGGTTTGCCACCTAATTCAAGTCATTAAACACAAGGAAAGAGTGTGCTGATAAGGTACAAATCACATAGTCTTCAGTACTTCTGGTAAGGAAAAGGCATCACTTATTTTCAATCTCAATAATGCAGCAGAGTTATGTTATTAATATTAATGCATTCTATGTACCACATTTTTTAAAGCCCAATTAAATACATGCTCTGAAGTCTAGGAAGAGAATAGTAAGTAAATAATACACAAAATCCTCCTGAGGTGACAAAAATCAGTAGCAGGGTTGGTCATATCCAGAAGAGTCAGAGATCACAAAAGGTTCTTGGTAAAGTCTACCCAGCTTCTGGTTTATAAACTAACTTTAGTAAGTTTAGTTAGACTTTTCCTTCTCAAGAGTTTCTAATTAAATAATAAATATCTTTTTGGTTAGAATACAATTTCTTTGAGATCGGGAATGTTTCAGTTTTAATTATACACTGCAAGAGCTGGAGAGAGGAGCCCTACATCTAAATATTTCCCCTAAATAAAATAATAGTGCTTATAATCCTCACTATCTCTTTCATATAGACTTTTCTTAGTTCTCAGACAACAGCAGAAAAAATGATAGCACCTCCTGTTACATTGCTTTTCATTTCTGTGTTCACTGTGCTTCTTTCTGGAGAAATAGAAAAGAGCAGAAGACTGCAATAATTCTCGTATGATTACCTAAATATTGGTCATCATTACTGCCATATGGCCAGATGGAAAGTTAGCACACATGATGTATTTTTTTTTTCTCCAGGATATTCCTTTGTTTTGGCTACAGGGTTTTCCTGCTATCAGGAATATTTTTTTTTGTCTGAGTGACACTCATTGAAATAAAATTGTTTGAGACTAAGACTTTTATAATCTTGGCAGATATTTTATTAAAAATATTTAAACTATATATATATATTGAAGTAAATCAATTGCAATTTTATTGTACTAGTTTGTTTCCCCTCCAAAAATACAAAATATATATATATATATATATATATATATGTGTGTGTGTGACTGAAGACCTCTTTTCTCAAATGATTCTTTTCTTATGCAGGAAGCCAATTTGAAAACAGAACATGAATTGATCTAGTGCTCATGCAAGCAAAAAATACTCCCTTTAGAACAAAATGGAAATGCACTAACTGCATTTTTCTCTATACTTAAAAGTGTCTTTAAATTTTGAACTGTGAACTTTTTTTTACAGGCTTTTTATAAAACCACTGCTAGAGCTGACTCTATTACTGTGTTAGGTGGTCATATTGCTTGAACCAAGGGTATTAAGATAATTTTTACTGACAGCACTTACTGTGGACAGTGAGCGACATGCAGAATTATTTGCCATATGCAAATTCTTCCTTCATAAAAGGGTTTAACTCACATAAAGTACCATGAAAGCTAGACTTATTGAATTTCCTGGATTTTAGCTGAAAATCAACTAGATGCCAAGTATTATGAAAAGATGACAGATGTCTTCCTCACTTTGTGAATTAATTTTAATTTTGAAGTTCAGGAGAGAAATGCTTTGTTATTTCAGTAAAGATTTATTTCTACTTTCACAACACTGTAACATAACACAACTTCTGTTGCAGAAGAGATAAAAAAATAGAGGTTGAAGGAGTCTTACATAACTTCGACCTTACATTTGATCTTTCATTGCCCTGTACATAGAATTGGTGCATTTTTTAAAAAGAGAGTCTCCAGAGTCAACTTGCCCTTTTGAATGTACTTTTTTCCAGAGGCAAGAAGAACTTACGTTCGAGTGACAATCATAAAGCTATAGCCAATAGACCCAACTCCAACCAGGAAATATGAAAGAGGCATCCTGAACTTGAGCCACCCAATTGTCCTCTGGTTATTGTAATAACCATAAAAGAGTACGGAATACTGTGCAAGTCCCTGAAAATCAGAAAAAAAGTTATAATGTTACTTTTTAAATTAAGCACATAATCAGTAAATGTATCAACAACAATGTATTAAAACATTCATTTCAGTGAATTCAAATGAGTTGCAAGTATCACTATAACAAATCTCACAGGACAGAAAATGTGTCCCTTTATTTTAAAAAGACAGACTATTTCATAGCAATTTCAAAAGCTTTTAAAACTGTTCACTAACAAGTCATCTACAATTTAATCAGTCAAAACTTCTTCACCAACATACCTCTTGTGAAAGAATCATATTATTTTACAAGATTCATTTTTTAGATTACTTGCAGATAAAATCCCTTATTTTTAACTTAATGTTTACCTTTCTAAAATTTATTTGCATGAATTTGATAGGAAAATCTCATATGCCTTCTTTGTCTAATAACAGTTGTCTGCTGTTCATTGGGTGATTATTCAGTATATATGATAACTGATAGGTAGAGAAATTATATGGGTGATTATTCAGTATATAGGTCTTTTGCACACTTAGACTTGGTTCCAAGGCTGTAAAAAATGCAATATAAGTTAACTGTTTTTCTCAGCATTTCTCAGTCTATCTTCTTTTCTAAATATCTTAATATGAACTGGCCTCTCTTCTACTGGTCAGAGAGATGATTTTTCAAAATTATTTACTAGCAGCTTATTAACAGTAAGAAACTGCTGGTGTCTACATGGATCAAATAACTAAAGCTTCATGGTAATTCTCAGGTTAGTGCAAGAACTCCCCTCCTAGAAGACCGAAGCCAGAGCCTTTACCAGAACAGCTCAGAGCACAGCAGTGCACACACAGCAGTGGCAAGCCTGCAGCTGGATGTAAGAATTCCAAGTTCAATATGTAGTATTTGACCACTTGATTGGAGGATAGACCATGCATAATTTGGCAGTAATGCAATATGATGAAGGGTTGGCAAATTAAAAAAACATTTGTTTCCCTTCTGATTTTCAGTTGCCCACTTTCCTTAAAATTACTAACATCTTTCTCTTATTTATTTTTTCAAAAATGCACCTGATTTATTGAAGCTTTTTCCATATATTAAATGAGTCACAGGCATTTTTGAAAAGCCTAATTTACAATTCTAAGCTGAAAATCTGATATTAATATACATATACATAAAATACACACATAAATATTATTTAAAATATCTTGGTCCACAGATCTCATTTTTCTTTGACTTGATTTGAGATATGTGCCTATGCAAAATGGACAAAAATATGCTCATCTCTAATAAGGCAAGTATTCTAATAGAGCATATTTCTTGCTAAGTACTAGCAAAACATCTACACCAATCAGGACACATTCAAATTCAATAGTATGCATATTGCATTTTTTTGGTCACTAAAGCATCCTATAATTCCATCTTAGCCCAGATTTCAGCACAGCCTTATGCAGTCTGGAGAGCCTTTTGGGTCATCAAAATTATTAAAATGCCTTTTTAGTCTCTGTGTTCTGCATGTCAGGGATAATTCCTGTGTATCATTCAGTTTATTGGTTCCACAACACTACACCATAAGATTAAAAATAACTGCAACTCTGTAAAAGTAGGCACGCATGGAAGATCTCTTTAACCTTTATGTTAGGTTCACAAAGGAGTCTTTGTGAACCTAACATAAAAGACTATGATTGGATGTGTTATTGCAGTAAGACTTGAGACTCTAATATTTTATAACTGGATTATAATCTGAAAATTAGATGTTAAAACTAAATTCCAAGTAGACTATATCAAATTCCAAACAGGTTTCCCTTTGCCATGTCAGTAATGTGAATACAATTTCAAGCACAAAAGGAAGCAGAATAGGCATGCTGATCTCATCCATTCTTTACTTCTCTTAGGGAGTGATGGGGTGTTATAATCCATTTGTAAAGAGACGTCTCTGCCCAAAATAAGGTGACCATAAGAGATCATATGCTGAATTCAACAGTACAGATTTTATTTGACAGTAAGTGTGAAGGAGAGAGACACAGAGAGAGAGAGAGAATGAAGTGGGAGTGAGGGGGTGTAAGAGACTGAGAGAAAGAGAGATGGAGAGACAGAGAGATTAAATAGAAAGACATCACCAGTAGAAAGATACATTATCACCACGTGATTTCAAGTGGCATCCTGCCAGTCCTTTTTCACCTTGATCTTCTTAGTGGTGGGGTCTCAAGATATTTTTCTGTGGTATCACCTTTACGCAGTCCAAGTTGCAGGTATTCACGGGGTTCCCATGATTTGGGATGGCATGTGGACAAGCACTTGCTTCCTTTGTCACTGTTTGCCACAGTGGGGATTTTTGTCTGGATGTAACCAAGCCTTCACCCCTGTTGGGCTTGGAATTAACTTGTTCCTACTGCAGCATCTGTGTTTATCTCAGGTTCCATTATGTTGGCTTATCTTATGGGGACAGTGTTTTCTGCTGCATTTTTAAGTCCTTATATGGGGCTGGGAGTTCTTTAGGTTTTGCTGGGGTTTTGTTTAGGATAAAATATTGGTAGGTGATGTGCAGTCATTTATTTCTAACTTACCTGATAGCATGCAAGTGTTGCTAGCAGACGAAAGGTAGTATTTCCCTTGCTGTTTAAGCAAAGATGTCACTGTCTTCAGGGAATATTTGTCAATGTGACATGCCTCAAGAATTTTTTCCCCCTCAATATTTCAGGGGATCCATCTATTTCTTTGCCTTATTCTATGCTTATTTTATTTGCATTTGTTCCTTCTGTTAACTGCCACTTTGTTATTTATTCTGTACTTTCCTCTTCACACCTGCCAGTTTATGTTTCTGACAATTATTTAAAAACTTTTCCTGTCTTTTCACCATGCCTTCATCCATCTTCTCTCAAACACATTTATTTTACAAGCTTTGTTCTGATTTTCTGTATAAAACTCTTCTAGCCTATTCTCCTTACAAAATCTTCAAGTTACTATAATTCCTTTTTTCCTCCAATATCTTCCTGATGTTTTTATTTCTCCTTTCACCATTTCATTATCATTATCTAGCTTCTCAGCCACATATTTAGATTTATTCTTACTGCCACTCTTACTGCCATATATACAACTTCTGATGCACTAGATGCAGTGCCATTTCAGGAAGTAGTCAATGCAAAATATCACATACACAGGTTTTTAGAAAGATCTTCCAATCCTTTTTTTTTATCCAAGGAGAATCCATCACTGGCATTGCATGTAATTGAAGGGTTAATATATATATAGCTCACTGTTATTTTCAATATATTTTCTTCTCTTTTTTTTTCCTAATTCATACTACATTTTAAAATTCAGAATCTTAATCATATAAAAGCAGAAGGCCAAATTCACACTTAAATGGAAATCCAGTACTCCAGAATGGCAGACAAGCTTCAAGATATTTCCCCATGTGTCTTTGGATTGCTACATACTTTTATATGAGAGACATGCTTGTGAACATCAAGCTTCATTATGTGTTTAGTCTGAAAGAAACATCTATACAGAGAACTTGTGAAAAAATATGTAAATTAATTCTCTTGTGAATTATCTCCTGAAATACTTCATATTAATTAACTGAACATTAAATAACAAAGTAATTGTGAACAAAAGTCATGTGGATATGCAATATTGCAAGATTATGCACTTACACTGAAATCCCAGAGAGTAGCAAAATTCATAGCAGTTGCTTCTTCAGCTCTTGGGACAGTTTTTCTGGGCAAAGAGCCATATGGCTTACCCATCAAAGCCTGAAACCAAAAAATGAAAGTGATTTATATTTTAAAGCAAAATAGCAGCAAAGGAAATGGACAAGTGACCATTTTTTTGAAAGACTGATTTCATGTTCCTAAACTTAATGGGAAGGAACTACTTCTACAATTCCTTTCACTGCTCCTCATGTTACAGATTGAAACAGTTTAGTATATGCATTCAGTGGTGTGTTCTAAATTTAAAGTTCTGCTAGTTTCAATGGATTGCCAAACTGTGCCTCTTCCATTCAAAGGCAACACAGAAGTCCATCCATATTTCTCTAGAGTGGTGTTTATCTTACAAATACCAAACTATTAATTTTTCTTGCATTAGGGATTTTCTGGGATATTTTAAATGAAATGTATGGGAAGAAGCTAGGGAATCAGATTTTGGATTCTGACATGAAATGATGACATTGAAAATGATCATCTTCAATGTGCCTGAAATTATTGTCCAAAACTTCTTGAATGTTGCGAGACTTGGAGCTATGACCACTTCTCTGGAGAGCCTGTTCCAGTACCACACCATCCTCTGGGTAAAGAACCTTTTTCTGCTATCCAGCTTAAACCTTCCCTGACACAACTTCAGGTCATTCCCATGGGCCCTGTCACTGGTCACCACAGAGAAGAGATCAGTGCCTGCTCCTCCTCTTCCCCTCATGAGGAAGCTGTTGATTGTGATGAAGTCCCTCCTCAATCTCTTTTTCAGGCTGAGCAACCAAGTGATCTCAGCTGCTTCTCATATGGCTTTCCCTCAAGACCCTTCACGATCCTTTGGATGCTCTATAACAGCTTAATGTCTGTTTTATATTGTGGCACCTAAGGACTCAGGATGAGGCTGTCCCAGTTCAGAGCAGAGCAGGACAATCCCCTCCCTTGCCCAGCTGGCCATGCTGGGCCTGATGCCTCCCAGGACACATTTGGCCCTCCTGGCTGCCAGGGCACTGCTGCCTCAACTTGCCACTGACCAGAACCTCCACATCCCTTTCCATAGCTCTGCTCTCCAGCTGCTCATTCTCCAGTTTGTGTGTACAGACAGGATTTCCACTCCCAGGTGTAGAATCTGGCTAATTTCCTCTGCTGAATTTTACATGGTTGGTGACTGCTCAGCACTCTGATCTGCTGAGATCACCCTGCAGGGTCTCCCTACCTTCAAGGGAGTCAACAGCTCCTCGCCGTTTTGGATCATCTGTGAACTTATTTAGTATCCCTTCCACTCCTGAGTTCAAGTCATTTATGAAGCTGCTGAAGAGCACAGGACCAAGGATGGAGCCCTGTGGAACTCCACTGGTAACAGCTCACCAGTCTGATGTCACCTCATTCACTGAAACCCTTTGTGAACCTGTGAGCCTGTTGCTCACCTATCCTATGATGTGTTTATCCAGCTGTGTGCTGCACATTTTGTCCATAAGGATTATAGAAAAGGTATTGAAAGCCTAACTGAAGTCCAAAAAGTGTGCATCCACTGGCTTCTTTTGATCAACTTTGTCATAAAAGGATCACAGGTTTGACCAGCCAGACTTTCCTCTTATGCAGTGAATCACTGCACAGTTTTTCAGGTGTCTTTCAATACATCAGAGAAAAATCTTCCCCATAACTTTACCAGGCACTGAAGTGAGACTGACAGGTCTGTAGTTTCCAGGGTTCTCCTTCTTGCCTTTCTTGACAATGGGAACAATACTTGCCAGCATCCAGTCAGCTAGGACATCTCCTAATTCCCAAGACCACTCAAAAATCATTGAGAGATGTTTTTGCAATGACATCAGATGGTGAATCCCATCAAACCCTATAGATTTGTAGGGATCTAGCTGGAGGGATCATGCTATTGAAATGGTGGGCTAGGAAGTTGTTGGAAGTTCTTACCTGACTCTTTCTTATCTGCTTACTACAAAATGAGAAAGGTAAGAGGAATATGGGATCAGGGAAATCAGGGAGATGGCACAATAATTTTAACTCCATAAAAGCCCTGTTTTTAGAAAGACAATATGGTGGCTCAAAGAAACCCAGGAAATGTTACATTTCATAGAAGTGACTCATGTCTGAGTCCAATATCTGCTCTAAGTACCACTCTTAACAGAGATGTTGCACACTGTAAAATATGAGAGGTCTCTTGTGACTTTACAGCCCTGTAACACCTTATCAGCATGTGAGTATTGCACATGAAAGGATCCTCTAAGCCCCAGGATGCATCTTTCTATTGCAATGCACATTTAGTCAAGATAGTCCCTCTGGCTTTTTCTTAGTCTCAGTCCCTCTATTTTGTTATGCACAGATTCAACAAAAGAAACAAACAAACAAACCCACTCCCCCAGACAATAAAAAACACCTATGTCATCCCAGATGACACTTCAGAAGACAACCCTAAATATATTTTACATTTTCCTATCATGTCTAATTCAAGACATCTCTCTGTAGAGACAACTGTCCACAAAGGAAGCCCATCTTTACAGGCTTAGTACAGTCCAATTCTTGCAAATTGAGCATAAAGAGAGTAAAAACTTGTTTAAAGCTCTAGTCCTATGAAATCTCACTGCAAATACAGAAATCCACATGGAATCCTCAAAGATAATTTAAAAGATTCCCACCTCAGGCACCATTACAAGACCAAAGGTCAGTCCAAAGAGAATCATGTTTATTCCATACATCCAGCGCAAGAATATGAAATAAGATGCTACTGATGAGCCAAAGTGACCTGTGAAAACATGAGATGTGATGAAATGGCAGATAAGCTAGGCCTTTGATGCTATTTTATCTAAGGGTGTACTAAATTTATATAAAATAAGTAAAATCAGGAGAGGCTTTTACACATTTGATTGTTTCTAATCTTAATTAATTTAAAATTCTAATAAAATCTAAATTTAATTAATTTTCATTTTAATGTTTTCTTTATACGTTAATTCTAATAACTTTTTTGCATATTGCATACTGGTATGTCTTGAGCTGGCTGAGAAAACAGAAACAAAAATATGAAATTATTAGTTAAATAGAGTACTAAGTGACATATAAAATCTGTGATACCTGCTATTATTAAGTAGTCTCTAGAAGTATGTTTCAATTATTTCTATACGTTTTTCTGTTTGATGTGGATTTTAAGCACTCTTGTCATGCTAAAGCAGAACCAGCCCAGTTTTAATAGGAAGCAGTGCAGAGTTAGCCAGTGGAGAAAGTCTTTCCAAGACAATAAAACACTCATCAGTGCTGGTATAGGAGTGATCACCAGATTTTTTCACAAGAGACAAAAAACATTATCTGCAAGGGTTTGTACCCTTTATTTCTCTTACTTTTCTATTTGTGCACTCTATCTTCAGCCAGGTGTGCAGGCAGTCCCGTCTCTAGGTGAAGGATTTGACCTGACACACTCCAACCCCTGACCCAGACCTGTGCACAGATCAGAGGCTGCAGGGAAGAACTGAGAGACAAGGGCCTCATTTGACCCTTGCTCTGCAAGTCAGAGCAAACAAAAATAAAATCTCAAATTCAACCCCAGCTTGCCTCAGCACATTTTTTCTGACTATGGGAGAGCTGTCAATTAGAAAAGTACTAGATTTCAGTTCCATTAACATTTGCAGGGGGAAAAAATGGCCTTTCAGTAACAGGTTTTTCACACACTGGTTTGGAAGCCTGGAGCACACTGACAGCAAATGAAAAGTAAATCTCTCTGTTCAGACAGACTTTCACATTGTTATTTCCAAGCTCTTTTGCAGATATGTAACACATTCTTTCAGTCAGTAATATGAAGTTAATGTATCTTGTGCTATTTGGGAGGCATATATTTATATTTTACTGTAACAGCTCAATCAGTAGAAAATTTAACACGCTTTAACAGGTATAATACTAAAGTATAAAAAGAGTCCAATGAAGAGATATTTATCACAGCTGTGTAAAGGGAGGAACAAGCCATTCTGTCAAACACGTCAGAATTTTGAATCTGCACCATTTAGAATTAAACCATCATTTTGAAATTTTGCGCAAAGTAGCCCATCTTAGCAGTGACCAACATACTGGGAAGTCTGGGGAGAGGTATAAATCAAGAGACTTTGAGTTACTCTGTCTGACTGTGAGATGCAGATTACCCAATTATAACCAAACGACAGCATTTGGGGGATGCTATGGACTCAAAAATACAGTGAAGGAAATTATGAATATTTCTGATTCCAGGTTACTTTGTAGACCTCTCCATGACCCATTATTTCTTTTGCTCAAATCCTCATACCGCTGTTGTATTGGGAATACCTTCTTTTCATGCACTGAGTTATAGTTCTGGTATCACTAATCCTGATGAAACCTCTGCTATGTATCCATCTGGAACATCTGCAGTGAGGCAGATAATACTGAATATCTGTTTTGTAAGGAAAAGAAGCATCTATTTGCTAAACATAAATACTTCATACATTTGTCAACTTCTCTTTTAAACATCAAAACCCCAGCACCAGATTCACCTATAGCCAACATGAGGATGCATCACAGCAGAGCTTGATGCCTTTTGTTCTGAAGACTGTCTCCCAGTGCTAAAAGGGACTCACATATTGAAGAAGGGAGTCTACCTGAGATAGCCCAGTGCTTCAAGCTGTTACTTGATCTTTCTAGATAGCTGGAGGACTGCAAGAGTCAGACTCAACTGAGAAAGGCTCTTTATGTTGTAGTGGAAAGTATTTGTTGTAAAGAGAATCTAAGTGGCAGATCTTCACTCAAGTATCCATGCACGTAAGTCAAATCTCCTTCAAATAAAGGAGAGTTAAAATTCAGTGCTGGAACTGCAACACAAGACTGACTTGTAACAGACCCTTACTCTCAAATATACCCATGGAACTAACTACACTGCCTCTTCTATATTTGGGATGTCCAAGACCAATACAGTTCTCTCTGTGTTTTATTATGTGGCTGACAATGAGAGAAATACAACCTACATGAAGCTGAAGATAATGAAAAAGTGGCAGAAATAATTGCAGTATAGCCTATATAGTATAATTTGTATAAAATAAATGAGGACAAAATAAATTTAAAAAAGGTAGATACAGCGGATGGGTAAATCCCAAATACACTTTTCTAGGATTAATTTCAACACTGGCTCTTTAACTGCTACCTGTATAGTGGCAATTTTTTTCTGTAAAGTGATATTCTCTGAAGCAAATTTTCAACTAGTTATATTATCAAACTCAACAAATATTAGTGAAACAATAAATACTCATTGATTTTAAACTATGCATTGAATACAGATACATATTCTAAAGAAATATATCTCTTTGGCAGACATCAGAAATATGATACTAGATCCTAATCTTACTTACTTACTTTCAATCTCCTTAATTTTCATTTCCCAGGGTATGCAGGCTGTCTTAAAATTTTCAAAATCTCTTTGAAATTTCATCCATTTCTGAAAAGAATCATAGAAATGAAAAAAAAAAAAAAACCATAACAAACACACAGTCATCTCAGTGCCCAGATGTTCAGTTCTCCCTTGAGCTAATACAACCCACAAAATCCATTGGAAGAGTCCACAAAGTAATTGTTTCTAAAGAGCTTTCTCCTTTTGTTTGTTTTAATATGTCATCTACTGGATTTGTGTGAAGTTCCTGTTTCTACCACAAGAAGAATTATTGGCTAATCACGTCTTTTCATGCCAATCTTTTTTTTTCTTTTTCCTTTTCCTTTTCCTTTTCCTTTTTCCTTTTTCCTTTTTCCTTTTCCTCTTCCTCTTCCTCTTCCTTTTCCTTTTCCCTTTTCCTTTCCTTTTCCCTCTTCCTTTTTGCCTTTTTCCTTCTCCTTCTCCTCTCCTCCTTTCTCTTTCTCTTTCTCTTTCTCTTTCTCTTTCTCTTTCTCTTTCTCTTTCTCTTTCTCTTTCTCTTTCTCTTTCTCTTTCTCTTTCTCTTTCTCCTTTTCTTCATCTTTTACAGTAGGCTGTCTCAAGGGAAAGACTGAACTTCAAATTCAGTCCATACAAATACCCAATCTACACCAAGAAAAATTAACTTTCACAGGATACTGAACTCTTGTGAACTCCTGTAAGGCAGCTGATTTTTTTGATGAAAAGTTTCAAAAATCAAACAATAAGCTTTCATTATAAATATTTTCATGCAAGAGCAATGAAAATAAAAGTTTAAAATCCATAAAACGATGAGGAACACTACTATGGGAGATGAATACCCATGGCAATAATCTCCAGGAGGCTTCCCATTAGCTTTACGGGAAGTTAGTGAAGCAATCATTTACCTTCATCATCATCACTTTGTATGCATAGAATTTTTTTCCTTTTCCTTTTCCAAGAGCACCTTCAAACTTTTCAACAAAAAGCTGTGCTTCCCTGGAAAATGAGGGCAGAAAGAGAGAGATGGATTATGTTATAGTAAATTTTGTATTGTCTCTATCATATTAATGTTGGGTTTTTTTGCTCTTCATAGAGCTTTGTAAAATCTTGTTCCCTTAGTAATGTTAGGAAAGAAAAGCTCTGAGTTTTTGTATTTTGCAGAAGACTATGTATTTAATGTATATGTAATGCAAAAATAGAAGAAATTACAGTCACCTGATTTAATACAAACATATTTGTAGCTCTGAGTCGTGCCTATGTCCATCTAAGGTTACCAAATACATTTAGCCACAGTAAGCCAGTAAATTGACTTTTGCAGTTCAGCTTCTGCCCATTTATGTGATTCCTGTTATTCTGACAGTTATTTTGACAGAAGAAAGATCTTTGTGGGATGCTGCAGATTCTTGGTGGTTATCGCCTTTCTTGCTTTGTGTAATCTTTTTCTTCCTACTCTTCTAATTTCTTCCTTGCTCTCTTCTTTGATAGTGAATGAAAGTGAGTTATCATTTTGATTACCTATATTTCATCTCATTTGTGTCTTAGTCATGCTCTGGATACATTTGAACCGCCCCCCTCTGCACTGGCAGCTTAGAACACATTCCCAGGTTGGGAGATATGTGTGTGTATATACTAGAGTTTTGGTTCCCTTGTGCCCACCCTTCTCCAGATTACATTTAATTTAGCTCTTCTGAATTTTTGCATACATCTTTTCTAGCTGTACTATTCTCAGAGTAATTTCTTTGAAATGCAGCTTCACTGGTCCCCAAAAGGCTAAAATTTTGCCAATAGAGATATATAAGTTAAATAATATAAAGATGAAAGGAAGGCTTTTAAAGTCTTTATAAAATACATAAAGTCCATACATTAAAACAATAAAGAGATGAGATCAAGTGCATGCTAATGTTTCCTCCATTTAATTTAATTTCTATTTATGACTTTCCATTATGTCTCTCCTGAGAAAATGTGCTCTAAAGGCTAAATGTCCTAAACCACTGGAAAATAGACTAAAGATTTTTAACTGTTGTTAAAATGCACAATGTTGTAAACTGTTTAGTTTTCACACTGGATAACTTCAAAGGTCTCTATATTATGTTGTTTGTTATTGTATTGTATTGAACAAAGCACCTGGGAAAAGGTAGACTATTGGGAAAATACTAATTGTGATGCATATTGATTGTGATGCACATTTATTTCTTTCTCTCCAGAACTGCAACAAAGTGAAATGAATTTTCATGCTTATATTTTCCACTCGCATATTTTATACAAGGAAGGAAAAAGATAGTGTTGAACTGCAAAATCTGGCAGTGTTAATGACACTATAGCAGTGTAGCTGAGAAAAGGAGAATTAAAATTATCTCACAGGATGGCTATTAGCCACGTCATAACTACTTTAATTTAATGGTTAAAAATATCAACATCTGTGGATGTAACCATGTATTTTTAGTAACTGCATATGTTTAGGGTGATCTTCAGTCTGAAGATCTATCAAGGCCTTTCACAGCTTAGACACCGACTGCAACAATTGCTTTAGCTTGCAGTACCAAGGATCCAAATAAGTGCACATAAGTGCAATATTAGGTTATTGAATTTAATTTTCAGTCATTGAGAGCTTTCCTTATTTGAGAGCCCTCTGAACACTCACTCCTTCCAAGTGCACTCATTTTCACCCAAACACAGCTTGTGAAACATCAGGGCCAGTGAAAGTTTACCTGACCTTCTCAGGACTTCTGCACACCTTTTCCCAACACCTGAAATTATGAATGCTAATAATGCTAATCTAATCACTTTTTTTTTTTCCCCTCCCTCTCTCTATAGCACAAGGAAAGTAAAGATTCAGATTAGGAAAGGTAAAAATATCCAGCTGCCCCCTCAGCCAGAGAGCCCACCTATCCATCACCTCAAAAGTGCTCCTTGAGGACCAAATCATGTCCTCTTAAGTGTGTACATCCTTTATTTCCATTCCTGTGTTTCTGGATCACATTTGTATGCTGGATTTTTAAGTATGGTCCTTCGATATTAGGCTAACATTGACATTGACTGGGGATTCTTTATTTTCCAAGCCACTCTGAAGAGTGCTGCAGAGATTTTACAGCACACTGCTCACATTTTATTTTTCATTTTGATTCTCAGAAAAATCTACAATTAGATTTCAGCCCTCCCAAGTAAGTCAGAGAAAATAGATTGGTTCAGCTTCAGGAAACTTATGTCCAAGGGTCGCCTTTAAACTCAAGCCTCAGAATCCAAAATCTTGCTGCTCTGTCAAAAGATATAAGGGAGTCCTGACAGCAGATGGCAGCTTCCTCCTAAATTCAGCAGTCAGTGCTGTAATAGTGCCATAAAAGCAGGCAGACTCAATAAACTGCATACCTATCAATCTCCCTGGTCAGCATACTATATTTTGCTACCACTTTTATCACTGAGTTACTCAGGCTTGTTCATGAAAATTTCCTGAAATCAAAACCTGTAGGGTAGAAAACCTGTGTTTTGTCACTAATTATGTTACATTGCAGAATATGAAATTTTAAAATTTTAAGCTGAGGTTTTTTTCAGAGTGAAGTGCTAAGTTAGAAGTTTAAGGACATAGTATAAAAACAGCAGTAAATACATTAAAAAATTCTTGATAGCATATACAAGTATATTTTGCAGCTATACGTGAAACTCAAGCTACCCACAAACTTGCTCTGATATGAGATAAAGTTAAGCCAAAACAGGAAGGAATTTTCCTCTATCAAATTCCTAAAAATTATTTATTTTAAACCCATTTTTAATTTTTTAAAAATTAATTCTGTAAGATTTTCTACTAAAACTAGTTTTTCTTATCCTCATCTGCTGCCTGGACCTCCATCAAGCAATCTTTCAAGTGTTATCAGTATTTAAGCTTTTTCTCCAGGACAAACGAAAAAATTGCTTTCTGAATGAGGTGATCTGGAGCAGATTTTATGCTGCTGATGCTCCTGAATGCTTCCCTGGATTCTGCTTTGCCAGTGGCTGAAATTTCCTCTCTCCTTGCACCCCTTTCTCCCTAAACATTTTATAACCTATTTTTCACTGATTTTCATTCTGTTTAGCTGCATTGGACTGAGTTCATCATTGTTTCAAAAACAACCATTTCTTACTGAGTGGTTACAAGTGCAGTCAGCTGAGTTGCACAAGAAAGACTGAATCAAAAAAAAGACTGTTACATACATATGTGCACAGTATTTATGAAGTTATTTTCATGTTTCATCAAAGAAGCTTGAAGCAGCTCCTTTTACTGTCTTAATAAATTGCTTTCCCATACTTAAAGGTTTGGTGTATAGATGATAAAAGAAATCAACTAAGTCTAAATGGTGGACTTGCAGTATTATTTTCATTTTCATTTATACTGAATTTTACTCTGGTCTAATAACAACACACTTTAATTTTATTTTTTTTTAATTAATAGAGTTGTTTGCATTAATGCATCAACCGTTAATGCACACTATGACCAGAAGATGTTCAAATATGCATTAAAAATTGTGGCAGTAATTTTTCCAATCTTGTGAAGTAATAGCTAAAGCCATCACATAGTTAATAATCACCATATAATTAATAGAGGGGTAGCTCATGTTGTGTGACCAAAAGAGTGGTGGTGAATGGAGTGAAACCCATCTGCCATCCAGTCGCAGCAGCACTCCCCAGGCTCAGTACTGAGGGACAGTCCTGCTTTTTTGGATGATCTGGAGGAGGGGATCAAGGGCACCCTCAGTCAGTTTGCCTCCTCAGAGGAAGTTGGAGTGAAGAGAATCAGTCTCTTCTTTCAGGTGCAAGTGACAGGACAAGCAGAAATAGTCTCAGTTTGCTCCAGGGGAGGTTTGGATTTGATATTACAGAAAATATCTTCACCAAAAGGTTGTCAAGTGTTGGAACAGGCTGCCCAGGGAAGTGGTTGAATCACCATCCCTGGAGGTTTCAAAAAGTTGTATAAATGTGGTGATGAGGAACTTGGACTAGAGATGAGCTTGATAGTGCTGTATTAATGGCTAGACTCAATGATCATAAGGTTCTTTTCCAATCTAAATTGTTTTTTATTGTTTTTATGCAACTGAAAGGAATTATTAAAAAAAAAAAAAAAAAAAAAAAAAAAAAAAGAAAGAAAATACTTTCTGAAAGAGTAGTGGAAGTATTCTTTCACTGTTGGAATTAAGGAAATCAACTTACCTTTGATGTTCTACAGGCATACTTTACATTTTTCCATTTTGGTAATTTTACCAATAGCATTCTAAATAACATTTTCATATTGCTTATGATGCTGGAGCCATCAAACAGAATACGTGCTCATTCTCTCTTCAGCTTTTCCTCCCCCAACAGCTCTGCACTAGATTATTCCACTGACTAATTACTCCACTGACTACTTACTCCTGACCTCTGTGGTTTGTAAGTTACTTAAACCTTCTGGCCTTAAAAGTTCAACATCAACTTGGCACCATTCAGTCAGGACCAGGCTTCCCATGTCCTTTCCATATCTGTGACACATGTTCTTATTAAATATAGTTCAACAGATTACTAAATTAGGATTTCTACCTTGATGTCTGAACTATCTAAATGAAAGGTCTCTATTTGTACATCCATGTGGACTTTTGTCAAACTTTGTCTTTCATCCACTTCTTTTGTGCAATAAATAAATGTGATAACAAGAATGAGCAAGTCTTAGAAATACTTTAGAAACCACAACAAAAAACCAAAAGTACATATATACATATTCATGCCCACTTGAAAGTAATGAGACTTCACAAACACGAGGATGTGTCAAAAACAATGCAGACCAACAAAATCAAGCTTTGTAATCACTGGTATCATGTGTTAAAGGTAAATTATCTGTATCACAAGATAGGCCAAAGTGTGCCCCACTAGCTAACTGTGAATTTAAAGAAGCTTTAGAGAAAGCTTATTAATTGAATTACAGATGCTAGAACTAATAAATGTTTTAGGGGGGCAGGCATTATTGTCCCAGAGAAGCCTGAATTAATTATTAATACAAGGTGTGGAGTTACAGCTTCCAAAGTGCTAGGTGTATGGTACCTCAGGCACTTCTGTGCTGGAGAGAGGATGCATTACAGCTCTTAGAGCTTGGTGCTAATGAATACAATTTGAGTGGATTGATCACATTTTTCAGTAACAGTTCAGGAAGGTTTCAGACTCTAAGAACTAAAAGCTCAATAAAAAAAATGCTGATCATCCAGGACTTCTGTAAATCTTACAAGACTGTCTGAAAACAGACCTCAAAACAAATATTGTCCGGCACAGCTCACTTGAAAAGCAGTTCAGTAATAATAGTGGGCAAATTATAGTGTTATTTAATACCCACCTGGCCTCCAAGACAACCAGTCTGGCCTCCAGGACTGTCAATATGTCCACAGTAAGAGAGATGAAATACTGATTGATGGGAGTACAAAGAGTGCAACAAAAGATGAGAAATTTCCACCATCTCACACATGCACCTTATACATCTTTGGGTTTATACACTTATAAAATACCTTATTTCCAATCCATTTGTCTTGCTGGGCAGTATAAGTCATGTAATAAAATGAATTATGCCTCAAAAATACTGAAAAATCACCGTAATATATTCTGTCGCTAGTGTGGCATCTGCTATGATGGAGTGACCACATCAGTGGAAAAGGGAATCCATTGGAGCTAGTCCAAAGGAGAACCACCATGTTGTTCTTAGAGTAACTTGGTTACGAGGATGGAGTCAGCCTCCTATGAAGAAGGCCTGAAGGAACTGGGTTTGCACAACCTGGGAAAGAAAAGTTTTAAGGTGGCCTAGTTACAGCCTTCCAGGACCTGAAGAAGACCTGCAAGAAAGAGGAGGGAGTTCTTACTAGAGAATGTAGTGAAAGGTCATGGGGGGATGGCTTCCAACTGAGAATAAGTTTGTATTAGATATTAGGAAGAAATACTTTACTGTGGAGGTGGCGAAGTGCTGACACAGGTTGTCCAGAGAAGTTGTGGATGAACTACCCCTGGAAGTGTTTGAGGCCAGGCTTGATGAGAATCTGAGCAACCTAGTTCAGTGAAAGGTGTCCCTTCCAGAGGCAAGAAGGGATTAAATGGGTTGGAATAAATTTCATTTTAAGGGCTCTTCCAACCCAGACCGTTCTATAATTTTAAGTAAAGAGCAGATTCTGAACGGCTCTGATCTTCCTAGGGAAAAAAATTTCTCAAGTTCCTTTAGAGAACACATAACTTTAGGGAAAACAGTCGGCAAATTTTTGGATTCTCGTTCTAAATTCTCTAATTATATGGTACCATAATAAGCATTGCTGTTAGATATAAACTACCCAATTACTCTGTGTTTTTATAGCATAAAATTTTGCCTATCTGAAGTGCTACGAGCAGGTGAAAGGAAGGGGGATGAGTACACCAGAGGCAAACGCAGTAGCACAGCATTTAACCCCTTCCCTTTTCTTCATATTGGTGCAAAACTCAGGCAGAAAAATGCACAAACAGGGATGCAGTTCCCAAAATCCAACCCTCAGACTTAAACAGGGATAGCTTTCCCCGAAAGTTTTCCAGTTTGAAGCAGCTGAAGTTCTGGCCCA
Source organism: Phylloscopus collybita (assembly GCA_027886175.1). NCBI lineage: Eukaryota > Metazoa > Chordata > Aves > Passeriformes > Phylloscopidae > Phylloscopus > Phylloscopus collybita. The sequence continues at coordinate 7,892,649 of JAJNNQ010000052.1, read as the reverse complement.
TTAGTTTTATTTCTTTTGTGCCTTCTTCTAATCCAAAAATCAGAGAATCATAGAATGGTCAAGGGTGGGAGAGATCTTTAAGAGACTTTATGGGAAACCATCAACGCAGCTCTACCACTGTAACTCCAAAAAACACTGAACCACATCACTGAACACCAGATCCAGATGCTTCTTGAACACCTCCAGGGATGGTGACTCCACCAACTCCTTGGTGCATCTTATTCCAATGCATGACTAACCCAACAGCAAAAGAAGCTTTTTGTAGTATCTGATCTGACTCTCCCTTGTCTCAGCTTAAGGCCATTTCCTCTTGTCCTCTCACTGCAGGCACTATAGCAGGTATGGGCTCCTGATTCACCACAACCTTCTTTCAGGGAGTTGGAAAAAGCAATGAGGTCCCCCCTGAGCCTCCTCTTCTTGAGACTAAATAACCCCACCTCCCTCAGCTGTCCCTCATGAGAGAAGTTCTTCAGTCATTTCAGGAGCCTCGTTGTCCTTTGCTGTTCAGGCTTCAGCCCCTCAATGTCCCTTTTCAAGTGAGGGACCCAGAACTGAGCACAGACCTGGGTGAGGCCTCCCCAGTGCCCAGTACAAGGGCACAGTCACTGCCCTTGTCCTCCTGGCCATGCTTTTTGGCCACCTGGCCACACTGCTGGCTTATGTTCAAACAGCAACCCCCAAGCTCCTTTCTGAAGGACAGCTCTCAAGCCACCTCACCCCAAGATTGCAGCCCTGCACAGGGGCTGCTGCAATCCCAGTGCAAGACACAGCACTCACTCTTGTTGAGCCTCCTGCAGCTGTCCTCAGCCCATTGATTGAACTTATCCCTCTGCAGAACCTTCTGCCCTCAAGCAGACCAACACTCCCATCCAGCCTGGTGTCATCTGCAAATTTAATGAGCGTGCACTCAATTCCCATATCCAGATCATCAATAAAAATGTTAGACAATGCTGACCCCAAAATTGAGCTGGGGGGAGCATACTAGTGACTGGCCATCAGCTGGATTTGGGTCTTGGGGCCCAGACAAACAGCTAGTTTTTACTCTTTGAGGAGCGCACCCATCCAAGCCAGTTTTTCTGGAAGGATGCTTTGGGAGACTGTACCAAATGCTTTACTGAAGTCTAGATAGATGACATCCACAGTCTTTCCTTCATGTACTAAGCAGATCAATTTGTCATAGAAGGTGATCAATTTGGCCAACCACAACCTGCCTTTCTTTAATGTGTGTCGGCTGGGCTTGATCTCCTGATTGTCCTGCATAATGGCACTCAGGATAATATTTTCCATAAATTGTCTAGAAGTGAGGTTAGGCTGACAGGCCTGTAGTTCCCCAGGTCATCCTTCTGATCCTTCTTGTAGATGAGTGTTACATGTGCTAATTTCTAGTCAGCTGGAACTTCTCCAGTTAATCAGTACTGATGGTAGGTGATCGAGAGTGTTTTGGTTCCTTCACCAGTTCCCTTACTCCTGTCGGGTGGATCCCTCCAGGACACATAGATTTGTGCATGTCTAATTGGCATAGCAGGACACTAACAATCTCCTCTTTGGTTGTGGGGGCTTCACTCATTTCCCCACCATCAACTTCCTGCTTGAGGAGCTGGTTATCATAAGGACAGCTGGCCTTGATATTGATGACTCAGACAAAGAAAGCACTAAGTACTTCTGCCTTTCTCTCATTCCCTGTCACTACATTACCCTTCACATTCAACAAGCAATGGAGACACTCTTACCTTTCATTTACTGAAAATGTTATTTGTAGATACTTTTTACTGTCTTTAAAAGTAGAGGCCAATTCTGGTAGGGCTTTGGCCATTCTAATCTTCTCCCTACATGAACTTGCAACATCCTGATAGTCCTCCCAAGTTACCTGTCTGTCCTTCCAGAAACAATAGATTCTCTCTCTTTTTATTTTCTTTCTTTCTTTCTTTCTTTCTTTCTTTCTTTCTTTCTTTCTTTCTTTCTTCCTTTCTTCCTTTCTTCCTTTCTTCCTTTCTTCCTTTCTTCCTTTCTTCCTTTCTTCCTTTCTTCCTTCCTTTCTTCCTTTCTTCCTTTTTTCTTTTTTTCTTTTTTCTTTTTTCTTTTTTTTTCCTGAGATCAAGCCTAATATCTCTGTTTAACCAGGCTGGCCTTTTTCCTTAATGAATTTTTCTCCTGCATATGGGGACAGCCTGTTCCTGAATATTTAACTATTTCCTTTTTAAAGTATATCCAGCCTTCCTGGACTCCTTTGCCCTTCAGGACTTACTCTCAAGGGACACTGTCAATCAATCAATCAATCAATCAATCAATTTATCCCTCTCTTTAAATCTCAGTCTTGCAAGTAATAATTAGTGGTGATTATCACCTAGTGGCTCTTCAGGCAAAATTGTGCTGACCTGAGTAGGTAGTGACAAGAAGAAATACCACAAATTCTCATTTCCCATAGAAAGCAACACTGTTCATAAACCATGTAAGCCAGTAGAGGCAAAATTACTAGAACAACAAAACTCTTCTGAAGGAGAATATCTGTCCTGGAGATAAGAAAAAGTTTGGACTCCTGGCAAACTCATATCTTCAGTAGCACAGACCAGGGTGTCCCCAGCCCACAGCCAAACAACTCTATTGCTTAGAGCCTAGGAGAGTGGGGACTCTGTTGTAAGAGCTTTTCACCCCCCTCCATGTCTCCTTCGTCTCTTTTTTCACATCTCCAGACCCATGAAGACCTGACCATGATGTCTTAAGGTGGGCATAGAGTCTGACAGCATGGACACAGCTCAACTTCAAACTGCAGAGGGACACTTTATCAGAGCAGTATCTTCATCAAGTCACTTCTTCAGAGAATAATAGCGGGCTGTTTGAAATGCATCTTTTTAGACACTGGGATGTAAATTAGAAGTTAGAGTTGATCTAAATTGGCAGTGTAGTTCTATTAAGAATGCCATTTCTGCAATGAGCTCTCAGCCATGTTTTGACAGCAGGAATTTTCTGCAGAGCAACTAGATCTACATCTGTGTTCTAAAATTACTGTTCATTAATGTGTTTTCCAAAGAATGAAGGAAACTATTTACCATTTTACAAAGTAATCACTAGAGTTAAGCATAAATCATCTTTCCCATGCTATGCAGTTTAAGCTATGAAAAAATGTTCATTTGAAAATGCTTAAATTTTTTTAATTATTTAAAATATCTTGTTTTTTAAAAAACACAAATTTCAGTGGAAAAATCTTCCCCCAAAAATTGTTTGTTCTGACAACACTTATTTTAATAAAAACAATATTTAAAATGAAAAGTTTTAATTGATGCTAATTAAAATAATATTTTTTAAAAGGTGGGGTTTTGTTCTTGTTTTGTCATGTAAAGGAGTATTACTGAATAACACTTTTTTTTCCATTCTTGGAAATAAAAGATATTGATATAGAAAAAACATGGAAGTGGGGGTTGGTTGGCTTATATAATTATGTAACATTTATCATAGTGCTGAGAAGAAACCTCCAATGAAGTATCTCTCAATATGAAGGCTGTGAAAGCTGGAAGACAAAGAATAGGGCAATTTGCTCTTCTATCCATATTTTTTTTCTTTTTTCACCACACATCCCATGATATTCCGAATCCTCCACAGGGAAAGAAGCAGATGACAAGGGGAAATACTTGCTACTAATAATGGTTTACCAAGAGTTTCAAGAGCCAGAAACACTAACACATTGATTTTAAAGTTTAAGGCTCTTACAGCCAGCATGTATCCATTTTTCACAGGTACAAGAACGACGCCTATAGTGCCAATAAGACCAATGATTCTGCTATAAATCTTAAATAACTCGCTAAAATACAGAACATAGATGCTTTAAGATATGCCAATACTGTTTTAATTGTAATCATAATAGAGCGCCCATTTATAAGACACAACTTTTACTTTAAGTAGCATAAAACGTTGTCTTTCAAGTTGAACTTAGGCTCCAAAGAAACAATTACAAAAACAGGGCTCTAAAAACACACTAACTGCACTTTGGTATATATGTCTTGGGATCAGAAAAGCATTAAATGGTTTAGGCTGGAAAAAACCTTATAGATCACCTATTTCCAGACCCTCTGCCATAAGCAGGGATACCTCTTACTAGGCCAGGCTGAGCACAGCTCTATCCAGTTTGTCCTTGGACACTCCCCAGAATGGGGCTTCCACAGCTCCTGTGGATAGCTCCATCCAGTGTCTCTCTACCCTCACCATAGAGAATATCTTCCCTGTATATAGTCTGAATCTAAATTCTTAAGGTTTTTATTGCTGTTTCACTTTAAGGTTTAATTACCACTTGTCTAATTACCACATCCTCTTGTAAAAATCTGTCCCCATCTTCTTTAAAAGCCTTCTTTAAGTATGGAAAGGCTGCTATAAGGCATCTCCTTCACTTCTCCAGGCTGAACAACCCAACTCTCATAGCCTGCCTCTATAGGAAAGCTGTTCCTTTCTGTGGCTCTCCTCCAGACCTGCTCAAGCAGGTTCTCACTTTCCTGTACTAAGGACCCCAGATTTGGACACAGCACTCCAGCTGGGGTCTCACTAGAGTGGTTTAGAGAAGCAGAGTCCCTTCCCTCACTCTACTGACCACACTGCTTTTGATGAAGCCCAGGTTTGCTGGGCTGCAAACCCACATTGTGTGCTTTTCTTTAACTTTCCATCCACCAGCACTCCCAAGTCCTCCAATGGGCTTCTCTCCATCTGTTTCTCCTGCAGCCTGTATTGATGACAGGGGTTGCCCCAACTAACTCGGAGCACTTGTTCTTGATAAACCTAATGAGACTCCCAGCTGCCCATTTCTTGAGCTTGTCTGGGTCTCTCTGGATGGCATCCTATCCTTCAGGTGTGTCAGCTGCACCATTCAGCTTGGTGTCATCTGCAAATTTTCGGAGGGTGCACATGATCCCTCCATCTATGTCATTGATGCAGACATTAACTTGCATTGGTCCCAATATGAATCCCTGAATGACACCACTTGTCCGTGATGTCCAAACAGACATTGACCTATTGACCACCAACTCCCTGGGTGTAACCATTCAGACAATTTCTTAGCAACCATACAATCCACCCATTTAATCTTTATCTTTACAATTTGGAGGGGAGGGTTTTCTGGGTTACCATGTCAAAGACCTTACAGAAGTCCAGCTAAATGACATCCACAGCCCTTTCTTTGTCCACTAATGTAGTAACCTCACCACAGAAGGTTTGTTCAGGCAGTTTTTTTTTCCCTGGTGAAGATGCACTTGTTGTCTCAAATCACCTCCCCATCTTCCAAGAGCCCTAGCAAAGTTTCTATGAGGGTTTTTTTTCTGTGAATTATTGTATTAATATTAATATATGTATTAATTAATCTTCCAATATTACTACCCACAACTGGAATTATAAAGGAAAAAATAACCTCTGTACCAGCTTTCCTTAGCAGATATCCAAGGCCCAGAAGTGTCTCTTGATCATCATTTAGCTATATGTTGCACTATCATCACTGCCCACATGACAAAGCAATAATGGAAAATAGTCCAAGGGGCAGACCAAGTCATGAAGTTTCCTTGCAATTGCTAGGAATTATTGGATAGAAGAATGGCTGTAAAAATAGAAACTTTCTCCATAGGAAAACTACAAACAAATGTTGAGTTTATGGACATGGGGATCCTTCAGCTGTAGACTATGTAAAATTCAATCTGCTCACTTATATTTTACAAAATTTCCCTTACCTTCACAATGCTTCTATTTCACCTCCTAGATACTGTTCCCTTTTACCTCCTTTGATTCTTTTCATTACCTCTTTGCAAAGTTTACCCTTTCCAAAACTACCTTACCTCCTAAATGGACAAATCCATAGGCTTTCCCCACCATATTTCATATCTGTGTTTCTGCTCGTATTAAAAACTCTCTGCAGGACAGAACATCCTTTCTTGGCTAGATATGTTTTGTTGGTGTCTTGGTATTCCACAGTAAATAACTTTTCTAAAACAGGGGAGCATAGCAGTTTTGTCAAAAGAGTAAAGTTCTCTCTATTTACCCAGTTCCTATGCTTGGTGGAAATTTAAATGCAAATTATACTTCATTTTTGGCTTTCAAATAAATATAGCAATAGATTTGCTACTGCAAAATACAATTTTCGATGTGACATAAATAAAAATGCATGAAAGTACAAGTTCTACTACTTTCCACTTGTACAAACTTCAAAGAGTTTGCTTTTTCATAAGTTAATTTTTTTCTTTCCTAGAAGTCAGACTAGGGAGAAAAATCTCTCTTTAATGATCTTGAGGTAGTTCTGCAATTGTATCATTTTTCTGAGAGGTATTAATGAGATATTAATCTCACCAATGGAAGAATTCCACAGCATCAAGAAAAGGAAAAGATTTTGCACTGGGTTTTAATGGAAATTCCAAAACCAAAGGTATATTAGCTTTCCATATTTGATTTCATCTTTACTGGGACAAGGAAACACTGATCTGCAACACCATTTACCTCCACTTATTGTGAGAATACCTCCTGGGGAAGAGAGATTAGAGGTAGTCTGAATTTAATTAGTGAGCAAGTGCAGAGCTAAGTGAAAACTCAGAAAAGCAGTGCAGGACAGCAGATATTCATTATGTAAATCAAACCATACTTCAGGACAGACAACTTCTTTTTCATCTTCCATGGCTTGTTTCGTAGCGTGGCAATGAGTTTCTTTTTTTCTTCTACCTCTTCTTTCAGCTTGGCCAACTCCTCCTCTGTAATTGGCTCCTCCTCAGATTCCAAATCAGAGCTTCAAATAAAAGCAGGAACAAAAAACATCACCAAAACTCAGATAAGACAGAAGTTTTTCCCAGAAAAACATACTTGGTGTTAATTTCTGTTAAATTTGAGACTAGATAAGTGCCTTCACATTTGCACAGAAGAGAGAACACACTTCATCTAAATGTCTTATTAATTTTAGTGTGAAAGGTAAAGCCTCCACACAAAATGCAGAGCTGCAAGCAAACAAGCACTACACCTCCAAAATCACAGGGACAGTGAGCAGCACTCGTGGGGTAAAATCTGACAGTCATTGTTTCTGCAGCTGTAATCAGCCTCCTAAGTGTCCAACCCAAACTCAAAATGGTCAAGTGAGGATGCTATAACTGCAGCCAGAAAAGCAAGCTCCTTCACCTTAGCGTGTCACAGTAGAGAGAAGAGACAAATTTAAACACCAGATGACAGCCCAGGGACTTACCAAGGCATAACATTTCATGGATGGGAAAAATTCAAAGCCACATTGCAGCAAGAGAAAGCAGCAGGCACCCCAGGAAAGGAGGTGTAATTGTAAAGGCATCTCCAGGTATGTTGTGCCTGTGATCTGAACTTATTATCCGAACATTAGTTTGCAGTATCTTTGCAAAGAATTGCTGATTAAAACAATATTCACTTTCCTAAAATCTGCATAGATACCCTTTTTATGTGAGCAACCTTGCATCTCATGCAGTGGCATGCAGCAATTCATAAGCAACAGGTGTTTCCTCTTTTTATGTCAGGAAACAGGAAAATGATAAGAAGGAAATCAATAAGCTCTGACTTTCTCCCCTAAAAAGCTGATAGTGACAACTACCACTAACTGACTCTTGGTGATAGCAGTTTGATGCATTTCTGTCTGTTCTCGTGCTTTCTTTAGCATCTTTTGTTGATTTGTTTGCCTTTTTCTTTGTCTTCTGAATGTTTGAAATGGTAAGTGACTGCAGGGGTTTGGGGGGTTTTTTAATGGTTTTCTGGCTTCACTGGAGAAAAATTCATTCTAGCTTTATCAAACGAGTAGTTTTCAGACTCTTTTGCTCATACTTCACCTTCATGAGAGTCTGATATACAAAATCTGATGTGTTGAATGATTAATTACCTATTGCATAGGTTCTATCTCCTGAGTAATTTAAAGATTATAAAAATTTCCTTCTACCAAAACAGATAACATGGGTCTTTTTAGGGATCTAAATTATATAAATGATGCAAGAGTTTACTAGCAAGAATATTTATATGATTCAAAACAAACAAATAAAATAAAAGCAAAATACTTTTTGAAACACAGAAATATACAAATTTCTTATTGGTCATCTACCTATAGTCTTCATAAATGTTACTTAATTATAGCAAAACATTAGGACATGAGCTGAAAACTTTCAGACTCACAGAGGTTAGTTAGCAAAGGAAAGAAAGAGGCTCCCATAACTGTGGGTCACCTATTAAAGGTTAAAGGTGCTATTTATTATCAAGAGCCATAGAATCACAGAATTATTTGGGTTGGAAGGGACCTCAAAAATCACCTCTTTCCAACCCTCTCTGCCATATGCAAGTATGCCATTCATTAGATCAGGACACTCAGGGCCCCAACACTGGCCTTGAACATGTCCCAGTTGTGGGACATCTGCAGCTTCTCTGAACTTGATCCAGTGACACACCACACTCTGAGTGTAGCATGTCTTCTAATATCTAATCTAAACTTGTTCTCTTTCAGTTTAAGACCTTTGCCCCTTGTTCTGTCACTGTCTGGCCATATAAACAGTCTCTCTCCCTCCTTTTCATGAGGTGCCTTAAGGCACTAGAAGGCCACAGAGGGATCTCCCCTGGACCTTCTCTTCTCTAGGCTGAACAATTCCAATTCTCTCAGCCTTTCCTGTAGGAGAGGTGCTCCAATCCTCTGAGCATCACTGTGGCCCAGGCTGAATGGGCTGTCACCTTAGAAAGTTGTACCCATCAGTCTGACCATTTTGGGCTTCACATGACAAAAAACAATATCACAGAAAACTTAAAATTACACACAGTAAAAACTGCTACTGAACCACATCTGTTTATTGTCATACCAGTATTGTGAAGAGCAAGTTGAGAATGGTATGAAAACTGTGAGAATGGTATGAAGTCAAATGGATAAAGGATAAAAAAGTTATTTGTGCATAAAATTTCGAGGGAGAATGCAAAGAGTCACATCTTCATGAAGAACAGAAGGACTAAAAGAGTCTGATTTGAGAGAGCTCAGAATCCAATTTTGCAATCTGTTGCTTTGCATTTTACAAAGCAGAGTGACATGCCTGATATTAAACATTTCTTTTGATGGAAGATTGCTGGGTTATTCAAGGCTAGAATTTGCTGGTTTACAATGCTGCAGTGAGAGGGTGGAAAATAAGAAGGATTTGTGCTAATGCAGTGAGTTTACTGAGAAAAGGAAGCTTAACAGGACACAAGAGGTCAAGTTGGGATGGTATGGGCTTTGTGCCCTTTGCCAACTATTGTTTTGTTTGTCTTTACAAATATGTTTCATCTTCCATTCCTCACTTTCCTTTGGAAACAGAAAAATAATAAAAAATCCAAATTTCAAAGTTTCTTTAAGATATCAATATTTTCTGGTGTATTTACATTATGCAGCCAAACTTAGAGGAGTAACAGCAGACTTCTCCTCTAGCTCAAGTAGTGGAACACCATTTTATTCAAGTCAGGAAATCAAAATTCTGTCTTCTGCAACTAAAAGTCTTAGCCTTTCATAAAAGGTTTTTATCCACACATTTGAAGGCCAGAAGGGTTCATTGTGACCTGCAGGCTAACAGAAAGCATCAATTGCCAATAAATAACTTGACATCAAGCCCCTACCCTCCTTGGCTCCAATTAAATAGACATCTAAGTCAGTAGAGCTCTTGAAATCAAGTGCTTCTCCAAGTTACACACATAATGAACTTCTTCATTCTATTCATCTCTAGTTTGGTTTTATAACCTTATTATACATCTCTACTTTGTTTTATTTTTATCTCCTCTTTATGGATGCAATCTACTTTTCTCATTATTTCTGTGTATAGCATTAAAAATTACGATGAAAATGTTTTATTTGAGGTGGGATGCTACAGGATAAGACTGGTATGATTCTGAGAGTATAGCATGGCAATTAAATAAATTTGACTAAATTTAAAGTCTTTCATTTGTGTAAATTCTATTTATACAGATAATCCCCACATCATTCCTGTCAGTTAATGTTATTCAGTTAGGAAAAAAAGGTAGTGTCTTAACCTTCCAGGTACTTTCAGGGTTTCACAGAAGTTTTATACTCTCAAGCAAACCTAACAAAAGTCAATTTATTTACTCACAGATAGAGCTATGCAGTAGGAAGAATATTATCCCATTCCTGTGACTGCACAGAGTTTCCAAAATTAATCAGACAAAATGAAATAAGGCAGTAAAGAACTAAACTGTTCTTTAGCCCAGGAACACCTCAGCCCCATACAGTGTGACTAAAGGATCAATTTATCATTGATATTTTGGGGTTGATGATTATGAACAGTGTGGAGCAGGCCCTCCTCACACCCTCAGTAACAGGTAACAATCAGCCTCATCAACAACCATTAACACATAAGAACAGAAGATGTAAAACTCACCCAGAAAGAACTCACTACCACAAATTAACCAAGAGCAGAATATTAAAATTAAAACCAAACCAAACCAAACCAAACCAACCAACAAACCAAAACAAAACCAAAACAAAAACAAACAAACAAAACCCCCACAAACAAACAGAAAATCTATGCAGAGTTCTTCTAGGATTCCTGTATGTCTTTTATGCAAAATAAGTATTGCATGAAGAGATTTTCCTGATTTAAATGAAAAATACAGAATGGGAAGAGGGCAACTGCAGCAGATTCTACTGACTTGTACTGTGACCTCACCAAAATGGGCCATGTTGTTAGAGTTTAGCACAAGCCACAATGACATCAGTAAATACAGTATTATCTCTCTGTCAAATAATTTCAGTTTTCACTTAGGGCAATTTTTTTGTGCTTTCTTTCTCAACTTCTCATTTTGTTTTTTTCATGATATTTCATTCTGAAACACCTTGGCAAGTAAAAAACTGCATCATTAAGGTCCATGTTTAAACAATAGAGAGCACTTGTTGTGATAGGTCCTCATGGACTTGCTAGACAGGCTATATTTCTATACTGCCAACCCTATTTTCCAGTCTGAAGCTTTGCAAACCCTTTATCTCAATCACAGCCAAACTGATCACCAGCCTACTATCCTCCATTCTTACATTGTTTTTTTTTCTTTTGAAAATATCTTAAATTATTCTTATTATTCTGCAGTATTTTCAGCAGCTTCTGTAAATCTAAAAATATAATATTCTTGAGTTATCTCTGAGAGTGTCCTCAGTTTTTCCTCAAATATTGTTAGCCTTACTACTTTAAGAACGAAGTCTTATTCCAGGTAAAAATTTCAAGTTATTTAGCCCAAAATTATGTATTTTGGTATTAAGAACTTTGGAAGACAATGAAAAACATTGCGCCATTGTTCAATTTTCTTATTTCAGTGGTCTCTTTAAATTAACACTGAGTAAATATTTATAATGAAGAAAAAAATAAGCAAAGGAACATAGGTTTACACAGTCAGGACTGTTGCTTTGTCAGTGCAGGAAACTGTACTGCACACAGGAATATAATTGCCACTGCAGTGAAAAGCCAGCAGAAAGAAGGATTTTAGGCATTCTCATTCTCATTGGGAAGGGAAATGAAGCAGACATGTATAGAAATGGGATTGCAGAAAAATTAATACAACAGCATACTTCACTGTATTTTTTTTCCTTTTACTCCTGCTGCTCTCTCCAGTGATATCTCTGGGAACAAAAACAGCTGTAACAAGTGAGTGAGGAATGGGAGTTTCTTTCCCTCTCCATTGAGATAAGTGTGCCCAGCTTCCTTTGCTCCCTCATACATTGCTCACAGGGGTTGCTTCCTTTCAAAAGCACAAGAAGGGACAAGGAGCAAGGGAATGCTAGGATGACAGAGAAATGGAAATGTTTTTCTGAAGTGCTCCCTGTCACTGGAGTCTTCTAAAGACCCCAGGTTGCATTAGATACTTTGGAAAGTCGAAAAGTGACATTTCAGAGGAAGGGAGTGGAAGCCAGATTGGAAAATTCCTTCTCTGTGTTTGGTTCTGGGTTCTTGAAATTTTGGCATTGATCTTAAAAAGCTGGCTCAAAACTGGCTTGGAAACAACAATGTGATCTTCTGAGAAGCATCAAGATTTTAGCTCTATACTGGAAATAAAACCTAGTTTTTTTGGAGGATTATCAGCTTGGGGTTTGTGGCTTTCTAGTTTTGCTGAAAGAAAAAAGTCGGGCAGCTCTCACCTGTTATTACCTTCCTCTACCACTTTCTCTTCTCCTCTGTCATTTTCCCTTTCTCTAGAAAACAGCTCATTAACTTGGGATATAACTAGATATGACTTTCTGGAAAGTTTTCATTACACTCAGCCCTCATTGCAGGACAAAGAATATCTGTCCAGCTCTAATTTGACTGTCACAAGTAAGGGAGCCATATTGACTCTTGGTATTCCACAGCTGTAAATGAATACAGGTTTTAAGTAAGAGAACTATGGTTTTATTATAAGAAAACAAACAAACAAACAAACAAACAAACAAACCACTTAATTACCCTGATCCTGACTTCTTTTTGTCTTTTTTCTTCTTGTTGGCCTTCTCTTTTTTCCCTTTTTTATCAGGCTTTTTGTCCCCTTTCTTCCCGCTTTTACCTCCTTTCTCATCTTCCTCTTCTTCATCATCTTCCTTGGATTTCTGATTTGCCTGATTCTTTCTGGCTTTGTCAGGTTCTATATCAGAATCACTGGCCTCATTTCCAGCTGCTCGTCGTCTGCGGCTCCTGTGCCTTCGATGCCCAGTTCTCCTAGTCCCAAATTCATCATCCTCATCTTCCTCCTCACCATGCCTGTCTCTCCCTCTGGCTTGTGCCCTTCTGGTTCTTGGTGTTGCTTTCTTCCTCCCTTTATCTGTGGTTGATTAAAAAACATAAAAACACGTGAGAGGAGGGTACACATTAGAAGGTACATGAAGAAGACCTTTCCTCCTCCTTCATTCTTACTAATAATCAGAAAGCATCTGTGTCTGGCCTCAAAGTAATCAACATTACTGACCTGTTCCTTTCCCAGTTTCTTCGTTCTCAACTGCACTGCCTTCTTCATTGTCATCACTGCCATCTGTTAAGAGAGAAAAAAAAAAAAAGGCCACTCTGTGTGAAGGGTAGATCAATCATTAGGAATTCAGAGGTTTCAAGAAATTCTTGGCAATTACTGCCTTGTACTTCTTTACAACATCTTATGAACCCAGCCTTTTGGAACATGGCAAACAGTTTTCAAAAGATAAGAGGAAGACAGAAAAACCTATCCTTCAGCACTCTAAAAAATAAGCCTCACAGGGACACCAAGAAGAGCTCCTTCTTATGGAAGCAATATATAAGAAAGGAAGATGCTAAAAATACCCTAAAATTTTGAGAACAAGGATGAAAGTGTTTCTCAGAAAATTCTCTGAGATTTTCTTAAACATGAGAGATAAATAGCAGACTGAGATTAAAAAATACTAAAAGAATAATTTTCTGATTTGACTGACTGGAGGACATGAAGCTCCAGACCAGCAGCACAGCTAAGAGTGCAGCTCCAGAAGAAAGAGCAGACCTACTCTCAGTTCCAAAAACTAAATCTCTAAGAACAGGGACAAAACTTGATCCAGTTCCCTTGTACGATCTACCACATATAAGTTCTATCCTACCACTCTATCACATGTTTTTAACACTGAAGGCTTTAGAGGGATAGTTGGTTTATGGAAGATTGCAGTGTTTCTCCTTAGAAAGATCTTTGGTTTGGAGTGTATCTCTTGCTTAATTTTTCGTTCTCAGTAAGTTAATTACTTCATTTTTCTCTCAGTAAGAGACAGTATCTGTGCTACGATCAATAAGCAGAAAAGTATCCACTTCATCTGCCTGGTACACTTCAAAACTGCAATCATGGATTGCACTAAACAATAAAAATACTCTCTTATGTGTTACATCCATCATAATACCTAATTAATATCTAATTAATGTGTTCTTTGAATACATTGTATTAACATATTACATAACAGGTAAGTATTCTGAAACTTTTTCTGAAACTGCTGCTGATGTTCCCTAGGAAAGTTTCTTCTCAGGAAGCAATACCTGAGGACGCCAGGATCTTATGGGCCCTTCTGAGGTATTTTTGAGCTTGTATGTACAGAAAGACACTTCAGACACATAGATGGTATTTATAGAAACAGATGCTAGTAGGAAATTAATGAGAAGACTAACAGAGATTGCCATGAAATAGTAGAAGTAGATAGCAGTCATTCCATTCCTGTATAATCTGTATGTTCCCTGTATGTATATTGTCCAGTTACCCCTCTGGACACGTGATAGGTGCTGATCCTTATAGTTACATTTCTTCTGGCAAGAAACTGCAAGCATCTTCTTTTTTCAATCATCTATAACATTTTTGAAATTTCCTTTCTATTCTTTCTTCACACGTTCCCTGGTTCCCCAGTTTCTTTTTTAAATTTTACTAAGCCACCAGCAACTATTTGAAAATTTATACATAAATTTATTTATTCAGGGACTGCTGTGGCTAATTATGAAAAGCAACTTCCTGGCTTTGCCTAGTATTAAAGAAAAAGAGTAAAATATGTCAGGCTGCAAACAAGAAGGAGCCAGGGTCTTGTTTCACTTATGTGCAGTAACAGGCAAAGTGTGATTAACCAGAATTTAACTGCAATATTAAAACTGAGTCTAACTTCCCTACACAAAACATTTAATTGTAATTAACACTGTCTACCACTTCCACAACATCTGCACCATAATTTTTAAGATTATGCAAAAAATTTTGTCATTTGATATCATCATTGGAATGTGAAAATAAGTGCTCCTTTGTTCTGCCTGGACATGTGCCTTCTGCTGCTGACAGTAACAGGATCTCCTTTGATAAACACCATTGTCCTGCTATTGAAAGCTTGCAAAGATGGAGACAGACACCTCTAAAGAGATATCTCATATGCAACAGTAGGGCACTATCTCTTATCAAAACAAATGCTTTGGCTGATCTCCTACAGTTGAAAAGAAACTCCCAGAAAAGCACTTTTATTGGTTAGAGATTGGACTCTGTGCAGCCTGATGAGCCCATACAACAGGCAAACAAATGGAAGTTTCTCACGTATACTGAAATATGCATCAGCAATGAAGTCCACCAAGCTTGAGTTGACATCATATTGGCGTAATAATGACAATGACAAGGGATTGTGAGACACAGAGACTTAAACAAGGTAGAAGATAAATGCTGAAGTCTGTTTAATTCTAGTAGCATAAGGATAGCAAATTCACTGAAAATCTGAGATAAAATTCTAAGTTAATTTACAGATTTCAGACTACTTGAAAAAAGCATTGAAGATAGTACTATGGGTGAGCATATTTGAATATTAAGTTCTGTATGTTTATGGGGGTTTTTTCACCTGAATTTTCAGGCACGTGAGAGATAAAGAGCAATTTTTAAAAAATAAAGAAAAAGCCTAAAATCAAACAGAAATAGATATTGCCATAAAACAAACCTAGAAAGCATGACCAGTGATTACACAGGATTATCAGCTAGAAGTGGGTACTGTAGATGTGCCCAGCAAGCACTAGTGCACCTTCAAAATTTATGTCTGCAAAGACTTAAAATTGTATCTCCAAACTGAACTTCGTGCGAAGATAAAGCATGTTAATGTGAAGGCTGTTAGAGGTGTGTCCTTCTCATTCTGAGAACTATACTGAACCACATATATGCAGGGGTTCGTGTAAGCTGCACAGCCACCCCACAACCACACTGAAGAAACTCCTGGCAACCTGTATTTCAGACAAGCTCAATTAGTAACTTTTTGTGCCTGACAGTTTTGCACTTATTATTGAAAGACCAGTGTTGATAGTTGGCTGAGTATTTGAGTAATAAGAGATAAACATTTCCATACGTCACATTATTATTATTATTATTATCACTATTATTTATTTATTTATTTATATTATTATGCTATTTCAGGTCATAAAAATCCTGATACTTTTCAAAGAGGAAAGGAACAGGCTGGGCAGCTCGTTGTGTAAAAGCCTGTTTCGATGAATTACCAGAGAAGCATTTCAAACACAGTATTCAAACACAAATTACTCCTCATGATGACACTATATCTAAATGCAGTTTAGCACTTAATTGAAATGTTCTGCTGCAAACCACAACATAGACAAACAGTAGAGTGCATTTCTCAGGCACTGTATTAGCATCCTACAGGGAGTCAAAATGTATTTTTTTGTGCTTTGGTTTGTTAAATTGCAGTATTCGTTGCAGGAAAGAAATCCTCACTATATGGGAAATTCCTATACTGATCCTGGGAATTTTTAAACAGGTCTTGTGATCCCACTTATCAAAAGTTCAGTGAATCCCCCTGTAAAAACAACTATGTGTCACAAAAGCACTGTCTAGAATTACTAATTTTTCCAGAAAAGGATGATAGAACTCCTTATCTTCACCGTGTTAATATTCATAGGGCTAATAGCAGCCTTTGACTCAGCTAACTTGAGTTAGTGTGACCCAGAGCAAAAGCTCAACTGCTACACATTCCAGGATACATCATCTTGCCCTAATGACAGTATATTTGCATATGTATCATTTAGTATATTTGAACATATAGTCCATAACTCCTTTTAGTCTAAGAAATCCAACCACTTTCTTATTTTTTTTCCCAAGTAGTTTAAGGGAAACTTTCTCATCTTTCTAGATTAAGGCAGTGATAGTGTAATCTAAGTAAGCTATCATTTTACTTGATGTCTTATTTAGACAATAGCCATAAATAAGACTACAAGACTTAAAGAAGGTGTCCTGAATATGGGCTCAGACCAACCTTCAAGTCACAGACACAAGGCAGATTATCAGACAGCTTGGGAGAAGGCTCCAAACACTGACATGTTGACTGCTGAGGAAACTAAGGGCAGAAGAAAATGCGCAACACCATAGTCCTCGTTCTATGAGGTGTCCATTTAGTAGATCATAAGAATCGTTTTACCCTCACCTTGTTTTTCCAAATTATTTGTGCACCTTCTATCAGAAGCTATTACCCAGATTTCATGCTTTGATTTTTTTTTAAAACTTATTCTATACTGACATCGTTTTATGGATCTTTCACTGTGAGAGGGATAATAATTCTTGAAACTAACTCATAGAATATGGCTCACTTGTAATATCTGTGCTCCCACTACTACTGTGTAAAGCTGACTGCTGCTAAGCAATTCTGCATTTTGGTGCTACAAAATTTCAGTGGAATGCAAAGTATACTAAAAAATGCTGTCTGACTTTTTGTATATGTTATAAAATAAATGTATTAATTGCTTTCCTAATTAATTGTCAAGCCAATTAAAAGGATCATCTGCCAACAGAGCCTTGTAAGCAGTTACTGTGTTTTCCTCTGAACTGGACCATGCCTTTTCAGTGTAGGAAAGACCTCAGCCTAGATAGATAATACATTAAGTGTTTAACAAGAGGAAATGTCAGAAATGCAATGTTGCATTTCTGAATTCTGTAATTCTGAAAATTCCTCGCAAGTACTAGTCAAAAAAGGGAAACGTTATGTAATACTCAGTTATATATATTTACATACATTACATATATTTACATTTACATTTCTTTACCATTCTTTCTAATGAATATATGAGAGTATTTCACAAGACTTCTGTAACAATAAATATCACTAGGAGTAACACCTGTGAAATACACTGGAAATAATATTTCCAGATGTCACAGAAAGTCTGTTAAAAAAGTGAATTTGTGCAGACTTCAATATCTAAGATTTGAGACCTTATCACAAGAGACCCCATCCTCTTACTCTCTTTCCAGACTTTGGGAAGAACACCTCGGCCCACCCTGGGCATAAAAGAAGAGAGCTTTAAACACAGAAACCTCAAATAAAAATTACATTTATGGAGCAACCATAAAGCTCAGTATTTCAGACCATGCTTTATTTTTCCTCTCCTTTTCCCAGTAAGTGTCACAAATTTTACTTCCAATGAAAAAACATAAAAATCACTCAACTCAAAAATGTATCTTGAGCACCAATAGCTATGCATTTATAAAGTAAAATAATAATTACTATTCAGTTACTCACAAACTGGCTAATATATTGCTTGTTTTTCCCATCAAAATTGGCAATGTCATAAATACCGGAGTAGATAGAATGTTTCGATGTCATAAGGTCACCTGGGTCTTGGTACATATGTACAATGCTGTACCCTGCAGACCTGTGTGCCTGAGTGGTTCCCAGAAATTGCCTCTGGGGCAATGAGTTTTTCCTCTCTGCCGTAAAGAAAATTTGCCCACCTAATATTTGAAATGTTTGAAATCAATATTAGAAAACTACAGCTGGGGACCACAGGGAGAAAATTAAATCCATTCAATTCACATCCATAAATAGCTCATTTCTTCTCCATTGGCAAGAAAAAATTACTGATTTTCTACTGAAGGGACAGAGAGTGAGCTCACATAGGTCATGTTGACACTGTAGCTAGTGCAGGATACATCATCTGATTGCATTCTCCTCTTTCTTGTTTCCCTCTGGGCTGTACTTACACGTGGGTGTGATAGATGTCTCTCAGTTTGAGGGTCAGGACTTCTTCTAGGCTAATTCTCCCTTCAGGGATAAGTAAGTTGTTTATTGCATAATTTCAGTGCAAGGATTCTAAAACCTGATATTCCTGTTACAAAGCTTACAAAAGGTAGAGGGGGAAGACAGTTCAATGAGAAGCCTTTCAGTATTTCCCTTCAGAAACATGCATAAAAGTTTCCAGGCCTCTGTACCTTACCCCATCTCTGTGGATACACCTTTGCTCTCCTACCTGTGCCCTACAAAGATCTGACCTTGGAGTGCTTTGCTTTATCCAAGGCCAGAGAGCTGACAAGCTTGCAGGGCACACTGAGTACTGTAACAAAACAAGAAAACACAAAACTTGCATTTGGTCTTCATCATACAATGGGGCAGTGGTGACCAATTTTCCCTTTTCACTGCAGTCTTTGCTGAAAGAATTAGGATCAGAATTTTATATATATATATATATCAGTGCACCCTGAGAAGTCTGAGACTGCAGTCCCAATCTGGCCTTTTCCAGTTCTGAAATGGGTTTTATTTAGCTCATTGTCATTCACTATAATGTCGTTAAAATGGGAGGAACACATTATAATATGGAGAAAAGAGTTTTTATTCAAGTCAAAAATAAAGGCCTGGTTGTGAAGTCAAAGTGGATGTGAAGTCAATAGTATTTTTTATCATATCATGAGAAGAAAGCTCTTTTAAGGTTGATAACTGGAGCTGACCAGCTCACCACATATTCTTTTTAGTATATTTAGAGGGTAACAGGCACTTTCCAACTGTTTCTTTTTAAGAATCCACCCTGAAGATTTTTGTCCTAGGTTGTCTTTTCCTGTATGAGATGGCAGGAACAACGAATTCACATTCATGAACTCAGCGTAATGAATCATACATCTCCTACCATCTTGTACTTTGAAGCAGACATGCTGTGCAACAAGAAGAGTCACCAAACTAACAGTGGTTTCACTAGAGATAAAGATACCATAAAGCAAAAATGCATTATTTGAAACTGTTGCGAGAGTATGCCTCCAGACTATCAGCAGTGATTATACAAAACCTCCCATAAGGAAACTGCACCTAGATTAGTTCCTAAGCTCTGTGCTATATAACTCCAGTCCCTGGACTTTTTTAAGCTTTTAAGAAGTGGATTGAGAACTATATTCTGGAAATGTTTCATAGATACTTGTAATGAAGGTCCAGCTTTTCAAACATTCTGAAATCATAATGCAGTCCTAAGTTTACTTACTTATCATCTTCAAATACACACATAACAGTCATTAAAATTGTTAGGTTTTACTGAAAATTTTATATACAAGATAAATTTTCATGGAAAACAAGTATCAAAGAATGATCATGTTTCAGAAAAAAAAAAAAAATCTTTACCTTTTCCAGGTAAAAAGTATTGCAGTATTGGTTTGCCATGGGAATTATATGCTCTATAATTCAAATGAATAATAAAGTCACTGAATCACAGTACAGGTCAATTCAGTGAGGTATTTTCAAGTAAAAGGCAGGTATATATGGCAAGCTTAGAACCTTATTAGTCATAGAACCTGTTTATTATAAATGCATGTAAAAATGAATATGTTCTATGGTCATGCTCATAATGTTTCTTATGGAGGTAAAATTTTTTCTGTAGCCATTAAGCGTTTTGCCTATGTTGCATTAAACTCTGTAATTCTCTCATGTTAAAATGAGTTCCATTAGCACATACTGCTTGAAAATTAAATTGGTCAATAAAGGGTGTTGTAGAAAAGAAAAATTGAGGTTAAGAAAAATAAGAGGCGCTCAGACAATAAAAGGAAGGCAAATAGGATGGACTTTTAAAATAAACTGGGTGTTATATTCTGTCAAAACGCTCAGCAGTCCCTTCTGATGTTTTCTATTGAAGTAGAACCTGTTTTATTACTATTGAGTGTTAAAACTATGGATTAAAAATCTAGGAAGCCCTGTTTAGTACCAGCTCTGGTACTTAGCAAGACCTAAAGAATAAGGTCCCTGGTAATTTTCTTCTGTGCTGAAGACAAGAAACATCATGCTTGTTGCATACAATAGAGATCCTTGCTTTAGAAAGAGTAGCACTGCTCATGAGAACTGGAAGCACTTCCCATATTTGACTTGCCTTGCACATTACCAGAATAAGCCATTAGGCATTATCACCCTACAAAAACATTTCTTAGATCCAGTGTAGTATTAGTATAGAAATTCTCTTTATGTTGGACATTTCATAATAAATATTGAAAACAGTAAGAAAAGGAGGCATTGTTTTTGTGCACCTTACAGAAGCCACAATATAGCACTGTTTTCTTAGTCTTTCCTACAAACTACATATAAGTGTTAGACAAGTAACAGGGCTGTAGTCACAATCTTTTGATTTACTAATCTGTGAAAAGCCAGACTATGGTGCTACAAGAAGTCAACTTCCAAATAAAACACATTTCTGAACAAAAGATAATGAATTGTGACTAGCAAGATTTTATATTAAAAGGAAGTAGAACAAAACAGAATTTTCACACTCTTGAGCTACATGCAGAAAATAAATATATGCTTAAATTGCATAATTATATTTGTAATTACCGTTTCCTTCTGTTGACTTGTCCTGTTTAGTCATCGTGATACTTCAAAGGGCTGCTGGAGGTGCTGGAGACACAGGAGAGTGTCTGAAGGCTGGGTGGTTCAAGATGAAGCATACCACAATATCATCCTGCTTGTCACTGAACGGATGGAGCTGGTGAAGTTTCACTCACTGAAATATAAGAAGATACTAATTTCCTAAGTGATAAATCTTTCATGAATGTTTAGTTTACTATTTAGGTTTGGCATGCTAGAATTAAAAGAATCAAAGAAGTTATTCACCTCTTTTATTATTATTGCGAAACAACCTCTTCTTCAACGTACTTACTTATGACTAACACTAATGTTTAAGTGCTAAAGTGCCTTACTGAGGAAGGAGGTTGCACAGTGTCCACATGAGTATGCTCTCATCCTGCATACAGATCTACAGCTCTGCATAGAGAGGAAGTCACATAGATAATTCTTCTGTTACAAAAGTCAGCTTTTACCATAAACATGCTTAAATTGCATAGCTTTAATAGAACAGCTTGACACTGATTTAAAAAATCTTAGCAAAATTAGTCAGATTCTGATATATCTGTTGGTTTACATTTGTACCTCCTTGCAGTTAAGACACTTGCTTCTGTCTTTATATCCACATATTGCACCCTAAGTTTACCAGTTATACCCAGACTGGCCTTTGATCTAAATTAACAGTGAAAGAAAGCCAAAATTTTAGTTTGTAGTTTACAAGACAAGTCACGTTTCGAAGTAAAAATCTGAAAGAATATGTTACAAATAAAACAACACAAAAAATTCTTGATAAAATTCTTGCAGTAAGTATTTATATTTAACTAGATAATTCCCTCATAACTCCTCATCTGAAATTCTTTCAGTGTGACCCAGCTGAAAAAGAGAGTAAGCATCTGCAGAATAGCTTACCTTCTCAGATGCTCCTGAGTGATGTCTGGATCCTCTTACACACAGAGCTGTGAAAGCCATTATTTTTTTTTGCTTTGGAGCTGTCATTCAGGTGTCTGAAGGAAATTTACCTGGAAATTAATCCAGTGAGGCTGACTACCTTACCTTTTCGTTTTCAAGCTTTAGCACGGAGCTGGAGGGTTTTTTTGTTTTGTTTTGAAACATATTGCTATTTCTCTTAGAGCATTAACAACATATGTTTGAAATATTCCCCAAGAGATTGTTTGCCTTTACAATTGTAAGAGTTCGTGCTATAAAACATGTTTTGTGAGCTAGTATTATTTCCTTTTGCTGCATTCTTATGTTAGTCATTGCATAGTGTTTTAGATCCTGTGTTTTTATATACTTGGGAAAGACTTCTAATACAAAACAGGAAAGCATTCAAATCATCTCTGAATATCCCTAGTTTCAAATATTCAGAAAAGTAATAATCATGTTCTAAAAATTCAGTTGGTAGACTTCTGTAATTCCTTGATAACAGAAAGGAGAACATCTTGGGAAGAGCAATGAGCACAGATCTGCAAGTACTTGCAAAAAGAGGCAGTCAAAAAATTCTAACCAGATATTTTGTGGTTGTGGTCAAAATGGGACCATAACACTAGTCCTACAAGACTTCTTCAGAATTTAAAGGTAATAATACCTCACTTACATCTATTAGCTACATTGGAAAAAATTTTACTGGATATATGAAGAGAAAAGGGACAAATATTGCTTACTGACTTATCAATCTCACCCTAAAAAACATGAAAATCAGAGATGCAAAGGCAATATTTAAAAATATCTATAAATAAATGAGTTATGCATGCAGTTGTAATGTTGTCTGAGGGTGAATATTTGCTATGACATACATAAATTGCACATTCTGTTTTATTTGTTTCTGAAGGTCTCCTGACTCAGTCAGCAATCAGATTTCATTAAGTCTTTTTATCACAGTACAACTTCTTATTGTTTCCAGTCTGGTGTGTAGTTTCTACTTGTGGCTGGGGAGTTAAATGTTTCTTTAAGTTCCACTACTTGCTGTCCTCATCAATATGTCACTGTGGGGCTGCAGTGCAGACTGGATCACTAATCAAAGCAAATAATCAGTTTCTTAAGTCAGCTTAGTGCAGTGATCCCATCCACAGCATAGTCCACAAAATATTGCATTAGCACAAGAAGAAGTAGTCAAATTTTGACATGATGTGGGAAAGGGCAGCCAGGGTCAGGAGATAGGAGACAGAAAGAGGCTGCAAACCTTTGAGGAGAGACTTGTCACTGGAGCTAATGTAGCAAGGAGATACGTGCTAGATTTCCCCTTACCCTGGAAGTTCTAATACTAATCAGGGATTGAGAACAAACAGTTCTCATTTACACTAAGTTCTCTTTAAAGCACACAAGGCTTGAAAGACAAAAAACCCCAAATCCCCCAAAAAATCAAACCAAACCAAACCAAATAAACAAAATGAAACCCAAGGAAACAAAACAAAACAAAACAAAACAACATCAACCAACCAAAAAAAAAAAAACAAAACCACACCACCAAAACCCAAACCACTTTAACTTAGCTCTATACAATTGCAATGAAATCAGAACAATATAGAACACTATTAATAAATAAAAAATTATGAAAAAATGCAGACAGGTTTAGAGAATTGGCTTTAGTCCAGACTGAGTTTGTTGAACACTGTAAAAGTTTCCACTGTTGGCAAACACGTTGCATTTTATTCCGTTTGTTCAAATTCCGCATCTCTTTTTCAGAAACACTTTATATTGCAGGAGTTGAAGCATGAATGGTAAGCAAAAGGTGAGGATGGCAATATACAATTATCTCTACCTCAGCTGAAAACCCATAATGAAGAAGAAGTGGAAAGTACTGGTCTGCATACCCTTCTGCACACTACTGAAACAATAACCATCTGCCAAACAGATAAATCCAGCTGGGGAAAAGAACAATGACACCAAAGGATGATGACTTAACAATGTTTTGTATAAACATTAATGCCTCAGTAAATCTGCAAGCATCAATTTTGCTTGTAAACAGTTTTTAAGTTACAGTGCCACAACCTATGGACAAAGAACCACTGTAATTTCCTTCTTCACACTCTTACATAGCAGTAACACTTTCTACAACCATGAAATGCACTGAATGTTGATTTTTACATGTTTCGAGGTGAATTTTTCCTCTGTTTCTAAACTTAATGCAGAACACAGGGCAATAAATTATTTTCTGGCAGACTTTGCTAAAGGTTACTCTTTTCAGGATGGGATTTTAAAATGCCATTTTGTTTAGAGGCACAAAAAAAATGTTTATTCTGCCTATCAAAGGACATGATAAAAACAGGGAGTTCTGGAAGAAGATACAAAAACAGTCTGAAGGCATGACACTGCCACACTATCAGAAATGCCTTTTTCATTCTAACGTTCTACTTAATGTCAATCTTTCCCTAACTCTGCATTCAAATGACTCAGAGGAATCTAAACAGCATTAACTGGTAATTCTGTGCCTACTACCCTCATTATCCCTCATTTTTTTCACAGTTGACTGGATGATTTTGCCAGTCTCGTCTGAGAGCAGCAGGAGACTGCACCAGGAAGCGGCTGACGTGGGGTGGGGGTCAAAATTTCCCCTAGAGGCAGCAGCCTGCAGCAGTGCTAGCAGAACGGGGAGGTGACACAGGGACTGGGGGGACCCTGGTAAAGGTGAAAGACACAAGATGAATCAGATTGATTAATTTCATGACAGAACCTTCCAAAAGCCGACTTGCATTATTTTCAAATATTAATTCCCAAGTCAATGAGTTCAGCTGTTGAACATTGATTAGGGAATGCCATAAACAGAAACAGAAGAAACATTCTTCTGATGCCTCACTGGTATTGACTGAAAAAGGAGTTACAGCTTAAATCTACTTATAGAGAGACCTTTATTTGTGTAGAGATCTCTGAGCCCCTTGTGGAAAGGAAATCTAACAACTAAGTCAGAAAAGCTACAGGGAATGCCAACGCTGTTTCTAAAGCCATTTGTGATTTCTCTGATATTTCTGAAATACTATATTTCACGTTTTTCTAAAAAACTGGAATTTAAGCTAAAAGTACAGCAGGATATAATTTTCATTAAATTCTCATGGCAGACAAAAGAACTGGGTTAAAAAAAATTAAAAGCCTCACAAAGAAGCCATTAAAAATTCTAATTAATTGATGTGAATAAAGATTTTTGAGTGATATGATTTAGAGGAATTTCTCCAAATTGGTCTTGGCCAATGACTCTATCCTGCTCTATTAGTAATTAGAATGTCTTATTATAACCCCAAAGAACACTTTAAAATCCTAAATATTCACTAAAACTCTAAAGAATTTTTTTTTCGATTTAGAAAAAGAGACATTTAGCAGACTTTCTACAGATCCATATGTTCTGTTCTTTGCACCACTTCTGAAAATTTTTAGCTGGAAGTGTTTGGGATTTTCATGTGAAGATTTACATATACATATATATACTCTTATGATAATACTACTTAGAATTAAATAATTTTACTTAAAATTGTATTCTTGTCTTTCTTCTAGCCAAAATTAATGGCTGAATGAATGTCCATTTCTTTATGAATGAGTGTTGCTTTCTTTATTAATATCCAGCAGCACGCAATGGCAGCAGAGACTGCCACTGCACCTGTTATGCTGACAAATAGGCACACTGCTCTAATAATTGCATTCTACTCAGTCGTGGCCATGCCAAATGGAGGAACCGCAGATTTATTTCCATGACTGAAAAAATACTACTGTGCTCAAACCCTGGGCACACAAACTGAGCCTTGAATTACATGCTTGAAACCATAAAATCACATCCTTGTTAAAATTAAAGCTATGAAGTTAGGTACTCTTGAAAGAATTATTTGCAACATAAAAGATCCCTTGAGAAAAAAATCACCATTAAATGTAATAGACACTGAAGTCCATCATAAACTTACTACGATTTGGACAAAATTCAGATCATCAGCTGATATTCTAAAAATCTTACAGGAAACTACTCCATTAGGACATGCTAGTGAGATTTTCCTCACATAAGCTTTGGTATTTGCTGGAGGACAAAGTCAAGACCTTTTTCAGAATAGCTTTGTCCTTGTGTCTTAATACAACAGCATTCTGTTGTCATTTAGCATCACAAGATCCTTGGGAATAACACCACCTAGGTTCCTGGGCACAAAGATCTCCATCACTATAATGATCAAATGCCTCAATCAACATTTTAAATCTGTGGTGTCCCTGGTCCTCCAAGCCCTGGCTCAGCCTTTTAATTATCCCCAGGAGGAGGTGAGACAGCTGAGTATGAGCCACAGAAAGAAGTTTCTTTGCTTCCTAAAGTTTCTTAATATCTCAGAGGTTTCAGTACCTATTTTCTGTGGGTAACATGCCATGTTGCACAGTCCTGGCCTCCCAGCCAAAATCTGGGGAAAAAATTTATCATTCTAATAGCATACACTTGTTTTCATTATGTGATGCAACATTCACTCATTAGCTGCAGTTTTGCACACACATTCATGTCTGTCAAATTATATTAATTGACTTAATGCTACTTATTTATGCAGAAGTGGAAAAAAATATTTTTTTATTATTTCCATCATTCTTTGAGCATACATACATATATACGACACAGAGTCAAACAGATAGAAACTGGATTACAGTTTGCTGAGAAAAACTCCAGTGAACAGACATTGGAGTAACAGGGTAACATCAGACACTGGTGGGGCACTAGTGCAGATTTGCAGGGCTCCATCCTCAGCCCTGTGTTTTTCAAGATCTTCTTTAACAACTTGGATGCAGGACTCAAAGGAATGCTTGCAGATGACATTTAATTGGAAGGGCTGTCAACTCCTTTGAGGGCAGAAAGACCTTGACAAATAAGAGAGCTGAGCAATCAACAACCATATGAGGTTTAACAAGCACCAGTGCTGGATTCTGCACTTGGGACAGGGCAACCCTGGATATACAGATAGACTGGGGAATGAAAGATGGGAGAGCAGAGCCATGGAAAGGGACCTGGGTGTGCTGATCAGTGGCAAGTTGAACATGAGGCAGCAGTGCCCTGGCAGCCAGGAGGGCCAAGTGTGTCCTGGGGGGCATCAGACCCAGCATGGCCAGCTGGGCAAGGGAGGGGATTGTCTTGCTCTGCTCTGAGCTGGGGCAGCCTCACCTCCAGTGCTGGGGCAGATTTGGGTGCCACAATGCAGAAAGACTGTTAGTGCCCAAAGAAGGGCCACGAGGGTGGTGAAGGGTCTGGATGGGAAGCCATACAAGGAGTGTCTGAGGTGCCTTGGTCTCTTCAGCCTGGAGGAGAGTGAGGGGAGACTTCATAGTGGTCTTGAGGTGACATCCTTACAAGAAAAATTGAAGGGACAGGCACTGATATCAATGAGAGGACTCAAGAAAACAGCATGAAGCTGTGTCAGGGGACATTTAGATTGGATATCAGGAAAACATTTTTCCCTAGAGGGCTGTTGAGCACAGCCCCAGGGAAGTAGTCACAGCAGCCTGATGGAGTTCAAGGAGTGTTTGGGCAATTCTATCAGGAACACAGCATGATTCTTAGGATGTCCTGTGCAGGGCCAGGGAATGTACTATATGATCTGGATGGGGTTCTTCCAACTCAGCTTATTCTGTGCTTCTGTCTTTCTGTGACCTCTCCTGTGGATCTGCAGCTTCAGCTATCCACAGATGGCAATGCATATCAACCAACTACACATTGATGCAAGGGCTCCCCTCCCAGCAAAATCTGCATCAAAGGAAAACCACAGTCTCATTACTTAGGAAAGCAGTGGACCACTCAATAGATGTTTTGTTTAAAAGCAGCAAAAGAGAGAGCATGAAATTAAACTGCATTAATCTTGCACCCTGTCAGCTATGTCTGTTCTTTCCATGACCTGTTACATCTAAATTAATGAACTGTTTGGATGGTAGAGATAAAATACCATTCTTGGTCAATCTCTCAGTGATATAAACAATGCACTCTCTTGTTTCATTGTATGGAAATAACTTCAAAGCAATACCCAGAGAGCAGCTAACTACAGGAGATAAAGGTTCTGGAAACAGTCCACTTTTGCTATGACATGCAAGCCTTACCTCTTGGCCAGTGTTTCTAACAGAAAATGGATGCTTACATGCAGAAATTGTACCACTCAACAAAGCTAAGAAAAACTACCGAAGAAAACAAGGAGATCTCTATTCTTTATTCCATCTCTTCTTCCATCCAGGAGAAAAAGTAGAAACTTAGTTCTGTCTGCATGTATTCAAAAGGTCAAAAACCCAGCTGTAAAACTTAAACCCCTGCAAATAATTTTGTGAAACCTTCGCTACAGGAACAACATATACCAGTCTGCTACAGAGAAGACAGACATAACTACAGACAGGCCAACATATGTAAATAAATATTTTCAAATTTACTGACTTTACCATTCACCTGTCCCCTCTTATGAAATAAAGATGTTTTCCTCTAATGATCTGTCATATAAATTTATTGATATGGCTGTATCATCCCTTCAAATCTATGACTATTACTCCCATCCTTACCACCACATTTGAAGATTTCTGTTCAAGTCTATAAATATATATAAGGCAAATGCAGGAGGAGGTAGAAGTTTTGGCTCAGTCCCAGAGAAAGCACATAATTGGCAAAAGCAAAACATGGTGAGGTGAATCCTGTAACTGGGGTTCCTTGCTGGAGGATTACAGCCTCCTTCAGGAGGCATAGGCAGGGCAGGTAAGGTGAAGGGGTGGCTTTCTATGTAATGGATGGTCTGGAACTTATGGTTCTTGTAGCTGGAAGCAACACTGTGGAGACCCCTGTAAGAATGAAGGGGAAGGAAAATAAAGAGGGTACAGGGAGAGCAGACTTCAGGGTGCAGAAGGAGCTACCTAAGAAGGTCCTCTGAGGATCTGCTTTTGAATTTACTTGGGTCCATGAATGCTGGTTGCTTTTCTTTCAACTCTTATGAGTGACAATTTCATAAGAGCAAGCAATTTCAAAGTGTCAGAAGTCAAGGTGGCAGGGCAGAACACCAGCTTGACTGAGCAGGGATCTGCTTCCAGAACTTAAGCAGAAAATGGAGGTGCACAGACGCTGAAAACAGAGACAGGCAACACGGGACAGCTACAGCAATGCTGTTGTTTGATGTACAGAGAAACTGTGTTTCTTCTGCATGCAAAATTCAATTGGAGTTCAGTGTGGTCAGCACTGTGAAGGGCAGCAAAAAGGGCTTTACAAGTATTTGAAAAGCTAAAGGAGGATCAGACATAACACTGACCCCTTGCTTGACAAGGCTGGTCCTAAATAAGGACGTAGACAAAGAAAAACATTAAAGCCTTTTTCAGCTCTTGCCTTTAACACCAGTGGTGGGCCCTGATGCCCCCAGACTCTGGTGTTGGAGGACCATGATTGGGGGAAAGATGCATTGTCTGTCAAATCCAAACTTGTTCTAAACTTGCTTCCTCACTTGGATGCACATAAATCACTCCAAGAGAGTCCATTCCAGGGTCCTGAGACAGCTGGCTTATGGCATCACATGATCTCTCCCCATTTTCAACATCTTGGGTGTCTGGAGATATCCCAGTGGACTGGAAACTAACAAACATTGTCCCAGTTTTCAAGAAAGGAGAGAAGGAAGGCTGGTAACTACAGGCCTGTCAGTCTCACAGTGCCTGATGAAATTATGGAGAAGGTTAATCTGGGAGCTACTGAAAAACACTAGAGAGGCAACAAAATCATTGGTCACAGCCAGCACAGCTTAACAAAGGGAAAGTGCTGCTTAACTAAGTTAATTTCCTTTTATGACAAGGTCACCCAGGTAGTTGACTAAAGGAAGCCAGGAGATGTGTAGGGTTTTTAATTTTAGCAAAGATTTTGGCAATGTCTCTCTCAGTATCCTTACAGATAAATTGGCCAGCACACAGCTGGACAAGTCAGTGATACTTGGGGTGAGCAATTGTCAGATGGGTTGGGCTCAAAAAGTTATATTAGCTGAGGTTAGTGAACAGATTGGTATTTAGGGCCAGTGCTTTATAATGCTTTTCATAAATTATCTGGACACAGGAATCAAATGTAAATTTACTCAATATTTTTTCCTACCAAACTAAACCAGGAGTAACTGAGAACTCATTTGAGAGTAGAGAGGTTTAAATAGAGATCTGGATAGACTAGAGAGTTGGGCAATCATGAACCATATGAAATATAACAAGATCAAGTGCTAGATTCTGTGTCTGAGATGGAAAAATCCTGGGCATATGTACAAACTTGGGGATAAGAGGCAGAGAAGCAGCCCAATAGGAAAAGACCTGGGGATTTGGATTGGTGGCAAGTCGAACATGAGTCAGCAGTGTCCCGTGACAGCCAAAAGGGCCAACCATTCCCACCATGGAATGTAGTACATCAAGCACAAAATCATTGGCTGGTGAAGGAATGTGATTGTCCCACTCTACACTGCACTGAGGTGGTCTCACCTTGAATCTTGTGTCAGTGCTGGGCACCTCGATGTATGAACATCAAACTCTGGAGGATATTCAGAGGAGGGTGGCCAAGCTGAGGATGAAAGGACTCAAAGACAAGACTTAAGAGGAACATTGAGGTCACTTGGTTTGTGCATCTTGGAGAAATGAAGGCTGGGGAGGACTACACTGCAGTGGAGCAGTAGAGGGGGAGATGCTGACTTCCTGTCTCTGGGAACCAAAGCTGCCTAAGAATGAAACTGCTGAAGGGGAAGTTCAGATTGGTCCTTAGGACAAGATTCTTCACTGAAAGCATTGTCAATCACTGAAACATGCTCTTCTGGAAAGTGGTCACAGCACAAATTCTATCAGAGGTCAAGGAGATTAGGGATGATGCTCTAGATTTATGGTTAGTCCTGAGAGGAGATGCACTCAGTGATGCTTATGGCTATCTTCTGATCTGAAATACTCCATGTTTCTGTCATACTATGATTAACTGTTTTACTGTTACTTATGTGTACAGTGTTTGCATGTTTCCATGGAGGCACTTGGGTATCTCTCCCAAGATACCCTCAAAGGCAGCAGAAATCATAAGGAACCAGGGAAGAACTAGGATGCTGAGATATGAATAGTGTTGGCCTGAATACCAGCATGAAGACTTTGAAGATCTAGGAGGTGGGTGGAGGTCTCTGGAGGTCTGAGTCCTGGATGCAATGGGAAAAGTGAAGGATTCTCCTTGGGATGCAACTTACCCTACAGTCCTGGGTAAAGTAACAGGCACGCACAAAGCTGGCATCTCTATCTACCTATTAGAGAGAAAAAGAGCCAGTAGATGGCACTCCAGCATATGCAACACCTCTTGGGTTGGCAAAGAATCTAACATTGGGATGCTATGTCCTGCTTATGATTCACAAAGGAAAATCTGAATCTCTTAGTGATGTTGCAAATACACATGCAGGAAAAAGGCATCTATCTCCCTTAGCAGTCAGCATAAGTGTTCCTGAAAGTCTCCATAGTCACCAAGGTGCTCATGGACCTCAAAGCCTCTACACTGAACCACAGATGTTTCTGCAGTTCAGCTTGACAAGCTACAGAAATCAGTTAAGATACTCATGCAAAACAGAGTCAGCAAGGACTTAACAGAGGAAAGTGTTCCAGGAAAATGACAAGAATATCTGTATTCTTGTCAGCTGTATTCTTGTCTTGCTGCTATGAATGCACAGATTCTTGTTCTCTGACAGGATTCAACATTTTGAAGTGCTTCCTTAAAGAGTATAATTTCACCAACATCAATGAGTTCAAAATTACAGCTGACCATTATTTTTTTTCTCCTGTGGAGCAGCACTGCTTGGGCTGTACTGAAGTAGTTAAATGGACAGAAGCAATGCACTTCAGATGCAGCCTGTAGCACCTGGGCATATACCTAGCCAAAGATGGAGAGGTAGCACTGGAGCATCCTCAGGCTTCACTAAGCCTTTCCAGTGAGCTCTGGTACCTTTAATGAATAAACTGGCATATAAAGTGCTCATAAAATTCAAGTATTTCTTGAATTTTGGGGTTCATGTAGTCGATCAATAAAAAAAATGGGGAGGGGATGAGGTTTTTTGTCAAGTGTAGTATTTCTCCCAAAACCTTTTACACAACATATCATGTCTTGTCCTTTTCATTTTTTATTTTAATAATGAGGTCCTGCTGAAGGCTTAAATCCTCCTTAAATTTTTGTCTTGTTCTAATTGCAAAGAATATTTTTCATTGCCTTCATTAAGTTATCAATTTAAGATGGAGAAACAAAACAATGGTGTGGAGAGGAGTAGTGTTGCTCTAAACTAAAGTTGCCAGAAGAGGGGAACCTCAATCCATCCCATTCCTACCAGTCTCATGCCAGGACCAGCAACAAATGCTCACAGTCTAGAGAGGGATCAGAAGTCAGCAGGAGAGCTGAGACAGTTTAAAAGAATTCCAGCCACTGCAGTTAGTAAGTCAGCTTCATAGGGAGTCACATCTAAATGCCTCCATGCAAATGCACACAACACGGGGGAATAAACAAGAGGAGTTAAGAGACATGCACATGCCTGCAGAGCTATGATCTTACCAGAATCACAGACATGTAGTGGGATGACTCCTATGATTCCAATGTTGGAATGGAAGGACACAGGCTGTGTAGGAAGGACAGGCAGTGGAGAAGAGGAGCAGGTGTCTCTCTTCATCTCTCTTCACGGACCAATTGAGAGCTTATGAGTCAGGATTAAAGAGAGGGCAGGGATATTATGTTGTGGGTCTGCTACAGACTGCCTGACCAAGTGGATGAGGTCCTCTACAGACAGATAGGAGCAGCCTCACACTGAGAAGCCCTGGTCCTTTTGGGGGACTCCAAACACCCTGACATCTCTTGTAGGGACAGCACAGCAGGGCATAGGCAATCCAGGAGGCTCCCAGCACACAACTGCTGGCAGATGACAACTGCCTTCTCCAAGTGAGAGAATGGCAAACAAGCAGAGGTGCTGTGCTGAATTTTTTCCCCACCAACAAGGGGGGGCTGATGAGAAAGGTGAGGCTCAAGGGAAGCCTGGGCTGAAGTGACCATGAAATTGTGCAATTTAAGATCTTGCAGCAGTGAGGAAGACAAGATACAAGCTCACCACCCTGGACTTTAGGAGTGATGCATCCTTACAAAAAAGAAGTCTGGCAAAAATTCCAAGAGGCCTGTGTTTATGAACAAGAAGCTCCTGGAAAACTCAAACACAAAAGGGGATAGAGGGGACAGAAACAGGGATAATATGGGAAAGAGGGAAATCTGGGGAAAATATGGGTTAGGAAACCTGCAGCCATGATAGAATTAAACCTTGACAAAGACATCAAGAACAACAAGAAAAATTCCTATAGGTATGCTGGTGGAAAAGGAAAAGTAGGGGAAATGGTGGATCCACTCAAGAAGGAAATTCGAGACCTAATTACCTGGGATATGAAGAAGGCTGAGGCACTCAACAAAGTTCTGCCTTGATCTTCACTGGCAAGTATGCTAGCCACACCACCTGAGTTGAAGAAGGAAAAGTAGGGGATGGAGAGAGAAGATCAAGTTCAAGTCCATCTAAGGAAGCTGAAGGTGCACAAGTCCATGGTACCCAATGATATGCATCCACAGATCCCAAGGAAACTGGCAGATGAGATATCTAAGCCACTATTCATGAATGGCTTGAATGGCTAGTCAGGGCACAGTCTGGGGGAGACCCCACTCACTGAAAAGATCCCTTTTTAAAAAGGAGAAAAGGAAGACCCAAGAACCAGTTTTGAGTCCCACCCCTGTGCCCAGCAAGATCATGAAGCAGATTCTCCTACAAGTTAAAGGAGGTAATAATTGACAGTCAAGAATACTTCTCTAAGGGCAAATCATTTATATTGGGTTGGGGTGAGCTGGAGCTCCTTTTCCCATAGCAGCCCTCACAGTGCTGCCCTCTGCTTTGGTTGGAAGGTGGTTGATAACACACCAATGTTTTAGCTGCTTCTAAGCAGGGCTGGCACAGCAACAGCACTCCCTCTTTAACATTCTCCCCCCATCAAGGGGCTGGAGTGAGCAAGATCCTTGGAGGAAGCACAATTAAGCCAGCTGATCAAAATTAACCAAAGGGATGTTCCATACCGAATGACATCAGCTCAGATATAAGAGCAAAGCAAAAGGGAAGGAAGGAAAGCAGGCATTCATTATTTACAATATTTGCATTCTGGAACAACTGCTACAAATGTCAAAGCCCTGCTTCCTGGGAAGTGGCTGAACATTGCTTGCTGATGGCAAGTAGAGAGTAAAGCTTTTTTCTTTTTCCTCTTTTTTGCGTGTGCACAAACCTTTGTTTTGTTTCAGTAAACTGCCTTATCTCAGCCTATGACTCATTTTCTTATTTTCTCTACCCTGTCTAGCTGGGAAGGGGAACAATAGAGCAGCTTGGTGGGCACATGGCATCGCTAAGGTCAACCCACCACAATCCTTTTTGATTCCCCATGTGGGGCTTGAGGAGTTTGAGACAATGTCATATTTGATTGGATGTACTAGATTGAAATTACATTCCTAGTGGTGTTCAGCTGGAAATGAGCAGACTCCTGTACGTGCCATGGGGCTCTATTTCTTGACCAAATATTAGAGTCTAGTGCTTGTCAGTGGCCACATTTTGCTTTTGCTGCTGCTGTAGTGCTCATCACATTCTTCTGTTCTGCCTGGGAACGCTTTGTTTAGGACCATGATGAAGCACCTGCACCGGCCAGTGGCCTATGTGGTGCTGCTGCTTTCTGTGCTGGGGTACTGGACAGGATGGAGCTCCAGTGTGAAGAGTTGAAGGGACTGTGATGTGAATGAGACTGTGATGGAGCAGAGACCCAGCTGCAGCCCTTAAAGGACCAGGATGTGGACTGTGCTACTGGTGGAGTCTGGAAGGATGCCCTCATTTTTAGCCAAGCTGAGAACAAGGAGTGGTTCATTGCAGGGTTAAACCAGATAAGCTGGTCTAAAAGGACCAGGGGTGGGGATTGTAATGGTTATAGCTCATGGTTTGAGTTGCATGTTTCAGGACTTATGATAACAGAAACTACCTAAACCAATGGAGGAGAAGCCTTGCAAGAAGCATTTGCAGAGCAGCAGTGACCATACCTGACGTGGCATTGGTGCTCAGTAAGTCCATGCAACACACCACCTCTTCTGTCCTGAGGGACCATCATAAGATATGGAGCTCAAACTCATGGACTAATTTAATTCAACAGACATCTGGTGGATATTTTATGCACATTTTTCAGGGATGGTCCTAGACTAAGAGAGCAATATGTGTGTATCTTACATAAAAGAATAGTAAGTGTGGTGGTCATTACTGGGATTGTGTGGGACCTGTGCATGAGGCAAATTGTATGGAGTAAGGAGGGGATGTGCTGGTTTCAGCTGGGGTAGATATTAGATTTAGAAAACATGCTTTAATTTACATTGGTATCAATCTTACTTACTCTAAAGAATATACTCTAGTAAATTGTGCAAATCAATACCTGGAGATATTGCGACAGGACACTGCATTTGTACAAGCTAAGTTCTGTATACAAGCTATAGTCAGCATTCCTTATCCAGCAAGTTTCCAGTCTGGTTGTACTGATGCAGATAAGTAACATCTTTGCAATTCTTTTGTTTCTCCTTTTATTTCTATTTCTGCATCTTCTATTATTATTTTATAATTTTTTTCTAGGAATTAACTGAAGAATACAGTGATGTAATTTTCTTTCTGAGATTCTGTGAGCACAAAATGTAAGTCTATCAAGCTTCTCCGGGACTAAAAAGAGTCACTGTTGACCAGAGCCAAGCTGCCGTAGAGGTTGTCTAGATGACTACTGGAGACCCTAACTCAGGTGAACATCAAAGCACATGCTTGTGTGAGGGATTTCAGCAGTCTCATCCATAAAAAAAAAAATTAGCCATTAGATGTTTAAGCGACCAGTCATGTTTCTTCTTACCAAATGGCATAAGCATAAGGTGTTTGCTTCTCAGCAAAGCCAGAGGCAAAACTGCCATCAAGAGGAGACCATGTCAAGGCCAGTGACTAGAGAGCACGTCGACCGTTTTCTTCAAGGAGTGTTCAGATCAGACACAGGAGGTTCATGCAAGTCCCCAGACAGATGACAGGGCACTACTGCAATTCACCATGTCATTACTCTGGTTTTAGACATCTAAATCCACTGAAATACAGTTTTGAACCTATACAAGTTGTGTAATTCAGCAGTGAGAAAAATCTCAGCTCTTTTGTGGCAATTATTTTTTTCCTTATTTTAATACTTTACTCAGTTAGACTTTATGATGAACCTAATATATATATTTCAGTTTTAACTAATTTACAGCTTAGTCTCTTAGAAGAGATTTACTCCTGCTGATTTTCCTTTTTCTTCTCTTGGAATTTAGTTTTAAAAAAAAAACAGACATCACATATTTTCAACCAAGAAGACTGACCTTTGATGAGACGAAGTTAAAATAGATTTTTATTGTATTTTTCATAGTAATATGCTCCTTTTGGGGGGTTGATTTTTAAAGTCAAAATTTCATTGGTGTAATTATATAATGCAGATAAGGAAAAAATACAAAATGCCATTTTTTTATGATAATGGTTAAATACTGCGTGTATATATAACTCAAATTTCAGTATCTATATTAATGAACTAACATCATCACTTTATCTTTTTGTATTTCTTCTATACAGTAGGAAACAGAGATGGTCCTCCATCAGCAGGAGCCTTGTCTGTGTGTACAATTGCTGATGATAGTCTCTCTACTTGTTGGTCTTACATTGATCATTTTAAAACAATTTAGTAATATATATATACACCATTTGCAACCTGGATTCTGTGCCTGCTAGAGAAATTAAATCATTATTGTCAGCAGGTCATTCAAACCAGTATAAGGCACACAGATAGTGCAAGATTATCAGTGATCAACACTCAGTTGTTTTTATAGAGAGCATGCTAAAGAAACTGCTGTCTAGCTGGCAGGAAGCACCAGAACAAAACCATAACCAGGAGTTATGGTTTGTGCTCTGTCTCTGGTTTCTCACAGTTCAGACAGCAAAAAATCCAGCACTTAGGTTTTGTTTTGTCACAACAAGAAATGTATGCATTTTGTATCATGGCTCTCTTTATATGTGCTTGTTTATTGTGAGTCAATGTGAAGAGAACAACCACAGTAAAATGGGTTTCAGATTAGTTACCAGCTCATGACATTATGCCAGTTACATCATTGAACTTCACTGATCACTGCTAGATATGACAAGTTCACATATCCCAGTGTTTATACAGCACCCCATCGCTCAGAAATGGAAGCTGACCTTCCTGTTTTTAACCACACTGATCTGTCATGTGAGAGTTGTGCCACTTCTGGAGAGGTGCCAGGTGTAGCTAAGTTACTCATTGCCTTGTGAGCCAAGTCTGCTGGACCGTCCGTGCCCTGACAGAGACCTCACCTAAATCAATTTTTGGTGAGATAAGGCTATGGGGACATTCTACAGACAGTTTCCATAGCAGAGGCATGTGTGAGGGCAAATAAAACCCTTTGCTTGTCTTCAGAACAGAACAGAGAGCTCAAATGAAAATAGTGATTAAAATGCAGCCAGTGAGACTCACATGTTTATGTAGAGCAGCTCTTAGCACCCACTGAAGCTAGTGGGACATAATTAGAGGAAGTTTCCAATGACATTCTCATCTGACGACTCAAACATGGAGCGACACTGAATTAGTGAGCTCTCATGAAAACATTGGCACTAACAATTAGTATCACACTCCAGCATGAGTCACAAGTACTAAAACGTGTAGGGAAGGCTTCTTGCAAGACTGAGGTCGCCTCTGGGAACCATTCCACCTACATTTTGTAAGTTCCTTCTACCTCACAGAATTCTTAAAAAATGAAGTATGACTTAATGCTAAGAGGACATTCAAGAATTCTGAGTTAAAATATTTTTCCATGACAAAGGGGAAAGTCACCTATTTGCAATAGACAACCCCCACTCTTCCCAGCAATGTCAATATCCCTGACTATGCATGAACATGTTAGAAACATTTTAGTTGAATGAGCAGAGAACAGTATTTTAAAAAAGCATTGGGAAAAACAAAATCCCCTGTCATTTTTGCAATCTTCAAAGTATTCCTAGGACATTATTCAAAGTAATAGTCCACTCTTCTTATGGTTTGCTATGTCAAAATAGGTTTTGTACTTTTGCATAAATATAAATAAGAACCGCTCTCCTGGACTGGAGTGAGGGTCCCTCCTGCCTGTGGTTATAAACTCTATGGTCACATAAGCACTTCCAGCTGTGGAAGACAGGCATCTCTGGCTCTTCCCTCTAGTGCAGCCTCTAACCTTTTTCAGTTCACAGACCTCCCAAACCTCACAGTACAGTCACTGTGCATTAGCTGGTCCTCAGGAGAATTCTTTTTCATTAATTTGTCCATCAACCCATGTGTGATTTAGGTGCCCTTTCACATCCTGACCCCTATCAGCCTGATGAATCAGCAGCTCTGCTTGTTGATTCCTCCCAACATTCATTTTGGAAGAGACAGCAAACAGATGTCCCTGCCTGGTACATTGCATTCATGATTTGGCAGATCCCTGAGGAAAAGCCTCACCAGCTTTGCCAGATATCTCAGTCATGGCCAGGCTCTGCTGAGCCCTGCCACTGACCATGCATGCCATACACAGGCCAGCTGAAGGTTTACCACTGAGGAACTAGTGACAGTTTATCTGAGGTAGTAACAGTGAGATCCTATGGGGACAGAGTAGGATAATTCACCACAAATTACAGTGAGAGAGACCTGCTGAAAGGTGGAGCAGGGGCAGTTTGGACCCTTGGGATCTCTCTGTAGGGACAAGTGGGATTTCCAATAAAAAGCCACACAGTGTCACTTGGAATTGAGAATATGGCTCTTGTTTGTTGCTTTGTTTATTTATTCATTCGTGATGCCTTTATACTTTCACTGACTGTTAGAAAGTGGGGGGGGGGGGGGGGGAACAAAAAAAAAAACACAAAGACCCACAAAAACAAAAACAAACAAACAAAAGTAAAAAAAAAAAAAAAAAAAAAAAAAAAAAAAAAAAAAAAAAAACACCACACACCAGCACCTACATGGATTAATGAGCCATGTTATTTTCTTTTATAAGAGGTGAGGAGAAGTTTGGCGCTTTTTACCTGCCAAAAAAATAAAGTGTAAAACTCACCCTGTGACACTCCTGTGAGCAGGCAATGTGATTTTTCAAAACTCTTTTCTAACACCCTGAGCTGGATCATGCGCATTGGAAAAAATACTACTTGATAAGGCCTCTGAAGTTTTCTATTCCTCCTCTTCCAATCTCTTCACTTTAGATGGTCTCCCTGGCTAAAAGTCGCTGGCAGGGTGCAAAAACAAGTTCCCTACCTGTTTGCATGCATAGATGCTGTCCCTGTGGATGCCTCAGGACCACAAAAATATTTTTCAGACTCCAGACAATCACTGCACCATACACAAAAAACCCTTGAGCCATTCCAGAGACTGACTCTACTCTCAAACACACAGAAGTGTCTCTGCTTGATCAGGGCTGGCAATCATTGCAAAATCTTAAATCAAGTTCAACAATTCCAGAACTGATTTTAAAACCAAGTCATCATAGAAGAAGGAGAAGTCAGGTGCTCAAATCTGTGTCAGAATCTCAAATCAAGTACCAAGCAACATAAAAAATTACTCATTCATGTTATTACAAGGCTTCTCACTGGTGCAGGTGGATGAAGATAACAAAACAGGAAGAGAAGCATGAGCTGCTTTCCAATGACGTTTCCAACTCACACACAATAGGAGTGTCTGGTCTATCACATGTGAAGCTGCCATCAGAGCCACATCTTGCAGGATCTTCCCCACCAGTAAGAAACTATCCTCTCCAACAAACAACTTCCCCTCTGTACTCTGGATTACATAAGAAATTAATCAGATGCTTATAACACTGTGGCTGAAAAGCCTTCTATTGTTCTTGGGGGGAGTGCGCAGGCCAGTAAATGAATTTAGCTCAATAAGGTCTTCTAGTCCCTTTGACACTTTTTTATTTCTCATTCCAGATGATATCTGGACTTGCAAACAAAGAAGTCAGGTAGCCAAGCAAGTGTCATGTTTCCTACTGACCTATTTTTAAACAAAGGAAATATATTTCCCTGGAACTGATATCAGAAGATGCTCTCAATTAGTCTGCATATTAAATAAACCTGGTGGGGGGAATACTGAAAATATCTGCTTTCCATACACTCTTTAATTACCTACTATGTCTTTGCTAGCAAAATGCATCTTTTCATGCTCTCAATTGCTGAAGCTGAGTTCAGTGTTATCATGGAGAAAATATGGTCACTGCTGTCATCCTTCCCTCCTCCTGTAAACCACGTCACTCTGGTTGCAGGCTCTCTGGGAGCATTGGATAGGATAAGACAGAGGCATCAGTCACATCTCCCTGCTTTATATCAGGGGCAAGCATGAAGAAAAGTTGAATGATTAACACAAAGCTATCTCCAAAACAAGTTATTTGTTAGTAGCTGAAAGAGGAAAAGCTAAGATGTTTTACTACATGATATGGACATGAAAAGGGCTCTGATAAAGTCACTAGTCTTGTAGTGACTTAGTTTAGCTGAATTAAGCAAAACTAATTCATTTTGCAGGAGCTGAAGACTCTGTGCATACAGTAATCTGTTACTCATTCCACTAAGCTGGGTCCTGCAGGACAGGACACCACAAGCAACCAGGGCTCAGGCAGTAGCTCTTGTTCTCAATATACCTGAGCTTGAAAATTCTACTCTGTGAAAAGTGCAATTTCCCTCTTTTTTTTAAGTATTCATGCTGAATATTGCTAATACCTTTGTGGTTGCATGATGCACCTTTTTCCTCTTGTGTCCTGTTCAGTATGACTCCTAGACTAGCAATTTTGATTTGCAGACCTGATAGCATTTAGTAAATTATTTTTAGAAAGCCTAAAGGACCCATATGTGCTTTTTCACTAGATCTTCAGCTATCTGATTTAGACACTCTCTGCTAAGATAAACAAGAGATAGTAGTTTGTAACCTGCCAAATGTTATGACACAGAAAACGTCTGTTAAAAATGTGCCTGAAGCAAACCTAATAATGTTCTTAAAACACTGCCTGGTTTCCCTGAGAGAAAGCCCTTGCTTCTTAGGCAGAAGACAGTGCTCAGATTTCATGCTCTAGTGTGATCTGTAAGAAATCCTTACCTACACACCAGATTAAATAAGGAAAAGAAAAATTACAAGGAGGGTGAAGCTGAGACCATTATTATATTGTTGACATATTGTTGTGAAGGATGTAAATTAAAAAAGACAGCAAAATGCCACGTGGTGCTCTAGGCACAGACATGAGGACCACATGGATCTGTCCTAGATATCTGTGTGGTTCAGAATCTGTCTTATCCTTCAGATCCTTTTCCATTGTCCTGCATCAGCTGTGTAGGAAGACCTAAAATTTACAACAGTAAATGATATTTCTGAACCTGGGAAAAAACATATTAAGAGTTCCACTTGTCTTCCTTCCCTTTTAATAAAAGCAAGAAAATACAAAAATTATTAAGCCATGCTTGTTTGCAGCTGTAAATAAGTAAACAATTCCACTGGTAAATACAGTTATTGTTCTGCTTTCATTTCATTCACCCAGCCTCCTAAAGAAAATTATTCCTCCTATCAGTAAATTTTTTAAAGTGTCCTTTTGTTGTGTCATATTGTTGAAATACTATCCATATGCAAAATTGCTCCATGCACTAGCTCAGATATCACAAACCAAAGTATATATTTGTTTCCTTGTTTTTACCAAGTCTGACTTAATGTAGGAGAAATTATCCCCAAATTGTAAGTCTGTTTTAAAAATTGATATAGCTACATCTCAAAGAAACCTCCAGTGTATACAGTGTTCATAAAAACAACTTGTCTTTTTTTTCTGGATTGGATTCCTCTGAAATCACAGCAATCATTAAGGCTTTATCTTTTTTGTAAAGCCACACAAGGTGCACCTCACTACAACTAGTAGGGAAGGGCAGTGGTAGTCTCAGTGGTGATCCTACAGTACACCTGAGCCATACTGGATAATAATTCCAGTTCACAAAAGCACATCACAGGGAAGGAAGCCTTTCACACCCTGACAGTATGTTTATTTAATATCAAAGTAGCTCATCTCTTCCCTATCATAGTATCATTGAAAAAGCAGTCACATCAAATTGGACCTAAAATTATACATTTACCTCACCTCCATTTAAAAAATGAAACTTAATTAGAATGAAAAAAGAGACTACTATAACCATCATTTAGAGAATGGCAATGCTGGATACAGGACCACATAGCTGTTCTTTGAAGTCAACAAAGAACAAATAAAACCACAAGGTATTCTTGTGAATTAGGAAGCACAACACATTTCTTATCTTCTATTGATAAGAGCCATCTGAAGTACCTTCTTCTATATATACCTTCAGTGAATAAGGTAAAAACTTTAGAAAGTTTTTCTCTCAAAAACAGGATCACCTCACTTGGCAGATTGGTTTTCAACTACAGGACAGGTTTCAGAGTTGCTACTTTGTTGTGAAAGAAGCAATAATTTTACAGGTTTTCTGACTGAGGAGACAGACTGTGATTTAAACTGCTAGTACCCCTTGTATTTTTGGATGTTTACAAGTTTTCATCTTACAAAAGACTATCTCATTTCTGTGTTTGGAAACACCAGACTTCCTGTTTCTTGTTTCTTCTTTCATCAAACACATTAATCTGCTGAGAGGTCGAGTCCATTCAAATCCATATGAAGAACAAACAGAAATATTTGATAAACACTGTCAAAACAGATCACAGAAAAAAAAAATTACAAGAGCACGTGAATTATTACAAGATAAAATTGGACCTTCTGATATTAAATATCAGTTTGATATTAGCTACCAAAAACCTCTCCATAGCAGGTTCATTCATGTTTGCCCATAAAAACACTGGTGGTTCCCACCACTCCTCTATGAATTCCCCCACTTTGTGAATCCTACCCAAAATGTAGTCGAGCCAGGGAGAGAAGGGAGCATTTCAGTCCAAGCTGAAATCTGTCTCATTACTTTGCATACTGAGTTTCAACTGTTGAGTACCACATGCCTTTTTCTTAGCTAACAGAAATTCCATATCCTGATCTGCAGCCTGAAAGAAGATGTGGACAGTACTTACTGAAGTGCCTGCTCATAAAAGTGGTGAAAATTAATATGACTTTACTCTTCACTTACAGACTGTTAAGATTTACTTTTAATAGTCTTCATCAACATAATGAGAATAGCTATGCTACATGATACCCAGCCTGGGTCCAGCCTCCACAGCATCCTTGTTTCAGGTCTTCAATTGTTAGAGCTCATGAAGATAATTTGCTTGTGAAATATTTTTTTTCTGTCTTTTTTCCAGCTTTTGTCACAGATGAGCTCTCCAATCTAAGCCACTGTATGATCTCATAACCAGTTTGTATCTTTACAACTGAGAGTGCATGTAACTAAAAGGAGCTAACCCCTTTCATAAAGGCAAATTTGGCTTGGAAACTGATTTCACCTGTGACAAAGCAGGGTGGAACTAAAACTATTCAGGTACAGGCTGAGAATAAAGGCAAAGGGTGTCAGCCTTCAGCAACAGCACCATTTCTAAACGAAATGCTTATTAAGTTAAAGTTTCTTTACAAAAAGTACCTTTTATTAAATGTTATTTTTTCCTTCTTTTCCAAGCACTAGTTATGAAAAGTTCATGCTATGCAAGTGTAGCCATTATCAAGTGGCTAAAGAACTGCATAAATATATTTCTAATTTTTACTGAGAGTCTGTAATGGGTGGTATAAAAGAAAAGCAGAACAAAACTTAAAATGTAATGTGATTACATACTTCAAAAAAACTCCGCCAGTTACAATCAGCTTCAGTCAACAAGTTGAAAAATGTTCTACATGTCTTCTGGAAATGGGTACATGTTTCCTCAAGTGAAAACTGAAAACTGAACAGCCTCAAGGACTTCAACAATATACTCTCTGGGGAAAAAAAAATAAAAATCAGCTGGAGGGTTTTTTAAGTTGAAAAAACAGTGTAAAGTTGTTGAGATGTTTAAGCTTCTAAATATCACACATAGGATGGAGGGGAGGAAATAAGCTCCAGGTAATCAATTATTTGCTTTACCTGCAGGAAGGAGAACTGCTAAATAAAAATAATAATTAAAAACAAACAAAC
Organism: Phylloscopus collybita; assembly: GCA_027886175.1. NCBI lineage: Eukaryota > Metazoa > Chordata > Aves > Passeriformes > Phylloscopidae > Phylloscopus > Phylloscopus collybita. The sequence goes on along the minus strand of JAJNNQ010000052.1, from coordinate 7,848,504 downwards.
AAACAAACAAACAAAAACACCACACCAGTGAGAATCACAGTAGGAAAACAATAAATCAATGAGTAGCTTCTTAAAGAGGAAAATAGCTACACAAAACTAGCACTAAAATTTGAGGGTTTGACCTCAATTACTCTCTCTGTCTACTGATCAGAAATTAAAACTAACACCACAGGTGCAATTACAGAGAAAATGAGTGCTAGAAAATATAACAACATAAATGAATTTTTTTCTATTATTAGGCATCCAGGAAAATCTGCTGCAGCAATTAAAAATGTCCTTGTGTTTTGTAACTATTTTTCTCCCTGTGCAGTGGAAGTGCAGTGATGATAGTCATCAACCACATTGCCCTTCCTGTTCTATATGAGTTATTTCTATCTTCCTCATCTTTACTCATACTTGCAACACCAGCTCCTTCTGATGATAGACTAATTATCAAGACTGTTGGGTAATGAATCTGCTTATTAGCACTGACAAGAAGAGCAATGGTAATATAAAGGGCCTTGTGTGCAAACAGAACCTCTCTCTTCTACTCTTTTTTAACCTGTCCAAACACTCAGAAAATCCAGTCTTGAGTGTGATAGTCATTTCATATCAAGTGGTTGCTTGATAAAAATATGTTTGATTCCACGTGGACTTTAGTTCTTACATTAGTATTTCTATCATCCTTCTAAGATTTCAAGAGAACAAATTATTAGCCTGTATTTAATTTATCTAAGCATTGTTTTGGCAACCAAATCCATTGCCACTTACTAGAACATTTTAACTTAGATTTCGTTCTCAGCTTGGCTGGATATGGCAAATGTAACTAAATATGAATAAACTCTCAGGAAGACAGCAAAAAATTCATATCATATGGGGATAGAAAACTTATGTTTAGTGTTCCTGACTCACAGATCAGTCAGGGAAAACAAAAAACCCAAGCTAATTATTCAGGGGACTAGAGAGATGTTTAGCTGGCAAATGGGTGTTCTGGTTGATGGTTGGTTGTTACCACTCGCTGTTAGCTATAAATAACATGGCAAAAGGGATTACAAGAGCACTCTTCTGTACATTTAAGTTTGGTTTATACAGCCAGACAGTGTGAGTTCATCTACCTGGTTTTTCCTTATGTGGATGATTCACAGCTCATGAGATTCTTTCAACTAGAACAACCTTTTCTTGGCTGATGACAGCAAAGCTGGCTCTTCAGCTAAGGGAAGAATGTCCAGAAGTGGGCAGACCCCCTTTTAGAGGATCCAGAGCTTTTGGGGATGATGGACTGTGGGGAGACAGACAGAGATGCTGTGAAGGCAGCCTTGCCCTTGATATGTTACACCTGTGTTAATTATCCAAGAGTGGGAACAGCTTTGCCCTCACAGCCATGGGTGTGATAAAGAGTGAGTTAGCTGGTAAAGAGTCAGTTGGACTATGCTGGTCATGCTGTGAAGATAAAGGGACAGGAGGTCGTGTGAGGGACAGAAACAGTAAGACACCATACATAGGACAGACAGGGTCAGGCGACCGTGCTAGGGACAGGAAGGAGAGAGCTGGAACTGGAGAAGAAAGAGAGAAAGAGCCAGAGCTGTGTGGAGCTGCCCTTGGGAGGCAACAAGGAAAAGATATGGGAGAGTTTTTAATAACAAGGTGCTGATGCTTGGAGCCTTCTGATGCTTTGAAAGAAGTGTTTTGAGTGCAGTGTCCGTCTTGACAGTGACAATGGACTCCAGCAGCTGCTGACCACAGTACACTACCCACCACGAGTTCCAAGAGAAAGTTCCAAGAAAGAGAAAGTTTATATTATTGGGGAGGAAGAGAGATCCTCCCCAATAATATAAACCCACATCCTTTCAGATATTAATAGACTAAGCAAGTCTATAAATGAGCATCCTGAAATTAAGAGGACATTATACAGCAGGCACCTCCAGAGAGTCGCAAATTTGTTTAGAACTTTACAATAGAATACGAAAATACGAGAAGGGAGGGCTAGCAGTTATTGTTCTTCATTACCTAAAAAATGTTATCAGTTACTGTTTTTCATTATTTTGTGGGAGAAAAAAAGTTTGCAATCCTGAAATCTGTGAACCCTGAACACGAATTCACTACAGAAAAGAAAAAGTCCTTCCCAGGGCAGGGTATATTTTTAAGGTACTTCAGACACTTAGTTCCTTAGAGAGCAAAGGTTCAATAAACAAAAAGATTATTATTACAAGAATTTCGATAGCATCACAAGTAAATGCTGCTCTACCAAAGCTTCTTCGGGCAAGCACTGCACAGGCCCTGCCTTGAGGAGACTGTGGATGAGCTTCATTTACTCTTGAAAACAATTGTGATACACTATTGTTCTTTGCACAGCTTAAAAGATAACCAAATAAAGAGCTGATTTGGCAGTCCATTCTTGCCCAGAAAGCAGTAGAGTTGGTCATCAGGATATACAGCTTAGAAATATAATGGGGTGCATAAAAATGTAATATTTTCACATAAGTTTAAGAATCTTACAGCATTCAATTAGTTAGAACTAACCTTTTCCTTTCCTCGTTTTCTCCTTTCCTCCCAACAACTTTATTGTTTTTATTTTTCAAAAAAGCATTCCTTTCAGCAGATATTTGTAATATCATAATACTTTTGGTAGAATTCTATTATTTAAAAAAAAAAACCAACAAACATGAGGTTAATTATAGATGTAGTCAGTTATCCCAGGAATCCCTTTCTGCAGCACTTTTGAAATAAGTAGAAGCAAGCCTGCCATGGCAAGATGCAGTAAAGTCTCTGCAATGACTCCTCAGTGGGCCCTACTCCCCCTTCCTCTCCCAGTCTCACGGAGGCACCAAAGGGTTTGCAGTGTATTTTTCAGTCAGCACTTCTCACCCATTGATGTGATCTCCACTTCCACACCTCTGCTGCTCTCTCATGGTGGTTACTCTCATCCAGATCCCCTTTTCTGTATCTTGAGCTACTGTCTTGAGCTATAGGAGGAAGCCAGACTACTATATTGTTGCCTTTATTCTGGTTATGTCTGAAAAACAAAAACCTCTCCTACACCCATGCACCACTGAAAAATTGGTTCCTTGGTTACAAATATAACCTTGCTGTTACTTGTTTGAAACTTTGAGCTTTCCTGTGTGATGTTCAAGTACAAGTAAGTGCAACCCTCACCTTCTGTTCTCTTCAATTTGCTTTTCTGACATTTTTTCATTTCCTTTCATGTAGAAAGGGATTACTGCTCTGACAGCTCTTCTATGATAACCCCTTCAGGCTGCACAAAACAATTTCTCACCTAGATCAGACTGCTCCAAATGGTGCTGTTGTTGTTGCTGCTGCTGCTGTGTACACTGACAAGTACCCACTTACCATGGAAGTCATGACAATGACAGGCACAGAATAAAGTGCCAGGACTAATGGGACAGAAATAAACTTTGCTCCTGCAGCTATATAGACCACAAGGAACAGGATCAGAGCAACTGAACATTGAAGTGGGTCCTACTCCATCCAGACTCCAATTCATTCTAAATAATCAAGACCTTTTCTAAGGAGACATAGGAAAGGAAGGAAGGAAGGAAGAAATGCAAAATGGGAGGGAAGAGTAGGCTGAAGACATCCAGAAAGAACTTTTAACAGCCTTTGGAACAAATTAAGTTTCTTATCTCTGGTTGTTTGACATGAACATCTTTCCTCTACAGACAAGTTCTGTACAGAAGCACTTGTAAAGGTGAGGAAGGTACAGATGACTCATCTAGAATAGAAATGGTGATGTGGTTAGGGAGTTGTTTGTTTGGCTTCACAACTTCCTGTCTTTTTTAATTACAAGGCCTCTCCAGGTCCTCCCAGGGTATCACCCACCTCTTCTCATGTCTGTGTACCATATCAGCTTCAGGGTGATCTGCCTCTTAAAACAGGGAGGAATTTGGCAACAATTTTAGTGGTGCATTACTTGCATAGTATGTATATATACTTACATACTTGAATAGTGTTCTCACTATTACTGTACTAGTGGGATAGGACTGCAAAATGAAAATGTGTCATGGCACAGAAGAAATGAACATGTAGGCTCTACGTGCTATATTTTATATGTTGTTACCTTTGCAATGTGTTTGTTGTTCTCTGCCCGGTTTCTCCTTAAAATTACAGGATTGTTTGGGTTTGCATTTTTTTTCCTATTTTCACAGTTTTGTAAGTGTGTTTCTCTACATTCATTGTCACTCATGACACTCTGCTAAGTAATCACTCATTTCTCTGTGACTGGCAGTTTCCCACAAAGCCAATTATATACCTTTGTTAATAGCTCCTCTCCAGCTAGAACACATGAATTTTTTTACAGGCCATTATTATTTCCACTTTTAACTTTGTTTTTAATCCCCAACACCAAACAAACTACCAAGGTCTTTAGGGATTTTTGTTAATCATGTTTTTTTCTTGTGGAGAATCTTGTTTGTTTCAATAAAAATTAGCTTTTAGTGTTCTACTTCCCTCTTCTCTTTCACTTGGTCTTCCTCCTAGACATTATTCCATTGCACTACAGACTCTTCTATGTGTTTGGAGAGTAGCTAGCACGTCATTGTCGCTGCACGCTGTTGTCGCTGCAGTAAGAAAAAAAGTCTTAATTTATTGCTTAGGAAATATTACGCCATGTTATTTCCTGAAATTTCTACAATCATATGGTCACCTGGGTCTTAACCAGTCAACCCACTAAAATTCAGAGGAAACACATAATGGGCAAACTAGATTTGTAGCTAGTTCAGTCAGTCAAGTAAGTATCTTAGTCTCATAACCATCAGCACTTGATACAAGGGTATCAAGACTCTACCCTTTAATACTTCACTTTTAAGTGCAGGGTATCCAAACAGAAATATTTCTAAGAAATATCAATAGTTCTATAGGCACATACATACCCTAATATTTCCTTTCTAATTTTATGCAGATTTATTTATAAATAAGATCCAAGAAATGGCTACTAACTGTATTTCTTTAGTTGAAACAGCCTGTCAGAGGTAATTTAACTGAAGAACTTTAGCTTTGGTTTAAGAGGATGTTGAGAACACTCAATTCACTTTGAACAGAAAAGCTTTGTTGTATTCAATGACTTGGATCATCCTTGCTATGAACAGCCCACGCTAATAACAGTTAGTAACACCCCAATTCCTCATTCCCCCACTTGGTGTTATTCTTCTACAGGGATTCTCTTTTTAAAAAATTCATTGAAGAGCAACAATTCATGTGTCTGAGTAAATCAGAGTCAGTAGAAGCACAGAATGACTTTAATTGGAAGGGACATTAAAGATCATCTAATTCCAACTTTCCTGCCATGGTCACCTACTTCTCCACCTACTTATCAAAGCCTCATCCAGCCTGGCCTTGAACACTTCCAGGGATGGGGCATCTACATCCTGGGCAACCTGTGCCAGTGTCTCATCACCCTCACCATAAAGAATTTCTTCCTAATACTTAATCTAAACCTGCTCTCTTTCTGTTTAAAACCATTACCCTTGTCCTATCACTACATGCCCTTGTAAAAAGTCCCTCTCCAACTTTCTCCCAGCAGGGCCCCTTTTGGTACTGCAGCACCCTACCACCCCTCTAAAACCTTGTCAGCCCTCATAAGAAATCCAGCAAGTGCTGCTCACCAGCTGAGTGACTTCCTAATAGTCTGCTCCTAACAAAAACATGAGTCATTGTCCTGCTTGTGTGCCCTGCTCCTGCCAGTTCAGCAGCTCCTGTCTGCTGAACTGACACAGCCCTACATGCTCAGCAGGTCAAGTTGGACTCCTAGCAGCCAGTAGCTCTGGACCAGACTACAGTGCCTCTTATCCTCTTATAAACACTTTTTTTTTTTTTTTTTTTTTTTTTTTCCCCTAAGCTGCTCGCAGTTTAACTGTAATTGGAAAATATAGAAGGGGTTGAGTGGAAATCCAGTAGGGAAGTCCCTGTCTACCTGGGTTCACCCTGTTCTCACACACATACTGGTGAATTTTGTCTCAACTTTTCAGCAAAAGATTAATCACTTTTTGACTCTAACTTGTCCATATTCAAATTTGATGGAATTCGGGAACTGTTTGCAAGAGGCAAACTTCATTTTTCCATGCACAAATATGTGATAATTGGAGGAGGAATGTGCTGGAAAAGAACTCTAAATGGTGAACACATTGAGTCCAGGCTGGGTACATCTTATCCTTATCACTGTAACTGATCAACTTTTCTTTTGTTTGAGTTTTGGTTTGGGAAGGGAGGTTTGTTTTTGTGGGGAGTTGTGAGGTGGGAGGGGGTGGTCTCTTTTGGGTTTGTTTTTTGGGGGTTTTGTTTGATTTAAATAAATGCTTGGGAATAGAAGAGAAAGAACTCCCTGAACAATTTCCTCTTTGTCAAGTACCATACAGGCTTGAAGCAGCATGTACTAGTGCTACTTCAGCACATTACATGGTAGAATATGTACTTCCTTTGCTGTTAAACATGTGCAATTTAATAAAATAAGTATTTTTAAAAGAATATATTTTAAATGCCAATTGAAACACATGAAGATGCATCAAAATTCTTTCCCATGACAAGGAAAATGCTACAAAAACAACTACTTGCATATCAATTTAAATCAGAGGAATATCAAAAGCATCAGACAGACTTTAAAATATTTGGGACATAACTTTCAAATATGGAACGTCACCTAATTAATATCAAGTAAGATACCTTCTTTTTCCAAAAGGTGACATAACACTGGTATCGGCATCTAAGATTCAAACTAGGTTAGATGTGCCTGAAACCTCATTATAGTTCCTGTTTTGTGAACACCGGCGTTCCGTATGTTTTGGAGAAAGCAGCTGAAACTTCACTTGATTTTATCAGTGTTTACTTATCACCTCTACGATATCTGCAAAGCAAGAACTGAAAACTTGGCTGATTAGTTCTTGTCAACTGCAATGTAAAAATTGAAAGGAATTCACCTGGTCATATTTTGGAACAAGAAAGGATAAAGCAGCAGCTGCAGTAAGTGGAATGGTAAACACTGTCAGTATAATTGCTTTTTGATTTTTGGATGTCAACAAGAGAAAACAAGAGAAAAACTGCTTTTTTAAAATTACCTGGATTACCATAGTCTTTAAAACAGGTTGGGATTTAGAAAACTGTGAGAACAGCTCTTACACAAAACTAATTTATGTGTCTGGGATTTCAGCAAAGGCTTAGGACCCTTCTCAGATAACTGCCCATATTATTACCATCAGCCTGATTGCACAAGACTGCATGAGTCTTATCCCATTTTCCTGCTCAGGTTCCAAACTAAGTCACTTTCTCTCCCATGTCTGTAGGATCCTCCATGGAATATTACATCTCCCTATATTAAGATATTAAAAAGAAACTAGACAGAAGTCCTCTTAAATCCACTGTGCCTACATGCTTTTTCAGATAAATAGGTGACTTCAACATATTATTCTTTTGTGTTGAAATTAATTAAGTTTTCCACATATTGTAAGCACAATATCTTGATCATAACATTGCAGACCTCCACACAATCCTGCTAATGATCATGTCTCTGGGAACTCAGCAGGATCTCAGTGTCTTTTGTGACACAGGGCAGAAAGAACATAAATAGTCATGCACATGCTGAATGGAGAAAGAGCCCCACTTCAGCCAAGTACAAGAGAGTAGATGCAGAGAAACATAAAGTCCCGGCAACCTCTCCAGTCTCTGATCCTGAATTCCTACTTAGATCACACTCTTAGTCATACCCATCACCCCATACCCACCGGAACCTCTTCAAGGACTAAAGGCAGCTCCAGGTCCTCTTTGCACTTCCCCAAAGACCTCCTGCCAGCTATTAATTCCTGCCAGACCCCAAACTCCCCTTTTCTGTTGGACACGGATGGGACACACACAGATGGCCATTTTCCAGTGTCTGCAGCTTCTCTACTGTGTCTCCTTGGGGTAGATTTCTTGCACTGCCTGCCACCAGTTGACCAGACAGAAACCAATGGTATTTAAACCAGTGTTAGAACTGATTAACTTTGTTTTTCCTACACTACAAAATTTTTAATGAAGGTGTAACACTGGTAAATATCTGGATAAATGCTGGCCTAGACAAGTTTAAGTGAAACAACAGAAAATGTTTGCAACTCCTCTCTCAACTGATTTACACTGGCAGAAGGGTACAGTCTTCCATTTTAAACCTTAGTATCACCACCTTTTAATCTCCTTCTCCATTAAGTACCTGGGTGCTTATCTTGATGCCCATTACCAAAACACATTTGATGTCCCACAAGATTATATTAACAATAGTAAATCTTTTATCTTTCTCATCATGTAGTAGTTGGAACTTGATCAGCAATAATTTTAGGTTTTGTTACTCCTGTGTTCCCCTCAGGGAGCAAGTGAGTCCTGTTGACTGAAACATTAGTAAACAGGATTATGATGAAACAAATCATTGAAGTAAAAGAGCTGGGGTGTGAAGCCCAAAGCATTTAGAGAAATGCATTAGTCATGCCTTGGAAATTAATCAAGAATTTCGAGAAGCGGGGTAGAAAGCTAGTGAGGTCAAAAGGTAGGCAGAACTAGATGTAAATAACTTCCCTCAAGATAGCTGACTAGCACAATGTGCATGAGCTGAAACTTGTTTATTTGAACCCTGTGAACCCAGGACACATTTCTGTTGGTTAAATATCTTGGAGCTGGAGGCAGATGCAAGAGGTGAAGGTTACTCCCTAGTTACCAACACAAAGCAACCTGAGCTCCCACACCTCTCCACCCAGGGCTAGAACGGGGATGATCAAAAAAAAAAAACCCCGTAACCCCTGAGAAGTACATTCTCCCATGACAGGTGGAAATGGTCCTGAAAAACAGCATGCACATCCACCTTTTTGACAGACCAGGACTAATAAAGGAAAGGAAGGTGGGACAAGTTGCTTTGGAATTTATCATTTATTTTTCTCAGCATCTCTTTCTCATCTTGTTTTCCTTCTCTCTCCATGTCATTCTATGACTTTGACTCTTTGTTGCTGGAAATACATATTTTGGCAAAAACTGCAGAAAATACAGCACTGGGCACCAGTGAAAACACCCTGAATAAATGTGGAAAAAAAAACCCCAAGCCAAAACAAAAACATCCTCCTAGAAGGAAAGCTTTAAACAATCTCTGAAAGAGTGGGATCTTATTATTTTATGATTCTTTTTCCAGTCAGTTTCTGGATAGTGGATATTCACACACTTCATCAATGAGATTTACTTGTCTGCAGATACTACCTATATTCTAACATGTTTTCATCATAAATTTTGAGGGAAGTACTAGAAGGGAGAACAAAGAGAAAACTATTTCACTGCATTAATAAGCTTATCAATCCCAGTACTAAAGCCAAGCTGTAATGAACACGTCAAATTAAAACTCCTGAAGTGCTCTAAGCCCAGCCATGGCCTACTCCTGCTGCATCTCAAGTCACTTAAAACGAGTTTGGTGACATCTGCCCCATTTCACAACTGAACTCAGAAGCTATCTAAAAATAAAAGCTGAATGAATGTGTTTCCAGCAACCTGGGGCAAATCTTTTCTTGCTGAGATCAGAATATGTCAAAACACCCTTGTTCCGCTGTTAGAGTGAAAAGACTATTCATATAGTCAAAATCATGACAAAAAATTTAACAGGAGAATGAAGGCTGTACATAATTGCCAGCTGAAGTGAGAATAGCTAGTAAGTGAAGTTCACAGCAAAGTCATTGCAAAACCATACTGTCACAAAAACACACCTACCACTATGGTAGTGCCTCCTTTCCATTACTATCATAGTTATGTACATTATTGGAAGGAAAGAAATCCTCCCTGATGCCCATTACTCTCTGGAAGGGGAGGAGAAAAATAATAACTTTGTCATTTTTAGAGCTGATCCAAATTTTTTGCACTAACCGCCACATATTAAGTATGTAAGCTTACTTGTCATTATCTCCAAATAAAAATACCTAATTTTTCCAGAAGAAATGCCAAACTATCATTGTTCTGTTTGAACTGCTATTCATATGTAATCTAATTTGAATATATCCACATATCAACTTGTAGGGGTCTCAGTACAGCAAAAGCAATAAAGCCAACTATAAAAAAAGATGTTTCAGGCAATAAACTGGTTCTTCAACAACATCAATTGCAAATTAACATTCATGATGAGACTGCAGCTTAGTTACTGTTATTTTAAGGGATTATATTAGAGGAATTATAGGTTAATATTTATAGTGTAGGAAAACTCAATGAGCTGCTACAGGAAGAATATGATAACACATAAACAAGTCTTGACTAATTATCAGCTAGGTTAACAAAACATTGTGTGCATGTGTGGTATGCATTGGATGAAACTTACACTGTTATGAATGTCTCAGATCTGCAATACTGATTATTCATCTTTGTCTGCAGACAGACTGAAAGTACTTGCTGTCCAAGTGTGTGTGCCAATTAAGTCTTAGAATCATAGAATACCCTGTACTGGAAGGCACCCATCAGTCCAGCTCCACGTCCTGCACAGGACATCCCAAGAACCACACCATGTGCCTGAGAGTATCATCCAAACAATTCTGGAATGCAGACAGGCTTGGTGCTGTCACCACTTCCCTAGGGAACCTCTTCCAGTGCCCAGTCACCCTCTGGGTGAAAATCCTTTTCCTGATATCCAATCTAAACCTCCCCTAACAGAGTACCCTTAAGGATTAAGCAAAGAATATTGTCATTCAGGGTAGTGGGTGGTTCAAATATTGCTGCTTTGGTGAATAAAGATAGTTGAGTTTTTTAATAACTCTGTTCTCTTGTGTTACAGTAGTTTCATCATCCTAAGAAACTAGAGCATAAACTAAAAAAGCAGGTCTACAATTCAGCTATTTTTAGCCCAGCATTACACCAGAAGAGCTTTGAGTTTCTCCTCAGTGCTTTCTGTGCAAGGTTTGCAGAATAAACGGCTTTGACAGCTCTCTGAGCCCACAGCTGCTCTTCTGGTTGTAGATTGTGGTGTTTATCCCATAAAAGTCAAGGGATGTCATACATCTTGGCATTCACTCTTGTTCACTGTATAGTTGTATCATTCTCTTCTGCAGTTACTAAGCTAAACCTAAGCCCTACACACAGCATGCCCCTGGTTCCCCTGGTCATACTCTGGTGATAGGCCAGACACAACTCCTTTCCTGGCACCACTATTATCCAGGAACTACAACTGGATACAGATCATTGCACTCACAATTTAAAAAATGTTTTCCACTAACAGGTTGTGGAACCACAGAAACTGGTTAATATGATGGTTTTATATTATCTGTTGCAGGGAAAATAGCCACATTTTACAATATTGTTTCAAAACAACTTGAACATTCTGCTTAGAGGAATTCTGCACTGAATGACGGCAGCAGCCCCAAGGACCTTCACAGGGTGCCAGCATCAGTCAACATTCCTCTTCCTGACAGAACTATAGATGTGAAAAAGACTTAGATTCTTAAAAATGTTGGCATCTACAGATGAATTATCAGTCTAAAAGTTTTGAGACCCTCAAATTTATACCTGCAAAGCAAGTGTCTGAGGAATCAAAGATACCATTCCTAAGGCAGACAGTTCCTGAATTCTGAGAGCTGCCTAAATCAGATTTCAATAAAAGAATCTTCCTTCCTTCTGTTGATGACTTGCACTTGGTTGAGGCAAGTCATGGTGAGAAGCAGAAGTGTTCTGGCACCACACCTGCATCCCAGGAAGCAGGTGACCAATGCCTTCGAGTCCCCAGCTCTCAGATCACCTGCACACATGATCAGGCTATAGTCTTGTTCAATCACTTTTACTGCATCTATTTATATAGTTCTATTGTTAGTCTAACAAATTAGCAGAAGGTGGCAAATATTTCTTATCAAGCAGTAAGCTCTGTCGACTGTAAATAAGTTTGTTTCAAAGTAGTACAACTTCACTCTGACTTTCAATAGGAAAACTTTGGGTATGAACAGGCTTCCAAAATATTTAGAACTGCACAGACTACTTATACTGGTTGAAAATTACCTCTGAAAATCCAAATTTTTGTTGTGCATGTATTCCAAAAGAAGTAGTCCAAATTTAAAAGTGGAAAGAAATTACTGGATAGGTTATGTTTCAAATCTTACAATTATTTTCACTGTAAAAAGAATGCTGAAAAAATGTTTTCTCACCTAATGTTTTGCTTTTTCAGAAGCATAAGGCCCAGTCACAGTCAGGAAAAACAAAATGAAAAAAAAAAAATCCAAAGACCCTCTGTTCAATTTTCAAACCAAAAGGATAGAGCTGTGGTAGTATGGGGAGATACTGCCTTTTTCTTCATTCTAACCAGTACCTCCTCAGAGCAGGACTTCATACTGCACAGCTGCAAAACCCATGCCACAGGGGACAGCCTGTAGTATCATGGGTATACTTTATCCGTGCAAATCATCCCACTAACCTTAGCGGGACAACTCATTCTCTAGGTTGATCTATATTCTCCAGTGTTTCCACAGTAATTTAATGAGAAGTTTTGTCCTTTTTACAGTAAAGTTTCCTCATGCAGTTATTTTCACCTTTATCCAGATCAATTCAGTGACAAGATCATAATTTTAAATTGCTAACATCCAGATCAGTTCAGCCTGGACAGCTGGAATATTTTGGCACATGTATTTACTTCAAGATTAACAGATGAGATAATATAGGAACATTGGGGCTTACAGAAGACTAAGAGTAAAGTTTATATCAAAACTTGAAAAGGTGGCAGGATGACTGAAGGGTGGAACACGGATCATCACCTTCTTAGTGACACTGATTGCTTTGCTTCCTTTCTTGCCTGCTATTTGTCCACTTAAGACCCTGTCATTGCCAGGCTATTTTGCAACAGAGGAACCTTGAATCTGCTGAGAAAGAAAACACTGCTCAAACATACACATTTTCTGAGTATTAACAGACCAGAATTTCTGGACATGAATGAATGACATTGCACAGGAGAAAACAAATTATTACAGCACACCTATCTCTTCTGTCTTCTGCCTCAAAAGATACAACACTACCTCTCTGGTAGCATCTTGTGGCAGTAGGCCAACAAGAAAGCTGTTGCTAGTGGGCTGACCTGCAACTTAGCCACCGAGGCAGATAGGACCCAAGCCATGTCACACAGTGTCCCCTCCAATGGGACTGCATGCCCAGCTGACCCTCATGAGTATTTCAGTCATTAGGCAGCTGTAATTAGACTCCTGATTCCATGAGATGTCATGCAGATTAGTGTACAGTGACAATGGCTTCTCTGTTTTGAAGTGAAGGTGCAGATGTACAAGTGCCAAATAACTCCTGCACACTCCTGCAGACCCTCATTCCATCTTGTGATTTAATTCTTTCTTCCCAATCCCCTGGTGGGTTCTGGTGATCCAGAATAATGCTGTTCCTTGCCACCAGCACAGGTTAAAGTAATACGGATTGAAATGGTTCATGTTTAAAACTACAATTCTATTCTGCATTCCTAAATCACGTAGAAGCCTACACCAGGGGTCTTGTTTTACCCACAAATAATTTTTTTGTTCATGCAGTTACCTTCTAAATTACATGGTGGCCTTGGGGGAGGCTCATAATCAGCACTGATAATTTTCTGACCGTGTCAGGTCACAGTGCAGCTACTAGTGCCAGTAGCAATCTGAGCCTGAGTAATATCCCACATTTTGTTGTTATTGAATGTAGAGCTGGAAATTGAAGGTGATCACTCAAAGCGTATTTGAACAGCTTAACAGCACATGGTACAGTTTCACAGAATCAGAAAAATAGAAGATAGGAAAGCCAGTTTTGTTTGTCCAGTCTTAAGCTATCCTCTATCAACAAATTCACTGTATATATGAAAGCAAGACTGTATTTTTATCATGAGTGTTAAGAACAATATATTATAGAATCACAGAATATTCTGAGTTGGAAGGAACCCACAAAGATCATCACTCTTCACGTCCAACTCTTCAGTGAGTGGCCTGTACAGGGATCAGACCCACAACCCTGGCAATACCAGCACTGTGCTCTGACCAACCAAGCTAGTTTGTAGTTGTCTAGCTAGTTCGTATCTGTCCCAAAATCAGTTTCTTCCACTTTCTCCAAAGTATTTTATCTGATCTGTTTTTGCCACCAAAGCTCTGTAAATAAAGCAGTCATCACTAGTACTGAGCAGTGGCAGTTTTATGAAGAATTTTGACTTCTTTTATTCTTCTGAATGGCCAACAACCCAAAATTTCAAAATTCTTCAGAAAAGAAATTCAAGGGCCTAGGGAGAAAGTGCTGGAATGCTCAAGATAATATCTTAATATATTACTGTATTACCGTAAATTTTTGAACTGCTATGTTGAATTAAACATAATACAAAATATATTGTACACATACTTAAGAGAGAGAAAGGTACCTATTACACACTGTAACTGTTCCACTTAAATATTGATAGGGAAATCTTCATGAGATTCAAACATTTTCCTGTTCACTTTGTTTAAGAAGAATGCCAGCCTGCAAAATAGGCTTGATTTCTTCTGAACCTTAATATTAACACACCATGGCTGCATATTTGCTAACAAAATGCTTGTCAGACATGTAGTCTGGCACCTTTTATGTTTACTTTGCTCAGCCACAGTAAATGACATCTAGACATATGCCAAATACATTCCTATTTTGTTCCTTTCACGCAGACTAAAGTATGCACAATGTATGCCCCTCAGTGGACTCTAACATATTCTGAATGTAAATATAAATATTTTCCAAGTCAGTAGACACACAAACTTGATGTGCACACCTTCTTAATATAAATTTTACTCAAGAGAGACAAAACCACATTGTTCTAGCTTGAAAGCAGGGAAGCGGTATAAGCAGAAACTTTTAAATCAATTTTGTGTGGAAGCAGGAGGGATGTTCTGCTGCCTTTCAATAGACACTTGTGCAAAACTGCCTGTAATTTTATTGTTCTACAGAGACTTCCATATTTCCAAGTGTTAGGTACTGCTTTTGTTCTAAAATAAAGTTCCCTAAGGGACTATGAGTACTGGTGTCACAGAAGAATAGCATTGACAGCTGCAAAATATGTTCAGCCATTAGCATGAGTTAAACAGTGCTGATGCACTGTAGGTTAGGCTCCCCCTTTAATTGTTTATACTTATGACATTTTTTGTATGTTCCTGAGGAAACAGAGAGAGTAGCTTTGGAGGACAAAAATTGCCCAGGGTTTTATTTTCTCATGTTGTCAGTTCAAGCAAGGACAGTAAAGAGTGCTGAACTTTGAAAATGTGTTTAGATTTTAAAAAATTAAAAACTATTTTCATATATAGGCCTAAGACTGATTACTAACCAGATATTGCAGGTTTCTAATTGCTGTATTTTTCTCCATTCCTTTAATGGAGATACCCATTACTGCAAGATCATAGCTATTACACCTCCTTCCTCTTACTCAGGCAGTTACACAACAAAGATACACGGTGTCTGTCTATTTTGCACCAATAAATAACAAGGCATCAGCCTGCTATCTAGTTTACAGAAAGCTTTGTGTCAAGACACTGCAGAGCAAATCTTTAAAGCTTGGGCTGCTAAACAGCACCAAACAGTTCTGCCTGAACACTTCATGCACATGAAAAACAGATTATCTCATATTGCATTATTTTTATTCATCTGTATTTTGGTAATGAGGACAATGTACTTGGCATCCACTCACCACACACAGAGAAAAGACAGTTTGAACACACACATGCACACACACAGTCTTCTTTCATGCAGCTGGGGAGAGTATTGAAATTGTGGCCTTTGTAGAGCAAATAAATAAGCAGCAGCTAACTGTAAGATAAAAAGTAATTTGATCTCACATAGACCAACTGAGTAAATATAGCTGCTCCTTACTAAATTTTGGGTTTCATTACAAAGAAAGTTGGACAATGAAATGAAGATGAGAAAATGTGAGGAGAAGAAAGGAATTTGCTCCCTATTGTCACTATAATCTCAGCATTGTCTCTATCAGTGCCCAGAGTGGCAGTCTGGTTTTATTTTCATGCCCTTAAATTAATATTTCCTTCGCTTAACTGACTGTATTGGATTTGCATGGCCAAGCTTTTGTAACATGGGGCTACCAAGGTGGCTTCTGTGAGAAGCTTCCAGAAGCTTCCTCCATGTCCAGCAAAGCCAACGCCAAGCAGCTCCAAAGGCCAACATGCTGCTGGCCAAGGCTGGGCCAATTAGAAATTATAAATTTCACAAAAATTCATTGTACACTTGTAATCATGGCCAGAGAAGAGTGGGGTGAGAACATGTAATGGGAACAGCCCTACAGACACCAAGGTCAGTGTGGAAGGAGGCAGAAGAGATGGTCCAGGTACCAGAGGAGACCCACACCAGAGCGGGGAGGATGCCTGAGAGGAGGCCCACGCTGGAGCAGCCCATCCTTGAAGGACTGCACCCCATGGAAGAGTGACCCACACTGTGGCAGTTTGAGGGGGACTGTTGCCTGTGGGACAGACTCACATCTGAGAAGTTCATGGAGAACTGTCTCCTGTGAGAGGGATGCCATGGTGAGTAGGGGAAGAACTCCTTGCCCTGAGCAGTGAGAGAAGCAATGTGATGAACTGGCCATAACCCCCATTCCCTGCCTCCCTGCGCTGCTGTGGTAGGCAGTAGAGCTGGGAAGGAGAGGATGTGAGGGGAAGGTGTTTTTGAGGTCTGTTTTACTTCTCATTATCCTGCTCTGATTTTGTTAGTAATAAATTCAATTAAAATCTCTAAATCTAGCCAGTTTTGCCTGTGATGGTGTTTGGTGATTGATCTGTCCCAGTTCTTATCTCAACACATGAATTCTTTGTAATATATCTCTCCTCTGTCCACCTGCAAAGGGGAGTGAGAGAGCTGCTTTGGTGGATGCCTGGCATCCAGCCAGGGTCAGCCCACCACCACTGATGAAGAAAAAGAATTGTGACACTTGTGAAGCAATAATGAAACAGTGAGATAAATATCCTGCATTTTCCAGCCAATTGCTTACAGACTTTCTGAATTAGTGTTCAGGAAATTGGCATGTGCTGACCTAGTAGCATTTCTGAGTACAGCAGTGGTGTTCAGCCAGCCTGGCAGCTCAATGTCCGTACCCTGACGTGGCTGGACTGTGGTATTTTATGACAATATACAAATCTTGTAACTCTTCTAAGGCCATGACTTGGAACAGAACTGGGAAGCCAACTCAACTTATTATTAGTTTATGACTGGTAACTAATTTTTTTTCTGAAATGTTTTTGTAATGTTAAAGAACTTCTAGCTTAGAAGTGGAGCTTTGGTGCAAAATGGGAGGACTACACCCAGACTGCTGAACACCTATACAACACCTATGTTATTTTCTAAAGAGAAGCTAAATTATAGTGTCATGGTCAGAATTATTCTAGTTTGGGGATCATATCAAACAAGAAAACAAATTCTCCAGTAAGTAGTCTAGAGCAGTTGCAATGAATATGTACATCTCACTTGTGCAACTCTATTTATTTCAGTGACACCAACACAAGCCAACTGAATACAGAAAATTACTTAGAACTTTTCTTCTTTCTTCGAGTTATGTCAAGATTATGTACTTCATGGTTAAGCATACCATCTCAGCAGGCACACAGTGGCAGCACTCCAACACCTTTCACTTTACAGTGACTTGGTGCTTTCAGACAAAGAAGGTTTCTTCTGATGGTTTCACTTGCTTATAATAGCACTGACATCCATTCCCAGTGGCATTTTCCTAGTATTTGGATGCAGGCCATGAAGCAATTAAAAAATGCTATGCCCCACCTTAGGATCACACAAGAAAAATCCTGGGACGTTCTCCTGCCATCTCAGATCCGACTCCTTCAAACAGCCTGTGCCAGTGGACAGTCACAACCACCAGAAAGGCAACCCATACTTGTCTGATAGTCAAGCAGATGCACTCTCACATGGGGCGTGTGTGTGCTGGTCACTGAAAGCTGGCTGCAAGCCAAGCATTGTGTAGTCAGCAGCTGTGATGGCAGCTTTAGGAGCTTCCACTGATTTTGGCTGGGGTAGAGCTAATTGTTTTCACAGCTGCTGGCATGGGGCTGTTTTGGATTTGTGTTGAACACAGGGTTGGCAACAAAGATATTTGTGTTATGGTTGAGAAGAGGTTACACAGAGCTATCTGATTTTCATCCTGCCATGCTGCTGAGCAGATTGGGGATGCATGGGAAGTCACAAGTCCCTCTGTGTCCTCTGCAGCTTCACAAGAAAGAGAACAAGCATGAGACCAAGGAAAGAGAAGCTGGGTGCCAGCTTCAGCAAGGACAACACAGAATAGCTTTGTTTAGCACATTGTGGTTCTGGGAGCAGTAAAGAGACATCATCAGGGAGAAGAGAGCAATGTATGGCTGCAAAAGACAAAGATCTGTGAGTTTCAGAAACATAGGAGAGCTTCTGGAAGCACATAGAGCACCTGGAAGCTCATGATGTTCATGATTGCTACCTAGAGGTGCTAATTAATACAATGCTGATAGCCTGACAAGAAGAACTCTTATGATAAAGGTGAGCACATCTCTTCAATTACAGTTATTGGCACTGTTTTCCTCCAGCAGTCCTCAAGACATCTATTGACCAGCTTTATGGATGTCACTCTGTATTTTTCTGTATTCTGAATCTTCCTCTTCTTCCATCTATAACAGCTGACAAAGACTTGATTACATTAGGAACTAAGTCACCAAAACAAATGCAGAGGAACCAAGAGCATGTTTTTTGGGAAAATAGTGATTCTTGATGTGTAATATCAACCCCAGAATCCAATTCTGAAGCATTGGCTCCAGTATTGTCTGAAGAACTACAGGATGCATTGCAGAAAGACATCAATTTTCTGGGCAAGTCTCATAACACTAGGAGATACCACTTCCTAAAGGAGAATTGCTGGGAATATGGCATCAGGGACATCTCACACAGACATGAAGACATCCATTCGGCAAGAGAGACCTTGACTAGCACATTGGTTCAGGTGTCCTAGTTAACAGGGTGTGAACCACTAGCCAAGGTCTCCTGAGAATACACTTTTGCTTCACCTTCAGTGTGCCTTACTGAAGTTACATGCCATCTATTAAACCATTATGGCACATTGGCTCAAAGAAAGAAAGACTTCTCCTCAAGCTTCGTAAAATGGTATTTTCCAGCTCTTTCTGGGCAGCAGCTTTTGGTTTAATGGGCAAAATGAGAAAGAGCTATTGCACAAACAATAGCTCTCTCTTAAATTGCAACTGCTTACATGCTGTGCAAACAGTGAGGGCTCTGTAGTATCAGAAAAAACTATTTCTTAGTTTGAAAATCTTAATCTTTGGATTCAAGGTTTCTTACTTCTTGGAACACCCTTGGGAACTCCAGAGGCTGAAGGAGTTAATAAAGCACCACCTTCACCTCCAGAAGAATCAAAGCAACTCAGTTTCCACGGGTCACTGTCTTTGCTACAAAAGCTAACATTCACTAGCCGAAAGGTTGTGACACTTCAAGGCATGCTCCCGGGAGGAGGCAAAATAATTCATGCCTGTCAAAAAGAAATTTTCTGCCCATCAGCACCAACCCTTGTACAGATCCTTTGCAGAGTAGCAGAAAATACCTCACCAGCTGGACGCTTCCCAGTGCCCAGCTCCATGAAGACTGTACACAGCCCTGATTTATTCTTCTCTTTGAGGCAGTGTGTCTTGGTTTGAAAGACAGGTATCTGCTAAGGAGGGGCAAGACCTCCATAGGAAATGGAGAATTCAAATCCTACCCCGCTCCCTTCCAAATTATTATAGTTTAGAAAATTAAAGGGGCTTCCAGGCAGAGGTATGGGGATAGGAATAACAGGTTTTTACTAGTATGCATAACAAGGCAAACAAACAACAACAACTACAGCATTCTTAATAAACAGAACCAGGAAAAAAACAGGAAAACGTCGAGGGGCTTTGTTTCAGAAGGACCTGGCCAGTCTGATCTCTCAGAGCACCAGGCTGGAAGGGTGGAAAATCCCGGGCTGGCCGATGGATCAGCAGCTCCGCCGGCGGTGGCTGGGACGGCGGGGATGTCCCGGCAGGGCCGGGCAGGGCCGTGCGGGGCCACAGAGCAGCAAAAGCCTCCGAGCAGGGCCGAGGAAAGGGCGGCGGCGGGACAGGGCCGGCCCAGCTCCAGCAGGGCAGGAGGAGGCAGCTCCGAGCTCCGGGGCACACGAGCAGACGGTGCTGGATTCCTCAGGATGGGGCCGGTGGGACAATGAGCTCCTCCCGCAGCCAGCAGCAGCCTCCGTCCTCTCTGCCGTGCCGAGGGAGCAAGAGCAAAGAAGCTGCCCCCACCCCTATCCTTCACCTGCCCCAAAACTCTTGTTATCTTCCCCTCTCGACTTTCGGCCACCTCTTTGTTTTGGTCAAGCACCCATAAGCACCCAGTAGTTAGTCTCCTAGCAACTTATGGGGAAAAATTAAGTAAAAAGGAAGAAACCTAATCCCTAACACAGTGTTATCGGAATTTCTGAGTCACAGATCCTTGTGGGCAGCTGTTCCTCAAGCACAGGGTTTTCGAGGTCTGCTGCTGATGTGACTTCAGGTAAATGTACAGGTAGTCAGACACCAAAGTGGGAGAGTAAAAGATTTGCTTCTGCAATACCTTTCCAGTTCCCTGAATATATCAATTTCCCTTTTTCAGCAATTCCTAGGTTTTGTCCGCTTGGCCTGGTACTTTGCTGGTTGTTCTCCATGTGTTTTTCCTCCAAAGACAAGCCTCTTCCCTCCTTTTCATTGTACTCACATAGGTTATCAAACAAGTTTGCAGTTACTGTGTAATATTCAGCAGCAGTCTTCCAGGAAAGCGCTTATGCACTTTGTAAACTTTCTGATCCTTGTTGAAAGAAATTGGCCCCAGGTTATGCGCTCCCGAGTTGTACTGTTACATTGTTTTGCTGTAAAATTAAAGTTGCACTGTTACTTGCTTGTTTCAAACCGTTCATGTTGAATCTGTACCCTGAATTTCTGTTCGTTATGTCCAAGTTCTGTACCCTTTCTCCCTGGGTCCTGGGCTTTCCCCTCTCCCGACGAAAAGCCCGCACGCCGCCGCCTTGCCGCTCCGCCCCCCCCGCTGCTCCCTGCTGCTTCCTGCCTGCCTCGGCCGTCGAGCTGTGGGCTCCGCCCAATATGGAGATGAAAGGAACTCCCATGGTGCCTGGCTGCGGCCGGAGGTCCAGTTGGAGCTAGAAAAGCCCCTGAGACAGCGAGCCGACGCAGAAACTGGACCTAAGAAGGACGGGACTGTGCGAGGCGCACATCCAGCTACCTGCAGGCAGCAGGCATTCTTTTGTTACTTTGTCGCCATAGCCTGAAAGAAACTAGAGAAAGGTAACGCCCCTGGACCACACGAGCCAACGGGATTCTATTGGAACCCCCGTGAGGACGGAATCCCGACTCTGCAGCAGCACCAGCAGCAGCAGATTCGACTGCACCTCCTCCTCCGTGGTGTCTACTGGGAGCAGCGGCGGCGTGCGCAGCCCCCGGGCCCCCTACCCAGAGCTGATTTCCTAATAAAGGCCTTTTCAAAGGAGCTGGTCTCCTAGCCCATTTATAACAAATTGGGGGCTCGTCCGGGATGTGACCACGCCTGAAGAGGACCGAGGACGGGACGGCCGACCGCCCTTTGGATCTCCAGGACAGCTGGTCACACCGGACCAAGGAAGACAGCCTGGGATTGGACAGCACGGAGGAGCACCGGTAAAGTATAGCCGGTGGCGGGAGTGGAGACGAGCGAATGGTGTGTGAGTGAGACAAAGACCGGTAGTTCGGATCTTTGAAGCGAGTGTGGGCCTCCCAGTACCGCGTTTCCAGTCTCCCGCGAGGGACCTGGCCGGGAAAGGACGGAAGCGAAAGGAGAACGGAGTGAAAGAGGCGTCTCCAGGGGCATAGGCGCCCCCCTCCGGGCGTGCGGAGGTAATTTAGAGAGTGGGTGGCACGTCACAGGGTGTGTGATTGTAGGATAGGCCCGCCTCCATTCTAGAATCTACGGAGGCAGGCTGCTCAGGCTGATCCAAGCGTGCGGAAAGCCTGGAGCTGTGTGTGTAGCACGCACCACACTGGCTGAGGTTACGGCCCGGGGTGTCCACGGGTTGGGATACTGGCTGGGGTAGCTGACAGGGTGTGGGGAGTGAGAGAGGGTACTGGCCGAGGTTACGGCCCGGGGTGTCCAGGCGAGGAAGGGGTGCTGGCTGGGGTAGTGACTGAATCTCTAAGGGCGAGATATCAGGCTACCGACAGGGCACTCTGAGCACTGGCAGGAGTGGTGGTCAGACCCTGAGGGCGGGTAACTGCAACCACTACTGGCTTGGGACACCGGCTGGGGTAACTACCGGGGTACAGGAGTGGTCGCACTGGTTGGTGGTACCTAGAAGTGAGAGGTATGCGTTCCAGGTGCGGAGAGCCTACAGGGCCGGGGGTTTTTTGAGTATACCGCCTGGGTGTAGGATGAATGAAAGTTAGGGAAGTCCCAAGGTGCGAGGGATTTAACGATAGGGAGAGTGAGTGAGTCGCACACTGTATGTCCGGGTCCTGGCTGTAAGTGGTGACTGGAACTCTGGGCCCAGGTTGACCGGCCACTTATGGAAACTCGATAGATATACAGGAGAGGAAGAGGGGTGCTGGCTGGGGTAGTGACTGAATCTCTAAGGGCGAGATATCAGACTACCGACAGGGCACTCTGAGCACTGGCAGGAGTGGCCAGACCCTAAGGGCGGGTAACTGGGGCCACTAACGGGTGTTCGTGGAGTGAGTGAGAAAGGGGTGCTGGCTGGGGTAGTGGCTGAATCTCTAAGGGCGAGATATCAGGCTACCAACAGAGCACTCTGAGCACTGGCAGGAGTGGTGCCACTGGGGCCACTGACGAGTGTTCGTAGAGTGAGTGAAGATTACCTAGTGAGAATGGGAGGATATATAAATAAGCAAAGACCACCTGAGGAGGAAAAGGGGAAGATAAAGAACATTCCCCCAGATAGTCCATTAGGACAAATGTTGGAACTATGGGATACTGAAGAGGCCACTAAAAATTTGAGCAAGGTTAAAATGATCCATTATTGTATTGAGGTTTGGCCCACTTTGAATTTGCCTGGAGGATGGCCGTGGTGTGGAACTAAGGACCCCTGGATGTGCTCGCAATTAAACCAGTATCTGAAATCCCGAGGGGACTCAGATACTGAGCAGATCCTTTATGCTGCCTGCTGGCAGAGACACAAAACTGAAAGTGAAACAGTTAAGATTTGTAAGCTACAAGAGGGAAAGAGGAGAAATGAAAAAGAGAAAAAGGAGGAAAGCAGTCACCATTGGGACCCTCTTGATTATTTGCCTGCTCCTCCTGTTTACCCTGGGATACCCCAAACTGTCCCTGCTAACCCTCCAGCTTTACCTGTGAACCCCTTCCCATATCTCCAAACCATGATCCCTATTCCTTCTTCAGCTTGCTCCCCAACAGGATTACCCCCTACAGCTCCACCCTCTCTACCACCTCAGTCTAACCCGACTATCTCGAGTACTAATCCTTTCTACTCTTCAGCTCTATCCTCGCCCTCTTCTAACACTGGCCTAGTCCACACCCCCTCACCATCTACTGTCCCTGCACCCCCAAACAACTGGGAGCTGGACTTGCCAGCCAATAATATAGAAACCCCAAAAGGACCCTATTGTGGCACCAGGTCAAGAACAAAGCTCTTCCCCCTAAGGAAAGTCCCGATAAGTGGGGCAGCTGGGGATGCACCTCTGACAGCTTCAGAAGTTGGGGGCTTTAAGAAAGAGCTGGGAGGCCTGGTTGGGGACCTGGTGGGGGTGGCTGGCTGGGTGGATTGGTTCCTGAACCCTAATGTTTGCACCTGGAGTGAGATGAACTCTATTTTGGGTGCCTTGTTCAGCCCCAAGGAGATGGCCATGGTCCATGTCGCGGGGATGCGAGTCTGGGAACAGGGGAGCAGGTTTGGGCCCCGGGCAGGGGACGGGCTCCCGCGGGCGGATCCAGGGTGGGATCCAGGTGGAAAAGGGGAAGGGCAGAATGTGGGAGACTGTGGAACCCTGGTGGTGAGGGGCATTGGAGGGTCTGTTCCCCGGGGTGGCAGCACCAGGCTGGCCTTTGATGGGACCCAGGGGGAATGGGACCCCAGCCACCTAGTTAAGCAGGGGAGGAGATTTTTGGTTACGTGGATCCCGACAGTCCCGAGGACCAGGTGCTGTTAAAGGTGCAGTTCCTTGCTGGATCCTGGCCTGATATCAGGAAAAAGCTAGAAATTAGTAACCCATGCTGCTGTTTGGACCCAAGAAAAAGAGTGGACTGACGTTTCCCGTGTAAAAAGACCAAGATCGCCTCCTCCTAACTATGGACAAACCCCAGAAAAATCCCCCACGAGTCTCCCCAAGTGGACTGCATCCAACATCCTGCCAGCTGACAAAAGAAGAGAACCAATACGTGATGAACATGAGTTGAGAGAAATAAAGAAGTTAGGGTTGTACCAAGGGAAGCAAGGGGAATGGTTAACCCCAGATAGATGAAAGTTTTTAAATAAAGCCCTAGCTTGAAAAAATGCTAACAGAAATACAGAGCCTGACCCACTGGGGCACCCAAGGGTTATGTGGTCATTTTTTTATTTATGTATGGGGGTATATGGTCTGGCCAAAGCAGTATATGCCAAAAGGTAAATCAGAAAGCGATGGGAGGAGTGCCCCAGGAGGAAGACGGACGGCATTGGGACTCTTTCAAAATGTACAGGTGGATTTTGCTGAGGTGCCTTCAGTACAGGGTTGCAGGTATCTACTTGTTATGGTTGATTGTTTGGCCCATTGGGTAGAAGCCTTTCCTGCTGGAGAGGAGACGGCACAAGTGGTAATAAAGGTATTATTAGAACACATCATCCCCCGGTATGGGCTAGTGAATGGTGCTAGTTCAGACCGAGGTCCTCATTTTGTAGCCAAAATTCTACATGATGTCAATAAAGCCTTAGGAATCAGGTGGTGGTTGCATACACCCTGGCATCCCCAAAGTTCAGGGAGAGTTGAGAGGATGAATAAAACCCTCAAAAATGTATTAACTAAATTGATAACCGAAACAGGAATGAATTGGCTCAAGTGTCTGCCCCTGGCCCTTCTGCGAATCCGGGTCCGACCAAGATCTGACATAGGGGCTTCACCATATGAGATGATGTTTGGACTCCCCTTCTTACTGACCCCCTATAGCACTGGGGATTATTTAGAAGGAGAGGCCGCTACTCAAGAATATGTAAAAACAATTGGAAAGACATTGGCAGATCTTAAAAGAAGAGGGTATCTTCCTCAAACCTCTCCCTTGGACACTGACATGCACCAAATAAAACCAGGAGACTGGGTTTTAATTAAGTCCTGGAATACCACCCCACTAACCCCTAAATTCGAAGGCCCGTTCCAAGTTCTGCTCACTACTCATACTGCAGTGCGAACCCAGGAAAAAGGCTGGACCCACATCACTAGAGTGAAAGGACCATTACCACCCCCAAGTGATCCCTCTGACCCCAACAAGGGGTCAGATCCCTCTGACCCTGCAACCCCAACAAGGGTTCCCTCTGAGTGGACTGCCACTCGAGATCCAGACACCCTCAAAGTAACTCTCAGGAAACAAGCAAAAACCAGTTAAAGCCAATAAGGGACAATAACAGTTATTACAAGCTGTCCGTTACCATTGTTAAAAATCCACATTGTTATAAGAGGTTAAAAAGGTGTTAATATAAAAGTGTAAAATAATGGTTAAATCTGATGTTATAACTTGTTATGATAAGTCACAATGTGTTAATGTAAAAGTAATGAGTAACAGTAATTCTTAATTTAAAAATTAAATCTCTCATAGGGCACACCCAAAGGGAGCTAACTAAAACGAAGAAAAAGGTGGAAAGTGGGAATAAGCAAGGGAGAACTCCACAAATCCAGCCTAAGAACTCCCCGACCCAAGAGGCAAGACCAGGTGAGACCAAAGAGAACCCTCAGAGCGAGATGGGGGCAGGTTCATACTGGACTCTTGGAGAGACTAATAGTAGTCCTACTGATATGATGAGGAGAAAGAACCCCCTGACCCAAGAGGCAAGGCCAGGTGAGACCAAAGGATCCACAAATAGAATGGTTCATACTGGACTCTTGGAGGGACTGATAATAGTCCTATTGATAAGCAAGTTTACAGATGGGGCTTACTCCGAATGCTGTCATTCAGTTTGTGATGGGGAGAATCTACAATCCCTTATGAGAGTTCACACCCATGTGAATCCCACATGTTTTGACATGATCCAATTATCCACCTGTCAAAAAGAGAAAAAAACAATATTGGATTACAAAAAAGCTGCCACATTTAAGCAGTGCCTGACTGGGGAGTGCCCTATCAGAGAGTGGTTCTGTTTTAAAAAGTTAAGAAATACAGAGGGAGTAGCAGACCTGATAAAAAGAAAATACCAAAAGGGGAGGAGGGGCAGCACACAAACATGGAAAAGTAAAATACAGACACCAAAAGGAATAGTAAAAACATATAAGCCAGCAACTTGGACACAAGATAAATCATGGAGGTGCCGAACTCCAATTTACATGTTGAATAAAATTATCAGATTATCAAACAAAACAGCCCTTGCCCTTGATCATATCAGTAACCAATTGGCACAGACAAGAGCAGTAGTTTATCAAATCAAACTAGCAGTCGATTATGAAAGTAAAGTAATAAAAAATATTTCCAAAGAAATACAAAAAATTGCATATGTAAGTACCCAGGAATGGAAGCCCTTAATTAATATGGACTGGTGGGACAACTTCTGGTCCTTTGAAGGGACCTGGTGGGAAAAAGTAGTGTTCATTGCAATAAGTGCCTTTGTCAGTCTCCTACTTCTCCCCTGCATACTTCCCTGTCTAATTCGAACTGTAGCCACTACTGTTCCAGCTAGTCTCCAAATCCCTAAAGTAAAGATTCAGAAACCTACAAATACAATTAGATTGGAACCCCAAGAAAAACTGAGCACAGCAAAAAGAATTTATGACCAATACCAAAAATTAAAACAGATTTATTCCCTTGAGTCAGACATGGCCAATTGATGCGGGCTAAAGCCCGATCAAAGAAATAGAGGGGGGATTGAAAGAAATTGGCCCCAGGTTATGCGCTCCCGAGTTGTACTGTTACATTGTTTTGCTGTAAAATTAAAGTTGCACTGTTACTTGCTTGTTTCAAACCGTTCATGTTGAATCTGTACCCTGAATTTCTGTTCGTTATGTCCAAGTTCTGTACCCTTTCTCCCTGGGTCCTGGGCTTTCCCCTCTCCCGACGAAACGCCGCCGCCGCCGCCTTGCCGCTCCGCCCCCCCGCTGCTCCCTGCTGCTTCCTGCCTGCCTCGGCCGTCGAGCTGTGGGCTCCGCCCAATATGGAGATGAAAGGAACTCCCATGGTGCCTGGCTGCGGCCGGAGGTCCAGTTGGAGCTAGAAAAGCCCCTGAGACAGCGAGCCGACGCAGAAACTGGACCTAAGAAGGACGGGACTGTGCGAGGCGCACATCCAGCTACCTGCAGGCAGCAGGCATTCTTTTGTTACTTTGTCGCCATAGCCTGAAAGAAACTAGAGAAAGGTAACGCCCCTGGACCACACGAGCCAACGGGATTCTATTGGAACCCCCGTGAGGACGGAATCCCGACTCTGCAGCAGCACCAGCAGCAGCAGATTCGACTGCACCTCCTCCTCCGTGGTGTCTTCAGGGAGCAGCGGCGGCGTGCGCAGCCCCCGGGCCCCCTACCCAGAGCTGATTTCCTAATAAAGGCCTTTTCAAAGGAGCTGGTCTCCTGGCCAATTTATAACACTTGTCATTCAGACTTTTTGATAGCACAGCCAAGCACAAAAAACCCCAGCAAAACAGGTGCTGGCAATCATGTTAAACTAGAGGAATACACTGTTGTATCAGGGCAACTCGGGTTACTAGTAAGTTCAACACGCACATAAGTCCCAGATACAATTAGCAGTCATCCACAAAGTAATTTTTTTCCTTATTGTATTGCCCATTCTGTTATGACCTGGTTACGCCACATGGGGTTTTTTTGTTTGTTTGTTTGTTGGGTTTTTTTTTGTTGGTTTTTTTTTTGTTTTTTTGTTTTTGTTTTTTTGTTTTTTGGCCGGGTTCATATCTTTTTCTGTGTCAACAAGGATTGCTACAAAACTTCACATCAAGAATATGGTAGTATTGTGTAACTCAGAACCCAGAGAACCAAAAGGGAATCTGGAAGTCCAAAGAGACTCAATAGGGCTCTGTGAGGTGTGATTAAGGGGTAAAATGGCAAAATTCACTAATTAAATATAATCACAGCTGACAAGTAGTTCTTGCCCCAGGGGCTTAGTGAATCGTTTTAAAGCTTTAATTCTCATTTAAATCAAAGTGCAAACAGTTCCAAAAGGCATCAGAGACAGCACAGCCACTACTGGAATATTAAAATATAACATCAGCCATCAAACATGAAATAAATAAAGAGCCCCAGGTTATGCACTCCCAGGTTGTACTATTATACTGTTTGCTGTAAAATTAAAGTTGCACTTACTTACTTACCTGTTTTAAACTGTTCATGTTGAATCTGTACCCCTGAATTTCTGCTTATTATGTCCCGAGTTTTGTATTCTTTCTCCCTGAGTTCTGAGCCCCCCCTCTCCCGTCGGGTAAAGCTCCCGCTGCTTCCCGCCGCCACTTCCTGTTTGCCTGTCGAACTGCGGACACCGCCCCTTATGGAAATCGGAGAACTCCCATGGTGCCTGGCTGCGGCCAGAGTCCAGTCGACGCTAGAAAAGCCCCTGGGAGCAGCGAGCTGACACAGAAACTGGACCTAGGAGGGACGATGCTGTG
Organism: Phylloscopus collybita; assembly: GCA_027886175.1. Classification (NCBI taxonomy): domain Eukaryota; kingdom Metazoa; phylum Chordata; class Aves; order Passeriformes; family Phylloscopidae; genus Phylloscopus; species Phylloscopus collybita. The sequence continues at coordinate 7,819,730 of JAJNNQ010000052.1, read as the reverse complement.
CGAGGCACATGTCCAGCTACCTGCAGGTAGCAGGTATTTTGTTACCTTCTTGCCATGACCTCAAAGAAACTGGAGAGGGGTGACCCCCCCCAGACCACACGAACCAAGGTGATTCTTTGGGAACTCCCATGAGGAGGGAATCCTGACTCTGCAGCGTCAGCAGCAGATTCGACCTCTATCTCCTCTTCCGTGGTGTGCCCTGGGAGCAGCGGTGGTGTGCACAGCCCCTCGAGCCCCCTACCCAGAGCTGATTTCTAATAAAGGCCTTTTCAAAGGAGTTGGTCTCTTGGCCCATTCATAAGAAAACACAATTCAACTGATTTCTTATCTGTCTTGTCATGACAAAAAACCCGGTTCATCCCAGTTCAATGCCATTCTTTTCCTCTGCTGGCACTCAGTAGTTTGCTCCTTCCTTTACAAGCAGCAATGAACTCTGGAGGTGGAACAATGAACTCTTTCATGGACAGAAAGACAAGAAAATAAAATCCCTTTCACTGAACGTCTTTTGCTCTTGGTCTCTCTCTTTCCTGAGACAACATCTGCCTACATATTTTCAAAAAAGGGAAGGCTAAAGGAGAGATTATTAAAGTTATAATGGCCCAAAAGGGTATCCTTTTCATAGTACATCTCTTACCTACATAGTTGTAAAGTTCAAAGGGCTAGATCCTTATTGATTATACTCAGTCATCCTTTTATAAATAGTGGGAAATCTCTGCAGGCACTCATGGTTTGACTCTGTCTATTTTTGAGGCCTTCATGCTGCAAGTCACTGCAGTAGGATGGGCACATACACCTTGGATGGGGGTGGCAGATGGGCTGATGCACACCCAGGACCTTTTTGTACTGAAGCACAGTTTTGGGGAGCAGAGCCAGCACTCCTCATCTCCCTGCATGTGTGCAAAGCCTGCACAGCCATGCTGCACAGTGTTGGAGTTATGTGAGGAACACATCACTACAGCAGCACATTGCAGGTGCTGGGTCAGGCAAAGCTCTTCCCTCTGCTTGACTCATCAACCTGTTCTAGTGCTGTTGCCATCATCCTGCCAACATATATTTCTAAAAAGCAGAGACCAAGCCAAGCACTGATGCTTTCCAAAGCTGCCAGTTACGTCCATTTAAGACCTTGATATCAAGCCCAGTAAGATTTAAACACCTCAAAATTTGAATCAAACTTTTATTTGTTAATCAGTAGCTATAGCTAGACAGTTATGTTTAAGCAATTGCACTGTGAATGTGGTATATTTGGTTAATATTCTGTTTTAAAGGAAATTGTTGGCAATCCTAAGGTGAATGGGGTGTCTGGATGAGAGCCACCAGAAGTCAGTAGAACTGAGCAGTAACTGGGGAAAAGGTTTAGCAGCGAACCATTGTAGCCACTGAGTCAGTGTCCACCTATTCAAAACAGACCCCACATTCAAATGAAGGTAAGAACTGTATCTACAGACTAAGAAGCATAGGAAACAAGAGATATAACTAATAAATAGAGGTTTGAGTATTAACAAATTATAAAGTTATGTAATTGTAACCAAAGAATGCTGATTTATACATTGTTTAAATGTATGAATAGTATAAAGTTTTGATGATCTATGAGCTAGCATTTCATGGTTACCATCATGCTTCCTATTTAGAATAAAATTTAGAATGAAAGATAGAAATACCTCACCTCAGTGTGCGGTTCATCAGGTAACAAATTCACATCTGGGACAACAACATTACCTTACTAATTAATAAAATTATTGGAATTCATGGAAGGTAAAGGAGTTTGCCCATGCGGAGTAACTTGTGACACTGGAGCTTTCTTCTCTCTTCCAGTTGTGCACCAGGAGGTTGAATAATGACTTCCATAAGGATTCCTGGATATTTTTTTAATCAGATCACAATGGAAGTTTATGGTTTTAATTATAGCTGGTGAAACTGGAGTCTGTATTCCATCCCCTCAAACACAAAGATCTTTTTTATATGAGATTTTGATTTTAAAAGTATGTTCTTATTTTTCCTCTTTTCCAATGTCTGTGTTTCTCTAAGAACAATCTCAAAAGTCTTGTTTAAGTAGTAATTTATTTTCTCCTCCAACATATTCTTTTCATTAGGAAAATACTTTGTCATTTGCTACATGGTCTGTGTCCTCTGAGAAGTTGAGCAGCTCCTGAAAAGTGTGAGTGCTTATCTCCTCGTAAGGGAGGTCCACAACAGCATCCCTCAAAGAGCACTGAGAGGAAACTAGGAAAAGGCTGATTGCAATTCTCATCCATCTTAAAAGCAGATGAATAGCTGCTGGGAGAACAAAGCCTGTGTTCGTTGGCAGAACGAACTAAAAAATAATACACTACTATAGGCGTGGGATTTTGATTCTTCTTTGAGTATCTTCACATTTAATACTCAGCCTCTCAGACTGCAAAAGGAGAGGAAAAGGAGAGTGCTGTATGTCATGGAGGAAGAGAGGCCAGTAGCTCAAGCTGCATTCCACGTCTGTGGGATTTGTTGTTTAGTGTTTTAGGAAACTTAAGTCACTTGCATCCAACCACCACCTTCATCTATCAGTCCTTTAATTCAAATAATGAGAAAAGTGTCAGGACTCTTTATCTCTGTTAAAGACTATGTGAAAAGTGGTCAGGAGATCTAAAGACAATTATTTAGAGGTGGCTTCCTTTCTAAAAATCTCAAGAAATTTTTTTTGTCCCCACATTACCAGCTTTCTCCACATCTGTCATGAATGAGTGACTTATGCCACTTAAAGAATCACCATCAAAATTTCTTTAAAAATAAAAAAGGTTCAATTTAAATTTCCAAAAGCATAACTTCATAAATGTAATGGCCACTGTAGTACATATTGTGTGAATGAAACATACAAAGGAAAATCATATGAAAATCAATTCATGCATGCATACAAACACAAAGAAGTGTGTGCACAGGTATACACCTGTTAAAAATTCACCTCAAGTTCAGTGAAATACTCATGTTGGATGCCTTTGCACCACTCAACAGGTGAGGGCTGAGCTTCGAGGTGGGGAGTATCAGCCCAGACCCTAATGCCAGGTTTTGGTGGCCCAGGTGCTGTAAAGTGCAAAGTTGCTGAGTTCCAAGAGGTGCTGAAATGGAAAGGAGGTACTGCAGCCCAGCAAAACTCTAAGAGTCTCATCCAGCACTGCTGGATGCTGCTTAGGGTTAAATGTAGTTGTCTGCCAGTCTTCCTCCTGGTGTAACCTGGGTTGGAATTTTCCTCAGAAATCCAGTAAATGTAATATTGTCTTATCCAGGCAAATGGTACACGTAAAAAACATTCCAAGGCATTAGACAAAAGCAGTTGGTTAGGCAGCAGAATTTCCAAGGAGCACTGTCTCTGATAAGCTTGGAAGGAGCTTAATGGCCCATCAATCAAGACGGAGGACTAAAGAGAATTCCTGGGATGCTGAGTAGCCAGACTTGGAGGATAGGGGACCATTAAAAAAAATCAAACACTGGAATATTTATTAACATTAGCACAACAGTAGACGCAATTTTAAATAGCAAAAAAATGTATGCAACAACGTAATTAAAGCTGGTAGCATAATGCCTAACCTCAAAAGGCTTGAACTAGGGCTACCCTGGCAACTTTGACTTTCAAATACTAGGTTTCACAATGTTGATGCTGCTTTCTCAGAGGCTTCTGAGCTACAAAGTACCTACTTAAGGCTTTACGGAAAGCCTTGTTTCTGGCTGTATGGAAAACATAATTTTTTATAAAACCTGGGCTTCAAAGACAACCTGGAAAAATACAGATTTTAAAAATATTCTAATTGATTTTTGTGGGGGAAATGAAGAAGAAAAAAAAAAGAAAATAAAAAAGAAAGAAAGCAAAAACTGACATGACTGCAAAGTTTAAAGTTCAATGAAGTCTCCCCATTCCTAAAGATGAGCAAAGTGCTATTGGTATGGTGTCCATGGAAAGGTACACTATTCAGCTCTCACTTTTGAAAGTCATAAAATAACCACAAAACCTTCTTACCAGAAAACTACCTCTTAACTCCCTGTCCTTATATTTAAAACCTAACTGCTAATGACTGCAACTTGGGAAACACAAAATTTTCAGTACAAGAACTTCTCTTGTGACCTCTTGTCTTCTCTTGCATAGTTCTGCTGAGCTGATGAATGAAACCACTACCACTCAACAACACCAGAAGCTCCTCACAATGATTTCCTGCTTTCTGAAAAGGTGAGCATACACAAGGCAAAAGGAATATGCTAATCTAAAGACAGGTGATTATTTGTGACACACCATCTAAACATATACTCATGGGCATATCTCCAGCTCTTGCTTCACTATCAACCAGAACTGAAAAAGTGTGAAAATTAGGAAGTGCTTATGTAACCTTAGAAAAAGCAGATGAAAACAATCTGTGTAACACCAACGCTCCTAAGCAAAGGGACACTGATGAAGATTGTGCACAGGAAATTTTCAGAAAAAATCAAAATTGCTATTAGCAGATACTAAGATTCTTCAATGGGTGATAAAAACTAACAGACAGTTCCTGTTCATTCCCCTAATCAGTAAGAATTCATCTTAGACACGAAATGATGTGTGAATTAATGGTCTTGTGATTCCTAAAGTTACAGCATGCTGTAAGACTTTACCTAAAATTTTATTTTCAGTAATGTAAGTGGTACCATATACTGAAAATCATTAACATAAACTTACAAAAAAAAAGGTCAGGGGGAAGAAAAAGTCAGTGTTGGAGATGCAGTTATGCACAGTGACTCAATGATGACAGACTATTTACTAATAAACTGTTGTCTGCAAAAAACTGATTCATTACCTGGTGTGCAACAAGCCAATAATTATACACTCTAGAGAGGTATTGATTGTTTATTTCAAGGTTGCACAAGCCTGGATGTCTGGTGGAATTCCACAAATCAAGCACCCCAACTATTAAAGCTTTTTACTATTTATCCATTTTAACAAACAAAGAAATTAGTGTTCCTTTGCCACAATGTTACATATTTGTTACATAGTTCTTATTAATTAGTATCATATCTTCTGCTGGTTAACAATTCTCTCTCTTCCCATGCTAATTAATCTGCATGCTCAGTCTTTCTTTTCTTTTGAGTCAGTGGGCTTCTTGGGTTGGTGGTCTGTGAGCTGGTGGTTGCAGATCCTCCTGCAGGAATTATCTTTTACCCAGTCAGAGCTAATTTCAGCACAGTCGCTGAGTTGGCTTTATTAGTTTCTCCCTTATCTTGGGAGTTCTACCAGATGTCACATAAATTCTGCATTCTTTGTGTCCAATATCAGTGAACATCCTTTCTTCCCAAGCCTTGTTAAAACTCCCCCTAGATCTGAGATCACTAAAGCATGTCAAGCCCTAAATTTAAACAAGGATTTATTTTTCTGATACATGGGTATCATTTAGAGTTTGCTTGTTAGCTGCTATCTGTTTCACAGATTAAACCTCCCTTCTTGTTGATTAGGCTTGAAAGTATACAAAGATCAAACATCAAAGAACATCCTTTCTTAAGAAAACCTTTATATATTCCACATGTTGCAATAAGACAGTACATCAAAGATTAATATAAACCTTTGCAGCTCTTTTATTATCATTTCACCCTTTGGGGACTCAGTTAAATGCATATTTTTATAATGCTGTGTTTTCTAAAAAGATGGTCCACAGGACTATTTTTACCACAAGCTCCTGTGAGCTGCCAGGTAACTCCTTCAATTGATAGGGTGTGACCCCAGCCCCACTTGGACCTTTTGTCAGCCCTTAATTACCTTACAACAGGTTGGCTTTCCTTGTGGCCCACCTAGGCACTTTGATACCCTGTTAATGTGGTGTGATTTCACATCATCCTGACCACAGGAAGGAAAAGAGAGAAGAATTTTTACATGCCACAGTTGAAAGAAGAAATAATTAGCAGCACTACAGTGGGATGGGGATAGGGCTTGACATCCATTGATAAAGAGCAGGAAAAGGAAAAATCTTTCCCAAAAGGTATTTTACACCTGACAGGAATAAGTTGCTTCTTTCCTCCAATAGCAGTTAAACAAGGGGAGGAGAAATTAATCTAAATATATAAAATCCGTAAAAAATAATTTGAAAATTTGATTTGGAATTTTGAGAAAAATAGGAGCAAGCAGAATGTCCAGACACTGACACCACGTAAAGCCCACCCAGTGGGCTCTGTATACCTATTCTCTGCACTTTTGAGCCTGTAAGCAGCCAGCAATCCATTCAAATCCTTTTGTAAAAGCCAGGGTTCATGCCTGTAACCTCCGCCAAAATCACTAACCCATCAGCTTAGCACAAGCACTTACAAGTATGATAAATTTTACAGTCAAAATTATATGAGTCCTTTCACAAAGGGAAGATGAGAGCCAAAAGCATAGAAAGCCTTCCCACCCTCCTGCCCAAATCTGGACTTAAGAGACAGCAGCATGCAGAGAAGCCAATCCTTTGTCTGCTTTTTTTCCTAGAGCACACATTAGCACTGCTACAAAACAGCTGCAAGTTGGAAAGTGAAAATCAGCACACTCACATTCATCCGCTCAGCCAGAAGTCAAGCTAGAAATCTTTACTAGTTCCTGGATATTTAAATGCAGCATCAAGACAATGGGAGGAAAACAAAAATCAGAGGTGAGCTTGAGTGTGTGCTGGTTCTCTCTTTATAGAGGGAGCAGTAAAATAAGTCAATTAAGCAGTGGATGTGCCAAGATGAGTTTCAAAGCTATAATCTATGGCATCTCTTTTTGGTGGGGCCTTTTTCAAATTCTTCTAATCTATTTTCCAATGGCTGCCGGGCTGCTCTAAAGTCCAAGCAGAGAGCCCTCCAACTAACATGAATGAAATGTGTGGGTTAAACAGCAGGGTTGTTGTGATTTCTGTATCACTGGAGGGGTGCAGGAACAGAATCATCATGACTCTGTACTGTGGAGGATTGCATCTTTTGTGGGATAATAAGAAAGAAGAAAATGGGAAAGCAATGCTCTGGTCACCACATGCAAGTGGGGAGAATCCTAGGCAGGCCCCAGCCATCACGTAAAAGCAGACAACAGAGCCATGCTGTACCTCACCACTGCCTTTCCACTGTCCTGTTTTCAGTAAAGATTATGGGAGAGACGTCTCAGGAAATCCCAAGGTAAAACATCAATTAAAAGCTTCTGGTATACTCCCAAACAGAGAGGTCACAAGTCACTTGTGCCATTGTCACTTATGCCATTCTCAATATCTCCACAGAAATATCACTGGTATAATCTTTAAAACTTCTCCTAACTTAACTCAAGTCTATGCACTAGACTTATAAAGTCTAGGCCTGCAGGGATTGAGAGACACAGACCATGAAAAGCCATGCAAGCAAAGCTAGTTAATTACACTATCACCTATATTTATAGTTCTCTAAGTTCCATACAAAATTTTCCACTCAGAACCCTTTGCTCCTCTTCCGTTAGTAACACAGTATTTTTGGTTATGCAGTGTCTGTCACATTCTTCTGTGCCACCAATGTCCTTCTTACATCCTCTCTTGTCAGAGCAGTCAGAGTGACTGGACATGGTGTCTTCAGTTTTGCTCTTGCCTTCAGTTTATTTCTCCCATGGCTTCCACTGTACCAGGGCCATGACGTTGACGGCGCTACTCAGCCCAGCTTCTGCAGCTGTCTGATCTTCCACATAGGCCCAGGTTAGAAACCAAAAACAAGTTTATTTTTCACTTAGTGTAGTTCAGTCAGTACAGCTTAGTACCTTTGAAAGACCACTAATGTTTAAACTGAAACAAAGCCAGCTAAGCTGGTTAGGCTGTGGGTAAGCAAACACAATGCAGATTTACCCATTGTGCTGTTGAGCAAACACAGAGAAAGAACAGTTCAGGACCTTCCCAGCTGGTTCTATAATATTGTCTTCCTGGCAGTGGAAGTCAGATCTCCAGCAAGTAGTCACCAAAAGGCTCCTCAGAACTGCTTAACTCACAGTTTAACCAACCATGGGCACCACCCCCGCCATCCCCCAACTTGTGCCCTGGCTGGCATCAGGGCTTACCTGTACCTGAGGAAAGGTCTGGCCACTCTCTCCTGTCTTTCTGCTACAGGGCAAAGTTCCAGAAACTGCATTAGTAGTAGAAGAAGCCAACAATATTGCACAAAACACTTAGGATAATTTTGCTACGAGGAAAGGGATTAATACCCAATGCCCAGACACAAAACTTTCTAAGTGTCTGTTTGCAGGACAAGTTTGCAGGGGAGATATCATGACGAAAAAGTCAACATTTTTTTCCAGGTGAATTCCTGTAAGAGGCTGAAACTACAAACAAGAGATACAGCAAGGAAATATGTAGGCAGAATTTCCATAGTTTTTTATATTTTCCTCTCATTACCAGTTCCATTACTTTATATTATTTTGGAATTTTATCAATAATGACACTTAGAATACTCTTAAAATATTCTGGGATAGACAGCCTCAAGCTTAGAGGGTAAACACACTGTTTTCTTTATTAAAAAAAGCAAGTAGTATTTTTCCAAAGTATAGCAAAGAGAAACAGAGAATGGAAAAATGCAAACTATAATCTCTTCATGGTTCAGTTGTCCTGATGCCCAGAGACTGTTAATGTAATTTTCTATGCTCTGTCACCTGTTGGTACCTTCCTTGGGAAGAAATACTCATCTTGTTTATCTGTTTGCCATAAAATCAGCTTCCCCAAAAGAGAGCAACTGGTATTTGGTATAATCCACAGGAATTTTTACAGGGTTCTGGTTAGACTTAGTAACTGATACAGTTTTCTGTCTTTGGCCTCATTCTGTTGTCCTAATTGCACGTATGCAATGCTCATATTGTTTACATTTTGCTCCCTTACAGACAGTTAGAGTTTCATAATCAATTACAAAAGTTACATATGTTACAAAATATGTTATAAAATATTAGGGCTAATTGTGCTCCTCTGCTGCCTGTCACCTTTTATAACTATTGTTTATTCTCAGCTACATCATTTTAACTACTTTGAGGTCATCATTTTGAGACTGATGATGATCACAGTTATGTTTATTTTGGTTCCTTGAGTGAATCAGCCAATTTCCTAAGTGCACCCATTTCCTCACCCCTGGCTTTGATCCTATCAAGAATTGGCTTCAATTCCACTTTCCTCAATATGGCTCCAATATTGCTGAGTTTGCAGGTCAACTAATTGGGCTATGCACTCTGTACCTCAAGGGAGAGGGAATGTCAACCTGAATCCTGGATCTCAGCATTGTCCCAATTTGTACTTGACAACCAGTCCTGTGGAAAAAACAGAAAGTGGAAGATATGACCTGTTAGCTGGAATTTAGGCAAGTAGAAGTGTTTAATTAGTGGTTTTACTGACAGATTCCCAGTTTGCCTGAATGCATCACACTGCCTCAATAGCACACAGGTGCCCAGGTTCCCTGTATGATGTCCCTTCTCACTGGTGACCCCATCCTATACATCTACTCTTGGCTCTCTTTTTTGTCAAATATTGCATTTTTTTCACTGAAAAGCATTTTTGATCTCAAATGGTTTCTTAATTTTCAAAGGACATGGGAAGAAGTTTAAGACTGCCAAGTGAATCAAAACAGATTACAAGATGGCAGTGCTACAGTAAAGTCTGCAAACAGGTATTTCTGTCTTTGTCACAAAAAAGACAAGTACAATATAGCAAGTTTGCTATATTGTAATGACAAATCACTCTTGTCCTACCAAAGTATCTCTGGTATTAGTAAAATATATGTGCTTTCCCATTCCTTCTACAGATGAACAAAGCCACAGGTACAAAAACATAGTTTTGGCATTTTAGCATTCGGCATGTACCAGAAGAGTCTGTAAAACAGAATTAGTCAGAGATATCTTTAGGATGTATCTGTTGTATAAAGTTGCACCACAGTTATCTAATTCCTAATTTGGCCTAGAGACAGCCAAGAAATGAGGTCTCAAAATTAGCAGCTGTACCTGCAGAACATTATTGACAGACTGTCTACTTAAAAACCCACCAGCTGTGTGTGTATGACTTTCTGTGGACCGAAAGAGTGAAAATTTCCCAAATATAAAGCTACCAGGAAATAATAATATATAAAAAATTACACAAATATAATTTCAGATTATTAGTTATACTTCAGATTTATCCTTTTTTTTGCCAGTGAAATCAGACTTCATTAAGCTCTCCCATACTCTATACCTTTGTTTTGTGTTTTATGAGCTGTAGTAGTCATTTTCATCAAAACACTGCTCATAGGTATATTGCTCCTGTCTTGCAAAAGCTAATTCCTTTGAACAAAGGAAAGAAATGTTTTCAACATTAAACTACACTCTTAGGTGTAATTATGCTCTGTTTGGCTTTTCAAATGTTGAAATGACAAATCAAGAGAAGTGGAAAAGTAAGGGTGAGATAAAACACTCCCTTGGGTAACCCAAAATGTTATTGTATTCCCTATTTTCTGTGCTCAAAATTGTTACCATGTCTTCAAGATCCAGCAGACAGAAATGAAACTACAGGGCAGCAGAGGGGGTTGCTGGACCCTTTTAGGAGTCAGAGTCACCCAAGCTGAGTTCTCCTGTTTGTGGGCTTGACTCTAGGCTCTCTCTTGTCTCTTGCCTCTCTTGCTTCTTGCCTCTTGGCTCTACTAGCAGCAGTAGCAACCCAAGAAGCTGCATTTCACAGTCAAAAACTGTTTCAGAGTGAACTTTGCAGCAGTAACGGCCAGAGGGTATAATTTTCAGTGCTTGAGGACACTGTGTTTGCCCCTGCAACACACCCATGGGAACGGCAGTATTGATAGCTATGGAGTACAGGAGGAGGAAGCGAGACAGCAGAGTCTGAATTGCCCAAGCTGGCTACTTTCTCTCTGCTGCCGACAGTAGAATATCATCCCTCCATGACTTCCATCCCCTGACAAATATCCAGCCCCTGACCGAGTACCAGCCCCTGAGTGTGTACGAGCCACCAGAGCCTCCAGATGCATTTGCAGACACAGCTGCTGCTGTGAGGGATGGCAGGGCTGCCAGCATTTCCCTTTGTCTCCACACAGTGGTCAGCAATGGAGCCACTATACCGGGCATTGCTCTGCCAGCTGGAGTGTCACTCTGTCCCTGGGGTCAGTGAGATTCCAGCACCTTAAGAACTAGTGATGGTTACTGATATTTTTTGCCTGATGCTGTTCTGTTTTGTTGTTGGTTTGTTTTTGGGGGGGTTTTGTTTGTTTGTTTGTTTTGGTTTTTTGGTTTTGTTTTTTTTGTGAACTGTTAGTTTTTCACTTACATCTACTCATATTTGCTTCTCCTTATTGGTGGAAAGGGGTTGGTTAAACTACAGGAGAGGCAACTCACTTTAGGCTCTGCACCCCTTTAACATGTATTAAACCAAGATATACACCTCCTTAAACAAATACTTTGACTCTTAGGAAAGAAGGGAGGAGACCAGGCTAACGAGGTGATACTCAATTACTTCTTAAAAACTGACCGTTTAAGAAAAGTATGTGCTGGCCATTGCATTTCTTTTCAAGGAAAAAAAAAAAAAAAAAAAAAAAAAGCTTTTCTTTCATGTGCATAGTTGGAACACATAATTGAGGAAGTCTTTCTTCAAAATGTACAGAAGGTCCTTGGACAGCTTCCTTCTGATGGGATTCTGATGATAGAGAAAATTTATTTTGAAAAAGCACTGTAAATGTTCTGGAAATACCACTACTGCAACCATGAGGACACAGAATTGGATCAACAAGAAAGGACTTCAAATTCCACGGAACTGCGAATCCAAAGCTCCAAGAATTCAGTCCAATATGAACACCTTCAGTAAACTCCCCCACGACTACCTGACTTTAAAATCTGCCTCAGACATAAACTGTGAGATTTAAGAAAAATTGTGATGTTGAAACCAGATAATAGAAATGTTATCAACAACAGAAACCCATCAGAAAGGATAATGCTAAAAATAAAAAAGTGTTTAAAACAAGTAAATTAAGCCCAGGTACTGAAAATCTAAGAGGATGAAAAGATATAGGATATACAGCATTCTTAGACATACTGGAAAAAGAAGAAGGGAAAGGGAAAGGGAAAGGGAAAGGGAAAGGGAAAGGGAAAGGGAAAGGGAAAGGGAAAGGGAAAGGGAAAGGGAAAGGGAAAGGGAAAGGGAAAGGGAAAGGGAAAGGGAAAGGGAAAGGGAAAGGGAAAGGGAAAGGGAAAGGGAAAGGGAAAGGGAAAGGGAAAGGGAAAGGGAAAGGGAAAGGGAAAGGGAAAGGGAAAGGGAAAGGGAAAGGGAAAGGGAAAGGGAAAGGGAAAGGGAAAGGGAAAGGGAAAGGGAAAGGGAAAGGGAAAGGGAAAGGGAAAGGGAAAGGGAAAGGGAAAGGGAAAGGGAAAGGGAAAGGGAAAGGGAAAGGGAAAGGAAAGGAAAGGAAAGGAAAGGAAAGGAAAGGAAAGGAAAGGAAAGGAAAGGAAAGGAAAGGAAAGGAAAGGAAAGGAAAGAAAAGAAAAGAAAAGAAAAGAAAAGAAAAGAAAAGAAAAGAAAAGAAAAGAAAAGAAAAGAAAAGAAAAGAAAAGAAAAGAAAAGAAAAGAAAAGAAAAGAAAAGAAAAGAAAAGAAAAGAAAAGAAAAGAAAAGAATGAATACTTCTTTAGAGTTCTGATAATTTATATATTTTCCCAGATTAAGAAATGTTCATAACAGGATTGTATTTTGTTGTATTGTATTGTATTCCATTGCATTGTATTGCATTGTGTTGCATTGTATTCTGTTGCATTGTATTGTACTTTTTGAATGCTTATTTTATTAAAGGACTATTATAGGGATTTTCAGGCCCATGGTGACTGAGTTTGCAGGACCACTGTGAGCCTCAATGAATGAAGCCAAAGTGCCTATGGAGGCATCCCTGGTGATGCTCATGATAGGCCTGGAAAGCTCCCTTAGTATTTTCACATTGAGTGTCAGCTCTCAGTGGAGATTCTCCCCCCCTCTGTGGCCTTCAACCTCCAGATTACAAAGAAAACAAACTAAACTGGCCAATCCCACCTACCAGCAGAGCAGAAAAAGTAATATGATGCCATGGGGAGACATTCATATCAGTAAATTTGCTTCTAAGGCTGTATGTCTAGAAACAGGTTTAACTGAGTCTCTGAACTAGCATAGCAGGCTGGCTAATATTTAACAAGGAGGAGTACTGAGAGCATTGATGTAGTTTCCAAAAGATTAAACAAATGGCAGGGCACCAAGGATCCTTTGATTCTCCCACTGTCATCACACATGCTCTTATCCCAGTCTATTAGACAAACATGTTCAAAAGATAGTACATAAATCCACACTTAGGTATTGACCTGATTTCTAGAAAGGTTCACTGTAATTCCCACTTTGACCCCAGTACAGAAGGGAGAGCAGGTCCTCTTCATCTCAGGAGAGAAATGCATCTTCTGCTAAGACTGGGGGCTTTATAAAAGAAGCAGCAAATGTAATGAGATCAGCAGAAAAAATATTACATGTCTTATGTATCAATATTATAAATCAGTGTTGCAATCACTGGATTTTTTTTGCATTTGAATTCAGATTAAAAGGTAAGGGGGCATGCAGCACTACCCAAAATGGCAAGACATGCTGGGAAGTGCACCTGTATAGACAGCTCTCCCTGCTACCATCTGCATTCTCTTCTGTATCACCACTGTCTTATATTCTAGGTAAACACTACTTTATTCTTTTATAAATAAATTTACAAATGAACTTTTTAGTAAGACTATAAAAGGGACAAGCAGAAGTTAGAAACTGGTGCCATCAGATATCTGGAAATGGGTCAGGAATGCACAGACAAAGAAATCTTCAAGTGCTGAGAAATGAATAAGCAGGTAATAAAGACTTGTGTTGACTTTGGAGGACCATGAAGTAAATGCTTTCTCAGAGTTGTTAATTCTGCATATTCTAAATCTTTCAAACTGCATTCTCAGCAGTGGCAGTGTGTTTTTTCCAAACATATCTTACTTCTGGATATGAATCATTAAATCAAACTAGCATCTTCATAATGAAATTATCTGCATTTGTTTACATCTACAAGGGTTTTTAAATACACTAAGTTACAGAGAGTTTAAGGACTTGCCAAAACAAGAACACGGACAGTTCTGGAAAGAGTCGGATGCAAATGGCTTATGAGAGAAAGTTCTTCATTAACGTTTTTACGTTCACAAATTGAGGGACATCATCTGCAGCTGCCACAGCAATAATACTGGGCTAGCATGCAATGAATCCCTTTGCAGAAGCCCAGACTGGCCACTACACGAAAGGAGCCATTGTGGAAATCAGACTAACACTCAACTTGGTTTTCTTGAGTTGCCACATACCTCTTAAAAGTCACTTATCTCAAGATGTTCAAAAGCTTTTCAGAATTTTAGGTAACTGGATCTCTAGGTGTTGTAACTTCTACACCTTGACAGACAGAGGTTTCTGTTACAGTTGGAGCTTACAGAAACTTTGCCAAAGCATCTTCTTTAAAGACTGTCTCAGTCTGGCTATGCATCAGACAGCTGGCTTCTCTGGGAATGCATTGTTTTGACCTCTACATGAGTTACAGCAGAATTACTAGGGAATACAGTGGAGACATTTGAGACTTCTGGTGTACTTGCATATCTACTAATATGTACAAATTTGGTGCTATCAGTTAATTAAATTCTGCTAATGAGTACCTGTGGTTACAGAGAAGTGTCTTTAAGTCACCTCAAATTGCAGTAGCTGCCATCATGCCCCTACATGGACATGCATACACTACAGCACACTGAAATACTGTAACTCCATCTTCCACAGGCCACTGAACATTCAAAAAATCCAGAAAATAAGCAAGACCTCAGAACCATGTTAGTATTTTAGTTAGAAGGAGGGGCTTGGATGCTTCACCAAACAACTTGTGTTGTCTAAAGGTGATATGCCAAGACAGCTTAACATAATATAGACCAAATTTTCAGTCAGTCCTTAGTGTCCCAGAAGAACACTTTAACATAAAACCACATAAATTTGCAGAAAGAAATAATTTGTGTACTGATCCCTCTTTATCCAGTTTTGTAGGCATGCGTGTATTTGTGGACACTCCTGAGAACTGAACCAAAGTTCAAACAAATTGCTTTTAAGTTTCCACTACTCAGAGGTAAAAAAGACAAAGGATGTATCAGAATGGAAAACCTGCCTTTCTATTTAAATATATGTTCATCTAAAGCATCTAACAATACATTTCTTGTAGCATGTTTATTGTCTTTTGAAATCAAACTGTATTTAATAACCTTCTTTGATTACTATTTCCTATAGTCACAAATTACATGGATTGTTACATAACCATATGTAGCTATGAAATCCCAATAAAATTATAAATAACATAATACATAATACAGGTAATGCTATGAAACAATACAATAATATAAATAACTGTTAGAATCAGGGGCTATCAATTGGTTTTCCCACAAAAGGTATTTTTCAGTGAAAAGTTAGCATAATACCTACTGCTCAGTTAAGGCCTGTTGAAAATGTAAACAGGAAGCAAATTTTCAAAGTAACTGAGTAAAGCCTCATATTAGTTCTAGTCTTCTGAAGTTGGCAGTACTCTGTCTTACTCCTGTTAGTGAGGAATTTTTTTTTTCCTGATACACAAGTTTCAGTTATGCTTTAAAATCCCATCTTTTAAAATGCTCCTTACATGTCATAAAATAATTTTGGCTTCTTTACACCCAGTATCCCGTAAATCTACTTATTACAATGTTGCTAGTACTGCATGAGTTTCTATATGGCAGCAGATGTAAAGTTTATTCCTTTCTATGTCCTTGATCCAGTCTTAGCTCCAAGGCATAAGAATTCCTTGGGCTCTTTTTTATCTAAGCACCTTAAAAATTTAAATTTATTTTATGGTTCCACCAATTCATATTCATAATTTTCATTCTCTGAGGAAATTTACTATAGGTTGGTTTTGATCCAATAGTTTAATATTTATGGGGTTCCCACCATATGAAAGTGTTGGGGTACAGGGAAGGGAAATAAGGCATTTTTCTGAAGAAATTGAAAACAGAAATAGTATTGTCCCGAAAGCTCCTGTGAGGAGAGAGTTAAACTTACGTTGTCTTAGGGTGGTGGTGGAGAGGGATGGGTGTTCTTCCTTAGACCAAATGAGGGCATTCATAGACCAGTACTGACAATTTCCTGCCAAATATTTACATCTCTGTGGTAAGCAAATTATAATTCATGCATCCAAATTAGGTCAAAAGAATCCCACTTGGAAAAGACAGAAAGGTGAATTGCTCCAAGTGAAGTTGTGGGAATGTTTTTCTGTCACACAGAAATCTAACTAATTGCTGTGTCCTGATGAATTTATCTTTATTATGATATACATCCTAGTATCAAACCCTAGTTTACAATTACATCAGTCATAAGGAAAGATATTAAGAAAGTAACTCTGTCCACAGGTAGCTTAACAGGATCTGTACAACTACACAGACAAAAGAATGTTGCCACTACCATGAGCATTATGTGAACAAGGACATTGCTCACCTGTACTGAACAAATAGGTGCTGCAGATTCACCTGCTTTCATAATGCAGATTCTCTGCTACCTCACTCCTCTGATCTCTTTACTGATCAATGCTACAGCTACAACATCCATCTCCAAATACTCATCTCTTCTGCAAAAAATTAAAACACATTTGTTGATTCTCCAAGACTGAGAACCAGTCACTTTTCAGGCTCTCTGTATCATGACATGTGATCATACCACAAATACAGTTTGATCTTTGCTTAGGAGATGCTCAAAAGTACAGAGAAATCCAACAATGCAAATTATAACAATGTTTTAATTGTTAGATACATAAAATACAGTACTAGAATGGGCAGAATTTCCCTGCAGTTTGAATGACCCTACCTGACTCCTATTAAAATGTAGGAAGAAAAAAAAAAAGTCAATCAGGATTACCAAGACAAGTACATATACACTACCAGTACAGCAACTATTTTAGGAAAATAATTGAGAGGAAGATATATGGTCACATAAAGCAAATAATCTACTCTCCTATTACATTAAAAAAAAAAAAAAAAAAACAAACAAAATAAACAAACAAATTCACCCAAAAACAAACCACCCCCAAAAAATAATTTAAAAAAAGGCATAATTTAGATCAGTGGTCTCTACTGATAAATTTGTCAAGGCACAGCAATTACTTGGATTTCTATGTGACCTAAAAAGATTCCTACAACTTCACTGTTTTTGGTGCATCCCTATTAGTAAAGCATTTTTGAGAATGCACACCTAGTGTACATATACTTACTTTGTTGATTATATATATACACATAACTGAAGTTCTAGTATTTTCTTCCTGCACCCCATTAGATCATCTTGTGTACCCCATTTTGGACACCACTGATTTAGATCATCTAAGTATCTTAACTGCAGTGCTTTGGATGACAGAAGCATCCAAACATTCTTCCTTGCAATGTTGCAGAAAAGAGTTGGATGGAGAAATCTCTAACACCTATGGTCAGATATTGTTTGCCAGACACAAGTACAGACTATCAAACCACAGATTATTTTCTATGCTTTGAGTTTGGTTTTAAAGTAATGCAGTCATTAGAAAAATTAACCTAGTAGCTGAGCCAGCCATTGGGTAACCTGTTGATGAAGACTATTCAAAGCACCATCAGAAAACGAGGTACAAAAGTATTAAAGTATCATACAAAGAGAGGTCTTGAGGATTGAAAATGAGAGATAGGGGAGCAGAATGTGAGGATTTGCAGAAAGAGAACACCATGCAGAATAGTCCACTAACTGACATGACTTTTGGGAGCACAGTAAACTCTGAAGATCAAAATAAGTCTGGACAAGTCTGATGTGTCACTGGCACAAGGAGAGGAAATTGAGAAGCACTGGTCAGGATCAATACAGCCAGCTTCATTGAGGCACTTGTTCACCACAGTCACAGAGATTCACAACTCAGCATGCCTAAAATTGCACCAAAGTAATGATAATTCTAATATTGTAATATGTATAATTGTAATAATAATTAACTATTATCTTCTGGTACCTCAAAACAGGAATTCATAATACTTTCAGTAGTACACAGACAAAGAGCATGAAGACTCTGTAGTCTAGTCATCCTCTACATTTCTTTTAGTCCCTACAATGGAGGTTAGGTACTCAAATGTCAGCATTACAGAAGAAAGTAGCAAGGAGAAAGTACTGACAGTCTTCTGCTATCCTTCTTTGGTGAAAACTTAAAATTATATGCTATAAAGTAGTCCAATGCATTTTAAAGAATCTGTGGGAAAGATAGTCACTCATCCCTCTGTTGGACTGCCCAACTTTTATGTCCAAAAACAATGTACCTCCACCAAAACGTTTCAGGAATGCTACACTTAAAGCCTCTTCAGAGGGTAGATGCCCTTCATCAGGAAGTGAGCTTACAGTCTTTCAAAGGAGTGTCTGGAACTCTGCTCAGATTCCCAAACCTCCTGCTTCCCTCATCTGCCCAGTCCTATGTACGCACATTTTGAAGAATTCACAACATACAACGAGAAATAACAGCTGTAAGACTATGGAAGCAGTATGTTTCTGGTCTACATCAGAGTATGTTCATCAGAGAAGACTCCTTTAAACTGCGTCCCTCGAACCAGTCACCCATTTCCTCAGAAGCCAGCTTACTTGTGATGCTGCTAAGCAAACAACAGGAGGTCCAAAATCACTGTCGTGATTTTTTGCTCTTTATGGTAAAATCCTAAGGTTACCCTGGGAGTGTCCTCCTTTTATGAGTCCTTGACATTACAAACATCACACGTTAAAAAAGGTCTCCTAGGCAGTTTTTGTGAATCTCGCAGTATTTTGCAAGGTACTACTAACCTCTTGGATGATAAGAGTCTGTCTAAAATGGCAAGCAGAGTTAGCCCGATATCAATGGATTAAGTAAAATGTAGTAAATTTACTTAATTAAGTAGAATTAAGTAAAATGTATAGTGTTATAAATGGGCTAGGAGACCAGCTCCTTTGAAAAAGCCTTTATTAGGAATCAGCTCTGGGTAGGGGGCCCGAGGGGCTGCGCACGCCGCCGCTGCTCCCTGCAGACACCACGGAGGAGGAGGTGCAGGTCGAATCTGCTGCCGCTGGTGCTGCTGCTGCAGAGTCGGGATTCCGTCCTCACGGGGGTTCCAATAGAATCCCGTTGGCTCGTGTGGTCCAGGGGCGTTACCTTTCTCCAGTTCCTTTAGGCCATGGCGACAAAGTAACAAAAGAATGCCTGCTGCCTGCAGGTAGCTAGACATGTGCCTCGCACAGTTTTGTCCTTCTTAGGTCCAGTTTCTGTGTCGGCTCGCTGTCCCAGGGGCTTTTCTAGCTCCAACTGGACTTTCGGCCGCAGCCAGGCACCATGGGAGTTCCTTTCATCTCCATATTGGGCGGAGCCCACAGCTCGACGGCTGAGGCAGGGAGCAGCAGGAAGCGGCGGGGGGGCGGAGCGGCAAGGCGGCGGCGGCGTTTCGTCGGGAGAGGGGAGAGCCGAGGATTTAGGGAGAAAGGGTACAGAACTTGGACATAACGAACAGAAATTCAGGGTACAGATTCAACATGAACGGTTTGAAACAAGCAAGTAACAGTGCAACTTTAATTTTACAGCAAAACAATGTAACAGTACAACTCGGGAGTGCATAACCTGGGGCTAATTTCTTTCAATCCCCCCTCTATTTCTTTGATCGGGCTTTAGCCCGCATCAATTGGTCATGTCTGACTCAAGGGAATAAATCTGTTTTAATTCTTGGTATTGGTCATAAATTCTTTTTGCTGTGCTCAGTTCTTCTTGGGGTTCCAATCTAATTGTATTTGTAGGTTTCTGAATCTTTACTTTAGGGATTTGGAGACTAGCTGGAACAGTAGTGGCTACAGTTCGAATTAGACAGGGAAGTATGCAGGGGAGAAGTAAGAGACTGACAAAGGCACTTATTGCAATGAACACTACTTTTTCCCACCAGGTCCCTTCAAAGGACCAGAAGTTGTCCCACCAGTCTATATTAATTAAGGGCTTCCATTCCTGGGTACTTACATATGCAATTTTTTGTATTTCTTTGGAAATATTTTTTATTACCTTACTTTCATAATCGACTGCTAGTTTGATTTGATACACTACTGCTCTTGTCTGTGCCAATTGGTTACTGATATGATCAAGGGCAAGGGCTGTTTTGTTTGATAATCTGATAATTTTATTCAACATGTAAATTGGAGTTCGGCACCTCCATGATCTATCTTGTGTCCAAGTTGCTGGCTTATATGTTTTTACTATTCCTTTTGGTGTCTGTATTTTACTTTTCCATGTTTGTGTGCTGCCCCTCCTCCCCTTTTGGCATTTTCTTTTTATCAGGTCTGCTACTCCCTCTGTATTTCTTAACTTTTTAAAACAGAACCACTCTCTGATAGGGCACTCCCCAGTCAGGCACTGCTTAAATGTGGCAGCATTTTTTGTAATCCAATATTGTTTTTTCTCTTTTTGACAGGTGGATAATTGGGTCATGTCAAAACATGTGGGATTCACATGGGTGTGAACTCTCATAAGGGATTGTAGATTCTCCCCATCACAAACTGAATGACAGCATTCGGAGTAAGCCCCATCTGTAAACTTGCTTATCAATAGGACTACTATCAGTCCCTCCAAGAGTCCAGTATGAACCATTCTATTTGTGGGTCCTTTGGTCTCACCTGGCCTTGCCTCTTTGGTCAGGGGGTTCTTTCTCCTCATCATATCAGTAGGACTACTATTAGTCCCTCCAAGAGTCCAGTATGAACCTGCCCCCATCTCGCTCTGAGGGTTCTCTTTGGTCTCACCTGGTCTTGCCTCTTGGGTCGGGGAGTTCTTAGGCTGGATTTGTGGAGTTCTCCCTTGCTTATTCCCACTTTCCACCTTTTTCTTACTTTTAGTTAGCTCCCTTTGGGTGTGCCCTATGAGAGATTTAATTTTTAAATTAAGAATTACTGTTACTCATTACTTTTACATTAACACATTGTGACTCATTATAACAAGTTATAACATCAGATTTAACCATTATTTTACACTTTTATATTAACACCTTTTTAACCTTTTATAACAATGTGGATTTTTAACAATGGTAACGGACAGCTTGTAATAACTGTTATTGTCCCTTATTGGCTTTAACTGGTTTTTGCTTGTTTCCTGAGAGTTACTTTGAGGGTGTCTGGATCTCGAGTGGCAGTCCACTCAGAGGGAACCCTTGTTGGGGTTGCAGGGTCAGAGGGATCTGACCCCTTGTTGCGGTCAGAGGGATCACTCGGGGGTGGTAATGGTCCTTTCACTCTAGTGATGTGGGTCCAGCCCTTTTCCTGGGTTCGCACTGCAGTATGAGTAGTGAGCAGAACTTGGAACGGGCCTTCGAATTTAGGGGTTAGTGGGGTGGTATTCCAGGACTTAATTAAAACCCAGTCTCCTGGTTTTATTTGGTGCATGTCAGTGTCCAAGGGAGAGGTTTGAGGAAGATACCCTCTTCTTTTAAGATCTGCCAATGTCTTTCCAATTGTTTTTACATATTCTTGGGTAGCGGCCTCTCCTTCTAAATAATCCCCAGTGCTATAGGGGGTCAGTAAGAAGGGGAGTCCAAACATCATCTCATATGGTGAAGCCCCTATGTCAGATCTTGGTCGGACCCGGATTCGCAGAAGGGCCAGGGGCAGACACTTGAGCCAATTCATTCCTGTTTCGGTTATCAATTTAGTTAATACGTTTTTGAGAGTTTTATTCATCCTCTCAACTCTCCCTGAACTTTGGGGATGCCAGGGTGTATGCAACTGCCACCTGATTCCTAAGGCTTTAATGACATCATGTAGAATTTTGGCTACAAAATGAGGACCTCGGTCTGAATCAATATTATTCACTAGCCCATACCGGGGGATGATGTGTTCCAATAATATTTTTATTACCACTTGTGCCGTTTCCCTTTTTGTAGGAAAAGCTTCCACCCAATGGGTTAAATGATCAACTATAACAAGTAGATACTTGTAACCTTGTACTGAAGGCATTTCAGTAAAATCTATTTGTATATTTTGAAAGGGTCTTAATGCTATTTGCCTTCCTCCTGAGGTATTCTTCCTCATTGCTTTCTGATTCACCTTTTGGCATATAAGGCACCCTTCAGTAACTGCTTTGGCCAGATTATATACTCCAATACATAAATATTCTCTTAAGAAATGATCACATAACCCTTGGGTGCCCCAGTGGGTCAGACTGTGTATTTCTGTTAGCATTTTTTGAGCTAGGGCTTTATTTAAAAACTTTCGTTTATCTGGGGTTAACCATTCCCCTTGCTTCCCTTGGTGCAGCCCTAACCTCTTTATTTCTCTCAACTCATGTTCATCATATATTGGTTCTTTTTCTTTGTCAGCTGGCAAATCAGTCACAGTCAAAATCTTTATTGGCTCCCCTGGGTTTTGGGCTGCTAACTTGGCAGCTTGGTCAGCTGCTCGATTGCCTCTTCTTTCAAAGGTATCCCCTTTTTGATGTCCCTTGACATGCACTATTGCAATTTCCCTGGGTTTCATGAGGGATTTTAATACCAACTTAATTAGTTCTTTATGTATCAAATCTTTTCCCTTGGAATTTAGGTAGCCTCTTTCTTCCCAAATTTTTCCAAATGTGTGCACAATTCCAAAGGCATACCGTGAGTCGGTGTAAATTGTACCTTGATCTTGTTCTAACAGGTCTAATCCCCTTTTAAGAGCATAGACCTCACAGCACTGAGCGGACCAGCTTGAGGGCAATTTTTCTTTCTCTAAAACTTTTAAACTCTGTTTGTTGATACCCTCGACTATTGCATAGCCTGATATCCTCTTTCCTTCCACCATTCTAGATGATCCATCAATGAAAAACACCCTCCCATATGGCAGGGGTATATCCTCAAGGTCCTCCCTTACTTTTGTTTGCAAGTCCATGACTTCCAAGCAGTTATGTTCCAGAGTGGGTATGGGCTCCCCTGAGAGGAATTGTGCAGGATTTAAGCTTTTGGATGTGATTAATTCTAGATTTTCAGCATTTGTCAGAATCACTTCATATTTTAGGATCCTTGAGTCTGTTAACCATTGTTGGGCTTTTTGGCTCAACACTGCTCTGAGATCATGGGGGGTGTGTGCAATGATTTTTCCTTGTAGTGTCAGCTTTTGTGCTTCTTCTACAAGGACTGCTGTGGCTGCCACAGCTTGAAGACAAGCTGGCCATCCTCTTGCGACTGGGTCCAGGAGCTTAGAAAGGTATGCAACAGGCTTTCTGTGTCCCCCCCACTCTTGGGTTAACACCCCATAGGCTATTCCTTCTTCTGCATTTATGAATAAGTCAAACCCCTTCTTAAGGTCAGGGAGACTAAGAACTGGGGCTGAGGATAATTTGGCTTTTAAATTTTCTAACTGTTCTTGCACAAGCCTAAATTTATTTTCTGTCTTTCTCACTGCCAAAATGGGGGTGTTATGGGGGGACATACAGGGTTCTAATACTCCTTCAGTTAGTAGATGATTTATAATTGGTGTCAGCCCTTTTCTACCTTCCACAGAAATAGGATATTGTTTCACTCTTATAGGGGGTATCCCTTCCTGCATCTCTACTCTAATAGGTGGGATGTTTAAGTATCCATACTTCCCCTCTTCAGCCCATACCTCTGGATTTATTTCATTCAAGTCTCCAACAGTCATTTTCATCATCTGGACCACCATTTTACCCTCTTTAGGAAGAATCCCTACCCCCAACTGAACTTGTAAGTCCCTTCCGAGTAAATTACTGTCTAACTTAGGCAAGTATATGAGATTAGTAACACATTTTCTTGAATTTCCTTTGATCTCTACATTTTCTATGACAGAAGCTTTGAAGGGTTTCCCTTCTGCTCCTAAAATATCACATGTCAGTTCTCCAACTGTAGTCCCAATTGGAAGCTGATTAATGCTGGATTTGTCCGCACCGGTGTCCACAAGAAACTCAAATTCCTCATGATGGGGACCTACTTCAAACTTTACCATGGGCTCTTCTTGGTGTTTCATTGGGTCCCCTAACATATAGAGCCCATGACACCCCTAATCTTCATTACCCTCCCCCTTTAACAACTTCTCCAATGCCTCTTGCTCCTTCATAATAGCATTGTCAAAGGATACTTTTTTGCAATATCTCTTTATGTGGCCCACTTCACCACAATAGTGGCATATTCGAGTTTCCCCTGGCCTCGGAGGGGTACCCCAAGGCGACAAAAGTTTTCCTCTGCCTCTCCCTGATGGAGGCTTTGCATTTCCCCTCCCTTGTGAGTCTCTACTATCCCTTACACTTTCTTTGGCCACAGCTACCATAATCCTAGCCTTTGTCTTTGCTTTCTCATCTTCTCTCCTCAGATAAACCTTTAAAGCTTCTCTTAACAAGTCATTTATTCCCTTTTCCTGCCAGTCTTCCACTTTTTCTAGTTTCCTCCTTATATCTGGCCAGGATTTGGTAACAAACTGTAATTTTAAAAGCACTTGTCCCTCTGGGCTATCTGGATCTAAGGTAGAATACTGCTGGAAGTTCTTTCTCAGTCTGTTTAACCAGGCTGCTGGGGTCTCATCTTTTTCCTGGGCTCCATCAAAGGCCAGTTTTGTGTTACTACTCCGGGGGACTGATTCCTTGATGCCTTTTATCATCAAGTTTCTGTAATCTTCCATATTTCGTCTACCTTCCTCCCTGTTTGGGTTCCACCCGGGATCAGCCACTGGCAACTTCTGGTCTCCTGGGAGTCCCATCCGATTTTCCCTTTCCCAAGCCTGTATGCCAGCCATTCTAATCAGTCTAAATTCTTCTGGATTAAAAAGTATGTTTAGTATGGAGTTTAACTCACTCCACATATAAATGTTTGGGCCCAGGAACTGATCTATTTGCTTAGCAATCCCCACAGGGTCTTCAACCAGATTCCCCAGCTCTTTCTTAAAGCCCCTAACTTCTGAAGCTGTCAGAGGTGCATTTACAAACCCTACCCCCCCAGCTGCCCCACCCATCGGGACTTCCCTTAGGGGGAAGAGCTTTGTTTTTGACCTAGTGCTACAGTAGGGTCCTTTTGGGGTTTCCACAAAATCAGTAGTATTGGCAGGCAAGTCCAGCTCCCAGTTGTTTGGGGGTGCAGGGACAGTAGATGGTGAGGGGGAGTGGCCTCGGCCAGTGCTAGGAGAGGTCGAGGATAGAGTTGAAGAATAGAAGGGGTTAGTACTCGGGATAGTTGGGTTAGACTGAGGTGGTAGAGAGGGTGGAGCTGTAGGGGGTAATCCTGTTGGGGAGCAAGCTGAAGAAGGAATAGGGATCATGGTTTGGAGAGATGGGGAGGGGTTCGCAGGTAAAGCTGGAGGGTTAGCAGGGACAGTTTGGGGTATCCCAGGGTAAACAGGAGGAGGGGGCAAATAATCAAGAGGGTCCCAATGGTGACTGCTTTCCTCCTTTTTCTCTTTTTCATTTTTCCTCTTTCCCTCTTGTAGCTTACAAATCTTAACTGTTTCACTTTCAGTTCTGTGTCTCTGCCAGCAGGCAGCATAAAGGATCTGCTCAGTATCTGAGTCCCCTCGGGATTTCAGATACTGGTTTAATTGCGAGCACATCCAGGGGTCCTTAGTTCCACACCACGGCCATCCTCCAGGCAAATTCAAAGTGGGCCAAACCTCAATACAATAATGAATCATTTTAACCTTGCTCAAATTTTTAGTGGCCTCATCAGTATCCCATAGTTCCAACATTTGTCCTAATGGACTATCTGGGGGAATGTTCTTTATCTTCCCCTTTTCCTCCTCAGGTGGTTTTTGCTTATTTATATATCCTCCCATTCTCACTAGGTAATCTTCACTCACTCTACGAACACTCGTCAGTGGTCCCAGTGGCACCACTCCTGCCAGTGCTCAGAGTGCCCTGTCGGTAGCCTGATATCTCGCCCTTAGAGATTCAGCCACTACCCCAGCCAGCACCCCTTTCTCACTCACTCCACGAACACCCGTTAGTGGCTCCACCACTCCTGCCAGTGCTCAGAGTGCCCTGTCGTTAGCCTGATATCTCGCCCTTAGAGATTCAGTCACTATCCCAGCCAGCACCCCTCTTCCTCTCCTGTATATCTATCGAGTTTCCATAAGTGGCCGGTCAACCTGGGCCCAGAGTTCCAGTCACCACCTACAGCCAGGACTCGGACATACAGTGTGCGACTCACTCACTCTCCCTATCGTTAAATCCCTCGCACCTTGGGACTTCCCTAACTTTCATTCATCCTACACCCAGGCGGTATACTCAAAAGACCCCCGGCCCTGTAGGCTCTCTGCACCTGGAACGCATACCTCTCACTTCTAGGTACCACCAACCAGTGCGCCCACTCCTGTACCCCGGTAGTTACCCCAGCCAGTGTCCCAAGCCAGTAGTGGTTGCAGTTACCCACTCTCAGGGTCTGACCACCACTGCTGCTGGACACCCCAGGCCGTAACTCGGCCAGTACCCTCTCTCACTCCCCACACCCTGTCAGCTACCCCAGCCAGTGTCCCAACCCGTGGGCACCCCGGGCCGTAACCTCAGACAGTGTGGTGCGTGCTACACACACAGCTCTAGGCTTTCCGCACGCTTGGATCAGCCTGAGCAGCCTGCCTCCGTAGATTCTAGAATGGAGGCGGGCCTATCCTACAATCATACACCCTGTGACGTGCCACTCACCCTCTAAATTACCTCCGCACGCCCGGAGGGGGGCGCCTATGCCCCTGGAGACGCCTCTTTCACACCGTTCTCCTTTCGCTTCCCTCCGTCCCCGGCCAGTTCCCTCGCGGGAGACTGGAAACGCGGTACTGGGAGGCCCACACTCGCTTCAAAGATCCGAGCTGCCGGTCTTTGTCTCACTCACACACCATTCGCTCGTCTCCACTCCCGCCACCGGCTATACTTTACCGGCGCTCCTCCACGCTGTCCGATCCCAGGCTGTCTTCCTTGGTCTGGTGTGACCAGCTGTCCTAGGGATCCAAAGAGCGGTCGGCCGTCCCGTCCTCGGTCCTCTTCAGGCGTGGTCACATCCCGGACGAGCCCCCAATTTGTTATAAATGGGCTAGGAGACCAGCTCCTTTGAAAAAGCCTTTATTAGGAATCAGCTCTGGGTAGGGGGCCCGAGGGGCTGCGCACGCCGCCGCTGCTCCCTGAAGACACCACGGAGGAGGAGGTGCAGGTCGAATCTGCTGCTGCTGCTGCTGCTGCTCTAGAGTCGGGATTCCGTCCTCACGGGGGTTCCCATAGAATCCCGTTGGCTCGTGTGGTCCAGGGGCGTTACCTTTCTCCAGTTCCTTTTAGGCCATGGCGACAAAGTAACAAAAGAATGCCTGCTGCCTGCAGGTAGCTAGACATGTGCCTCGCACAGTTTTGTCCTTCTTAGGTCCAGTTTCTGTGTCGGCTCGCTGTCCCAGGGGCTTTTCTAGCTCCAACTGGACTTTCGGCCGCAGCCAGGCACCATGGGAGTTCTTTCATCTCCATATTGGGCGGAGCCCACAGCTCGACGGCTGAGGCAGGGAGCAGCAGGAAGCGGCGGGGGGGCGGAGCGGCAAGGCGGCGGCGGCGTTTCGTCGGGAGAGGGGAGAGCCGAGGATTTAGGGAGAAAGGGTACAGAACTTGGACATAACGAACAGAAATTCAGGGTACAGATTCAACATGAACGGTTTGAAACAAGCAAGTAACAGTGCAACTTTAATTTTACAGCAAAACAATGTAACAGTACAACTCGGGAGTGCATAACCTGGGGCTAATTTCTTTCATATAGTTACTTTCTTATTCTTTTTCTGTGAAGCTCTGCTCTTTAGAGCAGTGAAACGACTTTGTTACCAAACAACTGGCAATGAAATTTATAATCGGCAATTTAAATTGGAAGTTCTCGTCCGTTTCGCGGCAATGCTCCTGCATTTTTACTTTCCATCTCACGGGACGCCTGGTTCTTGTAGGAAAATTTAGGTCAAATAGTAAGAAATACCCAAGAAAACTGTATTTTAAAGGCAGCCTGCGTTCTCTAAAACTCGACGTGCCGCAGTGTGCCGGCTCTGGAGCACTCGGTCCCTCGGACACCTAGCGGTAAATAGGCGCTCCGCCAGCGCGGAACCTTCCCCGCCCGGGGCTGCCGCGCTCCGTGACGTGGCCGTAGCGGAGAACGGCCGGCGCGGCACCGGGACCGCCCCGCCCCAGAGCGGCAACGGGCGGAGCGCGGGGCGGCAGCACGCATGCACCGGCGGGCGGGCAGGGGGAGGAGCCGCGTCCGCCGGGCGGGCTGGGCTCCTCCCTCCTCCTCCTCCTCCTCATCCTTCTCCTTCTCCTCCTCCTCGTCGTCGCTGTCTTCTTCTTCCTCCTCCCCACCCACCCGCCTCCAGCGCTTTCCCGCCGCCCGCCTTCCACGCACGGCGGGTCCCGCCTCGCGCCGCTGCCGACACGGCCGCCGCTGCCGCTGCGGGAACAAAGGAGAGAAGCGGTGGCGGCGCGGCCGCCAGCCCGGCGCCCCCCGCAACCCGCGCTCTCCCCGCCGCCGCCCGGAGCTGTCCGCGGCGCCTTCTCCGGCACCCACCGCGGGGTTTGTGGCCCCCGCCGGTAACAGGTGGGTGACGGGTGGCAGGCTGGGCTCGGCTCCCCGAGGCCTTCACGCTGGCGAGGTGTGCCCGGGCCGCCTCTTGGGCGGCCTCGTTGCGTTCGGCCTTCGGCAGGGCCGGTGCGGGGCAACGCAGGCGGCGAGACAATGAGGTTCCTGTGTCTGGCGGCGGCGTGGGGCCTGCCGGCGGCGGGGCCGACCGTGACTCAGGCGGTTGCGAGGAGCGGCCCGGCTGGACACCCCCGCCCGCTGCCACCGCTCCGCAGCCCGGCAGTCTCGCGGGTCTTTTGTGTCCGAGGGGCGGAGGAGGCGGAGGGGGTGGGCGACGCAGTTAAGACGCGCGGCACTGCGGGCCCTTGGCAGGAGCCCCCGCTTTGTCTGAGTCAGCCGCCGGACTGCACCCGCCCGGGGAGCGCCCTGTGCCGGTTCGGTTCTCCCGTACCGACACTGGGCTCTGCCTCGCTCGAGCGCCGCCGTGAGCGGCGAGTGACCCGCGCAGCCCTTGTGCATCCTCCTTTTGTTTGGTTCCTGTGTTTCTCGTAGTTATCTGGTCTCTCTTCGCGAGGAGGATGCTGAGGCAAATCGGTATTTAGGTCAGTGAGCCCGTTGCTAACGCAGTGCCCGGGTTTGGGGCTGGTTTCAGCGCGCGTTGGGGCCTTCGTTTTTGTCGTTGCGCCGCCAGTGTGTGATCGGCAGGCGGGACGGCGGCAGCCCGGCCATGGCCTCGGGGCCCAAGGGGTGACTGAGGTGCGCGGCCGAGGTCGCTAACGGGATTTACCCTCCCCTTCCTCTGAGTTGGGCTGGTGACGACGGGAGTGTTGTGGAAGGAGACCTTTTTCAGTAACGTTTTTCTTGTCGAGGAGGAGCGGTTGGGTGTAACCCTATCCGCCCCGGGTTGCGGGGCGCATTTGTGGAGATGGTTGCCCTGGGGCACCCATTGCGGGAGGCGGCGGGCCGGTGATGCCGCATTTTCTGGGCTGCAGGTCAGCACCCGCTCTCACCGCTCCACCCTGGAAGGGAAGGGCAGTCGGATTTCGCCGGCACCTCCTCCCGCCGGAGCCGGCGGCCTGCGGGAGATATAAATAGGGACTGACTTCAGCGGGGGCGGCCGGGCGGCCCGGGCCCGTCACGCCGCCGCCTGACAGGCGGAAGCGCAGGCGCTCGTCTGCCCATGTGACCGGCCCACCGCGGCGGCGGCGGCAGCGCCGAGCGGGCAGTGCCCCGGCAGAGCTGCGGTAAGGGGTCGGCCGGGGTGCGGGCGCCGTAGCGGGGTTCCCACTGCCGGGAGGCGCCTTGGAAGCGAACGCGGGTTGAAACCCCGACCGCCTCCCGGAGCCTGGAAAAGGACGACTTGTTCAGCGTTGGGTAGCAACGACTTGATCTTTCCATTAGGCGCATGCATTTCAAGTAGTGGAAGACTGTGCAGCCAAAGGAGCTTGAGTGTCTAGCTTGTACTAGAATATTAGAGTTGGCACCTAAAGCAGCATTTAATAAGTGGTGAAATTTGTTTTAGCACGCTAACTTGGAAATTAAGCAGGTCAGTTGATGTTGGACTGTGTTTGATAGCATGTTGATCTTACCTGGGTAGTAACAAAAGGGCAGAAGTAGCCTTTTTTTTTTTTTTTTTTTTTTTTTTTTGGGGGGGGGGGGTGTGTTCTATAGGCATAGGTCTCAATCTTGTCAGAGATGACAAGATTTTTTTTTTTTTTTTATTTTCTCTACGTGGTTCAGGCTTTTTTCTAGCTCCTTTTACTGGTGTGTTTGGCTGTTAAACTATATGAGAATAAGTGTGAAGCCGTGTTGTAGCCAGAAAGGAAGCTATTTATACCTGGAAGGTGTTACAAAGCTATAAATAGTGCAGTTATTTATACCTGGAAAGTTAGGTCCTGTGACCACCAGCAGACAAGATGAATTTTGCTTGTTTACTTTCTCCTGGTTTGGTTTATTGTGATCCCAGAAGTTTAATTTAGCTAAAGGCACTTGTCAGTTGCGGTACAGAGAAACGTAAGTTTACTGCTTGCAGTGTGAGCTCTCTTAATTAGAGGCATTTTTCTTTACAATGTAATGGATTCACTTTTGGCATTTTTGACTTCTAGCAAGTGTCAGCTGTTAAATATCTCTTACTATGACAGTTTCTGAATAGGAAAACATTTGTCCAAAGTTTATACTAAAATATCTTCAGGTGCCATATGCACAGCTTCTACTAAATTTAAATTTTAATGTAATATTATTACATGTCCTCAATTTGTAGCGAATGCATGATTACTGTGTTCCAGTTTTATTACCCTTGGGAATCAAGGATTTGGCTGCTATGCAGTTTTCTACTAACCTTGCTTTGCAGAGGTTAACAGGCAGTGAAGGTGAAAACCTTATTTCTAAAATGCTTAGTACTCTCTGCCTCTGGGAGGCTTAGAAGTCTTGACACAACTTGATTAGAGAAGGGTTTTTTTCTTTTGTAAATGCATAAACTATGTAATAGAGTATACTCAACAATTTGGAGTTGTTAATGTTATCTCCCTTGGAAGAGTTTTCTGAGAGTAAGTACTGCTAATTGTGGAATTAGTCTCAAAATGATGTGAGATCAGTGCTGAAAAAGCAGGGCAGCAGACTTTCTGCTGGAGTCCAGCAAAAAATAAGCTATGTTACTTGCCAGAACGTTTTTGTGGGTATGAACTTAGTCTTATTTATTCTGCACATCCCTGTTAGTGCTCAGAAGCTGGTACTCAATGAAGTTTTTTTGGCTGTCAAACTAAATTAACCTGCACATGCAGTTCAGTGCTCAGCAAGTGTATTATTTCTCAGTATTAGTATGATGACACTTTTTCTTGTCTTAAAGGTTCATAATGACATTACTTAGCAATAAATTGCAGTCTTGAATGGTATATGAACATTCATATAACCCTCTTTAAGAATGGCAATACCACTTGGTGGGGCAGGGTGAGCAGACATACTTATAATTCTTTTAATTGTTAGTACTTTTAACCCTGTAATTGATTTTGGTGACATGCCAGCTCCTAATGCAGTTTTTGGTTTTATTTACAGCATCGAGATGACTCAGGAGACAAACCAGACCCCAGGGCCTATGCTGTGTAGTACGGGATGTGGATTTTATGGAAATCCTAGGACAAATGGGATGTGCTCTGTTTGCTACAAAGAACATCTTCAGCGACAGCAGAATAGTGGTAGAATCAGCCCAATGGGTAAGGATATGTGGGTTGTTGGGGGATTTCTTTATTTCTTTTGAAATAAAATATAGAGAGGATTACAAGGAAATCTAGAACATTTTTTAGGAGAAGCTAAACTGAAAGAATGAATATTCAAAGAGAATACTACTTTAAAGCACAGTAAAGATAAAAATAATTTCTGTGTAATGTGTTCTGGTTTGCTTGGCATTCAACCATAACTTGCTTTCCCACTTAGCCACTTCTGTTAGCATTTTCTTATACAATCTGTATTTTGGTTATTAAGTAAAAGGTGTCTTTTAAGTAAAAAAGTAATAAGCAGTAGCATTGAAAATTGTATGCAAGCAGTTCATAGCTGTATAGGAGAATATTTGATGAATGTGTTTTCTGCAATTTGTTCATAACTTGTCAAATTCTCATTACATAGGAACAACCAGTGGTTCAAACAGTCCTACCTCAGACTCTGCATCTGTACAGAGAACAGACACTAGCTTAAACAACTGTGAAGGTGCTGCTGGCAGCACATCTGAAAAAACAAGGTAAAATCAAGGTTATACTGTGACAGTTGGATGAGCTGTGCATGTGCAGGAAGGCCTGCAGCAGTCCTGCCTTGTTGCAGTGAGTGTCTGCAGAGGAAAAAGGACCTGACAGGGCTCTGTGGATTCATGTAAATTGAAAAGTCATTCAAATATTTGGTATTGTAGTGGTGCAGTAAAAAGAATGGGTTTTGTTTATCTACAGAACTAATTTGTTACAGGCTTGCCTGTAAAGTAGAATAAAGAAGTGTGTTTTGTAGTAGTAGAAGTGTAAGTCAGGATAATGTATCAGTAGTGACTGAACCAGTAGTTCATTAATGGGTCTGAACAGTGGAAACTTTTATTATGAATGTAAAACTGATGTAAATTGTCTGTTCCACTGTGCTTAAACAGAAACGTGCCTGTTGCCGCTTTGCCTGTAACACAGCAAATGACAGAAATGAGCATTTCAAGAGAGGAGGAATTAACACCAAAAACAGAGACTGAGCCAGGTATGTTCTCAGACTGACACTGGGCACAACCAGTAGAGGTTAACACAAGTGGAGAGTTTGTTTACTTTCTGAGTAGCCTTCTCCTGTTATGGTGGTGGTCTTAGGAAAAGAGTTTAAGATGCTTTTGAGTACTGTCTCCTCAGAATCAAGAAAAAGGAGTAGCTTCAAAACAGTTTTAAAATATATGTTAATTGTTAGTAAAAGAATTGACACTTATGAGAGTGTTTTAAATCCCTAACGTGTTTTTGAGGTGCTCTAAAATTGTATTAGGGCAAGGTATTTGGTTTTGAAGTCAAACTGTTGGGAATTCAGTATATCATATAGCAGACCAATTCCAGCTGACTTATGGCAGTCAAAATGGCTTGTTGTGTTTGGAGAAGGGTGCTTAATAAATTCCATTTTACAGAGGAGTGAGGGTGTGGGGGAAGGGAGAATATGTGGTTTAGAGACAGCAAAAGTTGCTTAGGGTTCTTGAACTAATTGAGTAAGCCATGAATGTAACCAATACATTGTTTCAGGGACGTAGGGTAGTTGCAGCTTTAATTGCTGCATGTGAATTGTCTGTTTAACAGTTTTATTGGATATGTTGGATAGTTGTAACTGGAGTAGTAAAACTTCAATGTGTAAACTATTTCTTGGAGTGAGGCAGAGAGGGAGGGCCAGCTAGCTTAACCTAACTAGTGAACAACTGAATCTATACCAGTTTGTTCAAGTGGCTATCTTAATGCACTTGTTTTGTACTTGAACAAATCCAGTCTTTTAAATTTAATTTACCGACTCTGAAACAGTTTTAAAGACTAAAAGCTGATGTGTATTAGGAAATCTGTTTACTCAAGCTGAAGATAAAATGGTTTTTTTTCAGTTTTGAAGTAATTGAGATGAAAATGGCATCAGATGCTACTCAGCACTATATGAAGGTGATTTTTAGCTAGTTATATATTTGCCAAAAAAGACTGGTCTGACACTTGATGTATTTGTACAGAGGGTTTTACCATTTTCTTGTCACAGGTTCTGTGACACAAATTACAGTTTCACGGTATGTGGGGTTTTTCATTATGTTTGAACTAAAAGGGAATTTTTACAATTACTAAATTTCTGTAGCTGATGTCATCTGAAGAGGCTTTGCAACAATATTCATTAACCCATTGTGCTGTGTTACAAAATCCCACTGGAATGTACCAAGAAGGAAATAGGAATACATAAAATTATAGTAGTGCAGAAGTAATGGGTGATTTTACTTTTCTTAGAACAGTTGTCATTTTGCCAGCTGTAAAGAAAGTTTTTAGTTATTGTTGATATATAACCTGTTTTTCAGGTACTTTGGGTCAGGTGTATGATAGGTTGCACAGCTCACTATTGATTAGAATGGGGGAGAAATCAAAAGCAGCTCAGATATACTGAGGAATTGTAGTGAATGATCTTACAGGTTGAAAACAGTAAAAGCTGTCACAGACTTGTGTAGAGAAGATTTGAAATACTACCAGAGAACTTAAATGCCTCTGGAAAAAAACTTGAAGAACTAAACTACTTCCTCTCAGAGAACATACCTGTAAGTTCATGAGGCAGCCTCATTACAGTCTCAGCTGCTCTAATGCCCAAGTTCCCTTTTAAGTACTATTGTTTGGCACAGATCCTAGACAGCATAAGATAATGTCCTTATATACTATTCTTAGGGTTTGTTGGACATCTTAAGTTTAACAGTGTTGGCTATATTTAGTGATGCATTACATGGTGTCTTGCAGGCAAGAGAAACTGGGCTAGATTTCTTACGAAAAATATTCCTGGTGTGTCTGGACTAGGCAGATGAGATGTTTTTATCTTCTTTTTTTCCAGTAGCATCCATTATGTGTTGGTCTCCCAAGGACAAACTGGAACAATGATAAATAATTGGCATCACCTAATAGCAACAAAAGTTAATACTTTCTTTGAGGTGTGATTCTCTAAGATGATGCATTTGTGGAGTTGTTAATGAAACACAGTGTAGCTGTAAGCATAGCCTGACGCTAGGGACAATTTCATAACCAAATGGTAATAGATCATGAACTGTATCTTCAACAGTCACATTCTCTTCTGCCAGATGTTCATTAACAAAAGAAATTTTGTATGCTGCCCTTATGACTCAGAAAGTTTAAAAGAAGGATTACATCTGGTAAACTATTTTTTTGCAGTCTTGTAGCATAAAATTATACTTTTTTCTTTCGGAATTGAAACAACTGACTAGACGGTGGAGAAGTTGAGAAAAAATTAAACTATGACATTTGAGAAGCTTGTTTCTCTTGATTTTGTTGGGATTTTGGTTTTTTCTTTTTTTGCTCAGGTTGAGGTTGCATCGTAGATTGGCCTTCAGAACAGACATGGTGCTAAGACAATTAATTGTATGTTAACATCTGAAGAAAGGCATGTTGTAACTCACATGGTTGTTTCCTTGTAACTTGTTGTGAGTCTGACTGGATGCCAGGCACCCACCCAAGCCTCTCTATCACACCCCTCCGCAGCTGGACAGGGGAGAGAAAATAAAATGGGGGTTAAAAATAAGGATGGGGAGAGATCACTCACCAAAAACCATCACAGGCAAAACAGACTTGAATTAGAGGTATGGAGTTTATCATTAACAAGATCAGAGCAGGATAATGAGAAATAAAAACAGACCTTTAAAAACACCTCCCCCTCACCTTCTCTTTACACACCTCCCACCTCCTACCCCACCAGTGTCAGCAGCCATGGAATGAATGGGGGTTTATGGTCAGTTCATCACCCGAAGCTCCTGCTCAGGGAGAGGAGTCATCCTCTTGCTGCACCAAGGGGTCCCTCCCACTGAAGAGAGTTCTCTATCAACTTTTCCAGCATGAGTCTGTCATGAGCAGCAGCTCCCTGAGAACTGCTGCAACATGAGTCCATCCCATGGGCAATGGCACTCCTCAAATGGCCACAGTGTAGATCACTTATCCGTGGTAAACAGTCCTTCAAGAACAGGCTGCTCCAGTGTGGGCTCCTCTCTCCAAAGGTCTCCCATGGGGTCACAGCTCTGGGTCCCTGCTGTGGTGTGGGGCTCCTTCCTAGTATGTGGGTGGATCTCTGCATCCCCGTGGACCTCCATGGCTGCAAGGCTGCACCATGGGCTGCATCCAACACCTGGAGCACTTTCTTGCCCCTCCTTCACCGACTGTGGTGTCTGCAGAGTTGTTCTTCTCACATGTTCTCGCTCTACTCTTCTCTGGCTGAGATAACAACTGTGCAACAACCTCCATTTTTCTTTCTACTTGTTACCCCAGAGGTGTTACCACCATTTCTGATTGGCCACAAAGCAGCACATCCCACTTCATAGCCACCAGGGATTGGCTCTGCTGGATGTGAAAGCGGCTTCTACCACCTTCTGATAGAAGCCTCTGTAGCCTCCTGCTACCAAAACCAGGCCATGCAAAACTAATACACTACTAGAAATAAATGGTTTTGGAAACGCTTATTTAAACAGTTGTATTGTTTTAATGCACAGGATATTTTTAGCATTTTCTTAGACTTTTTTAGGTGATTATTTTGCTGAATGTTCAGCTTCTGGTCAGATCTGTCAGTGTTGCCAGACAGTATCAGCACTGGCTTAAGAGTCTAATACTTTTTGTGTTTGTTTCTTGTTGTTGTTATTTAGGGTTTTTTTTGGTTGGGTGGGGTTTTTAATACAGTAATGCTCTGATTTAGCGAGTAGTTTAAATGCAGGTAGTATTGCTTATAAACAGTTAAACCAGCAGTTGAACTGATAAAGATACTGTGTAAATTACATATTTTAAAAATACCCAAATACTGTTAACTTCCATCCAATTTACCCTTTCATTCAGCAGCAGCAGTGTTAGAAGACAGCAGGCAATGGTGGTTGGCATGCCTCTGCTTTCAATCAAGCTGTTATAGTTAGAGCTATTTTACACCTGTTCAGCATTCAGGTTGAGAGACCCTGTAATGGGTTACCCTTGCCATGTTGTAGGTAGAGTCAGTGTGTTGCAGGTAATATTGTGAGTATGATTTAAGTAAGATAGCCTATGAGATCTGGTAAGATCAAGATGTACATGATGTTCCTTAAATCTGGTTGTAATGAGTGCCTTGTTCTGGTTTGTTTTCACACATGGCTGTAGTAGTTTCACCATGTTGCTCTCTGTAAACAGTTCTGTTGTATTAGTAACATTGTCTGATATGATAATTCTATATTGTGTTGAAAATAATTAGCTTGTCTTGATGTTTCCCATGTCTGCTGTAGCTTTGGTAAATGTTCCTGATTGAAAAATTTCGGAAATTAAATGTCTTGTAAGCCCAGAAAGTTGTCCACTGCATACAAAACCATGGAGGGCCTACCTGCTGGTGCTGTGTATGTTGGTGACATACACATTATTATTCTAATAGTGATACACCACACACATCAAGTCTTAATGATAACCAAATTAAATTGTGTTTCTGTGTGATATTGAAACTGGGCAATCTTTATGTTATATTAATGTGGCATATTAAATTAAGATACTAAATACACAAATACACGGTTCAAGAGTTGGACATGGAGAAAGTGAGTGACATACTGCAGAACACTTCTATTCCAGCTCTTTGACATGAAAATAAGCATGGTGGAGGTTTGTTCTGCAGCCTTTCATCACAGGCAACTAGATTATCAAGCTTGTGCTCAGGAGCAACTGCTATGCCAAGCCATAATAGATACTGCCTGTCTTTCAAGACTAAAATTGTATGTACAAGCACTTTGTTGTCTTAGATTGACCCCACCTGGCAGCTAAGTACTATGCAGCCACTCACTCAAGCTGCTCCTGCTCCCCAGTGGTGAGGACAATTGTGAGGGGAAAAACTAAACCCTGTGGGTTAGGATGAAAACAGATTAATAATTAAAACAAAAATAAGCAATATTGAGGATGATAATAGCAATATATTTGTAATGAAAAGCAGGGAAAGATAAATAAACTCCAGAAACTTCACAAGTAATGGATACTACATTTGGTCACTGCCTGCTGACCAATACCCAACTCATTTCCCAGCAGTGATTGACAGCTCCCAGCCAACACCCTCTCCATTTCTGTATTGGGAAGGGTGTTCTGTTGTGTGGAATATTCTTTGGCTACTTCATTCAGGTCAGCTGTCCCAATGATGCTCCCTCCTGGCTTTTTGTGCATCTGTTTGCTTGCAGAGCACATGAAACTGAAAAGTCTTTGTTGTAAAGTAAAAGCACTACTTAGCAACACTTAAAATATTACTTTTATTAATATTACCAGCATTCTCATACTGAATCCAAAATATAGCAACCAAAATACAACTCTATTCCAGCTGAAACCAGGAAAATTGTGCTGATATGCAGTAAAAGGATTGTATTGTTTCTAGTACTTTTACTACTACTACTACTATTGTTTCAGCTCAAGAATTGCAGAAATGCATCTAATGTCCTTTGGATAACTTCTGTCTTTATCTTGTCTCTCTTTTTTTGTTTGTTTGGTTTTGGTTTTTTGTGGTTTTTTGTATATGTGTGTGTTTTTGGTTTTTTGGGGTTTTTGTTTGTTTGTTTTTGTTTTTATTTTTATTTTGGGGTTTTTTTGGGTGGGTTGTTTTTTTTTTTCCCCTTCTTTTCCATTTCTTTAATGGTGAGGGAGTTGGCAGTTAGCTTCATCATGGTCCTTAAATCAGTTTTTTTCTCCTTCACTTTCAAGAATTTGTGCCACTGCTATCTTTGAAGTCTAAGGTGTTTAGATGTTATTTTGGTGAGTTTTTCTCCCATCAGGGAAGCTTCTAAAAAGTTTAATCTGTTGCTTCTATATCCCTTTCTGGTCACTTTTGATATGGGGAATGTTAGAAAATGGTACTGATTTATTTTGAACATGTTTTCTTCATCTGAAACATCAGAGTTGTTCCTTTCCAGTGTGAAATCTCTGTAATACTGGTAAGATCTCTGTTTTGGTTTGTTTTGGGGTTTTTTTTTTGTTTGTTCTTTTTTTGTTTTGGTTTGGGTTTTTTTGGTTTTTTTGTTGTTGTTGTTTTTGGTTTTTTTGTTTGTTTGTTTGTTTTTTGTGTTTTGTTTTTTTTTTTTGAAGCAGCCATGCTGTTTTATATAAGAAAAACTACTGACAGCTTTGAACATTCTTTTCTTAGGGTGGTTTTTAATTTTGAGTGGCACTCCCATGGGTCTAAGAGGAACTTTATTCCCCAGTTTGTAGAACCTTTTTGCATGAAGGTTGAGTAGCTGTTGTACTGCGTCATATGGCTGACTGGTTCCATCAGTGGTCTTGCTGCTCCTCTTGTAAAGATGCATCTTACAAGTTGTATGTTTAGGCTATATTTGAAGGAAACTTTCCCAAATTCGTTATGAAATGCCTGCATTTGTGTAGACTTTTTCAGGCACCCACCTCTAGTATAGGATTACTCTTTATCATTAATTTGCTAGGATAATAGTCATTGGGCATGATGGTACTGTGTCTTTATAGTGCCTACAGGCAATCATTTAAGACTAAAATAGTAGTTAATAAAAGCCTACCAAATTCTGAAAATCAGTTGTTCCTAAAGTTTTTGGCATTGTAGATGGAGAACTGATCTGGTAAAATTCAAGTGAAGTAAATCTTTTCAGGTCTTGAGCCAGAGACAGGAAGGAACATGACCGAAGTGATGGAGAGGGCTGCATAGAACTATTTGGGTTGGAAAGGGCTTCACAGATCTTGTAGTTCCAACCCCTCTGTTCCTGTCTGTCACTACTCTTGGAGTTAAGAATTTCTGCCTAACATCTAATACAATTCTTTTGTGATTCAAAAATGTTTCCCCTGGTCCTATCACTATCTGCTCGTATCTAGGTCTATCCCTCTGTTTTATAAGCCCTCTAAGCTTGGAAAAGCTTCACTAAGGTATTCCTAGAGCCTTGTCATCTCTGTGCTGAACAACCCCATCTCTCTCAGCTTGACTTCACAGGGAGAGGTGCTTCAGCCCCCGATGATTTTTGTGGCCCTCCTCCTCTGGTATTAACCCAGCAGATTCACATCTTTCCTGTGCTGAGAACCCCAGAGCTGGATTCAGCACTTCAGGTGGGGCCTACAGGAGCAGAGTAGATAGACAGGTCTTGAGCCCATATCTGAAGTTTGTCCAGATCTCCCTGTCTGGCATCCCCTCCTTCATTCTGAGGGTGCACTTAATCCCACTGTCTGTGTAACTGATTAAGGTATTCAAGAACAGGGGTCTCAAGACAGAGCCCTGAGGTACACCACTCAGTCTGCACCTGGACATAGAGCCATTGACCACAACTCCATGACTGTGTCCATCCAGTCAATTCCTTATCCAGCACACAGTCCATCCTCCAAATCCATGTTTCTCCAGTTTGGATGAGAAAGTGCATGCATGCCAATAAGAGCTCTTTATGGCGGTGAGAAGTTTTAGTTGCAAGGAGTTTACTTCATTTGAATGCTTTATTACTGAGGAAGCAGGTCGACAGTAACCACTATTTTCCAGCTTTCGGTATTTTTTCAGTTCTGTGATGATACATAGATAATTTAGAGCACTTTGTTTACACTGTATGGTTTCTGGCATGAATTTAATTTGATATCTTGAGGACTGGAATTGTACTCACCCAGTTGGATTTGTCTTTTGTGTTAAAGGAAGCCTTTTGTGACAAGCAACTGTAAGAAGAATATTGTGATTTCAGTGTGCTCTTGATGGCAGAACAACTAGAGTTTTCAGTATTTCCCATCTACAGGTTGATGAAAAAGGAGTTTTGTTCTGAGCTTTAGAAGACAGAGTAGCTTTTTTTTCTCACCATCGCTTACAAGCACATTTATGAACATTTAACATCACAAAAGCCAATCAGACTAGTCTGCTGGCATAAAATAATAGGAGAATCCTTTATTCTTGGAGAGTAATAAAGTAATAATTTTAGTTTGGATTTAAGGAGCTGTGTCCCCTCTTGTCTTGGTACCTTTTAGTGACCATTACTGCAGATTGTGTACTGCTTTTCCTCCTTGTTGAGGGGGAAGGATCCTGTTCAGCAGCACTTTCAGAAAATGTGCTGATGCAGTTTCTTAGGATCATTTTCATCACTTTA
The DNA here is from genome assembly GCA_027886175.1 of Phylloscopus collybita. Classification (NCBI taxonomy): domain Eukaryota; kingdom Metazoa; phylum Chordata; class Aves; order Passeriformes; family Phylloscopidae; genus Phylloscopus; species Phylloscopus collybita. Next base: position 7,778,944 of record JAJNNQ010000052.1, on the reverse strand, counting down.
CACATTGTGGGCTGCCGTTGTTGCAGTTTTCTTGATGCGAAGATGGAAGTATACCTGTAGTAATTGGTAACATTTTCCCCAGATAACTTTGTTGTCAGAAGCTTTGTTTTGTGGTAGAGTGATCTACGAAGCTGTCTTTTTGCCTTGGTCATTCCTGGGAAGTTGCTGTTCTCATTTTTGCTTCCTTGTTGACATGTGTTAGACAGTGATATAAATGGTTCTCTTCTCATTTTCATTTTCTCTTAGTGGATGTTTTGAGTGACTTTATGTCACTGTTCATTTGCCCTTCTCTGCATTTTCTTCTGCATACAGCAAAAGAAAAGATTGAAACAGCATGCAACAAGATTTTTAAATTTGTTCTGATGTAGATGAAGCTTTCCCTTAGCTAACTACACAGCAAATTGCAGTGTGCATGTTTCTGGTTCCTCTTATTCATCTGTCTTGGCTTACAATTAGCATTTCATTTTGAAACAAACTAGCAATATAACAAATCTTTTAAAAAGGGATTTGACTATGCTTTTGCGGAAGTATTTAGTATTTTTATTTTTTTTTAAGGCCATAGCTGATGGCTCTGAGTCAAGGTGCATAACATCCAACAGATACACTCAGTTTCTGATATTGCTGGCTGTTAAGCCAGTTTTTGGTCACAGGCTCTCTAGTAGACAAACTGGTAGTGAACACTAATTTTCTTAGAATTTAAAGACAAGTTCAGAATGTCGTATTTGTTCATCTAGAAAATCTTAATCAAAACAAATTATTTTCACAAAAAAAAAGTTACAAAATATTTGTGATGTGACTAAAAAAACAGGTTGTAAGTGACCTTTGGTTGTGCATTAGAACTCTTGCTATAATATAGGAGTATAAGAAAATATTAGCAGTCATTTGTTTTGCTGCATTAAATTTTTTGGTGATGAGCACTGAAGGTTCCCTCTTATTTCTGAGAGTTTGCTGCTTGTAAGTCTTGTTTAGATTATGGAGTCTTGCCCAGGGCCGTTTTTGTTGTGTGGTGCATTGTGAAGTTTTCTATGACAATGCGAACACAATTTTAAAAAACAAGTACTATTCAAAAGAATCTCATCATACAAAACATGTTTGTATGAAGTTAATTGCAAATACATCCTTGAGGCTTATATACTTCATTTATTACAAAATGCATTATGCAGTTAATAGACATTATAATAGATGTTATCATACAACTAGGAGTGTTCAGCAAACTTGTACCAAGAGCATGTATTACAGTTGTGTACAAATGCATCTCTCAGCCTTCCTTAATTTCAGTTTGGGATATAAAAAGGATATCAATTTAAAAAATTAAATTTTTGGGAAAAAACACTTTTTTTCAATAAAACACCCATGTCCAAAGATGTTCTAAAGATCTCTAAAAAAACAATTGAGAAAGTATTCATTTTGATTATGGTTGATTGATTACTGAAACTGAATAAATTACAAAAAATACAGATATGCAATGCCAATCTGCACTTTCTTGCTTAAATGAGGGCTCCCTTCAACTGTGTATTTTGTTGTTGTGTTGTGGATCTGTCACAGAACTAACAGCTTCCTAGCTGCTGTCGTGGTGAACTGCTTTAGATACCTGGCTTCACTGCAGAAGTGGCAGAACAACCAGTACTATAGCAAGAACACATTACAGAATTTCATTTTTTTCTATAATATGTTCCTGTTAGTTACATTTCCTACAGAGATATCCATGTTTAGCAACTTTAGCTGTGACAGAACTGTTACTGGTTTAGATTGTTACTTGATCATATGATTTATTTAAATATAAAATGTATACATTGAATTTCTGTCATGCTTTTCAAGCCCATATAGGTATAATGAATAAGTGGCATATATTTTCTAGCTAGTTGAAATGAGGGGGAAAACCGAGTATCCCAAGTAGAACTAGAAGGGATGAATAAAGTACCTAAATCCTTATTTCTGATTCACGTTTTTAGGCTAATCTATGTAGTACTTTAGGCAACAGATGTTAGGGTCTTAGTGGGTGAATTATTCCTTAATGTGTGCATACTACTGGGTACCTAGAAAAGTCAAGAAAAGCAAATATAACCCTTATTTCTTTTGTGTGCTTTAACAGTTGTTACTCAACCAAGCCCATCAGTTTCTCAGCCTGGTACTTCAGAGAGTGAAGAGAGAGCTGCTGAACTGCCGAAACCAAAGAAGAACAGATGTTTCATGTGCAGGAAGAAGGTTGGCCTTACAGGTATGAGAATACCATCAGTTTTAAACAAATTTGCATGATTAGTTGCCTTTTGCTAGATTAAACTTGACAAAATATGTGCTCTGTTAAATTTATCAGCTTCTTCACAATTCACATAGTTTAGTAAATCCATTTCTTTTTCTTACTCTGTATGTCATAGTAGACAAACATATATTCTTTGTAGTGACTGCATCCTTAATTAACACCTGCATTAAAAGCTAATCTTCCTAGTAATGTTGCTTCTTTTTCTGTGTACAGGATTTGACTGCCGATGTGGAAACCTATTTTGTGGACTTCACCGTTATTCCGACAAGCATAACTGCCCATATGATTACAAAGCAGAAGCTGCAGCAAAAATCAGAAAAGAGAATCCAGTTGTGGTGGCTGAAAAAATTCAGAGAATATAAATTAATCTGCTTGTGAAAAGACTGACTGACTTTTGTGGGGCTTTCTTTTTTCAATACATCCTAAAAAAACATGAAAAGAGCAGGTGCATGGTCATTTTCCTTCGTTTTCCAAAGTTTTACTTCTAGTCCTGTCTGTCTAAATTGATACTTCAAATGTTTGGGTGTTTGTAACAGGCAGAATTGGATAGATACAGCCATTGAAAATATATATGCCCTCCCCAGAATATATGGATGATCAGAAACCTGCACAGGAATACACATGCACAGAGACAGACTCTAGTTCACATGTGCCAAACAGGTGTATGCAATCTGCATGTGTGCAGCAGCTCTGCCTTTTGAGATGTGCATGAGGTATTTAATGTTCGGCTAATGTTACGTGCCTGTCTTGGAGAAGGATACATCAAAACAGTTGGCAGTCTACTTCTATCATTTTAAATCTCATTCTACTTTTAAGTTGCTACAATCCATTTTAGTTTTCCAGCAGAATGTGAGCTGTGTAGAAGGGTCTACCATCTCAGTAAGATGAGTGTTGATGCCATATTTAAGTCACTTAACAACTGCACTGAGAAAAAAAATAGAAAAAATCAGATACACATGAGAAGAAAATGGTTTTGTAAAAGATTACATTAACTTTAGAATCTTGAAAAAAAGTTCCCAGAGGAAATGTCCCGTTAGGAGCTTATGAACTGACCTGCAACAGAGTTGTCTGCTTTTCCTTGCATAGCTAAAAATGTTGTGTAGCACAGTATTGTAAGATTGATTTTCAAAAAACAGTTAAAAATGTTTCTAGACGTATCACAGCCTCTCTATCAAGCAACATGGGTCTAAATAAGTTGCTGAAATACTAGAGCAGTTTATTATTCATGTACTACTTTTGTTCTGTGTGTTCCAAGTTCAGAAGAATATTAGGAATTAATTTTTCTAGTTTTAAATGTAACAGTTGCACCATTCTGCATGGAAAACCATACCTAACATGGCTGCTGTAGACTTAAATGGTAGCTGGAACCACTCTTGGAGGGCTGCTTTATCATTTTTAACTGTACTTGGGTATAGGACTGTAGTGTTCTTGGGTGTATTGCATGGGCTGCGTTATCTACGGCATTGTACAATAACAACTCTAGAAAAGGCAGTATTCTTCACTGATGCTTGTCTGGTAATATATATCACTTCTGTGTTATAATGGAAGGGGTTTTTGTGATGTATGAAATTTGGGTTTTTTATATAAACAAATACGGTTTAGACTAGTGTTGTGGTAATGCCTGTTCTCATTTGTAAATAGTTACATACGTACACAAGGCACTACTTCTGACCTGATTTTTTTTGCCAGTGTTCAGTCTTGGTTTTTACTTCATTATTAAAAGCGTCAGGTTTTTGCTTATAACTTTGTTTTTCTGAGTTATTAGATATGCAAACATGTACAGATAGTTCATATTTATGTATTGCACATAAGCTACCCAGCATCTATGCTATATTGTATTATGTAAATAATAAAAATAATGTACAGAAGGAAATACTTCCTTTTATGGTAGTTCATTGGTTTTAGTTCTTGCTGTAATGAGAATGTGACCTTATAGAGCCTCAAGTGCAAAGCTTAATATAAGTTCTTACAGATGTTGTCTTATGCATAAGCTTGCCTATGTCTTTATTGGGATATACCAGCTTTTTTTGAGACAAAATACAGGTAACTACTTGATGACCTGACAAAAATGCCAGCAAGCAACAATATGCTTCTAAGGGAGAAAAGGAAAGTATTAGCAGTGAACCTGCTTACTTCTAGTGGATCTGTCATGATAGAGCCAGTACACTGACTAAACTATTCTGTCCACATCCTCACGCAACCAAATACATGTGGTAAGGTTTATCCTTTCCAGTGGGAAGGAAAAGGAACAGTATGCAGCATGTGTTGCAGTGGAGGAAGATGCCTTCAATACTGGATGATCCATAAAAATTGATTATATCAGAAGTAGATAATGTGAATCCCACCCATCAGCTGATAGTCAATGTGATATGTTAATACTCCAGCCACTGTGTGTACCTCCAGTAAGGGAACACAGCCATGCTCTGGGACTTCATCATGGAACTGCTTTAAAGCACCAAAATTACAGTATTTCTATCTTTTGTATTAAAGCAACATCGACAACTCCACTACAGCATAAAACAAGTGTTGGCTTTTTGTTTTTTTAAAATGCCCTGTCGTTGTAGCTGGATGTTTGAGGAAATGTCTGTTTTTGATACTTTTTTAGCTAGAATGGTACTAGTACTGATATTGTTACTTAATGATTATGGTGGTCTCAATCACAGTCTTGACTTTTTCTGTACTAAGGTTGTACTTGAGAACACTTGTTGAAATATTTGATCATAGCAAATCTGTACAGGGAAGTATGGAATGAAAAATCCCTCTTTTTCCTGTAAAATTGTGAGCTGTATCATGTAAATGACTCTTAAGTGGGGTATGAGTCTGTCCTCAAGTCAGCAAGCTGGCCAGAGCTTTGTTCTTTTAATAGTGTATATAATCACTTTTTAAAGCATGTATAATCACTCCTGAGCTCTGATTCTCTTGAGGCTCACTTAAGGAATGAGAAGGTTGTTTAAAAGGAGTATGTATTGACAAAGTATGTGAATGGGGACACTATTTAGACAAGTGCAGACACTGCTACATCTTCCTAGAAAGAAACATAATTGCTTCACATATCACTGATCATCCTCATTTAAGGTTTGCCTTTTTAAGATCTTTTTAACTTGCATTAACACAATGTTCTGGGAAGAGTCTTGCTCTGTTTTAAACAACGTTACTAGATGACGGTGAGATGACTTCTTTGATTAGGAGACAAAAAGGACCATATAAACACATGAGTAAATGAAAACACCCAGGTCATGATTTCATAATCTTCAATCTGTGAAATGCTTGCCTTGCCCCAGGTGTTATGGCTTTGCACTGCTATGTTCCACAGAATTCCAGGCAAACTTACTAAGGTATTAATATTAAACCTGAAATCTGGAATGTAAGGATGGCCTTGCTGGGCTGGTTCCAAAGCTGATGAGCTACCAGATGCTTTGGTTGGTTGTTGATCGTGATGCGTAAGGATACCATGGGGTTGAGAACCCCTGACTACCTTCTTGGTACTTACCTCTTTGAAACCATGTTATTGATCATTGGTTACACTCCTGTGGAAGGTGATTGTTCACAAGCATAATTGAGTGTCCTGGCTCCTAGTCACTGAAAGGGTATTTAAGGATTTGACTCAGGTCTGGTGTCCCTGATGAGTCAAAATACATGTTACTTTTGCCATCTTCCTGAGCTGCTCCACAGTATCACCTGATGCATCTGCTTGAAGGAGGAAATGTACAGCAGATGAGGAATTGGTTTGTTTCACGTATCCTGGTGTGTTAAATAGCTATGACTCGGTCACAAATGGAACTTTGCTTGCTGTACAAATTTTTCTGTTTGTTTCATTGGTTTCTCCATCAGCCAGAAAGAAGAGTATGTTTTCTCACAAAAAACATTACTGGCTCCCTTGATCTTTTTCTGTAATTAAACACCGAGGATGTTTGACGGACTGCTTTCTGATTAGGAGACATAAAGAGCTTTGGCAGTACATCTGAAAGTACCTGGATGGGATTGAAATTGACATATGACAAACCTGAATAGTTAGAAAACTTCAGCTGGAAAAATAATTAGTGACTGTATGTTAAAATACAGTGCAGGAATAAAGCTCTCTCTGTGAATGCAGTGAGAGTTATCACCACGGAGAGTTTTAAAAGCCATTTTGCAAACCTGAGTTGTCACTTAATCTACTGTAAACACTCAGCAGAAATTTCTTCAGCCTTTAAGTTGCCTGTTTTAAAAGTAATTTAGTGATGGCCAAAGAAACAGGGTTGGAGTTTGGGAGTTTTTTAACTGAAGGTAATACAAGAGGCCATTTCTGCTTTAAAAGGTACATCAGCCTAATATAGCCTCATATAACAGAACCAAAGACTGGATCATTCATGTTATGAAGAATTGAGTTCTGTAGGATGCAAATTAGCAGAATATCAGTGGTCTGTGATTTGATGTAAATTAAATTAAAATAAGGGTAAAGATGGGAGTACCTAAATAAATGCAAGAATCAACACCTGCAGTAGCAAACAAAAACTGGCTTGACTGTTTCATTTGTGTAGGTTAAATCTACTAAAAAAAAAAAATTGAAATTACTAGTGTCATAGCTTCCTGAAGAAGCTGTCTTGTAGTTGTCTTTCGTACTAGATGGGAAGATGCAGATGACAAATTCTTTTTGTAATGCCTATTTCATTTCAGTTTATGTTTTTGTTGTAAGTTCATGGCCAGCATTGTAGCAGTGTTGGAAGATGGGCTTTCCAAGTGAGTGTTACTTTGGCTCAAACCGCCTGAGACACCTGTGTCTTCATTAGCACCTTGTGATGCTCTTTCTTTTCTCTCTGTATCTACAACCAGTTCAGCAGCGTTAATTTCCAAGCAGCAGTAAGGCTGCTTATCACAATCTGAGGTTTATTCACTATGGAGAGAAAACAAAAAATAAATGGGATAATTATATCTACTCTTGCACCTAAGTACTAGCAATGCAGAGTAGACTAGGAATTGGACTCTGCTAATCCTTGTGAGTCCTTTCAGAGTATTCAGTGATTATTGTGTGATGAGTCCTGGTCCAAGGCAGGTTAGGTCTCATGTAACTGACTAGGCAGCTGAGAGGGTTGCAGGGTGAAGTGCCTCCCTCTTTGTAGGCATTTTACAGGTTACTCATGACCTATGTCAAAAGAAGGCACTTCCAGAACCCTCCTCCTTTCAAGGTGCCATTGGGATGCCTGTAAATGCTAAATTACTACTGTTGCTCTGTGGTGCTCTTTTTGATCCATGCACAGGTGACATTTCTCAATTATCTTACTGTGACTGTGGATGAAGTTATTTGTTTGCTCTTTTTTATGATTATGCATGTTTGGGATTTTTTTTTTATAAAAAAAGGTGGGGGCGGGGGGGGGGGGCGGGGGGGGGGGGGGCGGGGGGCACCACTTACCAGTGTGGCATGATCTCTATAGATAGACCAGAGCCATATTTTCCAAACTGACCACCAAGACCAGCATGTTTCATGAAAAATGTTGAAATCCAAGGAAGGACTTGGAGTCACTGACTGCATAGGATGCGAATGTACTTGCCTAATTGGACTCAAGGCACCTTAGCTGCCCACTGAATCACTAACTAAGTTGCTTTACAATGTGGCTGTGTCTAAACTGATTTTACCCTCCTCAATATCCAGCCATCTTCATGATGGTTTGGTTTGAGCAGTGAAAAATCACTAATTTTTAAATGCTTTTGGGGGGATTTTACCAGGAGTTCATTTTGATAGGGCAGTGAGCACTATTGATGAGAAGCCACTTTTGGCCGTTTCCTGGTCCATGCGTTTCTAGATTCTTCCTATTGCTACTAGATGCTACAATAACAAAACCAAAAAAAAAAAAAAAAAAAAAAAAAAAAAAAAAAGATAAACTGAAGCCATGATTCAGAATGGGGCCCTGCTCACTGCAGAACTTTTCCATCAGCTTCATGTGTCCACTGCAGTCATATCTCTCGGTCCCTTTATCCAGTGCCTGAAAGGTGTCATTAAATGTTAACTGGGCCTATTTCGAGATGTTTATTTGGACTTCTCTTTATTGGTTTACTTTCAGATTTCAACAGTCTTGACTGGTAGTTAATGTATTTTGTTGCCTGAAAGCTTTTTGGTGGAGATGTTTGTTACCTTGTTGGCATAATCTTGTGAGAGGTGTTAGAAGCAGAAAGCATTTGCCAAGCTATTGCATGGCAAGCATGTAGGTGAAGAAATGCTACCTACAGCTCTGACCTTTCACTTTTGGAGACCTCCAGTGCCTGTGTCTAATGTTTTTGCCTGTTTAATATATTTTCAAATACAGCAAAAGAGAATGAACAAAACCAATTCCTACTGTGAATCCTCCCTTGGTAGTATCAGTGAGATGGTAGCACAGATCTGAGGAAAAGGAAATCAGTTTAATTCACCATCCCTCATTCTTGTTCATCTACTCCTTACCATAGTGTGCATATATATTGTTTAAAACACACCCAGCCCATGTTATTTTTTGTTTCCACTCACTTCCTGGGTGGAAAACATTTCTAGATTTGATTGATTTTTCTTTGGTGGATCAGTGAGAAGTTGGGTGCGGGATGACTGTACCCTGTGTTCCCAATAAAGCCTGTGAAACAGTTTGTGCACAGGACTATATGATAATGCTTCTGGGAGACCAGGTCAGATTGGATTTAAAGAGGATTAGGCTAAAGTAGATTTTCCTTAGTTGTATTTTAAGTAGCATGGGATTTATGAGGGGAAAGTAGATTTATGACCCTGGAAAAATCTTGATCCCTTTCACTCTGGTTTCAGCCTTCAGAGTGAGACTGAGCTGGTTCCTTTGCTGGATTCATATGATGGATAATACCCATACTAATTTGTATATTTCTGTTAGAATTCCTGACTGGCCTTGTATGACCACAGTCTTGGATGTTTTGTTGTCAATTCATTCACCACAGCAGCTCGTGGGAAGTTCCCTGAGCACTGAGTCTGGTGTGAGGATGGTGCACAGGCAGGCAGGAGAGGTGAGACCACTAGACACGGATTTGCACACACTGCTGAGGAATTCCGGTTTCGGTCTCCCTGCTGGAACAGTTTGGCTGGTAGCTTCAAGCACAGCAGTGATGCAAAGATTAGCATTTGCCATTGCGACTTCAGGGTTTGCTAGCAGAGTGTGAGCCAGTCACCTGCCGGTTGCAGAAATAGCTCTACATTTAAGGGAGTACATTTACTGAAACTAGTTAGTAATTACATGTCTGGACTTGCTAATAGATAAAGGTCTGACAGCAGTAGCAGTTCACTGGCTTCTCAGCAACATTTTCTAAGCTAGTGTTTGGAAATTGTATTAGGTTAGGAAATGGCCTTGAGATTCAAGATAATTTATTCCTCATTTCCCCTAAACAGGGTTGTGTTCGTCATCTGCTGAGGCTGAATCACAGTTCAGCTCAGAGTAATTTCTCAGTGTTGGTCAGCCCTCAGTAAACAGAGGCATGTAACACTCACCCTGCAAATAGCTGCTGGATGCCAAAGGTTGTATCAGTGAATACTAACATCAGGACTTTTACTAACTCTGCCCCTTTGTTTCCCAGAGCCCCTCGTGCTGGTGGGTAAGGGTTGCTGTCCCCAGTGCACAGAGGAGAGGACAAAGCACAGAAGGGGTCCATTAAGGACATGGTCCCACAGTTCTGGCTCTAGCTGTGCCATGTTACCAGACTACTGCCACCAGCTGCTTGACTGTCCTACAGCACTGGTTTTACCCTAACTTGTGCAATTGCTTCCTGGTTTGATTTTGGTCAAGCGATCCAAGATAAAAAGCCACATTTTAAAGAGCAATTTCACTGATCTCAGAGAGGGTGGGTGAGTTATGCTACCAGAGGCAGAGGTACAACATCTAGGAATGCCCCAAGTGCCAACTAATGCCATCTTTCAACAAGAGGGGTGCAACACCTGGGTTTTAAAACTACCCCTGACCAGGAAAAGCTGCAGTGCCATGTTCTGGACCCAGCTCTCCTTGTTTTCCCCAAGCTCCAGAGTGATACCAGGGGAGGAGCAGCATCCCCTTTCCTGGGGCCTGAACAGGCACTACTCAATACACTGCTCCACCATATCATGTTGGTGGGCAAAACCAGATGAAGCCTAGAGTTGCCATTCCTATATTTACTTTACAACAAATACTGCCCCAAGAAGATCTGTGAAATCCAGTATGCTTCTCCGGAGGCTAAAATCCACCCAGCACCACACTTGGTCCTCATCAGGCTACTTCAATCACTGGTACTTCAGCTCAGGAAACAATTGTGTCACACCAATGCCAAACAAGAAAAACAACAATAGGCAAGAATACTCATACACTTCTGCTGCCTTACCCTTACTCTGCAACTTAACTTAGTCAACAAGCTTTGACTGGCCTTTTCTCTTTCATTTCATCCCCACTTGTGATAGCACAAGCAGTCTGAAGTAAACATGCCTGATTTTCTAAAAGCAGTTCACATAACTTGAAAAGCTGATCTGTGTGTGCATGTGTGTGTGTGTTTTGTTTTTTAACTCTGCTAAGAGGTTATGCTGAGAACATATCTTTGCAAACCTTATTAATAGTGAAGGAGGTAAGTTAATATATGCACAGCCTGCAGTATAAGTAGTGTGCTGGTTTGGACTACAAATAGAGAACTGTTTTTAGAAAAGCTGAAAGCAAGAATGTCACTATGGACTGCACGTCCTAAGCAGTCCAGCAGGGTAACTTCCAATTCTTTTTCTGCTAAATATGGCTCTTTTTAGGGCATGTTTTACTAACATCAGTTAAGTTGTTAACTTATGTTTGGGTTGTTTTTAACTAAAAACAATTTAGTTAGCTGGAGTACAAAGAGTACTGTTTGAAATCTCTGTTTTCCCAAACCTGGTCACTGTGTTTTTAAGAAGTCTGTTGATCAAACACACCTGCTTGCTGCCCTGCTCTGTTCTAGGTGAGAGCTGCATCTGAAAATCCCTGTCCTTCATACTCCCAACTTAGTCATCTGAAAACTGTGTGTAGAGAAGCTAAGCCTTGTGTTCAGAGATCAGATACATGTTTTTGTGTGTGCAGGGTTTACAGCCATGAGCACACTTTATGGCTTTTTACTTTCTTACTTCAAGGAAAGCGCCGTTCTCAACCCACAAATGTAGAAACACAAGCAACTCATGAGTTTGATTCAGCTTAGTATAACCAGAGGCTAACCACAGTCTTCACTATGCCTCAGTTTCCCTCTGGCACCTCTGAGAGTGATTCATAAAATTTCGCTGTAGAGAAAGTGTGTCCAGGACAGCCCATCAGGGTCTCCCTGCTGTGGGTTGAGACCTGGCACTGTCATCCCCATGTGTGCAGGACTTCCAGCTGCCACGCCTCTCAAGAGCCCAGCTGGTGCTACCAGTGTCACTGCAGCAGTGCCAGGCTGGCTGGCAGGGCTGCGGGGCTCCCAGCCGTACCTGCTGCAGTGCCAACCCCAGCCCACACCGTCCCAGCAGCGCATCCTCACGTCACCACCGCAAACCTCTCCCTCCGGTGACTCAGCAGCTAAATAACAGCCTTTTGTTTTCCTCCTCTCTGGGTACTTAAAAGGAATTTCAATATAAGGAAACTGCTTTTAGAAAAATGCTAAAATAAAATAAAATAACTGGTGTCTTAAGGCTCCCCTTTCCCAAGGCTATAAACTAAGGGTAAAACGACCCCATTTTTTCATTTAAAGGAAAAGTCACAGTGTCAGTCATGCTGACTAGTCCTGGAACAAAGTTCCAGGAACAAGTAAATATTTTATTTAGGCAGGTGTGTTTGTTTTATCTGTGCTGATAGTGCCAAGCTGTGGCACAATCAGATCTCTTTGACCCTGTACTGCTAAGCAACAGAGCTCAGAAGGACTTTGAGTACTCCAAAAGGGCATGGTGCCCTGGGGCTGTCTGCCACACCACCACCGTGATGATGGGTCTGGAGTTTCAGCTGTATGTGGATGAAATCAGCTGCCAGGCCCTGCCACAGGCACCATGGAGAGAGTGAGTATTTATGCCCAACATATCTGCTGGTCCCCAGGATGCTGGGAAAATGGGCTATCAGCCAGAGAAAATGCTCCAAATCACCAGGCAGAGCTGAGCCTGCAAAAGGGGAAGACAACACCTTCTCCATTACCATCACTCCAGCATGAGCAGTCTCATACCCCCACATTAATTACAAATGACAGGGGAGACTGAGTTTCAACAAGACATACTGACTTCACTTTACCTATGCTCAGAGGCAAGGCGCAACAGTGCCACAAAAGCTTGCACAAGGCCCCCCTGCAAGCAGCCATGTGGATGTTTTGTGCTTCAAGCCCCCTTTTTGATTTTCTGTTACAAATGGAATCAGCCAAATTATCAATAAAAGAATTTTTATTGAAAAATTTGAGTGGAACAATCGAGAAATGCCACAATTAAGGTCAGTGTCGAGCCCAGGGTCGCCACTGGGTGAACATAAGATACGGCCTCTATCGCACTGTACCACCCACTGTTCACCACCTGTGCACTGAGCTTTTATACAGTGTTTCACTACACAGTATGTGATCTCAGTCTGTTTTTGCTGCTCCTCATAGAATACATATTCATGTATTCTTGATTTTCAGCTGCCGGTTGGCTGAATGGATTTCGAGAAGGTAACTGTCCATAAGTAGATTTACTGGAACCAGATACTGGGATTCATCATCTAGGTAGTATGGATGAGATGCATGCCAGTCGTTAAGTAGTGGGTCATTGGCCCATGGAGCTGAAAGTCCATCTCCATCCAGCACCCTCTTTCTCTTGTTAATTTCCTTTCCTTGGGTTCTGGCAGGGATGACACAATCTTGGAGGGAGGCTCCAGGCATGGCTTGAGGTATGTGGTTTCTGAGATGGGTGCAGGGGTTTTGATTTAAAGGCACAGTGTGGATTTATTACATTATTCGATAAACATATTTACAATAAAACTGAACTATATACAGCATTTATTACATTTTCAAACACTTTTCCTTTAACAACAAGGAAGGTTTAATGCCTTTATAGGGCTTCCATGTGAATTTTCCTATATCTTATCTGACTTGTGAGAAAAGAGAGAGTACTTTTTTTCCTGTTTCATGATTTTATAATGATTTGCAACGGGGAATTTTATGTCATGTTTAGGTGAATTGTCATGCAAATGGACAATATTTACTCCTGTAACAGGAGATAAGAGTGTTCTGTTTTTATGACAATATGATAAAATGTTAAAATAGGGTTCTCAAAGTCCAGTGTACAATGTTGAGGCCATAGTTGCTTCAAGGTACTTACACTCTGCATGGTGAATAAACAAAGTGAAATGCAGAGGGGAGTGTAGGAGCTATTTATGTCAGCGAGAGATGCCATGCAATTCCTTCTCATACTTATTTTGTCTAATTATTAGTATAGATTTTTGTAGGCAGTGGAATAATCTGCTTATCAAATACCACTTTGAAATACATTAGCTCTGCCTTGTTCTGGAGTTAAACATGTAGCAATTTAGTCAGCTCAGTGAGTCAAAATTCCATTAAATGTAAAAGACAGCTCAGTGCATTTAGCACTAATATCACAATTAACACTTCGGAACCCTGCCTAAGTAACAGAACCACCCCAAACAATTATATAGACATTTTTAGTAACCAGGGCGTGGTGTTACTGAACAGGCAAGAATCCTTTTTGTAAAAATCTTCACATGGTGTTGAGACTGGAAGTGGCTGGTTGAATCATGCCTGTAGAAAGGTTTAATGCTTCCAAAGCAGCACAAACATTACGGAGGGGAGCAATACCATACAATCTTTCAATGTCTATCAGAGCAAGTTGCTTAGACTTTTGCAAGTAGTCAGCATTGGCTTCCTTTGCTCCAGAGAGGGGCACAGCTGGCAGGTGAATCCTCAAGGCCAAGGGAGGTGCTCATCACTGGACCTCCTATCTTGGCAGAGAAGCCACAGTGTCCAGCTGGTCCCTCCTGGCCTCTGCCAAAGACATAAAAAGCAGTGAGGCCATGCTGTTGTTCCTGTCCTCTAGAGTAAAAGGATGAATAAGTGCTTTTAAAAGGCTGTTATGTTGTTATTATGAAGTAAACCTTGGTAATGTCTAATACCTTGGTTTTGTGACCTTATTCTAAGAGAAAGCCAGCTGAAATTTTCATGGTCTGTGCATCTATGAAGATGTTGAAGTTGCATGATAATCTTAGGTTACAACTTACAAATTCTTATCCTTGCTATTAGTAATATCATGTAGCTCATCCATCCACCCCACATTTATCACCACAGTGTCTGAATTTTATCAGGAGAATTTAAAAAAAATTGTTTCTGAGTGCTCATGTGAATAATAGAAGTGAATATGAGTCACGATCCAAAAGGATATTTTACATTTTGTGCATCCAGTTGCAGCAAGCTTTAAATTCGCTGAGGTCAGACCTCAAGTATGTCTGTAGTTTGAAGCAAATTTTTAAAGTTGTCCCAGAATGTAAATTTCTGGTAGTACTTACTGAGTGCACATCAGCAGGAGCACACAAGACATCTCCAAAAGGAGATGGCACACTCAGGATGACATTGCCACCTACTATACTGCCTGTTCCTCTCATGTCCTTACTGTAAGGACAATATTAAAAACATTCCATATTCTGATTGCACTCCTTTTCTGTAAGAAAGGTTCTATTTAAAGAATTAGGTTTTACATACACAAGGGCAAGTGGGAAAAAGGAAATACCCTTTTCTTCCTTCTCTCCCCTCCTTTTATGCCCTGTCATAGAATTTCTTCTATCCTCTTCACAGTGGCTCTCATACCACACAGCACATTTGTACAGGAAGGAGGAAAAGGTGGAAACTTGATGCTATTAATCAGTCTCGGATCAAGGGAAGCATGTTAGCTGCACAGTATTTCGTTTAAAGTCTGATGAACTCTGAATCTGACACCATCTTGCAGCAATTCCCAGCTCAGCGTGTCTATCAGCCTTAGCATGGAGAAACAAGATATTTTAATGGCTTCTGGCAGATGCCAACCTGTTTGGCCCTTGCAAAATGTGCAAAATGTTTTGCTGCTTCCAGGTCTATGAAACAGTCTGTTTTTTGGGGGGATAGACAGTACTGGCATCTCCTCCTTCTTTTCTGAGAAACCACTCCAATCTACTTCACATGCAATTTACTGTCCAGCCCTAATCTTTCTGTGTCAAACCAAATGACAAAATAAGTACATGAGCACACCCATTTGATAAATAAAGCAAAAAATATAAGAAGCATAAAACATTTTTAGTCTTCCTTGAATTCATTTTTAAGGACAGTGATGCTAGCTGAAAAGGTGACACTATACTATTCACTAGAGCTTGCAGTCTGGGAAACAGGGATGTGTTTAGGCAGCCAGTAAAACAAATACAAGAAAGGACTGTGGCACCCAACAAAAAATTAACAGATGGGATTCACAGTTGCTGGATTTTGCAAAGAGCAAAGAATATGAATGTATCAGAAGGGGACTAGACGAACTAAAGAGATGAAACAAACTTTTCTAACACTGTTGATTTAAATGTATAAACTTGCCTGCTGAAAGCAGGGGAGTCTGCAAGGGAAGGCTTTTTCTGTGTCCTGCTTTCTGTCTGTCTCCTGCACATCCTTGTTATTCACCAGCCTTACTAGAAACATGACAGATTTGCTAGATAGACCTTTAGTCTGACCCAGCTCAGTGTCTTTCACATCCTTGCCTAATGAATAGTGCAGCTATCCCTGCATAGGGCAGAGTGAGGAGGGGGTGGTGCACCATAGAGATGTACCTGCTGTCCATGTGAAGAATATAATACTGTTAACAACTCTGGCATCCTTGTACCCACTCCCTTTGCTGTACTTTTTTCCCAAACCAATTATTTTTCATATATCAGAAAGTTAAGGGGGGTTTTTGGTCTGAAGATAGGGTCATCAGTGGCTGAAGACTTCTGTGAAACCACAGAATGGGTATTATATAGGAGAAAGAGTTGCTCAAGCCAGCTTGATACCTATTCAGTCCCACAGCACTTAATATTCCCAGTAGAATTTACAGACAACATTTGCGAGAAGTTTTGTTTTGTGGTGAGTTTATTTATTGTTTGTTTGTTTGTTTGTTGGTTGGTTGGTTTGGTTTGGTTTTCGGTTTGGTTGGGGGGGGGTTGTTGGTTTTTTTTTGTTTTGGTTTGGTTTTTGTTGTTGTTGTTTTGTTTGTTTGTTTTGTTTTTTGGGGGGTTTTGGTTTGGTTTGGTTTGGTTTGGTTTGGTTTTTTTGCAATGGGTAAAATTTTAAGTTTTCTTTGGTGGCTATAAGAACTTTAGAAGAGAAAAGTGAAGCAGGAGAGGCATTGGAGTAGCACTGTTTGTGAGGGATTGTTTAGATTAGATTGAAACCCATGATGATGATGACAGGCTGAGTGGGTAAAGATCAGGGGAAGGTCAGCAGAGTGGATGTCCTGGTAGGAGTCTGCTACAGACCACCTAGCCAGGATGAATAGGCAGATGATTAATTCAACAGGAGGCTGGGATATATCTCACAAGTGCCACCTTTGCACTCATGAGGGATTTCAATTTGACAGGTATCTGCTGGTAGTTTAGAAAATGAGGGAGTCCATCCTGAACCTCATGACTCAGAAGGATTGTCTTCCCTTATGCATCCTTGTTTTATGTCCCAGTATATATTTCTAAATCAATTCCTATCTGATTTTACTTTATTTGTTTCGTGAATGTAGTATGTAATGCAGAGAATCGTGCATTAAGCTGTGCTTCTGGAAATTTATATTAAGATTGCTTTTTTAATACCTTTGACAGTGATTCCTCAAGTGATATAAACCACCCATTTGTGACAACTGTGTACTTTTTTCATCACCTTAAAAATACATCTACTTTCTTCTCACTCAGCAGCAAAATTCTTTTTGGAAAGAGTTTACCAGGCACTTTAAATTAAATGAAATCACATTTTGCAGAAAAACCTAGAAAATAATGGAGAGGGTTAGCTTCAAGCACAAGCACACCTGTGTCCACAGCTTCCTGTCCTGGAAGGAGCTATTGTGAAGCCTGGCACAGATCCTGCAGCCACATGTGATGTGCTGTCACACACTCACATGTGACTGGGACAAGGTAAGGTGAGGTGGTACCATGACCCACCTTCATTTCATGTTTGCACAATCTGTAGCCCTCAGTGTTACAGCCTGTGTATCATCTGGACACTGTGGATGCTATGGACAACAACCATCAGGCAGCTCCACAGATCCTGGAGGGTCTATGTTGCTGGGGGTTTTGTTATTGTTGCAGTGATTCTATAAATGAAATTTCATGGCCTAAACAATGTTTTTTCTTTGGGCAGGTCATGTCCTCTTCTCCAGTGCAGAGTTCAGTACTACAAGTTCTGGAGCACTTTTCTAATGAAAGGTTTATGTGGCATTGAAAGGCCATATGGTATGAAATAGTAGCAGATATTGTAGGGAAACAACTGCAAATTGCACGCAAGCAGTTGCTTCTCCAGCAATGGACTGTGCTTCAGGGGTGTGAAGGGCTCCCAAAACGTGATGAAACACGATACTTTGAAGGGGCATTCTCAGACGGCTGTGGTTTCCGACGGGATTAGGATGACTCTAGATGTCCTGCCAGCCAGCCTTGAAGAGTCGTGCTCCAGGAGAAGTGAGAGAAGGCCTGTGCAGGGATAGGGAAGAGTAGTACAGGCAGGTACTGCCCTCCACCCACCTCTCTGGGTTGCTCCCACTGGTGTGAAACACCTCTGTAAGATAAAGTCTAGGAAAGAGTGTAGGAAAAAGCTGAATACATTTCCCCCCCCCTCCTGCTGTTATTCTCATTATTCCTTTTGCACTTTTTTCCTTTTTCTATCTTATTTTCATGTCTTTTCTTTCCCCCTTAACTCCTCACACAGTTTTACAGAGGAGGGGTAGTATTGCCAAGCCCTGTTCATTTTAAAGAAAGACTGAAGTGCAGGAGTTTATGAAGGTAGCTCATGACACCACCTCATGCTGCCTCACCTGGTCTCAGCTGCACATCAGCACCTACAACCAGAAGCAGCAGATGCTACAGGACAGCAGCAGCTCCCAAAACAGGCAGGGGTGCAGCTAAGAGCTGTCTGTGCACATAAACTGCATTGAGATGGCTTTTGCATCAGAAGAAGTGCAAATGCAGCAATTTGAATGTGATTAGACAGTTTATGACATCATTGAGAAGAGGATGCCTCGGTGATGGGATCTCCCTGCTCTCCAGCAGGCCTCCAGAGAGAGTCCGTGCTCCTTCTGTAGGCTGGCTGAGCACCGGGGTGTCCGAGCAACCTCCCAAGCTATTAGCACGGGGTTCTTGCACTCAAGGGAGCAAGATCCATTGTAAGCTGAGACCCTGGGTGCTTAGGACGTGCACAGTGTTAAATTGCTCTTACATACTGTGCCTGAAACAACTCTAATCTCGGTCACTCACTCTGTGTGTGTCTCACTGAGACATTCACCCTCAAGGTGGGGAGACGTGTCCTCACAGCTGCCTCAGCCACTCCTCTCTGACTTGGAAAGGTCAAGCAGAGGATTGCAACTCATCAATTCTCTACAGGTTTACACTTACGAAATCTGTGAATCTCTCTTTCTGTAACAGCATCTGCTGCACACAGTTTAACCCTTCTCTTCTTCCTGTTACCCCTCGAAGCAAGTGCATTTTGTGTAAGAGTGCTGGAAATGCCCAGATGCAGCCCCTCAGCTGAGGAAGGGAGGATTGCTCAGCAGTGGCTGCTGTGTCCTGTAAGGCAGTGCTGATCTCATTGTAGCACATCTGTTTGCTGTTTCACAAGTCATAAAAATACAACAATGGGGATTCCTTCTCAAAAATAAAAAGCCAGGGAGTCATTTTTAGAGCACCGAGAGAATACAGTGAGCATTAATGTTGCCCTTGGCTAGCTGGAATTGATATTCTGTATGAATTATCATAGAATTTGAATTTCTGACAGCTGTGAACTTTCACCAGTGTAAAAGGGAAGTGAGCTGAGCAGGGGCTGAGATGAAAATGTACCTACTGCTTAATACTTCCAATTTCTAAGAAGAAAAATACTTCTATATTTTGAGATGTTGCAAGTAAAAACAATTATGAAAGGAAGAGGCATTGCTCATATTTCAGCTTGACTTCATGGCCTTTATGCCATATTTTAAGGTAATTCCTAAAGGCCATATTTAATTAAAAATAATGAAAGAATGGAGTCACATGCTTTGAAAGGAAGACAGCTGATTACAGAGTACAAGCATAGGGCAAGGAACCTGCATTTTTCATTTTAACTATGCTCTTAAGTCAAGAACTGCAAACCCATTAAGCTGAAATATAAGTGATCCAGTATCTGATCTCAAACCAAGCGAATTTTTTGTTTTCTGCTTTACAGTCATAGGGGAAAACTGATAAATTTACGTTGATAAAGTGTTCAAGATTATTCAGTGACTTTTTTGGGGGATTGCAGACTCTGTTTTCACTTGTACAAACTGTGCCTGCATCAACTCATTGTAGTGAAACAGGTAATTATATACTGAGATTTGCTGAAAGCATACCGAAGGCTCTCAGATTTTCAAATTGACTTAGAAACCCTCTATACCATAAGAACTCTGCTCACATCTGGGGCTCATACTGCTTTAAACAAGTAAGTCTCAACAGAGTACTCCAGTGAAATATTGCAAAGCATTTCTTAACAGTGTTTTTCAAAAGTGAAGTGTCAAATAGCAGAACTCCCATGTTGAAAACCTAAATGGGCCCTCCTATTAAGAGCAGTATAAACTTCTATAAAGAATTTTTCTTCCACTTTCTTTTTTCTGCTGGTTGATGAAAATACAAAACCGCTATATTTCTTGTGCACAAAATTTTGAGCAAGCTGGTAACAGCTTGCACATAATTCTCAATATCTCAGTACACAATTCTTCAGCGTGTAATTAGTGGTCCTCTAATGGTGGTTTTTGTTTTGGTGAGTTTCAGAGCTGCTTAGACTGGGGACATTTTTATGCCTAAGCTTTGAAAAGTAAGAAAGTAAAGAAGCCCACATCAAAGGAGATGTGACTGTTTTGTTAAGCAGAAGAAGCAAGCATTTCAGGACAGTATACTTCAACACCAAAAAAAAAAAAAAAAAAAAAATAAAGTGGTTACTGAAGCACTGGTTTTGATTTACAGAGCCAGCAAATCTGGTAATGAAGATACATCCAAACTTGTAAGAGCTTTGAATCTGAAAAAAAGATCCCCCAAAATAATGTTGTACTTACTAAGTAGTTTGCAAATTCCTGTGATGGGGCGGGGGGGGGGTGTTGCCCAGGTTCCCCAAAGAACAGGGAATGTTGCTGTGAATTTTGACCTTCATTGTTTATTTCTCAGCTTGTCAGCTTTCTCTCTCTTCTCAAAAGTCAAATACAGAAAGAGACGAGGGTTAGTGTAAACACAAGGCCTCTTTATTTTGCTTCAACAGTACATGACTTCCTATTTAGCATGACCAAAACCAAGCAGAACAGTGGAAATCGCATATACCAGTTTCTCCTAATACATTGTTCTTCCTTGAAACTGCACAAGTACAAAAGGAAGGATAAATTCAACAACATTAACTCCAATTAGGCATTTTCATGTGAACCAGAGCTTATGCACAACAGGTGACAAGCAGACAAATCGGCATCAGAAAAACTTACTCCAGCTTGATGTGAACCCTCCTTTGGGGAAAGAAAATTTGTCTTGAAGCAAGGGATGCAAATATCCTCAGCTAAGGAGCACATGCTAATGCTTTCTAAAAGTTTCATCACTAAAAGTTGTTAGAGGAGTACACAACCCAGCTCCAAATCCACAAGGCCAGGCAGAATGCCGTTTACAGCCTTCAGTTGTCACCAAAACTGGGCTCTTCTCTTGCAGGCTTATCTCCAGGGAATTTTTTATATCTAAATATGCCTAGTATCCCTTGGCTAAGGAAAGCTGCTGATGGCTTCACCTTGATCTGATCAAGGTAAAACATTTTTACATGTTTGTCAGCTACTCACAATTTATGTCCTAGCCTTAACTGAGTTTAACTTTTATGAGTTGACTCAAGTCGTTAAGCCAAATCATTGAGTTTAAGAGCCCTACAAATGTATCAACATCTACCTGGTGGGACAAACATTTTGTGTTGAAGCAGGCTGGTTAAAGATTGATTGCCCTTTATCCTTATCCTTCTCCCAGCTCCGCTCCTTTAGCATAGTTATTTTCAAACTAAGACTAAGTTTACAAGAAACCACAAACCAATGCCAGAATTAAGCTAATACACACTTCTGGGTCATGACAGGGTAAAGAAGTGATGATCTAGGCATGACGAATGCATTCACTTCTGCAGAAGTGACTGCCTCCACAGAAGCCACAAGAGACCTTCTGGTTGGAGCACACTGATTCTGGGCATTTTCTAAGAGAGCATTTCCATTGAAGTTTGCAGGAAACTGCGTCCCAAAAACATTCCTCAGCCTTTCCACACTAACTAACAGTTCTATTAACTTTAAAAAACAGATTGTTTTTTATGTTGCTGATGTCCTTTTGGCTTCCCAGGAACGGCGTTTGTCAATTTTGTTGTTACACTTTTTCATACCCTGCAGATGTCATTTGCTGGTTTCTCTGTTGAGAGAGGCATGAGTTTTTGCACATGTAGTGCAAAGGCTTAAAAGCCTCACAGCTTTAAGCCAAAGTCCTAGTATCTAGAAATTCAGTACTAAATATATGATTGTGCAATTTAAAATATTCAGTGGTCTCAGCAATGAGCCTAATTTCTAAACAATCTGATACTTAACATAGTTTGTATTCAGTCACTTCAGTCACGCCAGACTCTTTGCCCTGTGCTGAACTCAGTTATCACTGCAGCACCAGGCACATGACAGGGTATGATGTCTGGGGCATGCAGGAACAGAAATACTTCACTTGGACCAGACTAATTCAGCCTCTGTTCTGGCCAGTGCTAAATGTTTCACAGGTGTAGATAAAATGTAATATGCCTTTACATAATGTTTCTTCTGGAGCCATTACAGGCAATTTTGATTTAAATCTTGGAGCAGAGGTCTAGAAGTTGTGAAGAGTTACATAATTATGCCATGAGCCTGTATCGAGGCTTGTATTATTAAGCATGTAAGCAACTTCTTTGGAAACCTGGTCAGGTTTGGACCTCAATGACTTTTAGAAGGAATGCATCCATGATTTAATAGAACATTTCCTGAGAATCTATCTTCTTTTTCTGAGCATTTCATACTGAAATTTCACTGATACGTCATCTTCTTTTTATGAGTTCCTGATCTATCTCCTTTCTACTTTGCAGCACTTTGTATTCTGCTACCAGTCTTTTCAAATGTCGTCTCCAATTAATTTTTTCCCTGTCCTTGGGGATGTGTTATGTAGGGCCAGCAGCTGGACATAACGATCCTTGAGGATCCCTTCCAACTCAGCTTATTCTGTGACTCTACACTACAATTTTACAGGTGAATTGACTCCTAATACATACCAGGCTAAAAAATAAAGCAGCATGGTTTATTAATGAAAATCCAGAACTTTAAAAGATATCCACCTTATCATCTGTTATGGATTGTCCCTGGAAATGCTTAAAATAATATTTTTAAACAGCTTGTCTAAGTAATGAGATTAGTATCCTTTTCTTTTAAAACTGCGATATTCTTTGAAAGAACTTGGACTTTTGTTTTTCAAGACTTAAGTATTCTTTTTAAATGAATAATCAAGAATAACTGTTCTCTTTTGCTCAATAAAACTGTAGATATTCAACAATAATACCTTTTTCTAACTTGCATTGCATTATCATAATTATATTTGAAAAAAATTATCTGCACTTCTTTTTACATTAAATGTTACTATTCAAGTTCATAAAACCATTATATTTTTTGTCCATTCATGAGTGTATAATCAGGCACAGACTTTTAGACAGGGTAATTTTAAAGTTCCCTTCTCTAAAAGAAAGCAGACTTACTGAAAATTTCAGTACAGTGAAAAAATACACTTTTTTCCCCCTACAAAACCTTATGATTGCACAAAAATACAGCATAAATATAAACATTAGGCCAAGGCAACATTTTAAAGTGCAGAACTCCACTTGCCACACAGGAATAATTCAAATAATGCTGCATAATGCATAGGCAATTCTTACTAATATTTCAAACCTAAAGTGACACAATGAGATCAACATATAACAGTAATTCAAATACATTCTATTTATAATAAATAAGTGCTTATCTGACCATAGAACACAGTAAGCATATTGTCCCAATAGGCAAGCTCTACACAAATACCCTTTTTTTCCCTTTGTCTGAATGGTGTGCTACCATTGAACATAAAGACATATTAAAAAAGAAAGATCTCATCCACCATCTGGTAAGAGAACTTGTGGGGAGAAACATCTGGAATCTGTTGATGTACATTTTTCCAGAGGTTTTGTCTTTAATCAGTCAATTTATACTGTCATATGCATCAATTTATACTGACTGAAAATTATTCCTTTATTTTCTTCCACATACTCATATCCCCTTCGCGTTCAGTTTTTTCATTTTAGGGTTTGGGGTTTTTTGGTTGTTTTTTTTTTGGCGGGGGGGTGGTGAATTGGTGTTGGGAAAAAGCAGGAAGGTGGAACAAGGTTGCTTCAATTAGTATTCAGCTACTAAGTTCTGTGATGGGATGAGGACAGAG
Organism: Phylloscopus collybita; assembly: GCA_027886175.1. Lineage (NCBI taxonomy): Eukaryota > Metazoa > Chordata > Aves > Passeriformes > Phylloscopidae > Phylloscopus > Phylloscopus collybita. The sequence goes on along the minus strand of JAJNNQ010000052.1, from coordinate 7,755,082 downwards.
GGGGAGTAGTTCAAGTTCTAGTCTTCATTAGCATTTTTGTTTGAGACAATAGTGCTGTTCTAAATTCCTAATCATTCTCCCTTGCTGAACCTTAGCTCAGTTTGCAGGGTGGCTTCAGTATACAAGAATTAAGCTTATTTTGGAGGAAACTACACTGGAGGTTTAGCTGCCTTCCAAATATACTCCACTCTCTAAGAGAGTCTAAGAATCTGAACGCATTACTTCAAGACCTTCTTCAAAGTGCATATACAGTAGGGATATCTATCCAAAAAAGCAGAATACATGTAGTCTTGAGCTGCACATAGTGTAGATGTGTAAGTCAGCAGTAACTGCTTTTATCCACTGATCTTCCCCACTGAAACAAACATCTTGGGAATCTACACACAGGCAGAGTCTCAAGGACCAAAACTTCACAGTTGAATCCTTAGTGAGTAATTTTCCCTAAATTACTTCAGAGAATTTTGACTACTACATTCTTTGTATGACCTAAAACTTAAAAATTTTGTGCATAAGCTATCTCCCACTGAACAAGATTTGGGACTGCCTCAGATGACCCCATACGATTCTTCTGGCAGCACATTTTTTCTCCATTTAGTTCTACTTAAATGTTGCTGTAAAAAGGCCCTCAGTAAATTTGTTATATGACTTCCTCCACTGGCCTCAAACATCAAATTCAGACTTCCTTCCTTTACCCCTAAATACCTCAGCATTTAATGTAATGCTATCTACCTTGGGCCTTGCTCCTCCTGGTCTTGGGCATTGCAGAGTTCTGCAGACAGCTCATGACACTACTTGCAGGCAGAGTTCCTCCTCCAGCTGAGATTCTTAAAAAGATGATTTTCCATTGCTATATCTGGGTAATGTCTGGATACTAGACATTAAAAGAAGCTATAATCAAAAGGTGAGTTCCTACCTTGTCCCTGAATTTAACAGGAGTCAAACTGCTCACAAGCCAGTAGAAATTCAGATACAAAGCTCACTGGCAGCAGTTATCCTAGAGAGTCCCTTTGTAACTGGGCCAGCAGTGTAGTCCTGAACTTTGTTAAAGTTTTAATGCATTCTCAGATTGCAAATAAGCAACCTGTCCACCCCCAAAATCATTTTAAGAAGAAATGCTGAATCCCTTTCTTAAAAACACCACAAAATAATGGGAAAACAATTAAGTCAGAGACAGTTAAGACTACCACTAAAATAAAAGTACTGATTTAATTCATAGCTCTGGAGGCAAAGAAGTAGGGCACTAGCATACCTTGTACACAAGGCTGTGTGATCTTTCTCCACCACAGGAAAGCCAAAGCTGAAAACCACGTAATTCCCTAAAAATAGTTTCAAACAGTAACTGGGAGGATTAAAACATGTGTCTCACAGTTCTTTGGTTTTGAAATGTGAAATTTGGTCAATTAAATTCATGTCAAAATTCATGAGAAAAATGTCCCTGAATCAGGAAACCAAGTTAAAGAGCTGAAGGTTGTTATTTGCTGAACAAGTGTGCTACTGTGTAGGTGATTGGGACACATGAAAAACGTAATGGTTGAGAAAACAACCTGATGGAATACGTAAATCTTAATCCTTAGGTCTTCACTCCTAAAGCCTCAGAAGTCTTTGAACATAGTGGGATGGAAGGCTGTACCTCAGCAAGCACAGTGCAGCAACATGGAAGATACCTGAGCGAACTCTCAGTGAGTGGCTGCACCCAGGTGATGCTGCAAGACACCTTCTGGTTGTTCCCTGCTGTTTGGTACGGCCCCTCAGCTTTGGCAAGAAAACCACATCCAACAGACTGTACTGCTTTCAGTGCCCAGATTAGCTGTTACATTTCCTCTTGACGCTATGCTGTCTCATGTAGGCATAATCATAACAATACAAAAGCCTGAAAATGTTTTAGAATCAGAACATGAGTGTCATGGGCCAAACACTCTCTCTGAAGTAGACATGAAGTGAAACTTTGGTGCAGTGACCTCCCTTGTTTTGTGAACAGAGGTAAGTCCTATATCCCCAGGCAGTGAGATAAAAGTGCGAAACAAGGCTTAGTGAAATCATAGGAGTTTGAAGCAGGCCTTAAAACATATTCAACACATGTTTACAGTATCTAAATACAATATTGGTCTCCAATGGCCCTGAAATTGAAGCTTACATTCTTTGTGTTGCAAAAAACATAATAGAGAAACAAGAAGAAATCCCCTCATCAAGCAAATCTCATAAAAGAGAAAAAAAAAAAAAAAAAAAAAAAGGAGGGAAATATGCCTTTTTTAGGAAAGGAAGTCAGACAGATTTCCAAAACAAAAAGGGCATATTTTTTACCTGGAATTCTGGAATTGTAGAGGGCTGGAATTATGGCTGCCACATTGAAAAATGCAAAGGACACAGTAAAGATGACCTGCTTTTTGCAGTGATGATTTTCACCTCAAGTCAAAGGTGGTAATGGCCAGAAAGAGACCATTTCTCTCGGAAATTTTTAAAATGCACTCACTTCCCTTACAGAAAGGAGAAGGGACATGATATCATCCTGTCTGAACCATCAGGAGCAAATGAGTTTGGGAAGATTCTGCAGGATGCTGAACAAAATGAAGCACTCCTTCTAATCCAGAAAACCCTCTTAAATTGTTCACCATTATGTAACCTGCAGAGATATATCTTAGTGCCTGCTTCTAATTTAACTGAAGTTTCATTCAGCCATCACCCAGATCAAGGTAATTCAATGGAGTGTCTGACTACAAATGATGAGTCTAAACTCTTTGATAAGGACCCTTATTTATTTATAAACACACATTTCTTTCTTAACTCTTCTTAAGAAATAATGCATTAAATTAAATTTTTTTTTTTAAAAAATGCTCTTAGGAAAAACTGAAAACTACATTCTCCAAAATGACACTGATTTTTCCATACTTGATGATAATATTATGGAAATTATATTCTCCCATGATATTCATTACCTGCAAAATCAATTTACAAGCACTGGGGTTTTTTTTATTCGTATAGACAATGAGCATCTCATTGTTCCACATAATGCTTCCTATACTATCATTAAACCAAACAGCAGGTGTCCTCTTTAAATAAAGTATTTATCAAATCCCCAATCAATGCACAAATATTATTTTTACAAAGAAATTTAAGTAGCCGTTCCCTCTAGAACTATGAAAATTTCAGTAAAGTACTTCTTGAAAGGTCTAACCAAATTTTCAATGTTTGCAAGTTTTATAACATTATCCAAAAGTGAGGTGTCATTCCTGATGATCAGGCACTGTGTTAATCTTTTCCAAATCAGATGCAGAATGATCAGCAGAGTATTTTGCAAAAGGAAAATTGGATTTATACAGAGCTTGAAAAAGGAACCACTTGCTTTCCAGCCACATACACTTCAGAAATATTCCGATCATCACCTGAAATAACATGATCAAAACAGAGATTTGCACATAAATACAAACACTGATTTAATTAATGAAAATGATGCAGTCTACAAAAACAGTTTTGGAACACATTTGTAGTGACCATTTCCTAGAACTAAGAAAGTCCATTTGGAGAGAAAGAGTCAGGGCCACCACAATGAGCAAGAAATGTTTTAGCCACCTTTTTGTTTTCTTTTTTTTTTTTTCCCTTTTTTTTTTTAAATAAACATAGCATTCAGCTGCTGCTGCAGTAGTATAATGGATTTTATGTTTATTCATAAAACCCTGAAAATATTATGTATCTCGACAGAAATGATTTGTTGCACAGAATCTGAACTGGCTTGTGAACCAGCCAGTAAGAAAGCTGGTGTGACCCAGACAGCTCCTCAGAAAGGCAAAAGTCTCATTAGAGCAGACATTAGACACAGCTGTGGGCAGAGCTGGCACCAGGCACCTCAACATCACAGCACAACAGCAAGGCAGTCCCAGTCCGGACACTGTCCAGACACATTAACCAATAATTATAAACCAGCTTTTATTTATTAATCTAAAATATTAATACTAATTATTAGGGACATGTTCATATAAGAGTTGAATAAATATATTTAATTATTGTAAACAAATGCATACTTATTAAATAAAAATGAATTTATTATTAACCCCAACATTAATTTAGACAACTTTTGATGTAGGAAATGAGAATTCAGCTTGAACTGAAAATCAAAACATACCTAGATACAGGAACTTCTGGAGAGTGTCCTGTAAAAAAATGGGATAAAAAAAATTCAGAAAGCAGTATCTGCTGTCCCCGATCATAATCCTTTGAAGCTTGAAAGAACTGGTAAAAACAGTTTTCCTAAATATTCTTAGTAACAGTGAAATCAAAACGTAACATACATAATTTACTTTTTGAAAATAAACATTTAAAATTTAAATGTTTGTAAAGTCCTAAGGACCAATAACTTACTTTAAAAGGTTTAGATTTAACTTAAAAATAATACTTTTTACAGAACTGGAATTATTTCCAGGCAGTCTGGCCACATCTATAAACGCAAGTAACAGCTCTTAATTATCTTATGTAGTCAGAGAAGGTTTTTGAATGAGAAGTTGTTTCCATACCATAAAACCAACACTGCTTTAAGGTTAAAGATAAAAACTGTGCTTTTAACTCAAATTAGCCATCTTGAGTGCTTGCTTCATTTTGTGACAGCAATGTAGAAAAGGAAACCTAACCTCTCTCTGGGAACAGGTTGAAATTTTTCAGACTGAACTCTAAGTATTGACTAAAACTAAATTGCTTTTTCTTGGCTGCCATTTGTCACTGCAAATAGATAACTGTCATTGTCATCTTAGGCTAATCAAACATGCATTAAAAATATTGCATGCACTTTGCTCACAGTTTTATGGCACTTGGGAGTCAGCAAGATTTTGAAGAAAAACAAATTTCGAATTTCTAGGCAGAAGCACAGACTGCAGGGGTGTAATACACCCAATTTCTGTCACCAGAATCAAGAGACCTTTCCTGTCTGTATCATGGACCTTCCCCACATAATTTCCATTAATTTTTGAGCATTAATCCTGTTCTGATTACCTCAAAATCATCAGCAGAGAACAAGTCAAAAGGGCTATCTGAAGCCTTTGTGTTGATTAGCAGTGCATCAAATTCTTTTCCCACCTCAAAGTTTCCAACCACGTCATCTAGTCCTAGAGCTGAAGAAGAAAATAAGCTCATAAACACATCTCCAGGACCAGCCTCTTTCCACCACATAGAAGTACTTGGCAACCTACTTAAAGTATTCATAAGACAAATAAAAATGTTCATGATTATGAGGAAAAACCCAAAACCAAACTGAATAATGAGTATGTTAGCACCTGAGCTCTTAAAAGACTTAAGAAACAATAGATTATAATAGATTCTATTGCAAAAACATGCAAACTCCAAATAGGGCAATGAAATTAAGTCAGAGAAACAGTAAAGCATATAATAACGCTCACCTTGCTAAGGCAGTATTAGACTGCAATTTCCAAAAATTTTAAGCAATTTTGAAAAGTTGTATAGGCCTATTGCAATAGTAATATATATAGTAACATGATAATAAAAGAGGTATCCAGTGAGTAATTGCAATTAGCAGGAACAAAGAATGATATGGTGTGGAAAAATAATCATTACCAGTCTGAAGGTCTCATATCTACCTGTAAGGTTTGGCTTGTGGTCTGTTATTTAGCTTTATTTTTTCAGTTTCATTAGAAGCACAAGTTCTCAGGTCCAAATGCTGTGAAAACCTACATACTAATCTTCAGGGACTGGGTGCTTCCAAGTGCTTAAAATACCTTTAGAGAAGCCTTTGTGCCTCTTTAGAAATAATTTAGGATCGTTTGAAGTTGTAGAAAGTATCTCTGAATTAAATAAATTTTTCCAATACACTGAAATTAAGTTAACAAAGAGTATAATATCTGCAAATGATCTGTTCACTTGTTTTCAGATTGCTCTGATAAAGGAACTTCAGTCTTCACAGAAGTTTGTGCGTGGAAGGAATACTAGAGTATTTTAAAGACATTTAAACTCCTATAAATTATGAAATATTTTGATTACCTATTAGTTTCAACTAAAACAATCTCATGTTCCTTCAATTTTTTGAGCAGAATGCAATTTTTAGATTAAACACAAGAGGGTGACAAGTCTTTAGGAGTCCTAACAAGGCAAACCATTCTAACAAAATAATCACTTATTTAAATTTCTTCTACTGAAATTTTTCTTTTCAGTATCCAGGCTACTGAAAGCTTGTAGAAGTAACTTATATTCTACCCTTAAAAATGATTCAGTAAGGATAAAACAGCTTAAAATCAATATACAAAATTAACATTTTACTGAGACACTTAATATAAAAAGAGCGCAAGAGTAGCTGGGAAGGGAAACCACAAATGAGATTTCGATTTTTATGAGTCTTCCTTCTGTGTCTCCATTAGTTTATTCTCACACTTTATAGAAAAGTATATATTGCAGGAAAAAAAACAACTTTTTGTTCCCTGCTCATCTTCTGTCTTCTCCATTTCCCCCATTACACTCTCCAGGAATTGAAACATAGTCCAGAAGAGACCTGTGTGATAATATTTTCACTACAACTTTTAAACTTCCATTAATAGTTCCCAATGGAGTTTTTCTGGCAGCTACAGACATGTTACACTGAGAAGACTTGGGACAAATGCTTTAGAAGGTAGTGACCTCATTTCTGCTAACTGAAATGATAAGAGGTTTTCACTTATGTGTGGAATTCTTCTCTGATAAATCATAGCAGTTCCACTAAAACTTTTAAAATTATATCTAATTTTATGTGCACACTGATCATAACAAAACTGATTCTCCAAAACTGGATAACCCATACACCATATGACTGCATTCTGCAGATGCAACTATGTTTTGAACAACCATGGCGGAAGGCCTGTTTAAATTTTCTGCTTTTCCCTGAGTGAGAAGTGATTTGCATGATGTTTTGATTTGCAACAAACTGCCTCACTGACAGCTCAAAAAGCACAAGCAAATTTAGAAACTGATGACAAATAGAATGCATGATTTTAAAGTAATTGCAGGTTTTCTTCTACGTGATAGTTGCTGAGAAAACAAATTTCCAGCTGGTACAATAAATAGACAAGCATTTAGAGCCTTATGACTAAGAAGTCTGAGGATCTTTGCAAAGCAAATGTACAACCCTGAAAAGCCATTAAGATTTTGTTACTAAAGTCTCAGCATTAATAGAGCATTCCTCTCTGAAAAGCCTAGTATAGGTATGAGAAACTGAAGGATTATCTCTGCCCATTGGTTAGATTTCACTGTGGATCACACTATCTGTGAACCTCCCATGAAGACAGGGAGACATACAATCAAAAAGAGTTGTAGCTCTCTGTGTGCACACTAAAGAATTTTCTTCTTACCTTGGCTTCCTCCCAGAGTGGCAAGCTGAAAAGCTTCTTCAAGAGTTAATCCTGTTTCATTCACTTTATTGATCTGAAGGCTATTAGATGCCATCATTGTTTTCCTTATAGCATCAAGCATAGAAGCTGAATATCCACCAGCAACATCTAGAAGGGATCAGACTCTTAGAAACAAGATTTGGGCATAATTCTCTATGTTAAATTTCTATAAACTTTAATTCAAAGTTATGAAGAGACATATTTGGTAAACCCAACATGTTCTACTGCTAAGCACTATCTCTGAAAGCATAATTCCCAATAAACACAGTCAAGTGAATAGAACACAAAAACAGAAACTTGAAAAGTTGTCTTTTAAGCCTTGTTTAAGCTCAGAACAGCAACAAAACTATTCATTAATTTTTTGTTTTCTTTGAAAACGGTTTTGGACCAACCAAAGATTTCAATAGGCTACGCTTCCTTACTCTAACGGAGAAAACAAAGGAGGACCAAAATTTGGAGACATGCTGATTTTTAAATATGAACAGCTGAATGTTTTTGTATCTCCCAATGGTCTCCAGAAGAAACCACTTTCACAGCAAACTACTAACCTGTGCCAAGACCAAGCTTCACATTGTGCTCGAGAACTTTTCGCACATTTAAGACACCGCTGCGCAACCTGGATTGAAAGAAGAAACACATTTTCTGTGCTACATGCAGAAAAAGTCCAGGAAAAACAGGGCTGTAGAGCCATTTTATGATGAAGACTCTCCCTTGATGTGTACAAGATTTGGTTTATTATTTATTCTGCCTGGATATCATGCAGCATCTCATGTCTGCTCAACAGAAAAAAGATTTTATAGTCCATTTCCCCAAGACATAGGCACACTTCAGGGGAGAGGGAGATGCCTTGAATCTACCATTGACAGAACAGTCAAAAGAAATAAATTTTTGGAAAAGAAATATTCGTACAGATATGGATATCAATGCAATAACTAAACTGAAAGGCCACAAATAGGTCCAGAGCACTCTATGCAGAAGTGGATGAAGAATGGTCATATTCAATCCAATATGTTGTTTATGGTGCAATAAGGTATCATATAAATAACTTTGCAATGGTAGGATCAACTCAGGGTTCTACACAAACAACAGCTTTATTTAATCATACACCATTCCTATTTTCTTTTTTTTTAACTTACGAAAAGTTAGAATTGGGGCAATGTGAAATTGCAGCTCCACGAAGACTAAAAAGTTTCAGCTCTTCTTCAGAAAGATGACAGGCATGAGCCATCACTGTCTAAAGAAAAAGAGAATTACCAATTTACTCAATATTTCATTTACTTCTATGGCTGTGAGGTTTGCTGCACTGCTTTAAATAGCCAAAAAAGGACACATGTTACAATCTAGTGAAATAAATGCACTTTTTGAATGAAGCTCTTAAAACTCACAAGGGAAAATGTGATTAACTTCAGTGTGCCTGGCATATCGTTCCTTCAGCTTTACTGCTTTTTTTTAGATATAAGAATACAGGGTGCTTGCTCTTGAAGTGACTGCTGTGACCAAATACAAAAGTGAGAATTTTCCAGTGGTCCTAGAACAGTAGCAAGCTTACAATTTATATTTTGTAGCTAACACAGAGATTAAGTACCAGGGCTAGGAATACATCAGATTAAATAGAAGATGAATGTACTCTTAGCATGTTTCCTATTGGCTCTCTAAAGTTTTGCACCACGGAGAGAGAAATTAAATATTCTTTAAGTAAAATAATCTAATTTTTTATTCAGCTGATAAATAACTTTTATTTCTTAGCCTACATAACTGACTTTAAAAATAAGTTCACAAGAAAAACATAGAAGTATAGGATAGGATAATTTAATAGTGCATAAACCAATTATTCCCATGCAAATCTAATTGGCATTACCTCATATGCCAAATGCCCACTGAAAGAGAAGAGCAAGAGCTCTGTTAGATCTTGCAATCTGCACATAAAAATTGAGCATAGCACAGAGACTGCTTCCACTGAGCATCTCCTAATGGCACTATACTCCTCCTGTCTCTACTCATCAAGTTCAATGTAGCTGAAAACACAAGGAGAATAGCCATGTCTTCAGATAAGGACCTACATCTGGTAGCTACTGAAGCATATTCCTGCCAATCTGTACTGTTTTTAAAAAGAAAGAAACATTTCAGCAACAGCTCCAAAAAAACCCCCTTCTTTTAAAACACTTTAAAAAATTATTTGGTGTCTGAGTGGATGGGGAGACAGTATCTGAGGTTCTGCTACTATGCTTGTGTTTAATAGAATGCTTTCCCAAATATCCAGGAGCCTGACTCCAGAAGGCACCAGTAATCATGATTTTTCATTACCATTTTCACTTGCATGCATACCAGCCACAGAATTAAGACCTGTGCTTTTGCAACACAAATATGCTCTTTAGAACACTTGCACATCAAATCAGCATGCAAAGGGCTATGTGAGGAAACAGAGGCTAATACTGTGTACGTACTTCTGCAGTACATATTGATTTCTCGGGCAAAAAGGACAGTAAACAAGTAATTTACCGGGATACAATTTCAAACACAGAAATGGGAGTTCAATAGCTAATTCCCAGGGAGTTTCCAGCTGCCCCTCCTGCATCTGAAAATTCTCTCCTAAATTTGTAAATGAACTTGGCTAATGTTTAAGTGCTCTGGCTGCAGTTGGGTTGTTGGCACTCATTTTTGCATGGGCAGTCCACTATCTAATTAGGTGTGCCCTGGCTCTTCAACCTGTAATTACAGCGGGCAGGTATATTAAATTTATCTCAGCAGCATAACACTGTAATGAATTTCAATTCTTCTCTCAAAGCTTGGTAAAATCAGCTGGTAAAATGAGATGAGAGTGCTTTTGGATAGACAGAGCAGTAAAGTGCACCTGTCTGCAAGGGAGGCTGATGACAAGAATTCAACAGGGAGGGCTGCTTTTCCATGGTAAGAAAATGAAGTTGGTCCTAAAGTAACAGCACAGAAGAAATCCTCAGGCAAACCAGTGTGCAAAAACTGGATAATATCCTTGGATTATAAGAACAACTAGGTACTGCCCAAGAATTACCAGTTCCTACAATACCAGATTTATCTATCTTCCTTTTAATCCATTGCCCTAATTCCAGGCTCTCTTCGGAGCCTTTGGAAAATGAATCAGTGAACATAAAACATGTTTATTTTTCGCCTCCTCTAAAATACTTAGGAACAGTGTGGGCTTGTTTAAAGATCCAATATTTCAAGAGAGAACATAAAACAAATTCACTTTTCCTCAGATGTCACAGATCTTGACAGACAACAGAAATTTCTCAGGTAAATACAGTAAACCATCATAGTATCTACATGGATTAATGTAAGTTATGTTGGGAAAGTCTTTATGTGGTTACCTTGCTGGTTAGCAGCTTGTTTTTGTCATACAGTTCAGTGTAATTCTGGTAGGAAGGAAACATGTTCTCCACAAGCTTGACTTCTTCTTCATTCTCACTTATGTGACTCTGCAACAAGAAAATGCATAGAGGGGAGTCCCTTAAACAACATTGAACCTGACATTACAACCTTCTGAGCAATCTACTGGTGCTAAACACATATTCATAAAAAATAGTGTTTGTAAAGCCTATAGTTAGATCTAGTCCTTGCATTTCTTTTTTCATCAGACCTGAAGAAGTTTTCATAGGACCTAAAGAAGTAGCTCCATTTGCTCCTTTAAAAGTGATATGAGATGGTACACGTGTCCATCCCTGTAGTGTGGTGACACAATGGCCACACTTCCAGCTTTTAGAAGATGTTAAAAAATAGGTAAAATAATACACGATGTGTAAAAGAGAGAACAAGCCTACAACAGATTGAATGCTGAGATCAGGGCAGCAGATATGTAGCTCCTCCCATAGGGACCTTTAGATGGTCAGCATGCTGTCTGTCCACATCATTTAAATGGCACACAGAGCTCTCAGAGCTTACCTGCACACGGAGATCGTGGGTTTGTGCTAAATCCCCAAGGGCATTCAGCAAGTCCTCTGTGCAGGAGGGACCAAAGCGGGGAGTTATTATAGGCTGTACTCTGGGATACTGAAAATAGTAGAAGACAGGGTTTGTATTTTACATATTCATTTCAGTAACCGTAAGTAGGACTACTGTTTACCTGGCAATTACATTTTGTCTTCATTGCTTATTGCTTACTGCATCCTTGCCGACTCAAGCTAAGCTGTATAGTCATTTCCTTGCTTTCATTAGACATTTCATTGCAGAAACAGAGAATGAAAGTGGAGGAGTTCTTACAACAATTTTAATGAACACTATTAAAGAATTTGTTTTCATTAGAACTCTCATCAAGTCACTGAAATTTTACCAGTCCTCAACAGCACTGGATACTTTTTCATATTTGCTGACAGTCTATATGCATGATGAGAAATAAGTCAGCTGAATGACCAGACATTTAGTCCCACTTCTGTGACCATTGAAGATATAATGATGCAAAACTGCAAGCTTCTGTAAAACCAAAGCCATTTTCTTGTTCAATCTTCTCTACCTATTACAACCACAAGCCCCTCAACTTGCTGATAGAAGGAGTAGTGGTATAATCAGATATACAGTTGGAAACAGTGGAGAAGACACCAAGAACTACAGAGGTTTACACCTCACATTTTTAGATTAAAAATTTTGTAGAAAAATAGTCAACAGGACTGCAATTCTATCATCAGTCAGAGGCAAGAGTTTTGCACAAGCCAGTAAATGATAACTTGGACCGCAATTTCTTGTATTATCTCCCAGAAAAAAGGAGCTCAGGTCTCTGTAAATTAGCCAGCTTACTCTAGTAATACATATTCTAGGCACTGCTCTAGTGATAAATATGGTTTAGGTGCTAAACTCCAGGCAACTGCTCTTGAATATTTTGAGATGGGATGTCAAAAGAAGCCACTGAAAACTAAAGGCTGATAAAAGTATTACTGTGTATAATATTGGAATGTAAACTTCTATCTTCAACACAGGAGTGTAAGCATTAATTTCTTTAGAAAACACTAAGACACTATAAGATATGCACTGACCCAAAACATTAATTTTTTAGTGGATTAGTAACTTTACTGAAAAAAACAATGATTTCTGCTGGTGAGAATTCCTTTATTTAGTCTGTCTACTTGTATACCACAGTGCGATAAGCTGAATTCCACCTTTCTTAAATAGAGATTTGTCCTTTCTAGGAAGCCAGGTATTTCCAGCTTGGTAGAGAAACACACAGGACGTTGCTCTTCTCTGAGCAGAGAAATCTGATTTTACACTTTTACAGATGTACATTTTTCAACATGATTAGCAGAACATTTTTCAGAGTGATGATATCTGTCTATTACACAGAAAGATGTAAATTTATTGATTTGTCACTAAGACAACAGATTTGGATAACAGGATTAATTTTTCCCTGTGTTCACACAGCGTCTTCTGAATACAGAAATGAATTTAAAAAGATTACTTACTTTCTTTTCCAGTAGTTCTTTAACAAACCTGGAAAAGGATAGAAATAAAGTTGCTATAAATCTGTCCTCTATGTTATAAACTATGAAAAATATAAAAAATATATACTTGGATACCTTGTTAAACATTTCAGACAGGTCAATTTTTTTTACAAAATGCTGAGCCAGATTTTCAGATTAAATAAAAAGAGGGAATATAGTGAAGCAGGATAGTGGTACCAAATTATGTTAGTTTTGAATTTCACTCTGAACGTGTAGACTATTTTTTTCATTGAAATACTCAACATTAGACAAGCAGTAATTATTCTGAGCTCTCCCTGAAACCAAACACATGCTACATTAAATTAATTGAAAACATAATTATAACCTATAGCTGCAATACTGAAGAAAGAAAAACCAAACCAAACTTAAATTTGTCTATCCATGAATTCAAATTGCAGTGTTTAAACCTTTTGAAATCCAGATTCTAAAAGATGCAGCAATATTTTATATCTTACAGCAGATGCATATGTCCTCATTCACTTAAAGAACCCTTGATTTTTTGGTAATGCTTATATTAATCTTAACCTACAAATGATCTACCTTTCAGAAAATAGAGATTTACTTACTCTGTTAAATAAAATGCTACTTCAGACCTCTACAAAAACAAAACAAAACAAAACAAAAACAAAAACAAACAAAAAAAAAACAAACCAAACCAAACAAAAAAAAAACAAAACAAAAAAAAACCAAACCAAACCAAACCAAACCAAACCAAACCAAAACAAAACAAAACAAAAAAAAAAAAAAAAAAAAAAAAAAAAAAAAAACACCAAAAAAAACCACAAACAAACAAAAAAAACCCCACCACAACCCAAGCAGTCACTACAGATAGTTGTTTGCAGAGCAAACTAAACTTCCTTCTACTTTGGAAGGAGGAAATTCTTTGAAAGCCCATTTGTTCAGTGTATGTAAGTGACTTCCAAAAAAGAGTTTGAGATGCTTTCTGGACAGGATCTCTGTGAATTTTTATGTCACAGTTCATAGTAAGAAAACTGTGTCATTTTGATCACAACACATGTTGTATCAATTTTATCAAATGTCTTCTGAGGGAAAAGAAAATTATGCTAGAGGGCTAGAGGCTACATTCACAGCCCTGAAGCTCATGCTAGACCACCAGATGGAACTGAGAGACCTGAGTTCAACTTCTGCAATGTCCAAAGAAGTTTAAGCCCACCATTGTCCAACTTTGAGAGCCAAAATGCAAAGCAAATCAGCTGTAATTTGCCTGTCTCTCCTCGTACAGATTAACCCGCTAAAATAAAATATCACTTGAGCAGAAGCTCTAACAGAAATACAATGCCCAGGTGACAAGCCAAAATCTCAATATGGCTGCTTTCATTCTTTCTCACATTCTTTGGACACTGTGAGCTGTTTCAAAACTGATGAAATGTGATGAAATATCTTCTGCAAATATACCCTATAGTCTGTTGGCTTATGTACTTCTCTATGAGGAAAGAAGCTCAGCTTCAAATCACTGTCTTCTGTAGCAGAACAGACTTGAACCTAGGTTCCCATCCTTGCAGCTGACTATAACTAATAGTACCACAGATGGTAATCTAGAGTTCAATTCCTTAACTTTTATTAAATCATCTTTGACAAAGAATGGTAGTTTCAAATCCTTGATGAACTTAAATTTAATCTAAGAAGCACTTGGAATTGTATCTTATTTCCATGCATACAATACAAATATGTCTGGACACTAAGTAACTGAAATGAGTGTAGACCATTTTCTGACAGTGTGACAGATTACATTTCTTAGATTCTTAAAAAAACAACAAAAACCTAACTAACATATTGCCATCTTAATGAAACAGCTTTTTCATCCCTCTGCAACTATATTGCTGTGCTTATTCAGGTAAGTACTCCAGATCCATGCCAAGAAGCACACAGCTCTCTTCCCTAGGCAGCTACATAGCACTTGTGGCAACCTCTCACCCAAAGTTGAGAGACAAAGTTGAGTTTCTTATTACACAAACAAAAAGGAATGGAGGCACAAGATAAATATTTAAAAGAAAGTTATTTAGATCCTTCTGAAGCTTTTAAAACTATCTGAACTGTAAATTCTGCTTCTTTCAGGCCTATTTGGCAGGACTTGTGCAGTATTATGGAAGATGGGGATTTACGTAGAAGAAAACAGATGTTAAAAGAGTGAAGATAACTAATACTATATGTTTTTAAAATGTCTTTAAATACAAACACCATTAGAAATACATGATCATTTCTAATGATTGTCATACCTTTAGCGTGATTTGTAAAAACAAGGGAGCAACCTCACAGAGGCGTCATAAGATATTTATATTATTCTTAGGGGTTTTCTCTTTCAGCATGACATTTGAAACATTTATATAAGTAAATAAATAGTTCCATGAGAAGAACTGTATGTCTGCTTAACTGTTTTCTGAGCATGGTTGTGAAAGACAAGAGAAACATATGACAATAAGCTGCCATACTTCAGTCTTGGTTCTCCTCCACTACAAACACTGCCCTCATTTGAATCTCCTTCTTTCTCTCAACTACATGTTGGAGTAGTTTGATTGGTGCCATGACGGAGAAAAGATGTTTAAAATGGGGTATATGAAAGCTGAGTTCTACAACTTGAATAAAGCCTTAACCTAAATGGTAGAAGGAAATAGCTTAGAAGTTAATGTGGACAAAGGAACTGGCTGCCACCTCACCATCATATGTCAGGTCCCATGACCTCCACACACACATCTGTGAAAAGGAAAAGAGGCAGCAGAAAACACACACATCCTCTCAAACCCTAGATCTGTGGTTTCTCCCTCTCTTTTGAAAAGCCAGGGAGATGCTACTTGGGCTGTGCAGCAACTGGATATGCAGGAATTGCCAGAACTGTAGGGGACAGTACTGCTGGAGAAAAAAATCTGTTGCCAACAAATTCACACCTATAAGCTCTTAGAGATTCATGTTCCCTTTCTAGATGTATGAAAAACATCTTATTTTAAAAGGGTATGCCATCAATTTTATCATTTTACCTTTCTGTCTCCTGGACAGAGTCAGCAGTAATCTCTCTGTATTGTGGCACACTATCATTCATATCCATGCAGACTTTTCCAACAAATGCTCGTTGACCAAATTTATCTGTTGAGATGCATTAGAATATAAATCTCAGAATCACTGATTCTCAAAAACCATTACCAAAGCTTGCACTGAAATAAAAAAACAAAGTCCACCCCACCCAGCTTCATTTAAGATGACCAGAATTTATGCACGTCTTGTCTCTAAGTTAGGATCATTCCTGTGACTTTTAATTATAAAAAGAAAAGAAGAAATGAGGAAACAAACAACACTGAAATAAGAGCTGTCTTCCACATTAATACCCAACTTTATAAATGAGAACTAGATTACTGTAATTTAACCACAACCAGAATTCTTAATGGTAACATGTAAAGACAGCTGTGACACCGAGGATGAAAAACACAAGCATCAAAATACAGTAGCTGTAGTAGATGACTACCTGGAGATGAGAGAAGGCACAAAGATCTCAGCAAACCATCTCTCCCGAAGGGAAAGGAACAAGATTGCACACAGGCCTCCCACATGCAGTTAGAGGGAGAAATTTCCAGACCTATTCTAGCCTCTTTGTTGAGATTTACCCATGTTAGATGAATAAATCAGAATTCATGTGTAAAACATGAACACAATATCCAATTCTAGGCTGTCAAATGTGTTTCTAAATCAGATATCTTCATCCACTTTTACTATTTGAGTTGTTTAATGACATGGCTTCAGAATTTTCGCACTAAGAAGACTAGGTAATTTTTGATGAAATCTGAGGTTCTTATTAAATTTCTTTGCTTTACAAGCTGTCTGAGCCTTAAGATATCCTGCAAGAACTACAATATTTTCAAACAGTGAGCATTTGCAATTGTGAACAGAAGGGAAGGATAAGATTCTGATGCAGCTTCCACTTCTCTGATTTCAGAGGGTGTGTGAAGTTTTCTGGCATTGATTATCAGCTGAAACCTCAGAGTATCAGGAAATTAATGCACTGACTAGGCCTCCTGTCATTCAGTTCTTTTAAGCCTCAAATAACAAAAGGTTAGAAAGAGCAGAGAGCTGCAGGTGGAGAACAAGTCCAGCAGACCTAATACAAGCTCAGACAGCAGCAGACTTGGGAGTGAAGAAACAAGGAGTAGCAAAAATACAATAGAGCTCCTTAAGTAAACATGGGTGACAGGTGGGGTTTGGGGACACAGTGTGACAGGTACAATAAATAAAAAAACAAACTAGGAGAAAGACAGATCCCTGAAACTCCTAAACATTGTTTCCTTCAAGTAACATGATCCACACAATATCCTTCAAAAATCGCTGTTAGACTTACCTACAATTTCAGCAAGAAGAAGGGAGCTATCCGTGTGAATTGTTGCAAAGTAGCAAGCTGTAGTCGTGCCATTCTTTAGAGTTCGTCTCTAAAAAAAGAAATCAGATTCAACTGTCTGGGAAAAAAAAATCAGTAAAGCTGCCAAAATGCAGAACAGGCAGTCTCATTTCAAACTGCAAGAACATTTAGTTATTGTGAAATTTTTCAGTGAAGTTGGAAGGTAAAAATATAGATTTTTAATTTTATAAAAGCTTTTTAAAGTCTGGGGGTTAAAAAATACAAAAAATTCCTCAGAATTTTTGCAATGTCTAAACCCATAGAAACCAGTCTATATTCCTTCCCAAACTGGAAATACTCCAATTTATATTTAGAAATACAAACAACAAGTCATTTTTGTTATTTCCTAGCTTAATGTTACGAAAGGCTCTCCAATTTTCATGGTGAAGCACTGTTTATCTAGTGTTTGCAAAGCAAGGCTTTTGGGAACATAGTGGTTTTCTTTTAGCAACCTGATCTAGCTGGAAAAACAAGTCAGGTTTTCATGTATCAAAAACTTGTGCTGTCCCCAAATATGAAATAACAAACTTAACTGTTAAAAAAGTAAACTGAGCACAACTGCTCAGACTATGAGTTAATTATTTATCTAATATACCATTTGAAAGGAAACAGGGGTTGACACCTGTTCATATTACTTCTGGGTAACATAATAATAAATGACCAGGAATTTTAGGTACATTAATTCATTATGAAATTTGTAGCTTTTCTTGTCTTTGGGACTGACTCAAATTGTATTGACCACTTATCCAACATACAGACTTAAACTGTACTTTTGGGTTCTGGATGCCAAGTAGTTTGAGAATTTTTGTTTTGTTATTTTAAATGAGATAGAAGGTGGCACATCCAACACAATGTTTGGAGGAAGGCTAGAGTAATTACTTGACAAACATGAAGCCAAGCTCTGTCTCTTCCTTACAATATTCAAATGAAAATCTTTAAGAGTCCCAAAAAGGTCTCAAAACTAGCAATGTGATTACTGACAAAAGATACATTTGTCTTTCTTAACTTTTAGAATTCATAGCCCTCTACTTCTGAAAACCTACCAATCTTAATCTAAAAACATTCTGTTTCCAAATCGTCAGCACAAAGAGGAGATTCCAGCTAAAAGCAGTAAAATTTCACCTAAATTGTTTCTTTTGCAGAGTATAGAAAGTGTTTGTTGGAAACAGGATTTTGATTTGAAAAATATCCTCTGTGTTTTCATTAGAACTTCAAAAGCACAATGATACTTATGAGAAAAGATCTGCTCCATGAAAGTTTAGTCCCGTTTCTAACAGGTGAAGGTTTTTATTGCCCCACCGAACACTGCAGAGTGATTGATATTCTGTGTCTTCTGCGGGTGAAGGCTTTTTCCTGACCCTGCTCTATTTGATTAGGGAGAGTCTGACTGTGGTGTTCAGGCTCCCACAGCTGACTTCCACCTCTCTCTGGCAGCCCTTTTCCAGGTGATACTGTGACACACCTTGCAGGGTGAGGTCTCTGGATGTGCCAGCGTCACTCAACCTGCGCTTATAACAGTGTTTTGGGCACACAGCTCAAAGGTGAGGTCAGCTCTATGTTTTAAGCAGTTGAAGGCATGTGTGCTTGTCAATAGAGCTTATGACCAAGCTGCTTCTATGTGTTTTTATCATGGCAGATGGCAGAAAGCAATTTCTTTTTAAATTTGTGTGGCAAGGGACAACATAACTATTTATTTCAGATTTGTTATGTTATTATGTTGACAACAGATGCTATCACAGTAATAGACAAATGCAAGGCAAATTATGCTGGCCAAATAATTGAATCTGTTGAAGATGCTTCAGTCCACATATTAAAGGATAAATTTCAGTTCTAAGACAGAACCAGTACTCTGCAATATGACCTAGCTGCTTGTTATCTACCCAATGGATCTTAAAAACTTTATAATGCTCAGAACCAGTCTAGCTCAAACACAGTCTTTCTTTGTCCCACAATACCACTGAGAGACTCCATCAAAGGCCCATGCAGTGACAGACATTCCCACTATAAGAACCTTAGCAGCAGCAACACTTTCCTTTTGTGCTCCAGAACACCCCAGATTTGTCATCTATGAAAAGTATTTTCTCTTTCATGTGGTTTTTGCAGATGGGATGCTCACAATAAAGGATTTTTGTGTAGAAAAGGAAACATTCCCTAATTTTTATTTTATTTTTTACTATGTTTACTGCTGCATTGCTGCCTACACCTGCTGGCTGTACTAACTGGAGAGTAGTTTAAATGTTGGTCATTTTACTCAGAAAAGGTGATAAACAATTCATTGTTAACCTTGTTAACAATATTAAATGAACTCTATTGCCAGCAACAACAGAACAAGAGTGGAACTAGTAACAGACAATCTTGGCTAGCAATTAGAACAGAGGCTATCTTGGTTTCATCTGGTTTCCATGACAGTAAAACATTCTCTACTATTTCTGCTGATCTTCTGAAAACAAACTTATATTACGCAAAAATGAATGTCCTCAAGTAGATAAATGTCCTTTGTGGAACTTACAACAACTCTGGTGTACACTTCTTCTGCAAAACCACTGTCCTGGTATTTGGCTTCTGTTGGGAATGTGTAGGAAGTCAACCACTGCAAAAGAGGCAGGTCTACTCTTGTACCAGTAAACGAATACTGAGGGGCATGAATATGTGTATCAACCAATCCTGGCATGAAGAATTCACTAAGGAGAAAAAATAAAATTTTAATAATCCAAATACATCCAAAAATGCCTCAAAATTCTCCATGGTAGTTAGCTTTGTTTTAAAGAGTATACTTGAGTAAAATCCACCAGAATAAATGGCAAGTGCAGATTAACCTGTCTCTTCCAGCATCAGTCTATTAACTACTGCTGTGCCTTTACTCATACCCATCTTTTGGCATGAAGTATTTGAGTAATATCATTTACACAGCAATATATATATATCTGACTGTGAGAAAAACAGTATAAGATCATGATGAATCTAATTTTCTCTAATATTGACCCACCCTAAATGCCAACAAACAAAGGGGAGCTGACTTCACAGTAACTAAAACTACTCCACTGTAGAATCTACCTGAAAAGAGATTTGTACACAGTCTTGTTTCCTAGTATGGATATAGATGGAATGTCTCTAGCTTACAGATCATTATATATACAAAATGTGATTTTCTATATGCCACTTTTCCTCTTTATTATTTACAAGTATATTTACATGTTTTATAGATACATAAAATCAATTAATTTCAAGGCTTAATGGAAGAACAGACACTGTATCTAAAAATGCAGACACAGACACTGGTGAAAAAAGCTCTGTTCAATATCTTAACAGGAAAGGCATATGTACAAAGTAACAGTAAACCTACATGTTGTCATGTAAAGTTCATGCAATAACAGGGATGAATATATCAACATTACTAGGAAGTTGCTATGGCTATTTTGTTTTGTGCTGAAACTCCTTACTGCATAACATTTCTCTCACCCCTCTTTCCTTCTCCCTGACTTCTGAGTGAACTGAATTTTGTTTCTTTTTAGCTACCCTTCTTTCTCTTTTCTTGCAGGCTATAAATGCTGAAAAGTCTTCCTCAATCTGATCCATATTCTCAGCACTTTCCACTTTCCTCAGTCTATTTCAAGTGAAGAAAATATCTAATTACTTATATATACGGTACAATTAGCCTTTCAGCAAAGCATAGAATTTCTTTAACAATTGATTACCAGTGGGATGCTGCAGCTCTCAGTTCTAAGCCACAAGCCATTAACAGTGTTACTACATGCAAATAGTAGTAGATACAGACCAAAACTTTTTTATTTCACCATAAAGTTGGAGGATTCCACTGGATGAAGAAAAAAGAAATGCTCTAGTTGCAGTATAGTGAGAAATCAAAAAGCTCTGTGTTTAGAAGGTTTAAATTTTCTAATTGTATTAATTTTTATTACGGAAGGTGTCAAAGTCCAAGCAAATGAGATTCATATCTACAGTATCAGTTACCTACATTTACTGCATCTAGACTTTCATGTGAGACACAGCCCACTGCTAACAAAATGGATATAAAATGTAATCTCAAGAAAGAATGGCACTTACTTCTGTGAGCACAGAAGTGATTATGTCTGAAAATTAAATATGGCATTTTGTTCTATGCAATATTCTTCAGCCAGCACAATTCAGCTGTGTCTGCAATCGCAAACCAAGGAATGCAAAAAGAACATGGACTCTCTATCCTCCAAGTCACATCCAGAGCAGAGGCACCTTTGGGTAAAGAGATCTCACTGCACTGAAATGGAACTTCACCCATTAAATTTATGGGCATCATATGGATTTAAAGTGCTCCCTGTCAAAATGTGTTCCAAAGACTCACTTTACCTCACTCACTTTACTTCACTGAAAGAACAAACTGCATTTGCTGAAGTTAATCTTAATGAAATACATACTGTTTACTCAGTTGTCTTATGTCAGATGTTTTGAACCCCCATGTCTTAGCCAGTTGCTCTAGCTGATCAGCTTGTTCCACAAACACAATCTGAAAAAAAGAAAGCATAGTTAAGTACTTTAAATATGCATCCCACATCAGCTTTATGTGAAGGCAAAACAAGTAGTATCTTAAAACCAATTTTACACACTTACTACAGAGGTGTTAGGTTTGCATTGAGACACTTGTTCTTCCTGACTGTCAAGCATGATTTTGAAATAGCTTCTCATAATCCAGTGAATAACCACACCCATCTTATAACCTTTAATAAAAACAATTAATTCCTTCTCAGGTAATACACAGGCAGAACAGCACAGAACTTAGGGTCCTATAATGTAACATTGTGCTAGCAGTACAGTCACTTGCTGAGGAGGTGTACTTCTTAACAGCCTTATAGGAATGCAGGTGCAGTATTCACAACCAGAGGGGTCAAATTACCTGCTTTGCCTAAAATGACTGACATCAAGCTAAGCATTTTCTAATTTTTTGCTTGGGTTTTTTTAATTCTTTTTAGTACCTAGAATGAGAAAATAAATTGAGGGGGGAAATGTGGATAATATCTTCACTTTACAGAATGGGCTAAAAGATGCTGAAATTTTTGTTTATTTCAAAATAAAACCCTACATTCTGGAGCCCAACTTAACCCCATTTTACTTCTAGAGAACATAGATTCTACTGATGATGAGTTGCTGTTGCCTAGTCAGAATTTTAGCACATTTCTTATTTATTTTTTTAAATTCCATAGTATTTTAATCCACAGCATGACTCTCAGCAGCTGAATTCTCAACCCTTTGATTGTCTCGTCTACCACTAATAGGCATGGTAGCTCCCCAGGAAACAGAGATTGTGGAGCCTAGGAACTGCAATGCCCACTACAGGCTCCAGGTGGGATCCAATTTTCCCCAACACAACAATTTAGAGGGCTTGGAAGTCTCCCCTGGCCAAAGACTGCCAATCTGAGCTTACAGAGATTCTTGCCTCTAATCACAGATTCTGCCAGAAACCATTTCATGGTCTTCTAGCTCCCTTGGTGTAAGAGCTCATTCTCCTAAATTCAAGGGAATACTCTTCCTGCTAGCAGTATCTTCTGCTCCTGGGATGATGTCCACACTGAGGGCCTGTATCACCCTCATGACAGCAGTTTCTAGGGCAACAGTTAAAAAAAGAAAAAAAGAACAAAAGACACACTAAAAAAACCA
This sequence comes from Phylloscopus collybita, assembly GCA_027886175.1. Lineage (NCBI taxonomy): Eukaryota > Metazoa > Chordata > Aves > Passeriformes > Phylloscopidae > Phylloscopus > Phylloscopus collybita. The sequence continues at coordinate 7,732,220 of JAJNNQ010000052.1, read as the reverse complement.
AGACTTAGTATTTGTAAAATAGCAATAGGAAGAAACTTAGGAGGAAGAGCAAGAGGACCAAAAAAGCATTGCTTAGGAGTTATTTTCATGTCATTTTTTTATGTGTATGTTTCTTTTGCATAGAAATTTACCATTTTCTGGTCTTTCCATAGACAAAAATAAGCAAAGCTGCTAAATTCTAAAGGCTGCTAAATTGTAGACAAGAAGTTACTCGCTGCCTAGTCTTTTGAATCAACAAGAAGTTACTGGCTGCCTAGTCTTTTAAATCAATTATGGCTGATATGATTTATGTTGTCTAAAGAGCAGATGTTTTATACTTTCAGTCAGAAAAAATATTTTAAATGCCATATAAATAAATACCACACTAGAAAAATTGCAAAATTATAGTATTCCATCAATAGTTCACAAGAAGCAATATTGTCCTCCATGCAAAGGAATACAGCCAACTTAATTAACTGTATAACTGCAGAAGGCTTGGAATACAGACCTACTGAAATATTTGGTGTGCAATAAGGAAAATGTCATTCAGATACTGAAGTCAAAATGCAGGATGAGCAATGTTAGAGCTGCTGGGGGTGGGGGGGAGATGAGTGAAGAGGGAGGGGAAAAAAAAGAGATAGAAACATGAAACACCAGATGACAAATTCTGGAAACAGGCGTTGCTATGGAAAAGCAGTGGCTGTTATGTACTCTTAGGGCACAAAAAAATAAAACACTTAAATCATGGAAAAATGAAGAAAATATGTTTCAAGGAGCTGGATACATTATATCAATTCTAAACCTGACACCTGGTCTATTATAGCTGAATTAGACTATTAGCAAGATATGTACATTTTTTCAAACAAACTTCCCAGTTTGTTTGTTTGGAATTCCTTAGTCAGTCAAAAGTTATTTCCCATTGCTTTAAAATGCATTTCTACTGCTGAAAGCTTTAAGCTCGCTGGGATCCTATGCTTGGATATTTGCTCCAGTATTTGCTTGTGCATTCAAGGTGACCAACTGGATGCACAGTTCTTTAAATTAGTTCTGCACCTCAACACTGCAGAAGTGCAAAGAAATTCTACAGCAGAGTCACTACAGAGTCAAGGCAAGTGCACAAGACTAAGAACTCCAGCTTTAAAGAAGGAAGTCAAGGAGAATAATTGGCATTTTGGGAAAGGTATATTGCAAAAAGCAGAATCAGAGGCTGCTAACACCATTTTCCAAACATTTCCATAAGTTCTCACTACTCATGAAATGGGGCTAAGGGATCCAAAGGTCAGGGATAAAGATCTCCCTACACTTGTGACTAACTCAGGCCTCATATATACCAAGTGATGCCATTAAAGCATAGCTGGTCAACTAAATCGTGCATCAACCCTGGCAGAAGACCCTGAGTGCCTTCTAGCACCACAGCACACATATTTTGCTTACAGGAGAATGGGAAGTGAATGATACTGGCTGAAGGAGAATAGTTGGATTGGATCCAGCAGTGCCTGTCTTACTTTGTTTCTGGGTATGACATTCATAGGTGAACATGAGAAGGGGTCTATTCCTCTTTCCTCTCCCACATGCTCTCCTCCCTCTCTGCTCCCACAGTTATTAAATGACTTCTGCCATTAGAGACATGATGCCTATCTATTGTTTGCCTAGTTCCCAAAATTGGAATGTGAGGCTAAATGAGAGACAAAACATTTGCTAGACCCAGCTGCTAAAGGAACTGTCCAGCCTGCTGAGAAAGGCTAAGCAATTAACTCCAGATAGACGTTGGTATCTTGGTGCCTTCCTCCTTGTACAGCTGATGCACTCACTATCCCAACTGGCTTAAATCAAACCTTATGCTTAAAATCCTTATTCCACAACTCTTGCTCTTTTTGTGACTTCCACAAGGGCTTTTTAGCTTCATGTTTTTTCCTATTTACTTAATATTTTACTCACCTAGGATAATTACACCAACATTTTAGTAACATCTCACATTTTGCACCCAGGTCTGTTCTCTTTACCCTGAGGAATGCTGGTCATTCTCTTTGCTGTTCCTCAAGAGATACACTACGCTGCTCTGCAAATCACTCAGTTAAACACGGCCCTTACTTTGCTAACTTGATGGTAATTAGGAGTTTTATACCTGAAAGTAATATTTTTCTTCATAAAACTTCCTTTTCATCTGGGGCAAAACAGAGAGAGATGGCATTTTATGTCCATTGCAGGACATGCAAGGACTCACACTGAAAAACAGGACCCAGTTGTTCATACAGCTCTTATACACAGTGTCAGAGACCATGCGAAATTACTCCATGGTGGAGTCAGCAAGGTGAGGCAAAAGGATACCTATTTAGCTAAATTTACATCTTTGGGAGGAAAACAGAAGCAGTTTTGGTGTAAATTTGAATAATACAGGTAAGTCATCTTCTAAACACTATGTCTTTCTTGAAAAGCCTACTCTTCTGTGATTCCAATGGTTGTTCTGCATGAGGCTACATTATGAGTAATAGGAAAAGAGGAGAGCATATGGGATACTCACTTTATCAGCTCCTGGAATATTAAAATGTCAAAAAATTGTAATAAAAAGAGAATAAAATGAAAGTGCTTTGTCACTGTGTTCTGGTGGGAATTTTATTTTGGGAAGGTAGTGTTTAAATGGACATTGAAAAAAATCTTTCTGCCAATTTATGCAAGAAAAACAGCATACTGTGAATCCTTGTTCCCTAGGAGAAGCAGGGAGAGTAAGTGAGAGCACAGATTGCTAAGTGTAGCTTACTAAGGTACCTCTTTTTCAGGAAAATCACTAAAAAATCTTGATCTCCTCCGGATGCTGTGTAGAGACACGTTTCCAGAAATTTATATTAAAGAGAGTGGGATGGCGTATGAATTTCTGTCTTCTGCACCTGAGTTACACCAGCCAAACCTTTTTTCATTCAAATCTATTGTTTTAGTGAACACCAGCCAATACATAACTATGCAAGTTTTTATTCCCTTTCTGTTCATCAAAATACAGCTCCTCACAGACTTTGATACCTTTGCACCAGACTCCTCAACAGCTCTGAAAGGGCTGTCTTGAAACAGGCCCTCATGAACCCAAATGGAGACTAGAGAAAATAAACACTGTTAGGGCTCAAAATGTGCTTTGCACAGATATCAAATGTTACTGAAGCCTGACACACTGAAACATATTAGCCACAAGAAAGAAAATCACTTTTTTAAATTTTGCATAGGGTTCCCATCTCTGTTATTGAGTCTACTAGAAATCACCGGTCTACTTACACAACCTGCACTACAAAACTGAGGTTCAAGCGTGATACTGTTAAGGGAATGACATTGCTTCCTTGCCAGACTCTCTCCTGCATTACCAGTAAGCGCAGTGCTTGTTTTAAGCTTGGATCATACTACTGAAATGCCCAACATCACCATCTTTCTAACTATTTATGGGTATATGCATGGGGGGAGGGATTTGTGACAAGAAGACAAAAAATCCTCATTTAGACGGCTGTGCAGTAGGTACACAGCTATTATTCACTACCACTGTTTAGATACCCTGAGATTAAAAAAACGGCTTGTGAAACTGAAAGAGAACAGAGAATCTGAAAGAATGTCGGGTCTAGGCACGGCGCTGTTCTGTGAGCACTCCAGCACACCTCAAAAGCAGATTTACGCCAACTGCAGACTCGTGCCGAGAAGCCTCTCTACCCCGGTTACCGCCGGCTCCCCCAAGTCCGAAATCCCTTCTCCGCCTGCCCCGACAGACAGGAGTGCGAAGATTTTCCGCTTTCTCCCCACAGACCGGCGGAGCCGGCCCTGTCCCTGGGCAGTCCCGGAGGCGGACTCGGGGCCGCAGCGGGGCTGGGGCACCGCCGCCGAGTGCACCGGGAGCCACTGCCGGGCATCGCCCCCGCCGCCCGCACCGCGCCGGCGTCCGCGCACCCCGCCCGAGCCCCCCACTCACTGTCCCGTTATCGTCCACCCCCAGAAGGTATCCGTGCAGGATCTCCATGGGGGCGGAGGCGCTGGAGTGCACGAAAGTCCCCTTGAAGACGTGGGCGAGCGGCGGGCGCTGCGGGGAGCCCATGGCGGCGGCGGAGGGCTTGGAGGGCGCGGGCTGCGAGCTGCCACCCCGCGGGCTGCCTCGCCTCGGTGTCTCCCGGTGCCGCCGGCGGCTTCCTGGAGCTGTCACCATTTCCCCACCCCCTGGTGACTTTCTTTACGGGGAGTGGTTTCGGCGCAAGGAGGGCGGGAGGCCGCGCCGCACCCTTCGCCTTCCCCCGAGCGGGTGGCGGACGCGGGTGCCCGGGTGGTGCGCCGGGTGCCACCCGAGCCCTCGGCCTCCCCGCCGCTGGTGCTCCCATCCCAGGGATGTGTGCAAGAGGCGCGAACTACGGGAGAGATGCCCGGTGGGGTTTGGGGTCGCAGTTTCCCCCTGGGAGGAGGTGAGGCATTCGATACTGTGTCCGGTAGTGTTTTATGAGAGTCTGGCAACTCACTTTTGCAAGCCTGAGGGTTCTAACCACTTGCAGAGGTTTAATCTACAATAGGATTTGTAGGTTGGAAAAGACCTTTAGACCTTCAAATGTCAGATTGTCTCATCAGTCCTCAGCCTCTGTATTGGACATTAGAAGAGTGTAGGAGTAGAGAATAGATGCCAGCTGAGGTACCAGAACTTCCAGAGGTAGGTAGCCTCATTCAGTGGAGATGGTCTACAGAAGAAGAGAAAACAACCTCAGGAAAATGAAAGGCGGGAAAGAAATAATTTTGTTAACTCATAGAAATGCGTCCCTAGAAGGACACTCTGCTCCAACAACCTAAGTCAAAGTACATGATGAACTCATCTAAGAGGATCACCATTGAGAGTGCTGGAATAAGACTTCACGAAGGCAGAATTATGTGCATCAAGGGTAACGCCATGAATGTCCTCTGAATTCATGTTTGAAGTCACCTTTACTCATCAGCTTGTCAAGTGACAAATGAACTTGGCACCAAGGGCACTGACACCACCGCTCTCAAGGCTCCACTGCAAAGTTTGTCATTACATGGTTTATCATTAAAAGACCTTTGCACTCCCCATTGTGCTGACACTATACAAGTGCATGGCAGATTATTTTTCCTACCAACTCTCCAGACTAATGGTGGGAGGAAAGAGAAACACAGTAGGAATGTGTAGAATAAATTTAATTTTAATCTGCTAGGGGCAAGTCACCAGCCTCTATCTTGTCCTCTTTGTATGTGTTATGTTATGAGAATGAAGTTAAAACTCTGTTGGATTTATTAATATCAGTGGGATGTTCTTATGTGGATTTTGAAATCAGCTTGGTCAGGCAATAAAGAGTGTCTAAAAAAAAGAAGAAATAGACACGTGAAAGTGACTTTTATTTATATTGACAATTCTTGTGAGAGGTCTTGCAGTTTAAGAAAACACAGAACAACATAAAATTGGGTATTTAAGACACATTGCAGATTTTGCATGTATTTCTAGCATGTTTGACCAGAGAAAATAGCCCACAAAATAAATCACAAGTCTTGTAGATTAAGCTAGTTTGGAGAAGAAACTTGCATAAAAATCTTTCATGCAGTTCAGTCTGTTTACACAATAATACATTCTGTTTCTTAGAAGAGCAGAATAACAACTTTTTAAAAATAGCAACAGAAATCTTCTCAATTAGTACTTGCAAAAACCCCTCTTCCAAAGTTGTTTCTCAGGGTGATGTTGTTGTAGTTGTCTTGACTGCAGCTGAAATGAGCTATTTTCCAAGCTATTACTCCAGGCAAGGAAAATTGTCTTTTACAGCATGAAGGATAAAGAGTGGGAGAAAGGCTGGGTTTGCTACTGAAAAATAAGGTGAATGGAGAAGAGAAATAGGGCAAAGGGACCAAGACCTGTGGTGGTAAATTCATTTGCTTCTCCTGTGAAAAGGAGTGAAAACAACTCTTCTCAGCAACAGCTGCTGCTCTACACGAGTTGCCTTTGCCCTGGTGGCAGCAGGCAGCACAAGAGCTTGAGATTTGGTGCCAAAAGCTGTGATAGCCTGATTTGCATTAAGTTGTTCAAAATTATATTCAGCAGAGCTCAATGTTCCTGAGGAACCTTTTGGTTGTGTCTGGTGAGAAGGGGGCTACTCCTGAGTATCTCTGACTGCTTCAACCCTGGTTTTCCATTAAAATCTCGGGGATTGCCTCCAGCTTCCTTACAAAAAGAATCAAGATAGTATTTATGCAAGAGAAGAAAATCAAAAATATCAACAGTCCCTCAATAACAAACACTGCTTATGATTTTTTTACTTTTTTTTTTTTTTTTTTCTTTTTCTTTTTCTTTTCTTTAGTGTGTTCCAAACACTCTGAAGTTGTACAATTTCCTTGTCAAAAAGAAGTCTTTTCTGCTTTTTCCTGCTGTCATGTGGGAAGGCATGGGAGCTGTGGAAAACAGCTGGTGGAAGAATGGTTAACACCCTTCCCTCCTCCTAGAATTTTTTACTTTTTAGTTTGCAACCAGTTACATATTCATGCCCCAGATACTTGCATGAGTCAAGGTGAGACCTTGGCCAACTGTGAAAATCTGAGTCATTGTTCCAAAATGTTTTAAGACTGAAGTATGTTTAGTTTTTCTGGAACAAACTGGGCTAGGCACTTTAACATCTGGAATAGAAGTTTAATGCTCTGTTGTGACTGTTACATGGTAATTAAATTTTAAGTTTAAAAGTAGCTTTTTTTTTTTCTCTTTTCTTTTTTTTTTTTTTTTTCCTTCCCCAAAACAGTTGATGGTCTGGAGAGAGATATTTAGCTTCCTATAAATTATGCAATAGGTGCTCTTTTAGTAACATTCGATATTATCATATATCTGTTAATACACTTAATAATTAATAGTGTGTACTTTGATCTAATACTGTTTAAAAATAAAGTCTGTCTCATTATTCAGTAGCTTATCAGACTCTCTAGGTCTTCTAAAATGTTGTCTTCTAAGCAATTATAGAAATGTGTCTTTAAGGGAGTCCTGAAGCCAAACATACTCAGGATTAGAAGAATAATCAGGCAATGTATTTCTAGGAGCACAAGGACAGATTTTAACAGAGTAAGAGTGCCTTTATTCTCCTTAATACTTTCATTTTCTGATCTCTTCTTTGTCACACTGTACCAAGGAAGAATTCAATTGCTTGATCCAAAGTCTCAGAGCACCTAGGCTGATCCGGCAACATCTGAGAAATTTAAGAAAAAGAAATCTGCTTCTCCCCACTGCTTTCAAAAAGTAGTTGATGGTGTATTTGCCACCAACAAGAAACTCCTCTGTCATGAGCCTGTTGAGGTCAGTGCCTGTGCAACCTGAGTGCTAGAATATGAGAATTATTACTCTGATCTGGCAATGAATGAAATTATAGCATTTATGATCAAAATGGACCTTGTCCATAATTTGTAACATAGCAACAAGGTAAGTGGAGAGAAAAAAAATACAGTTGATCTATCTGCCAGTAATTGAATTTCTTTTTTCCTGTATAAGGGTGAGTTGATTATGCAGCTACTCAATCCTTGGGATTGTTAAAAAAAAAAAAAAAAGGCACACTGAATACCTACTCTGAAGTGAAACATTAAGTTGGGAGCTAAGTTTTAATCCAGCACAGGCTACTTCATACACCTCATTTTCCCACAAAAATTTATATAATCAGAATATATTACCTTACTTAACTTTTCCAACTCCATCTAGAAGTGAAAACTATCATACTCAAAAAGAATACAAAGAAGTAACCATAAACACAACCTCTTTGTCATTTACTACCATGAGTATTCACTCTGCAGGTCCCAGTTAGACCTTTCAGCCTTTGATACCCAAGTATACAAAGGCTTGGGAAGGCAAGGCTCAGACACTGCCAGGAGATGCTGGAGTTACCTTCTGATGGTTCCTGTCTTCTTAAGAGGCCAGTACTGGCATGGTACTGTCATAAAATATCCCATTAGTAGAACTCAGAAATGGCACATTCTGCTTGCTCACTGATATATAATTAACTGAAGCAAAGATTGGCCAACGTTAGTTCTTGCACTCATGAAGTTTTTCTGTTTTACTGCCAAGGCTTGTTCATAACAGGAATTCTATTAGGTAAGCCAGAAAAGTTCTTAAGAAGAGACAGGAAATGCTGCACAAATATTAGTAAAACTCATCTCTCACTAGAAGTACAAGCATGAATGGGTGAAATACATCAAAAGATGTTGTTGACAAATTTGTTTGTGTTTTCCACAAGGCACAAAGGATGAATCAATGTGCTTGGTGGACTTTACCTCTGGTCATGTTAAAAGAGAATACAATAGAATTTGTCTGTGTGCTGCTGTTAACAGAGGTTTATGGGAAAAAAATATGGACATGACTTGCCATTATTGCCTGAGAACTTTCACTGATAAACTTTATCAGTGGAATTACATTGTGTGGTGGAGCCAATACACATTATAGAATGGGATTGACTCACAAAGATCATGGTAATATCATAAACCACTGTAGGTAACTCTTCGAAGAAGACTGTGTTATTAGCCTCATTTTCATGTTTAAAACTAATAAAACAAAACAATCTCCAATATACTATCAGTGATGATTTATCTAACTTTGCATTGCTAACAGAAGACAAAACACTTTAGACATGTAGCTACAAATAAATTGTGGAAATTAAGTGAGATGTTACAATTTATTTCTGCTATATTGCTGTCCACACATGAACACTTTTCCTGCTTTACCAAAGAGCAAATTCCACTGATGCTGGAATTAATTTTCTTTTTAAGGGGTTTGTGAACTCTGAACCATGATGAATAATCTAATTCATGGATGTAATAAATAGTCTGTGCATCCAAACCTACTCCTGTAAAATCACTTAATAATTGCAATGTATTGACCAGCAGTTGCATTTCTAAGCTGCTTGAAGGATCTCTCCAACTGTGCCAGTATTCAGTAAAGTTGCAAAATTATCATGAAAAATTTTGTGATGAGGTTGAAGGAAGCTTATTATAAATATAAAAATAAAATCACACTGTTATTAGTTCATAATTTTATTCCAGAAGATAGTAAAACATAAATATATAAACTGTAAGAATTAAAAAAAAAACCAAACACTGAATTCCATTTGTATGAGTGATGTATTTACACTGAATTAACTAAGTTACTTATTCACAGATACATAGTTTTATGGATTGCCAGTTCTGGAATTAAAAAGGAATTGATTTCTACAACTTCCTGACAGAAACTTCCTGCTTTGCACCCAAAACAGGATTTTGAAGCCGTCTAAAAGTTGTAGTCTCTAATTTGAGGTATACAATATTTTGAACTTCCCAATCGTTCTTAAAGAAGAAGAGACAATGGAAGGAAGGAGGAAAGATGAGAGAAAAGAAACAACATTTTGTAGATGTACGTGTTCATCCAAGCTCAATCTGAAAAGTTGGTAAAAGACCGCTTACTTCCCCAAAAGGCAAATACATGTGACAAATGGGAAAATGTGGAGTTTTCTTAAAAGCTGATCATAGTGTTCATTCTTTCACTAGCACTCCCAACCTCACCCTTTCCTAACAGGGCTTTATGGGATATTTTTCACCTAGTTAGAAGTACTATGGCTACTCTTCAGTACCCTCTGTAGGGACCATGTCGACATGAAAAAACATGATTGTTTACAGCTGGAAAATGACAGATGTGTATATACCTTAATTGTCCCTGTATTCATTTCCTCAGTCCTTGTTTTTGTCCAGATTTTGCTTAGTTTTTCAGAGGATTTTCTTTTTTGTTGTCCCTCTCTGGACCTGCTCAAACACCTTAAAGTCCTTCCTTAACTGAGTGGCTCAGAACTGAACACAGGATTTGAGATGCAGCCTCATCAGTATCAAGTACAGGATGAAATCACTTCACTAGTCCTGTTCACCACCACACTGATACACACCAGAATGCCCTTGGCCTTCTTGGCCACCTGGGTACACTCTGGCTCCTGCTCAGCTGAATGTTGCCCAGCACCCCCAGGGCTTTTCCCTGGGCTGCTTTCCAGTCACCTTGTCCCCAGCCTGTAGGGCTGCCTAGGATTGTTGTGATCGAAGTGTAAGATCGGGGACCTGGCCTTGTTGAACCTCATGCTGTTGGTCTCAGCCTGTCCAGGTCCCTCTGAAGGGCCTTTCTACCCTCCAGCAGCTCAACCATTGAATCATAGCAATAGGTAAGGTAAGAACCTTAAGCCATTGAGGGCACTGTGTCTAAAAACATCCTTGTTGATACATCTGAGATGTGCTTCGTTGATGGACTACTAGATGGATAAGAATGGCTGGATGGATGGCCAGGCCCAGAGAGTGGTGGTGAATGGTTCTGCATCCAGCTGGCATCCAGTCACCAGTGGTGTCCATCAGGGGTCTGTGCTGGGGCCAGTTCTGTTCAATATTTTTATTGATGACATGGATGAAGGTATTGAGTCCTCCATCAGTAAATTTGCAGATGACACTAAGCTGGGAGCATGTGTCCATCTGTTGGAAGAGAGGAGGGCTCTGCAGAGAGACCTGGAATGGTTGGATGGATGGGCAGAGCCCAATAGGATGAGGTTTAATAAATCCAAATGCCGAGTCCTGCACTTTGGCCACAATAGCCCCCTGCAGTGCTATAGGCTGGGGACGGTGTAGCTGGACAGAGCCCAGGCAGAAAGGGACCTGGGGTTCTGGTGACAGCAGCTGAACATGAGCCAGCAGTGTACCCTGGTGGAAAGAAGGCCAATGGCATCCTGGCCTGGATCAGGACTGGTGTGGCCAGCAGGAGCAGGGAGGTCATTCTTCCCCTGTACTGGGCACTGAGGCCACACCTGGAGTGCAGTGTCCAGCTCTGGGCCCTCAGCTCAGGAAGGACATTGAGTGCAGTGTCCAGCTCTGGCCCCTCAGCTCAGGATGGACATTGAGTGCAGTGTCCAGCTCTGGGCCCTCAGCTCAGGAAGGACATTGAGACGCTTGAGTGCGTCCAGAGGAGACAACGAGGCTGGTGAGGGGCTTGGAACACAAACCCTGTGAGGAACAACTGAGGGAGCTGGGGTTGTTTAGCCTGGAGAAAAGGAGACTCAGAGGTGACCTTATCACTCTCTACAACTCCCTGAAGGGTGGTTGTAGTTGGTGGGGGTTGGTCTCTTTCTCCAGGCAGCAACTGACAGATCAAGAGGACACAGTCTCAGCTGAGTCAATGGAAATATAGGTTGGATATTAGGAAGAGGTTTTTCATGGAAAGAGTGATAAAGTATTGGAATGGCCTGCCCGGGGAGGTGGTGGAGTCACCATCCCTGGACGTGTTTAAAAAAAGCCTGGATGTGGTGGCACTTGGTGCCATAGTCTAGTTGAGATGTTAGGTCATGGGTTGGATGTGATGATCTTGAAGGTCTCTTCCAACCTAGAAATTCTGTGATTCTGTGATTCTGTGAAGAAGCTGGCTGGATGACTGTATCCAAGGATTTGCTATTAATGCCTTGGTATCCAAGGGAGATCCCTATCAAGTGGTGCTCCTCAGGGATCTTTATTGGCACTGGTAAAGTCATGTCTTTATTCATGACAGAAACAGTAGATAGAGTGGATTGTCAGCAAGCTTGCAGATGACACTAAGGTGAGTGGTTGCAGCTGGTGTGCTGAAGGGACAGGATGTCATCCAGAGGGACCTTGATAGGCTTGAGGACTGACACAAGGTGAATCTCATGAAGTTTAACCATATCCAATTGATCTGAGCAGTCACCAGCATCAGTAGAGGCTGTGAACTGAGAACAGCCCTGCATGACTTGGGCATATTGGTAGATGAAAAGTTAGATATGAATCTGCTGCATGCCCTTTCAGCCCTGAAAACCAATTGTATGCCAGGCTGCACAGAAAGCAGTGTAGCCAGCAGGATGAGGGAAAGGATTCTGTCCCTTTGCTCTGCTCTTGTGAGACTCCAGCTGCAGTACTGCATCCAGTTCTTGGGTTCCCAGCACAGAAAAGACAAGGACTCATTAAAGGAAGGTGATGAAGATGATGAGTAGGCTGAAGCACCTCTCCTGTGAGGATGGAGAGTTGAGATTTTTTAGCCTGGAGAAGAAGAGACTCCAGTAGAAATTTTAGTGTGGTTTTTCAACTAATATTTTTCTTACATAGATCTTGTATAATTATTTCTTACAAGAAAGATTTTTACCTAAGCCCTTAGTAGGGGTAGCAATTTAAAATTGAAAGAATGTCAATTGAGATTGGCCATAAGAAAGAAATTCTGTACTGTAGTGGTGATGAGACATTGGAAGAGATTCTCAGAGAAGCTGTGGATGCTCCATCTCTGGAGGTATTCAAGACCAGGTTGGATGGGATTTCGAGTAACCCGGACCAATGGAAGGTGTCCCTGCCTGTGATAGAGGGTTTGGTCTAGATGAATTTAAATGTCAAAAAAACTAAACCATTCTGTGATTCTAAGTATCTTCCTTCTTCTGAAAATGTCCATCTTTTTTTGTTTGTTGTTTCTCCAAAGGTAATAAGAGTGTTCAAAATTTTATAGTGTGATTTTCTTCTTGAATCTCAAGTTGACATGAGGGACACGTACCATGTCACATACTCAAGCTCTTGTTGATACTTCCAGAAGAGAATTCAAAAAATTGTCACAGTGCTACTCCCAAAGGCAGTGCCAAGGCAAAATTGTTCTGGTGGAAATGCATCTGCAAAAGCTCTGGACAAACTTTGCTGACTGGAGCACTGTGAGCACACACATAGACAACATACCACCACAAAGCAGAACACCAAGACAGAAATGTTGCAGAGGCCTTGAATCAAAGTCAAGAAGCATTAGATCTCTTATCCTTTCTAGCCAAGAGCTGTCCAAGAACATTGTTTCCTCATGCTTGGCATGACTAGATAGTAACAACACTTTTTCAATTCTCTTTTTGTCTGAGTTCTCTATGCTGTAGTCTTTCTCCTGCATATCACACACAGAATCTTTTATGCTGGAAAATACCTCTAAGATCATTGAATCCAGCCTTTGACTGACCAACCCCTTGTCAACTATACCAGAGCACTGCTTGCCACATCCAGGCATTTCTTGAACACCTCCATGGATAGTGACTGCACCATCTCCCTGGGCAGCCTGTTCCAATGTTTAATAACTCTTTCCCTGAAGAAATTCTTCCTGATGTCCAACCTGAACCTCCCATGGTGCAGGTTGAGTCTCTGTCCTCTTGTCCTGTCACTGGTAGCCTGGGAGAAGAACTCAGCCCCACATTGCTACACAGTCCTTTCAGGCAGTTGCCCTGAGACTCTCCAGACTACACTCCCAGCCCCCTCAGCCATCCCTCATCAAACTTCTGCTCCAGACCCTTTCCCAGCTCCGTTGCCCTTCTCTGGACAAGCTCCAGCACCTCAATGTCTTTCTTGTACTGAGGAGCCTAGAACTGAACACTGGATTTGGAGTGTGGCCTCACCAGTGCCAAGTACAGGGGGACAACCAGTGCCCTGACCACACTGTTGCTAATTCAGACCAGCATGGTACTGCCTTTCTGGCCACTGGGCACAAGCTGGTTTATGTTCAGCTGCTGTCAAACAGCATCCCCAGATCCTTTCCTGCCATCAGTTTTCCAGCCACTCTGCCCCAGCTTATTGCACTGCAGGGGGTTCTTCTGACCCAGGGACAGGACCCAGCACTTGGCCTTGTGGTTCATGAGATACCTAGTATGTGAGGCTCACCCCATGTAGCTGGCCTCAGCTTAAGTGAATGGATGAATACTATCACATTCAAATTTGTTCTCATACATGTTTTGTTGCCTTACAGTATTCAAGGATTATTATAGTTTACACAAGGTTTTCTTCAGCTTTCCTTAAAGCTTCCAGTAAATTTTCCAATATTTTCAAATGTGCTTTTCAGTTTTTCACAATAGTGACATGAAGAGATGTCCTTTTTCATTCAAGTTTTAAGCTGAGACACTGAGCACAAGGCTGTTAAACTCTAATGTGCTCCACAGCTTTACCCTTCATTCATATATGTAAATTTTGTATAAAAAGAGACATTGTGATCCTATAGTCTGATGATCTATGTAATATGTGCCACTGGCAACATCTGAGGTTGTGTGTGTTTATTCAAGTATCTCTAGAAAGACCCTGACTAATAATTTGCTGGTAGTAGAGAATTCATTGTGCTCTTCAATAAGATGTGCTGAACTATTTTCGTTGATAACTACCTTTCCTGGGGAGGGAAAAAAAAAAAAAAAAAAAAAAAAAAAAAAAAAAAAAAAAAAAAAAAGCTACTTTAGTTATAATTTGAGTTTGTTCACATTGGATTCCTAAACAAAAATATTTTTATATTGAGTAGGAAAACTCTCTATGAAAGTTGTGCTTTCACTGGTATCAAGCGTATCCCTTCACGCTCTGCTTAACAAGTCAAATGGACTGCATTTTTTGTCCTTCAAGATACGGCCTATTTTCCCAGCTTAAACATTCCTTATGTCTTTTTCTGATTCTGTCTGATTTCAGTGTCTGTCATGGACATTGAGAACTTAATGCCATATGCTAGAAACAATCATGGTAAAGCCAAATGCAGAGGTTATGTAATGTCCCTATTTATACAGCTAAAACCAGCATGTTTGCCATTTTGCTTGTACTGTTGCTCTGACAAGTCATATTGTCTTATAGATCACAGTCAATCCTATGTCTCTGTTATCTGCAGACATACATTAGCTACTCATGAGCATACACCTTATATTTGTTTCTGTCTACCTACACACAATTTGCTTAAGACAGAGCAGTCAAGGTGTCCAGATCACAGAAATGGATTCTATCATTTGTTTCTCTTCCTATCTGTATCTTTTGCAGAGTGTACCAATGACAATTTGTACTTTTTTTTTTTTTTTTTTTCAAATGGCTGGTAGAGAAGAATTTAGAGCACAGCATCGGTATCTTCATAATTCTGGTGGAGATACCATAATATACTTTCACATGAATAGTGTGGCTAGAGGTCTGTCATTCTCATATGAGTTAGTGGGATGGTCTGTGTATGTACACCCTATCTTGTGTTATTTCTGAAAAAAACAGATTGGTTAAATATTCAGTGTGAAACTTTTTAAAATTTTTAGTATTGCTTTTCAGAATTTTAACTCTCCACTATAGCAGAAAAATCTAATTTAAGAGAAAAAAGCACTCAAAATCATTGAGGTAAATACTTCCTGTGTTTTTTTCTTTCATGATTTCTTTCAGTGCTTGTGGGAAAGAGCAGTGGTATCTCTATTCCAAAGCATCTGTGTGCATCAGCTGCCACACATTTGTAAATCTTTGCTCTGAAATTCTTTAAAAATTGTTAAATTAAAAATATGAAGCAACTTGTCAACATTTCCCAGGTGAGGCATATTGAATGACAGCTTGTCACAGATCTGGGGACTGAGCTATGCACTTACACCCTCACTTGCTCCAGCATTAGGCTCCCAATTATCAACCTCAGTCTGCAGTAGGGAGGTCACTTCTGACCCAGTGTTGTCAGGCAGAATATCACATAGGCTCCTGCTGTGTCACCTCTGGCAGTTACGTCTCTTGTGTGTTATCTCTCTTAATGCTGGGCATCTCCTAGCATTCTTCTTCATTTCACTCTGCAGGAAGTTGTCTTTTTTTAACCCACTCTTTTCCAAGCTCAAGTTTTCCTAACCTGAATAGTCTATGTGCAGAAGTGGTTTCCTACAACTCTTCAAAAATTGGAAAATGCAGGACATGCCATCTGTATTTAAACCAGGTATTATCAGTATTTACAGGTCCACCCCATGACCTTTGCGATTATCAAGTAGCAGGCTGCTTCCTGGGAATACAGAAGTTCTGCTCCAGGCATCTACTCTCATACACACAGGTATTCAATTACCTGCTACCTGCTAGCATTCGAAGTGAAGCTATTTTTTCATCCCTGGCACAAGCAAGCCTTTTTGTGATTCAGAAGTTCTATCGTGACTCACAGGCTCTTTTGATATGCAAGCATGATGCTTTAAATAGTATACCATGACTGAAAGAGGAGCAGGCAAAGTGGATTGTCTGCTTTAAGAATCTTGGTCCCTGGTAAGTCACACTCATTCACACACTTGCAGTGTTAAAACACTAATTTGGGGTTTTTTTTCTATTAGATACAACGAGGAGGGGGGAAGAAAAACCACAACTAAGCCTTTGTAAAAGGCAGTTAATTTATGCAAATCAAATAGGTTCCTTTTTCTCAGTCCTCCACAAAGAGCTGCAGAAAAGCAGCTGAGGCACCTACCACAGTTTCTTAGTAAGTGCTTCACCGTCTAGAAGAACAGTTCTATCCTACTGCTCTGTTAAGTGAGAGAGAAATGGATGTCTGGACAACCAGGTAAGTACCAGCCAAAAATACTCTTTCTGCTCTGGCAGTGGCTTTTGAGAGAGAGAACTTCTACACTGTGTCCCAACCCTACAGCTTCCAAGGCAAATACAGGCAGAAACACCTGCTGGGCTGTTGGAAAAGAAAAGAAACTCCCTTATATGCTGAGGAAAAAATCTATATTTCTCACAGTATAAACACTGATTTCTAATTTTATTCTCAAAAATGGATGCTATAGAAAACATGAAAAAAAAAAAAATCCTGAAAAGTGTAAGTGCTAGTCAATGACCTAGTTGTACTTGCAGCAACTACAGATCTCCCAAACCTGCAAGACTGGAGATCATATATGCGTGCCATTCTTCAGTGGAGGCTCTGGGTAGGTGAATTCCATGATAAAGCCAGACAGATTTTGAAATTGTCATATAATTGGTATCCAGTATTGCAGTAATGACTACCAAGAGGAGAGGCCCATCTTCACTGTGCAGAAGGGAATTGCTAACACCCAGGGACAATCCCAAGCAGGATTATGATCAGTTAGGTGGTGATCTAGGTACAAGATGTGTGGCAGCTCCTGGTTTCTAGGAAACCCATGGTTCTCCAGAGGCATTTGCACAGCGCAGCTGGTGGCCTGGGGGCACTGGGAAACTAGCAAAGCTGGATGTGTCTGGAGTATTCCAGAGCCATGTGTTAGTAAAACCCAGACCATTTTAAATAATAATTAACCATGTTCCAGTGATGCCAGGTCTGGTGTGTCACATCAGGGAAATTGTGCAGAAATGTAAAATACCCAAGCAAGTTTCTGACTGGAAAATGTCATGGACCTTTTAGTTACCCCTGCCAATTTCTTGCTATGAGTGGTGATGCTACTCAAACACTGACATCAAAGTTCTGCTGTCGCAAAACTTAAGTCCCATGTATGTTTACAAATCTTGAATCTTACTGGAACTGGACTAGCTGAACTGAAATAATGGGCAGTGATGTTGAAATGATTGCTGTTAGACTTCCTGATTTTATCTCATCTATAGAATCACAAAATTGGATCAAAAAAAAAGGTATCGAATTATAAGGAAGAAAGCCTCATTTGCATCTTTCACTCCTCAGCTGAGCAATTGTTTTAACTGAAAAAGCCAGGCTATTCTGACACAGTCAAACTACAAAGGAAAATTGGCAATTGTGTTTTACATCACAAAATGAAACTGGGGTTTATACTTGCCTGTACTTGTGCCAGTAAAATACAGTACAAACAAAAGATTTTGCGTATTTTAAAATTTTATTTCATTACTGATAGGGACCCATTTCTTTCTCCAAGGAGAAAGAATGTTCATATTATGCAACAACTTTGTACAGTGAAGGTGCTGATCAGAGAAGCCAGACTGTAGTTAATTTTCTAGGCAACTTAATTGAACTAGGTTTTGTACTGAGAGGATACCTTTTCTAATACCCTGTAATGGTTAAAGACTAAGCAACTGATTAGTTGAAGGTTGTATTAATACTAACAGCAACTCAGTGTGCCTTAAACAAAAATAGCAACACCCACCAGAATTCGTTAACTCCTCACTGCCTCACTTCATTCACTTCCCACATGTAACCACCCACTTTGTCGATAACTCATTCTTTTAAATCATGCACAGATGAACCTGATTAAAGATAGTCTTGAGCGTTTTTTTAAGACTATTTACATATTATATGGTTTTGCAGTGAAAGTGTGCCTGCTAGGACAATAGGGGTATAGATAAGCTTGTATGTGCAAGCCTAATCAGTGCTTTGGGACCTGCTTTTTCCCTTTTTTTCTGACTGAAGCATCTGAAATTGTATGTTTCACTTAGCAGCAATTCTTTTTGTTGTGACTGTCCAATCTCCATTGGGTGCTTGCTTGCACAGCCAAAAAAGAGCTTTTTCATAGCTTTCTGCTTAACAGATATCTAACTGAGGTATAAAAAGTTTCAGAGAGGCGGTTTCAATGTGGAGGATGTGAAATAGCTTATGATACTAGCCCTGAAACTCCTACTCCCAAAGTACTTTCTTAAAGGGCTTTTGAGATTTCTGCTTGAAAATTTGGAAGTTTAATTTTTCCTCAAGAAGGGATCTCGAGGACAGTGTGAAGAGACAGAATCGAGGTCAGCCTGTCTCTTAGGATGTAGTGGCCTCTACAAGTAGTTGTTCTGTCAGGTTGTTCTTTCAGGTAATAAGTTGTTCTTTCATAATTATAATGGCTGTTCTCTAAGCCATTTCAAAGGCCTCAGTTACTACAGACTGTGGCTGGACAGACTTTAGATGAAGAATCTGGGAATTCAGTAATAGGAGGACAAGAAAGGAAGGGAGAAAATAAAAATACATTATTTCACATCTGTCCTGATTCCAGCCAAGACAAGGTTAATTTTTGCAGTAGCCAGCATGGGCATGGCCAGAACCCAGAAGTTATTCTATACCACCTCAATTCATTGCCAGGAGTGGGGGAAGGGAGTCTCTTCCAGGGAGAAGGGCTCTCTTCTTGTCACAGTTGTAGGTGAGATTTTATATGTGAATCACTCTTTTTGTACTTCTGTCAGTAGTATTGTTGCTGTTCCTGTTCATTTTCTTATCTCATTGCTGTTTCCAGTAAATCTGTTCTCATCCCAAACCGTGGTTTTTGCCTTTGTGCCCCCAGCTCCCCTCTCTCCAGAAGTGCATGTTTTTAGTGGGAGCACAAAGCTGGAGAGTACCATTCCTAAACAATTACACATCAAACCAATTTCCTTATGTCCCACTAGAAATTCTATAAGAGGAGCCTGCAATAAGGCTTGCATCTGCTATGAACTCAAATTATACGTCACTGCAGCTGCAAGAGTAAGGGAAGAGTAAGACGGCATATGTGAGATTTGTGGCAAGTACTGTGAACAGCATAATAAAGAAGGACCCAATAAACAAGCTGATGATTTTATTCTGGAAAAAAAAATAGTCCATTGTTCTTAACAAAACTGAAGGGAATTTTTCTCTTATATAATTCCCTTCTTTCTGTCTTGGGACACCGTGTAAAATTGTTCCTTCATTATTTCTAACATTACTTCTACAGGTGCTTTGGCAAATACTTGAGAAACTTGGTTGGTTTTATGTTTGAAAGACAGGGCTTGAAAGACTGGTTGCTGCTTTCTGCATTGAGGAAGCAGAATCTGTAGAATTACTGAATGTACCATATGTGTTTCCATACTATTCCTCTGCTTCTGAGTAACATTTTCAGTATTTTTTTATTATTATTTTTATTTATTTATGAGCTAACTGTTTGGTATGTGTGATTAAATTTTACATCTGTTCTTAATAACGAGAAGTCCTTCTCTTATGTCTGCTATCAGCTCCTAAAAATACATAAATTTCATGGCTAAACTCAGTGTTCTGTTTATACTGAGCCTGACGCACAAAGGCACCTTGCCTTAGAGATTGGTCCTTAATGGAGCTAAGATGAGTTCCACTGGTTTAAAATCAAGCTTCGTACAGTCAGTCATCCTAAGGATTCAGTGAACACTAAAGGAGGAACACACATTCAGGAGTCTAAAATATTATTACAAGTCTTTCCTTTTGGATCTTTCTATACCTTAACAAACAAACATGGTTTCTTGAATCATAGATTTTCAACTCTTGTGCAATAGGAGAAATAAAGGAAAGCAGCATGAACTTTATTTTCTGAAACTATATAGAAATGAGAGTGTCTAGAGCTGCTACTAGGATGGTACATATTGACTATTCCATAGAAGGATCATTAATTTTATTCAGGAAAACTTGATGGAAAAAAAGCAGCGAAAGAGACATTCTGCAGATTATGATCCCTAAGAATTTGTTTATTATGTACAAATTTCAGCATCCCACAGAATTCAGCTGCCACACAAAAGGATAAAATGCAGCAAAAGTAGAATCATTTTTTTTTTCTGTTGAATAAACACATCAGGTGATCTTCCATCTAGCTTTGGGAGTTACAAGGATTTGGCACTGGCTCCCACTTTCCAAGCACCAAACCTCTAAAAAAATAAGCATTTCACAGCTGAAGAACACATGATGCAACTCAATTTGTGTTTACTTCAGATGAATGCCTTGACTCTTTCTGCAAATGTAAATTCTTTGGATTAAGAATTTTACTGCAGAGAATCTTCCTCCAGCAGCAACAATTGTCCTTGGTATATTCTTGCTGACTGTTCCTCATCACCGGTCCTTTTCCGCAGATCTGCTCTCCAGCAGGTCTGCCCCTGACCTGTGCTGGTACTTAGGGTTATTCCTCACCACATGCAGCACCCTACACTTGCCCTTGTTTAACCTCATTAGGATTCTCTCCACCCAAATCTGCAGCCTGTGCAGGTCCCACTGAATGTCAGCACAACCTTCAGGTGGATCAGCCACTCCCCCCAGTTTTGTATCTTCAGCAAACTTGCTGTGGGTGCATCCTATCCCTTCATCCACCTGACAGAATCACAATAAGCTGAGTTGGAAATGACCCACAAGGATCACTGAGTCCAGTCCTTGGCCCTGCACAGCACCATTCCCAAGAGTCACACCAAGCACCTCAGAGTATTGGCCAAATGCTTCTTGAACTCTGACAGGCTTGGTGCTATAACCTCCCTGAATAGCCTGTTCCAGTGCCCAGCCACCCTCTGGGTGAAGAACATTTTCTTGATATCCAGCCTAAACCTCTCCTAAACAACTTCGGCCATTCTCCCAGATCCTGTCACTGGTCACTGCAGAGAAGAGATCAGTACCTGCCCCTCTGCTTCCCCTAATGAAGATTTTAAAGACTGCGATAAAGGCTCCCGTCAGTCTCCTCTTCTCCAGGCTGAAGAGATCTCAGCCACTCCTCACAAGGCTTTCCCTCAAGACCCTTCACCATATTCATGGTCCTCCTTTGAACACTCTCCAACAGCTTAATATCTTTTTTTATATAAATCTTGATTCCATCAAATACCTTTGAGGAGTGACAAGTCCCTCTCTCCTTCCTATCAAGAGTTTCAGGAGTAAGCATGGTCCTAAAGCACTGGGTAGTTGGCTTTTCTAGGGTAGAAATGACAGTAATGGTATCTTTCACCATTTCCATGGTGGCTCAGAGCAGCCAACAGGGGCTCAGACATGTCACACTTACTCTGTCTTGAATTCACAAGACCATGGGCCTGAAGCTTGTCAGTCTTGTTGGCTGAATTCTTGTTGACCTGCAGCTTTCTTTTTATTGTCCCAACTGAAAGCAATTCCTCTAATTGAGCAGGTGCTGGTGATGAATCTGTTTTACTTGCGTGTAGTACAAACCACATTTTTTTACAGGTAACAGTAACGCGCAGTCACTCCATGCAGAATGGGGTGATTACACTTCTGACACAATGGCATAGGGCAGAGAAACCCAGGTATGGTGCAAAAGCAAAGGCTTTGAAAAGCAGAGATGCACAATATGATGCAGAGGACTACAGACACAGGGTGATAGAAAGTGGGGAACAAGCTTGGCACTGGAGACAGACTCTGCAGCTATAAACCACTCTCCTGTGATCAGTTAAAGAAATAACTGATAACAGAGTCAGAGCTGGCCAGAACTGGTTTTAAAGGTAACAAAGAGAACAAATAAATAACAACTGCCACATATAGAGAGTGCCATACATAGTAAATTTGAATGTAGCATGATGCTACCTACCACTGAAAAAAAAGGAACATGTGAAAAAATCATGTTAGCAAATGTGTACAAGTGGCCTCAAGTGGCTCTTGGGGAGAGAAAGAAACCAGTGATATCAGTATCTTTTTCCTCCTGAATGATTCATGAGGCTGACACCTTCTGATACTCCCCTCTCTAGGGGCCCAAATCCATCGACTTCAAGATGCAGGGGAGCAGTGGGAAGTGAGCTCTAGAAAAACAGGGATAAAAACTAGAGAATGGGGATATTTCAATTTCAATTTTATTGTTACAAAAACTTTTCCACATAGAAGAAATTTGACTGAAATACTATTGATTTATCTTCTGTAATAATTAGATCTAGATCACAGAATCATGGAACTATTAAGATTAGAAAAGACCTCCAAGATCACTGAGTCCAACCTTTGACTGAACACCACTATGTGAACTAGACCACACTACTAAGTGCCACGTCTGGTCATCTCTTGAACATTTGGGCAGTCTGTTCAGTGCTTGACAACCCTTTTAGTAGAGAAATTCTTCCTGTTGTCCAGCTTGGCACAACTTGAGGCTCTTTCCTCTTGTCCTGTCTCTTGATGCCTGGGAGAAGAGACTAACCCCACCAGGCTACAACCTCCTTTCATGTAGTTGTAGAGAGTGATAAGGTCCCTCTGAACCTCCTTTTCTCCAGACTAAACAACTCCAGCTCTATCAGCCATTCTTCATATGACTTACTCTGTAGACCCTTCCCCCTCCCTCTCCCCAAGCTTTCTTGCCCTAAGAAATCCTGATTTTAAAAAAAGCCACTGGCAGACTGCTGCATGCAGCTTCTCATTTGGCTATGTCCTCAGTATTGGTTGCTTGACTAGCCTACATTCATCTACAAATAGACCTTGAGCTTACTTAGAGCTTCCAGCAGGGGAGCACAGCTACCACACCCCTTGACCAATGAACAATACCACGTCTATTGGGGAGGCTTTCTGCATTAACCAAGCACACAGCATCAGGAGGAACACACGTGGAATGTCGAGGAAGAAGGTGAACACCTGCCTAAGCTACCCAGACCACCCAGGTCAACCCATGCATATCAGATCTCACAGCCAGATTACCCTCGTATCCAACAGATGATTAAAGATTCATGAGATTTAAGATTTCCATCATCCTAACAATACATTTCTAATTTTACTTGTACATAAGTTATGATTCCTCTATCCCATAAGCAGGATTTTGAGTATAATGTTGCAACAACTGCCAGGTCTTAGGGAATGACACCATCTCAGAGGGACAGGGTGCTGTCTGCAGCAGATCCTGCAGTCTTTGCTGAAGGCTGTGCTGTGATGATGGTGGTGGGGACCTCCTGTCAGTTGTGAAGTAAATTTTTATATTTTCTAGTTTTTGAAAGCATAGTCAGAAAAATTTTGTCTATTAAATTGGTTTATGAGTGTGAGGCTGAGACATAAATACAGTCTAATTAATCAGAAAATGGTACAATTAGACCTCATGGACAGGTTACCTGCTCTGCTAAAACCAGTTTTGAAACTGGTTTTTGAAACCAGAGTTTTTGACAGCAGTTTTTGAAAGCCATCTGCGAGGTTAAACTGTGATAATAATGTAACCATTGTTCTCACAATAGTATTTACATTCTCTGAGGTCTGTGAAGGATTTGAATATTAGCATGCATAACACTGTAAAATAGATTTACAAGGGCACCTAACGCGCGCTTATAAAAGAGATCATTTGTGAGAAAATTTGTTCCTCAGATGTTCCCTGCAGTAGTGTTTGTCTTGAGTCCCTAGTGTATTAAAGCACAAAGGCCATTGTGAGGACATAAACAGCAGTGCATTTTGATAGTGTTGCAGCTGGTTTTGTTAGGCATCTGTGAATTGCTGTGCTGGGAGCAGGGAAACCTCAAAAAGTCCAGACTGTTTTTACTTATGTTCAAGGACTAGGCAAATATTTAGCAACTAAAAATTCATCATCACTAGTCAGGCCTTACGTATATCATACTGCATGTCTGATACTCCTTTCTGGCTCTTGATATTCACAGGGTTGACTGGCTTTAGGTCTCTGAGGTCAGGATGGCCAGGTTCAGGATGACTGTGATAAAAGAGAACCAAATTCAGCAGGTTTGGACCAAAGTATTATTTCCTCCTTTTGTAGGTCAAAAGGACTGGGCTATTGTGGTCCTTCTGGACATGTGTTACTGATTTTGTGGAAGGGTGTTACCTGTTAGCAGACTACTATCTGACTCCTTCTAGCAGTTTCACACTGGATATCATTGTCTTAGCTCTACTGTATGCAACAAACTTTAAAAAATCTGTAGCTCCTGACATCAGTCAGTGTCTTGATATCCATGGCTGCCATGCACATAGAACAAAGTGAGTAACTGACGCCTGGGGTAGGTAAGGAAGGTAGGAGGAAAGAGAGCCAATAATTTTAATTTCATTTAATAAAGCACATTAAGCAGTGCACAGGTTTTGGCTGCAGCAACACCATGATGTATTTCACGGAAATGAGAATAATATACAAGAATTTCAAGCTAGTCTAGATCAAACCTCAGAAAAGACACAGCTCTGTCTGAATTGATGGTCAATAGATTCCAGAGAAAGAAAAATAACAGAAATCCTCTCTTTCACTGAAGAACTCCCCCTACAATCTCTCCCACTCCAGTTTCAGAAGAGTTTGGTGAAAATTTGGGCTGAACAGAAACATGAAACTTGTCCTCAAAGTGCAGCACAGGTTTTCTGAGTTCATATATTTTGTTCTCTGATTCGTCCCTTTAAATCCCTTTTAACTAATCAAATCCATCCATGCACATTTGGTAGAGAAAAACATGACATCATCAATTCAAAGACCAACATAATTCTTTAAAATTTTTGGGATGCAGCTAATTACATTTTTTTAAATTGCAGATCAGGCAGTATAGAAAAAAAAAGTTTCTAATTCTTAGAAAAAGGTCTTATTACATCTCAAAAATTACTTCATCTTTGTTTAAATGGAAGGGGAAGATATCAGTCTTGAGTTTCCATACAAAATAATATCAACACCTATAAGCTACAGGATTTAAAATGCTGAGTACTCATTTTTTTTTTTTTAACTCCAAGTATTGTTTGAATTGTCTTTTGTCAGATATCACATCACAGAAATGCTAAAGGGCACATATGTCATGTGTTGCATTGCACTTGTGAACTACAAGGATTAAAACAACTTTATAATCTCCAAAGAAGCTTGCACTATAAACAAGCCAAAAAAAAAAAAAAGAACTGGATTTTCAGATGGATGGTGTGTCTCACTGGTAATTTAACTTCTGGGAAAGATCAGTGATGACCGTGTCAGGGAACAGCTTACCCAAAATCAAGAGGTAAACCATCACCATGCAGCAACAAGTACTTCTAGAGATAATCTTAGCTTGGGGCTGGTAGGGTTTGACATACTTCCAAAAGAATAAGACTTTGGTTTATATCCCTTGTTTTTATCCAAGCTCGTGCATCCTGAGTTTTAATCCACACCAGTTTTGGGTGTAGACAAAGAGAGGTGGTCATCAGCCTGTCCCCCCAAACCAGCACTCTGCTCACAACACATGCTGGGAAGAAAGAAATCTTCTTTATCCTGACTGGACCCAAAAGCCTCCTTGGATCCCTCAAAATCACACTGAGCTCCCCACCATAATTTCTTACTACTACTTCTTTCTGCTACAAAGTTCAGTTTACATTTGCCAGCAACAAAGAAAGGAAAATTTGTTTCTTTTACTAGAACCACAAAATACAATTTTTATCAACAGTCCAGAGAATCCCTGTAATAGTGGGTGTGATTTACTGTGCCTTCAGGAAAAGAACTTATAGCTAGCAGCAACATTCCTCTGTTTCTCACTCTCCACCAACATGCAGTACTCTGGCAATATGTCCAGCTCTGCAGAGATGTCACAGCCCTGCAGAGATGAGCACTTTCAGTTTTAAAATCAGATCTGGATTACAGAAATAGGCAGCCTCAAATTCCATTTCACATTCATGGTCCAGCAGACACTTAAAATGAAGGCTTTGTACTCAGCTGAGGCTTTGTTCCACAAAGTATAGTTGAGTGAACTTTTTTCTTTCTAAAAGGAGATGTACTGAAGAATTTCAAAGAATTGTGTTGTATAGATACACAACTATGGGATCTTAGTTCCAACCTTGCTTTGAGTGTTTTCTCATTTTTTCAGAATGGTTGTATACCAAAAGTAGTTAAAGATCTGGAGGTTTCTTTGCAAAGTGATTTTGGAAAATGGTGTCCTGTCTTTCTCAATACTTGAGCTTCTTCTTTTTGAAAAGGCTTTATAAGATAAGATATATTTTCAGATTAATCAACTGAAACTGAACAACTAAGACAATATATGGTGTTCAGTATAAAAACATGCCAAAGCACCTTCTTTACACTTCCAAAAATCATGCAATACGTAGAAGCAAGGAAAAAAAAAACAACCAGAGATACTTTCTCAAAGGCTGATCTCAACCATCATAATGATCCTAGACCAGCTAATCAGGTGGAGCTGTTGCTGTTCCAGTGTTGTCAGACAGAGCTCCATAAAGTGGTATATCTGAGTGCACATCCTGTAAGCAGAGCACTTCACTAGCAGACATCCCTTTATGGTAAGAATTACTTATGGACATATGCCTTTTAGGGTAATACACAGGTCATCTACTGATGAGCTATGCCCATCTTTCTACATTTATAGTGGGACAAAAGTTGTGGAGATCAGTCCATGGTTTTTCATGGCGTGACCATGCACAATCCAGGTTGATGTACATGCTGTAAATATCAGACCTACAGAAGAACAACTCTTGGGGAACTAGTTGTTAGTGTCAGGATGATAGCTCACTGGTCAAAGCCCACTGTGCAGCCCCAAATGAAGAGACATGGTGGCCCCTGCTGGGCAGAGGCTGGTTGGGGTGGTTGGTGGTGGTAGTGTTACATCTTGATAGGGCTGGAGGCAAGGGACTCCTTTCACCACCAGCAGCCCCATTCTGTCTCCCTCTGGGCATTGACTCCCTCCTGGCCTTTTAAAGCTGGACTTCCCAACACAGTGCTGATCCTGGAGACGCTTCTCAGGTTGGGTGCAAACCTGCTGAGTGCTGCGTGTACCAGCTGTGTTAGCTGCACAGGGAACAACAGCAAGCTTCATGTGTCAAGGAGTCAGCACAGACCAGGCTCCCCAGGCACAGGGGTGTTTTTCAAAGTCTTATCTTACATATGGGAATGTCCTTTGGACTTGTTTGGTCAGCATTTTTTTTTTTCCTGTTTGTCACCAGAACTTCCCTGTAGATACGAGATTAGAGATAACCTGCTGTGTGATACAAAGCAGTTTGGAGTTAGGCTGAATTGCAAGAAGCATTTCTATTGGCATCACTTTATGAAGTAATGAAGTTATTTTGGCAAGGTAATTCTTTTTGGAGGGATAAGAAGGGAGTAAAGCTGTGAAAGGTGACAATCTCAGAATCTGTGCAGAAGTTAAGCTTTCCCAGTCACCATGGTTACTTGCTTCTAAGCCAAAAACAGGGAGGGAATGTATAATTTATATCTTTAAACTGGCCTGCCTTATTGAAACTATATTGTGTTCTGAGTTGGAGCCACTTCAGTAAAACTCTTCAAAGAAACAGGCCTGCATTTGATGTGAAATACCATAAACATTAATCAGAGTAATTAATTCCTGCACTCTGCAAACAGCAATTGTAAAAAATTAACTGACCAAGCCAGAGTCAAAGTGGATTTATTGGTTTTTTTTCAAGGTTGCACAAAACCAGATTTGATATTTTTCAGAAGGTGAATTAAGACTTCAGTTGTTTGCCAGCACAAGGCCACAAGGACTATTTAAGTTCTTAAAGCAAGTGTTTTGTGGTGCATGGAATATTTTCTAGGCCTTCTGCATTTATGTATTTGACCCTGTAGCTATGTTTGCATCAGGAAAAAAATTGCTAATAAGGAAGACAATGTCTGAAAAATATGATTAGGAAAGTGTTGCTGAAAACAGTATTTCTGCTCATTAATTTCTACCTACTGGCTAAAGAAAGAACATGATTTCTCTCTTCTTGTCCATTTGCTCAAACTCTCACCCACTCACTCTTAATGAGGAGGGGAAAGAGTTGGTAGTTCTGGGAGAGGAAGGTGTCCCTGCCCATGTTTGGGGGGTTGCAACTAGATGATTTTTAAGGTGCCTTCCAACCCCAGATCACTCTATGCTTCAGTCTTACTCCAAGTACACCAGCAAGAGCTTTCAGAAAGAGATTTTCCAATGTAATATCCAACTCCTAAAAAGTTAGATTACATCTCTTTGCATATCTTGTTTCATACCCATGCAGTTTACTTTGTTCCATATACAATTTCCTACATGATGGCCTGTACCTGTTATTGCAGAGCCTTTAGCAATTCAAGAAACACTGTGGATCAAATTCAAATATTCCTCAGAAAAAAACCTACTTTCAGCTTTTAATAGAGACCTAGTCACTACCTTATCTATTTCAAAAAGCACCAGGGTATGCCTACTTAGGGTCTACCTACATGGTAAGAACCCTTAGATTTTTTTTCTTTGATAACAAACACTAATTTTACCTCATTTACTTCAATGTTAGTACTGTTGTGAAATAAGAACACTATTGTGAAAGCTGTAGTTTTCAAGTGTGTTTTCATTTCATACTCTTGATTTGGTCTTTAATTGTAAAAGCTCACATTGTAATTCATGATGAAACTATGGTGAAGTCATCAGTTATGATTGTGACCAGATATTTGATTTTGACGCTTTTATGATTTGCAATATGTAAAGGAAGAGTTCTTGACATCTGAACACTGCTGGTGCAGCTAATCCAGTCACCACATTTACTTCAGCCAAGACAAGTGATTCATAAGCTAAATTGTGAAAAAAAATGAACTTTTTGACTGTTGTATCTTCCCTAAAAAATAAAACAACAAAAAAGACATAATTTGTTTTAGGCAAATCTTAGACTTTACCTGTGATGGTTCAATTGCAAATATCTTTTCTCAAATATCAGCAGAGAAGAGCACTGATGCCCACCCACAATGTGGTGTTATAAATTTAGAAACACTCTTCTGCTGTTACCATAGAAATCATTTAAGTTTGCAACAAAAATTTATGGGGGAATTTAGGGAACATTTAACAGATACTGCTGTTAAATTTCATCTATTTTGTTTTCAATGCACAAAATATTCTCAGAGTAAAAAAAACAGTCAAGTTAACAGAGGAGGGGTGTTTGAAATCTTTAGCTCTGCCTGAGAAAAGTCTAGAAAAACAGAAGAATTGCTGGTAACTGTCTTATCCAACTCCTCCGTGTCCACCTGTCTTACACCATTGGAAGATGAATCCTTCAGCTTCCAAGGTTTGGGTCACAGAATTCAGTTTTGCGATGAACAGGAATTGTGCTTATTTGATGGGCTGAAAAGAGTTTTACCTCCAAATCTACCTTATTTGAGACTTAAAGCCTCCTTAGGCACATTGTCCTTAGGTACAATGGCCTTTCCAGCAAGAAAAAGTCACATCAGAAATATAAACTGCTGTAACAGCTTTTCAAAACAGCTTCTGTGTGACTAATTTGGATAAACAAGAATTTGTGGATATGGTTGTGAATGATCTCATTACAGTGAGATTCCATGTGAACGACAAGGTCTTCTCAGCAGGAGCAAGTTTTGATCTGAGTGCCTAGAATGCAGAAGGCTTCATATTCAAAATCACCTTTAGCAGAGTAGAGATTTGAAAATGTCAGATCCAGACATCATTAGATTTAATGCTGAGATTCCCACTGATTTTTATACAGTCTGGATTTGATGCAGTGCTTACACAGGACCAGGCTCTTTTCTGCTTCTCATCCCACTCAGCCAGAGAGGAGGGTGGGGAAAGGACACTGCCAGGACAGCTGTCTTGGTTTGGAAAGACAGGCATCTGCCAGGGAAACTGGGGTTTCCCTTAGAATGGGGAATGTAAACCGCTTACCCCTACCAAATTATAAATTTGCAATCAAGGGCTTTCAGACAAAGACTTGGGAATAGGAATAAGAGTTCTTTACTAGGAATATTAACAATACAAATATAGTAGAAAACAAAACCACCCAACCAAACAAGCAAACAAACAACAATTTTGGAAAACCCTGACAGAGTCAGAGCTACAACCTGACACCCTGTTGGTCAGGGTGTTGGAAGCAGTCCCAAAGTGAGTCCTCCTGGTGTCGCAGGTGTGATTCTGGTGGAGTAGAGATGATCCTGTAGAACAAGGGTTCAGTGGTGGTGAGAAGGGGTCCAGTCTTCCTCCAGGAATCGGGTGAAGCTGGATACTTTCTGTGTTCTTGTGTCCCAGTTTTATCCGGGTAGGAATGGTTGGCCCCCCCCACTGGGTGGAGCATCTCACAATTGTAATGTGTGAGATGTAATGTGGATAGTCTATTTTGGGGATGTGTGCTTTTAAGAGTGTCTTAATGGTCCATTAGCAGAAAATATTCCCCTGGGCGGTGGAAGAGATAAGAAACACTGCCCCACCTGGTTTTAACAGCTGGCCCATTATCAGAAGGCGCCCTCCCCCCTCTCCCGGAGTTACAAGAGATAAAGAACAATTCTCCAACTGCTTTCAGCAAATGAAATAGAATACACATTTTTGGTTCCATAACCCAAGACAACACCTGACTCCAGCTGACCAAAGGGATATTCTACACCATATAACATCATGCTAAGTATATGAAGTGGAGGCAGAAAGAGGAATTGAAGGACATTTGGAGTGAGGGAATCTGTCTTCCCAAGTCACCATCACCTGTAACGGGGCCCTGGTCGGCTGGAGAGAGATGAACACCTGCTAGCCCATGGGAAGCAGTAAATTAATTCCTTGTTTTCCTTTGCTTATGTGTGTGGCTTTTGCTTTACCTTTCTCTTTACCTCTTGCTGTACACTTTACACTGTCTGTATTTCTACCCATGCGTTTTCTTTTTAACTCTGATTTTCTCCCTTATCCCACCAGAAAGTGAGGTGGAAAGAGAAGTGGGAAGAGCAGAATGAACCAGTCAGTGGCTGTTGGGAGTTTAGTTGCTGGCTGGTATTAAACCCTTTAAACACTTCTGTCTTTCAAAAACATAAATCCAAACTGACTGTACTCATTACTAGGAAGAAAACTAACATTAAACCAGCCAAAAAACCAGGACACCTGAGATAAATGAACATGTCTCAGAAAGTCCTTTAGTACTTCAGAGGGAAACCTCGTGCAGTGCTATTCTATAAAGCTGCTCTATATTAATACAGACCTGTTACACTCAGTAAAACCACATGCTGGCATGGATTTGAATGTTCTCATGCACATGGTTATCTACTAAAAATCACCAGTCAAAGTCTGAAATTAATTGTAAAAGAAATAAGAAAGAGCTCTGAAAACTGCTGAGGAGGAGTGGCCAATAAGTAGTTTTCAGGTCTCTATTCCTAAGCACTTATGATTGCACCTTGTCTGTCTCATGACCACACTCAAACCAATGTTCTCCAGAACAAACACACACACATTCATGAAGTGAAGGGATTGAGGAACCTCCAAAAGAGAAAAAGACAAACCCCAAACTCAAATGCTGCTGTTCTCAAACTCAAATGATTCCAAATAACCCAATTCTAAATACTTGGCACCTTACAGGTATTTTTTGTTGACAGTCTTCCAACTGCTGACTGATAAAGAAGAAGTTAATTCTTTTTTAAATACCGGTTCAAATCTTCCATTCAAGGAAAGAACTGCCAATCATGCATTATGCCCCTTAGTGAACAGAGTGACTTACTTTTAGTGAAAAGCAAATGTTTCATTAAATTGGTACATATGGATCCCCAGGTGTATGTTGATACAGTTTCTTTCAAATTTGTTCAGTGTATGTCAACAAAGGTCTGCACTGAAAGTCTTACAATAATTTATATTTTTGGCATCAGAGTTGAGTTTACTGTGACATTGGAACAACTCAGAAAGCACATTCAGTACATGAATATATTGGGTCTGGCTGACATGGAGCTGACTTTCTCTACAGCAACCCACAAGTGTCATGGCAAAGCCCTGCTCTTCTGGTAGCAACTAAACAGCTCCTGGAAGTGGTGAGTTTCAATTTTTTGATTTGTACTGCTCCAACACCCATTTTTTACTTTATATTTTACTTCAAGGGTTAGGACTAAGGTTAGGGCTGGTCTCAATTTGCTGGCTTTATTAAGCTGCAATTGTCTTGTAAGTCTCCTTGCATTTCTTCTTTCTTTTCCCATGTTGCAGAGAACAAAGCTAGCAAGCAGCTGTGTGAGCATTTGGCTCTCAGTTATCGTTGTCCCACCATGGTAAATGAGAAGTGAGTTTTGAGAAGGAAGTCATCACAGGAAGCAGACTTTTCTTTTCTCCTCCTTTCCTTTCCTTTCCTTTCCTTTCCTTTCCTTTCCTTTCCTTTCCTTTCCTTTCCTTTCCTTTCCTTTCCTTTCCTTTCCTTTCCTTTCCTTTCCTTTCCTTTCCTTTCCTTTCCTTTCCTTTCCTTTCCTTTCCTTTCCTTTCCTCTCCTCTCCTCTCCTCTCCTCTCCTCTCCTCTCCTCTCCTCTCCTCTCCTCTCCTCTCCTCTCCTCTCCTCTCCTCTCCTCTCCTCTCCTCTCCTCTCCTCTCCTCTCCTCTCCTCTCCTCTCCTCTCCTCTCCTCTCCTCTCCTCTCCTCTCCTTCTTCTCCCCACCCTAACTAAAGAGAAAACAAAAAATTGTGTTGGTCCTGACAAACACCTCTATGTCCTCTCAACTAGCAGCTCAGGGGTGCTCCTGAGAAGCTGCTGTGGAAAATGAGAGTTCTCAGTTAAATGTAATTTGCTGGCAACACTTTTTCATTTTCAGGCTTCTTTGTCAACAACTCTATACCAGATTCTCCAAGATTTTTGGGGAGTTCAATGAGTTGAACCTAGTCTAACAATGTGTAATCCTTTGATTTGTGTAATTTATTGTGCTTGTGCAGTGTTCACCTGGTTGATTGTTTGGGTTTTATTTTTATTTATTTGCGTATGTTCTAATTAATTAAATATTCGCATTACAAGAGGCCAGCATACAGCATGAGGTCGGTAGCTCTCACTTTTGTAAACTCAGCACTTGCCTACTTGAGTTACTGCAGCTGCAGGTGTGTTAGTCAGGCTGGGAAGTACAGCCTTTTAAGCTTTCCATAAAAACAAATTTCACATTAAGTGCAGGATTTCCAGCTCAGGTATCTGCCGTTGATCCCAGCTTCCTCCCCGCAGAAGCTTGCTGGAAGTGTAGATGATCTGGGCCACAACTCAGTGCAGAGATCAAGGGGAGCCACATCCCCGTGAGATAAAAGCTGGCCCGCCAGCTCTGGGGAACGAAAACAAAGCCATTTAGAGGTACCCAGCCTGATGTATCACTGAGCCGTGCGAAGCTGGCTTGCAAGCAAACTTTTCCACTTTGTTACAGTGACACCTGGTGTTGCAAGGTAGCTTTTCCGCGAGAGAAACGTGAGGACGTCGGTAAAAGCAGAAACAGAAAGGCTTGTGCTGTGGGACTAAGAAACAAATGTTCCAATTTGCCAAGGTGGTGCTTTTGTGGGTTTTTTTTGGTGGTTTTGTTTGTTTGTTTGTTTTCAGCGCTGTTTTCTTCGTTCCACACGTACTAAGTGGGAAAAAAAAAAAAAAAAAAAAAAAAAAGGAGATTCTGTGACTTTGTGCGTCTACTCTAGATGATTTATGCATGCATTATACTCTAGAGCAACAACTGTTACACAGATTTGGGGGCCTTCTCTACAAGGAGACAGCAAAGCAGTACTCTAAATATAATTGAAAAAAACTCTAACCCAATTCTTCATTAAAGTATGTCAAACATGAAGTCCACAGGGCTATCTTGATGGCAAATCAATTAGGGAAGATATATTTAGCTACCAGTATGATTTACTCAAGATCAGTAAATCAAGCTCCCTTTTAACACCATTTACCTTTAAGAAGGATTACAGCATTCTGTCCTGGTTTCAGCTGGGGGAGAGTTAATTGTCTTTAGACTGGGTGTCATGGGGCTGTATTTTGGATTTGTGCTGAACAGAGGGTTCGTAATACCAAGATGATTGTTATTTCTGAGTGGAGGTTACACAGAGCCAAGGCTTTTCTACTCTTGGTGCTGTCACAGTGGTAAGGTATGGGTGCATGGGAGACTGGGAGTAAACAGAGCCAGAACAGGTGACACAAACTGACCAAGAGATGTTCCAGATCCCCATGCTCAGTATATAACGTGAGGAGAGGAAGGAGAAAGGGGGTACATTTGGAGTGAGGGTGTTTGTCTTCCCAAGTCAATATCATGTGTGATGGGGCCCTGCTTCCCTGGAGATGGCTGAACACCTGCCTGCCTGTGGGGAGAAGTCACTTAATTCCTTACTTGGTTTTGTGTGTGTGAGTTTTGCTTTCCCTATCAAATTGTCTCTATCTCACCCCACAAGTTTTCTAGCCTTTCCCTTTCTCTCCCCAATCTTGTGGGTGGGTCAGTGAGTAAGTGGCTGCTTGGGGCTTGGCTGCTGGCTTGGATTGAGCCACAACACATTCCCCAGTTGCAGACTAACAAAACTCAGAGCTACGGTTATTAAGCAGTAGCTCTGTGAAGAAAAGATCTACATTTAACAGGGTCACTAATGGTAAAATTCTTTAAGAAAGCCAAAACACCCTCTGAACCCCCCCAAAAAAACGCAAACAAAAGACCCCAAAAATCTCACTAAAAAGATTATAAAATTACCAAGCTAAAGTAGTGATGACTGTGTTTTGCCGCTGTGAAGGCCTAGCTTCAGTTCTGCGTGGGACTTTAAATCAGAATCACTCTTTGTTAGATCATTTCCATTTAGGCCCCAGGAGAAGAAGTACCAAACAGTAATTACTGTCTGTTGTAATGTCTCCTTTAAATTGTTTTCATTTCAACAAAAGTTAAGCTATCTCAAACAGCAACAAGGTATTTCATTCCTTGGAAGCTGTGGAAAACCTCAGCTCACATGCTGGCAGGCAAGAAACACCTACTTGTTGTCAGGCTAATTACAATAAACCTCTAGTTTTATTATTTGGACTGATTTCCATGCACATTTACAGTGACAGCTGAAGACTGCAGAGTTGAAGAGAGGGCAGATGCAGGCTGTGTGAACTTCTGTACTTCCATACTCACAAGGTGCTTCCTGCTACACTCTCTTCCCCTTCTTTCCACCGCCCCCCCCTCTCTGCCTCTAAATGGCATTTCGGACAAACCTGGCTGGACAACCCTGCTCCACACCATCAGATATTTGAGAAAGACTATTTATCATTTAAAGACTAAAGCACATGCATGACCCTTCCTTTAGAACCACACATTCTGTTCTCATTAACGGCACACATTAGTGGCGAGAGACAAGAATGCCCAACAGGATTCTTTCTGAAAGTGTCCTGGGTAAGTGCTACAGCAGGGGAGGGGGCATGTTTTTGTTTGCTTGTTTGGTTTTGGGTTTGTCTGGTATGGTTTGGGTATTTTTGTTTTGTTTTTGGGTTTCACTTTGTTTCATTTAGGGGTTTTGGTTTTTCTTTTGGGGAAGGGGGGAGGGGGTTCACAACCAGCCAGCCACTAATGTGATTTTTTGAAATAACATAGACAGTCACTACCTGTACTTGGTCTCCGTAGACCTTAGGTGCAGTTGTGAGGATGAGAAAGCAACTAGTTAGATGTGGTGATCCAAAATGCAATTCTCTCTTGAAAAGATAATGTTCATAACATCAGAACTACTAATACCCAAACGCAACTCAAGATAGTACAAAACCCAGAAATTAAGGAAAACTCCTTGCTGAAACACAGTAAAAACCATAGCTCTGAAGTTCTGGTTGCTGCATAGTTTTGGGATGGCTTAAACCTTAAGCAACAATTTCCTAAAATTGGAAGATTACGGCAATACTGCTTAAGTCTTTCTAGACATTTTCTAGGCAAAGTCCTTGTGATTTTTTTAAAGCATAAGATTAGTTTTATAACATAACGATTGTACTATGACTTTTCTCTAAGTAATACAAGTACAAGCTTGTTCCATCACTAACTTATTGTCAGAAAGACTAAGCTGTTACGAGTTATATGAAGAGTTATTTTCTTTGGAGAATGAGATATAAGCCATTTTCATAGAGACTTATAAAATCTTTGTCATGTAGGCAATACTAAATCTGTTATCGCTTTAAAGGAATAGAAGTTGTCTGGGTTTATGGGGCTTATTTTTCCTTGGATATGGAAGGTTTGGGATTATTCTGCATTTCTCCAATACTAGAAAACATACTGTAGGGACTTTTCATGTTTCCCCTCAAGAACCATGGCTTTATTTTATTTCACATACATCTCACAAGTATTACCACTTTGTAGTGGGTTTGCACAGCAAGATTTTGGTAGTAGGGGTGATACGGGATTGTTCTTTCTGAGAAGATCTACCAGCTTCCCCTGTGTCTGATAAAACCCACAGTCCATCTCCAAGGTTGACCCACAAAGCAGAGCAGTTGTTTCACGGTTCTGGTATCAATTCTGTTTCTTCTACTGGGAATAACCCAGAGCAATACATTGTTGGTGATAGTCAGAGGCTGTATCAGCTCTCATGCCCGCTAGAAACTACTACAGTGCAGCGGCTGTGGGAAAAGGATACAAAATAACCCTAAAAGGAACATAATAGTCAAGAGACAAGCGTCTATGAGGAAAAAAGAGTCAAACTGTTACACTTTGCCATTACATATTATTCAATAAATGCTACAAGTTTCACTGCTGATACATTTAGTAATAATTAAGTTATAGTTTTGACACATGGTTGCTCACATAAACGATTAGGGAAACTGCAAGAAGAGATAGCACAATCTTGAGGTCCAAAAATGCAAGATGTCCTAAAAAGAGAGATTTCAATTGAGTGCTGCCATTCTGTAACAGGCATAAACTCCTTTTCTGTTTTGTTTGCATATAAAAACATGGTCTTCTCTGTTGCCATTTAAAAACAAATTATTGACATATTGAGTGCTGTTTTCAAACCACTTAAAAGAATATATCTGATCCCTTCAATCTGGGTTTCTGAAGTTATATCAGAGGCAAATGCAAGGAGGGATTCAGGTAAAATTTTAATGCCTTTGGCTCCAGTTTTCAAGTCCTCAAATTCAAGCCTATTATTGATGACTGAATTCTGAGTATTACCTCTATTATTACAAATAGGTGTTTTCCCATTGACTTCAGGAAAAAAAATGTTAATTTTTATGTGATCTCAACTATTTTAGGGGCTCTAACAGAAAAGCCTGCTACCTGAAATAAGCCAAATATTTTATTTCTAGTCTGTTACAGGTAATTTGTCTGTAAATGTGTTATCAGCCATTGAAATAGCTCACTTCAACTCTTTCAAAGTTTAGGAACCCTACTTTACAAACTCACAGTATGTGATGAGTGTGCATGCATAGTTCATACCTTCTTTTTCACAAAGAGTTTTGAACTGTATTAGCTTTCAGATGAAAGGTAGGCAGGAGAATTAAGTGAGATGCTGTCAGTTTTCATGAGCAGCTCTCTAAACATCCGATAATGAAAGGCATCTCTCCATGACACTTACAAAGCTTTCCTCATTAACTCTGTAAGTCAGGCTGATGCTTCCAATAAGCACTTAGTTTTGCATTTTCAACCAGCATACATTTACTTAAGAGAACTCCTAAACAAAGAAAACATACATAATTACAGGGATAGAAGTTTTCAAGGTGGCTCCCATTTGATGACCTGTTATATTTTCTTCTATTTTCCTTGCTAATGCTATGATTTACATCTCAACATCCAAGTACATGCCTATTATAGGGAGAAAGCAAGCTGTACTTTTCCTAATTAACTGGTAGCCCTATAAACCTTCAGAGGCTGGTATTATTACAGTATTTTAGAGGAATACAGATTAATCAGTTGCCAAGACAAGAATAGAAGAGCCCAGCCCATGCAAAACTGGAAGTAAATCATGGGGCAATGTTTTTTGCATTACCTGATCCTTCAAAACACTTGATGATAGGATTTCTCAGAGATGGCTGTGAACTTTAACAGAAGATTGTTAAGGAATTATGCTAGGAGGTAGCACTGTGTCCATATTATACTCTCCTCATATTGCAATGAATCCAGGTTGCCTTAAGAAATCCTTATACATGGCAATTTGATTTCCAGAAATGTGTACGAGTCAGCCATGTCAAGTTCTGGCAGTTCTGGCCTATGATGAGCATTTCCCCTAGTGGAGTAGGAATCATCTGGCATGCCTGCCTCACACATACCATCAGTCCACTATCTAATTAATTACTTTAGTGTTGAGTCACACCAAATGACACTCCTAAGGGCAAGCTGGTAACAGGAACTCAGCTGTCAGCAACATCACTGTATCACTAGTGATTCATCAAGTATTCTCCAGATGACTAAGTAACACCTACCATTTTCTACTTCAGTAATGTATTTGGTGAAGCACTGCAAGGCCCAGACAGATTCTGAAACCCCGAGCAGTCATACTATTTAAATTGCACCTCAATACCCTGCAGGTACTGTGGTATTTTTATTTCCTCTAACATTTATAGACAAAAATTCATTATTATTATTTGTAAAAGAAGAGATAGAAAGATTTCAAAATCTCAATGAAAAACTCTAAAAATCACTCAATTTATATGACTACTCTGAAGATCTCAACATCTTTGGGGACTTTTGGTCTCCTTTCTTTTTTAAAAATATTCTCATTTCTATATGATTTTACTGAAGATTAGCATTTAAAGGGGTCCTAGTCCTGCATTATCCTGTTCAGTAAGTTCCTCAAAAAGATACAAGAAAACCAAACCCCTGATATTCAGAACTCTTATAGCATGAGTTATAACAGCTTAATGTAATTCCAAATATATCCTAAATTCAGTCAAAGTTAAACAAGAAAATTACATTTGCTCCTTTTACTCGTGTTAGAAGTGTCTTCTGTAAAATGGAAACTCCTTTTCCCTTTGGAAGCTGTCATTTTGTAAGCTGACTCACAACCATCATGTTAAACAGTGTTGCAGAAATCATTTCCAGCAGTATATCCTTTAGCCACAGTTACAACCAAAGACAGAAGGCTTCCCAGAACCAAAAACTGTCTTCAGGTAGGCTGGACTAACACCAACCAGCTACCACTGTAACTGTGCTCACTCACAGTAAAGTTTCATCAGCTCTAGTACCAGCTTCAAACAGAGCATCAGGAGTGTGACATGAAGACTTCAGAGGACTTTCCCTCTGTACAAACATTTTTGCACTGTGTTGCAACACACCATTTATCTTTGTTGCTCTGCTCACTCCTGGGACTGACACGTTGTGTCACCACGATGAGAATTCTTCCCCTTATTTTCTCATTATACAGCTCCTGCCAGTTCCATCACATGTTTTCCTATCATTCCAGGATTTCCTCTCACCTTTTGATAAAGGACAAGGCCATTACACATTTTTCCAAGCGGAAGAACATTTCCCATACATATGTCACTTTCAAAAGCCAAGTTCACTTTTGGTGACAGTCATGGTTTCCCCTTCAGAGAGACTCTTTCTGAAGCTAAATCCAGACTACTTATTAACTTCCTTCTTCCCACCCTCCTACCTGGTCATCTGCAGCATCTGCATGGGACATTCCTTGTTTACTCTGCCCTTGTTGACATCAACTGGCAGGACAAGAGATGTGACACTACGTCAGATGTCATTGCTGTCCTTTTGGGAGGACTTCTCTGTCAGTGAAACCAGACCTTCAGATCCAGCACTTCTGAACACACCTGAAAACCTCCTTTTCTGCCACTGAACACCTCTTGGTGTTTTCCAGCTTCACAGGACGGACAGGGGTGCCTATCTGCACCCAAAGGATTAAGCTTCAGCATTTCCTTCCTTCCAGTGCAGGGATGGGTAACAATCTCAGAGCTAAATTTCCTCACAGAGCATTTGAAAAACATAGTTTGAGAATCAAGGTTTTCTACACTCACTACTGCAAATCAGGCAAAGCACCAAAGCAGATGTGGTATAGTAGTATATTGTCATAGGTTAATGTGTATATATATAGTGTCAGTGAAATGTAAAGAGCAAGGAGACAGTCTAGAAGAAATCAAACCATCCTGAATCCTGTAAAGACAGTTACTGCAACTTCAGTTATGTTCTTTGTACAGCTTAACCAACACTGGAATAAAAACTGGGAAGGGAGTAAGCATCTCTATAAGCATCACTCCACTATACAAGTCTTCTCATATCAGAGAGAACTACATCAGATCCTCATGAATCTCTGAATTCTGAAAATGAAAAGGAAGTGCAAGACCAGTTATAAGAAATTCTAAAGTCTGCAGGTTTTTTTCTTTACAGAACATTGGTAGCAACAAGAAATCTGTAATGCATACTTATACATAGTAACTAAGCATTAACTGCTCATGAACTGTATTGGTAACGGCATTTGCACACTTGTTTCTTTTTGTGGAAAAGAAAAACCCCAAAACAACAAAACCCCCCAGGCATAAGGGTAAGACCCCATCTGGAAGCTCAGTGACAGAACATTGCAAGTTCTTCCTTTGGCAAACCATTACAGCTGCTTTAGCTCTTCTTATCTGTGTTTATCCTAGACTTCCATGTGGATTTCCAGGCAGCAGTAATACTTCCAATAGCCACACAATACTGAATTTCAAACAATTACACAAAGAGGCTTTATTCCATAAAAATAGGAAGTTGTTACATGTATGAAATAAATAACTATGCTTACAGATAGAATTTCTGGATATTTTGAAAGCAATTCTGTTCGTTATACACAGAAATGTGTATTAATACAAATCCCCACATGCATCATCATACACAATGCCAATATTTTCATCCAAGAGCCTTAGATGTCAAATCAGGGCTTGCAGCAGTTTAACGCAAGCAATAATATTTGATTGCATATAATCTCTTGTATATAAACACAACCTTTTAGATCCCTGTAGTTTCAAAATTCATATTTTTAAATTGCTCTTCAAGCACATCAGAATCTTCATCACTGTCTCCACCACTGAAATTTGTATCAAAATCCAGCTCATCCTTCAATTTACTGCTCTCTTGGCCATTTTTAGAAGTCTCACTCTCAGTTCTGCCTTGTCCTTTATCAATCCTGTAGAAAGCAAAAGGGATGTTATCACCACCCACTTCTGGAATTAAAACAAGAATGAGATGGAGGATAGACTATCCTCCTGGCATCCCATCCCAATATAGAAGGGAAGATGGCAGAAGGTGGGAAGATGGAGGAGAGGGACAATAAAATCCCTGAAGTTACTTCACACTAAATAGGAAGGATATAAAACACAGTAAAGTATGCATAAAAAACTACTGAGTACAGAAGAGAGAGTAAAGAAAGAAAAATAAATATTTGAACAGCTTGACCAAGTAAGCAACTGCTGGACTGTTATCATAAACTTGTGAATTAATGTTTTATGTATCATGCTCAATAAAGAGAGAATGCTAGTAAAAAAAAGCCAAAAACCTGCTAAATATAATGTGGTAACTGTGCTCAATATCAGCCCTTGTTTATTTCTTCTGTTCACTAGTAACTGAATCATCAAGTGGCAGACAAAATGCAAACAGCAAAGTGGCTTATGCATATTTTATGGATGCTCTACACCAAGACCTTTCTTGAAGTGCTTTGTTCTTAAGAAGATATACAATATACCTGTTGGTGTTAAAAAATCCTATCCAAGTAGGACATTTTTTGGCTCAGCCCCACTAACATCATTAAGCATTCCACCCCTAGTTTCATCTGAAGAAAGTGAAGAAAATTACTCCTACTGGCTAATGTTTGGATTATTGAAAATATGGCTTAACATACAGCTTCCTGGCAGTTTCCAAACAAGGCTACTTACAAGAGGAATTATCAGTACACGACTGAAACTGCATACCCTATGAACTACTTACGGAATTACTATTTCTTCTTGTTTCCCACACTTAGCACAAATCTGTAGTTTTCCAGCACATGGTCGGCAAATAACATGATAAGGATCTTTTACAGTCTTCTGAAGGCACTTCACACTGTAAAGAGAAAGAAAACATGACTAAAAAATACTGTGGACACTTACTAAACATTCTGGTTTTTTTACAAAAGAGGAACAAACACTCCACAAAAGTGAAACAACACATTTTAGGCTGGTTTCACATGAAACACTTGGTGTTTTATCAAGTAGCACTATCAAAATCATTCCTTTCACCCTTCTCCCTTACTTTTCTCAGGAAGAATTACTGAAACAAGTACTGAGAAAGAAACATTAAAACAAGAATTTTATTTTTAAGTTGGCAAAATAAACATTTTCATTCACTTCACTAGGTAGTTTTTACTTTAAAGTTGCATAACTTCTGGTTTAAAAAATAGCATATGGCATAAAAAAGTACATGGACTTTACAAATAAAAAGCTTTTCATTCAAACACTGCAATTACTTCCTCTTGAACTTCTCAGAGTATAAACTAAGTCAGTGCTAGACTCTCATTTTCTGTGAACACAAGAAATACTTCATGGAACAAGTATTCTCAACAAAACCACCCTAATAAGGTAGATGGCTTGGGCTATTCTTTTTCAAAATATGATATAATTTTGTAGACTTAGCAGTTTCCAAAATTATGTGGCTTAACATTCAGATGATATTTCTAAAACCTTGTATATCTGGAGAACATAACCCAGAACAATATACCCTATGTAATGCTGCTGTCTTGAAAGTAATTTTCTTGGGTTTTATGCCCTCAAAAGTTCTTCCCAGACATGTTATACCAAATAGGGGCACTCACTACCAATGCAAGGCAAATTTATATATATTTTTTTAAATAGTTTAACTTCTAATAACAAAATACTCAAAATAGAAGTAAAGTAGGGAAAACTTGTGGTTATCCTAACACTGATAATTTCTTCTGTAATACTAAGAATTCTTTTTCTTTTCCTTTTTGGTCACATTTTTAATGTCTATTATGCTTTTACTTTACCCTGAAGCTGCATCTGTTGAAAATTTTCATAGTCTTGTCAATCCAGAACAGTGGCTCACCCAGCCATTGTAGTCCTGGCCTAGAAATCATCACCGGTAAAGCTAGAATACTCTGAAGCACAACTTCCTTGTTCAAAAATATGAGAAGAATATCACATATTCTGTTATAAGCTGCTGTTCTACAGTGCCACTTTTCCTACGTCCAATGCTTCCCTGATTTACATGGGGTTTTGCCTGCTTTCTTCCCTTTGGAAAAAAAAAAACCCAAACCACAAAAACAGAACAACAACAACAAAAAACCACCCCAGGATGCACATACTTACTTGAGGAAGAGTTAAAAAACCACAAAACCCAACTTCATCTGTGGTGCACAGAACATAGAATATTTATTTTTTATTCAGCAAGCTTTCTACCTAATAATTTATTTTTTACACAGAAGGACGAAACTGACTACTAACACCAAAATACAAGCTACTGTGACAAACCTGGCTGTATTGTGCACCAGCCCAGCTGTGGTTTCTCTGAGTTCAGTGTTTCATTGCTGAAACACTGGCTGTGTCTGCTACCACAGGAGGTAAGGACCTCTGCAACTGAGCAAATAAGAAGCAAGCAGAGAGCATCTCCTTCAGAAAACTAAAATAATTTATATGCTTATGATAGGTAAAAATATTTATCATCTTTGTTATACAATTATACAAAAACAAATAATAGAGAACTCTATGCAAACAGTGCCAACATTTACTACGTAGTATTACAGTTTCTTACAGAAAAGGAGCAAACATGCTAAGAGGTAATGAAATGTGTGTATTGCAAACATAAGCAAAGTACGTAAGTCAAGAGATGTGCAGATTCCTCTAATAGAGATGTGAAACAAGACCTTAGAAAATAGTTTTAAACAGGTTCAGGTTTGACTTTTTATTCAGGA
Organism: Phylloscopus collybita; assembly: GCA_027886175.1. Taxonomy (NCBI): domain Eukaryota; kingdom Metazoa; phylum Chordata; class Aves; order Passeriformes; family Phylloscopidae; genus Phylloscopus; species Phylloscopus collybita. Next base: position 7,688,492 of record JAJNNQ010000052.1, on the reverse strand, counting down.
GAATACACTGATGATCTTGGAAACTTACAGGCCCACAATTCAATCAGTTTTAACAGCAAAGAGGGAAGCACTTGCTTTTCCTCTGTGTCTTCTTTTCAAAGCTTAAGAATTAGAAAATTAACATTACTTATATGTTGTCATTGCAGACTTCACATTTGAAAAATGTTGCATAATAGCAGCTTCTTCTTTTGAGTTTCCAAAACCAGAGTATTTTCCAAAAGCTCACAAACTACATGATCAACAACTAACAAAAAGTATCTTCACTCACCATTTTTTAGGTTTTGTCAGTAGTTTGTACTTTCTGAATTTTACTCGCCACTCCAAGATACCTTTGCAATGCTGACATACTCCATCATGAAGCTTAGCATTTATTTTCTGAATAAATAAAAAAAAATAATAAATTGACAACTTCCTGCTGCAGAGTAAAATCTTGCTTAGAAAGCATTTTTGCCCATCATATGATTGACACAGTACTATAAATATGTTTGCTTGATATTAACATTAAGCCTTTCATACGCATTTGTCTAGAAATTATCTTCAATAGAAAGAATACCTTGAGGTTAAAGACTAGATTATTATTATTATTATTATTTTAACGTTCTTAATAGTTGTACTTCTTTTCATTATTATATTGTTGATAATTGATTACTGTAGGTATTTTATTCTTTTCATCTCTAGAAATTTTACAAAAAGGATTGAAGAAAAAATAAGCCCCGAAATACACAGTTCTTATCCAAAGAAGACAACTTACAAGATGCAGCATTTAACTTACTATTGCTCAAGCCATCACTATACTACATAGTTTGAATAGCCTCAGGATTTTTCCTTAGATAACAATAAAATAGAATCCACACACTATTTGAAGTCCAATTATTCAGTCTCTCTCTAATCTTAGCCTTCCTTTATGAAAAACATTTTTGCTCTCTGCACTTAAGATAAAATCCTTAAAATAGCAATTTAAATTAGTGTATTTTTGAGACAATGAAAAATTTACCTTAATATTTCCTACAACATTTTGTATTTAGCTTTATCATAAATACAAAATGTCAACTGACCAGTAGTACTTGCACAAGAGAAATTATTCTGCTATGGAAAACAGTACCAAACCACACTCTTACCTTAAATAACAAGCTATGTCCTTGTATGCTCAATCTAATTTTATTTCTTTTCTATTTAAGAATGCCAGCAGTAATGTTGTCTATCACATGGGTGGTCATATTCATTCAGAAATTTTAAAATAAAAATTTCATAGTTAAAAAATGCATATAATAAAAAATGTATTTTTTAAGATAGTTTAAAAATGGCTACCATATCAACATTGCATCAATAAAATGGTTTAAACCACATCTACTTCTTAGCATACCTAAAAGGAGCAATTCTGTATTAATCTGGATTACAATGTACGTTATTCTTTCAGAAATAAACTGAAAAAAAAAGTTGTTCTATGAATACAGCATCTTCTGAAGTAATTCCCTGCTTTTGAAATCCACTGCAGTTTCTTACTACTCCACAAATCTCTACTTCAATACATAAGACCAAAAAAACAAGCCAAGCATTAAAAATACAGCATCTTGTTCTATTCAAAAACATGTTCATAGCAGAGGAGATGCTACTCTCAAGTGAAACTATACTCTGGGACTTATGTTCCATTGTCTCTTTTTTTACTAACTGTACACATCCAGTATGAGCTTCCCTGTGGTGTGGATAACTGAACATGTGGTACTTTCTGGCTGTTTAGTCAAAATTAATTATTTTCTAAATGATCAAATACAGGCTTGACATATTACGAAGCCAACCAAACAAGGTTTTGCATACTGCTGAAATATTGAATACAGAAAGCTGTGGTTCTGATGCATTACAAACGTATTTTCCAAAAAATACAAACAATTGCTTAATGTGCAAAATTTCTGAGTGAAGAAAATCCTCAGTAAGTTCCCAGCAGATATCTGTTAAAGGCAATTCAATATCTTGCAATTCAAGCTGCTGTGAGTAGTGCCTGTGTTCAGTCTTTCAAAATTCAGGCAGTTCAAAGACAAGCAGCACTTGACCAGCACAAAGTAAGGCTCCAAGCACTATAGCCTACACAGGCTTCCAACAACCTGTAAATTAGCCTGAACTTCCCAGCGCTCCCCCTCACTCCCCTGACTTGCACTGATTGGCAACACAGGAGGGTAGTAAGATACAAACTGTCATTTGTTTTTCCAGGTAGGAATACATTTATTGTTACCAGCTATTTTCAGTTTTGCTAAGGCAAAATCCAGGGAATGACAAAAGACTGCAGTAGCTTAAGCTGAAGATAGATGGTTGTCTTTCCAAAGAAGCACTTAGCTTTCCAGATGAAAACGACATTGTTTCCCTAAACACATCCTGACAGGCTGGCATTGGGTTCAGAAGCCGTGCCACGGAGTGAGCAGGCTCACCAAAGCCTAAGGAACCTGGAATGCAAGAGCTTGTGCTCAGGACTGCACACTCTGAAGAATGAAACAGAAACTACTTCAGAAACCTCTCATCTGAAGCAAATCTGAAGTTCATCAAACAGGCAGCCTATTACAAATTCTGCTAAATATTTGCTATGGGACAAGGAAATATGCACAGTTATTATTCATGGAGCTTTATAAAGCTCTTCCTCACCTCAATACTATTATCATCTGGCTTCAGAATACACAACAATCACACAGTGATGCATTCCATTTTTCTTCTTTTTCTTTTTCCAATCAAACTGAAACACTGACCATCCCAAAAGCCAAAGATGCTAAAGATGAAGGGGCAGTACAGCAGGGCACAGGCAACCCAGGAGGTTCCTAGCATACACTGATGACAACTGCCTTCTCTAAGTGATAGAAGAAGCAATGAGGAGAGGTGCTGTGCTGAACTTTGTTCTCACTAACAAGGAGGGGCTGGTGAATGTGAAGCTCAAGGGTAGCCTGGGCTGCAGTGACCTTGAACTGGCAGGTTTTAAAGTCCTTGGAGCAGTGAGGAGCGTGGGAAGAAGATTGCCCTGGAGTACAAGAGAGCAGACTTTGGCATCTTCAGGGATCTCCTTAGTAGAATGCCATGGGACAGAACCATGGAGGGAAGAGTGGCCCATGATATCGAAGAGTTGTCTCCTTCAGGTTCAAATGCAATGCATCCCTACAGAGGGGAAATCAAGAAAGAAAACCAATGGCCAAGGAGCTCCTGGAGAAACTTAAAACACGTAGCTTACAGAGGGTGTAAGCAGGGAAAAGTCGTCTGGGAGGAATACAAAGAAATTATCCAAAGACCGAGGGAGATGGTTAGGAAAGCTGAAGTATGGACAGAAACAAATCTGGCTAAGGACACCAAGGGTAAGGAAAAAAGTTCCTTTCGGTATGTCAGCAATCAAAGACAGACTCGGGAAAATATGGGTCCTTTCAGGAGAGATACAGGATACAGACGACCTGGTTACCCAGGACACGGAAAAAGCATTTAGACAGTCAGATTGAGTGTACCCTCAGCAAGTTTGCCAATGACACCAACCTGTATGATGTGATCGACACACTGGAGGGAAGGGATGCCATACAAAAAGACCTGGACAGGTTTGAAAACCTGCACAAATCTCATGAAGTTCCACAAGGCCAAGTGCAAGGTCCTGCATGCGGGTTGTGGCAATCCCAAGCTCAAATACAAGGTGGGTGGAGAATGGACATGGAGTACTCTGACTTTTGTGGGTGTTGGTGGATGAGATGGCAGTGTGTGCTGGCTGTCAACACGAGCTGCCAGTGTGTGCTGGCAGCCCATTAATCTGGCCAGCAGGGCAAGGGAGGGGATTCTGCCCCTTCACATTGCTCTTGTGAGGTATCACATAAATATTCAGCTCTGGGACTCCCAAACCAAGAAAGACATGGACTTGTCACAACAAGTCCAAAGGAGGGCCACTAAGTATATCATGGGACTAGAGCACCTCTTCTATGAAGGCAGGCTGAGAGTTGGGACTGTCCAGCCTGGAGAAGGGAAGGCTCTGGTGAGATTTTAGAGCACCTCCCAGTACTGGAAGTGAGTGGCTACGAGAGAGCTGGAGAGGGACTTTTACAAGAGAATGTAGTCACAGGCCAAGGGGAAATGGCTTCAAACTGGAAGACTGTAGCTTTAGATCAGATCTTAGGAAAAATTCTTTACTGTGAGTGTGGTGAGGCACTGGAATAGGTTCCCCAGTGAAACTGTGGATGCCCCACCCTCGGCAGTGTTCAAGGCCAGGCTGGATGCAGCTCTGAGCAACCTGGTCTAGAGGAAAGTGTCTCTGCTCATGACACGGGGTTTGGAACTAGATGATCTTTAAGAGCCCGTTCTATCATCACATTTATGTGTGTCAAAAGTCACTTTAGGCATCCTGATCCAGGCATAAAGATTCCTGGACTTTTCAACATGGTAAGACCACATATTCTACACAGCTACTGATAAAGAAATCACATTGCATCTGCTCAGAAGGTCACAAACTGGAAGAAAGCAGCTTTGAAGTTCTAATTTCCTCCTTCTAAGATGCACACATACAGCATCTTCCTCCTCTTCAGCAATTTCCTGCATTTTTTACTCAATTTTCATAACTCAAGTATGGGCTGTTGTAATTAATCATTGGCTCAGCACATCTGAATACAAGAGACACTAAGACTCTACAACCCTAATAGGCAGTTGGTTTAAATAGTCAATAGAGAATGATGGGTTGATGTAAGGAAAGCAGTTAGAGAGTTTAACTTGTGTTTGTCTTTTAGATTTTGCTCAGAAAAAAAAAAAAAGACATGATACTTAAATGCTACCATTACTAAAACAAGTTGCTAATTTACTGTGGTTTTTACATTTAATTCAGCATCTCCTCTGACCAAAAAAACACATAACACACCACTTTCAAAAGCAATGCAGACTTTAAGAAGAAAGCTGTCCCTAATGAAAAATGTGAATAGTCTGTTTTTTTAGATTTTTGAAATTGCAAAAAAATATGTGAGAGAAGTTCTAATAATAAAGTAGAAGACAATTTTTTCTTGTTTCTCAGTTCCCAGTCAGAATGGAGAAGTCACCAGTAAAATCAAATAAACTCCCCTGGTGCTTACTTTTTCTATTAATATTTACTTTTTAATATATTTTTATATTGCCTAAACTTTCACAAGCTTGTATTTTCTTCCTTTTGCCCATTTAATAGCATGCTTTTCCTTAAGGGTATTAAAAAACCCAACAACCCACACAAAGCCCCGAAAAAGGCTTGTAAACTTCCTAATTATTTTCCAGCTTTTCTACCCAGCCTTTACCAGGTAGTTAGGCCCTCACACAAATAGGAGGTAGTGCTTGAAATTATTTCCTGGTGTGAAATTAATTTCTTGGTGTGAAAACTACTCTAACAGGTTATGTGTCTGTTGCAGCCATTTCTCTGGGGTTTTCTTTATGCTAATTTCCCTGGTTTAGTCAACAGCTCCTTCTTTTCTTTCGTGTACTTTGCTCCAAGGACAAGTGCAACAAGTGCTTACAGTATGTCTATACATTCTCCAGGGAAATTACAGTTATGCAATACAGACATACCTAAGCAGTCTTAAGGTATGAGGCCACAAAATATTCCATGTGCACACTATATGCACAGTCAGTTGTACATTAATCAACCAACATCCTCTGCTCATGTAACCTAATATTAAACCACCTAACAACCTGTCAAAAGCAGTTCAGAATGTATTAAAGTAAATGAATGCATTTAGACCTACTAACTCGGCACACAAAATAATCCCCAGCTAAAACTTGCATTAAAGTGCTCACAGGTAAGATGTAATGACAGGGCTTCAAAGAAGCTTCACCTCTGTGTGTAAGCTTCTAATTATGCGTGAACCTATGGGTATTTTGATTTCCTCTACTGAAAGCAGATTCCTACTACTGAGCACATATCAGTGATCTGTTCTGCTGTGAGTGTAATGTTAATGCCACCCATAAACTTCCTTACTAGAAACACAGGTGACACTGCTTCAATCACCAAGGACAAATGCAGCACGTGGATGAATGCAGGATTACTGAACAACTGAACTTCTCAGAAAAACAGAACTCCACAGGACCCCCACTGCATGACACTAAAGCAGTTAGAGTAGGTCAGTACAGACTGACAAATGCAAAACTGATGCCAGATTTCAGGGTTCCAATACACAGGCTGAAATTGTCCCCCACAGAGCTTGCTCACATATTGTATCAGCATTACTTGAAATTCCTTCTTCTGCAGATATTTTCTCATCAAGTGTATTTCAAAATTTAAGCAACCTATGGATATAACATTAAGGGAGGACTGGAAGGACTCTCACCATCTCGTCCAGAAAGAATGGAAAATACACAAAGACACACCAGACGCATCTCCTGCACCTACCCATATATTCTTTCTGTCACTCTCTGCCTCACCTCCAGAGCTGGGTTAGGGTCCAGAGCAGATGTTATATTTGCTCCTATTCTCCCTACCTGAAAGGCTACCACCCAAGACAGAATGTACTTCTGAACCCAGAGTAACAGGAGTGGCTAGAGAGTAGACTTCAGCCTACCAAGCTACTCTATGTTGCAGCAAGAACATTATCTAAAAAACTGCAATAGGGTTATCTAACATTTCCAGTCAGCCACTGGTTTATCTCTATCTCCCTTCTGTGCTCCAAGATATGATTACTGACTCAGCATTTAGGCTCTATATTCAGCTGTTCTCTTCCCACAGTCTCAACCAGTGTTTCCACTAAAACAAGTGATTTATCCGTGCACCCAGCTCAAAAAGTAACTGACATTAACACTGTGGTAAAGCTGAGGTTTAAAGGTAATAACTCTTGAAATTTAGGGAAATGTGGATTATCATCTTGGATGTACTTAATGAAAGGGAAGAAATTGAGAAACAAATAAGTCATTTAAGTGCAAATACAAATCACTTTGTGGTTTATCTTACTACAATGGAATTCTAAATGTTCTCATTAAGTTATATTTGCTTTAATTTCTAGAACTACTGCAGCTTCCATGACTTACATAATATATTATAAATAAAATGTATATTCATATAATGTATATTCCTCAGCTCGGTGCTGCAAAGAGCTATTCAGGAACATAGCATGCAATGCAAACACCCATAAACAAATTCCAAGATTCAACAGCTAACAAGACAGTGTCTTACCCTGTCCTGGCTATTCATTCTTCAAGTCATCCTGAGACGTAAACATTTTCAGCACTGTTGTAGGCTGTTTCCCAAATACAGTAGAGAGGCAGTGTATTTTGTTGCAAGGATGTTTCAGCCCAACAAGCCTATCTCAGAGCAATGCTGTAGTAATGTTGTAGTAAAGACTAATCATTAGTGGAAAGACAGATGGATCTTCTAGCATGCTCTCAAGTAATCAGATCTATGGTCTTTAAGTTTAGAAAATGGATGACACAGTCAGTGTCAGACAAAGAGAACAAAACATTTCAATAAACAACAAACCAACTGGATAATGACTGCCAGCAGACCAAAGTCAAAATACTGTTAGATCTATTTCCTCTGCAGATACTGCTTCACTGAGAGAAATAGCAATAACACCATAATTAACTACCTCAACTCCACCCACTGTACAACCTGAACATATTGTAGTAAATATTCAACATTGCTAATGCAGCAACACAGTTGCAGCAGGATTCAAATTTTCAGCTGATAAGGTAGTATTACATTGGACAGGGTACAATAGTACATAGGCCAAATACAAAACCTTCCACATGTTTAACAGTGATTTACAGGAGATCGACTCTTTTTGAGGATCTTTAAGCATTCTTTTGTTCTACTGAGGTAATGAGAAGTAGAAATGAGTAAGCCTCACTCCTGTATCAGTCCCTGTGATACAGCTTCTAATTTCTTCCTTCTCCTCATCACACACTGAACATCTGTGACACATCTGATCATCCAGGACTATAAAAGACAGAGATGCAAAACTGTCATCATTCAGCATAGTCCATACCTAAACTATGACATTAATCACCACTTAATCTCTGCTAGTCTAACTTCCTCAAAATTTTATAAACAGCAGAAATGGAGCTAATTATCATTATAATGACCCCTGTGTATCTCTGCCCTGGATCTGGCCCAGCCAGGGTTAATTTTTCTAAGCTAGGACACTAGAGTTACTTTATACCACCTCACATCATTATCCGGGAATGGCAGGAGGGATGGCAGGAGGGATCCCTTCCAGGAGGGATCCCTTCCAGGTCACATAGCATGTTGTGTGGTCTGATACTGCCAGGGGTCCCACACAGTGATCATTTGTGTGTGAATCATCCCTTCTACACTATTGCTGTTCGTTTTGTTATTTCATTTGCTGTTTCCAGTAAATTGTCCTTATCTGAACCTGTGATCTTTGCCTTTTGTGCCTCCAAATCTCAGGGCTATGCAGGGAGAGAGGTAAGGGGGGGCGGGGGTGGGGGGGGGTGGTGGTGAGTGAGTGAGTGAGTGGTGCGTGGTTTAGAGTGTTTCAGTTGGAACACTAAACTGGGGAATGTCATTCCTAATACATGGCAATACCTTAGGACTTGAATTTGTACATGACAGTATGCCCTAAGAAAAAGGAATGAGTCCTTTCTCCTTACCAAAGGTGAAATTATCTACATATCCCGTTATTTAGCCCCAGAACAGGAAGCGTATTCTTCAGGGTGGTACTTCCATACACTCAGCCCATTCTGTGAACCAGCAGGTATAGAGAGAAAAGAAATCATTTGCTTGAAATGGAAACAAGAAAGAGACAACTTGGCAAATCTTGGCTACATTAAATATATATATATTTATTTGAGTGCACGGTATTGTGTAACCAGTTCTATGGGATATAAATTATTTTCAAAGGGAAGAAAAACAGAAAAATAGCCATGTGGGTAGTATAGTGATTATTTCAGTTACAAAACTGATACCAGAATTCAGTTTCCCTTTGAAAACTTTTTTGATAGACCAGCTCTCTATGTTATTTTGTGTGTATGTTCGTACCCAGACAGAAAATACTTTCCTATCAGAGGTCATGCAGTGACTCACATAACAAATAATACTGCTTAGAATCCCAGGAAAGCAGCCTGTTCAACTTGCAGAACCAGTCCTAAAAAAAAAAAATCTCAAAAACCAACCAAAACAAACTCATAAAAAACTCAAACCTCCCTCTTCAGCATCAGGTTTTTAACTTACTACTTTGTTCCCCACCTCCCAGCTCTTTTTGACAACACAGGCAGGTTCAATTAAAGAGATATTGATATGACAGCAATTGCACGAGATAAACTCTCCTAGACTACTCATCCTGTTTTGTCTTAGTCACCTTCTCGGTTTAGCCTGCAAGATGAAACATCCTACTTTGGTGGTGTTACTGCTCAGACACACCGGGTGTTCTTCAGTCCCTTCCGCATATTATGTAACCAAAGCTACGTGCACAGAGCATATTTCAATAATATATTGTAGACCATTTCCCTTTGCCTGCTTAGAACCAAAACCGATAAAACAGTCTTCTGAAACAACAGAGTGAAGATGATAACTTTTGTAGCAAAAGCCCTGACAGACTAGCTGAAGACACCTTTTTGAATGTCTTCACCACGGCTTCTAACTAATCAGAAGAGACGCCCTTTTTAAAAAAGAAATTCAAGTACAATGAAAGTTATCTTAAAAGTATGTAGATTGAAGCTGGGTATTTATGTGTGATGGGGGAAAGTTGTTCAAACTAAGCTCTCAAAACATCAAGATTTCTGATTATGACCACATAGTCACAAACCCTGAGAAGACCAAACACCTTTCAACAAGTCATATGGATAATGCGTCATGGAACATTTAATTAATGCACACAGTGCACAAATGTAAGCACTTTATTTCAGTCTTCCTCTTAATAATTCTTTGGCTTAACTAGGCCCTTTTAGGTCATAAGTCTGATTCAAGTTTCACATATTTGCTTACAGTGACAACCGTTCAAAAAGTCTTGTTAGGATTCTCTCTTAGCAGCACTGTGTCTGGTGTGGACAGACCCGGATCAGAGGTATCTCCATCACTAAAACGGTGCCTCGGCAAACACTGCCTCGTGACTTGGTTTGCGATCCCACAGCCTTTCAGGGCCTGGCACCAAACCTCACAGGGACAGGGCACGGCTTCAGAGGTCATAGGGGGACCTGCCCATGCTTTCAGCAAGAAACCCTTCCCCACCGCTCCGGCCCCATGCGCTGCGTCGCGTGCAGAGGGGCGGCTTCTGACGCCGGGGCAGCTCCGTGCAGGCCGGGCCCGCCCCCGCCTACCTTGCGCCGGGCGCTGGTGTCGTACTTGTCGTTCTTGAAGGCACGCGCGTTCTGGTGGCGCTGGGGCCGCGTGCGCGACACGTTCCCCCGCTCCGAGCTCATCCCCGGCCGGCGCCGCGTGCCCCGGAACCGCTCCGCGGGCCCGCCCGCGCCGGGCGGCGCCGCAGCGGCTGCGCCCCCATTGGCGCTGCGGCCTGAGGGGCCCCGCCCCGGCCGCCCCCGCGCCGGTGCAGTTTGCGGGCGAGGCGAGGCCGGCGCTGCTCTGGAGGCTGCACGGGGCGGGCTCAGCGCTGCTAGGGCCTCGCGGTCTCCGGCCGGGGCCGGGGCGCTGACGGCAGCCTCCCGCCGCCTCGCCGTTACTCAGCACAGCGGGCGTCCCCATACATCGCTGATCCGGTAGTCGGGAGAGCGCGGTGCTGCCGAAGCGGAGCGCCTGCTGCAGGTAGGGGCTGTCCTCCCCCGGCGTTGCGGGGATGGACGGTTTGCGGGTGATCCGCTGCCGCGGTGTGTGGGCGAGTTGTTTCCTCCTCGCAGGTCCGTCCGTGTCCCTCCCCGCGCTGGGACTCGCGGGCCCCGCGCCGCCTGGCGCAGGCGTGTGTCGGCCCCTGAGGCAAGCGGAAGGGCCCGCGGCAGCCACCGGCGTTTCCTCAGGGAGGCGGTCGGCGTGGCTTGGGTCTCCGGCACGAACCGGCTGCCGGCCCCGGCCACCCTCCTGCCCGCGCCCCTATGTCGCTAGGCTCGGCGGTCTCTGGCGATGTCGCCTGCTTCAATGTGCTCGGGTGCTGTGGGTGATCTGTCCCGGTGCTCCCGTCTCCATGGTCGTGCCCGGACCCCTTTGTTAGAAACGGGCACCCTGAGTTCTTAAAATCTGGCTTTTCGTGGCTCCACAGAGTGCCTTTGAGTCACTGCTGCGGACTCCGCCGGAACCCTTTTCAGATGCGGACACCTGAGGGGTTAATTTAGCTCCCGCCAGTGTGGTTGAATTTATTCCTTCAGCTTCTGCTGTTGAGGGTGGGAGTGACGCTGGCCTCAACATTGCTCTCAGGTATAATAAATACAAAAATTTAAAGTATTTGAGCAGCCATGAACTTCCATAGTTAAATCGGAAATCGGAGTAGTAGCACCTGAACGCAGAGCAGTGTTGAGGGCGGAGCTCCGTGTTGGTGGCCGGCCGGCCTCCGCTCTGGGACACCGGGCTGGGGCGGCTGGAACACGCACAGCGCGGTTTCAGCGCCGGGCAGCCGGCGGGTGGTTTTAGCAGGGCAGGTCCCGGGTGCAGAGTCTTGCTCGGAGCATGCAAGGCATTATGTAATCGACTTAACCCCGCAGTGGTCTATCTGGAGCCTTTAGAGGTTTAGTTTGTTCTTCGGGTGATAAAGAATGTCTGGATTTTTCAGTTAGTGTTTGCTGTATTCCCTTTTTTTCAGCTGTGGCGTTAGGTTTTGATATATACCAAGTAACCAGCCGAGGATAAATAATGTCTCTCTGTGTAAGCTAAGGTAGCTAGAATTTGTAAGACTAGCAGGGGTGTTTATGTGTTTGGAATAAAATTAATCAAAGTTTTGGTTCCATCAGGCTTCTCTGTTTTCATGTAGTATACTTTGTCCTTTGAAAACTACCTTAAATAGTTGCTTCACAGTATTTCTTAGTATAGCTTTTTCATAATTGAATAAACTTCTTTTGTGTTGTTTTCTGGACTTAGTGTCTATTCTTTCTTAATAGTCTCTTCATCCTTTTATGTGGTACTTAATCAGACACTAATGATTTTTTATCACTGAACATTTTATTGCTTTAACTGTTGGACTAGTTAAAAGATGTTCATATCCTTCTGTTCTATTCTTAATATAATGCAGGTGTTGAGGTAAATATTGGTACTGGCTTGAACTCAAATGTAATGGCTTGAACTCAAATTTTCATTGTATTGTGTTCAGTGAAAATGTGAGGGAAGATACTTGAGAATTTCTTGATTTAGCAGTATATAATGAACAGTAAAAATGACAAAAAACCCAATCAAACAACAAACCCACAACCAAAAGACACACAAATAGCAACCAACCAAAAATCCCCAACAATTTTAATGTCTTGTTCCTTGTGCTTTGAACAACACTTAAAGTTCCAAACCAGCAGCTATGTTTATGAGTTTGACTCTGTTCTTGTGAATAGTTCAGGTGAGATAGGCAATTTAATTTAAATAAACAATCAGAATAATTTATACTTAATGTAAAGATAAGATTTCTAGATAAGTGTTCGCAAGAGTTGGGCTACTTTTGAGAATAATACATAGTGAAGTATTCAAAGGTGTGAATAATAGGTTCCACTTTCTTGTTATTATGTACAGAGATAGGATGACAGGAATAATTGCTTATATGAAAAAAATTACATTTGTGTTATCCTAGGAATCACAAGATAAATACTTGAGGTGTTCTTTAAGATTAAATAAATAGACATTTTCCTCCTTCTGTCAGCCTTTATGAGAATGCTAATTGCCACAGAATGAATTGAAATCACTGCCTCTGGGTAGTTTTACATTTGTAATTTTATATGTTAGGTCTTTATTCATAAGAGAGTTAAAGAGATACAATTGGTGAGAGACTCTGGCTTTCCTTTTAAAAGCTATCCCAGGAGGGGTAAGTAATACAACTTGGGTCTGTTTTATTTCTTAGCCTCTGTTGCTGCAATAGAAGAGTTTTCTGCAGTTTCTTCCACAGAATATACATACTTAATTACTATGGAAGATGCAGTATAATTTTAAAGGGGATGTGTATTCTTTATTGTATTCTTTGTGTTGTCAGTGTATTTTGCCAACTGTAGGAACTGTGTTTGCAGAACAGCACTGGCATTCTTATTACTACTGAAATGTCAAGTAGAAGGTAAGATGATTGTGTTGTTGGGATGTGTTGATCTTGGAATCTGATGATGCTGTAATGACTACAGAGGTTTACATCATACATACACAGAAGGTGTTAGACTATACCTTAGGTATTCACAGCATATCTTAGTCAAATGAGTCTCATTAAAGTTACTCATCTGTACTTGTGGAACCATATGCTTAAAGTAATCTAGTCAGAGTTGTTTTTGCCTCAGCTTCACTATGAATCCAGGTAAAGCACACATCCAGCTTATTCACACTCTCATGTGAATACAATCCATCACAGTGAATGACAAACCAGTTCCAGGATAGTAGAAACATTGTTTGCGTTTAGTTGGAACTATTCTCGCTGTGGAAGTTCAGTAGGCGTTTTGTGTCAAATTGGTTCAGTTAGTGACCTGCTGTTTTTCTTTGGTCTTCTGAGTGAAGAAAGTAGCATGTATTTGTTTTAAAGAAAAGAGATGTTGTTAGCCATGATTTAGTTGGAGAATGACTCTGGAATCAGAATGTTTTGTTTCAGTAGGCATATTTTCCATTGGATTAGAAGATCAATATATAAAGCCTGCATTAGTCTGGCGCAGGGGAGGAGTAATACTTCATCTGTGGTCTTGAGCATGTCATTTGCCATATCTGGTGGCGGCTCATTTTTAGCACATTTAAGCTATCTTGGGGGACAGTACCACCACATCAGCTGATTCACTGTGGTTTACTGCAGTACTGCCCTGTGCATGAATCCCACAGGCCAGTTGCCAGTCTTCTGAAATTACTTTGGCAAATAGCAAATATTTGCTGAGTGAGATCATATCTGTGGTGCTGCTGGGCTGTTTATAGTTATAAATAATGTAAACTCCTGTTCTAATTCTTTCTGACAAGTGGATTTGGAAGAAATAAGAAATTCTGTAGCTATTGTTGTATGCTGGTATAGAGTGCAATCTGCTGTTCCTGGGCAGAACAAACTATTTATATCTCACTTTTGGAGGTACAAATTCTTTTAAATTTTTCACAAAAAAGTAATAATCAACTCTTAGACTAGCATATAATATCTAACTTCACCTTCAGCGTTTCTGTAAATTTAATTCATTTAATGGTTTCCGATAGAAAAAGGAGTGGTTTTGAGTATTGGGCTGTAAGTACTTGAAAAAAAATCCAAAAAACTACATAGAGGCATCACAGGAGTTTTGCTGGACAGTGAAAATGAACTCATTAAGTAGAGGTGAAAGAAGTTGTTTCTTTTGTGCTCCTAACTATAATAGAAGTATAGAAGGAACAAATACACACCACCACCACCCCCCCCAACCGTCCCCAAAAAATAGGATTTTTATTTTGCATAAGACAATCCAAACCTTTTGTTTATACTTAGACTTCTTCCTTCGACTTATCCCGACTTTTGGATATAACTGAAACTTAATGTTCACATAATCTCATCTGACGGGCATGAGTTATTCCAATTTTAGTGACTAATTGTGCTAATAAGCAAGATGATTGTTACTTCATCTGTCAGGAATATGGTCTTTTATGCAAAATTTTCTTTAAGACCCTATCTATCCTCATATGGGAGCTGATCAAGACTTCCTGCCCTATCCTCTAAACTGGTAGTGTTGTTCTCCCATTTCTAAACACCTGTGGTTTCCCCTCTGTTTTGAAGAAAACTAGAGACCTGGGGTGAAAACTCTTAGCTGCAGCAGTCTCTTTTTTTGTGCCCTCTTTCTGTAGTATTCTAAAGATGCTTGTGCTGTTTGTCAGACTGTCTCACTATGCCTGTTTTTGCTGCTCTCAAAGTAGGCTCCATGTAACATTGTTTGCAGTATGCTCTCATACTGTACCACCAGGAAGAGACCATTCACACACCCAAAAATACAGATAGTTGTTTTGTAGTATATGTTAAAGTGTTTTTGCAGCACTGTCCTTGAAGCTTTTTTAAAAGAAATTTACACATGAAAACTATATTTCTGTAAAAATTTAAGGACAAAATTTGAAATATCTAAATATTTCATAGTTAGCAGTAAGTTAAGTTTATTGTTGGGTGACCCAAATACTTCTGAAACAGCATGGTACTGTATACAACTGAAATCTGCGTGGTTTGTAGCTTAAGTTAAAGCCAGAATGAGAAACTGAAAGTGTTTATGTTCACAGGGAACTGTCAGGAGATGAACTTGAGACCTGTAGATGTGGTATGAAAAAGTTGTTTAAGTTAAGATGAAACATCAGGTGCCTTAACACAAGGAAAGTAGCATAAATGCTTATCTTTTTTGTGCTGGTTTCCAGCATGGTACTTGTCAAATTTCATTGCTCTTCTTATCTCTGAGAAAATGTATTGCTGCAAGAAAGGATTTCCTCCCCCCTCCTTTCTCACTACTCTAAATTAGGAGAACACAATATTTACTTCCAGGGCAACTGTATATTTACCTGGCTTGCTTTAGGTATAGGTGACTAATGCGTTGAATTGATGCTGTAGATTATATTGCTTTAACAAGTATCTGTGATAGAGCACTTAGTTTGGGATATGTTTCTTAAAGCATGAAAAAAATAGACCCTGATTGTGTCATTTATACAATCCCAATTCATACATGCAAAGACCTAAGAATTTCTTTGAAGATTTTCGAAACATTTAGGTCAGCAAGTGTGGGGTGTAAAGATAAGTTTATGGCTACATTTTCATGTACCAAAGCTCTACAGTGTTTCCTAAGCCAGAAGCATCATCTTGTTTTAGCTTCTAAGTTTCGACCTTCATGCACCCTTTGTACTTATGATAGTGCCTGCAGGAGCCTGTACCTCATGACTGCAATACACATTCCTTGTATTTAGGAAATGCTGTAGTGATTTTTAGCTGCATAAATCTGCATAACCTTATTATGCTGCAACTCTGCAACGTATTTTAATTGTTCTTTATCGTATATGTATTCTTCAATGGGTAGAACACTTTTCTTAATGTCTTAAGATAAGGAACTTCATTTCCTCCAAAGAAACTCCAAAACACATGCTTGCTCTTTCCCTGGGTAATCGCGTTTTACTTTTGATGTCTAGCAGGGCTTTAGAGTTATCACTCTTTAATAATATACTCATTGTGAAGTAACTAATAATGTCAAATTAGGTATTATATGGAAATATGCATATGTGTATCTAAGTCTTTGTTTTGTTAAATGTTCAAAAGTTACGCATTATTTTCTGGAGACGTTATGTTTACATTTCAAGTTGGGGGGGTTTTAATGTCGGATTGTACCTGGAAACTAATATATTCTCTCCTCCCGTTTCAGACTAGAAGATGAATAATCTTTCCTTTAGTGAACTCTGTTGCCTGTTCTGTTGTCCACCATGCCCAGGGAAAATTGCCTCCAAGCTAGCATTCTTACCTCCTGATCCCACATACACACTGATGTGTGATGAGAGTGGTAGTCGCTGGACTTTACATCTGTCAGAGCGAGCAGACTGGCAATATTCTTCTAGAGAAAAAGATGCTATTGAATGCTTTATGACTAGAACATGTAAAGGCAACAGAATTGCCTGTATGTTCGTGCGTTGCTCACCGAACGCCAAGTACACTTTACTCTTCTCACATGGAAATGCTGTTGACCTGGGTCAGATGAGCAGCTTTTATATAGGACTGGGTTCACGGATTAATTGTAACATATTCTCCTATGATTATTCTGGATATGGTGCAAGTTCTGGGAAGCCAACAGAGAAGAATCTGTATGCTGACATTGATGCTGCTTGGGTGGCTCTTAGAACAAGGTAAGATGTTAGTTGCTATTTTTCTTTTACGGAATGCTTGTCAAACAGTTTTATTTCACATGCATCGGTAGTTGAAACAGCAGTGCTGTGATTAAGAATTAGTGGGTTCATATCCAAGCTGTCTGGTGGTGCCTGGTGCTGAAGGCATTGTCAGTATTAAGCAGGATCAGTATATATTACTTACGTGCTGGAAAAATTGAAATGGAATTAAATTTAATAACCTGTGGTTTAATCTTGAACCATTAGAGGATCATCCTTATTGTCATAGTTTGGAATCTTCTGAGCTGCAAAAATTAAAAAGGTGGGAAAAATCCATAATGCTTGATACCTTAGTAATTAACCCATTGTTGTGATGTGGATGTGAGAAAATGCAGATTGTTTCTTCAGATAATTTCCATCACCTACTTCTTGTGTAGGGAGAGGCAGAGTAAAAGCTGATACAAGAGAACCTGGTGAGACTTTGTTTCTGTATGGTGTTGGGATCACCTTTGTTTCGAATTTTGACTAGCAGCTACAGGATTTCCTAAGAGAGAAACATCTTTTTGCTTTATATAGAAAGCTATCTTCGCAAAATATGTGTGGGAGAGGTTGTAATGGATCTGTGTAAATACCTAATAGTGGGAACAACAAAAGAGGAATTTGGAGCAGTGGTGTTAACTCAAGCAGAATAAAAATGGACAAGAAAAAAATGCAAATGAATAGATATTATTTCAGCAATTTCTGTATTCTAAGCCTCTGGTTTTGTGGGAGATAAAATAACAAGATAAAAGATTCTGGATGCATTCACTGACATAGATGAGAATCCTGCACCAAGTAAGTGCAGCTTCTCTAATTTGAGAGCAGTTTTCTCCATATTTTTTTCCATTTAGTGCAATATTCTTCTCACGTTACAAATATCCAGACTACAAAAACTATTTTTTAAAATAGCGTGCAATCATAAGAATAACTGCTCACCAAAAAATCCCAGCACACTGTGTATTTTACACCAAAAAGGTATAAAAACTTGAAGTGTGTTGTTATGGCTTGGTCATTGCAACTTGAGCATCCAGTTTAATAATTGTAGTGTCAGGGATATGACTTAGTATAAGGGTATGTGTACTTTAAATCCTGGATCCTGGTAATTGTCACAGTGAGTTTAGAACTTCATCAATGTAGTATGAATGAACAGGTGACCCCTTTTCAGTGTTTCAAATACCCTTGTGTCTTGAGTTCCTTTTACATCATAACAACAGTATGATTTTTCTTTTCAAAGAAACATATGTTATCCATGTATTAAATAGGTGGTAAGCTTATTATCATAAACCTCTTTCGGTCACAAGGGATAGGTTTTCAGCTTCACCTATTCAAAAACATGCATACTAGCTTTTGGTATTTATTTTTATTACAGTGGAAAGTTGAGATATGACTGTTCCGTAAGCCAAGAGCTGCAGCTGTTGACAGATGCACTGTTGACTATATTTTGTATCTGGTAGTGATCTGGACATTAGCTACTCAGTGAAATACCTGGTAACATTTACCAAAAACATGATGTGGTTTGTGAACAGTGTGGAAGACAGTTAGAATTATTTAAGTATAATAAAAAATCCAAGAGAACTACATGGTGAAACATAATGCTTTATGTCGGTTTACAGGCTCTGTTTTATAAGCTAATCTGTAAGTATTTGTAATTATTAATTATTGTCTCTTCTTTCTCATAACAAATGCCTGAATCAAAGACCTGTGAGGAAATGTGATTGCAATTTGAATTCTCACCTCGATTCTTAAGCAATGAAGTGTACTTTCTCTAAACACATAAGATTGTTCATAATTGATAGGACACAGGCTAATGGCTTTAAACAGAAAGGGGAGATCGAGATTAGATATAAGAAAGAAATTCCTTTCTGTAAGTATGATGAAGCATTGGAATAGGTTGCCCAGAAAAGTTGCCAAGAGAAGAACTTGTTGCCCAGAGAAATTGTGAGCAACTTTCCTATCCCTGGAAGTGTTTCAAGGCCAGGTTGAATGGAACTTTCATCAGATTGGTCTAGTGGAAAGTATCCCTGTCCATGGCAGGGAAGGTGGAATTACAGAATCTTTTAAGGTCCCTTCCAATCCAAACTGTTCTGTGATTGTAATGTCCCATCTAGGTGTGCTGTTTCATGAGCAGACATTGTTGGGGAGACCTCTAAATATATCTTACAAGATATTAATATAAAATAATCACCTTAGTCCCTTTTTTTGTCTGCCTTTTTTTTTATTATTTCACTTCCAGTAGAAATTAGGGAATTCTGTAGAGTATATAAAGTTTACATTGGTCTGCCCATCTTGTGAATTTCACCCATGTGAACTGAATTTGTTCTACTGCTGAAAAAGAGGTTGGTGTTGCTGGTTACATCTGTAGTACTTAGAACAGCTTTCCAATTGGGTGATGTGGTCTCATCCTTTGTATCTGAATGCTGGATGTATCAGAGGGAAGTTCAGCATATGACTTTGGATATATGGGCTCGCAGTTTGATTATCCAGCTATGGTATTCTCTTGAGCCCCGAGATAGTGCTCAGCTATGTTAAAATGCTCAATGAATATGTGGACAGGAACAGAGCCTTGGAGCATTTGCTGCAGCCTTGATTCACTTTTATAGCATAGCCCATTCTGTCAGTTTCACACTGGTACCGTCTTTAACATTTGCAACTAATTTTGCAGAAACAAATTAATTTAACAGATTGTTTGCAGGATAAATGTGTGTATAGCTATAACTCCCTGGAAATTATTATTGATGAGATGAGATAAGAAAGAGACCCTAGAGTTTTAAACTGTGCCTCGCAATTTGTGATGAGATGAAGAAAAGAATGGAGAAGTTACCTTTGGAGATTGACCACAGTTACCCATAGCTCCCTGCATTCCCTGTTCTGAAAGATGGAATCATAGAACCCAGCACTAAAAGGTGTTTTTGGGGTAATTGAAATGCTCATGTGAGACTTAATTCTACAGTCAACAAAAGCACTTGTAGTAAAGACCCTCTAGCATCTTAAGTTTTGCATCTTGGAAAGACAGTTCTCCTACTCACCTGGAAATCAACACAGCTGTCCAGTGTTGACTGGACACCTAAGGTGAAATAGTCTGGAATTTGTACTGAGGGTGATGATGAGATTTTGTTATGAATAATAATAGTCTTGTAAATGAATACAAAAAATTAGTTGGGCAGCCTATTGGAACAGGTAAACAGCAGATGCAGATGCTGAGTTGTGTCCCTATTCTTTACCTTGAGTATGTTAATAGGAAGCAGTAGTGACCTATGTGGATGACAGCCATGAAAGAAGGTGGTGTGATTCACTGCCTTCATCAGATTTGGAGAAGTTGTACATTGTTGCATATTCATGTGCATGGGACTATATAAAAGCTGCAAGTGAGGACATTCTTTTTCCAGCTGTCATAGCTACCAAGTGTTGAAATACCAGGAGTCATTTTGGGATACGCCTATTTTCTGCTGTTCTGGTCTCTGAAGGCCTTTGATGACACCCTAGCAAGGGTGGAAAGGTTTAACCAGCCCCAGGCAAATGCAGGGCAAGTGGCGCTCCTTCAGAAACCTCTGAAAATGTGCCAGAATTGCCTCATGACCAGATTTACCTGTAAGAAGACAAACAGCCTTTTCATTGTTGGACTGCATAATAATTGAAAAATTTAAGGGTAAATCTCACCATCAGACAATGTGTCAAAGTCGACAGAATGTCCACACATTGTGTTCAATTAATCTCTTCAGATGAATACTGAATCTCTTCAGATGTTGGCCAAATGTGTTCATTTGACAACTCACAAATTACTCTTTCTTTTGTTCAGAAGTAGAAGGTGGGGGTAGGGGGTCAGCTAGAAGCTGAGGTACTATAGCTTCGTACATTTGGAGAGAAATTGAGATTTTATTTAAATTGATAGGGAAAAGTAGCTCAGTTATTGAGGAAGAGAAATACTGATAGTAGAACAAATGTATTGGTAGCACTTTAAAGTTTAGAAAGGGCTGAACTGTCATAAAAGAGGCAGAAAAGGTGCAGTTTGTTGATTACAATGTGGACAATGGGCTTGCCTCTCATAAAACATAGTTCCTTTTTTCTTCTCCCAATGGAAAATATTGTATACACAGGAAGGGGAATGCACATAACAGTTGAGGAAGAGCTGTGTGCTCCTGAATTTTATTCATGACCTGGAATGTTGATAGTTACAGGTGTGGATAATGTTCATGTCCTTCATGTTCTGCAACTTGCAACTGTAATTTCATGTGTTATGTCCATGATGACAAATGATTCTGAATGTATGTTGAGAATTCCCTCAGGATGTTCCCCCTTGTTACGTGTATCCCAAATGCTGTGTTGGTTTTCTAAATGTGTGTATTGCAATAGCTTTGCAAACTGTAGCTTCTCTAGAGATCTAGTGTGAGCCTAAAGAGGTACTATGGAAAATTTACCCTTCTGAGCTTGATCTTATCAATACTTTACTTCATTATTGTAGAATGATCAAGTCTTCTAGATTAAAGCAGTAGTTCAGAAGAAAATATAAATTACTTTTTTTCCTATATGTATATCCAGATCAAAACAGCAGACATTTTTATTAAAAACCAAAAGCAAAGGGAAAAAAAAACCTCAAGGAAACAAAAAAACTCTACCTACCTTGTGACAGCCAGATATGCATTTTGTAGTTTGCTTATTGCACATCATGTTAATAAGATACATATCCAGTGAAAATATAAAATAAGGTCAATATCCAATGTAAGTGATGTACATCCAGTTAAAGTGTTCAAAGAAAGGTCAGACAGCACTTTGAGCAACTCGAGTCAGTGAAATATTACCTCGCTATGGCAGGGGCCTGGACTATATCACATTCCCAGCTAAACTGTTCTATGGTTCCATGAAGAGAAAAAAAAATGGAGGGGCAGAGAAAAGATGGACTACTAGTAAGGTAAGTGTTTAGGGAAGTGCAGAATAAGGTCTTGTTGCAAAGACAAGAAATATCAAGGAAATAGTGAAGGACTTTCTGCTAAATCACATGAAGTTCATCACAAAGGGAAAAAAAAGAATATTTCGTTCCTGTTTAGCAGTTCTTTTCCTACCAGAGGCTGAAAAGATCAGGCCAGGAGTGTTAAGGGTTGCCTCTTTTACAGGAGACCATCTCTATCTGGTCAGCATATATAGGGGGCCACAGAAATACTGGCTTCATTAGTGTTACCTTGGGCCCTGGTTCCAGGCAGTTGGGACTGTTACAACAATTTATTGGCTTGCTTCTTCCTTAACCCACCAGTAGCATGCTTGTCCCTGAACACAGGCAGCACAAAGGAGCACAAAAGCAGTTGCTCCACTACTCCCAAGATTTATTTAATTCTTTTCACTTACTAACTGTTAAAACTTAATGAGGGGGAACACATTGCAGAAGCTGAAAATGGGAAAGTTGTTCTTTTCTATTTGTCAATAGCTTAGCGTTGTAGTGACATTAACCTGTGCCTTTAGCATGGTGATGAGGCAGAAATTTGTGAGTGCTCAGAGACTCTGTGAGGATGTCAGGAGGCTTACATGAACACAAGTTCTGTGTCAGAAAAGCTCTTTAGATTCCACCTGCTTTCCAGACAGGTGGTAACCTTTAAGTCTGTGAACATAAAGGATGAATTAGGTGTTGAAAGGAATTGGAATCTCAGTTGCTCTGGGAAAGAGAAAGTTGTTGCTCTCAGCCTTTTAAATACAGAAAATATCAAATTTTGTACCAGCTTCTGCCCAGAATAATTTGACCATGAGAAACAGTGCTTTCTCTGAGAAGGTACATTTATGTGTAGCTATTTTTAAGGTTTTTTTTCAAGGTGCTTTTTTGGTGATTATGGCTTAAAAAAGATCTTCAAACATAAAAACACCCTCCATTACCTTCACCCCCACACTGAAGGTCTGTCTGTGCTGACACAAGTTATCTAAGATTACTTGAGTGGACAACAGTGTTTACATTAGTCCTATTATCAGCATAATGAGCTTTCTAAGATAGCAACAGTCTTTACAGCATGTCTTTGACCTCTTGTAACCAGAGGAGCTACTTGAAGCATATGGCTCTGTAAACTTCGTGTTCCCCTTCCTCAGAATGGTCTGTACTTAAAAGGCACCGATTAAGAGAACAATGTTACTGCAACTTTTTCTTTGATCTGACACTCCTCTTTTGGGAGACCAGGTATGTAGCCATCTGATAATTTGACACGAAACTTCTTGGAGTTTAACAAGCTATGAGTCTATTAAAAGAAATAAATAAATTTTATGAATAAGGAACTTAAAAACAGTTACCTTTTCAAGAATTTTTCTGTTTTAGATTGTAAAGTGATACTTTTGAGAGATAGCAACAGAGGGACAGTTGAGCTTCCTTTTTTCTAGACATTTCAGAAGCCTGTTTTATTGGGCTTGCGTGGCCAAGCTTTAGTAGCAGGAGGCTACAGGGGTGTCTTCTATCATAAGCTGCCATAGGCTTCCTCCATGTCTAGCAGAGCCAATCTCTCTTAGCTCCAAAGATGGATGTGCTGCTGGCCAAGGCTGCACCAGTTAAAAAAGATGGTAGTGCCTCTCGGATAACATATTTAAGAAGAAGAGGGGGAAAAAAATCATTGCCCATTGTAATTTCAGCCAGAAATGATTGAAGTGACGCATGTCATGGGAACAGCCCTCCAGACACCAGGGTCAGCGGGGAAGGAGGGGCACGGGGTGCTCCAGGTGTTGGGGATGAGATTCCCCTGCAGCCTGTTGTGGAGACCATGGTGAAGCAGCTGTAATTCCATGTGCCCCTGCAGCTATGGAGGCCCACAGGGATGCAGAGATCCACTCACATCCCTGGAAGGAGCCGCACACCAGAGCAGGGGGATGCCTGAAGGGAGGCTGTGACCCCATGAGAGACCTGTGGAGAGAGGAGCCCACACTGTGGCAGTTTGAGGGGGACTGTTGCCTGTGGGACAGACTCACATCTGAGAAGTTCATGGAGAACTGTCTCCTGTGAGAGGGATGCCATGGTGAGTAGGGGAAGAACTCCTTGCCCTGAGCAGTGAGAGAAGCAATGTGATGAACTGGCCATAACCCCCATTCCCTGCCTCCCTGCGCTGCTGTGGTAGGCAGTAGAGCTGGGAAGGAGAGGATGTGAGGGGAAGGTGTTTTTGAGGTCTGTTTTACTTCTCATTATCCTGCTCTGATTTTGTTAGTAATAAATTCAATTAAAATCTCCAGCTGGTTTTGCCTGTGATGGTATTTGATGAGGTCCTTATGTCTGCCCATGAGGCCTTCGTTAAATTTTGTCTCCCCTGTCCAGTTCTGGAGTGGAGTGACAGAGCTGCTTGGGTGGGTGCCTGGCACCCAGCCAGGGTCAGCCCACTAAACCTTTTCAAGAGAAAAGGGAAAACTGGAATGAGCAGATGTAATCTCTGTTTTCCAAGCTGCTTGGAATTTGTTATTTAGTAGGCAGGGGTTGATTATTTAGGTTTTTATCCTCTTCAAGCCAGAATATTCATAGGACTACCACCACTTGTGGTTATTGACATCTTTCTTTTAGTTTACAATTGCAAAGCTTGTAGGTTCTGGTGGGCACTATGAGGCAATCTATTTGACTGTGGTAGAGTAAGGATTACTTTAAACCAGATATCGTAAATGCTTCTCTCGGCTTACTTTTTTGTAGCCATCATTTATCTATCTTCAGGATGAAGGAATTTGATCAAAAAATAGCGGAATATATAATAAGAGAGAGGAGAATATATGTTCCAAAATATACTTTTTAGGTTGTTGTCCTAGGCTGACCTCTAAACCAGGACAGTTGTGCTCCTGTGTAGTAGCCTGTATCTTGTAAAACTCAACATCCAAGGAAACGTGAATGCGGTAATTGGGAGGGTTTATTATTTGAAAACTGTTTTATCATAATGTGCTGAGCAAACTTCATGCCATACTAGTGATCCAATGTGTCAGGTATTAATGCAAGTTTTGTTCAGATTAAGTGGGAAGGAGGGAAGGCTGTACTGTACTTTTGGATTGGACAAATGTGATGTGAATTGGGAGATGAGTTGTAGAAGGATAGGTGCTAAGATGTTCTGAGGTGTTTCAGAAGAGATGCAGAAATAGTGAAGACCTCAGGTTTTTGTTTCAAAGCTTTAATTTATTGAATTAATGTGTGCTGGAATTTTCAGAAAATCTTGTTAATGCTTGAAATTGCTTATTTGAGAACCGTCATGTGGTGAAGGACCTCTTAGTAGTTCCAGGCTGATGATGAAGACTTAGACTTTTAGAAGTCTTTAGTTGATTATGATCAGATTATGGCTAGAAGCTCTTTCTAGGAAATGCTAATAGTAATTAAGTAGTAATGATGCAGCAAGATTCCTGTGTCAGGCAGAGTCTGCCACTGTGCTAATGCTTTAAAGATGCTTTTTCACTTTATCAGAACCCAATTTAAATAAAGAGGTGATTATTAAATAGGCAATGTTAGATGTGAACAGTGGGTTTTAAGCCAAATTTAGCAAGTTATTGGCATGCCTAATGATATGTAACATGTAAGTAATACCACGACCTTGAAATCTTCCTAGATTCATTTTTTTGTAATTAACTGTTTATTATATACTGATGCAGCTTAGAGAACATTTTTCTGGCTTATTAAGAAGTACTTGTGGATTTGGGGGGAGCTGTTTTGTTGGTTGGTAACTTGAATGTCTTGGTACACATGAAACGTGTTTTTTTCCTAATGTTCCTAATTTTTTTAGTCTCTTAGACTTTACTGATTTTAGTGTTTGGTTACCCATACAGTTATTGACCCATGTTTATAAGATACTGGCGAATTTTTTGTTACTTCTGCTCCCCTGACTTTACTGAAGGTATGCAAAATATACTAATTTGATAACTTCTTTGTGGGTATGGGTGTTGTTATATAATGTTACAGAAATTATGCATGCTTTTATTGTAGACAAGGTAACAGGTGCACTTTCCTACGCTTGATTTTCATTCCTTTTAGAACTGAAGTGGCAAACATCAAACTTACTTCATGCTGCTCCGCAGTGACGTTAGGCTAGGCTTACTTAAAAAGTTGAACAAGTTTTTAATAATGCATGAGAACAATGACTTGGGTTTGGTTTTTTGGTTTACTTTTGGGGGTTTGGTATTTTTTGGGGGGTGATGGGGAGGAGTTGGTTTGTTTGGTGTGTTTTGTGGAGTTTTGGGGGACGTGGTTGTTGTTGGTTTGGGGTTTTCTTGTGTATGGGGTTTGGTATTAATGCAATATAGTATCCCTGTTCAAGGTATTTCCTTTCCCAAGTTTAGATACACTGTTGCAGTCTGACCTGTGCTAAGAGTACCTGGTTAGTAGAGGGCAATGGATCAGCAGCTCACTTCTGTTGCAGGCACTGTTCTTGGCCACATTACCGTTCTCTTTAGAGGCTTTTCCCATGTAACTTGGGTAGCAATTGCTTTTTGTACTCTCACTAAAGCCAAAAAATGTATTAAACTGACTTGTGTAAGTGTTAACTAGATGTTTCTTTTGTTTGCCCCTGTTAATTGCATCTTACTAGAAGGGAGGCTTGACTTCAATTCTGTATTCCCTGTTGGGCTATCTTGCTTGTGGATTAGGTTGATAACAACAAGTTTTTTGGCTATTACATGGAATGCTCTATATTACTGTACTGATCACTGTCAGTATGGGTATGCTTTAAGTCTCACTAAATTTATAAACAATGTTACAAGCTTGCAGTTTTTATCAGGTATCAGAAGAGTAAAGCTGACAAAGTTTTTGCAGGCTTGATTGTGCTTCATGTGATGATAACCTATTAAGGCTCTAATCAGTTTTCTGTTGTAGGTCCACTGGAGTTAATAGTAAAGACTTTTAACTAGTATACAAGCCTCACTGTATTCACAAATCCATTCTTAATTTTTAAATCATTATTTCAGTATCATTCAGGCAGAAGGAAAAAAAATACTGCAAATAGCGAGTAAATAAATAATTGTGTGTTTTAGTCAGGAATGTCATAGAACAGATTTGCCTGTTCTTCTGCCACTCCTGTTTCATAGTTGATACCCTTCTGAAAGTTTTCGTCTTCAGAAATGCTTTTTTGCCTTGCTCTGGAGGTTTTGTCTGTTTCACTTTATATGCCACTTTTAAAACATTTCTAATTTTTTAGGTATGGAATTCGCCCTGAAAATGTGATTATATATGGCCAGAGTATAGGAACAGTACCATCTGTGGATCTTGCTGCTAGGTATGAAAGTGCTGCTGTAATTCTTCATTCTCCGCTGACCTCAGGAATGCGAGTAGCTTTCCCTGACACGAAGAAGACATACTGCTTTGATGCATTCCCAAAGTAAGTTGTGGGACGACTTTTTTTTTTTCTTTTTTTTATTTTTTAGCATTCATTTTCTCTATTGCAGAAGTTTTCAGCTAGAGAAATAAGTAGTCTGGAAAATTCTCTGAAACTTTTTTCAAAGGTTTAATAAAGCAATTGGAGAAAAATCAGTGAATAACACCAAAGAGGAATATTTGATCTGAAGAAGTTTGCAAAACTTTGTAAACCTACTAGGCATTTTGCATCTCTAATCATTTCAGTGGATATTTGTAAGGAAATAATTCACTTTCCTATATATACTCGTAAATCCCTTGTTCTAACAAGTAGTTCCATGCAGTGAATTGTTAGTCTGGATAGCTGTGAACAAAGTCATTTGCAATGTATTTCTGTAAGACCCCAAAACTAAGTAGACCTTAACTGAAGAAAATTTCTGTCATGTATTTCAGAACTATGCCATTGTTTTCATAGATATAATCTTTTTCTTACAGCATTGACAAAATTTCTAAAATAACATCTCCTGTCTTAATAATCCATGGAACTGAAGATGAAGTAATTGACTTTTCACATGGCCTGGCATTATTTGAGCGTTGCCAGAGACCTGTAGAACCACTGTGGGTAGAAGGAGCAGGCCATAATGATGTGGAACTCTATGGACAGTACCTTGAAAGATTAAAACAGTTCGTGTCACAGGAACTGGTGAACTTGTAACCTTCGTTGTGTATTTACATGTTTTTTTTCATTTCACTGCAGAACTGCACGCCTTGATAAACATGTAACTTAAAACCAGAATGTTGTGTTTTCAAATCATCTTGGTTGCCTTCATTAAATGTACAGGTAATGATTTGTCAACATAATTAATGAAGGTTTTAACGCAGCATTATAAACTGGAATTACATGATCATGCAGTCAGACTTGGCAGTTCATATTTCTTTGTGTGAGGTTTTTTCTTCTTAGATGTTAAGAAAAAAAATCACAAGGAGTACTGTAAGAAAATTTAATTATATAAAACCAAATGCTGTAAAAGTGTTGCCAAGTGCTTTAGCATATCAAAAACAAGTTTATAAATATTTTTAAACATCTCAAAGTGTACTGTGACTTACTCTGTTGCACAGGTGTAATTAAAAAAACCAGACTTCTAAGCAGTTGTTCTGTAAAAATGTAATAGCCATGAAATTTGAGCCAATACTAATGTATGTAATAAGAATAAACAGTCACTGGAAATTACTCATACCCTGTTGTATGGAGAGATGGGCAAAACTGATATCTTTTCCCATATTTTTTATTTCTTTTGTGCTTCATTTTCCTTTAGTTATTTTGTACTCATGTTGTCCCTTAGCTTTCAGGATAATAAAATGTACCGACTCGTGTTCTCAGGAGTCCTGATCTTGCCAAAATAATGCCCTAAGTTGTCATTGTTGTAATGCAAGTATCATTCATACTGAGGCCACAAAGTACCTCTTTGAAACCAGTAAGACTTTTAAAACCTAGAAGACTTCTTGAACCATGTAGTTTTAAACACTGATTTTCTAGAGCCACAAATTGTCATTAAAAAGAACCTTGAAGTTTATCCAACGTTGTAATAAAGAGTTTGCAACTTGGCAGTTAACTAATCAGGTTTAATTTTGGATGTTTAGTGTAAAAGCTTATTGTTTTTGAGTATCGTGTGGAAATTTTACTAATCAGGCATGGATGGGGTGGGAGGAGTGGCAAGGAGAGAATATTGAAATTTTTTTACTAACTCATCATGAAAAAAACTTAAGTTGCCTTTCCCTTGAAAGCATTTTGCGTGAATAAAACAATGAAAAATAAACTTATTAATATGTAGCCTAATTGTAAACAAAATAATATTCCAACAATACACACTGTGCTTTTAAGGCCTTAGGTAGTTTAATTGTTCTGCTTGTTTTTTGTGATTGAGACTATTGTATACTTAAATGTAGCTTTAAGTATTATGAAAACTGGTTAAGATATGTTTATTAATAGTAAACAATGTTCCACAAACTTGCAGTTCTTCCTTTCTCGTTTTATTCAATGAAATAGCAGTAGTTGCTTGCAGTATCAAAATACATAGCAACTCCCCATTTATTCAAGAAAATCTGACATCTAAAGCAATAACCCATTGTTCTGAATTGTCAAGACATTTCTTTATCAGCAGCTACTGTTCTGATCACCTTCTCACCCCCATGCCTCACCTTACTACAATTTGCCAGTTTAGCACACAGGCTTTCTGCTGCAAAGCTGCTTGTAAATTTTGTTCTGTAATGAATTCTGCTATTTTCTTCTTTGAAATTGAAAGGAGTTCTTGTCTTGTGCACTTTGGTGAGTTCATTGAGAAGAAAGAAATTTGTTCTCAAGCAACTAGGTTCTGTTTGATTTGTTGATCAATATGCTTCAGTGAGTTCTTAAATTCAGAGTATATTCAGGAACAACATTAGACTTAAGGATTTTCATCCTAGTCCAAGACTTTTGGATACAGGTGTGTAAATCAGCTTTATTGCATCATACTTAGTACATAGTTTGATTTCCTTTCCTTACTACCTTCTAGCCATAATCTCTTATAGAAATCATTACCAGTAAATGTTTAAGTGCTTTCTTTGTGATAAATGAAGCTTGTTTTGAGATTCACCTTTGGGAGTTAACAAATAGTGTGTAGAAGTGCAATGTTAAGTAATATATATTGGCTGTAGTTTGGTTGCCTGCCCACTGCAGGCAGATGATCCAACTGTCATCACAAGAACTATCTGATTGTGCTGGGGATACTATGGCACCCTGTAATTGAAAAAGACAGAAAAGGTGTCGTAGCAGTTTTGTTGCTTTTGTTTGTGTTTTGTTGAATGAGAACAAAAGATCTAACTGTTCTGTCTTCAATATGTGCAGCTGTGCTGGATTGCACTGGTGAGTAGAGATTCTGGTCTCTCTTGCACCATTTACTCATGGGTAATTATTGCCAGTTTGTGCTGATTTATGTTTTATACCTGTATTTTTTTCAAATTATTTGGATATATGAAGGAATTTAAATGGGTTGTAGGCATAGCCTAGCATGTAGTGCAGATTGTATTACAGCAGCAAACTTGTTAGTGACAGAAAGCAACTCTGAGCTGTTGCAACAATGAAGAAAACATTTGATGTTCTGCTTGTCTTATCCTTATACCATCGTTTTGGTGAAATTTACAATGAGCTGTTGTTTAATGTTACAGATGCAATTGTCTTCTGATAAATAAAGTTGATTCAGCATTCATTGAAAAGACAATGCCTGTACTTTAGGGAAAAAGAAAGGAGTGGTTTGTAAGCCTCCTGGTGTCATTCCTGGTTTGTTTTTTTTTCTTTAAGAGATGTATTTGACAGTAAACTGTCTTTTTCAGTTTTAGAAACCTTGGCAAAACAGCTTTGAAAACAACTTCATATATATATAATATGATCACCTTCTAAAGGTCAGGTCTGTGTGGGACATTGTGCTTTTACATTCACAGCTCCATAAAACTTGCCTCTCTTTAATTCCCACTTCTGGCAGCAAAGAATTCTAGTGTATGTTCAGTTAGCTGCTCTTATTGATTGATTTTAAACTTACTTTCCTTTCCTTTTCAAGACTTTTCTTTTTTAATAGGGGAAAAATATTGCATGTTTATTTTTGGGCTCCTTTAATTGGGTGACATTGGACAACAAAGTACCTTTTATTTGGAATATTCCAGGTCTTACAGAGACTAATTTTTCTCACTACACTGTTAATTTCTAAAGTCAGAAATAAGGAAAATAATATGTAAGTAGGGACTGATTGGTTGAAAACTTTGCAGAAGAGGAGTTGGGGACCCTGCTGGGACAGTCTGCACATGAGTCAGCAATACACTCTTACACCAAAGGCAAGCAAGAACATTCCAGGCCCAATAGGCAGAGATTTGCCATCAGGTCATGGAAAGTGATCCTACCCCTCTTCTCTGCACTGTGAGTGCAGATATGTGTGAAATGCTGGGTCTAGCTCTGGGCTTTTGCATGAGGAAGATATGGATGTACTGGAGGAAGTCCAGTGCAGGGCCACAGCTATGACTGAAGGAATGGTGCATCCAGCTCAGGAAGAGATGCTGAGAGAGCTGAGGCTCTTCATCCTGGGGAAGAAAAGGTTTGGCAGGATATTAAATGTTGTGTATGAATATCTGAGGGAGGAAGTGGAGCGAGCTGAACATTCCCCTCTACTGCCCTCTGAGAGGCAAGAGTCAATGATGACACACTAAAAATGTAATCAGAAATTAGGAAGCAACTTTTTTTTTTTTTTTTTCTGTGAGGGAGATGGAACTCTGGGACTGACTGTGGAATTCTTTCTCATCTTTACACATAGTCAGAATTCAGCTGAAAGCAGCTTTAGGCGAGCCACTAGCTGACCCTGCTCAGAGCATACAAGTAGATGATCTCAAGGGGGTCCTTTCAGCCTCTATTACTCTGCATACAGCAGCTCAGAAGTTGAGACTATTTATTTAAAAGAATTATCTTCAATTGTGTTCCCTACTTTTGATGCTTTATTTTAAAGCAACAGAAAGCAACAAAAGACCTCTTTTTCTTAGTCCTGAGACCATCATTGTTTGATGCACTGCTGCTGAATCAGACTAATACCAAATTTTGTACCACAGACAGTGTCATCAAAGATCACATTGCTACAGTGTACTACAAAAGAAAGATTGAAAAGCTAGAAGCAAAACACGCTATCCTGAAAAGAGAAGTGCTTGAAAGGTATCTTAAACATTGTCAAAGATGAAAATGTTTCATTCACAGCTACTATTAAGTTATGAGATACTGTTGTTTTGGGTTGTTTCAATAAAATTGGGTAATAAAGTTGGTTCTACTTCACCTGATTAATGTTTGTAAAATGGAAATGAAAATTTTTTTGTGGTGAAGTCTGTAATGAGCTAGTAACTGTATGTTGGGCTTGTTTACCATCACATAAACAGTTCAGATAACTCTCATTGTTAATATAATATAATATAAATATAAATATATAAATGATTTAATAAAAATTTCTTCCTGTCAGAGATTTTATGAGATTTTATGGCCACCAAAGTGGTGGAACACAAACCACATGCTTGGAGCCAGAACAGGAGGGTAGACAAAAAATACAGACTTGAAAGAATGTATGAGTTCCTCTTCTGTTGTGTTTGTAGAGCCCAGACTGTCTCAGTTTGTTCATAGCAGGTGTGTAATAGATACCCTGTCATTATGTTACTTAGGATTCCCAAACAAAAAGAATTTGTATCTTGGTTTAAGACAACTTGAAGGAGAACACTCTGGGATGAGCTGCCTCCCTTTATAGGTTCAACCAATCCCTTTCCACCACTAAGTGATGAATACAAGTAGATGCAAGTAAAAAGGTAAGTTTACTGAAAACAGGGACAGCAACAGTCAAGAAATAACAGCAAATATCAACCAGATACAAAACTCCTAAACTTCCCAGATTCCACAGAACAGAGAGACCCGAATTTCTGGGAACAGCCCCCCAGGATGACACTCCACAGCTGACTGCATGGTTCGAAGTACAAAGGAAAAGGTGGTACGAGTCTTCCCCCACCAGTGCTCTGTTTATCTCCAGCTGGAGCTCTGGCTGGTGATCTGCGGATCACAGGCTAGAAACTTGCAGAAGAGCTCCCCCTTTCTCCTGGTAGGAGCAGTAAAGGCAAAGTGTCTGGGCTGGGGTGACTCCGTAGTCTTCTCTCCTGGAGCAGGGACCGATGGATCTGGACCAGCTTGCTGGAGCGGGGCCGCCCCACTCGGTGCGGCAGTACAGGTAACACCTGTGGAATTCGCCTCAATGGCAACTCAGAAATGCCAGCTGCAGACTCTACAAAACAAGAGAAAAAAGCTGAACAAGAATCCTAATAGGCTCTGCCTGGGCAAAGACCAGGAAGTCAGCGAGCCAAAACCCACATGGCAAGCGGGGATGAGCTGCTTGTGAGAGCTGATTTTAAAAGCGCATGGTAGCACTCCCTGCCCCAGCTTCCTGGCTGTGGGGTCAGAAAGAGATGGGAACAATTTTGTGCACAAATAGATATGGAATACAACATTTTGGGTTACTGATGACAGTTTGAGTTATCCAGAAGTTAGGATTATATGTAGGCTGGATATTATGTGTTTTCTCTGTAGTCACAAAATCTTGAGGGTTCAGTTTCAAGGAAAAGTTGAGATTTGCTTGTCAGTAACTAGAGCTCTTCAGAGATCTATGATATCACAAGGCATGATAAAACCACAAGGACTGGCAATCTGAATATGCAGTCCTGGAGGCAACTCCAGAAAAATGCAGGTGAGGTAAACATTAAATTTAATCTATGGTCATTTCAGACTGCTGGTACAATGCATTATTGTCCGCCTTATTTTCACTTTCAAATGTAAGGAAATGGATTTTATGCAAGATATTATTCATGCATTACAAACTCATATTGTCTTTTCCCATGTGTGTCTGATCTGTGATATTTAGGCTTGCTTTCCACAGAAGGTTGCATCCAACTGGTTTTTTTTAATATAGTTCAGTACCTCCTCCAAGTAGCAAGTGATAGAAAAAGAGAACATGGCCTCACCTTGCACCAGGGTGGGTGTGGATTTGATATCAGCAAAAATATTGTCACCAAAGAGACTGTCAGGGATTGGAAGAGGCTGAGACAAGTAGACACTGCGCTTGGGGACATGGGTTAGTGGGAGATCTACCAGTGCTGTGTTAGTGATTGGACTTGTTGACCTTAAAGGTCTTTGCCAGCTTTAACAATTTGATGAATTCTATGGGGTGTAGCTATTTTAAAAAATAATGTGTGAACAAAGCATTATTACTCCTGATTATTACTTTGTCAGTGTTCAACAGCTGTTCTGAGTCAAATTTTCTCTGTGGCATGTAAAGACTTGGCCATAAGAATGTGCGTGTTTAATGGTAATTTTTTTGTCCTTTTATTGCATGTTATCACTTGTTCTGAATTGTATTTAGTACTGTATGACTTCAGTAAACAGTTGAATTTTAAAAGTAACTAGGAATCACTAAGGCATGTTTGTTTAAGAATTAATGTTTTGAAATACACAGACTTCCATATGTCATGACTCTAATAGACATACAGTTATTAAATAATTGTATAGTTTCGTTGTAGTCAATCATGTGATCATGTATGATAGCCAAAAATTGGATTATTTTTATTAATAAGTATTTCAGCTGACTGCAGTGCTTTTCCATGCTTCCCTTTTATGGTTCACAGGAGTTTTTTCCTTTTACAAAGGTCTAAATAAACAACCAATTTGGTTATGGTGGTGGGAGGTGATCCACTGCATTGAGCTTACAGGAAACATAGAGACAATCTGTTTCCACATTGTTAATTGTGTCACATTTTCACATAGCTTAGAACATGCAAACAGATTAGCAACTAATGCACAGAAAATAATTTTCTTGTAGTAAATTCTCTTTTAAAGTGCTGTAACGTGTCAAGTAAGTTGTCCATCTGTCCCAGTGCTCTGTCTGCAACATTGCTAGTCAGAGTGAAACTCCCTGGCCTCTGAGCCCAGACGATCAGACCTCTTTGGTGATTTAATGGAGACAGACAGCTTCAATCTGTTGTGCAAAAAGCAATTTAATAATACAAAAATAACAAACAATAAGGTGCCCACTGTATTGGAGTGAACTGGACCAAGGCAGTAAGGGCCCAAACACACCAGGCCAAAGAGCCCTGGGCCAGGGTCAGACAGGGTACTTATGCACCCCAGTGTGGGTGGGGAGTTAAGATGGGGTCTGAGAGAAGGGTCCAATGGGGGACAACAATTAAAAATATTAAAATTCTTGCAGCAGAAATTAACCTATGGTAATACAGAGAATGAGGAACCTTCTAGTAACATCTGCATACTTGAACACGTGAATGAGCTCGTTGCTTATGGTATTTTGAGCTGGGTTTCAAAAAAGGCATTTTTCCATGGTTCTCTTCTTCCCTGGGGAAACCACCCTCTACATAGAGGTGTGATTTAGAAAGAGGTTTTAGACTGGATACTTTCTGTTGTCAAGATCTTCCTGTGCTCCACTGACATCCTAAATTAGAGAACTAGAAATGCTAAAGACTACATTCAAACCTATACCCTTTAAAATCTGTAGTGTATGGTTGTGTTAATTGCCTTTTTGAACTTCTTGATACTGTTGTTCCATGGCTACAAATCTAACAATTTCAAAACTCTAAAAGAAGTACTTTCTTTTCTCTGTTTTAAAATCCACCTTCTTAAATTTTCACTCCTAAATGAATGTCCTCCCTTTTGCGTTTGCAGGATTTGGTGAACAGTTCTTCTGTCATCTTGCCTAACTAACTGTTCTCTAGTAGATTTCACTATTTTTATTGGTAAAGGAAGTGCTCCTTCTCCTTAGTCATTTAGTTGTCCTATGATATGTCTTGTTTGAGAAGTAGTGCACACTTTGTCATGCTTTAGGATGCACTGAAAAACTGTATTACTGAATATATGTGCTCATGCTTTCAAATAATCTGATAAATAGAGACACAATATGTATTATCTATGGAAAATATAGTGTATAAATATATAATCTAGCCATTGCTGTATCTTATGGAGCAGTACTTCCACTTTTATTTCTACAGTGTATTTCTACAGTGTAGAATAGGACATGGTATTTATGGGATGTAGGTGCTAATACTTTTTCTGTGATAGAATATTTAAAAAAAATGTTATTAGAAGAAACCATGTCTCCAAAGCATTTATATTTTTTTAGCACAGTTAAAGCGGTGAAACTAGGTACCAGCAAATACTTTGAAAATTAATTTAAATGGCCATCTTTAACTTGTTAGTAATGCTTTCTGACTTGTACTATAATACTTTGATGTGATATTTTTGACAAAAAAGAGTGCATATACATTGATAATTCCTGTACTGTTTCTTTCTTTTAACTCTAGTAAATTTCTAGGAGGAATAAAACATTGAGTGTCATAGGTATCTACATTATTTTTTTGGATTACGCTTCACCGTGACTTTTGCTACTGTGTGTCTTGAAACACCTAGGTTAATGATTTTTTTTGAAAAGTGCAGCAGCAAAGAAGCAACTAAATTAATAATATCAAACTTCAAAGGCTCTTGATCATTAAGTCACCTATTGCCAGATTGCTTATTGTGATGATTGCAGCTGTAGCAGTACTGGAATTGCAGCTATTGCCACCTGCTGATGTGGCCAGTCTTCCCTTGAGTTTAGATTGCTCCTTGGCTTCACACACCCATTCCTTCCTTCAGGCTGTTTGTTGTCCCTTGCACTCTCGTCTGGCTGCCCCTGTCCTAGCCTCAGTACTTCCCAAGCCCATCTCAGAAGTCACCCAACCTGCAGCCAGAAGTGGATGAGGCTCCATGGACTGCGTGCCACATTCTGCATTTCAGTGGCCCAGAGGACCACACATGAAATGGGACTTCCTGCAGCAAATACTCAGCTATTCCTGCTTTCGTAAGGGGAGGTTGGTTGCCGAGTAGCCAGAAAGCCAGAGGAAGTAGAATACTACAAAAGCATGTATGCTCTGAAAGTATTTCTCTTCCATCTATTTGTGGGAAAAGAAAATACAGGAAAGGGAGGATGTGGAAAATAGGATGTTCCACTGGGGAAAAAGAAAAAAGATTAAGGTAAATTCTCAGCCTGGTGAAGGCCTGAAGATGGATTGATCTGCAGATCAGATGAAAGGAGTTTGCTGTTTGGTAGTGGAAAGCAAAACCAGTAGGATGAGACAGAAAAAGGGGAGATGCTGGGGGACGGAAAAGATTGTGACAAACTCGGCAAAATGAGGAAAGCGAAAAATGAAAAATATGAAAGGAGCTTAAAGTTTTTGTCTTTTCAAAATAAAACATTTTTTGAAAGAAAAATGTAATTAATCCAAATGGGAGTGGAGCAATTAGTAAATGAAGTGCCAAATATAATGAAAAATAGAGAGGAAGAAGGAAAATGTAAAAATAAAAGGAAGTGGAAAGGGGGAGGAGGAACTCCCTATATTACTTCTATTTTTCCACTTCCTGTGTTTTATCATATGTCCTTGGGAAATCATTTTATTGTAATAAAAGAATTTATGTCTAACAGTGGCATGTCCTCTGCTTTTACTCACTGATACTATTATGTACCTATTGTGTACTAGAGCTAGACTAGTGACCTCCAGAAGTTTTTGATCATGCACTTCTATGAGTAAGACCTTTTTGAGCATGCACCCAGTATAGAGGCATATATATTTATTTATAAATTGTATAAATGCACAATTCTATTAGTGTATTATGTACGATATAAAATGTTTACTAAAATAGGAGTTTAAACAATCTGAGATCAAGATGAAACAAACACTATTTTTAATTTTATTTTGTTTTATTTTGTTTGTTAATGCTAGAATTTTTATTTCTTCACTCCAGTGGATTATCTGGCACACATCCTAGACTGTACCTTTCCCTGCCACACATATACTTTGGAGAGCACTGGGCTAGACCCTAATGCAAAGTCTAAAGCTTTGTGATGAGCTCTCTCCAAAGCTATTGCTTACATTTCTGATAGTCTTGGTGAGGAGGATAAGGAGGTGGCATTTGTATCATAAGTGGCCTTCGTATCACAAGATGCAGAGCTGTCTCAGCTCTTCGTAAGTGTTTTACAGTGCTGCACAGAAACAAATTCAGGAATCACCGATTAGGACCACTCAAAATTATTGATAAAAATAATCATTCAGCCTGACCACAGTTGAATTTTCTACATTCTGTTGTCTTATATTTACCAGCTACAGGGGAAAAAAAGTATTGTTTCCAAAAACAAAAGCACAAGTCACTGAAAGCCGTGACTTCAGAAGTTTCTAGTCCAGTTACAGCCAAAGTAGATCTAGAGCTATTTGATAAAGACATTGAGAATTCAATTTAGTCTTTTATATTTTCCTAAGTTTCTTCTCAAAGTAGACTCAGCAAATTGAGTTGTGCACATCCTTTGAATTACACCTGCAATGCTTTCAGTTGCACAGAGATTAGACTTACTTCTTCAGGCATAACTTTATATGTTGACTCTTGGTTTTCAAATGTGTTTAACATAACACATTCCAAAGTAGTGTGACATTCAAAGCTTCAATAATAAATTGTACTGGGCTTTCTTGAGAAGGGTAAGCCCACAAAAAAACCCTTTTATTTTGCTCTTTTCGCATGTGCTTTCCTATGGAAATTCATATAACATTTTGGGAAGGTAAGAATATAAGCATAGACTTGTAATTAAAGAGTATTTCTTTACACCTGTTCAAAACATTTATACCTAATGTTTGTATAATTCATTTTCTTATGTCTTGAAGCAGTGACAAAAGGCAAATGCTGATAGTGAAATAAAACTTTGATAAAACTATGGATTTTTTCTAGGTATTTTCAGGTTAGTTTACATTTGAATCCTTTCTGACCTTCTTTATGCCCTCTGCTGACATATACCTGAATTACCAGACATTACTACATTTAACATTCTAGCCTAATAAATCTTCGTTACCAGCAGATAATCTAATGCAGTCTGCAATTCAGTGGAAAGGCTGGGTTTGAGTGCTCTAGAAACATAGGAATTTATGGCAGCACAAAACCTGGCAAATTATATTAACTCCTTTAGTCAAATTTATATTTCAAATATGTAATTGGATTTTAGTGTTTGAGGGGAGGTTGCTGACTTTGTGTGTTTCCTGGTTAAGAGTCCATCAGTGCTATCGGCCAGTCATGTCAATGGCTTAAGTTCCAGAATGGATTGATCCCAAAAATGTGTGTTTAATCTTCCTGGGCCTGACCTTTCTGCTGGGAATATTAGAAAAGACAGGTTACAAAACAGACACCAGTTTGCATTGGACTGAGAAGATAGCTTGTCCTCTATGCTTCCCCATGGTGGCATCAGGCAATTCCTCTGTACTTTGTTTTCAACTCACTTTATAAACAAATCCATCATTCTTTTAATCTGCTGGAGTACTGGTTGAAGTTGATTCAAACAATAAAAGATCTGTATCCTGTGTTGAGTCTTTGCTATCCTTTAAGTAGTATTTAATGACTGAACTGTTTCTGGGACAATACTGGCAGAGTCATAGGAAGGGCCCTACTGCATTGTGACCTAGATCATTATCAATCAGATAAACTTGAAAAAGAGGCCTACAGAGCTGGTTTTTAGATTTAGTTGTAAATAGAATGCATTCTATAAAGTTTTGTACGAGATCTGTTTTACAGAGGATGTTTATGAGTCTTTTCAACAAGGAAGGGCCAGTAAACTCTTTAATATACCAGTCCAATATATTGAAAACATATGTGGGAGGGACCACAAAAAGTTTATCCCTCTCCCACAACACACACACCTGGTCCTTTTAATTTACCTCCTGTGTTTTGAACTGTCAGTGGATACAAAAGTTTTATTTCCTAACTCCACCTTCAAAACAGAAGCTGAAGTACTTCATTTTTAAAAGAAAGGTTAGATTCTGATGTAGCCATAGCATTCTGAAGAGAATAAGAGGGTATAGAGACTGTAAAGCAGATGTTATTAAACTTCATGCTAATGAAACAGTCATGAGAGCTGCCAACACCAAATAAGCTTGAGTTTCCACATTGATTTATGGTGCTGCTCCTTGCAGGAACAATTTGAGATTCTGCAGGCTGGGTCTTGAGGCTGTCAAGGACAGGTGCCTGAGGCTGTAACCAGTGGCTTGGTATACCTTGGTATATGTAATATGGGAGATCACAGCTTTGGCCTCTATCCACAACTTCTCTGAGTTTAACCCATTTGTATTTCAGAGGAGATTAAAGGAAGATTAAATATTTGTGTCAGCCAAACATCAAATGTAACAGTCTGCTGCTTTAGATTTACCCAGTCCATAGGAATATGTAGCTTTTTCATTGTTAGTGTTATCTAAATGCTCAGAAGAGCCTTAAGCCACAGAGAATTTTGTGCTAAAATTTGTTTCTTCCAGGTCCTGTGGAAAGTCTAGGAATCATCTTTTTCAATGCTGTCTTATTCCATATCCATGTTCATATCCAAGAAAGGTGCTTTCACCTGATAGTTCTATTCAGATCTTAAATACTTCTCTAACTTGAGTTCTAGCTCAAGACTGGACCAAAGAAAGGAACAAGCCTCCTGTGAAGTTTTGTCAACTGCATATGAAAAAGTCATATGAAAAGGCATTTTATTCACAAAAAAAGAAAGAGGTTGTAGCTGCCTGCCTTCCTCATTGAGGGAATATTTGAGAATATGGCTAGTGAAAAGGACAGCATGTACGCCAGGATAAAAATTAAATTCCTTTAAAGGGAGGAAAAAATTCCATTCCACTGGCAGGCAATTCTAGTTAGCAAGTAAGTATGTGTTCTACTCCATGTTTGAAATGGAATATGGCACTAACCAGTAGTGGTGAGAAGTTATCAGCCACACTAATTTTTTTTTTTCCAATTAGTAATAACGTGTTTACTAATATTTCTCTTTAAAATGTGGGTACTCTGTTTCAGGACTAGCACCCATGAGACATATGTGAGCCATTCACATCTCATGTCTTTCATTATACTAGTCAGCAACCTCTGTTATTAAGTGATATGCATATTTTAAAACTTAGTTGTAGAGCTGCAGGCATTCCAAGGCAGATATTAAGATTGTTTGAATATATTTGTATAGTATCTTAAAAGAAATTAGACACTGGATCTATAAGTATCTGGACATCAGATAAAATAGGATT
This sequence comes from Phylloscopus collybita, assembly GCA_027886175.1. Taxonomy (NCBI): domain Eukaryota; kingdom Metazoa; phylum Chordata; class Aves; order Passeriformes; family Phylloscopidae; genus Phylloscopus; species Phylloscopus collybita. The sequence continues at coordinate 7,647,717 of JAJNNQ010000052.1, read as the reverse complement.
CCTTTTTGGGGGGATGAGAGATGAATAGTAAACCAAAGTTTAATCCCTGAAGACCAAATAAAGCTATGTATTTAAAAAAGTAGAGCCATTACTACTGAATGTGTCTTTAGATATATGTATAGGAATATATTCCTGAGTATTGGCTACACAAGATAGATAGATCAGGTAGTACTGCTTCAAATTCAAAAAATATTCTACGAGAAGAGGTCCAAAATAACAGCATGCAAAGATATTTGTGTCCATTTGTGTCTGATTTTAATTCGTTATCTGTACATAAAGTCAATATTTTGCAGTGGGGAATAAGTTTTAAAAATGTGATTTCTGTACACTCTGGCTTTCATAAAATTTATTAATTATTGTCACATTTCTCTGATTCCAAAAATGTGTCTTCTTTCCCTGGTTTTGCATGAGAGACTTACGAAGCTGACCAAAGGTAAGCCATTATCAAAAAAGCAAAAGAAACAGGCAGAAGTGTCTTTTAAAGTCTTTCTGTTAAAATGACACACCACAGAGATGAAGTTAATATTTAATTCTAGTGGGTTGACCTTGACTGGATGTTAGGTGTCCACCCAGTCACTCTATCCCTCGCCTTTTTGTCTGACAGAAACTTGTTCCAGCATAGGCTTCCCATGGGATCACAGCATCCTTCAGGCATTCCCCCTGCTCCAGGCTGGGACTCCATCATGGGCTACTGCTCTCCTGTGGATCTCTAAGGGCTGCAGGGGCACAGCTGGCTCGCCATGGGCTGCACCAGGGGCTGCAGAGGAATCTCTGCTCCAGCCCCTGGAGCACCTCCTGCCCCTTCCTCTGAAGTTCTGTCACTCTCAGAGATCCTCACTCTTCCCCAGTGCAATAATTTACATATATGATTTGATTTTTCTCTCCTGAAGGGTGTATGATTTAAAATAGAAATGTAAAAGGTGTTAATTACATAAAAAAAGGAAGTAAAATAACGATCTATAACCATATAATAATCCTTTCTGCATAGCAGGAAATTTGACTTAAGGCATCCATAGGTTTGGGAAATGACAGTATCCCGTTCTTTATCTTTTTGGTTAGCGAGAATATAAATGTCTCAAAGTTTATGTCTAGTTGCTGAGTGCTTCAAGGAGAGGACACAAATTTTCCCAGTTTCATACAGCTTTTTGTTCTGACCAGTCTGTCCAGCATGAATCTGGTCTATGTACAGGTGGATTTTAGTCCAAAGCCTGCATGAATCTCATCCCTGCAGCAGGGGTTGATGAAAGGTCCTGCATTATTTTGGCCTCATGAATTGTAGTCTGAACCCATGAAAGGTATAAACACTGTATAGCTCAGCACCAATGGTGATTCCTTATGCTTGTAAAAAGTGTAAATTTATGGAGGGAAACACCAGGTTTTATAGAAAATATTGTCCAAATAAGTCTTTTAGACAACCTCTATTGTACAAAAGGCCAACAAGACCTTTTCTGTGCAGTCATTACCTCTGAGTCTCTAGATGCCTGGTTCCAATTTTTTTTCTTGTAGATGCTCTCCAACAACTCTGGCATTGTTTTTCCCCAGGAGTTGAAAGTTCCCAGTTTCAGTTGAATTTTTAATCTCTGTTAAGTCTGTGCTCTGTCTAATTCATAATGGAGAAAATTACTTGGACAGATATACCTTCACTGTGCTCAGCTTGAAGTTTCAGCTGAGAAATCATTGTCAAGTTATCTTTCCTGTCTGAGTTTGTTGACAAACATCAAACATGTTTCCATCTGTAGTCTTTTTCTTTCTTTTCTCCTGTGCTCTCTTTTCCATGCAGCTTGCTCCATGGAATTTTGCAGAGGTAGGACTTAACTCTAAAATGTTGGTGTCTGTCCAACATGTACATCTGCCTGGCTTAGTAAATATGCTTCTACTGCAAAAAAATAGGAAATAGGATAAGGGAGTGGAACCAAAAAGCAAGAGAGAAAGATAAGATTGGTAGCAAGAGAACTTGAAGGAAAATTAAAGGGTCAGCAGAAAAGAACTTCCCTGACTGAGTAGCCTTATGTGTAAAAAGAATGGCAAGTTTGCACTGAGAATGTTTTGTTGCCTTCAGCATGTTATATACTTTGTTAGGTATTTTTTCCTGTCTTTTTTTTTCCCCTCATTGCTTACCTAAAATTAAATGACAGCATTTGAGGAGACAATAGGGAACTGATGGCCTATTTTTTTCAAAGGTTAGTTTATGGCAAAGGTTACCATTTTTGGGTGGCTCCTATTTTGCAATTGTCACAGAACAGGAACTTGCTGTTCAGAACAGAACATGAACAATCTAAAATGCAGCTCCTTCTTAAAAGCTTACTAATGTGGTTGTGATAGCGTATGGTACTTGCAGGTTGTTGGGAAATCCAAAGGAAAGTTTATGTACACAATTACAGGCTCTAAAGAGTTACTGTTCAGAAATACTACTGGGGAAACATCAACTCAATATTCAATGGTGACCAACAAACAAAAATATTTTAGTTATGATTTAGGGAGAAAATACAATGAAAAGAAAGCATTTTTTTTTTTTTTTTTAATCTGAGGTACCTGTATTCTGGAGGATACTGCAATTTACTTTTTGTCTTTAAACAAATGGGCAGCAAAATTGGGAAAAGGAAAATAAAGATGCTGAAATATGAAACAGTTTCCATGAAAGGGAAAAAGAAATGTGTTAATACTGCTACAATTATCTCAAAAGAGATGAGCATGAGAGAACTTGATGGAGTGTCATGGAAAAGGTGAATAAGGACTAACTTTCTTTCAATGTAAGAACTATGGGGTATCATATAAGTGGAGCTTCCAAAAGAGATATTTCTTGTTACAAGATATGCTTCTTGTAATTCATATGCCTGGTGTAGTTGCTACAGAGCTCCTTGTCACAGGACATCAGGGATGTTAGGAAATTACATAGTTCAAAAAGCAACAGATTCTTTAATAGAAGCTAGTAAAAGGAGCATATCAATGGTAACACAGAGCTGCAAGTCACTTTAAGGAGGGGAAGTAGTCTATCAAGTTTTGATGTAAATTTATGTAACTTTTTAAAACATATTCTTGTAATGTCTTGTCAACAGCTGTTGGAAAGAGGCTACTTTGCTAGATGAATCTTTGCTTTAGTATAGAGCGTCCGATTTTAATATTAATTTATGTTTTTTGTAAAGAAACAGATATGCAAAACCAATAAAGATCATGGTGCTTTCACCTCAAGCTCTGGTTTAAAGAATTGATTTTTTAAAAGTGAAATGATTTTTAGGATCATTGAATGTCTCAACCTGAACCAATTGTTTAAGGACTGTATTCTGCAGGATTGCAAATTGCATCTTGGAGAATCAAAGTGTTGATTTCTCTTGGGCAAACAAATACTTGTTTTTACATTTGGCTGTCATTTATATTAGACACTTCAGTTCCTGGAGCCTTTTCGTAAAAAAAACCACAAAAGGTCAGGATGACGTCCTATGCATGGAATCCAACATGATAACTTTTCTTGTAACTGTGAATCACATTTGTATTTGTTCTTTTAAAAAGGGAAAAGGTTCAGTCCATCATTTTGTGACACACTGTGAAAAAAAGTGTGCAGAAAAGTGAAAATTTACTGGAAACACCCCCCCCCCCTTGATTTTACATACACATCTTTTTTCTTTGTTACAAAACAAGGTAAGCGTAAGTGCCTTATTCTACAATATTACTTAAATATGTATCAAAAGTATTTCTGATGAGTTTTACAGAAGTTTTTATAAAATAATGAAATTTTGAGGATTGTGATCTAAATGTGAAATTGACAAGCCCAAAGCTTCATAAGATTTGCATTAGCGAATCATCATGTGCAGGAAATGTATCTTGTTGTGTTTGGTGGAGAATTCTGTGTTGAACTTGGTTTGGATACCATGGAAAGCAATGTTATCTTAGTGTCCTAATGTTACAATTTGCCTTTTATGTTTTCAAATACACAAAGTGTTCCTACCTACATATGTTTCTTCTAGGACAAAACAAGGTACCGGTGAATACAGATTTTTAGAACTTTCCATATCTGCTTTTGGCACTAATTTAGAAGTATTATAAGTTTATTATTTTCCAAATATTTTAATGCTTTTTAAATAAGTAATATTAATGAGAATTTCACCTTGTGAAAATATTTATATTTCTTTTCAATCAGACACAAGATAGACATAAGAGCAGATCACTTAAAATGCATTTCTCTACAGTGGAAGTCTCTGTCTTTCTCAAAATTTAAAAGAACACAATTTTGTCACCTTTCTGGCTCACTAGTATGTGAATGCAAATCAGAAATCTCTGCTTTAAGCTCTGCTCTTCTTCTTGTAAACTTCACAGAGTTTTAACTAAAATCATTCTCTGTTAAGATAAAAAAGCCCAGAAAATTCAGGACTTAAATGTATCACATAGAAACGTGCAGAATTTAAAAGCAATTACACTAGGCATATGAGATGAAAAGCAAATGATCACAGATATTTCAAATAGAGGAATACAACAAGTCTTGATGAAAGTGTAGCAGGCAATTTGTAGGAAATTAGGCTTTTAACAATTTTTAGTCTGCCTTATGGATTATGGAATGCCTCAAAATTTGACAGATGTTAAAAGATCTGTAGACTGTGACTCATCTTATGAACACAGCACTCCAAATTCAACTCTCATGGATCTAACTAGCCTAAAAGTGTATCTGCTTATATATTGCTTATGATTATTAAACAAACAAGCAACTAGAACCAACAGTCCTTATGGCTGTGTTTCTGGTCACTCATTTACCAGTTTCCATCAATATTTACCTTAAATGCAAGGCAAATTTACTGTTGCACTTAGCTTGTAATATCAACATAAGTGTCAACCCAATTCACATTAAAATAAATATTGAAGTGATTTGGAAGGTGGACACCTGCCTTGAGAAGCTTTCCCAAGGAAAAATTTTTTAAATACGGAAGACAATCACAATCACATATTTTTAATAATGCTGAACTAAAATCTAAACACAACGAGAAAGTAGTATCTGTGTTTCTTAATGTGACTGGATGAATTGATTTGGTAGGGAATTGTGACTTTTATTCTGGTGATACTTAAAATGAATGCAATATGACTTTGTTGCATTTTGTCTTTCATCAAACTGCACTTTAGAAGTGTAAAGGCAAAATACAGCTTTCTGGTACTTACATCTGTTTTGTGATTTTGTTGTTTTTTTTTCTTTTTTCCTTTTCTCTCAGTTATGTGCTCCCCTTTATATGTTCCATCTATGTATATCTGCTTCCTCCTCCCATTCTTATTTGTTCTTTATATTTATTTTCAAATATTTATTATTCTTTTAAAAACCTGACTTATTAATTCTCCTTGCACCCTTCAGTGCAGCCTATAATACTCCCTTCATTAGCACAAGCTTTTTTAAGTACTTTTCTGATTTGCTATCAACATATGATTACTGAGGAGGTAATCTAAAAGCCATTAAAAAGATACCAAGTTTTGTTGTCAGTTTTCAACAGCTTTTCAACTTTATATGACCTAGAATCTTGAAATTCTGATAAGTTTCTCCATTGTAAAAATTTTGAGAATGTACAGAGTGACAGAGAAGAATGACAGGTAGGATTTAGCATAACTTAGAAATAAGTCACACTTTTTTGTAAACCTGCAAAAAGTAAATGAGTTGCATACGGGTTGTTTTGACAGACAAAAAAAAAAAATTACCTCTACATTCCCCCAATATGCATTTTTCACTCTTGTCTTCTCCCTTAAACCGTTGTTACATTTTGTTAACTGCTGTTACCTTTGGTTGAAGCACAGTATGTCAAAGTAAGTGTTTGCATTATTTTAGTAATTTAACTTTTATTGTGCCACACGTGCTACACTCCCAGAGAGTTAACTAAAAATCTGTGTGTTTTTTATGATAATTTAAAACATGACTACTGTATGGAAAAAGTATTACCACAGAGTACCTGGGACATATGACAGAAAGGCTTAAGGAAAGAAATAGGTACATTTGCTGTCTTATCTCAATAGACCAAAAGCAATATTTTCTAAGGATCTGCATGGGAATTGAGAAAATAGGACATAATTTTAACTGGTAACAGCCTATACTTATTTACTCTCACCTGTTGCTTCCTAACTTGCTCCTTCCTCTCTTGTAGTACCTATTTTTATTCAGAAGGACAAAAGCTGCATCCTTCTTGCTTATTCTGAAATCATTAGAAAACAGTGACAGCATCAATCATCTCTTTCAAGTCCATCTTTTGTCATTTTTAAACTTTGGTTTATATGCTTTACCAACCTTTTGTCTGCTGAAACCCAAAGCAGCATGAAGAAACAAGTGATACTGAATGGAGATGCACTAATGTTTTAGTGCACCATTTGGGTTTGATGGAGAGATTTCAAATACTCAGGAAATTTTAAAGTCCAATATTTTGCATGCTTTCAGGATTTAGGAATTGTTTTATTCAAATGTATCAATCATTTAAAAGCATTATAGTTGTTCAGTGATAATTCCATTCTGTGAGAGATCTACAACTACCTGAAAGGATGCCATAGTGAGTTTTTTCTCCTGGGTAACAAGTGGCAGGATGAGAGGAAATGGCCTCAAGTTGCACCAGAGCAGGTTTAGATTAAATTTTTGGATTTTCTTTTTCACAGAAAGGGTTGTAAAGCATGGTAGAGTCACTGTTCCTGAAAGTGTAAAAAAAAAACAGTGGATGTGACACCTGAAGATGTGGTTTAATGGTGAACATGGTTGTGTTGCTGGACTGACACTTGGACTTAATGATCTTAAAGGTCTTTTCCAGCCTTAATTTTTCTATAGTCCTATCATTTAGCACTTTTATAGTTCAAAGGTGTTTGTGACCTGCCTGAGACTGAAAAGAATGTATTATGTGGGTTGTCTAAAATATACACACATATGCACTCCTACACACACACATACCTAATGCAATTTATTTCGTTTCAGACTATTTAAGTATGTAGAAATGTTTTACTTTATGCCTCTATGCAGTAGTGCTGGAAAAAATCTGCAGTTGGGTATCACTGAAAAGAGCTTTTTTTTCGGGCTGAGAACATCGATCAACAGTCTGTATTCCTTCTTTCTTTAGACCGACCAGGATATAAAAAAGTAAGTACTTTCTGTTCCTGGACTAATAATATCTTTCCAGTAGATAAGCAGTGCTTACCTTCAATTTACTTTCAGCCAAAGTAATTGGCAAATGTAAGTATTCAGTTTGCATATGTTTGTTGGAAAGAGACAAAATTTTACAATTATACATGTTAGGATGATTGGTCTCCTGGGCTAACAAAGAAAGAATAGAAGTAGAGACACACTGTCAAAGCCAAGATGAAACTTTCTTATTTGTACACCTGAGGGATTTTCTCTCTGTGATTTAGTGACAAAGGCAAGTTAGGAACTGTCTCAACCCCTTTTCTGTCTATACAGGCTCTGACTTGAGTCAATTATTGCTGTAAATCTCAGGCCTGAAGCTCAAGCTGTGGAGCAGAGCTGCAGTTACAGTCCCTCCTGAGCTAGTGTAGCTGCTCATTCCACTGCAGTCCCTGCCCACGGGCAGCTGCTATTCAGTGGTGCAATGGTTCGCAGTAAAACTGCTCTGCACCCTGCAGTCCAGGGGTGAAATACTGCAAGCAATGGGTCCAACTGTGATCTCCAAGATAGCAGACTAATGAAGCTGATTTGCAGTCTATTGTTCAGGCGCTAGATGTCTCCATGCGCTATAAGCACACCACACGGGCTATGCTTGCTGTGCTTTAAACAAAGAGGAAATCGCTAGAGGCAAAGTTAGTTGGGCAGTGTTCATAGACATACCAGTGAGTTATCACTTTGACTTCATCTGTTTCGAACATTCCCAACGAAATAACCATGTTGTGAAATGCTTGAATTTCCCGAAGCACTTCATTGAAGCATCTTGAATCGGATCAGGGCACTACTCTTTTTTTTTTTTTTTTTTTTTTTAATTTAAATTTTTTTTTTATTTTACTGGCTCATTAGTAACGAGTATGGCCCAACCTTGCCGCACGGAAATGGTGGGAGGTCCCAAACTTAAGAGAAGCCCGTTGTCAGATTTACAACAAAGCTGACAGCCTGAGAGGCTGAAGTGCCATGAGGCTTCACAGTCCCTCTTAAATGTCTATACCAATCGATGCTCTTTGCTGTGTAACAGCTACAGGCAGGGGTTCTATGAAATTCAGAACATTTTTGGGTTTAGTTTGACTTTTGATACTTAAAAAACATTAGAAGCCAAAAAAAAAAAAAAAAAAAAATAATCCCAGAATCAGGTTCTCCAGTCGGCGCTTTCCCCTGGTAAGCCCGGACTAAAACAGCCGGTAAGTAACTCTGTTCAGTCTGCAAGTACCGACAACCATCGGGTGTCTCTGCTTTCTGCTACTGTCGCCTCTCCTGCGCTCCCGGTGTCCCTCCATCCTTGCCCGCTGCCCCTCCGGAGACAGGACCCTGTGTCTTGCCTCGCTGCCGCCTCGCTCTTCAACTGCTCTCGTACCTCGCGCACATTTCACACCGCCCAGGCAGCACCTGCGCGTTTATACTGTGGAATTATTATTATTATTATTATTATATTACTGCTACTATTACTATTATTATTACTACTACTGTTGTTACTACTATTACATTAACACGGATATCGGCATCTAACGCTGTGTCCAGTATTTGAGCTGCAAATCAGCTCTCCTCCACGCTGCCCAGAGAAGAACCGTATGTACAAAGCCGAGCAGAGCAAAGTACTTCCCTGCCTCCTCTTGCCGCCCAGGCCCGGGTGCTGCAGGAGGCGGCACTTGGTTCCCCGGCAGCAGCGGGAGGACCGGAGGGATGCAGTTCCGCGGGGGAGCGCCATGGCCGGGCCGGGCAGCGCGGCGCCCGGCGGAGCGCAGAGCGGAGGTGCGGCCGGGCCGGGCGAGGGGCGGGCGGGAGGCGCGGGGCGGCCCCGCTCCTCCCCCGGCGCGGAGGCGGCGGGAGCGCGGGAGGCGGGGCCGCGGCTGCGGGGCGCAGCCGCCTCCGCTCGGGGCCCGAGATCTGGGTCGCCCCGCGGGGTTGTAGCCGCTGCCAATTGCGTAAGGGCGGCAGCCGAGGCGGGGAGCGGCGGAGTTGGCGAGCAGCCGGCGGCCTCCCGCCGTGTCCGGGGCGGGGAGCGCTATGCCGCCGCCCTGAGCGCGCCGCCGCCGCCCCGAGCGCGCCGCCGCGCCGGGCCCAGGTGAGAGCGCGCCCGGCCCGGTCGGGGCCAGCGCGGGTCCGGGCCGTGCCGGGGCGGCTGGGGCGCGGGCAGCGCCGCTGGGTCCCGGCCGGCCGGGCTCCGCCGCACTGGCTTCTTTTGTTCCCGGGGCCGGCGGGAGGGGAGGGAAGGAGGGAACAGAAGGAGGGAGGGGGGGCGGCAGCAGCCGGCGGCGGGGAGGGCCGGGCCGGGCCGGGCGGCAGGCGCGGCTGCCCTGAGGAGCCGCCCGGGGCCGCGCGTGCCCGGCAGGTGTGGGCCTCGCGCCGCTCCGCGGGACCGCGGCAGGTGCGGCGGCGGGGCCGCGCTCCCGGGGCCGCGGCTTTGTTGGCGCGCCTGGTCGGATGCTGCTGGGATTGCGGTGGAGAGCGACCGGGTTCAGGTCCGCATCGCGGCGTGACTGCGCTGGGACTTGTCATAAGCATCCCCGGGTGCTTGGGCTGTTGTGGAATGCCGTCCTTGTGACTGATAACCAACAGCTGCTTTACTTGTCCGGAGGTACTGAAGAAACAGTGAGAGTTGTACATCATCGCAGTCCCTCTAAGAAAAGAGGCTGTGCAGCGATTAATGCACTGCATTTGTGCTACATCACAGTTTAGGTGAGGACTGTGTGCTGAAGATACTACACGTGTTTGTGCTTTACATATGTATTTAGTGATATCGTTTCCATAACAGGGAAGAGATTTTATATTTTTATTATAGTTCTGAAAACAAAATAGCAGCTGTGCTTCGACAAAAACAATGTGATAAGGAGGATAAAGTAATACTTTATATTTTTGTGTGGCATTAGTCTGTTTCCATGAATCACATAAAAAATTTGCAGCAGCTTAGCTACTGATGTGAAATGGCCCATGAGTAGCAGAAGGAGGAGGGAGGTTAATCTTTGTTCTCAGGAGTCTACAGCTTTTCAAGGTGCTTTGTCTACATGTATTCTGCACACTGCCTGCACAAATGTGAAGTCTTCTGCCAGATCAAGTTTGTTGGGCCTGCTCCTACATGCTCTCTACTAATACAACATCCAGCAGACTGTCTGCTGGGGACTTGAGCAAAGTAGCCAGAGAAATAAGTTATATGTAAATCACAAGAAATGCCCCTAAATACAGAGGGATTCAGGAAGAAGAAAGAGTGTGGAGGGGAAGAAGACAAAGACAAGGGTTCTTATGACGTCCATGCTAAAATGAGATTGCCTTCTGGAGTTCAGCTTATGATCTCAATGGGAGCCATGGAATGTGCTGTTTTGAGATGGGGATAGATGTTTTCTAGTGGTACACTGTGGGTTTTTTTAGTTAAGAATATTAACATATTACCCCCACAGTATTTTTTGGTGAAAATGGTGTTGAGGATTGGCTGGAAGCTTCTAGCCAGTTCATCCAACTTGTTGCTAGTTGTTAGAGACACCAGCTAGTAGAAGTTGGTGGCCCATGTTTGTAGAGTCCATTGTTTTCAGAAGGCCCTGTGAAGTCCACAAAAGGTTTCCTAGCTATTATAGGTCCTGTAACTGGAAGTTACCTTTTGGTTGTACTTCACTTTTTTTCCAAGTTGACAGACTAGGTGACCAAAAAAGGTTGTTTTTGCTTTAAGGCATGAATATAAAAATAGGCAGAACGTGAGCTGTGGGACTACCTTGGTTATTTTGCAGCTTTTTTTTTTTTTTTCTTAATTGATATATATTTGAGTAGAGTAGCTTGTACTTAGATGAATTTAGGTTTTGTTTTCTTAAGTAATGACAGGGTGCAGTGGGACAGGTGCTTTTCAGTCTTATTTAAATACTTCAAAACAACATATTTACCACCAAGGCTGTGAAAAAGTGTCTGCATGCCTTAGATGGTTGGGACTAGGAATGTTTTTTAATTATGGATAACTTTTAATGTGCTTTAAATACAAAGCACAGTCCTTAACTTCCTTTATTGTGTGTCCAGTGCATTTCAGAAAAGTTTTATTAAACAGTTTTAGCATACTGTTTTTGTGTGTTTTGAGGTAAGTCAGTTCAGCTTCTTGCTGTGGAAGTTTTGTTTGCAGAAAGTGAGCAGTGACTCAATTTTGTTGATCTTACTTGTTGAATAGGAGGGAGCCTTTTGCTTCTCTACTGTGGGAAGGCTCTGACTACTCTCTGTGCTAGGATTGGAGCTCCATCTCCACTTGATTCTGCCTTGTACCTGAGCTGGGGGGGAGCCACAGAGGAGAGGGAACCTGGTCCTCATTGTCTGCTTTAGGCTAATGCTGCATCTTCCACAGCTGCAAGGGCATACCTCTGCTACCTCTGCCCCACAGCTGAAGGAGCTCCTTGGCTGATGGGCCACATCATGCATGACTTCAAGGAAACTCGTCCCACAGTACTTGCGATGAGCTGTTCTTCACCTTCTGTGTGCATGCCCCAGTGACTTTGAAAACTTGAGACAGAAATTGATGGGAAAATTGGCACCTAGTAAATCTCGCTTTCTGTATATTAAAAAATTAAATCATGGGAGTATAATCTGAAGTCTATCAGTAAGGTTCGTGCTTTGCATTAGGAGGGCTGTTCCATAGAATCACCTATGATATGCATGAAAACATGGTTAAAGTCTGCGTTGTAAATTGCAGCTTCTTGTTTGGAGTCAAATTGCGATTAGACTTGATACATCCTCTGCTTATTTTTACCAAAAGGGATTTTGCTATTGATTTAATGGAGGTATTTTTGACAAGACAAATGGGAATGAATTATTCGTAAATATGGGTGTAGAGATCCACGGAAATATTTTCTTGAAATAGTAATACTGAGAGAGTGGAAAAGGAGTAGAAAAGTTGAGCAAAGTTGTGAGGGAGAAAAGTGATGCATTTGCCAACATGAAAAGAAAATTCTGAAGGCATTAAAGAATGCATAATTTAAAACTTGTAACTGGTTTTATTGCTTTGTTGTGAGGTAGGTTGACTGAAGGGGATGTGCTGGTAGCTCTTCTATCTTTTTGGCAGGTGGGATTAAGAGGAACATGTGAAAAAGAGTAGTGCAGTCATGCAAGATGACTGCTATACCTAGTAGTACTTGGCAGTAGGGTGCAGATTTCTTGGAATTTCCTAGAATGGAATTCACTGTAGTAAGCCCAAATAGGAGTGCACCCACCAGCTCAGCAGAATGCATACTTAATGGTAGAATACAGGGCTTTGTTTTGCTGTTTGAAGATTGTGATTTCAATGTTTTGAGATATCCCAAATATGCTGTTTGTATTTTTTATGATAGGAAAATCATAGCATGTTTTTTCTTTTACGAAATTGTACAAACGTATCATGTTGTGTAAGTTAAGTCGCTGTTCCTTTTTCACCAGGCTCTCAACTCACGTAGTTCTGTGATTTCTGAGTTACTGTGGAGCCATGGGTTATTTTGGCATTCAGATACACAGCCAAGTTACTCTTCTTTTACTCTTCATCAATAGAAACTCTTTTCACAAGACTTTGTGCCCTCATGTGTTAGCTAGGATGTGCTGTGCCCTTCTGCTAGATTGCCACCTTTCTTACAGCAAAGTGAAAATTGTACTATGTTTCAGCTACTGTGTATCAGTTTGGCATGTTAATATAAGTGATCAGGTATAGGTGTATTTTGCGTTGCTGATCTCAGCTAGCAATTGTGGTGGCTGAGTTGAGGGGGATTTGGTCCTTGGAGGAGGAGAGGTGATTTTGGAAAAGTGAAGGTGAAAGAGAGTTAAATGAAATCTTAACATATAGTAGAAGAGTGACCACATCACATCAGGCAAAGTGTCCATCCAGGCAATTACCCAGTGTCTGGCAGTGGTGAGTAATAGTCATCTGGTGATGTTACTGCTTTGTGATGCTACTGCTTCCAGTTTGTGTTTCGAGGACTTAGTGAACTAAATTGGGCAGTGTTATTTACCCAGTAATCCTCAACTGACTTCTCTTCTGCAACCTTGTTACTCTCTGAACCTATGTAAATTCTTGAAGTCCAAAACATACAGTACTGAGTCTGGTTCAGAGACTTCTGTGTCAGCTTTTTTTCCCCTCCTTGGAAGAGGCATAAAATGTTGTTTGCATTCTACCAGCTACTTATAATTATATGAATCTGTGTCATATAGCCTCTCTCTTAGTCAGCCATCACCAGTATGAAGAGTCCTTTGGGGGTTCAAAGAGCTAAGAGCTGCTGATGTCACAGCTGTCTTCTCAGTGGATGTGATTGGATGTCATTTGCAGCTCTTGGTTATTTTTTAATGCAGTCTCATTTAACTTGGCTTATACAAAGGCAAGAAAAAAGAATGTGGGTGTTTAGCTGCAGCAACTCTGTTTTTCAAGCAGCATTTTTTTTTTGGTTGATACACTGTGAAAATCTGCAGAGACAGTCCTTCAAGCATGCAGAATAATGGGTGACATATCATTTTCTGAAGCTTGAGTTGGACTGAAGAAAAAATTCTGAGAGCTTAACAGCTTTGTCTAAGAAAGAAATCCACATGCTGATATGGAAGAGAGTGTTTTAATATACTGATTCATGTTTTAAATTAACCTAAACATGACAACACTTTGATTAAGTGATTATATGGGTACACTCAGGAGTATTTTTGCATATATCAGTTTACCAAAGTTAAGTATTGGATCTGATTCTTTTCCCCACTGCCTGTTATATTCTGTACTGTCATATATGCTTGTAATCTATCTATAAGAGCTTTTCTAATTTAATAATAGATACCCAATCTTACTGTCCTTCTCCTTGGAGGAGGATTGTAGGCCCAGTGATTCAAGGTAGTGCCAGAACTCAACTTCACCTCTCTGAAATGTGTGACCATTACAAAGAAAATTTTCTGCTTTGAAGTCCTAAGCTGTAGCTGTTTGGTTGGGATTCATGCTTTTCTAGAGACTGAAGGTATCTGTGTATCACTCCTTATTGTCTGTATGAAAAGTAAATGCTTTCCCCTGATTTTTATTTGAATTTTTCCCTACTGTCCTATTCAGGTTCCCCAAGGTTAATGTGCCAAATCCATCACTTTCATGTGAAAGTTGTTGACTTTAGTGTAGCTATTTATTTACTTAAAAGTAGGCTTGTACGCAGAGCTGAGGCCAAAGTGTTCTCTAAACTAAGTCTCACAATGTCTCCGTGAGACTAGTGACCACTTTTTTTTTCTCATGTTACAGGCTTGGGGCCCAAATAATCTGTGACTCATGCAGTAAAATAGTGGCAGATAAGTGACTAAAATGCAAGTTTCCACCCTTGATCTCTTATACAAATTTTTAAACATTTCATTTCTGAAAGTGGAGCAGTAAAAATGATTCTATTAATTTTGCCTATTTCAGCACATGCCATATTTCCTATCGTGTTCTTGGATGTGCTGTATTTAAGTTGTTGATAATTCACTTGTTTCTGTATGGTTTCCTCCAGTAGAATGTGTATTTTTTAAATAGTGGATGAAAAATGAATAGGCGTGCCCAATTTTTAAATAATTTATAAAGATAAAGATAAACTGTGTCAAAGACAAAGGATAGGAGAGTAGAATTCACTGGAAATGTCAGATATTATTTTAGATACACTTGACTACAGTTTGCTGTGGCTGCTGGCTTATGTTTCTTTGTTTCAATTGACAAAATCTGAAGCTACTACAGTTCTATTTGAGCAGACTGAAAATTTCAGTGTCTTCTGGTCAATTTAGAATTTTTAAAAGCTTACAGGATGATGTTTGGAGTCTAGGAACTGGAGAAGTAAAGTCCCTGTAGTTTCTGCAGTAAGACACATCTCTGCAGCACTAGAAAAATCCCTAAGCTTTGTACATAAACTTTCTGCAAGATCAGATACTTCATCTGCTGCATCAAATGCTCTGTAAGTGAAACCAGGTGAGTGCTGCAGAGCTTGTTCACACAAACTGCATGTGAAGGACAAAAGCCCAGTTGTCACTGGAGTGGGGAGCCATTTTTCTTGTACAAATACCCTCTGGTCTTTGTCTCATTCATAATGGGGATCTGCTAAACACCTGGCATGAGAGGGTAGAAATTCATGGCTCTCCTGTATACTGTCAGCCATGGACGTGAGAGTGGTTTTACTTTACCACAATTTCGTACTCATTCCCACAGACAAATTCAATTCCAGGGTGTCTATTTACCTCTTTCCCTTGGAATGCAATATTCTCACCATCCTCTCCCCCTCACCTCATCGTCCGTTCTAATTCATAGATAATAGCTGAATTGTTTTGCATATCACCTAAACATATGTAGTCCAACTTTCCCTACTTGTATGTAAGTCTGGAATTTCTTCTGAACTGGAGTGAAGCTTGTGTTCTCCAAGATTTCATTAGACCAGCTGAGGAAGATTATTTCTGTCTGTAGGCCTTCTCTTATACTGTAAATATAATGCATGTTTTCACTTTCGTCTCTTGATGTGTGGTACTGAAGTGGTTCTGTGATTCTGTACTTTGAAAGATTTGGTTTAAGAAATAATGGACCTTGGCTCAGGTGGTTTCCACTGGTTGTGTATCATGCAATTTTACATGTTTTCTACATGCCAAGAAATTCTCTAAAAACTATTAGCTGCTACACAGGAAATTCAGAAAAATCTAGTGCAATAGTGCTTATCTTTTAAGTTTTGTAGCTTTTGCCATTCTTGTATTGCTGTTTCTTGCTGATTTTTGCTCTGATTTTGTTCTGAAAGTGCTGAGCATGGGAGAAGACTTGATGGAGGCATGCAGAAAACAGTCTATGTGTCTAGATGTTTTTGCAGGGTTTTTTTTGTAACTTAGCTGAGATTCTGCAGGGTGTTCCAAATATTGTGATTTCCAACAGTTACTTAACAGTAGCAGTGCATCCTACTATGCACATAGTCTTTCCAGATTTTGTACATGGGTAGAAAAGTAGGTTCCTTCCAATATGCTGTCTGTTGTCTTAGTGAATAGTGAATCCCCAATTTGGGGATGAGGCAGGAGGAGAAAATGTGGAAACAAAAAGGAAAGCATGTGGGCATCCTGTTTGGAATCGTTCTTACTGGTGAAGTTGAGATTTGTTGAACTGGGGACTTCCAAGGCACTTGAAGCATTGGAATTTGTATTTCTGTTGTAGTTGACCAGCTTAAAGATCTGTAAAGGTGTGCATGTCATGCTTTAGGAGCTTGCCTGACATCACATTCTATTCAATAATTGTTTCTACTTAGGAGCTTTTTAATGCTGAGTTCTTGTCCCTTTCCCTTTTCATGGGTTTCTCACTGCCCTTTGATTTTACACCAGACAAGTGCCTCCATCAGGAAAGCAATAATAACTTTTGTGGTATAGAATCACAGGATCACTGGGTTGGGAGGGACCTTCAAGATCATCGAGTCCAACCCAACCCTAACACCTTGACTAAACCATGGCACTGAGCGCCACATCCAGTCTTTTTTTAAACGCATCCAGGGATGGTGACTCCACTACCTCCCCAGGCAGATTGTTCCAATACTTCATCACCCATTCTGTAGAAAACTTTTTCCTAATATCCAACCTATATTTCCCTGGCACAGCTTGAGACTGTGTTCTCTCGTTCTGTCAGTTGCTGCCTGGAGAAAGAGACCAACCCCCACCAACTACAACCACCCTTCAGGGAGTTGTAGAGAGTGATAAGGTCACCTCTGAGTCTCCTTTTCTCCAGGCTAAACAACCCCAGCTCCCTCAGCTGTTCCTCACAGGGTTTGTGTTCCAAGCCCCTCACCAGTCTCGTTGTCTCCTCTGGACGCGCTCAAGCGTCTCAATGTCCTTGCTGAGCTGAGGGGCCAGAGCTGGACACTGCACTCCAGGTGTGGCCTCACCAGCGCAGAGTACAGGGGAAGAATGACCTCCCTGCTCCTGCTGGCCACACCATTCCTGATCCAGGCCAGGATGCCATTGGCCTTCTTTCCACCTGGGCACGCTGCTGGCTTATGTTCAGCTGCTGTCACCAGAACCTCATGTCCCTTTCTGCCTGGGCACTGTCCAGCCACACCGTCCCCAGCCTATAATGCTGCAGGGGGTTCTTGTGACCAAAGTGCAGGACTCGACACTTGGGCTTATTAAACCTCATCTTTTTAGACTCTGCCCATCCATCCAGCTGTTCCAGGTCTCTCTGCAGAGCCCTCCTTCCTTCCAACAGGTCAATACATACTCCCAGCTTAGTCCAGGAATTTAATACTGTGTTGCATGGGGAAATATTTTCTTGTGTATGTGTTGTTTTCCTCCACCCTTTGCTCAGTCTTTTCCTTAGAGGGAATTATATACCCTGAGACTAGACAGTGTGGTAATAGGTCAGCACTAGAGCTGGTGACTTTTGATGGCCCAGATCAACAGAAGTGTGTAATTTCTTCTGCTTTCTCTTTTACTTTGTTCTTAGGACTTTTCATCTTTAAAATATGCTTAGAGAGAAACATTAATTTCTTTGCACAATATGGAGTAAGCAAACTTTCTTTACATTTTCAGATGATGCAGGTGTGGGAGTTTTTTAGCCTGTTTGACATATTTTATTACACTTAGCATTTGACAACATAGAAGTGTAAAGTATCTTGGTATTTTTCTCACTTTTTGAGTGGTGTCATGTGATGTTTTGAATTGTCTGGTAAAATAAGGCAGTTTCTTTCCAGGAAACCAGTACACAGTCATGTCTCAGAAAAGAGATGTCATATGTTATCCCCTGGTTTTACAGTGCATATGTTTCCAGTTTCTGACCATGTGGAACAATGTGGGCTTGTATGAGAGCGTGGTAGTGGCACAAGTTAAAAGCGGTGAAGGGATACTTGAGGAGACTGGAGATGTTGCAGCCTGTTTAGCAGCTCACTGCTGTCTGCCTGCTGGGGTTTGCTGTCCACATCTGTTTGCTCAGTTGCTCTGTAGACATAACCAGGCTTGCAGGTATTCACTGTTTTCGCTTGGAAGCTGTGCAAAATAAACCTTTTAATTTTATTTTTTTTTTAATTGAAGGTGGTTTAGGCTGGATTGGCTGATGTGACCAGTATGAGAAGTAGTTGTTTGCTTGCTTGTACTGTAGGAAGGGGTGCATGAGCAGAAACCTGGATTTTGTGGAGTTGTGCCACTCTTGCAAAAGAGTGATATGCAAATAGTGCAGTCATCCAGCAGATGGGTGGCAATGAAATATCTGAGATACTCCAGATGCATCGTGGGCTGAAGCATCTGAGATACTCCAGCTGAAGTCTGTGCATTGGAAGCTTCCCTCTTATTGATGGGCTGGAAACACATTAAGTGTAGCTCTGACTAAAAGCTGTGTTGAATAATGGATTTAAAAATCTTGCATAATACTCTGTTAAAAGCTGTCATGCAAGAAGTTTGGGGATAGCGAGACAGCAGCATTTGTAAATAGCATGACAACTAACACATTTGTATAGACAGAGCTCTTGGTTGTATATGGTGCAAGAACTTGACTTGTAACTTCAGAGTTACTGAAAGCACTCTGAAGCAAGCTGCAAAGTAAAATATTGCACCATTCTGTGTAGCACAGTACACTTGCAAAAGTGGGAGGTGTTCTTGTCTGGGGCTGACCATCAGGAGGAGATGCCCACATTGTGAGTTCCTTTAGGAGACCACAGCATAGACACAGGTCAAAGGGAAACGTGGGAAAATGCGTAGGAACTTCCAGGCAAATGTGGTTCAACAGTCTGGGTATTTTATCCTTCATTTTACTCTGTAAATGCATTTGCAGAGTAAAATTTGTGCTGTATTTGTGACATTGTGTATTTGTACAGCCAAATAATTGTGTTCTCTGGGGCATAATTGGCCATACAGACAATTACTATACATGCTGTTGTGTGGTACTCTCTGAGGGCTTCCACAGAGTGGGAATAAACAAGCCAATAATTTGAATCAGATTATCAGTCTTTCAAAAGAGCTAGTAGCTGCTCTACAGGATAGAAGAGTTATTTTTTCAGCTAGAGAATTTCAAATAACACATGAAGAGGGAAGGAAGTATTGCAATGGTTACTCTTGTTGTCATGGCGAGTCTTTAAAATGTGCTGAGTATCTCCTTATTGGCTCAGTTTAAGTATTTTTATTTTGTAATGGGTAAGACAGCAATTCTGCTGCCTCTTTCCCACCCATTCTTGGGGTGACCTGTGTTTTCACTTGAGTGGCATATAGTTGAAAACCTTTTACAGTTGCCAAAATGAGGTTTGCAAACAAAGCAGAATGCTTTGTACAACACAAAATATGCTTGAAATATGACACAAGTGTTTCCAATGGCTGCTGTAATTAATGGTGTGGGGGGTTTGTTTGTTTGTTTGTTTGTTTGGGTGTTGGGTTTTTTGGGGTTTTTTTGTTGGTTTTTTTTAATTATTATTTCTTTAGAGATCTGGCAGTACTTTAGGAGGCTTTGGTGGGAAGAATTGCAGGAAAATTATTTTGTAAAACTGTTTCAAGTCTTGCATAGAAAATCTGTATTCAGTTGATATAGCTGAGTAGTTGAAAAACTTTTTAACTGTTGATATTACTGTAGTAATTTCCTCAGTGGAACAGGAGAATGTCCTAAATGAAAAATTAACCAAGTTTAAGGCATTGGGGTTTCAAACTATTAAAAACAAACAAACAAACAAACAAAAAACCAAAACACCCACAAAAACTCAATGCTGGATCAGATTTCTTAAAATGTTTAATTAAAAAGTCTAGCATTTGTTTAGCTAGACATAAATACTGTCTTTGGATTAGCTGAAAAGCTCCATCTCTACCCAGCTTTTAATACCATATCTAAAACACAGAAATTACTTTCACTGCTGAGAGATGATAAGTTGAGTGTAAAAGCACATGAGATTAAAGCAAACTGTTCCACAGTGCACATAACAGGTTGAGCAGTTAAGTTTGAGAGCAGAGAATTAGATTTGTCAAAGAACAGAAAGAAGAATGCTCAAAATTAATTTGTTATAGTGAACAGGTGCAAGAAGCACTTCTGGAGGACTTGGAATAATTTTTGCAGTCTGGGATAGCTACTCCAGTTAATGTTTCAGTGCCTTCATTGTCATTGTGCATGCATCTGGAGATGCTTTGTCTCCTGTGAAAGGGTAATCCAGCCTGTTCCATAGTAACAGCTCTTTTTCCTTGAAACAGTGAAGTATCAGATTTTGCAGCATGTGGGACAAAAGGCTCCTTTGCTACTTCTCAGAATTAGATTACAGTTGTCACGTTTCTCCTTCATCAGCGTGCCTGACACTTCAGAGTATGGTTCAGACTTCCGTTTGTTAATGGAACAGAAAGAGGATCGTTATACTCTTCCATTATCAGTAATTTTTTTTTTTCCTACACTTTGCTGTTTAGTGCACATGACTTATGCCTAAATCCCATTCGGGATTTAGTTTCAAAAGTTAGGTTTCAGTTAACTGAAACTTGAGCACCCTTCTCAAAATATTTCATCTATAAGAAATGCTAATCGTAATGAAGAAAAAAAAAATTACATTGGCTTTGTAAATACTCTGCACAATACTATTGACTGGAAAACCAGAGGAAACAGACAAATGCCGGTTTGTCTCTTAAACTAGACAATTGTGGTGAGTTAGAACTGCTGCTGAGGATGGGCCAGTTAGTGATGGCACTGGTACATTTTCCTCTGGGTGTGCTTCAGAAGAAAGATTGAAACAATACTAGTAACTGAAATAAAAGCAGCACTCACTTCTGGGCAAGAGATACAGAGATCTGGAGCAATCATGTTGCTTCCAGGCTTTGTGTCCAAATCCAGTCATCAGCAGAGAAAAATCACAAGGTTTGCTGAATAAAATGTAGATGACTTTGTCATAGAACCATTACTGATGCACCTTTACTAGCAAATGAATCTTGCTGTGAGTAGATTAGGAGTTTGCTGGCTCAATGCACCTCAGCTTTTTAAAAGTGTTGACTAACTTGCATCAGCATGACTAGAAATAAAATAGTATTTGGTACTTTAATTTAAACAGCTTTTAGGATTTCCAGTGTAGAAGGCAGGCTTGTCTTTTTCAGCTTTTTTTCCATAAGGGAAAGTGAGGAGTTTGTTCAGCTTCTGTGTACAGAAAAAATACATTTAGACATTCTTTGCATAACTGTGGAGAAGCAGGGATTGCTAGCTTTCTCATTGTTCATCTGATTTGTTAATCTCATAATTTAAGTTAACCATGAAAATACTCTGTGAAAAATACCCACTGGAGCTACGAGGAAATGGTCTGTGCTGTTTCCACACCACATGCTTTTGAGTTTAATTTTGTTGAAGACACATATGCTATTGTTCCATGCAGTTATACCATGGCAAGTGACCAGTGGCATCTGAGCAACACTGCAAAAAGTCACAGCTTCAGTGGCTATTCTTGACACATGCAGCTTAAAATTGCCTTTTGTTGTTGTTTCTTTTTTTGTTCTATGCATTTTGATCTGTATTCTGAAGGCCTGTCGCTTACTTTTTTCCCCTCTGTGTGTTCCAGTGACGTTATAACATGCAAGGCGCTGATACCAGGGGGAGCTCCCCTGCCTTCCTCCGTCCTCAGAATGGGAGCAGTCATAGGTCTTCGGGGTATGTCCCGGGGAGAATCGCCCCTCTCCGCCCCCCGCCGCCCTCGCAGAGCCACGCTGCAGCAGAGTTTACCTCGGCCAGACAAGAAGCCCAGACAAGACTCCCGTCCCTACCGGTGGAGCAGCACCGCCGACAGGCAGAGGCCAGCAGGCACAAAAATACTCTTATTTGCTCTGCCATTTCTAGCCTTTCACTTTTTATTGCACTGGGGATTTTTTTGGGAATAGCTTCAAAATATGCTCCAGATGGTAAGTTCATTAAGGAAATTGTCCTAGAAGTTATGCTACCTGTGAACATGACTCAATAATTCAGCATCAGGATTAATGTTGAAAGTTAATAGGACACTCACTGTGGTTTTAAGGTGGAAGGAGGCAGAGATTGGGGGAAAAGATCAGCTCCTTTTTTGGTAATCAGTGTTGTTTTTATTATGGTTGGTTTGATTTACTTACATGAAACGGAAAGGCGTAGCAGTAAATAAAGATTACTGGTGAGGAGTGAAAGAGGCATGAAAGCTTTATAAGCATAATTATTTTTATCTGCAGGAGCTGTCTCATATGTTCACAAATGGTAGACAAAACTAAATCCTATCTATTTCAGCAGTAACTAAGGAAGATAGTAAAAAAATGTTTAAGTAAAATAATTTAAAAGTCTTTGAGAACCTATGCTAATAGTATATTTTTCTTTTGTTTATATGCAAATTGGGCAAGGAACCTTTTTTGATCTATAAGCCCTGATTTTTTGTTTTCAGCTTATTTTAGAAAACTGGGCAACTTTTTTGGAATTTGGACAATCTCTGAAATGTGTCAGATTGTAAAGCATCAACACAAAGTGTACTTCCCTCTAGCCAGTTACTTCTAGAAAATGCTATGAGGTACAGTTGCTAAATATTGGTAGTACAGTTTGGGGTGTGGGTTGTTTTGGTGAGTTTGTAAGGAGTTTTTGGCTGTTTTTAAGGCAGTAGTCAGCTTTCTAAAAGCTAAACAGGATTTTGAATTGAAACTGTTGGCTACTGTGACTTCTCAGTGGCTTTTGACATAGTAATTAAAAGGATGCTGTTTCCAAAGTCAGTGCAACACAGGCTGAACAAATCGGATAACCAACTGAAGACTTCAGATGACAGTACAAAATAAACGTACATCTCCAGCTGAAGTGCTTTTGGTCGTGGCTTGCTGAGATACTTCCTTGGGTGAAGTTACTGAGCTTTCCTAATAATTATGAAGGAAAATAGCAAAACCTTAGGGACTAGTAAAGGGAAGATTATTCCTCTGTTATGATACAGATTGCTGGTAATGGGTGCCTATGCAGTAAGTACTTTTGTTACAGACAAATTCCAGAAGAGACTGGAGGGTGACTTACCCAGTTAACACTCTGAAATACTTTGGAGTGCAGCCAGGCTCTTCTTGGTACTGTTGTGCAGTAAGACAAAAGTTAATAAGAAACTCCACCTTAATATGAGGAAGAACTTCTTTGACCATGCAGTGGGACACTGGGACAGATTGCCCAGAGAGGCTGTGGAGTATCCCTTGCTGGAGATATTCCACAACTGTCTGGACACAATTCCATGCAATGTGCTCTGAGGGTGAGCCTGCTTAAGCAGGGAGACTGGACCAGATGTCCCACTGTGGTCCCTTCCAGTCCTGTTTATTCTGTGATACTCTGAAACTGACACAAGGGAAACTCCTACAGGCACTAAGGAAAGTCTGGCTGATGTTTTAATCTTGCAGTGTGGGTGTCGCAGAAACTCCCCAAAAGTTCCCCAACAGGCTGAAATGTTAATGTGCATTAACACGTGCATAATAGCTCCGACCAAAGCACGTGTGGTACAGCAGTGAACCCCGGTTCCAGTTAAGTGTGCTTTTCTTCAGGGCTAGTTGGAAATCCATACTGACAGAAGTTTTAATGGCTGTTTAAAAGGCAGTGGAAGGAATGTGACGCTTGGTAGTAAATACATGTAAATTCTAAACCTCCACTGTACTTTCCCCAAAGGGAAGATGCTGCTTGTCAGCTTTTCTGCTCCTGCTTGTCAGCTGGTTTCTTTTTCCTCCTTGCTTCTGTATTCCTGACATCTACTCCTGATTCATCTAAAGAGTCCTGAACACTGGAGATCAAGGACAGCAATGGAAATGCAATTTCTTTCCCCATTTCCCCAGACTTCTGATGCAGGGTCAGAATGACAAGCTGGGGAGACAGAGGAAAAGTTCTTTGCTCTTGCAGCTCTCGGCTGGACCTTGCCCAGGATAAACAGGATCTTCAGAAAATTTAGCTGCCAAAGTCTGATAAACTTCTGCTGACCATAATACAACACTGATAACTTTTCCCCAGAGGCCTTAAAAGTTCCATACATGGTGTCTAAACAAGTAGAAAGTAACTATTTAGTTGTATCTTGAGAACTGTTCCCTGCCTTTTTCTTCTGTCAAATTTCATATGCTTGCTCCATTAAAGGTTCTAGCACTGGGGTATTTTTTGGTCAGGATGCTTTCTTGTGGGTGGGATGGTGTACTTTTTCTCCACCACTTGCAGAAATTTTACTTCTCCCCCCATCTCTAATAGAAACCATTAAACCTGAAGGAATGCTGACCCATTTTTACAGAAATGTTTTGAAGCAGAGGCTTGACTTGAAAAATTCTCAATGTGAGTGGCTAAATTTGGCAGTCGTCACTACCTAACAGTTTCTGGTCTGTACTTCTGTTTTTATTTAACTTTAACTCTAAAGGCAGTAACTGTTATCTGTAAAATCCAGTAGGTAATTTTGGAGATAACATACGGTGAAGTTCTAAATATTTGATGTGTTTGTGCAGCCTACCACAATTGCTAAGGGAGAACTTCCAAATAGTTTTGCTAAACATATCTGATCTGCTTGCCAAAAAGTTGACCCACTGTGCCCAAAAGCATGTTTGCATTATAGGAGTGCCTGTTTCTGAATCTGATGGCTCCCTGGATTGTAATGTACAATAGATTTTAAAGTTAGAGGGTTTTTTAGTTACTGTTTTATACATCTTCTTTCTGATTCAACAGAAAAATATATGCTCACTAGGTCTGCTTTTCTATGAATCACACTAAGCAGAAGTCATCAGGTTGCTGACTCATGGTTTCCTCACACTGCCCTTTGCTACCAGCCAGGAAATAAGTTTCTTCACAGTGCTTGTATGTGTGGTGTCTGAGTAAAAGGGTTTAGGGACTCTGCATGAGTCAGGCAGTAGACTTGCCTTTATCTGCTGAGTGCTCAGCAGTCTTGCTCATTGCAGTTCTCCTTGCATTTGGGCTTTCCCTCGTGTTCAATTACATTTTCTAAAAGCTGTCTTCATAGGATCCTCACAAAAGATTTTGGTTTTATTTTCATAATACTATGCCTTCTGCCCTTTATGCAGTTTGCTAGTTTTTCCCCACTGCTAGTCAAATTTTGGTTTATGTGGCTTTCCTGATTTGGGAGGGATTTGAAATGTGGAAAGTTAATACCAAAGGAGAAACATTTTTGTTAGCAGAACTAAGGCTGGCTTGTATTAAACTTGTGGATAGGTTTTGGTTTCTTTAGATAATGCAAGAATGGACTATTTCTGATTGCTTTCTGCCTCCAAAGCAGCACTTCAGAAGTGTGGATGTATTTTTTCAGAAGACAGAGTGTGAAAAAGCTATTTTGGCTGTTAACCTCAGTTGGCCTCTAACATGTTTATTTTGACGACTTTTTTATTGTCTTTTGCATAGAAAAATATTTTTAATATTTAATTTTTTAATATTTATTTTTAATTTTGATAAGATAATCCAAGGAATATACTTTCCAGTTTTTATAATGTGTCTATGCTTCCACATTACTCAGAAGCTTAATATGCTAAAGAGGTGCGTGGAATAAATACTACATTGCTGTAACTTTGTCTGAAATCATACAAGCCTTTCACTTCTTGCTGTTGCCTCTTCTCTGGCCACGTAGCTCAGTTTATAGCCTGATTAGTGCCATGGCTCTCAGCGAGGACTGTGTGTGTCTCTGCTCTTGTGTAGTTTGTAGCCTGATACTGAAGCTGACTTCCTAAGGGATACAAACGTTTAAGTTAGAGCCAAATGTCTGGTCTCCTGGGAAACTGCTCTAGCTAGTTAGATGTTATACTAAATATGTTAAGCGTGTCTTGTTGCTCCTGCAAACTTCCATGGAAAGAATGAGTTGAATGTTTAAAAGTAAGAAGGGAACAGCCTTTCTGACAGAGTTTAGACTTTGAGGAGGTGAGATACTTAGATGGTTTACAACCATTTTAGCCTAGTTAGCTGGCCTAAGGCGTTCAGTGTGATTGCTCTCTGTCTGACTGCATTCTGCTTATCTCTTTTCATCTACTACAGGTGATCTAGCAAATAAGAGAAAGATCAGATGGGATTCAAAAGTATCTATGGTCAACAATATGTGGTCAATAGTAGTTTAATTCAGTAAAATAATGCCTTCCTACCCCTGAGACTTTAGCTATTTTTCAGGTGTGTTTTTGGTTATTCAAATACAGTGACTGTAGTATTGAAAGCACAGAAGGATGTGGGAGTCCTTTGTGGGCGACTGACCCTTTCTTACTTGTGTTTGTCCTAGTGCCATCTTGATTGATGTGGTGATGTTTGTTTTTTAAAAGTTGCATTTCACATTGTATTCCAGAGAATTGTCCTGATCAGAATCCTCGCCTTAAAAACTGGAGCCCTGGGAAAGATCCTGAAAAACGAGTTATTATCAAAAAAGGGGATTTGTTTCGTCTGAACTCAGACGCTACAGTACACTCTATAGTTATACAGGATGGAGGTATGAAATAGCAGGATAAACACCTTGCTTCAGTGTCCTGCGTATCTTTTACTTCTGTGATTGCATAAAAATATGTTGAAACTTTATCTTGCTTATTGATCAGTTCCAGTGCTTGTTTACTTTTCAGCCTGCTGCCAGGTCAGGCATATCATTCAAAAGATGAATTCTCTATGATGATGCTCTGGTATCTTTTCAGTGCAGCATTAATGTTGTTTCCTGTGCAGTACAGGAAAACAAGGTTGTTTAGTAGCCTGTGTGGTACTAAATCTGTTTGTCCTCCAGTGGTAACCATTGCATATTAGTAATCCTGACAAAAAGGCAGAAAAAAGAACATTCTTTTTTCTAAGCAAATTCTTAGAAAGATGAATCACAATTGGTAGCAGTTTCCCAAATATTCTTAAATATATGTGAGAACATAACAGCTTAATTCATGGATGTGAGAAATCTGTAATTTTTCTGTTGTTCTTACTGCAGAACTTGGTTGAGTCTCTCTGGATTTTGCTTTGATGTGCAGAAATACTTTTTTTCCTTTAGGTTTACTTGTTTTTGGTGATGATAAAGAAGGTTCTAAAAATATTACCTTGAGAACTCGATTTATCCTGGTAAAGGATGGTGGAATGCTTCATGTTGGAGCAGAGAAATGCCGCTATAAATCCAAAGCAACTATTATTTTGTATGGGAAGTCAAACGAAAGTGCTGATGTGCCAGAATTTGGCAAAAAATTTATTGGCGTGGGCCCTGAAGGAACGCTGGAGTTGCACGGGCACCAGAAGGTATCATGGACTCTTCTGTCAAAGACTATATATTTCTCAGGGCTGGCCTACGGTCATTATACATTTAAAAAGAATTTTTCCCGAGGACTAAATGTTAGAGTGATCGATCAGGATACAGCAGAGGTTTTGGAAGTGCTGAAGTTTGATACTCATGAATTTGCAGAGGAAAGCTTAAAGCTCCAGAACTTACTGAAAAATGGGCATCCTGGTCGCATTATTGCTATTGCTGTAGGAGATTCAGCTGCTAAAAATCTTTTGGAGGAAACCAGAGTGACTATTCAAAATCTTCTGGGAAGTAAGTTTGTTAGAGGATTGAGTTACAGGTAAGTAATTTATTTTACCTTTTGTGCTAAGTAAAGATGACATGCAGATTCTGCTGTGGGGGATTTGTTAAGCTTTGACAGTTCTTAAAGTTTCCAGAGAATTCTTGGTGTTGTTCATAGTGCTGCAGTAAAAGTATTCAGTTAGCAGTACAGTGCAGAGACTGTTATCTATGTGATCCACTTTTTTACTTATTTGTAATTGCTTTCACTGTTTTTTATAGAAATTAAACTAAGACAGAACAGTTGCTAGGTGAAGCATTTAATTTGTATGACTTTAGGAGAGCAAGGAGTGGAACTAAATGATCTCCAAGGTTCCTTCTAACCCAAAACATTGTTTCTAAGGGATACTAATCCCAGGTATCAAACATCTTATTCATACTCCTGCACTGTTGAAATAGAAGTACATTACCTCTCCATCGAGTTCTCAAAGGACCTGACCTTTTGTGATTATTTTGTGATTGAAATTGCAAGTTACAAGGTGTTTTTATATCCTTTGGCCATTCTTTTCAGTTGGTCAGGATCTGTATCGTGAGACAGTAGAAGAGGTATAACATGAGTTATTAAAGCAGGAAACATACACGGCTTTTGATTGATCTTCATTTAGTTGTTGCATATGGCTTTTTGCGTGTTCTGAACTTGGCTTTGTGCCACAGAGGGTTGTTCACACTACTGTGGGGAACACAAAGAATTGTGCCCAGGTGGCCGAGAAGGTCCTGGCTAGTATCAGCAATAATGTGGCCAGCAGGACCAGTGCTGAACTGGGCACTGATGAGGCCACACCTTGAGTCCTGTGTCCGGTTCTGGGCCCCTTATTACAATAAAGACTGATGTGCTGGAGTGTGTCCAGAGAACAGAGCTGAGGAGGAGTCTAAAATGTAAGTCATATGAAGGGCTGCTGAGGGAGCTGGGAATGTTTAGCCTGAACTAAAGGCGGTTCAGAGGGACCTTATTGGTCTCTACAAGCCAGGTAGGGGACCAGCCTCTTCTCCTAAGCAACCACTGACAGAACAAGAGGACATAACCTCAAGCTACATCAGGGGAGCTTTACAGTTGAACATAGGAGGAATTTCTTAATGGAAAGGAATATTAAGCATTGGAACAGACTGTCCAGGGAGATGGTGGAGTCGTCATCCCTGGAGGTATTCAAGAAGCTACTGGATGTGGTACTTGGTAGATGGTCTAGTTGACAAGGTGGCCATTGATCAAAGGCTAACTTCATGAACTTAGAGGTATTTTCCAGCCTAAATGATTCTGTGATTCTGTGTTGGTAATACAAGTGAAAAGTATACCCAGTCTCCTAACTGCCTGTCAGTCTGTTGTTCTGCTTCTATTGGGATGGTGTTGTATAACTTCTCCGTATTGTCCAGTGTTTTCAAGGAAATTGGTCATTTGGTTTTTCCATTCTGTTCTTATCCCTCACTATCCCCTGACATCTGGATTCCAGTTAGTTTCCTCCCTGTGCTTTGGCAGAGGCAGGCTGGCGTGTCAGTCAGGATGGCATGTTCTGACCTCGGTTCCTGTCAGAAGTACATTTGTGTCACTGGCTGTGTAAGCGCAGGGGTGTGGGATGGAATGCTCTTGCCTCTGAAGCAGAAGTGGCCAAAAGTGCCAAGACCTGGATGTCCTGTAGTAGAATACCACTTCCTGAAAGCAGCAAAGCCTGTGTGCCTTCAGATTGCACAGGTTGTGGTGCAGCCAGCCCAGCCTGTCCTGAGAGGTGTAGGTTTCTGGCGTTTGTGGCGTTTTGATGACCTCCACATCAGTTTGTCTGAAATGAGGAGCTTCTTTAGCCTGTAACTGGGAAGAGGCAGCCTTTTTTCCCCTCTCTGCTCAGCTGATTGTCTGCTTTCCTTAGTTGGTAAAGGCTCTGTAAGCACATAGAATATTTTTGTTCTGTGGTGGAAATAGTCAAGAAGCTCTCCCTGATGGCTTGCTCAGGAAAAGCAGGGTCATTTTCTTAAACCTCTAAAGCTAGTGAAAAAGATTTTGGCATGGAGATGGATACTCTATTACAGCCCTCTCCCCTCCTACTTCTTTGTGCAACACATGGAATGCAAAGCATGCATCAAAATAACTGTATTTCAAATGTTGGTATGTGAAATGTTCAGCTTGTTTGCTGCTGCTACTAAAAAGCTGGCCCAGTATGTACTGTTCCTGTGAAAATATTAATGATAAAGTATGGTTTGGCTTTTTGACCCAAATCAATAAAAACATCAAGAAGGGTTTAAATAAAGGCAACTGGATTGAAGGTGGATTTAATATCTGCCTTTGAAGCAATCATGAGCAACACTCTACAGTCCAGCAAGCTGACCCCGTTTTCACTTGGTGTGAATGATTCAACTTTAATGATGCAAAATTGTCTGGCTTTTTAATAGATGATCTCAATTGCTTCCTTTGCAAACATGGTAATGGTATTACAGAGCAGTAAAGGATAGCAAAATAAACTTGTTTTTTTGACCTTGGTGGCAGTTTTCTGTGGCTCATGATTTGCTTTTAATTTTCAAACACTCACACATCAGTGGTATATTGTACAAAGTTTGTGTAACAGTATGCATTTCCTTTTCTGGGTCTGAGCATCCTGAAAGATTCAGAAGTTATTGCCTGTTGGACACAGGAGTGAGCACCAGTGCTGGCTGTGTCCATCCCTCCTGGCCTCCGTGCTTCCCCAGAGTCCTGACTGCTCCTTTGGGGTGTTGCTGGCAAATGGCAGGGCACCATGGCAGGAACATCAGCACTGACTGCCGCTCCTCCTGGGCCCTGCTAAAGCTGTTTAAGAGTGGGATCCTATGTGGCTTTTGTCACAAATCTCTGGCAATTAGCTTTTTGGAAAAGTTGTTCTTGTTGAATGTTTTACTGAAAATGTATATGAAAGTCTTCCCCAGTAAGACCTCTTGTATTTGCCAATTTGTGTATAGGACACCCAGTTATTTTAAACTACTTTTCTCTGCTGTTATGTCTGCCCATTTCCATCTATGTTTTGAAGCTGCACTTTAAAATTAATTTGGAAGACCAAGGAGAAGGGGTTTTTTATGACTTCTATGCTCCTTGTCTTTTCCTGGTTTTGTAAAGAATTTTTAAAGAACCATTGTATTTAAACATTTACTTTTGATTTTCACAGGCAAGCCTGGGCCTTAGTTGGTGTCATAGGTGGTGGAAACTCTTCCTGTAATGAATCAGTGAGAAACTATGAAAACCACAGCACTGGTGGGAAAGCTCTTGCTCAAAAAGAGTTTTTCACAGTGGATGGTCAGAAGTTTGTTGTGAGAGCTTACAGCGAATGGAATGATGGTAGGAAAGTGTTTTGTGAAATCTTACAGTTAGGGAAAAAGAAAAAAATACTTTATATGCTTTTTTCCCACTAGAACTTCTGGTTGCAATTTAAATTTTTGAGTGCTGCTCTAAGGTTTTTCTTGCTATGGATGAAATAGGAGGACAGAGATCTTCAGTACTACCAGTTTTCTCACTCTGTATACAGCATGTGAGCAGCACTGAGTTAAATTCTAGTATATGTAGATGAAGATAGGAATCTTGAAAGTTCTGACGATTTTAAAATTTATTGTGATAATTTGGCAATCATGTGTATTTTAAATCTAAGCTTCTGAGATGTTGATTATGGTACTAGGAGAAAAAAACTACAGAAGCTGAAAGAAATATTTTATTCTTGTTAGAATTTTCGGTTGCTGTTAGAGTGCTGAACTCTAGGCAGCTGTTCTAATATGAAGTTGAATAAAAAGCTAAAAGACCTGCCACTTGCTTGCTTTTATCCTTTATTATTTTTTTTTAATTTAAGATATCTGTGATCTGAATTATTCTGGGTAATCATCTCTTTCTTCTTTTTAAAAAAAAGAAAAAAACTATTGTGTTTTCCTCAAAAATTTTTTATGGCAGTCATAAATTTATTTGTTAGGCAGTTGAGCTATTTGGTACTACCCTTTTACTGTTCATTACAGCCGCATGAGAATATATAAACTTACATTTAAAAAAAAGTCCATCAAAATATATATTTTACTTACTGGTGCTGTATAGGTTCAAGAGTTAACAAAAGCAGCTGAAGTTCCTCTAATTCATCATAAACTAATGAAATTCTATGTGTGTGCAATTTAGTCTGCCAGACTGTTCTAGTCTTAAAAAAAAGAAAGTCCTCTACTTTGTTTTCCACATCCTTGATTACGTCTTTACAGTTTAAAATGGCAAAAAACTGTCATTTAAAGCAAGCAGAGGTAGCTGGACGTACAAATTACTGTCATATGATATTAGGGTTTTTTGAAGAAAAAAGAAAATCATAGATTTTTCCAGTCACCGTTAATTCTGTGTTTTCCCTTAGTTTTGTTTGAGATCCAATAAGTAAACAGGCTGTAAAGGCATCCCATGCTGGCATGTTTGAAGTCAGAGTTGTACTTTAGAGGGCTTTGGGGCCTGCAAAATCTTATATGTATTTTATTAGTACCTTATTGGGATTTTTTTTCATATAAAGGTGAATATAATCTTTGTTTCTTTTCTTTTTTTTTTTTTTTTTTTTTTTAAATTAGGTGTTCCAATATCAGGCTTCCAAGTGGAAGCAGTGGGTGGAGTAATACTGAACCTTCTGGATGATGTTAGTAGTTGGGAGCCTGGGGACAGGATTGTGGTTGCGAGCACAGACTATTCGATGTATCAGACAGAGGAATTCACCCTCCTTCCCTGCCTGGAGTGTACCAAGCATCAGGTTAAAGTCAAAGGTAAGAGAGCAGTCACCACTTGAAGATCTGTGTGAAATATGTACTTGCTGCTCCATAGGCCCTTGCAGTGGAAGCAGTAAAGAGCAGCCTTTTCTCGAGTCACTGTATAGCTTTGTTGCCAAATACACAGATGTGTAATTCTCCTTGCTATAAAATGACTCTGTATGACAGGTCTGCCTCACAGCTCACCATGCTAACTTTTCTTTCTCATTTCTTCCCAGGCTCATTGAATGCTTTATGTTTTATTTTTTTCCAGTACAGTTAGCTTTGTTTTACTCTCTTGGCTCCTTTATGTCTTTTCACAAGTTCTCATTATACATGCTTGAATAGCTGTTTTGGTCATTACTTGTTTCCCTTGCCTTTAATGTCACTCTCATCTTTTGAACTGTTATCATTATAAATTTTCTGTTTCTTTCGTTATCAAAAAAGTAGAAAAAAAAAACAGGAAGGAGAAAAAATCGCAGTCTTTGAACATCTACTTTTTTCTTTATTTCTCCTTTCTCTCAGTCTCCTTTTTTACCACCTCCCCAACAAAATGGTTATAAAATAAGTGGCCCTTCCAAGATTCTGCTCTCACAGGATATCCCTGAGTAGTTGCAATCTGTTTTTCCTTTGGGTGTGATGCACAAGTTAATGGTCATGTATGTTGTTGACCATTTCCTTTTTATTATGTGAGTCATTCTGCTTGACATCACAAGAGCCTCCCAGGGGACTGACTTGCCAGCTGTGCTGGCGTCTCTGTTTTCCTTCTGTTGCTCCACACCTGCTCCATGGTGCTGCCCTTCCCCTTGGTGTCCTCCAGCTTCTGGTCTGGTCTGGTCTTCTGGTCTTCTTCCCTTCTCACTCCTGGTGGGCTGCAGCATCAGTCCATAGCACAAGCTAACATGTGTTAGCAGCTCATGGATGTGCTTCTCATTCTGGTTTTGTCCCTTTAGTTTCTGCACAGTGCAACTTCCTCTTCTTCAAACTGCTCTTCTCCTTCTTCATTCTTGGAAGTTTTCTGTCAACACCCTTAGATTTCCCTGTCCACCTGTGCCTTAAGGGACTGCCAGTCTATCTGTCCCTCTGGCAGTGAAATTTGCTTCTCACACATTTGTTAGCATCGGTCACAAATGTTTTACTGCACTGAGAAATCTCAAGTATGAAGAACGCATATCCAAGTTTACCTTATTATACCATCAGAGGATACCAGTTTGAGTGAAGCTGCAGAGCTCATTTAGTGCTATTGAACATGACATTTCCTGGGCTTTGTTCTTAATGTCATATTTTATTGGGCATAGTGTTTTAAAGAGTAAACTTAACTGGAAAGCTGCAGTATGAAGTTTAAGAAGTTTCTTGTCACCACTGAGTAGTGTGTGTAAACTCTATTTCATCTTGGAAATCATGTGCTGTGAAAAAGCAGCTGCTTTTAAAAGTTAAAAAAAAAACATTTTCACGAGATTTACAATATGGCATAAAATACCCAATCTTGGCTTTTTTTTTTTCTTTTTTTTTTTCTTTTTTTTGAAAGTAATTTCTAGTATTTAAAATTCCTAGTAATTAAGAAGATATTAAAGGAGGTGAACTTACAGTCAACTTTCCCAGTTGGAGTTCTTTGCCACCCTTAATATAGTTTTCTTTGTCATAGTAATGTATAGAGTTTTAAAAAATCCCCACACCACCTTACTACATATTTGCTTCACAAAGAATGAATTACCATTGTGTAATGGTAAACTTGACATGCTGAAGAACATACCATCTTATGAAATTATTTCTTGCGTTGTTTTGCTAAGTTTTTTGCTGGTTCCACCTTTCTGTAGGAAAATAGAAAAGTATTGTGGGAGCCCTGGTTGCTCTTTCTGCACTTGATTTCTTGAGTTGCTAGTCAAATATAAGGAAAAACAATAGGCAAGCCTTTACAGGGAGGAGTGCAGTCCCATTTACAGACATTTCTTGTCTTTTTAAATCCTCAGAAGTAGATACAGTGTTGGTATCACGCTTAGAATGACTCTGCTTCATGTTGTGGTAGTTTAGGCTGATACTGATTTTTTTAAGGCATGGAGGAATAGTGACAGTCTGTATTCAGGGTATTACAAATGCCTTTTTTAATGTCGACAGAACCAGATAATTTTCTCAGTTTCAATGAGAAATTGCTTGGGTTTTTGAGGAAGGGTGTAACACCAGATTTATCTTATTTTCCCTAGTTTTGAGTTTATGCATCTTCAGAATACCTAAAAAGAAAGGGGAAATTTAGTTAGGAAAGCAAGTCCTTTTTTCTTTTAGGAGGAGATCAATACAGCATTTTCAAACGGTGTTTTGGCTTCCCTTTCAGATCTTAGTTTGGCTTTGCAACAGATTAAGCAGCCAGTGTCTTTTTTTCTTTTAAAGCAAGTCTGCATCTATGTTTCATAAAAGTTTGATACATTGGATTAATTGAAACTCTTTGGTTTTTTCCCATTCTGTTCACAAACTATTGGCACATTTCAAGGCACACTTGCAAATAAAATGTTGATGTTTTTTGAGGATTAATTTCTTACTAAAATGAAAAATACATCTACCATAAGAAAAGCCTAGAGAGACCAGCAGATTATGGAAGAGAAACGCAGAGGTTTTGTTGTTGCAGTTATCTTGCTTATTTATGTGTTGATTCTGGTTTTAATCAGTGGTGAGTTTTTTTCTTTTTTTTCTTCCTGCTTCAAAACTTGTTGTTGGACAGAAACCCCTCAGTTTCCTCATATAGGAGAAGTAATTGATGGAGTGGACATGAGAGCAGAAGTTGGAGTTCTTACAAGAAACATCCTAATAAAGGGGGAGACGGAAAATACCTGCTATCTTGAAAAGGACTGTCAGTTCTTCAGTTACGATACATTTGGTGGACATATCAAGGTTTGAAAAACATTTTAAATCAACTTTCTGTCACATAAAGGCATATTAAGGACAAAAAGGTTAATGTTTAACTTCAAAGGATTTGAAAACTTAAAGAACATTAATTCATTCAGTTGCTTTGTGTGGAAATGGCTTCGTTCTCAGCTTTACCCAGATTAGATTTAACTCCTTGAGACTTAGTCTGCAGAATTGAAGGAAGGGATATAATGCACAAACTGTTCTAGAAACATCCAGCAGATATTGTAACAATGTATGGCAGGGATTAAACCAGTGACATCCATGCCTGTGCATCCTGTAACATTACAGAATAAAGTTTGATCTCCCTTTTATTTCTCTTCCTTTCTTTCACTGCCTTTGTACCTCCCTCGGTGATGAGCATTGAATCCTAATTCAGATTTCCGATCTGAACCTGAGCACTAGAGAGGCCTGGAGAGGGAAGAAACTGACTTGGACTACGGGGTTTTATATTTAGTTTTTTAAAAATCTGAAAATACTAAGGTTATGTAAAGGAAACTGCTTCAAATTTCTTGTATTATGAACATAAAGCTGAGAGAAAGGAATGTTATAGAAACTAGTATTTAAACTTGTGTTCACTTATATTTTTAGATGAAAGATTTGAGCAGCAGTGATGCTAGAGAGGTTTGAGGCCTCAAATTTTAATTGCAAATATATTTGTACTCATTATGTGGTCATCACAATTTAAATCTCTTTCTAATGTATTTGGATACAGATTTTAATTTCATAGTGGTGGCCATAATAGCGGGAAAAAAAAATAAGCCCTTTTCTACTGTGTGGCAGCTTTTGTTTTGTGGAAGAAGGTAGGTGGACACAAGATATCAAGGGTTCAAGATAATGTAATGGAAGAAGATAATGACAAGCTGTGAATCTTGCTAAGTGTGACCTTGATTTCAGCAAAAGTATAAATAAGCAGACTTTCAGTTGTCTGGAAGGTAAAAGAGAAAAAAAATATTTTGACTTATCAAAATTAAATTGTTCCCAGGAGACTGAGTAATGGTGTCTGCTGCTAAACCTAGACTTCAGCACTGAAAGTATTTTTGGCTTATGCTAATCTTACATGCTCAAGCAGAGGGATCCTAGATGTTAAGAAATGTAATAGCTTTTGAACATCCTGAATTTCCTACTGGTCGCTAGTTCAGTACCCTAAAGGAAACTTAGTGGTAGTGAGGAGAGGCATTGGTTTGCAGTTTTGGTGCTTTTCAGTAGTAAGAGCTAGAGATTAGGGATGCCTAAAAGATCAGGTTTTGACCATTCCTCTATATGTTAGGTATGCAAACACTAAGAGTTCACTTTGAGGAGGAGGGAAAAAACATTATTGACTATTATTGACTTCCCTATGAGGACTGGTATTTTTGATAAATACTCAGTACAGCAAAATTAATAAAATGAAGTTACCAAAAAAAAAAGGGGTTTGTTTTGGTTTAGGTTTTGGGTTGGTTTGGTTTGGTTTTTTTTTGGGGGGGGTAGTTTTTGGGTTCTTTTGGTTGGTTTTTAACTCAGGTTAGCTCCTTGCAGTTTAGCTGCTGCACTTGTTTATTCTTTCATAGCAGGTTAGGTGGAAGAAAATACTTTCTCTTTCCTGCATTACTGGTACGACTCCATTATGACTGTACTTTGTACACAGTAACTTTACTGTGAAGTTGTATGATTGTGAGGATAATTTCATGTGTTCCTTAGTAAAGACATTTCTCTGGAGTGCAATGTCCGGCTTTGTGTTCTCATGGCAATGAAAACGTAGTTGTGCTGGGGTGTGTCCAGGAAAGGAGGTGTGGCAGTATGTGGTGATTGATGGGGGACTGAGAGGAGGGATCTTGTTTCTGTCTTTAGGTACTGGAGAGGGTTCAGAGTGGCCGCAGCAGTTCTTGGAGGTGCACAGCAGTAGGATCAGAGGCAATGGGACCAGCAGGCTTAAAGAAGGCAAATGATGCTCACATACTGGGAAAATGAAAGGGTAGAACGAGTTGACATCATGAGCACCTCTGTGACTGGAGGTATTCTCTGAGAAATGTGCTGAGCAGCTGTGAAGCTGACCCAGCACTAAGCTCTCAACTAGACTAGGTATCTCAGGTTCCTTTGAATCTGCCTTTTCCTGTGGTTTTTATTCAGCTAAGCCTGTCCCAGGTGGACCTTGCTGGTGCAGCTTCATTACAGACACACCCAGATGTGGGTGGCATCTGTTTGGTTGGACAGTACATGTAAGAATATTTAATGTGCCACCTGGTAAAGACCAAACAATAAAGTGTGGCAATATGTCTGGTCAAAGTTCCTCTGTTGTAGCCACATGGAGATACAAATTTTGAACTTATATATGAAGGATGCAGTTTTGTAAGGCATCTTGTAGAGCAAAACAAGAACATTTCTTCTAGCTTTTATTGTGTTGGCCTGTGGCAACTGTGTGCATCTAGCTTCTGTACATCTGGGGTAGATGATGTATAAACTTAAAATTTCCATTGGTTAAAGAGCAAGTAGTTGGTTATTCACTCTGGACTTCATTTTTTAAAGGTTTTGAAGAATTTTACATCTGTTCACCTTTCCTATGTGGAATTGAAGCAAATGGGCCAGCAACAGATTGGAAGTTACCCTGTTCACTTTCACCTTTGTGGGGATGTGGATGAAAAAGGAGGATATACTTTTAAAACTTATCTGGAAGGTCTTTCCATTCATCACTGTTTTTCCAGATGTGTGACTGTTCATGCAACTAATGGTTTGCTGGTAGGTACACTGAGAGTAAAACATATTATTTTGGAATAAATATTCTAAAGAGCATTTAGATGCCAAAATAATCCCATCCCTTCTGCAAATCCAATGCTCAGCAATGGTTTTCTTGTTTCAGTGGATAAATGAATTACTGCAAACAGTAATTTAACAGTTCTCACCAGTTCTGTTTTTTCAGATTCTTATAGCAGCTAGCTGTTAAGGCAGCTAAGCTCTCCAAACATAGCAGTGTATTTGTAAGGGATGAATAAAACTATGTGCTTGAATCTTCTGAGATGCTAATACTGACACTTCACTTTGCAGCTGTGCCAAGATAGTAAAACTAGATGGTATTTGTCAAATAAATCTCAGTAAATGGTGTTACTAATGACATAATGACTTGTATTTCTACAGATAAAGGACACCATTGGCTATGACACACTAGGTCACTGTTTCTTCATAGAAGATGGCATTGAGCAGAGGAATACTTTGTTCCATAACCTTGGGCTAGTCACAAAACCAGGCACTCTTCTACCTACAGACAGAAACAGCAGCATGTGTATTGGGATTAGAGATAAGGTATATGGAAGTTATGTCCCAGTGCCAGCCACAGATTGCATGTGAGTATGTTATGATGAAAAAGTAAAACCAGACCAGCTGTAGCAGTTAAACTGATTATGATCTCTCGACAAAATACAGATGGAAATGCTTTTTATCTATGAATGTAGTTCACATAGTGCTGGAATTTAAAAACTAGGAATAAAAATTAATGTTTAGTCTCCTATTTAAGAAAAAAATGGTTTATAGGGATATTGTTGTTTCTTGTGATACTTGGGTGTTGGGGAGGATGAAGTAGCTAGGCCCTGCAGAGATGATTTAATAGTAAAAGATTCTAAAAGTATGAAACCCACAAGAGGAATAGAATTAAAAGCAAAGTTTGAACTGTAAGTTGCTGGACAGGAAGAAGGTGATTAGACAGCTGAAAAGGACTTGGCTGAGTGAATCAGTGACACTCCTGCCAAGACAAAAGGATGAATAAAAGGTTGGACCTTCTCAAGTATCAGGGATAAGGTGGGTTTCACAGGTTTTGGTATGTAGAGTAGTATTGTAATGTTGTAGTTCCCATAGGCTGTATGTAGATTGTGTAGGTTTTGTATCTTAAGGTGATTGGTTAATGCTCATTAGAATATTCACGATAGAAAGGGTTAAAATGGAATGTAACAAGGAGCTCGGCCTCTTTGCGCCCTCTCTTTGCGCGCCTTCCCTTGGACCCTCTTGCCTCTTGCCTCTTGGACTCTTTGCACTGGATCCCTGGACCCTTCCCCAGTTAGGCTGCCTCCCCACGACCAATAAAGCACGTGTTCCAAAGAGTATCCTGGTCTTCAGATCATCTCTCTCGCCGGACAACCAGCGTGCTTTCTAATACTTGGGACCTTAAAAGTCTGTTGAACATCTTCACTATTACATAAATGTATGCATATTCTCAATTTGTCACCAATATTTTTTCTGATTACTACGTTTCTTGTGAAAGGTTCTTATAACAGTTTATCATTGTATGGGATATCTGCACAACATTAAATACAATACTGTGCATTGAACTGAAAAAAAAGCAGTTTTGACTTCTAGATGTGTAAGGTTGTGTGATTTGTATTCTGACTATGAAGTAGTTCATCAGTGTAGCTTTTTCTGATGTGCATGTTAAGAAGGGAAGATACTTCTGTTGGAGCTAGAGGTTTTCTATAGTAAAAAATAGTATTGAATAATACTATTGTATTATTCAATACAATAATATGTATTTGAATAATATTTCAGGGCTGTTTCAACATTCTGGATTTCTCATCCCAACAATCATCTTATAAATAATGCAGCAGCAGGCTCACAGGTAAGGCATATGGGTGTAATTCATGGCAAAATGCTTTTGTCACTGGCATTTGTAAAGTCTGTAACATTTACACTGCCAGATATACAAATATTTTTCTTTTTTAATCTATGAATCTTTCTATGTTTGGCAGAATATTGGCACTGAAAGTGCAGGGTGTGTCTAGGTGTGCATTTAAGTGATGGCAAAAGTCCTTGTTGTGGCTGCAACAGATGAGAGCTCTTCTTCTTTATATTTAATAGACCTGGCAGTAGTAGTAGTGTCTCTGAATAGATCCTTTTATTTTCATAGAATTGATGCATTTTGTATTAAGTCTTCTGTATTTTCTATAGGTTGTCGTAAGTTTAGTGACAGCTCTGCAGGAGCTGTAGTCACTGGAATGAAAAATAACTACAAAAGGTGTTCATTGTGTAAGAAACAGCTAAAACACTTATTTTCTGTCAGTGGTTGGTCAATTGTTTCCAGCCAGTGACTAGCTAATGTGGTTTTGCTTGTTCTGAACTTTGTATTATTGCAAATATCATGTCATAGCTGCCTGTGATAGGCAGATCTGTGCATACTGTGGAGAAAGGGGCTGGAGTCTGTTCTATATAGGATGAGAGGCTGAGATATGTAGGGGTTTTAACTGGATTTTTATGAAGAGATCAATGGGAATGGAAAACAGGAAAGGTCATTGATTATTGTTGGAAAGGCTCTGGTGTATATTTTTATATATATATATTTTATATATATATATAATATATATATATTTAGCCACAGATAATATTTATCTATAACTGATAACATTTATAAGTAAATGAATTATTTATTAACAGGTATCTGTTATTATTAAGTAGAATAGGATTCAAAATATGTAGCTGAGTTGAAATATCTGGAGTATTAAAAAAAATCAAAAAATTTCTGGTTTTTGTACAGTCTGATTCTTGTTGCTTCATTTGTAGTGGTTTTGTTTCTGTTTGTTTGTTTTCTACTTAACTGTCTACCACTAGGAGGGATAATTTCAGACTCACCTCTAAAATTAAACCAGTTCTTTTCTCTCCAACACAATGTCTTTCCATTTTGCCTGCTTTATGTAATACACCTAGTTTAGGCATTGCAGGCAAAGTTAAGCAGCTTCTTTGCTCCTTTGATCTGGTGCTTAAGTCCTGCAAGGTCTTTTTCTGCCTGTGTAGCTCATCCCAGTAGATATTACTTCCTTTTGTGCCTGACTGGAGCAGGCATTTTTTCTGTTACAAAGTTTAGCCACTCTCATTTATGTCCCTCGCATGGATATAAGTACATTAGTATAAAGGGACCACAGCTTATTGTTTCAGAAATGGAATAATTCAACTGTGTTCATAGGACTCTGTACTATAGAGCTTTAGCTGGTGTGAACTGGAGCAATTCATAGCCAAATAATTCCATTCTTTCCCCAGGTCCTTAACTATGCAGTGAAGCCTATTGCAAGGCTGTATAGGCAATAGATGTTTCTTTGGTTTTGTGGTGTGTGTGAGAAGAGAAAAATACCCCCGCCTTTTTCACATTTCTGAATGCTTGCAGATGCTTAACAAGCTTTTAAGTTTATCTAAGTCTATTTTTCGAGCATCAGGGGGTATTTTGGATAAAATTTATTTGGGTCTGCCAAGCACAGAGCTGTACTTATGTGTGAGGTAAGATTTTGGTATTTTTATTAATGGAACATTAATTCATATTTGTTTTGTAATGGTTAATCACCAGAAATGTCAGTGCGTCATCATTACACACTGGGATGGGAACGTTACTGTAAAGTAGAATTTCCAGCACTCGTTGGAAAATTAGTATATTCTTGGCATGTAATGCATGAAATCTTTTAAGCCAGGGTGAATTGGCTTTATTCATGTTTCTTGAGAAGGTTGATGACTATTTTTCATGAGATGAAGCTCTCAGTGTTTCTTTAGCTACTGTTTAATCCTTTGTGCCTTGTGGGGTGATGTTTAAAAATTTTTAAGGGCACATAGCCTATGGTCAGGCAAAAGCTTTGATGTTGGTCAGTGTCTGCAATGCAGATGTTGTCATGATGCCACCTCTTGCGAACACAGATGTAGTTGAAAGGGAAATTTTGTAGGTCTCATTTAGCAGATAAATGGTAGGTCTCATTTATGTAGCTTCTTTAAGAGCAAAGATACTAAAGTAATATAGAAAATGAACAGATACTAAAATTATTACTGCATGTCATTGGCACAGTGCCCCGAACTAGCCAGATTTCTTGATGTGCTTTTTTTTCCTGTGTTCTGAAAGCTCTTGGGAGTTTATTTGGCTATGCCATTTAAATTTTGATGAGAGCAGAGATGAACCAACCTGGTGCAGTAAGGATAAGAGGAATGATTTTAGAGTATCTTACTATGATTATTAGGATTATCTACTACTAAAGGGAAATCTAGTGAGAGGGATGACATAACTGAAATGCAG
Source organism: Phylloscopus collybita (assembly GCA_027886175.1). NCBI lineage: Eukaryota > Metazoa > Chordata > Aves > Passeriformes > Phylloscopidae > Phylloscopus > Phylloscopus collybita. The sequence continues at coordinate 7,605,629 of JAJNNQ010000052.1, read as the reverse complement.
AAGTAACATTAATTTGGACACGTTTCTACTTTGAAATATTAGAACTTCTTAAATATTTGATGTTGAATGGCTTCACTAAGAAGCAAAACACTTTTTGGTTGATATTGTCTACTAGAATATAGCCTTATTTGCAAAATCCCACTTTTTCACTGATTAAATTGTTGTTTGGAGACTGTATTTTAAAATACATATCAGCACCAATAATAGTATCAGAATCACTTGTAAGTAACATTATTCTCTCATTACTTGCAGGATGCTGGAATATGGTATTTATTCCACAGAGTTGCGACAGGAGATTCTCATAGTTTAGCCATTGAAACCAAATCAGAGCTTACACCCCTAGGAATCTTCTATAACAACAGGGTTCATTCTAATTTTAAGGTACTGTAGCATGTAAAAAAAAAAAAAAAAGTTTTTATTTCTCAGTATTCTGTATTAGAACTTGTCTGTTCACATTTTAAACTGGGTAGGAGATAGCTTTTGTACGTTGTTTAAACTGTACTGCAGAACAATGTATAATGAACATGGGTGGATTTTTCTAGTTGTGTTTTGAGTATTCACTGTTTCAGATCCATATAAGATACAAACAACTAAAATCAATAAGTACTTCTAATAAAATAGTTTTTTCAGAAGTAGCATTTCAGATGCTACTCTTTACAGCTTTGTTTCCTACTCCAAAAAAACCTGACCCTTGAGAATCAAAGTTTATTGTAGCAGTGATTCATCTCATAACTGTTGCAGTAGCTAAAATTTTATTTTTCTGAGTTTCAGGTATTTGCACATGGTGACACAGTCTCTGGCTAGAGATTAAGCTTTAATATTGCCTTCAGGAGCTCACTTATTTGCAAGTTTCCTTAAAGAGTTCTCAGCCTATAGTCATTGAGGAGTGTTTTGATAGTATGACTTTCAAACCTTTTCCACATCTCAGCTAAAGTTTCACTTCAGCTGAAGTCCTTGAAGTATTTCATTTGGAATCTATTAGCTGTATGTATGTATAAATATAATGACATTTACAAAGCCACCTGACTCTATAAATAAATACTTACTGTGTTTGGTTGCTGCAGAAGATTCTCATAGTTAAACCATTGAAACCTCATGGAATCATTATTGGATTTTTTTTTTTTCCAAGTGAAACTGATTTTGCCTGACAGTTGGTTATCTGGGATACCAAGAAATGATGCATTGTTTGATGGAAGTTGTGTTAACTGTGTTTGGGACTGTAGGACATTTTGTTCAGATTGGAATTAGAACATACTGAATACAGAAGTGCATTGTGAAGAAAAAGAGTTTCACCTGTATAGCTATTATCATCTCTAATATGGGTAACAATTTGTGTGCTAAAATTCCATGTTGAAAGAGAACTCCACTAGCAGGTCTGAGAATCTGCTTGTGTAACACTTATTTGTAATCATAATTTGGATCAGAGGTGAAAGTAGTCACAGGTACTTGTATGTATTTCAAGTAAAAGAGCACAAATGTTTCCTCATGCTTTTATTTTCTCAAGTAATTTTTTTAATACTGGATCATTGAATTTCAAGCTTATTAGTGCTTGGACTAACATAATCTTTAGTGGTAAAGGTAGTTTAGTTTTAAAGTAAACTACAAAGGATTTTTCTCAGTGTGTTTTGGGTTTTCTTTTCTTTTCCTTTTATGAGAATAATTTGAACTCACCACAAGACTGACTTCCAGATTTTCCAGGACAGTGTCTGGTAACAAACGGAAAAGCTCAAATAGATGTGAAGGAAATCTAAAGTGAACTTTGATAATTTTCCCTTACAGTTTTTTTAATCACAGATAATTCCTTTCATTTTAGCACAGACTGTTTTTTTTCTTTTTTTATATTAATTAACTAGTTTTCACTAAGACAATAGGCCAATTAAAGCCAAACTAATAGATCTAAGAGTTTCTAATATGTGTATGGAATGCAATGCTTAAATTTTTAAAATTTCCTTTTTGCTCTAATTTTGGATAGTATGAATTCTTTCCTTGTTTATTTCAGGCTGGTTTGTTCATTGATAAGGGTGTTAAAACAACTAATGCTAGTGCTGATGATCCCAGAGAATATCTTTGTTTGGACAACAATGCAAGGTAAAGGATATTTTCTTTCAAGTAAGTGAAAAACGACAAAGTTTTGAGACTGCTCTTACAATCACATGGGGAAAAATCCTTTTAAAACAATAAAATAATTTATAAATTATAACCAAAGAGTAAGTTCATATAAGAGTAAGGTCATCATTCTTTTCACTCGTTTATCCATCTGTTTTGGGAACAATAGAGATGGTGTCTCAAAGGATTTGGGTTTCTTCTGAGCTTTTGCTCAGGATAATTTCCATCTTAGAAGACATGGTTTTAAACATGCTCTACTTTCATGCTTAAAATGTTTTCTGGAATTGCTGTTAATAGGAAAATATTCCTTTAAAATTTGATATTCTGATTTATAACTGAGTATTAACTAATTGTTAGAAAAAGGTTTCAGTAGTGCGTCCACTCACCTTTCCAACTGCTGAATGTTTCTGCTGTTCCTTCTAGACTTGGAAATCATAGCTCGGTAGTACAGTTCTACTGAAGGCTCTTTGCAGAGGTGGTACAATCAACCACATTTTCTTCAGTTTACAAAGTGAGAGAAACTAATGGAAAGTCTAGAAAAGTTCCAGCTTATACTGTGCCTGGTTAGTCTCGTCCTAAACTTCAAATAAAATAGCTTGGGATAGTGGTTGAATAAGTATTAGATAACTGTGTCTGTCAACATTTTGTCAATTAAGTATTGGTATTGAAAATATGGTTAATAGATCATCTTTATTGCCAATTGACCTGTGTTTAAGACAAGGACAGTTGAGTGACTGCTGGAGGTGCAAAGAGGGAAGTTCCAAATTTTGATGATACTCAATACTTCATAATTTTGAAATGACCCTGCTAGTTGCTTGTTTTGATGGAAAGCCCATATAACCCTTGTGGTTTACCTCAGTCATAACAGGTAATCAAGAGGAACTTGAGAAGGGCAAGACGCCCTCTGAGAGCTTACATACAGTGTGTTGAGGATGCAAGAAACTCAGTGCATGAAATGGGGTCATGTTTCACATCAGAGAGAAAAGAAATGGGGCACTGCGTAACTATGTGAGGTCCCTAATCATTGTACGTGGAACCAGACTGGAGGGATTTAAATGTTAATTGAGAGTACTGAGGCTATCAAAACCTAACATTTACCTATCTTCCCCTTTCTCCCTTGGATGGGGAGGGGGCAGATCTGAATCTGAACCAAAGAGTATTAGGTGATTAGGGATAAGACAGGTTATCTTTACCTGCTCTAAATGCCTGTTTGCAATTTTTTAAAATGTATTGCTTTTTGTCTGGGGTCCTGGGGTAATCAAATGAAGTCACCAGTTCTTAATCTGTTTCTTCCTACTATTTAAACTAGATTCCAGTCATAATTTACTGTACAAGACCATCTTGGTAGCAATGCAATAAAAAAATCTCAGGCATTTTCAAAGAAGTGGCACTGTTGCATGTCAGAATTTGAAACATTTGAAGGACCAGTTAGACAAAGTTCCAGGCTGTTCTTGCATAACTAATGTCAGCCCTTTGTGTCCTTCCGAGGAGCTTATAATTCCCTTCATCAAACTTTCACATTAATGCTTCACTACAAGTGGGGGGGGGCAGAAAGGAAAAGGGGATAAAAGGTGACTAAAGGCAGCTAAAGAAATTTAGAGAGACTGAGCAAGAGCCTGTGGGAGTGAAAAGAGGCATTTCACAATTCCTGCTTCATTATACCCCAAGTACTTTTCTAGTACTAGAGAGCCAGAAATGTACTTGCTTTTGGCTTCTTTCATTACAAACATGAAGCAGAGTGGAATTTGCCCATCAGATGAGCGTTTCTCAGGCTTACTCAGTGCAACATATATGGCACATGTGAAATGAAAAGATTTCTTGTACTGAGTGTTTATCTCTCCCAGGTTTCGACCTCATCAAGATGCGGACCCTGAAAAGCCCCGAGTTGCTGCCCTGATTGACAGATTAATCTCTTTCAAAAACAATGATCATGGAGCCTGGGTCAGGGGGGGTGATATCCTCATTCAGAACTCTGGGTAGGTATTTGGAGGCAAACAGCTGCATGCTGTTAAGAAGTTTTCCTTAAAGCTTTGTTTATGAAAGTGCATTACAGAAGGGTTATAGGAGAGGATTGATGGTTAATCTTAGGAACTACTGAGTATGACCGACTTTCATACCATCCCACAACTTCAGATATGCAAGTTTATATGTGATTAAATGAGAACCTGCCTTACTCAGCAAAAAAATAACTCTAGTAAAAAGAAGACTAAGAGCTGGTAGAGACAGTAAATTCAGACTGGGATTTCTGTTGTCTCCCTGAAGCTCTCAAGTCCTGCTTAAAATATGTAGAAAATTATTTTACTACTTTTTAACAACAATGCTTTTAGAAAAGTTAGCTGTGTGGTGGTTCTAAGTTCCATTAATACAAAAATTAAAGATTTTTTCAGTGCATAGCAGGATGTGCTCTTACATTAGCCAATTGTAGGTTAATTCAGAAAAAACAACTGATGTTTTGGACTTTCTTGTAGGTTTGCGGACAATGCAATAGGTTTGACATTTGCTAGGTGAGTACTTTGGTAGTAATTTCTGTGTTTTCTTGCATAGAAACTTAGAAAATCTACATACATCTATTAGAATTAATAGGTATGCTTTCATAAAGCTGCAGTTTCAGTTTGGGGCCTGGTTGTATTTTCAGTTTTGCAGATGATGTTTTAGAGGCTGTAAACTGGCACAGCTGCCAAAGTTTCCACTTCAGCTGGAAACTGAAGCTTCAGCCTGTTCTTGGTTTACACAACAGCTTGCTGCCTCTTTACCAGAAAGGTTATATTCATTCAGGTATTCTTGGTAATGTCTATTCCCTAGGCAGTATTTTATTTTCCTCCTGAACAGCTGAAATTGAGTAATGGAAAAGAAAGGTGGTGCACATTTAGCAGGGGTAGTCTCTTTCTAATGAAAAATATCAAGTAACTTAGGTAGTGAGCTGAAATTACTGCTGTTTAGATTATGACAAACTGGTTCTAGGATTGGAAAAGTGGGGTGTAAATAAAAAGGTGCTGCACTACAAAGGGAGTTAGAAATTTTAATGTTTGGCCTTGCTGAACATTTCAGTGAGGTAGCCTCTATTAATGTTAATGATTAAATCTATTGTTTTGTGTATTGTACATGAAGTCTATACTGCTTTGCTTGAGAATTGTTATAGAAGTAAAAGTAGTGCTGTGCCTTGGTATAATCATCTACTGGAGAGTCTTGGCTGATGACTTATCTCTGATGTGCTTTGATAGTGATGGGAGCTTCCCAAATGATGAAGGTGCCAGCCAGGAGGTATCAGAGTCACTGTTCATAGGTGAGAGCAAGAATTATGGGTTTCAAGGTGGACAAAATAAATATGTGGGAACTGGAGGAATAGACAACAAGACACGCACTCTACCTAGAAATCGGTAAGTATGTCATGAATGAAGGAAGTAGAAATACAAGAAAAATTCTCTGTTTCAGATGTAAAGATCCTTCTTGGTTGAGCTGCCAGAGATTAAGATTCCATTGAAAGTGATGCTGTCATTTTCTTTTTAATGCTGTGTGTGTAGCTGTGTCATTCTCACCCTTTTGCTGAAGCAGGTTCATCTGATGTTTCCACAGATTACTGTTTTGTAGCAATTTAAGTTATCCTACTTAAATTAAACTTTATAAAGTATTTTGGTCTAGAATAGAGCTTTCAGGTAAAAGAATTTCAAAGGTCAGTTTGGGACTAGAGACTGCAGTCTGTCTGTGACAAATCGCAATCTGTGACCATGATTCTTCTCTTTTCTCTTTGACTGCACTGATGATTGTTTAAGATAGTACCAAGTCCTACCCTTGCCACAGAATAGGAAAGAAGACTGTTTTGGTTTAAGCCCAACTGGAATTAAGTCCTGTGTAGCCACTCCTCTTTCCCCACCTCCTCAGATGAGAAAGACAAAAGACAGATGTCTCGAGCTGAGACAAGAACAGTGTACTGGAAACAATGAGCTTAAGAATATTAACAATAATAGCAACAATTTTAATAACAAAAGTATAGAAAACAAAGGTGATTTATTTATAAAAATGCCCACCGCTCAACCTGTGGTTCTCAACCCCAAAGATGTAGAACAAGGTGGCCAAGAGACCATCAGCACCCCAAAGTGTTCTCCTGGTGGACAAATCCTCTGGTCAGGATCAGCATTACCCCACTGCTTTCCAAAAAAAGGAACACTCTCTCTTCAGGAAATGAGAGAGAGTCCCTTTCCCCCAACTCCTAGCCAGGATGTAAGATGGTATCAAGTAGCACAATGTCTTGGCCATGCCCACATGTCTTCAGATTCTGTCCCCACACATCCTTGGCCAAGTAAGACAAAGGGTGAAATGGGCCCCAGCCATGCTAGTTTTTTGCAGTTCAGCCATTTAAAGGGGAGAAGTTAATGTGGTCGTGATATGAGGTATTCAGTCTTGTTGAGTGGCATCACATAACAGCTGAGGCTGGAAGGGGCCTCTGGAGGTCTTCTTGTTCAACTCCCTGCTCAAGAACTGTCACCTAGGGCACATGTTCGAGGACAAAATTCAGGTGTCTTTGCTATACCTCCAAAGGTGGATTCTGCACAACTTTCCTGGGTAACCTGTGCTTGTGCCCCAGTCACTCTCTCAGTGAAAAAGTTTCTCCCATTGTTTAGCAGGGACCTCATATGTTTCATCTTGTGCACATTGCTCCTGGTCTTGTCACTGGAAATAGTCTGGCTCCATCTTCTTTGCACCCTCCCTTCAGATACACATTGAGGTTCCTGCCTGAGGCTTTTCTCCTCCAGCCTGAATATGTTTCTTCCCATGAGAGATGCTCCAGGGACTTAATAATCTTTGTGGCCCTTTTCTGCACTTTCCAGTATCTCCATATCTGCCTTGTACTGTGGACAAGCATTCTACATGTCTCTTCACCAGTGCTGAAAAAATGGGTAGTGTCATTTCCCTCAATTTGCTGGTAACACTTCTCACAGTGCAGCCCTTGATACCTTCTGCCTCTTTGTGGCAAGGGCACATTATTTGGCTTATGGTTAATTTGGCTTCCACTAAGACCTATAGGTCCTTTTCACTTGCACAAAAGGTTGTTGCTCCCAATGTGCAAGACCTTGCATTTCCCCATGTTAAACTTCATGAGGTTTCCCATCTGCCCATTTCTCCAGGCTGTCAGAGTCTTCCTGTGTGGTGGCACAACCCTCTGCTGCATCAGCTGCTTCCCTCTGTGTTGTGCCCTCTGCAAATTTGGGCCATAGACTATTCTTGACCTAATCATCCAGATCACTAATGAAAATAATGAACAAGTCTGGACTTGGTGTTGACCCCTAGGGTACATCACCAGTTATTGGTCTCCAAATAGACTTTATGCCATCACTTTCTTGTCCTCTCATCCTGCCCATACTTCATGAGAATCTTATGGGACACAGTGTCAAAAGTCTTTACTGCAGTTTGGGTAGACCATGTCCACTCCTCTCCCACTGTTCTACCTGGCCAGTCATTTAATCACAGCTGTTTATCAGCTTTTCCTTGGTGAATCCATGCTGATAATTCCTAATGACTTTCCAGTCCATCAGGGACCTGGAAATGGTTTCTAGGATTAGCTGCTCCATCATCTTCCTGGGGGTCAAGCTAAGCCTTACCAGCCATTCTCTGGGTGTTCCTTCCCCAAGTTAGACATGATGTTTGCTTTCCTCCAGTCTGCAGTCACTTCCATCTGCTGTGATCAAAGAGCAGGTGGTATTTGTTTTCTGCTGTGTTTCTCATACTGAAAAAGGGACGTATTTGCAAATGGGCAGTGATACCTCTGCTAACAGGAAAATTTAGGAGTTCAGGATTTTTTGATTCATTAGACAACCACAGAGACCGTGTTTACTAAAATCTATCTTGCAAATCATTCTCTAATTGTTGCTTTATTTCTCTGAGAGGAAATGTATTTGACACAGATTCAAGTGTATCATGAGTTTTGTTACAGGATGGTACAAATATTTGCTTGCATCAACAGGACATTTCCAATCAGAGGCTTTCAGATTTATGATGGACCTATTCACCTTACCAAGTGCACATTTAAAAACTTTGTGCCAACTCCAGACAGATTTACCAGTGCAGTTGGATTCTTGATGAAAAATCCATGGCAGATGACTCCAAAAAATAACATTTCTCTCGTGAAGTTTGGTCCAAACGTAAGTTTATGACAAGTTTTCTTTAAGTCTTGCAAATTTAACATACACAGACAAGATCTGTAGGTCGTCCTTTCTATGCATACCTACTTCATAGTTTATCTCCTGGCTGGAGGTCACACAGAGTGATGATGCTTTGTCTCCTGGGCAAAAGACACGTGTTACACTAAATGATTCATGGCTTATGGTAAACCTGAAAAAAAATTTTTGTAAGATTTTGTAAGCTTTGGTATATCCTTAGCAACACATTTTCTGTAGCAAATATTAACACTGTTTAGAAGCAAGAGCTGGCCTGAGGCTATTACTAAAACCCAGCATGTCTGTTTTGCTATCCTTGCTATAAAGTTTTTGCTCAACTTTATCCCATGTTTCTGCACATGTGCAAATGTTAGTTTGTGTTTCAACTCAGTAAAACCAAAAACTTTCATTGTTGTTGTCAGGTTTCTTTGAAAGCCTTCTTTGGAAAGCCTGGTCCCTGGTTTGAAGAAGGAGATCTGGATGGTGACAAGAACTCAATATTTCATGATCTAGATGGTTCAGTGACTGACTACAGGGATACTTATGTGGGCCGAATGGATAATTACTTGATTCAACACCCAAAGTGCATTAACATTACAGAATGGGGTGGAGTGGTTTGCAGTGGGAACTATGCACAGGCTAGTACTTTTGGCTTTCTTTTTAGGGTAAATCCTATAATATGAACTCCTTGTGGAGTCAGGTAGTGTAAGAAATAGAAAATTACCTGTCTGGATTTCAAAATTTTTGACTTTTGTGAAAACTTTTACTCATATCACACTTTTCAGCCAGCTGTGTATATATCATGCTTCCTCTCAGCAGACTGAGGGTATCATATGTGTTTTTCAAGATTTCTATGTTGCAGCTGTATCTGCCAAAGCATTTTTGCATTGAAGAGGTCTTCTTCCACACAAGTTCTGTCTGCTTTTTTTCACAGAGTGGATTTTAAAGGATAGTTTTTTTGGTTTATTTTCTGGAGATGTTAAATACCACCTTCTGAATACAAGTCTTACAAGTTTGGTTCCCATTCTGGCTCCTGCTCTGTGCGGCTAGGTGTTATAGCTGATTTTTTCTCCTCTTTATGCTTTTTTATCTGTAAAATGAGAAAAATCTATGATAGTTTTTTAAATAGGACTTTTATTCAGGAGAGATTTGTGTATTGCGTAACTCAGAACATTCAATTGCAGCATTTTGGTTAATTTGATTGTGCTTCACTATGTAATTTCCTTTTGCAAGGAGACCAAATCTTCTTATTTTCACCCTCTTAAATATCATACAGGTTTATGTCCAAACCTGGAATGGACAGAATCTTTCCATGACTATTGTCCGAGATGAGTATCCAGCCAATCCCATGGTTCTTCGAGGTATTAATCAGAGGGCAGCTGCCTTTCAGCAATACCAGCCAGTGGTGATGCTCCAAAAGGGCTATACAATACATTGGAATGGAAAAGCTCCAAATGTCACCTATCTGTATCTCATTAACTTCAACAAGTATGTTTACTTTTTGTGGCTTTGATCCATAAGGCAATACTGTAATTACGTCCTGCAAAATTACTGTACATGAGTTTGCAAGCATCTGGAAGACTAGAGCTTGGGTTTGGGTCTTTTTTCTTTCATAATTACAAATACTAAAGTGTGAAAAGTGAGGGATTAAACAACAGACCCACACCTGAAGTTAAACATTTACCCAGTACAGTATCTTTAAGGAAAAACCTTTGGAGAAGAAAATGTACAAGCAGTGAAGTTGACCAGAATTGCAGTTGAAGAGCTTGTCATACTTGATTTTTTTGGCAGATAAACTTATTAAATATCTCTAAAGTATATAATCAAATATATCCTGAGAGAATCAGAGTTACTAAAATGTTTAATGAAAAACACTGCAGATTTGGTCATTTGGTTGAGGGTTTATGAACTTTTTGTGTTCCTGTTTCTTCTTTTTTGCAGTGATCTATTTGCTCTGTATTGACACCTAAACTGTTCCTATGAGGACTCATACATTTTATTTCGGTTTTAGGAATGACTGGATTCGTGTTGGTCTTTGTTACCAGCCAAAGACAGATTTTCTTATAGTATTGGAAACCTTTCAAAGGCGGTCATCTGCTCTGTCAAGCAAGGTGGAGCGCTACATGCCTGTATCTTCAATGATGGAGCTGGAAAAGAGTCAGTCAGACAAGAGGTTTTACTTTGACAACAGTACTGGGTAACTCTTGTCATTTGACTTTACTAGAAGATGTTGTTTAATCTTGAAATGTTCAGTTTGATAGTGTTAAAAGCAACTGGTTGAGGCACATGCATAAGAGAAAAGCTGTTGAGAAGGACTCCAAAACCTGTTGGAATGTTTATATGTCTTTAAATCTCCAAACTACCATGGTTGTCATGGAAATGCTTTTCAAGAGTACCAGAGTCACCAAAGATATTTCCTACCCCATGGATCTGGGGAAAATACAGTATCTGGTCTGCTGCAGAGCAGTGCCTTTTAGGATTTAATTTCTTAGTCTTCAGAGAAATTAACTGCTTTTTTGTTAAACTGAAAATTCTAGAAATTTCCAAGAAGCTTTCTCTTCCAGCATTTAAAAATTATATTTTTGAAAATCCTAATCTGTTTTCAGCTGTCTCAGAAGAACTTAAAATCTTAGTTTCTCTTTCAAAAGTACTTCTCACAGAGGCCACTGAGAGGTTTTAGATATGGTCAACTTCCAATAAATTAGGTCCTGTGTACATCAGTTGCGAGTTCTGCAAAAATTGATTCTAAATTTATAATTTGTTCTCTTATTTGTTTTGTTTCGTTACCTGCTACTGTGCCTGTGTGTAATAAATACACAAATGAATATAGTTTTTGAACAGACATTTATGTTGCTTTGTGTAAGAGCTGCTCTTACAGTCTAAAATGTAATAGAGGAATGTCCAGTCTTCTGTGAACATTATTGACCACTACAACCTAAATTGCATTTGAAGTTGCACACCTATATTGTTCAGTGCTGGTGGGTGAAATGAGTATTTCTGCTGCATGTCTGCAAAGATCAATGAGCAAGGAAAAAAATTCATGCTCTGCAATTTGATTTTTGTTTCCTGCAAGCCACTGATCTGAAGACTGGTTTTTCTTTTATATTGATGTCTCCTTTAATTGTGAGGAATTTTAGGTAAATTGACAGAGATTTCCTAACTCTAGTGAACTGTAAATACTTTGAAACCTTTGGATAGTGGTGCAGAAATGAATACTGTGGTTTGTCTGCTTCTGAAAATCATGAAATATAGCTGTTAAGACTGAATATAAATACCTTTATTTCACAAGTTAATTTAGATTATTTTCCCCTTTTTTGTGTAGATTGCTGTTTTTGTTTCTTCAAGCCAAATATGATAGGGATGGTCACAGTTATTGCTCATCTCAGGGATGTGAAAGGATCAAGATTGTGACCAAAGATTCATCAAAAGGGATAAGTAATTGCATGACAAAAGCTTACCCAAAGTACTACCACATGCCAACCGTCATAAAGCAGATGCCAGAAAAAACTACTGTACCATGTGCAAAATGTGGCACAACTCAGGTAAAATAAAATAAGCAAAAGCTTTCATTAATGGTAGATTAATGGTGATACTGTCTACTCAATTTAAGTCCAAATTTCAGTCTCTCAGCATAGAATACTGCACTTATCAATTTGCAGTGGCCAGCTTGTTAATCTTCCTGGACTCCTTGAAGGTTTGGAGTCCTTTCTGTAGCACAAGGTTTCAGGGCTTTTTTTCTTCTTTTGTGCAACTCATGCTTCAAGTGCTACAGAAGAGGGACATAGGTGAATTGATGTCTTGCACTGCAGTATTATTTATGCTACGTGAAGAGCTTTGCTGCAGAGATCTGCATGGCAAACCTTGTCTCTGTACAAGCTGAGAAAAATATTGAAATTAGGAGATAAAATAGATTACACTATGTATCATAATATTTATTAGGATTACTAGTACCATAAATAATGTTGACAAATGGATACATTTGCTTTGGAGAATGAGCTATCTGTTGTAAACTGGCATGATAAAGTGTTGAAGAAACATGAATATGTGTACTTACTTACCTGTTTTGTCTGATATCCAGATGGTATTCACCAGTGACCCTCACAAAAACTACCTCCTCGTGCAGATTAATTCATCTAATGAAAAGGAGTCAAGCAGAGGTCAGCAAGCATTTATATATGTAAGTATTTTCCATGGTTTTCTTCTTAAATATCACTATAGCAGTTGGCATTATAACAGTTGTACAGCTCTACATAATGCCGACCTCAGTTTGCTTCACTTGAATGAAAAGATTGATTCCTTGTTTAAAAAAACAAAGTCAAAAAGCTTATGTTTAAACATTAGAAAGTGAGGTTTCAAAGTTCCATTTTATATTTGAATCCTACCTGCTAAGAAGAAAAATGTTCCTGTTAGAGTTTAAAATGTTCAGCTTCATGTTTAAATTTGTGTGAGTTTACATTTATGGCTGATTTTGGAAATAAACAGAACACATAACCTAACAATTTGTTAGTTAAATCCATTTTGTTGAAATTGTCCTTGTGCAAGCAATTTAATAAGTTAGTAGGATGGGTCACACAAGCCATTTAAGTTGAACTTTGCTAAACTCCTCTAAATGGCAACTGCTAAAGAATCAGTAGATTTCTGTATTTGTTCTGATGTGGCCCAAATAAGCCCAATGATGTGATACTGTATAAAAAGTAGTTTAGTTTGACTTTTCCATTCAGGGGCAGAAGTAGACTTGCACTTGCTGGTGAAATACCATTTGCAGACACCCTCCCACCACAGAGCTTAGTCTGCCTTACATGCCTTACATTCTGCAGTGTCATTGTTGGGCTGGCTGAACCTTCAGTTATCCAGGTAGACAAATGGCATATGAGCAGCTTAACCTTTGCAGCTGCAAACTTCTCCAGGAATGTGTGTGCCATATCCAGAACAATAAGAGCACTCAGTAGGAAAAACTGGGCTGGAACTAGCCTGCTGCAGGGATCAATTAACTATTACTGTCAGGAAGTCTGGGGGATTCAGTATCTGAATTTTAGCTTCCCAAAGCAAGAGCAATGACTGAAGCAGGTAGTAAGTCACCTGGAATGTGCAATATTCCTATAGAAACTACAGGCTTAAGACTCCCATGCAATTTCAGAAGTCCTTTCAAAGGGAAAACTGAAGAGATGCTAGGGAGAAGCAAGTATTTGTAAGGAAATTGCTGTGTCTAAACCAGAGTAAGATTGATTAACTCTGAATGCAGTAGAATTGCTATTTGATTTGTATTAACTTCCTTTTCTCTCTTTTTCCTCCCATTCAGGTCAATGACACCATGTTTTCCTTTAAGGATAATGGGATACTTATTGTTGTAGTAGATGCCTGCACTGGCACAGTGTTGGGAAACAAATTATTTTCTGGAGTAGACATTAGGCGTGTAGATGGATATTTAAAATCTGGAATTCCACAAAGGTACATGCAGTGACCACTCATTTCCAGTATGTCCTGCAAGCTGTAGCTCTGCTCTCTGACAAGAATTTAAGTAATGATGAATAGATACAAGAGCACTGAAAGTGAACAAAACATATGTCTAAGTTCAGGCAAAAGGAGAAACACAGGACCAGTTTATTGGGCAGTGTAGCCTTATTTTTAAGAAAACTAAGCAGATTTTGAACACTTAAAATTTTTCTGGTGTTGCCTTTTTTCTCAAAAATAATTTTATTTAACACAACTTCATGTAATAACACTGCTTTGCTTAAAACAAGAGTAATTTTTTGTTTAATAAGGACAGTGGCAAGGACTATGTGAAAGATATCATACTGTTCTCTCCCTATAGGGAGAAAACTCTTTATCACTAAATAAAGAATTAGTGTCAGAAAATAATCAGCATTTTAATTTTCAGATTTTGGACCAATATCTAAACTTGATTTTTTTTTGATACAAAATACTAAACTGTGTTAAAATAACACTTTCCAATAATTTTGAAGTTAAATTTAAAATCAGTTTAAAACCAATAAATTTTAAGTACTGCTTTCAGAAATGGTTGACTATTTCCATGTCAGAAGTACTCATAAGGAATTGGACTCTGAGGGCAGCCAGCTCTAAGGCCATGTAGCAGAATATTAAAAAAATGTTTTTATAACAGCTGCTGTGTCTGTGCTGTTCTTGTTGCAGGTCTGTCGTTCTGCTGAGCACAAGAGGTGATGTAGCAATTCCTAATAATTTAGCTGAAGCCTTAATGTCGCTGGGGACAGCGAAACCACCTTATCTTCAGAGCAACGGTTGGTGGAAATGTTGCATGTTTCTTTGACATCACCTTGGTTTTCGAGTTGATGTTGGTGTGGTGGGTTTCTCATTGGGTGTGTGAGAAGGATGCAGCTGGTGGAGGGTGGTTGCCAGTTTGTACTGGTGTGGCTGCTGTGTGTCAGCTCTTATTGAGAGGGGAGGTGTGCAGCTCTTCAGCAGATGGGGCAGAAAACCCCTTTATCCCATTGTGTGAAGCTTGTTGCAAACAGAGAAGTAGTTAGCAGTTCTTTGTGTCTGTGGATCACACAAAAAACCTGTGTTTTGTGCCTCACCCAGGAAATCTATCTTTAAGCAATCTGCTGTGCTTGCCTAGTATTCCCTGTTCTAAAGTAACTTGAAACTAGAAATGAGAAGCTATTGGTATTTTGAGGGATGATGAGTTTATAGGGCACATGGGGTAGCTCTCATCTGTTCAGAGGGATGGCACAAGGTGTGGTTGAGAGAGCACGTTTTATAACTGTCCAATTAACTGTGTTTTCAAATTAAGATTTCCAGGTATTTAATACTAGGTATTGAGAAAGGAAATTGCAAGTCATTATTTCCTTGTGAGGTGCATGTAAAGTTGAGAATGGATTAATGTCCTGAATAATATGGGGGAAGGGATTTTTGGGGAGCATATATTTTCCTCCCTAACCAGTCCTGTATTGTGCTGCAGTGGGCTTGGCTGATTTGGTAATGCTGAGCTTTTTCTGTCACAGGAAGCTTGGCCTTTCTGGGCTTCAGAGGAAATGTTAAGCCATCCTGGATTAAGCTGTTTACCAGTCCTGCTGGGCATGGGCTCGTTCAGATAGAAAAGTATATTCCTCTGCAACTGGAAGAGTATGGCTGTGCCAGAGCAATTAAAAGCCGTCGGAAAGACCTCGAGCTTCTGAAGAAGGCTGCACAATCTCATTAAAGACTAAGATGTACATAAAATCTGGGGAAAAAAATGTGAACTAACTTATTTCTTAATTTATGGCATTTTAAACTATATTGTTATCCAAGTAAATCATGTTGTTGTCTGACAGATGTTTGCCAGCATTGACTGCTTGAATGCCAATCTGTGCACCTTCTAGTTGTACAAAATATTAAAGAATTTATTAGTATTTGTATAAACAGGTTTCAGAGATGTTTCAGATGTTTGTATTTACTGTAAACAAGTTCCTTCTGTTTAATACTCCTTTTGTATGTAAGAGGGTATTCATAAAAGCCTTAAGTTTTTAGTAACAGGTGTTGGAGTGCATTTTGGATTACTTGAAAGATCAACATCAATGCCTTCATAAGCAACTTGAATTGGTCATTATAACTTAAGCATTTTTCCCTCAGCTGTTTACGTGTTTCCTTGGGAGTTTATTTATCAATTTACATAATTGATAAAATTTACTCATTTACATTCTCAGTCTGCTTTCCAGTGTGTTAAAACCCAGTTTCCCCTATGCATGCAGCTGACTCAGGGGGTTTCAACTGCAGTAAAAAATGCTTTCCCGTGTGAAAGATGGAGGGAGGAATTCAGAGATCCAGCCTGGGGCTGGGTGAGAATTGTGTACCATTCAGCAGAGTTTTACAAGGCTGTGTGTACAAGCATGGCATGCGGAGCAGGAAATTACTCTTGTTCTTTAGGATCACTGTTTATTATTCCCTCTAAATACACAGGTGTGCCCATAAGAGTTACTTTAATAAACAGTCTAGAAGTTAAGGCTGCAGTCTTGAGTACAGCTTGACTTCAGCTTAGTCTTTAAAGCTTTTAGCCAGAAGGGCAAAGCTGAAATACTGTCTCAATTTGTTAGGAAATTAGGCTTCTACTCCTGAAGTGGTGGGTTTTTTGTTTTGTTGTTTTTGTTAGGGTTTTGGGGGGGCTTTTTTGTTGTTGTTTTGGGAGTTTGTTTTGTTGTTTGGTCGACTGGTTTTGGATTGTTTTTTGGGCAGTTTTTTTTGTGTTGTTTTTTTCTTTAATTATTTTTAAGGCTATCTCAGCTTTAACTTCTAAGTGAATGGAAAGTGCTCTCAGCTCATTAAGTCATACCTTCTGCCTTAACTTTGATTCTTTTAGTATAATCATGTTGTTGATTCCTATGACTTTATATTAGATCCATTGATTTCATCTAGTTTTGTTGAAATTATTTGACTCTGCCAATAGTGTGAAAATCATTTAGAACAGTGGCACAGCTGCCCTTTTTCAGGATCGTCGTCTTTGAAATTAGATTTCAGGAACTTTAAAGATGCATTTCATAATAGGGAATAAAAGGTTCCATAGGGCTAAAATGTAACCCTACTTCTAATAAAACTGACATATTTCCTTCTTCTTGTATATGTTCTCATTCATTCAAGCTAATGTAATGTATCTACCATTCAGAGATGCTTTGTGCTTTGAATTCAAAGTAGAGTGGCTGTTGGAAATGAACTATATGCCTGTCTTCTCCAAAGATGTTGAAAAATTGTGGGGATTTTTTTTTTTTTGTGCTTTAAAGGAGAGGAGGCACAATATCAAATGTATTACTCTGTTCAATTAAAATATGCTACCTCAGTGCTACAATTAAACTGCCTGGTCTAGTGTAGTTTCCTAAGTGAGGAGGGAGGGGGTAAGGAGTATGACACAAGAGTTGAATTTAACAAATAGATGACCGATATTATTTTTATTGTAAAACCAAGCCAAATGGATGATTGTGTGTTTTGCAGTTGTTCTGATGCACAGTTCTCTTGTAATGTTTAAAAGAAAAGTCATTTTGTTAGGGGAAGCTGTGATAAGTCTTTAAGACTAGATGTAATGTTTGGTGTTACTAATGCAGGGCAGTGTGATTTAAGTGCTCTGAGTGCAGTAGTAATAGTGTTTGGGGATTAAAATGGCATTAAGGCTTCCTCTATTCTGTGGGTTATGCTAAGCAGAGAAATAGTGATGAGGTAGTGACCCTCAGGCTTGTGAAGTTGGCCATTATTTATGATATTCTGCTGTTGTAAGCGTCTTGTAAAAATTGTCCTTGGAAGTGTCAAGGATATTCTGATATAGGGCTTACTGATGAACAATTGGACCTGAAGTTAAAGCGTTTCTCTTTTGTGTAAACATTTGATAAATAGCTTAAATAAATTTTTACATCTGACAAGGCAATAAAATTTTTGGTGTCTTCTGTTCTCGTATCAAGTAATTTTGTAATGAGTGCTCTGTGAATAATACAAACTATCTTATTTCAACACCAGTTTACTTGTGAAGTTTGTGGAGTATATCCTACTCTTCATTCAGAGGCAAATTCACAACACTGGAAAGGAGACACTGATGGTGACTGAAGTTATGGGCCTGTCTTGAAAGCCAGGTGTCTCAAAGCCTGTCTGAGCTGCTGAGTCGACAGTCATTTCAGCTCAGGGGAGCAAGGAGCAGTGCTGTTACTGACTCAGGGGCATCCTATACATGTCTTTAACTGCCTGGTGGGGGAGTAAAGAAGGTGAAGCCAGCTATTCTCAGTGGTGCCCAGTGACAGAGGAAAAAAGGCTGTGGGCACACATAGAAGTGAAAGCAGTTCCACAAAAACAGAAGGAAAGTTTTTATTGAGTAGGTGGTCAAGCACTGGAATTCATTGCCAGAGCACCTGTGGAGTGTTTTTCTATGGAGGAGCAGCTTTAACTGACCCTGCTTTGGGACAGCAAATGTCCTGGGCCCTCTCCAGTGGTGATTGCCAGCCAGGTGGTGCTGTAGTTGTGGGCAGTTAAAGCCACTGATGTATCTAAGCCTCTCTCTTCAAGTGCACCAGCTGCTGCACTTTTCATGTCTGAAACTCAATGAGTCTCCAAACCCATTCCAAAATGCATTGTAATTGCTTCTTCATGCTCAGGCTTTGTATACAAATGGATTGGTTTCCATTCCTTGCTCAAATTATGTCCTGCAGTAAAGAAATTAAAAAAAACAAAACAACCAAGAAACAAATTCCTTGGAGCCAGTAGCAGAGTAAGGCCTTCTCTCTGACCAAAGGCACTACTGGAAATCCAGTACATGAGGGAAGAGAGACCCATCTCCAAAGAGCCAGGATGATGGCAAGGACATGCTTAGGAAAATACAGACTTAATTCTGGGTGTTGTGGGACAGCAGTGACAGCTGAGGCCCCAGATAACTTCTGACCCAGGCCATGAGTTTCCTGTTCGGGGCAAGTCCCATAATTTCCTCTGCTTCCTCTCAACTTCTTTTCACCTTGAGTAGGAAGGATGTAGATCTAAAGATAGTCATCCCACTCTGACTGAAAAGCTCATCTGGATTTGATGCTATCTGGATCCGTAGCTGCACTAGTCAGTGAAGGTCTTACTGTTGTCATGGCTGTATTTGTTTAAGGTGCCAGAATATCTGTGAAAAGCAGTAACTTTTCTACTTCAAAATGTGAGCTTTACCCGGTCATTATTTTTCTGTCTTCTGATCATACTTGTTCTAGCACTCATGGGAGGGTTTTGACCCTTCCTAGAGGTCACAAACTTATTTTTCTTTCCTAATGCCATGTATCTTGGGCTAGTTAAAATTCTAAAATAATAATCAATACTGAAGTACCTAAGGCCACCTCTGGCTTAAAAATTTATGAGCGTCTTAATTGTATAGCTGGGGACTGCTGAAATTTTGCAGATTAAATTTGCACTACCAATTGTAACTTGCTAAATAAAAAAAAAAAAAAAAAGAGGCTTTTCTGGCCACTGACTTGCATGACTGGGAATAATGGGATTGGCAAGTCATAGAATTCCTCTTCTACTTTTTTTCCATTATATAATTCAGGGGGTGGCGGGAGAGGAAGTAGTTTTTGCATATAATAGGAACAATTTAAAAGAGAGAAGAGACTACCATTACCTCCCAGTACCTCAAGGTACAGGATTGCTGGAGGGGGACTTTTTATAAGGGCATGTGATGATAGGACAAGGGGGAATGGCTTCAAACTGAAAGAGTGTAGCTTCAGGTCAGATATTAGGAAGAAATTCTTCACTGTGAAGATGGTGAGGCACTGGAACAAGTTGCCAAGAGAAGCTCTGGATGTCCCATCCCTGCCAGTGTTCAAGGCCAGGCTGGATGGGGCTGTGACCAACCTGGTCTAGAGGGATGTGTTCCTGCCCACGGCAGGGGGGTTGGAACTGGACGATCATTAGGTCCCTTCCAACCCAAGCCATCCTATGAATCTTTGAATTTTGGGAGAGAGCAGTCTCGGGATCTTCTGAGATCAGCCTATACTTTTTGATACATCATCTTGTGCTCTTAAGCCATAATGAAAAAATTCAGAGAAACTTTTGCTTTTTCTTGAAGGGCTTGTATCTGTCACATTTGATGCATTAGTGAGAAATTGGCTAGTGAGAATTGGTCAGGTCAGAGAAATTTCAAAGTAGTCAGTCTGTATAAACTTTCTTCCTAAAGGCAAACTTTTAAACTTCTTCTATTTCTGTTGTGTTTACAAGTACAAAGCAGATTTAACTGCCTTGCCTGGAGAGTGAATTCTTTGTTTCATCTTTTTCCAAGTTGAATAGGTTGACAGGTGAATATTCTGATTTATAATATTTTTTGAGGTACTGTTTATAGAACATACAAAGACCTCACTTTATGTATCATTTATTCTAAATGGAAAATAAAAACAAAGTGGTATTTCAGGATTATTTTGGTGTGAGCAATTATTCTGTATAGAAAAGTTCATTGCTAGAACTGCTATAAGCAGCTGGAAACACAACTGTCTCTTTCCATGCAGCATTTCCAGTGACGTTTTGAACAGATACCCTAAGGTCAGTTCAGGGTGTGTTTTGTGTAACTGGTAGCTTTTGGGGATGGATCTCAGATGATATCATCTTTTTAATATCTGTGAAGTTCAAGCAGAAGATGGTTTATTCCATCTGTAGGGTGTGAACCATGATCTAATAATTTTCCTTCAGCTCCGGTGCAAATGACTGGTGTATTTTCGTAGTAACAGCAAACATTATAATTATCTGTGGTCTCATTTCTACTTCTGAAAAATTATTCTATGATGAGCAACATTTAGTAGTATATATTGCACATTACTGCTTTTTAATGGTTTTTAATAGTGTTATATAAATTTCCACATGCAGCGTATTTTGGTTACATTCTTCTTTTTAGCATTCTATTGATATCAGGTTTTTCTGTCCTTCACTACAGTGAAATACAAAATGTTAGAAGATATTAGTATCTCTAATCCTGTGACTCATAGCAGCATGCACAATTGCCACTGGGTTGATTCTGCCAGCCAACAGACGAACATACAGTAAGAACTCATCATCAGACTTTAATAGCTGAACATATAAACATAAGAAAAAAAATTTTGCAGTCTCTTTTCCCTATAAGCTGTTTATACTTTTCTCTCTTTTTTTGTGGGGACCCTCACGATTGTCCTCTTAGTCCTTAAGGGCTGAGATGCTGCTCTGGTTAAGTATCTTATTCCCACAGAAATTTCCATTTCTGATATTTCCAATGTTTTGCCACCTGCAGATTTGTCTGACTAACTGTCAATCCTTCTTTTCCATTAAATCTATTTACAAAGTTTCTTAGAGAGTGGGTTGGACCTCCTCAGTTTTCGCACCCTTTTTGAGTTTCAGCATGTAATCTGTCTCTTTGTGGTGGCACATCTCTCCTGCTGCCTCCTCGAGCTGCACTGACTTCAGAAATGCTCATTAAGGCCTTGGCCTTGATGTGGGAAATTACTGTGGCTAAAGTCAGTTCTCTTGCAACCCTAAAAACAGTGGTGCCAAGTGAGACCCTTGGAACTTCCCTGGACCGCTGTGGGGTGTGACCAGAATTCTCCCTCAGAGTGGGCACCTTTCGGAGCCGGTGAAGGATACTTAGGGATCGCAGCGAATGCTGACCCCATCCTCGAGGCTCAATCCTTCACCCATTGAGAAGGCACAAGGGCATCCCTTGTGAGTACTTCACTGAACTTGGGGACAGTTTTTCACAGGTATATGCCTTGTACACACTCCTCTGGGTCTGTGTGCATGAAAGTGTGGATATGCTATAGCAAATGTGCTGTGAATGTTGCTCTCTTAGATGCTTAGGTACTTCAGATTTATAAGTGAGTTACTGTTGTACTTGCAGTAAGTTCTACAGAATCTTCTGACAAATTGTTTAAGTCAGGCTATTGATTGAGTGCTGTTGAGTGCTGTTAAGTTTAAGTGATGTTAAACCCTTTCGGCCTAAACCTTTGGTCAAGTCCAAGCCCCAGTTTGGCAAGGGCATCCACTCCGAACCTTATGATTCAATAGGAGAATTATCTCCCTTATTCCTTTTAATCCTTATCCTTTCCCATCCTTACCCTTTTCCCATCACCAGCTTCTATATATATAATTTTAAATCAATTTTATTTTTAGACTGATTGATTCAGATTTTAGTCTGACTTTTCTGTGTGCTCTAACTATCTAGTAAATAATAGCGTGAACTTTGCCAACAAACTTCATTACACTTTCACTTCTTTACTAAACGTGGTTTACCAGTATCTTTGCCAGTGATTCCTTGAGCAACCTAATACACTCCTTCATGACTCTCTAAACAGAGTCATCACTCAAAATACTTCTTTCAGAAAATTTTCTGTTCCTTGTCATTCACATTGTAGCAACTTGTTCAAAATCAAAGAGAGGCATAGAGAGATCTTTGGCAAATAGGCATCAGGTGTGGGGACACTGCTTGTGTCACAGAGTCCCAGAATCAGGCCCTTGGAAGGGACCACAGCAGGTCATGTGGTCCAACCTCTCTGCTCAAGCAGGGTTGTTCTGGAGCACATGGTGTTGTATCCAGATAGTTCTAGAATATCTCGAAGGCGACTCCACAACCTCTCAGCATCAAACTGAAGGAATTAATAGCGCAGAACTTGTGTAAAAATGTTGATTTCCACTCCCTATTTTTGTGTACAGTGTTGCTTTCTGAGCATCAAACAGGCCCTTTGTAATCTGTCAGTCAGGGTGGGTTTGAATTCTTCCATAGGCATCTCTGAATCATTGATTCATAGACCATCACTATCTGGCTCATTGAATGAGCCAGATTCAACACTTTGCAGCGCAGGTTATGGAATTAGACTGAGTGCCAATATGAAGCTTAATTTTCTAAAAATGCTGATATCCCCTCTTTGTAGGAATAATCAGGTTTTTTTCTTATTCTTTAACTTCCTTACTTTCTCAGTTCAGTCACTGTGCACTCTTTACCCCTCACGTGCTCCCACCCTGGGCAGTCCTACACAAATAACATTATGGTTAGTGGCATATAAGTTCAGTTTCCAAAATGAGGCTAATAAATGAAATTCATAATAACACACATATGTTTAACAGTTATTGATTGTACAAGTAGAAAACAAATTGCAATTTCTAGATTTATGTGTCTTTAATACATAAGTGCGTAAACAACTCTATTACTCTACTTTCCAAAGAAGATCCTAAAAATTACAAAAATATTTTTGTGTGCAAACAATTCCCCTGCTTGCCTGTGAAAGTCTAATCTGTGAAAGAGTAAATGATATTACAAATTGCCAAGAACTGAAGTTGTTAAGGAAGGTCACTGTTGGATTGCCCCAGAGCATGAAGTCTCAATAGAGCTGGAAGAAAATGTTCTGTTAGGAGCACAGTGTATGGTAAATTTGAGTAAAAAATCCTTCTTTCTCTCTCACAGAAAGAGGTGACTATATATACACTACAACCAGTATGTGAACCCACACCTATGGTTACACCAAATTCTGGTCATGAGTTTAAAAGACTCAAACACTCTGTATCTTGACTGTAAACATTGAGAATTCTCACAAATGTTATGCAAAAGTAATGAAGTTGTACAGAGACATGTCATTTGCTAGAACATACCTGCAAAATGAAAGTGCAAAGTGAGATGAAGCTTCTCACTAGGCAGACATGCAAGATAGGTACAGGCAAATCCTTGATCTCTGAAGACAGAAATTACCCTGGCCATAATTTTAATTTTTTTTTAAGCTGTCATTCAACATACGCTTATGAACAAACTATGTGACGTTAAGGTCATAGGAACAAATGTTTGAATGAAACTGTGGGGTTTTGTTCATAGTTGTTGCAGAAGTAATTTAGCCATTTGTGCCTAAAGTGAGTGTTTAATTCTTCTTTTCTTTTTGTAGTCTATTAATCCTTGCTTTAAATTCTACTCCTAAACCAAGTTCTTATATTGGACCTGTGAACCTTCTTCATAAACAATTAATGAACCCAACTGCATCCAGAGGACCCATTGGTGAGATTTAGAGAAAAAAAAAGCAAACAAAACCCACCTTTCTCCATGTAACAGTGGAGAAGGTGTGGGGGGCTTTATGTGTGTGTGTATTTTCACTGACTTTTCAGATTTCTCTGCTCTTCCTTGGCATTAATACATTTGCTGTTGTACAGCTTATCTTTTCATGTGGCAGGTAAGTTACAGGAATACAATTGTACATAATTTTTGAAAGATAGGAAGCCAATTATGCTGATACCAAGAATATGCAATCCGTATAGTAATCCACTAGGAATGGGATATCCAGATCTTCAGGTCTGGTTTTGAAATCTGATGCAGTAGTTATATATAGAAATATTTTAATTTCAAGCAAAATCACCAAAGCTCATCCCCAAAGCTTCTTTTACTGGGAGTGTAGAGACTGTCCCAGAGAAAATGTGGGGGATCACAGGATAGAGAAAGAGAGTTGATTCATCATGGAAGAGATTTAGTTTAGGAAAGAAATGTCTGTAAATGTTGGCATGACTTTTCTTTTTCAGATAAAGTATGTCACAAACAGGAATAGGTTCCTGTGCAGGAAACAGCTCTTCCGTAAGAGGGGCCAGGGAACAGAGTGTGTTAGGCCAAGACAGTGTCAGAGCAAGCAAAACAAGTACAGTGGCTACTGATTTCCTTCCTCTGTCATGCATAATTCATTGCAAAACTGCAGAGAAGCAAATGCTCCAGCTTTCAACACAGTTATCACATCTGATTCAGACATTAATGTAATTTCTCATCCTAACAGATACTTACATCAAAAGGTAACAGATGAAAAGCAAATGGGGGCAGATGAATACATTTGCCAGCAAAATAATTTTCTCAGGAATATTACCAGAAAAAGGAAACTTTTCTTCTGAAGGAAGTTTTTCAAGAAAAGATTGGCATCAGGCTATGAACCTCTTTGACCAGTGGAATTTACATTTTTGTGCCTCCAGCAAGATAATGCTTGTGAAGCAAGAAGTCCTATGATCTGCAAAACTAAAATTTACTCCTATTGATTTTACAAGCACTGCCATCAGATACAGAGAAAGCCCTTCATGCAGACCACCCTGCAGTCTCATATTCAGAGAAAACATAGATGAACTCACAGAAGAGAAGCAGGGGTGGCACACCTGCCTGGCTGGAGCCAGCAGACAGAGAGAGAAAAGATATGGTTAAGCAGCTCGGAAATTCAGTTCAAAAGAATCTGTAGCCAAGTATTTCTGGAGTGAAACATTTTGGAGTGAGGCTTCTTTGAAACACAACTTCTCTTGAGCCTTTCAGAAGTGTTAGTTAGTGCACAGTGTCTCAGACCCTGGGAGGCCTGTGATTGTTTCCAAAAGGTGTTTTTGGTGTGTCTCAGCTACAGCCTGTAATGGTGAGGGGTCCCTTGCTGGGGTATAGGCAGCTCCAGAGTGCTTGGAGCCAGGAAAGGCAGTGCCAAATGGCAGGGACTGTGGATTGCTTTACCACTTGGCACCTGTCCAGCAGATACCGCAATTTCAGGAGTTCTCCCTGCCAGGCAAAACAACAAAGAAAAACTTGCTACCACATTAACTGGTTAAGATGAATTTGCTGTAATAAAAAAAAAGGTCACTTTAATTAATGGTTTAGTGTAAGCCTCTAAATTGAAATCTTGATGGAGGGAATTAAAATAACCTTTGAGTGAACTTAGCTGGAGCTATCATTTGAGCAGCACAATAAGAAACATAAAGTGTACATTGCCATGAGAGCAGATTAAAGCGTATCTTGGATGGGAGCACTGGAGAAATGAAGGAAGAATTAGAAGAAATAACACAAGTTATTGAGGAAGAAATTTTTCTTAGCTCCCGCTCCAACCTGAGCATTAAACTGCAGATGTTACTCACAGAAAATCTCCAACACGTGTCCATCTTCAAACACAAACCTGAGAGCAGGCTGTTGAGTAAAATCTGAGGCTGACTCTCAGCATGACTGAGGATCATGTTTTAATCACCCAGAAGAAATTCTCAGATAGCTCTGCCATAGCTCTCACGCCATTTTACATTGTAATTAAAAAACACAACAAAACCTCAGAAGCATCTGCCTCTTGTATAAAACATTGCAAAAATGCACTGGAGACAGGAGAAATTGAACTTGGTTGGGATGTTTTTCTCATCTTGCGTTTTCTTTCTTTTAAAGCTATGCTTTCACCAAACATTAGAGTGTAGGCTCTGAAGAGCAGATATGCATGGCAATAAAGACAGCTTCTGCCTTTCAGTAGCAGATTGCAAGATACAGATGGAGATAGAGGACAGCAACTGCATGTCTTCTGCAACAATCTGCAGATTTGATGCCAGCTAATAATTGCAACAGCAGCCTGCTCCAAACAGGCTTGTAGCTGAGCCCATGGAATTGTTTGTTCCTAACCCATTGCCTACACATCCTGTTTAAATATTGTGCAAGGGGTCAGGCCCCATGCATTGCCCAGCACACCATATCAGGAGGGGCATCTGAGTCCTTTTTTTCCTTGCCCATTACAGAGTTCTTCCTTTCAGGTAATTTCTTTTAAGAGACAAAAAAATGTGTAAAGCTCATTAGTTGACATTAATTCAGACTTAAATATCTCTTCCATATTTTTCTGTCTCCTGGTCTTAGCCATCACTTTTTCCCTCAACCACTAAGGAAAAAGGCTCAAGAAGCCACCAGGAAACCTGGGCCTGTGAGATTGTGCAGGAGTCAGATGGGGACCTGACAGGCCACTGGAGTGGTCGCCATGAATAGGCTTCGGTCCCAGCACTGACAGTCCAGTCCCTGGTGGTGGGAGTGTGACTGTCAGAGTCTCGTGAATGGTCAGGCTGGGAAGGTCCCTTAACAAGCCTCTCTGTGGTTTTTGTTGTGGGTTATGCTGCACAGTTTTCATAGCAGAGCAACAAAGTTGGAAACAAAATGTTTCCGAGCAACAGTGCTGTGAAGGGAAAGCCTAGGGTCCCAAACAGCTTTTCAAAACTATTTTTATCATCCATCTTTGAATAGGAATTATGTTATTTTTATGTCTGTTTGGGTTTTTTAATGTTGTTTATTTTTGCACATATGGCTTTATATTTCAGCAGAGGGCACTGTGACCATACTTAGAATTCAATCCATTGATTGGGTCACATGAAAAGAGAAAAATATTTTTCTGTTTTTCCTCAGTCCTTAAACCACTGGGCTACACATGTAGGATTTATTCTCCAGTTTAATCACTGCCTCTTCATCATAGCTAAAAGATGGGAAGCAAGTGAGAAAAACTACTTATTGAATTAATATATTTTTAAAAAAATGATCTCCTCAGTTTTCTGTAGGAAAAGATAGCTAAGTAAAGGCTTGGACATTTTTCTTCTAGAGCACTATAGTTTCTCACAGTACAACAATGTACTCAGTAGGCATTTTAACAGTACATTGTAGGCATTTTAACAAAGAATTTACAGAAGCTACTGTATCAGAGGATATGAATAGAAAGGGCAAAACCAGCATTTTTTTCCTGCTGTAGCCCAAGGTACATTGGCCACTGGGCCTCCAGCACCTCCAGCATCTCCAGCTGCCAGGCTGCCCCTATTCTGTCAAGTGAGCTGGGCAGCTCCCATGTGAATAGGAAGCAAAGTTGTTGTTATCAGTTGCATTTTGATCCTATTCATTCAGCTGCTACACAGACAGTGCCAGTAAAAGGATAGCAATAGAGATCTTTCATATGAGGTAATTTAGGTAGCTGATAATATTCCCTAAGAGATAAGTCTGTCAAATCTTTCAGGACTGTATGTGTATATTTGTATGAAAAAATTAGGTCAGGGTAACAAAAAGAAATTACTACAGGCTAGTAAAACCATCCTTTATATTTTCTGCATTGAGTCACTACTGTCCAAAACTTACATTTATTTAATGCTATTTTATCCAAAAGTGATATTTGCATTTATCACAGATCATACATTACTTGGCAGGGTTGATTGAGCTTTCCAGATAGGAAATCTTATTTAAGACATCTCCATTTGGTTTTGATGGTAGCATATGTCTGAAGAAAAACAACTTGTTTTTTAAGAATGACCCTCTTCTTTCCCTTCCTCTCTGTATTAAACGTGGTATTTTTGCAAACTGAAACACAAGCACCTTGTGTTTTAGACATCAGGTTTTAATCCTGGGTTTTGCAGGGTGCCGTGGTGCTGGA
The DNA here is from genome assembly GCA_027886175.1 of Phylloscopus collybita. NCBI lineage: Eukaryota > Metazoa > Chordata > Aves > Passeriformes > Phylloscopidae > Phylloscopus > Phylloscopus collybita. Next base: position 7,577,770 of record JAJNNQ010000052.1, on the reverse strand, counting down.
CACCTATTATTTTCTGTGGCACGTGATCCACTCCATATGGTTGTCCTGCTGGTGTTGGTTGTGATCCATTATACAGGGTTTGTACAAAAAAGACCTTGGGAATGTTGGGAGAGACCTTGGGAGACCTTGGGAGGCTCTTTGTGGTTTACAGGTATCTAATGCCAGTACTGGGAACAGGTAATACAGTAAGGGAGCTGTGTAGTAGAGTCCTGCCCTGCTGGGGTCATATGTCCTGAGAATTTTTTCTATTCCCATGGATATGCAATACACCTGACAAACACAATAGTTATGAACTGTTTTTAGGCAAAAGTTTATGGCATATTTTCCCACCACCTTGTTGACAGGTTGCCTTAACAAAAAGCTGTCAGCAGGATCCTTCTAATGAGACGATTTTTTTTCTTCAAAATGTACTAAATAACAAATCTACCTGTTTGTAAAAGTCAAACAACAGTGACCCCTATCTAATTATTGTTCCTATTCCACCCACAGGAAGAGTTGCAGTAGTACAATTTGTCTAAAAATTTTCATATTTTTGATTTGGGGGTAAACATGACAGCTGAGACTAACAGGATCCCTAGTGACAATGTGAGAACAATGCCTGTTTTTTTTACTTGTGCTTTTCTTTTGACGTGTTACCACCCTCGTTGCTTTCAGAAGATTGATGGGTATTACTGTGTGACTGTGTTTGTCTCCCAGTGCCCCGCAGAAATAACCTCTGTGCCATTCTGCCCTGCATGGCCAAACCAAGCAATTTAAACAGGTACTTACCTCCATTTATGATTTTAAATGATGCCGTTCCCCTTGTGTTTAAAACCCTCTCTCTGGTGTCTTCTTGTGAGCCTGTAGGTAGTGCAGATCTCTAAGAAAGCAGCGTTGCCTTTTTACACTGACATTTACAATATAGCTGCCACTAACTACTCATCCTTTTTGTCTTATAAAATACAAAAAAGATCCTTTTACATGTCTGCCCCAAGCTTGCATAACATAGGAAGCATAGAAAGTAAAGTTAAATGTTTTACTTTTTCAGAATTTTTCAAATGGTTTAACATTATGTGAGAAGAAGGAGGAAAAGAGATACATTGTTCATTTGTACTGACTTGAAAAGAAACAAGTGATGACCAGAGTGATGAGAATAAACTATGGTACAACTGGCATAAACATGTCCCTTCATGTGAAGATGGACTTTATATAGCCATGTTGTCATTTATATCTATGGATTTGGAAAAAACAAACAAACAAAACAAACAAAACAAAACAAAAAACAAAAAAAGAAATCAAAACAAACAAAAAAATGAACAAAAAATTTAATTTAATTTTAGTAATTTGTAGCACATCCATTGCAACAGAAATTATTTAGAACTCCAGTCTGACAGTTAATGAACCATAAATAGCAGTTCAGTCATGTAAGATCATCTCCTTGTATTTCTTGTGGGTAAAGCTGCAAATTGACCCCCTGAAAGCTCAGCTGAGCCCTGTCAGACTGCAGCATACTGCAGAAAAAAAAAAAGAGTTTGCTATATCTGCATTTCATGGAGGTGTGTCTTAGATGACAAGCTGGACTGAGAGGGGCAGTATTGCAGATGAGAAGAGCAGGCACTGGAGACACGAGAAACACCAGCAGGTTTGAGTGACCCCATCAGCCACAGGAACAACTGGGGGACTCTAAGCAGGAGTGGGGGAAACAGCATTGCTCACAGTGGCCTTGAGCAGCAGAACTGGTTCTCCCAGAGCCAGAGGAGGATGCCCAGGTGTCCCCAGGGCAGGAGAACCCTGTGCCCAAGCAGATTTCTGACAGCCACCCTCATCCACATGCTTGTGGCACACTCCTGCCGTGGCCATTCATAGAAAAAGGAGAACCTGCAGGGCAGAAGAGAGGGCAGGGAGACTAAGGTGAAGATGCCAGGAAAGAGAAATATTATCTGGCTCATCATTTGTTCCCCATCAGGTGCTTTCCTTTGCCCATTTCCTTAATTTCCTTACATACTCCTCCTTGCAGGGTCTGCCTCTTACCCAGTGTCCATATCAATCTGGTTAGACGAGTTAGACTGATGACTCTGGATAAACTATTTAATTTAAACCATCAAGCCTATTTGCTTCTTGCTGTGCAAATGGTTTAAATGGCTTCATTCTCAGCTTAATGCCCTTCCCTTCAGGAATATTGCTGACTCTCTGAGCATGGTTTTGATTAGGTTTTGATTTAAAAGTGATACAAGCATGTTACTGGATTGTATTTTCATTTCATAATCAAAGTTACCTAATTTAGATGTGATACCTGTAAAGATGATTCCTTGCCTCACATTTAAGATTGGCTGTGGTATCTCATTTTAATTTGTGCACAAATCCAGCAATTTTTGCTGATTTAATTCAGGTTTTCTCCATCTTCCAATCTTTGATGTAGATTTTTTGTTAGTCCACTTTTTTTGTTTGCAAATTTTTGTTACATCTGCTGCTGTGTATACACACCTAGTCTAGTTGTTAGAAACTCTCAGAATTACACATACATTTCACTGTGTCATAAAAAGGGAGGCAGCTGAAAATCGTGCACCTGTTTTCTTTATACTGAGGTGCTAGTAAATGTTGTCAGGCCCTGGATGTTAATATGACTTGATTCTCCAAGAGAACTTTTGCTTCTCTCAGTCTAAGCAGGTTAGAAGGCAATCAAGTCTTTATGAAAATTTGTTGAGATGGATATTGGCTGAAGAGAAGAATTGTCTTTGTGCTTAGGCTTGGAAACTTTGACCTGAAAAGAGTGGTGTGGTAAAAGAGATTAAAATCTGGAGTTAGCCCAAGAGCAGCTGCCTGTAAACGTTTGTCATGCAAACCCACCAGTTTACAATCTAAGCACAGTCTTATCCCAGCAGGCAACACTGTACTGTAAACGCTGTCAAACACAGCTGAGAGCCAAGAGCAGCAGACTATGTTTACCTCAAGACCCAGCTTTGCTACCCTGCAATGCTGATGGCATGAAGATCTCCAGGCATGTTCACAGTGAATGATGGAATCACAGAACATCTCAGATTGTAAGGGACCCATAAGGCTCATTCAATCCCACTGCCTGGTCCTCAAAGATTCACATAAATCTAAACTGTATGCTTCAGAGCATCCAGGTGCTCCTTGAACTCTGTTAGGCTTCCCTTGGGAGCCTATTCCAATGACCCTGTTTAGTATTATCAGGTTCTGATGAAGTTATTACATTTTGAAAAAAACCTTTTGGTGGGAAAGGCATCCATCCATTTTGACATGTGCTGCTTTGTAACAGCTTTATTTCTCAGTTAGCTGTTCTTGCTTTGCAACTGGTTCCAGCAAGAGTTTTGCAATTGGTTCTATGTTCCAGCAAGAGTTTTGATGGCTACTTTTACCAGGAGAAAACTGTTAGACAAGTAGTTGTTACAATACAAATATTTTAAAACATGTTATTTTTTGCAGTTCAGATACTGAGATACAGTCCATAATACAGAGTAAAAATGGACGCAGACAGATAGATATATAAAGATATAAACACTTGTCAGGATCCTGTCAGGTGGTAGCTTTCGCTCTCAGTCCTCAAATTCAGCATGTACCACAGTGGCTCTTTTGGGGTCTCATCTGCTCTATTTTAAGCATCATTGCATTCATGAAATTATCTCTTGTACTTGGAAGAATTACATGAAAGCTTTTGTATCCAAACTCCTATTTCAGTCTCTTGTTGGTGCAGAAAGCTCCTCCCTGTTCAACTCAATCCTCATGTATCACATATAATGTTGACCGGAATACTTCCTTTCCTGAAAATATTTTTTTCTGTCAAATCATTCTGCATCAAGTAAATAAATCTTGAATTGAGATTTTAGGAGAAAGTATTTTGAAGCAAGATTTTTTTTTTTTTTCATCAGCTATGTTCAAGCCAGTCAAGTTAACCATGAATGTCACTATTCTATTGCCTCTTTTTATGTTGGACTTCATAAGTAACTGAATTTTTCTTATGATTTATTTCTGGGGAACATATGGAGCAAATATTTTTTCCTTTTTTCCTCCTTGGTTTTTTTATTCTTGCCTCTCCATTTTCCATTATTTTTCTGTTGTTCTTCCTTTCTCCTTTTTTGCAAAAGTGGCACAAAATAGACTTACACAGAAGAGTATATACAGAGAGTATTCTATACCTAAAATCCAGCCTACCAACAAAATGATTGGATTGCAAATTGTTCTGGTATTTGGTAATAGGCAAGCCTTGAAAAGAGCTATATCAGCAGCTCTTACATGCTAGGATTCTTCTAATCCGGTAATCTAACCTAATCAGCTGCAGAAAGATTTGAAGCCGCTGCTCTGCTATTTGAATAAGAAAAGGGAAAAGAAGAGGCTCCAGGCAGAGGGGCTTAAAGGCTGACTGCCCTTTGTTCATCACTGATTTCCATGGATAACAGTCAGACAGCCTGTGGGTTGTATTGGCAAGTGACGGCATAACTCTCTTCTTTTCCTTCTGACATGGTGTCACGCTGCTGCTCAGCTCCTCGGGGCCTCCACTGGCAGACCCATCGCTGCTTTCTGCTCACAGCTCTGTACCCTTTGACCCAGGCTGTGGGGACAGTGTTTCCCAGGGCCTCCAGTGCAGTATTTCACCTGTACTGTGGCCGCACTGCTGTTGCTATGCTGTAGGTCTCACGGCCTTCCCCATGGCCAGCCCTGTGCTGCTGTGGAAGGGGTTGCCAGTGGATGAGATTCATCCCTGTACCTCCCTACCCTGCAGCTGCTGCTCTAGCTTTCATTTGGAGACCCAGGACACCCAGTAACACACCAACACAAAGCTCAACAGAGCTCTGCCAAATGTCCTTGTGGCCTATAAATTCTGCATTCTTTGTGTTCAATATGATTGATACATCCTTCTCCTTAAGCTTTGTTAACTCCCACCTAGGTTTGAGATCATTGAAGCATGTCAAGACCTAAACTTTAACAAAGTGATTCTACCAAAACATAATTTATCTTTCAAACATTTGGACATCAAAAGCACCAGCAGCCAGCAGAGAGTTCAAACAGGCCCTGATGAAAACCTGTTGTGTTAGTATTGGAAAAAGCTTTGAGGTAAATCACCTGCTGCATGAGGGAGGAAGGACACCCACACTTAGGAGGATGTTCCTCTGAGGATACCACAGCACTTTTGCTCCCTGCACATTGCCCTCACTCCTTTTCTTTTTTGCCTAATTTTCCTCTGAAAGTAACTTTGACCGTTAAAGTCATTAAATGTCACCAGCTACAGACCCTGCCGACGTGCTTTAGTGCATGGAAATCTGTCTGAAGACATTTTGTATAGCAACATTCTCCCACTATTGTGAATTTTTGTGGAGAGCTTTTTCTTGATCACTTTGTGAGAAGTTTAACTTACATATCATAAGAATTATAAATATACTATATTTGTATGACATGTTTGTGCTGTGCCTGCAAAAGAAATGCAGTTTCTTGAAGCAAAATAAGGTGCATCCATTGGAAATCTGTCACATTCAAACTTGTTATCTAGTTAAATTACATGCTGGGCTGCTGCTCCCACTAGCTAGATTTAACAGGTTTTTGCTTTGTACCAATGCTTCTGCTCTTTGTCCTATCAGGTGCAGCTATTGTATCCACTCCTATGTGTTCCTTCCTATCTATTACAGTGCTTTCATCATTAGTACTTTAATCTGTGCTAGTGAAACCTTTTGCTATTCAATAATAAAAAGAGTAATTTTGTTTAAATTTTGGTAGGTTAATCTTAATTTGTTGGAGCGTAGTGTAGTGATGTTGGAGAAGGCCAAATCATTCCCAATCTGTAATTAATCTTCGCTTCTCTTTGTTCATTTAATCAGCAGAACCCACAAATGCAAAAGAAACTATGTAAATTCTTGTATGCATAGCATGGTCATGACATAGGGAATCTCTTATCACACCAGCAAAGTACAAGTAGAGGGAAAAAAATGGGAGAGATACAGCATGGAACTCACAGAAGCCACATATTCTGGCATGCTCTTAAATAAAAGAGTGATCTCCATGACCTTTATTGCATACATGCAGGGTGATTCAGATACCTTCTGCACAATGACTAGTCATAAACTAGTGGCAGGGATGGTTTTTAAAAATATGCAGAATTGATTGACTCTCTACAGAACTAGGCAAGTACCTGCAATCGGGGTACAAAATGAGGTTGACATGTTACTAAGTATTTTTTTTAAAGTTGTTCTGATCTTGCTAAATGACAAACTGAGTAGTGGCCTAATTTTTTAATGAATCCTCTATCAAGCAAGTTGTCCCATCAATCTCCAACTATTAATTTGAAGTTTAAATGAAAAACTCTATTAACATTTTGTCTGGGTCCTCTCACTTATGGTATTGAGAAACACTGTTCTGAGAACAGATGAGCAGTGAGACGTGCAGTCTGGGATTCCTCGAGGGATGCATACCCAATAAGATCAGTCCCTCTTGAAGATTTCCTGCACATTGGTGGTGGGTTAGGACAGCTGCTTTTCTTGTCTCAGCTATGGGCAGTATTCTCCTTTTGCCATCCAACAGCAAACCACAGGGTTTGAAAATGCTGTGGTATCTTTCTGGAGGTCTGGATGTTAGAGTCTGTGAGTGCCATTAAAAACCAACATGCCATCTAGCTGGCTCCTTAAATCTTGGTCCAGACTCTTCTCTGTTTAAAGCATACATGCTAAAACAAAATAAGATGAGCTTTACAAATGGGTTTCTGATTTTAAAAGGATGGAGAAAAGAGAAAGATCATGAGTGACTCATATTGCCTATCCAAGGGAGTGTATTTCCTACACATATTGTAGTTGAGAAAATGAAGTATTTGACCAATACAAAACTCTGACTCCATTCAGAAGTGAAAAAAGAATTTAATTTTCCTGTGTCAAAGGAGAGAGTAGCCCAGATAGGTTTCTTTGGGTAGAACAACCTATTTTGTTTTCGTTCTTCTAATATACACATTTTATTTGAAGAATTTTAAATTACTTTATAAAGCAACACTACTTCCACAGTAATTCTGGGGAAAAAAATCTTTCCTGCAGTCTCAAAGTACATCAGAAATAGGGTCTGTAGTGTAACTAGTCCTTGTGCATCTCATCTTTTCCACTTGAAAACTCTGAGAATCTACAGAGGTCCTGTCATTAGAAAAAATATTAGCATAAGTGAAATTCAAATCTGCGTTGAGCAATTTATACTTTTTGATTATTAAAAAGACTATTTTTTTCCTTTATAAATAAGATTAAAATAAGTCAAAGATAAAATACCAGCTTTCCTCACTATTCAAACACATCAAGACACCTAGCACCTTCAATCTCATTTTAAAAGTGTTTTGTGTTATGGACCACCCGCAAGTCTATTATGTTGATAATTGTATTAACAAATTTATTACTTTAATTATTTTTATTGTTTATTCTGATCATATTAGAATCAACCACTGTCCAGACAACACTTGGTGACAAGGAAGTGGAATTCATACATGGTGTTGAGATACAGATTACAAACGAAGGCATGTAGTTTAAATAATTGGTTCAGATCTCCTATTTCTATAGGGAAGAGTTTGTGCAATAGGTGCCCTTTAATGTTTCAATACCTGAAGTGCATTTGAAGTATATTGAGTGGCTCAGTTTCTTCAGTATGTGTGCTCTGTCCTGCAAGTTTATAAATAGACCAAAGACAGCAATCTTTAGTGCATATCTTATACACAATTTTGTGTACAAATAACTCATTCTTAATACTCCCTTTGTAAATGTATAATTTTTTACCCTTCACTTTATTGATGGAAAACTGAAAGCAGAGAAGTGTGTAATGATTTTCTCCATAAAACACAAGAGTATGTTGGTCACAGCCTGGAGATTGGATTTATGAGTCACAGACCCTGGGCTTTTCAGCAACACTCCCTGCCCTGAGCCTCCAGACTAGTTATGCTAGTCATAACCCAGAATAATGTTCTGAGAAGAGGCCTAGAGGCTTCTGAAGTGTCATTATAACCTCTGTGGGACACACTATGTGCACAGATGGCATTCGGTTCCTATATGGCAGTATGAATGTATCATTAGAGAAATGGTTCAGCTGTCATTACTAAAGAAGCCAAACTCTCTGGCCAAGGAGTGTGGCTGGTGCCTTGCTGCACTGAACCCCAGCTCTGCTCTGATCTTTCACACTCACCCGTGGCTCTGAGCACAACCAGCCTTGGGCAAGGCTCCTAGGAAAATAGAGGGAACGCCTGTCGGCTGGTCTGCACGCAGATTTGGGGATATGTTTTTGTTGATTTAGAAAGGTTTGTAGCTCTTTGGTTTGCATGAGTGAATTTATGTTATCATCATGTGGCTTTCTAACACAATGGGTGATTGTTAGGATTCTCTGTTGGAAAATAAAATATGGAACATTGGCTAGCTAAAGAATTCCTCTTGCCTGCTGTTCTTCTGTTTGCCTAAGATTGCTGCATTTTTTTTGTGACAAAAGACACACCTTTAAAATAAATCCCAGCTGGAATATTTTCACTAACCTTAAAGAAAGGAAGGGACAGGATAGCAGCCTGCAGTTTTCACTGAAACTAATACAAGTGCAAGCTCACATTGAGGGGAAGGCAGTTTAAGGCCATTTGAGAAAGAAGCATGTACCATTTAACAAATCTATCAGCTTCTCCCACAGAGGTCAGAAAAAGACTCAAAAATGCATTTCTCTTTGCCATACTTTTGTATTTTTGAATAAGGAGAGCTTGCAAGATAGAACAAGTGTTAAGGGTTTTTTGTTTTGATAGCTAAGAAAATTGGTGTAGCTTACTGATGATACAAAAAGCATTCCTCACATTTCAGGGCTGGTAAAACAGCAAGAATGCAATGCTGGTTTTTAAAATCATAACAAAGCCCTGATCTTTCAGTACACCTGTTTGCATCTTCTTCATGTCATCTTAAAGTGTTCAAAGTTAGAGAGCTCTTTCCCTACTGGTGCAGAGTGAATGCTAGGCAGAAGTTGTGAGATTGACAGCCTCAAGCCAAAGATAAAGGCATGGGGAAGGCATATGCCAATATTGATATGATTTTCTTTGAACTAGAGAAATCAAACTGTCAAGCTGAGACAATCTAAGTGTAAAAAACCTTCAAAAATCCTTCTCATTTTACAGTCAACCACATCACCACCACCTTTGCAATCCCCAGGAAGTGTGGTGTTTTATAGCTTTTATAAAACTCTATTACTGTACAACAACAACCCCTCCTCCAAATTTTTCTTCTTATTATTATTTTATTATTTATTTTTATTTTTATTTTGTTCACTCAAGATTAAACATGAGGAGGTCCCTGTTTAATTTTGAACCTTTCCCAACCTAATGGCAGTTTTAGGTCTCAGCTTTCTACTCAGCCTCTTCTCCATAAAAGCTGGCCTAGCTAGCATTTTCCTTTCTTTTTAAAATAGCAAGGATTAGTCTTGCCTCATCTTCAGAGTGCAACTACATTACCTTATATACTCAGCCCTGCTTTTCTCTGCATAGTTACGTTGAGCAGGCAACTGGAATTACTGTAATATGTTTAACTTAGGAAACAAAATGGATTTCAGCTTGATTACTTTATATTTACTTTTCTTGTCAAGTTTTAAATGTCAAAAGATCCACTCTTTTGGCCCAGAGCGTGACCCAGCTTTGCCTTCAAGACCTACCTGCTCCTAGAACATCAAAGATAAAAGAAGAGAGAAGGATATTCATCACATCTAAATTAATTTCTGCTTCCCTGGCATGTAATTTAAATGTGCTCTCCAGTTACAGGGATTTTGCTTTTTGATTTTCATTATAGATATGAGTTGTATGCTAGTTGCAGAGTTTTACCTCTGTGTGTTGGAAACAGAGATTTGATATGAAAATAGATGTTTCTGGACAGAAAGTATTGTTTAAGCTTTCTGGCTCTGTAAGAACACTGTATTTAAAACTGTCTTAAATGAAAGGTATTTACTCTGCTTAACCTATAATGTCGTGTGAATCAACACATACAGGTAACCAAGGACAACATCAAATCACAGCTAAAATGCTGAGAGTAGATTTATGTCATTACCTCTCTAACAGTGCTGGATGGGTACACAGGCTCTTGTTCCCTAGGGACACAGGCTCTGTGCTTTCTGGTATACAGGCTCCTGTTCCCTGGGGACACAGAGTCCCTGCTCCCCAGGGTCACAAGCTCCCTGCAAGTAGAGGATGAACAACATTAGGCATAATAAATGGTATTTTTTCATATCAACATTTTTAACATTCCCAGCTGCAAGGTCACTTTGAGCTAAGCTTTTCCCTCCTCCTCCTCAAGTCCTCCAGGTTTAGTTCTTTGCTCCCAACAAACATTAAAACTTTTCTCTATGTGTAATCATACATTCATGCAGCATCAAAATAATTTTGCCTGCATTAGGTTAATTTTACATTTTTGTGCCTTTTTTAACATGTATAAGAGGTTTTAGAACAGTATCTGTCCTGTGGAAATTCCTGCTGAGTTTTAGGCTTGCTAAACAAAATTATTTTGATCAAATTCTTTCTTAACAGGATTGTAATATGTGGTATTTTGCGAAATGCTACATCTGATGCACTTCAGAACCTGGCGGTATAGTGGAGAAAATTAAATGTATATGTTTAAACTTAGCAAGAGTAACAGGTACAGCCAAATCTCTTAAGGCCTGAAGGAAAAACTGGCTTTTCAGAATTGGCAAGACAAGTCACCATGTGGCCAGGGAAATGCAGTATGGACAAACAGGGTACAACAGCTTTCACTTGCTTTTCTTTACTCTCATTTATCTTCCAGCAAGCTCAAAGGTTCTACAGAAGTCCTTCTTGCAGCATGTAGAGCTGTGTGTTCAGCTCCTGTTTTAACACGGTCCAGGAGCTTGCAAACACTCAGGCATCTGCAGAATCTTTGCTCTTTTCGTATTGAGGTCATTATTGAACCCTCATTTAATTTGCTCATCTGGAAAAGATCCTGGCCTTAGTTTTTTTCCCTTGTTTCATTTTTTTTTTAAATGTGTTGAGAGTTGATGAAATTGGTTGTAATTGAGTCAATCAGAACTTCAAATCATACCCAAGGATTGGATTAAACACAGCTTTGTCCATGTGTCAGGGACTCCTTACCAGAAGCTAGATTTTGATGTCTGACTCAGCAGAAGCAGCCACAAGAGATTCCGATGTGCAAGCTGTTTACTCAAGCAACCACAGCATGTTAAATATTAAACAAAGAAGTTAGGCAGAAGACACAAAATCAAGGGGAGCTATTGACAAAAATAGCCAAACTGCAGACAAGATACAGGGCTACAGCGGAGTCAAATCTGAGGGCACTGGTGGGGGTGTGGTAAACTCAAAGCTCTGGTAATGCTTGAATTTCATCTGTGAGCTGCAGCAGGTCTGTTTGGTAACTACTGCCAATAGTGTGATACCAATGAATACTGTAATCCCAAATGAGCCCAATGTGTCAGTGTTAAAAAGTGCAGTAGAGTGTAGCTGGCTCCTCTCCCACACTTGCTGGGCTATGCTGTGTTGGATCTTTTGGGCAGAGAACATACCTACAGAATCTCTCCTTTTGGAAGCTACACAGGAAATCTCATTACTTTCAGCACATTCCTGCAGCTAAGGAATATGCACAGAGAGAACAAAAAAAAAAAAAAAAAAAAAAAAAAGCAGAGAAAAAAGACAGTAAAAAGGCAGAAAAAAGACAATGTCATATTTGCCACAAATAAAAAAGCCCCCACAAATTTGTTTTAGTGTCACGATAAGCAGAAAAAACGTGTGAGCTAATGGTCTGGTTTGAGATGAAGAGAAACAGCTCAAAATTGAGATTGCTTATTTAAGAAACTAGGCAGAACGAAACAAATTTCACTGGTGTCTACAGCTCCTGCTCAGAGTCAGTTAAAATAACAGATGTCATTTTCAAATCAAAGTATTATTTAGTAGAAAATGTTCTCTGACTTGGCCTCTTTTGTTGACAATTCTTTTTTCTGACAATACCTCTCTTGAATGTTCCTTTCCAGCATCTCTTTATGTTCCTACTAGACTTTGAGGGAGAGAAGGTAACTTTCAGGTAAAAGCGGATTCCCAATTTTTCCAGCATGCTTATATCCAGAAGGTAACATACTTACACTCCAAGGAGGAAAAAAAATGCCAAGAAATATGAAGACTGATTTTTTGAAAATTAGATCAGGCCAAGTCTGACAGTACAATTACTTTACGAGGCCATATATCCAGTCGGTCCTGCCCTTTGCAAAGGCTCACTGTAGACCCTAGGTTTGGCAGAACTTAATCTGGAGGCACAAGTCCTTCTTTGGGTCCCCCTCTCTCATGGCAGAATGCAATTTTAGCAGTTTAGATAACTCCAGCTGTGAAGCTATATATTTGATAGAATCACAGAATCATAGAATGGCTGGCGCTAGAATGACCCTGCCTTGAGAGCTACAGGTAGCAACCCCTGCAGATATTTGCTGATTCTTTTGGTTATCCCTGTTCACACCTATCCTTGCTTCCTCTGTGTGGCTGGTATCTATGTCCTGAAGCCTTCTTTTCTGCCCTCTTCCTTTGTGACTCCCACAAGTATGCACATTGGCATTCTCTTGCCTTTGATTATGTCCCATCTTTGTCAGACTGGTCAGTCCTGCACAGTCCTAGCAGCACTGAGGCAGACACAAGGGGGTTAGTTGATCCTGCAGCAATAAATTCATTGAACTATTTCCTTGGAAGCAGGGGGACAGGAAGCAAGGAAGGAGGATGAGCTAGTGGTGGCAGGTTAAGCTTGTAGGGGGCAATTCACAGATTTGCATTTTATTTCTGAGGTTCCAGTGATTCCTTCTTCATATGAACTATCAGATAGGATTAAAAAGAGGGTGGATAAATAATGCATGGTGTTATTCACTGAAAAAATATTGCTAAAATTCACTTCAAACAGCATACTCTATTATATAGTCAGACTTTTCAGAGCCCTTCCATTAGTGCCCATTTAAACATGTAATATTTTCCAATTAAATGTGTTGGTAGGAATTATTCATTTTAATAATTAAAGCATTTCCAGAGCTCCCTGAAGAGCGTTACCATGGAGGATTGGACCCTCTGCTGGGAACAGTCACAGCATGTTAGTGTACACTGTAGGCCAGCTGCTTAATGTCAGTCGTGCAGGAGCATGAAATCCAATCCTGAGGAACATTAGCATTGGTTGCATAGCTGTCCTTTCTGTGGCTGTGCCAAACTTAGGTTTTTGAGGTAGCTTTTGAATTCTGGGGCTTTTGAAGCACCTTCGTGTAGGCTGCAAATCTGTCTGTCTCCTGCTGTACCATGGTGATGGCCTCCTCGTAGGTATGGTCCTCTTAGATTGCTCATCAAGGACAAAGTTAAGGCTTTTATGCTCCAGTTACCTTTTCCTTGTCTCACTTCTGGAAGACTGCTAGCCCAGACCATTGACAAGTTGGTCTTGACCCATCCTTCAAGTTATGTTCTTGGCATGGTCCTTTTTTTAATGATCAGAAATTAAGACACCTGCTCCTCATGGGTACTGAAAATCTTGTGGGATACTCTGGAGAGAGGGTTTGATGTGGCATCCTTGGCCAATATTTCCATTTGCCACTGCCATACAGCACACTGGTTGGCTACCAGTGGGCTTGTGTGGCTCTCACCCTCCCACTGGAGATGGCTGATGCTCTGTGTTTGTGTGTGGGCACATGAAACGAGACAGACAAACTGCAAAGTAGTTTAGAAACAAGAGATACTTGTTTAGAAACAAAATCAAGAGGTTTTGCCATCAGAAGATCTTCAGTTCATATTCATAGACTTAAACTAAAAAACCTGACAAACAACAACTGAAGATGAGAATCACAAAGTCCATGTATCGTTCAAATTTAATAAAATGGCTTCTGGTTTTGTTCTGCATAAATAAAGAAGCAAGAGGATCAGAGAACTGATCAAGATATTATGTTGTTTCAGGAAAGCATAGAAACCTGAAGGGAGATTTTTTTTTTAGCTAAACCAAACAATTAAAGAGAAAAAAAAATTAAAGAGGCAAAACGTCACAGAAAAGATATCAACAAAATACTTTAATTGTTTTTACAGGTCTCTTTATACTACTGCCTTATCTACAGACAGAAAGATTAGTTAGAGAAATCCTAATACCTCTTAAAAACATGTCAGCAATCTAGACCGCCTACATTGTCCTAGGGAATCAATAATGCTGTGAAGTATTCAAATGTTTTCTTGGTCTGATTTTCAATGATTATTTCATACCCTTATATCCTTGGAATGCTTACAAGTAAAATTCACAGTTTGTGTTCTTCAGGCTGTGATTTGGAGATGTATGAAAGTTTATCAACATTTGGGATATTATCAGTGGTCAAAGATAAAATATTCTGAATAATTTGGCTTTAAAAGAATCCTTAAAAAAAGGAGTTCTGAAACCAGCAGAATCCACTGGCAAGACCTGAGAGAATTTTTCATCTTGAAAATATCAGCCTAATTACATAAAACATGCTGAAACCTAGACCAAACCATCAGGGCAATTTAGTCATTCCATTAACATCAGTTTAGTCATTCCATTAACAACCAGAAACCAAACTCCCAAATTGGGATAGACTCCGTTGAGAGGGTTGAAAGTTCACAACAGACAGGAAGATCATTTTCTCCTACATACCATATATTTTTATTCACTGGGGGGTAAATGTAATTAAAAAAATCTTTCTGCTAGAAAGACCTTCTTTACAAGGATAAATAAATTTAATTGGTCCTTCTTTTCTGATAGCTCTTTTCCCCTGAGAGACAAAATTTGGAATTGGATTAGCTGTTTACTAGTGGGATTTTGAATGCTTAAACTTCTCTCTTATTGTAATTGATGGCTAATGTGCACACAGTATACCAGTGGAAGTGTGCTTATATACTTTTATATCTGGCAAGAGCCATTCTACAGCCAGTACTGACATCAAACCTTGCCCTATTTCTGCCTAGGTGTTGTTGGCTGACAGTGCACCACTGCAGCAACCAAGGCAAATCAAATCCTGGGCTGCATCCACTGGGACATTGCTGGAGACAGAAACGAGACGTTCCATTCTCAGTGCTTGTCAGGCTGCACCTGAACTATTGCATGCGGTTCTGGGCCCCACAGATCAAGAAAGATGCAGAAAAACTGGGCAGAGTCAAAGAAAGCTGTGAAGGTGGTCAAAGGGCTGAGGAACCTTCCCTGAGGAAAAGCTGAAGGAGATTTGTCTCTTCTTCCTGGAGAAGGAACTGCTCATGGAAAACACATCAGAGTGTTCGATACTGAAACTGTGGACATAAAGAGAATTTAAGTTCCCTTTATAAGTAGACACAGGGAGAAGGCATAAAGCAATGGTATTTGCACTTGGAGAGATTTCATACTGACATAAGAAATTGTTCACAGTGAGGACAACTCATCACTGGAGCAACTTCCCCAGGTATGTGGTGGAGTCCCATTTCTGGAGGCTTTCATGATGCTTTTGGACAGGGTTCTAGGTAATCTCATGTAGCTTCCTTCTCCCACAGCTGTTGGACCAGATGATCCTTTGAGATCCTTATCAATCTGGACAGTTCTGTGATTCCACAATCCCACAGAACCAGAGAAATATTAAACAGCCAGAAAATTTTGTTTAGATAAATCCACTCGTGCTTTGTTTATTTTTCTGTATCAAGCCCACAACTTCCTCTAGAATGTTACCCTTTCTTCATGTCATTGCAAAGTTACTTGAACATGCAGAAATAACAATATATTTTATACTCAGCTGGGTGTCTGTCAGACAAGCTGAACTAAAAAGAAAAGCTTTTAAAGCTTTTAAAGCAGAGCTATGAAAGCTAGCTCTAGACAGAGCTAGAATCACTTAACAAGCATATTCACTTAGGATAGCCGGGACACTGTTCTGGATCTGCTCTTCTGTAGCTTGAATAAGTGCTGTCTGTTTCTGATCCTTTCTTCAATGCCTCTTTGCCAAAGAAATGACAGTCCATAGCTTTGCATAAAAACTGTGTTTACCTGCATTTCAATATCACTTGGTAACTCTTATGAAACTAAGTCTGGAAAGAACATAATTCTTAATGTTCTTTGTGTTCCTTAACTTATCACCAGCATTATCTGGTGAAAACAGACTGAGCTTAGTAGCACCAAATGAAGTAACAGACAGTAAAACTGGCTTAAAATAATTCTCATTTACAATTATCTGTATTGCTAAAATGATGTCGCACTCATTGATGAGAGTAGAGCAAGCAGCAAATGTCACTTATACATCTCAGTTTTAGCCTTGAGCACTGATTTGCACAATCTATCTCCATCTTCTCAGTGACTTGCCTAGTTGTGCAGTTTGTAGATTCATTTAATACACATTAGTTAAACTGTGATGGAACTAGAAGTGAATCAAACTAGGGAGAAAAATAAGCAAGTAATTTATAACATTTATAAAAGATAATCCACAAAACTGTCTTACTTTTTAAAAAAAGTATTTTCTCTGATTTTATTTTCTAAATACTGCAGCTCACTTCAGAGTTGCCTCTTATGACAGTATTCACTGGTGCTTCTAAACTCATGTAGCGAGGTCATAGGTATTTGGTCCTCTTGTGAGCCTCTTTTCTAAGGGAGGAGCTTGAAAGTGGACCCGTGACAGAGAAATCCAGACTGACATCACTCAGGCAGCCACACCTTGCTAGTAAGTATGGTACAGGAGTAGCAGCAGGTGGGAACTCAAAGCTAACTATAACAGAGCAATGTTCTCCCACCCACCTCTGGAAACCAGAAGAGGACAATCAACCACTTCCTTCTTCAGAGTCTAGGGCCTTACTCCTAGTACACATTCAAGACCAAGATGGCTAAATCTAAAATCAGATCCTTGTCTGTCCAGTACTAGGAGCCTCTGCTGCTACTGCCCTAGTTGTCAGCATTCAATCTTCTGGCACCGCATCCTCTCCCTGTGCCTGTCATGACCACAATCAACTTTCTTCCCTGTTCAACTGCGCTAGACTGTCTCTGCAGCTGAGACAAGATGGATTTCTTGACTCAGACATAAGCAGGAAAGGCTCATTGGAAAGACTGACAAGGTTAGTAATCCTTCAGCCCGTACCTGAGAAGACCTAACTGGTTGTGAAATTGTTCTCAAACCTCTGAAGCTAAAAGCACAATATATAAAGGCAGACCAGCACTCATTCCAGTACTTCTGCCTTAATCCATCATATCATGAACTACAGCCAATGAGGAATGAATTTCCAAAAAGCTAAGTCCACAGGACCAGTTCTGATCTATAGTAATTTCCTGTATCTAGTGCTCCTTTTGCAAGCCCAAAGCTTGCCAAATACTCTTGGTTTATAATTAGCTCCTCAGACACATGAAAATGCATCAGCTGTGACTTGGCTGAAATACAGACAAGAAACAAGCTTAGTGGCTGATAACAAATCAAAATATTTGGCAGAACCATATATGTCCCCACAAATACTTTGCTTATCTTAGTTTCTCCACAACTCTTGGCCATAGGTTCCTTAAGGAATCCAGGACCCCCAAGCATACAAGGAGTTTCCTCGCCAATGTGTAGTCTCAGCTTCTCTTCTTGCCCCCTCACTTTCCAGTATTTTTCCTTTGACAGCCAGTCGCACTGTTAAACAAGAGCTCTGTACCAAGAAAGCACCTTTATTTCTCACTGCATTATCATCTCTTGGTTTGTAAGACTAGTAGTCATACCTCAAGCTTTGCCTAACATAAAAAAACCCAAATATTGTTTTGGACACCACTTTTTCTTGAAACTCCACCTGGCCTGTTTACACAAGGTTCACCTCAGTGGGAGATTTTCAAGAAAAGTGTGAGTCTGCACCATCACAGCTTGCATGAATGCCATTGTGTGGGAGAAGTTAAAGATGAAAAGTTTGTGTTCTGACAGAATAAAACTTAAGGGCCAACTGCATCAAAGAGAATTTTATGGCAGTCTGGTAAGATACCCTCTTAGTGCTACTGCACACTTTATTCTGTTTCTTTCACAATCAGAAAATTGCCAGTGGCACTACTTGTTGGCCAGTAAGGGCAACAAATTTGGGAAGAGTCTGTGAGGGAAAATGGGTAAAAGGGAGACAATCAAGGAAACTTGTCCTGCTTGCCAGCTCCTTGTCTTAAGAAAAAATCTCTGATGTGAAGTTTGGCTGTGAAGGCTTTGAATCCAGGTTGTCAGGTGCTCCCAGAGCTGGTTCAAGGAATGAGATGTTCAAGCAAGAGGGGTTGTTCATACTGGAGAGCTGAAACACGTTTCTCTAATGCTCTTCTTGGTATCTTCCCTGACAGCTAATGAGATAATAAGAATATATGTATATATAGTCATTATTTACACCTTCCCCCAACTTTGTGGTGTGGATCTGACCTGTTTCTTCTCCACTCATCTCCCACTCCACCCACCTCCAAATGGCTACCAATCTGTGACATTTTTTGCTCATTTGTTAACAGTTGTGCAGGCTGGCCTTCCTGTGCATGGAAAACCAAAGTGGCTCTTTTCCTCTCTGCATTTCTACCCCATATGAACAACATCAACACAGGCTCTCTTGAAAAATATTACTATAGCAACTGGTCTCAGGTGTCTCTCAGCAAGAGCACTCAATACTATGTAAAAGCTATTCAGCTCAATGTATTAATCCATTTGACCTCATTGCCAGTTTTGCTCCTGAGAAGAAAAAAAGAAGTTTGAAATTAGAGAATTAATTAAGTTGCTGAGTACCTGGTAACAAATAGTAAGACAAATATATGAATAAGCAATCAAAAAAGAATTAGTATCTTTTACTTTCAAGCTCTTACTTCAGGTGAAACATTCCACTTCAATTTTCCATGTTCAGTAATCATATTCTAGCAACCCTTTTCAAAGCTACTTTTCACTGGCAATAGTTGTACAAGCTATGGCAAGGAAGACTGAGCTTTATAAATTCTTGAGGTTTTTTTCATTCTAAGCCAACTACTCAGCCTATCTTATTGTATTTAGTTACATAATTGCAATGAATGAGGATTAAGAAAGAGATGTACTTTCAGTTTCAAATCTAATATATAACTTGGAGGGGGAAAAAGCTTTCTTAATGTCATTATTGCAAAACAAATACTTCTAACTGTGGTTGAGTATCTAATAAGATTATTTCAAGGTTTTGCGCTAACACTAGTGGATCGAAGGCTTTCTCAGCTAGTGAAGGTCTCAAAAAATGTTGTATCAGACTTGAACGTGTGTCTGCACATTTACAAACCAAACATATTTGAAAAAAGCAACATTGAACAACACAAGAAAGACAGAGATTTATAAAATGGTAGTATAAAGATGATTGCAACTTGCTCCTATATGCCCAAGCTGCAAGTGGTCATTTTAACAAATCTAGGAACACTAGCAAAGTTCAGAGATAAATACAGTACATGCCTATGTCTGCTTGAAAAGGGAATTGATTTTTGTGTAACTAAAAAAAAAAGTAATGGAGTGGGTTATATTGCATGTTGTCTCCTTGTCATGTGTTACTTCTGCTGTGTTATGCTGCCACTGCACGTCACTGGAAATAGCAGTGAGATTTTAGCAAGGTTTGGGAAGTTCTGGTGGGGTTACCCTGCTGCTTGCAGGGAAAAGAACTATCCTCATTTAAAAGTAAATAAAATTTTTATGTCCACACAAGAGTAATTATTCATAGCATTACATTATTGCAATTTAAATCCAGAGAACAGCTATTGGCAATCTGTGTTTTGTTTCTGGAGTTTACCATGTAGTTTTCTTTCACATGAAAATTTCAGTGGCTACACTATAATTAAGCCATTCTCATTATTATCTTGTACCTTATACTCCAAACAATTAAGAAGTCAGTCCACCAAAAAATTGAAGTTTTAAAACAGCTTTTTAAACACCCTTAAATGCCTTAATTTTTTTCACTCTACTATAAATATGTAAGAACACACACAATTGAAAACTATTTCTCAAATAATAACACGTTTGAAACTCAGACATTGCTGCAAAACTGAAAGAGAACATCAAAAATCATACCATTATTTTCTTCCTGTGTTACAAGTTGAAAACTCTCAATTGCAAAGAGTACACATTTTTTCTGGACAAATTCTTAGCGTTGATTGACTTTAGACATATTTGTGGTGGGAGAAGTAATGTATATTCTTGCATTGTTAATTTTTAAGTTTGTACTGTACCTCTATATATTAATAAAAAAAATCATCGTTATGTAATTTTTTCTTACCAATACTCCTATCTTTTGTTTTAAAATAAACTAGATTGTGCTTGTTATTTTCTCCAGGATGAAATTTGGAGTAAGGTCTGACTCACACCTGCTGTTTTAGCCACATGTTATCTTAGCTGTCAAAACTTTTATTGGAAGAAAATACTATGAGTGAGATGAAAAGGAGAAAGTACCTTGTATGAAATCAAGATAATGTCTTTCTCTGCTTTCTGTTTTCTTCAGTAATAATGTGATGTAGAAATTTTTACTTTTTACTGTAAAAAATGTAAGTCTGCAAATAGACAAAAAATTAAGTTTGATTTTCTTCAAACTTTGGAAAAAAGGGGAAAAGAGAGAGGAAAAGTAGTTGAAATGCAGAAAGAGTCTGGATCTTCTGTATCTGGAAGAGTTTTTTTCTTACCTGAAATCCAATTTTGCATGAAAATGTTTTATGTATGGTACACCTTAGCCCTCAGTTCAAAGTCACTTCACATAGAACAGCAAACTAACCCAGAACAGCAAACTAACCAAGAAGAACAAACTAACCCAGAACAACACTTCCCAAAGTTAGCCAGGAAAAAAATGCCAATACACCTTTCATCAGACCTTTCAAATGCTACACTTGAAACTGCAGAGGGGTGTATAGACATACTTCAGAATAAATTCTTGGATGGACCTGGTATTCTCTTTTCTCAAGGCAAAACCCCCAGACTAACTTACAGATGTAGAAAGTCGTGTTTGTGTCTAATTGTATGTAGTATTGTCTAGAATTTCCTTAAAGACAGGGAGCACTGAATCATCTCCTTTCTGTGCTGTGGAGATGCACACATAGAAATCCAAATGTGTTTGAATGTATGTTGCCTGCTGTGGGATGCAAATCAGTGGTGGGTGCCTGTGGCAACCCAGGGATGTCCCACTGGGAACAGGCTGAGGAAACTTTCAAGGTCTGCTGGGACAAGTGGGTAGTTTACAAGAACGTGTGTTATGAAAGCAGGAAATTCTGCTCCCCTATTTTCAGGATGCCTAATATTTCTGGTGATTAAGGTAGCCACTGGGAAAAAAAAAATCTTATAGCATACATAATAAGACCACATATGGGAGTGAGAATCTGTACCTGCTCCAGGACACCTGAGCTCACTGCTGCACTGAAGCATTCTCCTTGTTTTCTCTCAGTCCTGCATCAGTCTTGACTCATGCACTGCAGGAAGTGGTTAGGATAACAGCTGTGAGATGGGAGAGAAATTTTAGATGTGTAGAAGCAGAGAGAGGGAAGGAATTTGCTTTTGTTATGTAACAGGTGACCCAGCTTACTGATGGAAATATTTTCCTCCTCTCAAGCTCTCAGCAATCATTTTAAATTAGGGCAATTTAGTGTGTTCTGGACAGACAGAGGTTCTTGCTAAAAGGCATCTATATTATGATTTAGATTAGTCTGAATTATTGCCATCTAACAGAGGGCATTGCTGTGAAAGCAGAGGGCAGAGTGCTTCTGGCTGAATGACACAGTCAGACCAATGGTACAAAACCTGTACTCAAGGTTCTTAGAGCTTCCTAGTATCTAGAAATTTCCAAAGGTATCTAGAAAGCTAAAATAAAAATTAAGGCAGTTAAGGAACTTTGTCAAGTTTTGGAGAGTGACAGAGAAAAAAAAAATCATAGGTCTGGGTTTACTGAATCACTGAACTTTTTCGTATTTGATAAAGTAAAATTAAATAAAGTGACATACAATGTATGGGGAAAAAAGGTCTCATTCTTATTACTGTTTCTGCTCAGGGTACTTGTACTTTTACAGGTACATTCTTCAGTATTCTGATACCTGTCCAAAGGCACTGTCAGGCAAACTTCAGCTTGAACAAATTACTTCATTCTTCCTCTAACAGTGACTTGGAATTCCTCACTGCTCCTTCATCTGCTTAAAAAAAGGTGAAAAAATTTCATGAGTTTGTTGATTTTGAGGGCAATAAGCAACGACTGAAAGCAGAGCTCAGGCTGCAGGGGTGCTTTGCCTGGTAGCTTGTGCCCCTCAACATGTTAGAAAACAGCACATTCTCCATCTCTCTTTGACACTAGCAAAGCTGATTCAAGCCTTTATTTATACAGCCATAAATAAATAAAGTGAATTGTTAAGTAACCACCAACTGTTTTATTGTAGTTTGCCATTAGTGTGAAAGGTTTGGCAATTTATGCATCTAGCAAGTAATGATATCAAATAGGAAAAGAGGAAGCTCTTCTCACAGGGGAAAACTATCCCTTCCTGAATTCAACGTGAATGTAAACAGAGGAAAATTAATCTATAAATAAACCAAATGAACTCCTATGCCACAATGCCTTTCACACCAGTTTTAATAATCATGATCAGTGTCATTCAGAGGTTGTTTTAAGAACCAGCTGGGATAATTATCACTTGGCTTTGAATCCAACATTAGTACTAGAATTAGGAAATTGATCTTTCTATCCCAGGTGTCAGGTGGCAAAACTTCTTTCCTCCCCAGGTATTGACAAACTCCCAGGGTTTTCTGCAGGAGCTGGCTCGAGGTGCACAGTGATTAGCCTTCCCTTGCACTCCACAGCTCTACAGGCAGCGATGTCAGAGGAGGGGAGATCAGCTAAAGCCAGTCATAGCAACCTGTGGCAATAACAACATGCCAGAACTCTTAAACTGCTGTGAGGGCTGATTTTCTCCCTCCACCCCTGCTTTTTCCGCCTCCCTGCTGTAGAAATGCACCAGTGTTGCACTCTGCTGATAGACTTGAACCTGTCACGTCTTCTACATCTCCTAGAATGAGGAAAAGGCAGCTGGATTCATAGCACCTCATCTGCAGAACATTGGCTGCCCAAATGAAGAATAAACAGGTGAATTTGGTGAGTTTCTTGTTCTATTTAAACATGTTGAAAAGAAGAGGGTTTTTTTTCTGAGAGAATCTCAAATGTTGTGATTGCTCGTTCCTAAGTCTCTACAGTATGGCATGGCTAGGAAACTCTGGAAATGTAGTTTAATAGATCCCTCTGATCCTCTGAGATCAGCTGCAGGCTGCTGTAGAATGACTGCAAAGCCACAAATGCCTGAAAATATCACTCTTCTTGACTGGCTCAGCATCAGGATACTAGAGACCTTGTATCATACAGCAATTAGCTGATTATAGAGTTACTCTTCCAGAATGGGCAAACAAATGGATACAGAAAGGTTTCAAATGTCTTAAATAAATTGTCACCCTCATGGAAGGGAAAAGATGAAATTCAAAATTACCACCCTTTTTAATGTAATATAAGTTCATTAATTTATGATGCTTCTAAATAATAAGGACAAAATAAAGAAAAGTTACTTTTTTAAGTTATGAAAGAATACTAGTGTCGTCACTTCTCTATTCTGATTGTTTGATGTTTAATTCTTGTACTCAGAGTGTATAGACAGAGTGCCACTGTTTTGGTCTTTGTTACCGATAGAATTTGCTTACTTTTTCAGCAGCATTTGTTGTATGGGGTAGGAAGTTGATTAAACAAGAGTTGGTTTCTGCACCCTGTTTCTGGTACCAATATGCGAATGCATTTCGAGGGCTGATACATAACTCTGTTGAGAACTTTAACCAACCAGAATTGGTTTTGGATGAGTGAGATGTTTTTATCAAGGGTTTTGATAGTAATTGCTTTGGCCCTCACAGTTTATTAGACTAAAGAGACAAGGATTTTTTAGGTGCAGTTAAACTTTTTATGTTATTTGGGAGATAAGAACATAGAATTTCCTTGTTCTATGAAATGTGTTTTACACGGAACATACCCTTCTGTGACAAAAACTGTACAAATAAAAGAAATTTTCCTGAAGAAGGCTAATTTGGAAAGGTGTTGCAACTATAGTAAGTGATCTTACTGCTTCCTAGAAGATTAATTGTGAAGAGAAATGTCTTGCTTCCTCTACTTTCCATATTACGACCTTGGTTTAGGGGCATTCTAAGTGAGGTAAGTGCTGAGAGATGATGTCTGACAGCACTGTTATAGGTGGGGGCAGAAGGAGCTTCTTTGAACAGAGTAGAGTCTGAGCAAATTTAAAGAAAAGCATTATATGGAACGGCCATCACAGCCCCCTTGCGCAGAAGAGTGGGTTGCTGCCTTTTAGGTTTGTGGCTTGCTGTAAACATTCAAGTTGATTTCTTGACAGTACTAAAGACCTGTCTATATATGGCTGGAAATGGTAACATTCTCATTATTGGGAGAAGGGACAG
Source organism: Phylloscopus collybita (assembly GCA_027886175.1). Lineage (NCBI taxonomy): Eukaryota > Metazoa > Chordata > Aves > Passeriformes > Phylloscopidae > Phylloscopus > Phylloscopus collybita. Next base: position 7,553,431 of record JAJNNQ010000052.1, on the reverse strand, counting down.
ATGAAACGTAGATGGATTCTCTGCATCTTTTCCACTACTATTCAGGTTTAAGAGCAGAAATAATTTGAGATGCAAAATATACGGGTCTGTCTTGTTTGTGTGCAGACTCAGAGGCAGAGACACAGAGACTGTCATACTTTAAAGCATAGCAAAATAGATTAAGACATTCAGGAGTATTTCCCCAGCAAGTGAATAGCATGGTCAAAAGGATTCTGAAGGATTCTTAAAATTATGTGCTGTTTATGTTGTTAGCTATGCTAACTAAACTTGTATGGGACGAGGGCTCAGGACTGGCATTTTGATTTGTAGTTTCTGGATCCCAAATGTAATTCTACAGTATGTTAAAATTATATAAAAATTGTTTTAGAGGTCTTATTTTTTATAACTCAATAACAGAAAAGAGTATTTTTCTAATTCCACTCTCTTCATGCACATATAAATGTACAAATACCCCTTGAAAGCCACTGGTTTTCACAAGTTTTCTTGTGGAGGTCTGATACACTTTTTGTTTACTTTTATATTTCTTAATGCAAAAAGTTGCACAAACTTAAGGTATCTTAACACCATATTCCTGTTGATCTCTGTGTTCTTCACAGCAGTCCTGTGACTATTTGTCACAAATGGTGAAGGGAATACGTACATGGAGTACAGTATTGCTAAAACAATAAACATGAGTTCACTTGAGAACAAAATGATATTAAAAAGGAAGAAAATTAAAACAAAGTGTTGCCCAATAGCAGGAATTCTTCTGAAGGATAAGACTTCTTTCAGAAAGACAGCAGTATATTATAAAATGGCTAGGAATGTAATTTGGAACATACAATTTATAATAGAGATTAAAAAATTAATTGTCTGCACATTGAAAATGATATTTGTATTGAAGATGATAGTACAGCTGTGCAATGGCATTCTTCCCAGCTTAAATATCTTTATTACAAAAACAGCAGGTGTAGTCCCTACCTGTACTGCTGTATTTTTGACTTTCAGTGGTACTGTATAATATTAGCATGAATATTAGTGACCCTATCTTCACATACACCCTAAAACATATTGAAAACTGTTATTTTTGTTTAAAGGGAGCATCTTGGAAAAAGGCCTCCTGATGTAACAATATTGGCTGAGCATATGATTTAAAAACTCCTGTTGTTGCACATCTCCCAGGAGTTGAAGTGTCAAGGTTGGCCAGGGAGGATCAAGTTTCTCAAGGTGGCTCTGGTAAAGCTTTCCTGTGGCTAGCACAAAAGAGAAAAGCACAGGATTTTCAGTATCATGTGTCTCTAAAGTAGATTTCTACTGCTTTGGTCTCTTCGAGTCTGTTTTTATTGGTGTCCTCCAGCTCCAGTCCTGTCCATTAGGTCACCGGAGGTCCTTCCTCAGAAAATCACCCACGAAGGTACCTCAAGGAACACATTTTCCATACAGTCAGGCCCAAAAGCATGTGAAATTAGACATCACAACACTTTTCATCCACACATTTTAAGTGGATGGGTGCATCTCTGACCAGTACCAGGTGTATAATTTTCTAGGCTGTGAGCATAGCAGCCTATTTGCTTGCAGTGGTTGTTAATATTGGCATTTTCCACACACCTGAGTATCTATCAGCTTTACTTTCTGATACTCTGCTCTGCTGGATGAAGGATTGCCTTTCTGCCTTTGGAGTGCTAATTGTTGCTGAGGCATGTTTCATGGATCTTCAGGGCATATGAGATCATATCTCACTGGAAAATGAAAGCTCTACCAACAACCTGACTCACTCTCTCAGCTGGAGGGGTGATATGCCGGTGTCTGAGTCAAGAGAAGTTTGCAGTGATGGAAAACCAGCTGTGGTGATGGGTATGTGAGTGTGGTGTGGGAGTTGCTGGTTCTCTTGAGAAGCAGGTGTGAAGTTTCACGGCATGCAATACCCTCTCCTCAATTTGCTAAGGATGGCTGGTCACTGATGGCATTGCTGCCTGAGAAACAGCATACTCACAGAAGTACACCTAGAGTTACATTGCCTGTGCTAATCATGAATTGGTTTTGTCTGATCACCAGTTTTCTTCAGTATGAATAGCCCAGAGTCTCAGGGGAAAATGTAAAATGTTAGGAAGACGCTGGTCAGAAAGGAGGCAAGAGAAGCAGCCTTTATGTGAAGCACCTAGACAGGTCTTTTGTCTGAAGTACAGAACGATGCAGGTGAATTTTGTTTTTCCTTAAGTGAGACCTTCTCGTAAAAGACCAGGTGCATGAATGGTTTAAAATGCATTTTGGGGACTGAATACTGTCTATGGAGTAAATCCATATTTGCTAGTTTTTTCTCATCAGCTTCATGTAAATGTCATCCTCTACTCATCATCTTAAATAGAGTGGGTTGTCTTGTGATAGCTGGCTACCCTACCATGATTTTAAATGTGCAATATGAACAGGGTGACAGTGTCTTGTTGAAATGGAGACTGCATCTAGGCTTGAGGGTCACTCCAATATAGAGATGAAGTTGCAATGCTTTTTTGTCTCTAAATAAATATCTAGACCAGAGTATCTTTAAATGAGTTCAAACATAATGGTTGAAGTATCTAACATGTGAATTACTTCTTTAGTTTTTGTCATGTTGTTCTCCTTAATTTCTTGTAAATTTTGGGGATTGCGAATACAGAAAAAGGTTAACACAAGGTAATGAAGCTGTTGTTTAATTATGCTGTCAGGCCTTTAATTTCATATCCTGGAGATGCTGCCACCTTCCTGAAGACAGGGGCGTTTGGCTGGTGATTGCAATTAGTTGCAATCGTGACCTGCAGCGTGTGAACTGCGGGCTGCTGACTGGCTAGTCCTGAAGCCCCATCACACTCCGGGCCACAGGACGGAGCCGGGATGAGCTCGGGTGTTCCTGATCCGGCTTTGCCCTCTGGTGGTACCCGCTTGAAAGATACCCTGAGCTAGGGAGAGAGAAACCCTCTGAAGACTCTGAAAAGATCTGGGGAAACAGCAGGCGTGCGTGATGGATGTAAAAGTACACTAAAAGGAGGAAAGGTCTCGCACACATCAGTGCTGTGGATGCCAAAAAGGATGGCAAAGAAGTCAGAGGCAGCAAGGTTCAGTGCTCCTTCATCGAGGTAAGCCTGACAAGAAAGAGTTTTTCTGACATTCAGCTCCTCACTGGTCTGACCAATCCTTTTACATACACTTGAAAATATCACAAATATTGTCTTATTAAAGCTCAGTTCCTTACCCGATTGTGAGGACACACCCCGAAAACACTGTCCTGCATCTTGGTAATGGAGAGAACTTCAGGGAATTGGGAACTTTAATGAGAGACATCCTCTCACCAGCCTTCAGAAAGCTCTGAGTAATTCTAACAGGCTTTCATGGAGTGGCCTTTCATTTAACTGGCAGGTGTTTTTGACAGGAGACAGTTTTTTTATTTTTACAACCTGGGTGTTTTATGTGCTGGCAGCTCTGCATGTGTATGAATAAAACTTCTGTTTCTCCTCTTGGAAAAGTAACTACCAATTATTTATAGCCTATAAGGAAAAGAAATGCAAAATGCTTATCTAAGAATACAATTGAGGTGTAAATCAGGTGTCAAGCAGCAACTACAATAAAAAATGTTGCAGTTTGAGGGGAATAACTCTCTTGGGCAATATCCAAAAAAGGCACACATTTTGAATGTCTGCATGCAGATTTATTTAATGTTTTTGCTGGTTTTCTTTCTACTTTAAATTAAGGAACAAAGAGATTAATATCTTTCAGGGAAAGGATGGACCTTTTCTACTGAAAAAAGAGATTCTTAGTCTTAGGGAAAATTTTTGAAACAATTGTTGTTATATCCAGTAATATAAAAAGGCAAAACAGATTCTGTGGCTGTGCAAAAATGTTTTTTAGGTTTTAGTTATGAATGTAGTATAGTTTTTTTTATATTGTAAGTTTTAGTATAGTAGATACCCTGAAAGAGCCCCTTTGTTTCAAGGTAGCTGATAAAGTTTCTAAGACAACCAGAGTCTCTGTACAGAGTCTCTTCCCTATTAGTTCCCTTTTTGTTACATCCCTGTTTCATGTATGATCTTTTCCCTTTGTCCATCACAAAATTTTTATCTTCAAGGTCCAGGAGCTCGGCCCCTGGTTGGCAAAACCCTGAGAGACCACCCCCCGACCTATTCGGGATTTGTTAGTGTTTATGTAATCTAGCTGGCATGTATCGTTTTAATTGTTTTATTGGTTTAAACACGTTGTACCCACCCCTTAGATTTTTTGTACAAAAACGCCCTGCAGCCCAGGTCCGGGGTCTTTTTAGAGGCACTGGCCTGAGGCTGGGGGGACCCCTGACCCCCCCACCAAATAAAGCCTCTTTTTCAAAGCCTCTAAAAGTCCCCTCTTTTACCACTGCCATGTCAGCGTGAGCTGAGCTGCCTGCAGGCCAAAAACCCCACCAACGAACTTTACTGAAGCGTATCCAAAAAGCAGCCGGGGGCCCAGCCTGAATATCGAGCTGGGCCAAAACCAGATACGCACTGTCGCAGCACCCAGAGCCCTGGGGCTGAGACGCAACAAGATTCCTTTTTTATTTTTAGTATTTTTTTTCAGCATTTACAAGCAGAAATTACCAGTAAAAAGAGAATCAATGTACTTGCAGTGGATATGCAAATCACTGCAATAATTTTGTGAAGATTGCTATTGATAAATGACTAAAAAAAATCTAGGGCATGACACAAAATACATATCTTGACATGTTTTTCACCACATTCTGAAGTAGATTGGTTATAGGAGACAGGCCTTGCTTGGACATTGTAGTTATCATATCCTGTATCACAGTCTTTGAAAGAAAAAGTAATAAAATAATCCTTCCTATCATTCATATGAACACATACACCTGCCTTCTTACAAAAAAATTGTTTTCTCTTTTATGTTCTGGATCCTGACTTTAATTATTTAAGCCTTGCAAAGAACTATGCTGGAAATGGACAGTACAATACAATTTAGTTATTCTGGCAGTATCACATTACCTGAAACCAGGGATCCCTACAGTTGGAAAATGGTGTCCTGAGAAAAATGTCATAGCACTACTAAAAGCCCAAAGCCAAAAAACTCTGGAAAGCATTCTCCTCACACAGATCAGTAGTTGTTTTTACACCAGAAATTACAAGATTCTATGTACCCAAAATGATGCTGTCCATTTAATTGCAGCAGAGTTTCAAGGTATTTTGTATCCATGGTGGAAGAAGGAATAAATTAAAGCCTAAAATATATATATTTGTGAACATATTCATGTCAAATGAGATCTTTACTGCTCTCATCTTCATTTTTCTTAGTGTTTAGCAACAAAAGGAAAGCTAATTCCCTCAATGTAAAGGATCCACATTGCTACAAGTTCTCATTTGAGCATTCAAATTTTTTACATTCTCTTTCAGTAAATAGGGTTTCTTCTTAACACAACCATGCTTACAAAGCCCCAAAATAATTACCAGAGTTATAACCCATATCACCAGAGCTGTTTTATTGGATAGCATCTGTATATTTTTGAAGAACCACTTGCATGCTTTAAAATGTTAAAATTTGCCAGTTTATTACACTAAAATTCTGGATAAAAGCATGAATGGCTTCTTTAAATAGTCTGTTCAAAACACAGCATTTATTTTTTTAAAAGAAATAAATTTGAAATGCTACTCACTTTAAAAACATGCTTTTTCCTCTTGTTGAAGATAAATAAGCAATGTACTTCTTATTCTTCTTCTTAAAGCATATAAATATGATTAATAACTGCATGAATACAGGTTTTCAGGGCAGGCAATAATTCTGGATTTCTAAGGTTAGTTAGTAAGAATAACATATAATCTGTACTGTAGGAATACTAGCATTGGTAGTTAATATATGTAATTCACTTCCTAACAAAAATATAAGCAACTTCTAACTACTCTTTGAAAAACTTCAGTTTTCTTAGGAGGTGTCTTTCACAATGCTATTAACTTACGGATACTTACAAGAAAGCCTTCCCATGCTTAGTGTACAGCACTTAAAAACTTGTGAAAAGGCTGAAAATGAGTAAATGAGACAGACTAGAAAGAAAATTAGGAGAGATGAAATAAAGAATTGAACCTAAAGTCAGTATTAGTGTGTTTACATTTTGGTATCTGTGCTATTGGAGGTGTTCAAGAGTTAAAACATGGTGCAAATTGTGAATGAGGAAAATGGCTTATGACCAACACTTGAGTAGGTGTGGGCAAGACAGTGAGGAGGAGGGAAGATCAAGACCAACACTGAGACCTGCAAGACCCAGATAAACACTTTGGCAATTGGGATTTGGTTTGGAAAGCCAAGTTCATTCTCTCTACTGCAAATCCTACACCTTTCTATCTGCAAAATCCCTTGCCATTTTCTTTAGCCCTATTCTTCTTCTGATTCTGCTGGTTGCTGTACAAAATGCTGTAGGAGCAGTAAATTCCCAAGTAGACTCACTTAAGCTTAGTGATCATTTCCACATGACATGTTTAAGACATCATCCTGCATATTTTACCAAAGTATCCAAAAAATTGTCACCGTTCTCTGCTATTGAAAAGCATTTGCTGAAGACTTGAGAAGAATCTTATAGCTCAGCTGTTAATCACAAACAATTGTAAGTAGATTATGGGTTGGAATTTATACAACATATAATAGAAATCTCCATTCTCAGAGAATCTTATTTAAACTGTTGTCAGCTCCTTAAATATCCTAATCGGTGTAAATCTCTCTTATTTTGTGCAGCTTTCTAGTTTATACCCTACCTCTAATAAAGGGTATAAAAAAATCTCATCTTTGAAGTACTATCAGTGTGTACAATAATTGTACAGTGAAGTACAATAATTTAGCTGCACTCCAGTTTGAGATGGCTTCAGTCCTGTATAAGACTATATGGATGATAATTTTGAGAAGATAATTTACAGTTCTGGGATAAAACGTCTTCTCTTTTTTTCCTATATAGGAAAGGCTGACACAGAACTCAGTCACACTACCTAACTTAAATACTGTAAAATGCTCCTATTTTTAATTTTTTTTTAATTTTTTGAAATTTTACCTTTCAATATTATGCTCTTAAAACCAATACTTTCCATTTGAAACCAATGAGCAGTAGAACAGACTAGATTTTTGGGTTTTGTCACTTTGAAGTACAAAAGTACAAAACTGTAACTGAGGAATATTCCACCAAGGTGTGGATCAATAAATTTAGAGGTATGTGAAGATGCTCATCTGACTGTTTTGGCTACATTGCCAAATTGATCCCTGGTCTGTTGAGATCTGAATCTCTACAGGTTCACTTTCATGCCAAAGCAGCCTAAGAGTTGTGTTCAAGATGCTAAAGGATCCAGAGGGTCTCATTTAGTTATTCTTCACAGTTATTTTCTCACAGACTTGCATGATTAGAGCCTTCCCAAAGGCTCTACACCATTTCTGAGCAAAAGTTCTTAAGGAGTGTGATCACTAGAGAAGAGGTTGATCTGCTCAACACCACCAGTCACGTTTGGAGTATTTATACATGTATTTAAAGATATAGATGATATAGATGATATAGATGATATAGATGATATAGATGATATAGATGATATAGATGATATAGATATAGGTATAGATATCCATGGATATCTACCCAGACTAACATGTTTTGAATACCTCCTGTAACCTCTGGGAGGGTCCTAACTGATGATCAGGAAAGTGGTTTGAGCAGGGGGCAAGTACTTCACCTTCTCTCAGAGTGTGTAGAGTTGACTTTATAAAATGTAGGATGTCCACAGGTGGGTGGTCTTACTTCCAACTGGAGTGTTTTATTGTAAAGATCCCTATGCTCTCCTGGATGATGCTTTATCCATAATTCTACTGTTCTCTGCCTCCTTATAGACATGCACTTTTTTTTTTTCCATGTTCTCTTTCATACCCTGGTACAAACTGTTTTAGAATCAGGGAATGGAATTTGCCTCCAAGCAGAACATGTTCAGTGAAGCAAAGCTGGCTCTTTCAAATACATGTGCTATGAGTTATCTTCACCTTACTTGTAATAAACTAAAAAACCTGTCAGACACAATACTGCTCTTAGCTTCATAAAATCCTTGTCACAGAGGGTCTGGCATACATTCTGATTTAGACTCTAAAATGGATTTTGGAGCATTAAACTTTTTGTGACTCATTAACCTGTTAGACAAATCCCAGATGCAATAGAGTAACTTCTAAAAAGCTAAGCTATTTCCTCTTCAGGTACAATGAAGATCGAAAAATCATATTTTTTTAAGTTTGTAAGTTTTGGGAAAAGATAGTTGTCTTTATTAATCTCAAGGATTCTATGAAGTAAATAAAATCGTGATGGGATATTAATGCATAATGATGTGAGCATAGCTGTTTGCTTACAAAGTAGGCAGATGCTGGAATAACACTTGAATCACCTTGGAATGGGCTACAATATAGTAATCAAAACAGAAGAATAAGCATATGGAGAGGCAACACATTACTCTTTGCTTTAATTAGAGTTCAGTATTCAAAGTGGGACATTTCAGCTGTGGTGTCATAACCCTATATCAACATCATCATCAATGCATATTAAATTAAGGGGCAGGAAGACTTATTTAACTCTGTCCTTTAAGTATAAGAAGGAGAGTCTTCAGATGTTCATAAAATTTCCTGTGAAATTTGGATTAGATTTTTAAAATTTTAGTGAAAAGTGCTCAGTCTCTGTGCTGAAGAATGGTCTGACAGGAAGATTCCAGGTTTTCCATGTTGTGTTACCAAATAAAGTTTGGCTAAAAGAAGTTGCATATAAACTCAGTTTATGTTGGCTGATGCAACAAAAAGTATTTGCAGCTTTTTTAATATGGCTGGGGTTTTTTTCCCAAGCCTGAAATTTAGACATTTTAAAAACTGAGCATTTGGGGTGAAGAGTTTTCTTATAAATTGATACTGCACATGTAATACATATTTCAGGTTTTCTGCCCTCCTGATGATGAATAACAAAGAGAATGTAGTTGAGCAGTTTTGCTTCTTTTAGCTTTAAAACATATGTGTCCTTCAAAAGTATTTCCGTATATTTCATTCTATCTATTAAGCACTGCCTGCAACCTTTGCTTTTGGGTGGGGATTTTTCTCCCTTTTCTCCTTTTTTCTCTTCCAACAAACAGCAGAAGTTGATGGTTAATAGAGCAATGTTACTGCTGCCTTTGGAGAGCTCAGGTGGGACCAGAAGTCTTGCTACATGGTCTAGCAGTCAAATTTTCCTCTTTCTGACATCTTAATAGCAGAAGGAAGAAGCAGGTGATTCTTTCACCTCAGAAATGGAGACAAAGAAGTGGAAATGTTTGTCTTGATTTTGACATTTGAAATAGTAGAAGCAGATGTTAAGGTGAAAAGTCCTCTCTCCCACCTTTCTCCCTCTTCCCACCTTTCTCCCTCTTCCCATCTGAATACTAGGGGGTCTTCAGCCCCCAACCCACGTGGTATTTTACATGGGTTGTTCGATCATGGTTAATGCATGAACATGGCTTGCCAAGAGATTCCTAGGAGTAGAGAGGATGTGAGTATCATAGAAACAGCAATTCTACAGGAGTGGGAGGGAGGTCAGAGCATCAGTGGATCCATCTACAGATATATACGTCTACAGATCTTGTTGTAGATAGAGGTTTATACAGAGGTATCTTCCATTAGCACTTATGATAATCAGTACCAATTTAATATTACATGGCTACAGATTGTTTTAAAATCACCAAAGAACTGTTAAAATTGCTGTATGTAATTTCTAAGATTGCTGAATGTACTGCAAAAATATTATTTTCTGGGTGATGGTTGTTGGAGGTTAGGAATACTAACTGCTAGCACTGAGGCAGAGATAGAAACAAAGTCAAAGTACACTTTCTGAACTGAGCTGCATGCTGGTTTTGAGAGAAGTTTTCAGCCTGGAACTGCTCATTCCCCACTCTGAGAGAGAGCTCCCTCATCCTGCTGGAGCAGGTCCAGAGGAGGGCCACAAAGATGATTGAAAGCATCTCTCCTGTGAGGAAAAGATGAAGGAATTGGGATTGTTCAGACTACAGAAAAGAGAGTGCAGAGGGGACCTTATTGTGGCCTTCCAGTATTTTTAGGGGACCTTTAAGAAAGACGGGAACAAATATTTCAACAGGGCCTGTTGAACTGGGACAAGGGGAAATGGTTTTTTAACTTAAAGAGTGTTAATTTGGATCATTATAAGGAAGATGTTTTCTACATTGAGGGTGGTGATACACTGGCACACATTGCCTAGAGAGGCGGTGGTAAGTGCTGTATCCCTGGAAACTCTCAAGGTCAGGTCAAACGAGGCTCTGAACAACCTGATCTACTTAAAGATGTTCCTGCTAATTGGAGAGGCCTTGGACTTGAAGGCTCTTGAAAGCCCCTTCCAACCCAAACTGTCCTATGATTCTGTGATCCAGCAGCAAAGAGCAGAGTAGCACTGCTGGAGTAGCAGAGCATCAGCTGATCACCCTTTACCTTGGTAGAGGCAACAGGCTGAACAGAAAAGTCATTCTGCTTCTTCACACTTTCAGATAATAGACTGACTTTATCATTTCTCCCTGGGGGAGACAAACCTTTGAGGCACCTAAAAGTAAGGGAAGCTTGTTTCTGCCTTGCTGCAATTTCATACACACAGAATTGGAAATAGAAGGCAAAAGGCTGTGTGGACTCTGCCTGTCCTCCTCTCCCCTCCCTTCTTTGCTCTTTAGAGCCCAGTCTTTGTACCAGAAGATGGAGTGGAGAACAGCAAAATGTTGATTTAATAGTTATCAGGTGTCTTTCTGTAAACTCTGGGTATTCTCAGGAACCTCTTGTTAAAAAAAATATGTATGAACTTAGTTCATTATAATCACAGGATCACGTAGGCCAAGTTCTAAAAAGTGTCCAGTAGCTAATGATCCTTTTGTCAAATATGTTATGTTTACTTCTTTAAACAACATGACATATTTGACAATACTTAGGTCACTTAGGTTGTGCAGGCTCCCTGCTGCAGGACTTGTTAGGATGATATATCATTAATGCTTTTTGCTTCTATTTCTTTCTTCTGAATACTGCCTATTTGCCACTGATTGGAAGTAATGGGGAGACATATTTACATTTCCACTGATACATATTTCCTGCATCATTATTCTATTTGCTAGCAACAGGGTTTTTTTGTTTTTATTTTAATGATCTGACTCATTGTTTATTTTGCATGCAACTTTGCTTAGGAAAAAACTTTTTAGGTCTTCATTACTTAGAAATAAACTTTGTGGTCTTAGGAAGAAACATATGCTGTAGCATTTCTTAGATCCAATATTTTTTGTAACTTCCCACACAGAGTTTAACCTGCTCATGAAAATAGTGAATTACCAGAGGGAGTTCTGGAAGAAAGAGTGTCCTCTGGCGTGGAAAAAGGAAACAACTCACATCTTTGAAAGCAGAGCTCAGGCTGACAGAGGTTTCCATTTATTGTCACACTTACGAATCACAGAGACAAAGAAAATCAGTTCTGTAACATAGATGGCTTATCCTTGCCCACAAATGTTGGTGTGTCCCTCTAGAATGACCTGTCCTGCTGACACTACAACACAGCACTGAAGCCCAAGATACCTGTCTATGTGCATCATACATCACGGCCCCCCAGTGCTTTAAGTCAGCGAGCTGATGCTGCCATTTGTGCCTCCATAACTGCTGTCAGGCATCTGAGCCATGTTAATTGCCAGCCAGTCTGTGCTTACAGGCAGCAGGATGTGTCCTTTGTTGGCTTAGCCCGCATTAAGAGGGTAAAGCTGAATCAAATTGATGTACATTTACCACGTCCTTGTAGCTGAAAATACAGGCACTCATGGCAAGCCAGCTTCATGAACCATGGATAAGAGACCACATGCTGAAATTCAGCCTAAGAATGTGTCCCAAGGATGCAAACTGGGACCTTTTCTTGATTTCCTTCCACAGGGAATTCTAGTTTCTGTTGCAGTCACTTTAAAAGATATTTAATCACTGAAATCCTGTTTTAAAAAAAAAAAAAGCAGTGGATTTTCCCATGTAAAGATATTGGTATACTGCATCCTTTTATTCTCCGACATGAAGGGTCATACAGGTAATATTTTTACTGTTCACTGAAGTAGCTAGTATACTAAAATAATAATTTTGCCTTTTCCCAAAAGCCACTCTCCGTGACTCCCCTTCTTCATGTACGGCATCACTGATAATGGCTGTATCCTTCCCTTCTTCTCTGTGTTCTGAGTGAAAGGAAATCACAGCTCTGCAGTGGGTGTATGTCATAATGTACCAGATTATTATTTCCACTGCCATTTAATTCTCATGCCTTTCTAATGCTCTTTTAAACTAGCTGTTGCATATGGTTCACCTACAACTGCAGTTTTTACCCTGCTACAACAAAAACCTTTAAACTGTTCGCTATATCCTTTTGCTCTAACACTAATTGTCACATTTGGCTTGCATTTAAGGTTAAGCCACCAGCTGCAAAATTTTCTTTTTAGTCTTTCATGAGTTTTAAGATAGGCCTGACTTACTCTGTGCCTGAGATTAATCTGTGTTGGAGGTCAAGAAAATATGATTGTATGTAGTTGCTATGATAAAGATCTTACTAATGAAAAGGAACTGGGGAGGGTGGGGGAAGAGAGGTCATACCAACTCAGAGCTCATCTGTTTGGATGAATGGATTCTTCGGGTTTGGATTTGCTCAGATACTTCAATTATCTTAGTTCTTTGTATTCTAATCAATTTTAATATCATGAGACAAGTGAATTATATTTTGCAATATCCTCTTTTAAATTTATGTTGATGAGGGAGAATTATCTTGGTAAACTCAGTACAGCTGCTGCTCAGTTTGCCCAGAGACATCTTTTTCAGCCTTTTTTTTTTTTCTGAAACATACTTGCAGGTGAGTCTTTTCCATAAACATGAGGAAAACACTTTACCAGAAGGCCATTAAATATTCAATGTCTTTAATACAGAAAGATAAACTTTAAAAGCAACTGGTTTGGAAAGGGACTAGCATGAAAGAGATACATTCATATGAATACTGATCCCGGTGTAAATGTTCCCTACAGGATGTGACCCAAAGTATACGGTCTGCAACGTTTGTGAGAAGTGTTTCTCTCAACCAGGAGATATCAAAGCATAAAGAGTGAATATTTTTCCTTAAAAGTGGACTGTAGCAACTGGCACTCTCATAATGTGTTTTCCTGACAATCCTAAGTGAGTTTCTTAGATAAATTTAGTGGTACTGAGCTTCTTAGTCACTGTAAGTCATATTTAGTCATGCTAAGATGGTATTTTGCCTTTGTGTTACTTGGTGGATAAAAGCTCTCAGTTCTTTTCAAGAATGGTTGCTGTCCTCCAGCTCCTAAACTGGGATGAGAGGTATGGAGGGCTTCCTCTTTAAATCAAGAATAGATAAGATTTATTTCATTCACTTTTTTTGTTTAGGTCCTTGCAATAAGGGCAGAGATCTTACTAGAACCCAGCATTAAGTATGCAAAAGAGTGGGGATATAAAGATGAAATTGAGATTTTGTGCTCTGTGTGTGTAAAAAAAAAAACATTTGAGAAAATTTAAAAAACCAAAACAAACAAACAAACAAACAAACACTCCACTAAAACCAAAACAACAATAAAAAACTCCTGGAGCTGTGCTGAAGGTTTCCAAATGAGAAGTGTGTTAAATTAGGGTAGCTCAGTCATGCAAAACAATTCCCACACTGACTACTGGCCTAAACAGTTCTCCATTTGAGGCCCATTTTCACCATCCTAGTGAATGCCCCTTGCTGATGTCAGTCAGACTCTGAGCTGTCACTAGAGGCTTTAACTTCACCCAAGCCCTGATGTAGAAATGAACATCCTGCAGCAGAGAAACTTCCTGTAGGCACAGGAAGATGCGAAAAGAGGAGAGCTGAGGCATAGAAAACTCATTAATTGTTCGTGTGGAAAGTGTGCTCTATATCATTTCGCAGTAAGTCCCAGAGTTCTTAAGCAATAAAATGCAGCTATGTAATGACCTACTTTCCAGAGATACAAACTGGGGGGGTGGGGGGTGGGGGGAGTGGGGAAATGTCCTTCTCTTTGCTTCAGCAGGAGATTGCAGGAATCATCCCTTATACTAAATTTACTGAATTAACTGAAAACAGAATCAGTAAGTTACTCCCACTAAAAGCCACAATATTGTGCCCTCTACTGAGGCATTTGACCTCTGAAGAGTTTTTGGGAAAGCTGTGGGAAGTTTTCACATTTACTCTTAATTGTAGCAGCTACACTGCTCATTTTGCACCAGTAAACAATTTACATTTCCACTGATACATATTTCTCAGGCTCAGCAGAAGAAACACAGCGCAAGTCATCAGAGCTCCCATCTCCTATTTTCCTTTTGCGTGTCTATCTCACTTTTTTTTTTTTTTTCCTTTTTGGACTGAAGTCAGTAAACTCTCTTCCTCATGCTTCATTGCCAAAGTTAATTTTCTTCTAAATTAACAAACAAAAATAAAAAGGATGTATTTGTTGTAGAAAAAGGAAGAATGAAACTGTCTTGAAATTATTAAAATAGTTCTTAAATCCAATCTTTAAACTCCTGTGAGTGGTGCTTCACTCCCACATACCTTCTGCACACTGAACATCTGTATAAGACATCTGGACATTTGTCAGTTTTGAAATATCTTTGCCTGCACATCAAACACGGGCTCAGATGCATTCTGGTATGTATCAAGATCTCCAGTAACAGAGAAACCTCCCATAACATCTAATTATAGAAGGCTTAAACGTCTTATATTTTTTGCATGTCTTTCAATTCCAACTAAATTTACATAATTTTTGAAAATGTTCTGTACTACTAAGACACCCTCAACTAGTACCAAAAAACATGTTGAGTGCAGGGTTTTTTGCATTACTCTTTCAGCATTATAAAGTATGGCAGAAGTTTTGCATTCTGCATGAATAGAGTATATTAATGTTCAACATATGATGTTGCTTCTTGTGAAATGGCAGATTTGATTCTTGTTTATTTTACTGCAGAATGTACTCCTCTCCTCTCCTCTCCTCTCCTCTCCTCTCCTCTCCTCTCCTCTCCTCTCCTCTCCTCTCCTCTCCTCTCCTCTCCTCTCCTCTCCTCTCCTCTCCTCCCCTCTCCTCCCCTCTCCCTCTCCCTCTCCTCCTCTCCGAAGTTCCTAAGAAAAATCTCTTAAAAACTCTTTTGTTCTTCAAAACATGATCAACATAAATGAGAATTTTGGTGTAAGCAGTTTAGATTTGTTTTCTTTAACTTACAAAATGTAGTAGGAGCCATTAAGTTAAGAAAAAACTACTACACTGTAGGTTTTACAGTAAACGAAGGATGCAGTGCTTTCTGCATTGGCAAAGAACTTAGGAAGAAAGTTTTCAAATAAATCTATGATAAATTCTCTTGAACTTTAGTCTAGAAGCATGTCAAAAGTTGTTGATTTATTATTATAATATGTCTAAATTAGATTTTAGAATTATTATTTCTGGAAGCTACATATGAAACCTCTTTTATGCATATTCTTTTAAGAGTTTAACATTTCTGGGTACTGAGTCTGTTGCAACAACACAACCAGTATGCAGAAAAACAATGTATTTGAATTATTTTATTTTGCTTAAGCATATAGAAAGAATGTGTTCGTAGATTAGCTTTTTGTGTGTTCGGTGGCTTTTTTACTTTTTGAGGGCTTCAGCAGGTTCAGATCAACATACAATTTTTTTATATGCAGACTGATGGGATCAGAAGAGGCCAAACTAAATTATTTGCTTTGCACACTACCATTACTTCCCAAAACTGCTCAGCTACAGATTCATAAATAGATATTGTTCGTAACAGGAGCAGGTGGCTAATTAAAAAAATACTGTAGAAGGTGTTAGAGAGTTATGCAAATCAGTGTTAATTTTTTTGCCTGATATAAAATAAAAACATGATTTTATTTGTAAATTTTTATTTGTTTTTAACAGGCTCATTCAGTAAACTTAAAAGCAGCTTTATCACCTCTGATTAATGGATTTTCAAAAATAACTTCCACTATATGGATTCCAATGTCATTGCAAGCTGGCGTGGATTAGTCATGGCTTAACCACAAGCTCTCGTCTGTATTTTGGCAGGAGATTGCAGGAATCAATCCGAATATTTCCCCCCAGTCTCCATAATTGCCATGGAGTGGTGTACTGGCTGTGCTTTGGACGTGCAGGGCAATTACACTGCCAACAATGCAGAGTTAACCATCAGTTCCTCTGATTTTCACTTGTATCTGTTTGTTGAGGAGTATGTACACAATCATTCTGATTATAAATAATTTCAGAAACACCAAATATCCCTTAAAGAACAAATATCCATTACCCATTTTACTTTTTTTTTTCTTTTTTTTTTTTTCTTTTTTTCTTTTTTTTTTTACAGAATGGGAATTCTAGGGCATGCAAGACCCCTTGAAGTCTGAAAAACATTGCTTTCCTCACTCCTCTGCACCATGTATTTATGACAGCTCCTCCCTGGCATACCATTCTTCTCCTTGCCTCATGTAAAATTCTTTTGGCTTCTCTTTTTTTTTATGTGGTTTATCTTCCTTTCTTTCATCTCCCCATGTTCTCCCTCATGGCCCCAAGCTCACTCTTTTCTTAATAAAATAAGCTAAAATAGTACTGCCTCCCTGAATTTTGTCACAACTCTCCCTCCCTTCCTTCTTGTTTCAGTAGATATAATACAAGATTAGACCTGAAAGAAGTCAGCCTCAGTGCAATCCCTTTAAATGATCAGTACCTGTTTATAACATCTGAATGTTTAAAATAACTTCTCCTAAGATGCTACTGGTGCTGAGATATTTATTTTTTAAAAAAAGAATAACTTAACTAATGAATTTTGTATTCTGCTTTTTGTATTCCGGCAGTCTCTAGAGGAAAACTTTCACACTGTACATTTATAGCTCCATACCTGTAAAACAATTAATTGCTCCTTTTGTTCCACTCTCTACCAGAAGCTCTTATTCCACCTTCCTT
Organism: Phylloscopus collybita; assembly: GCA_027886175.1. Classification (NCBI taxonomy): domain Eukaryota; kingdom Metazoa; phylum Chordata; class Aves; order Passeriformes; family Phylloscopidae; genus Phylloscopus; species Phylloscopus collybita. The sequence goes on along the minus strand of JAJNNQ010000052.1, from coordinate 7,536,464 downwards.
TTATCTACATTGAACCAGATTCTTACACTCATATGGATTGCTCATTTTAAACACTAAAAATCCTTGTCTGAAGGAGGTAAGTTTTAGCAAAAATATAGATGACCATATTTGTAGACTTTAGAGTGGAGGACTGGGGCACAGATTCTGTCTCCTCTATCTTTTTTTCTTCCAGCCTGGATCACCAAGTAGCTACAGGGAATTTCAGACTCTGAGCTCTATTTTCTCATTTTCAAAAGATCTCCAGCAACTATGCATACATGTTGCAGAAAAAGTAGTACAAGATAACACAGCCTGAAATATTTTGGACAGAAAATGTTATACTTGTTTATGAAATCTTTAGGCAAGCTGGTTTATGTGTTCACACTTGTTCTCTCATGGTCTTCATGCACTCACTCTTAAACATACACACACACACACACACACACACACACGTACCTGCAAGCACCAAGATGAGTGTGGTCCAAGGGGACATGCACTTATTTCCATTCATACCTACTGCATTCAGACACTAATATTTCTGCTAAAAAACTACAGTGTCAAATGGCAAAGTATTTTGGAAAAAATAAATGTCTAGAAAACTTTGCTATTTTTTTTCTTTCCACTGAACAATCTATGTAATAAGGAGGGGTAAAAAAAGTGATATACCTGTATTTTAATGTAACACCTATCTATCTCTGCTCTAATATCACAGTGACCGTCACTTCAGTAGAAAAGAAGGCTAGGTGATAGAGAACATTCTCTTCTTAATATAACTCATCAGTCTTTTTGAGTACATGATCACACTGAAAGAAGCAGAAGTCCCAAATATGGGAGAGAATTAAGCTGCCAAAAGAACATGAGTACCATGGTAACTATTATTTCCAGAATTCACAAGTTACAATTGGAGTTAAAAAGATATCTGTCACTAATTATGGAAGGTACCTTGTATAGGCTAGTGAAATAAAGTCCAATAAATCAATTTTTAAAGATTTTTTAACCCAGTCACGAAAAAACCCAGTCTTTATGTTTAAGACTGAAAAAAAGCCCTTTTTACTTTTAACTGCATTGAAAGACCAACAACTTTTCCTTGCGGTGTAACATTTACTAGTTTAAGGTGTATAGATAGATCATTAACTAGAAACAGCCCCAATAGGTTCTTTCTTGGCTTTGAAGGGTGCATAAAATACTGCTTTCTTCTACTTATTATTTTAATTCCCCCAAAGTGCTATAATCAAAGGAATGAATACAATAGAGTAATGTTAGAGGATTTATTTTTCAAAAGTTTTCAAGTGTTCAAGTGCTAATCTACTTAAACACGCATATAGCTACAGAGGTAAACTTACTCATGCACAGCAAGTAATTCTTATATTCAGGGTTTGTATCTAATAACACTTTTACTGAATGTAATGTATGGGGACAGATTTCTTATCCAAAACACTGGTGATACAAAAATCAAACCACTAATAGCTGGCACACCAGTACTCCATGTAGCACTACTTGTATACTCAACAGTACTTAGTGAAGCTTCAATAAAAATCACTTGCAGTTCTACTGACTTTGAAGTTCAGTATAAGTCCAGTGTTTTTTGGGCTAGGATCTTAATTTTATTTGAAAGAAAATGTTATGATGATCAACTCAATAAAACTCAAAATCTTTACGTATGTGAATAGTAACTGAACTACTAAACTCCCATCTGCTAGGTGTCAGAAGTCAGAACTACATTAAAAGATTGTGAAATTCCTCTTATATATATTTAATACCTGATGATGGCTGGATCATTTCAATATTGATCCTCTTCAGGGCTTACCCTCTGCAAAGACTGATGCTTGGTAGCCAGATGAATCAGTTCTGAGGTCACAGCCATTCCAGCTTGGCAGTAAGTCTAGCAGAATGTCTAGAAGAATGAAGGTAAACCTACAGTGATGGATAAAGATTATGATGTGGTTATCTACAAAGGTGAATTAATAACTTTCCTGGGTAAGATAAACCAGTTCTGTCTATCAGAAAATTATATACCTCATTCAAGATTGGGAACTCGCAGGACTGGAAGGTTTTCTGTGGAAAAGGACCCTAGTAAGAGTTCTCTTTCAGACATAAAGAAAAGTGAGGAAAAAAAATAATTGAGGATTACCTGCAAGATTTCCAGAACTTTTGAATTGAATGTCTCTACTCCTTCCTTAAAAAAATTGAAAGATCATTGCAAGGGCCACAGAACTTCTGTACACTGTACAGGAAAATGTGAAAAATTAATCAAAATATATTGTCCCCCTCTCTTTTCCTGGAAATTTTACTTCTTTGCTTGCAGATATTTTTTTGAATTGTGTAATGATCTGCTATTCAAGCATTTGTATGACAGATTTCTACAGAGGAAACAGAACAATGAAGCAGTTATGTTTTGGGGTATTAATAGTCTAAAAGCAAAATGGGAATGCAAAATCAGAGAAAGGACCCAGTGTTGAATAGACTCACCAGGCACCCCTTCTGTTCCCCTTGGTATTTAGTGTTTTATCCCTGACAGCCAACTATATAATCAGCAAAAATCTCTTACTGACAATTTGAGTCACAGTTAATTCAGCAATCCAAAACTATCACAGGGTGGAGTCCAGCATTACCACCTGTTTAAGGCGAGTGTGTCCCAAAGCTTTACATATATATTTACAAAAATATAATTACAAGAATGCAAGAGCAATAAAGATAAATTTGCACAGGTACATCTGAGTTTGCTATAATTTCTTTTAATTGAGAACAATTAATTCAAAGATAGAGTGTAGGAGAGGCATGAAAAATACACCTCACAGTTGAAGATTTTTTTTTCCATGTTGGTCATATGGCAAAATAATATGCCTGGGGTTTTTAGGCTACAATACGTGGTGACTAATTTATATACTGAGGAAACCCGCTCAGTTTTCAAATACTGACCTGCATTTTTAAAGCCAAGTAATTGCACTGAGATTAATCTCACTAACACCATTGCGCCTCACTTGGTGACTGAAGGATTAAATACTGCAGATTTGTATTCGCATAAAAATGTTTAAGGCTACGATCATCATTCAGCTGGCTGGTGAAAGCATGGTTTTTTATAATGGCTGTATAAAGATAAACTGTAGTTCTTAAAGAAAGTGTCATTTTTAAAACTATTACTCTCCTTGTTCTCTTGAAGTTTCATATTGGTGAAGAAAAAACTACTGACATCTGTATCTAATAATCTGGCCCAACTTGTGATGCAGACCAGTGTGATCTTAAAGGTGCCTTCCAACTTAAATCATTCTGTGATTTGATTACTTGCTATATCGACTTCTTTACTTGTCTCTGCTAATTGACAGTTACATACTTTAAACAAAAACACAAATATTGTGAAAAAATCAGGGTGTATCTTGATATTTCGTCTTAGGCATGAGACCTGAGAATAACATTGCTTCCATACATGTCTGACCTCTAAAGACCCCTCTCCTGAAGGCAGAATGAGCATCTGTAATGGCAGAAAAAAAATTTGTTCATGGGTTACAAGCAAGTCTCATGGTCTAGGCATAAATATGTTGTGTCATCAAATGTTGTACTGTACTACCAAGTGCCAAATATGTCTTGAAATGAATATTCAATTTAATGTTTATATAAAAAATAGGCTAAAATCCAAGGTGAGCAATTCTTTGTTTTGTTCTGAATTTGCTGGCTGGTTTTTTTTTGCATAATAGTCAGCTCTAGGAGAAAATACTGTGGAGTATTTGTTCATGGTGTCTGCTCACCTTCTAAGGTATTGCAAATGTTTCTGACAATGTTATAGTGGAGATTGTGAACTTTTGATGTGAACAGATGGGAGAAAGAAAAACTGAGTGTAATTAAAACTTAAATGTTGAAAGTTTGATCTTGCAGTCTGTGCTCAAAATGACTACCCTGTGTGGAGAGAGTTCAGCTTGAATAAACACCATACTAAAGGCTTCTAAGAAACCATAAAAATTTTCCCATTGTTTGTCCTTTCATGCTTCAATGAGGTGGCCAGGCATGGTTTAGAAAAATAAGTTATTAATCAACAATGTTCTATACTGCTTCTTCCAGTGGTGACCCAGAAAACAATCTATCTGTTCCCAGTGTCAAGGGTGCCTAAACACTGCAAGACAAGAATGATCAAGTGGCCACAGCATTAGACACAATTTAAAAAAAAGGCATTAATAATACCTGATTCAGTTTTAAAGTTACTGTGACACACCAGAGGTCACTTTAACTTTATTTTCCAGACATAAATTGGCAAGAGTGCTTTTCTATTTACTCCATTATCCTACGATGATGACTCAGATAAACATAAAATTACAAAGTTAGTTTTCTAGTGATCTGGTAGAATAAAGCTCTACTTCCACATCTTTCACATGAAGGAGAAAATAAACTCAAAAAACCAAATCTTTTCATCCAATGTTGAGTCTGTTTTGTAACAAGAAGCCTATTCCTATTTAGTTTATAACTTTTTTCTGTCAATTATACAAACAATATTTAATATAAAAGGTTTCACCTATAACCTTCAAAACCAAGACTGTTGTTTATTTGTGCTTTAGAAAACAAATAGTACTGTGATAATCTCCAATAATTTCAATAGAAATAGCTCTATGGCCTAAAATCTCGAATTTGAGGTATTTTCATGGCACATTCAGACTATGAATTCTAAGTTAACTTCAAGGCTGATTTTATTGCCTCACTTGCAGAAAAGTGTATGATCACCTTCATTTGTCATGCAAGCAAGTTATGGCTGGTTGCTCCTTTCAAAATCAAAGTTGTATTTTGTTGAAGTCTTGCTAGTCTCAGAACATGATTTGGTTGAACTAAACAACAGTTGTATTAGTATCCACCAAAAAATATTCATATAGGACTCATCTGTCTCTCTACAAAATTGCAAGGTATTAAAAAAGAAAAACACCTGTGTTAGAAAATAAGAACCGTATGCAGCAACTCTGGTACAGAACCTCTGAATTCAACTCCTGCCAGATTTTGATTTCAGTGTATTTAACTTCTTTAATTAAAATTCTGTAAGCTGGAGAATAGAAAAAACCTTCCACTGTGCAGGTTATAAAAAGCAGAGGTGGATGACCCATTCCTAGCAGTAGACACATGAAAGAAACTTCAACATTTTCCCCATTTTAAGGGAAGTGAATCATTTGCATCAGCTCTTGGGTTTGGTTTTTTTAGCCCATACTAGTAGGAAATTTTGAGAGGAATTTGTTTACTAAAAAGAAAACTAATCTTGGCAGAGTACTTGGCCTTTAAAAAATTCCTTCTTTGAAAAGGAATCTCATGAGTTTGAGGCAGAAGTACTTTCAAGCCCAAAAAGCCCAAAAGTCAGTGGTCTGTGCCCTACGACATCACAGTAAAGGCAAACTTGCAAAGAAGACAGTCCCACACAAGACTCAGTAACAACTCTGGCAGCACCATGCTGCTGTGACAGCAACCTGAGTACACCTAAAGCAGATATACATACATATATAAATTCTTCATTAACAGAAAGAGGACATCAAAAAGTGTTCTCAGAAACAGAGCGAAGAGTAGCACGTTTACATGGTACTTATGATTGCTTTTCTGTTTCTTATACCATGAGTATGAAAATGTCACCCCTTTGTGCTAGGAGATGCTGTACTCTTCCAAGGCAAGAGGAGACTCTCTTCTTTGCAGAGAATCTCATCCATATGACTGATGAGACAGGGAGCATGGGTTGTCCAGTCTTAAGGACAGAGCCTACAGGGAGTCTGAATTGCTGCCTCTAACTGAAAGGGAAGGTGTAGAGAAGATGGAGCCAGGCTGTCCATGAAACTGTATGGTGAAGAAACGAATGGAAATACACACAGGTGGGAACATGAGAAATTCCAACTACGTGTAATGGAAAGTTTTTTGTCTTGAGACCATGCTTAAGCACTGAAACATTGTCCAGAGAAGCAATGAAATCTTCAGTTCTGGTTTTTTTTCCAAGACCTGACTGGATAAAGCCCTGAGAAAACTGATCTACATGAACCTACTTTAAGGAGAGGCTTGGACAAGGTGACCTTCACTGGCCCCTTCCAGCATAAATCATCCTATAACTTTTGTCTTGTTAATGGAAAATGTAAAGAAAGCTTTTCATTAGCCTTGAATGACTGCTCGCAGGCCTCTCAGTGGTTCAAACTGTTCCAAACACTTCACTGGGTTTTGGACTCTGCTCAGCTAGAAGATCTAAATCAGGCAAATGTCACCACCTTGTTACCACCTATTGACATGCCTTCATGTAGTTCTTAATAAACAACTGAACATACTAGTGAATGACCATGAAGAATAAGTTTGTAGGTGGAATGAGAAGGGCTGAAATGAGGATATCAGGCAACTGTACTCATATCATGCAGTCATGTTCTTCTCTGCTAGGGGTGAAAACTCTTTCTTGCCAGGCATACTGATAAAGATTCTAACAGCAGCATCTAGGAGCATATGTGGAACAGCCTGGTGGTGTATATAATACGTACATGTGTATTAATGTGTATAGGTATTGGAAAACAATCCTGTGAAGTGGTCAGTCATTAAGCAAACACATTGCACTAAAAGTTGTCAGATCGTGCAATAAGTTGAAACTCTTGACAGTTTATATAGGGCTGTGTGGCACTTAGATTGTCAGGTTCAGTCTAATCATGGACAGAAGTAAGAAGGAAGCTGTTATCTGCGTTAAAAGTTTAATTCTAACATCAGAGAAAAGCAATATTTTCTGTGTATTGACGTGTGAATTGCTCTTCACAAAATTGGACTTTCCAAAATTATTTGAATGACCTGCGTTATATATTAGACTTACTGAAGCTTACTTGTTTTTGGCTATGATTTTGTTCTCTTTTAGTTTAGGTTTGGATCTTATTTAAAACAGCCTTTCTATTTTTTACTGGGTTTGCTATGTTTGTTTTAAATATGAATATTTTTTGCTTCTCCTACATCTTACATGGTACTGTGAGCTGAATAAGGAGTATAGTCGTGTGTGTGTAGCTAAAGAGATGAAGGCAACATACTTCATATTCCAGCTGCCAAAGTGTTAAACAAGACTAGTGACAAATCAGTAACACAAATGTTTTTTTCTTGTTCTTAAATTCTTTTGATTTCTTGAGATTCTTGTTTCCTATTCTCCCAATAAGAATTCATAAGAGCATGTCCTTCTTCTAAGTTTTATGTAATTTGACTTTTTAACTTGCTTACAGATTTTTGTGAGATTTGAAAATCACTAGATTCCTCTAAAATGTTTAAAGGAAAACATAGGATTTGGGAAATTTGATAGTTATTACCAAAAGGTAGAGGGCATATCAGGAAAATTAATCTAGAGATGAATCTATTAATTTTTTTATACCATCCAAATGATTAACACAATCAGCAAAGCTGAACAAATGCTGATGTGTATCAAAGAGGAATAAATGAAGACAAAAGCACTCCTGAGAATAATTCACCCAAATGAGGTAACTTGCTATTATAGTCACAGGTACTGGAAGAACAGACCCTCCCAATAATGCCTGTCTTCATTGAACGGAAGTCTGGAGTGTGATTAGGGGTTTGCAGAGCATTAGACTGCTTAAAGCCACAACAAAATCCTTAATCATTTTCTTCCAACATATTATTATTAAATAATAAGGACTTTAACATGTTCTTTGGAAACTCTGACCCAGATTTCTTAGACATTAGATACACTGTGAGGAAAATATATGCTTTCATAAATCACATAAGATATAACTAGAATAATATCATTCATTGTAATGTCATAACATCTTTTTACAATAGAAAGTTTAGCTACTTGCGAGAGGAGCAAGGATATGTCTGAGTTTGTCAGTAAAATGGTCTTTTAAGAAAGCTTTATAAGAAGGGTTAAATCATAAATGCAAATCAATGGTTTAATACCTGCAAAATGCTCACTGTGTTTTTAATCATGCCTGGAAAATAGAGATTAGCTGCCTTGTTATTTCAGCTGTGGGGACTTGAGCATGGTCTCCCTTTGGGAAGTAAAATTAGCAGTGAGCTCAGAGTGCAGAGATGAGGCAGTTTTCCTCTGTGGCACTGCAGCAGTGTCCTGTACTCAGCACGCACAGATGACGAATCCCTGTGTTCGTTCTTAAGTGCCTGGTAGGGCATAATGAATCAGGACCCCGACCAATACTGCAGGAAACTCTTTCAGTATTAGTAAAGAGATTTCATTTCAGAGGTGCTCCTTCTTGATCTTAAGAAGGAAAAGCAGGCCCCCCAAAGGTGTGTCACAGTACAACAGGTACTATGCCATCTTTTCTTGACTTGGTGTAAACAGGAGCGGAGAACGCTTGGCTCGAAGTGGAGGCTGTGCACATGTGTCTGTTGCTAGACATTAACAATGAACATATTTTATTATAGGGAAGCTACTAATTTATTTCCTTGGAACTATTAACGTAGCGTAGAAAAGCCTTCTGGCACGATTTCGGCACGGTCTAGACGGGAGACGAACAGGTGTCATAACTCGTCATGTCTGAGCACAGCACAGCACACCTACCCGTTCCTTTCTCCTTCTGTGCCTGTTTCCTAATTCACGCTGCCGACTTGGTTTTGCTGCTGGGTACGCCGCCCCCCTGAGCCCCCGCTGCCCCTCGGGGCAGCCCCAGGGCGGCGAGCCCCGGGCGCTGTCGCCGCTCCGCGCCCCGCCCCGGCCGGCCCCGGCCCGCCCCTCCGCCCCTCCGCCGCGCCCGGCAGCGCCGATAAAGCACCCGAGGCGGGCCCGGGGCGGCTGCGGGGCTCAGCCGCGCCGCGGGCATGGAGCAGCGGCGGCTGAGCCCCGGCAGAGCCGAGCGGGGCAGTGCGGCCGAGGGCGCGGCGAGTGGCGGCCGAGGGCGCCTGGCCGAGTCCTGGCGGCGGCTGAGCTCCCGGCGCGGCTCCAAGCGCACAGGACCCTCCTCGCCCGCGCTGGCGGTGAGTGACCGTGACCACGCTGCTCCCTTCGGGCACCTGCTCGCTCCGGGGGCTGGGGCGGGGATGGTGAGGAGCAACCTGTTGCTGTTTGGGAGGAGCACTCGCCTTTCCCGTGCGCTGAACCTGACTTTGTAGTTGTTAGCAGGTGCGGGTCCCCGGTTCGGCTCTCCCCGTGCGCTCCCTCCGGAGCAGCCGCTCGGCTCTCTGCGCTCGGCCGGGAGCGCAGCTGGCGAGATGGGAAGTAGGAGGCTGCTGAGACTCGTGCTGGTCTTGTGTAGCTGAGGGCAACTGTGGTAGCAGTCATAAGGGAAAGACCCAAAGGCATGGAGGCAACTAGCGGGTTCTTGGGAGCCAGAGGTTTTCCTCTTGGGTGGGTGTCCCCTTGTTGGTGCGTCTGCCTTCAGCCAGATCGATGGTACCTGCCGGGAACCTCTGGGGTGGGTAGACAAACATTTTAATGGAGGTGCATGCTACAGTGCAGATTACAAGTTAAGAAAACGAACATCTTGACCAGACATAAAGGGAAATTGAGAGAACAAATTGAGCATTCAAACAGAAGGAGTGACATTTATTAGAGTGCTTGATGGTCTCTCTCCTTGGGGTCAGAATCCTATAGGTAAGTGCTGAACAAACACAAACGCACACCAACACAGATTTTGGAAGAACTGCTACTAGATTTTCTAAGGACAATCTCAGTCCTCATGTGCTTAGAAACAGCATTCCTACCTAAAGCAGACTGTCTGAGGTCTGGAGTGATACACCCTATTCAATAGATCAGATGTATGATTTTGAAAATAAACACATATTTACAAGCTTTTAACCTGGGAGTAAAATGACCACAGGTTGAATGTCAATAGGGAAAATAATGTAAGGGTAAAGAGACGTACAGAATAAAGGATGTCATGGCAACAAGAAAGCATCATACAAAGTAACAATATTATCTTGTGGAGGGGGAACAAGAGTAGCATTGCATTCATCTGTACCATGCTGTAGACTGAAATACTGTAATTTAGGGTGGGTTGTTGGAGTGGGTTTTTAATAATACACTAACTTCTCTTTGCGATAGATGGCTTAAACCCAGTAAGAATTATATGGCCAGAACTCATCAGATAAATACACAGTGTAGTTGAGAGTTGGTGCTGGTTGGTTTGGGGGGGGCGGAGGGAGGGAGGAAGAGAGGGTTGTTTTGGGGGATTTTTTTGGGTACTTGTTGAGTTTCTGTTGTTCTAAATAAAGTTGTTGTTCTTGTGGCTTACAGCTGAGATGAATTCTTACTCCAGCCAGAACCCTGAATGAGATTCAGGTTGCAAGTGTTTCGCCAGAATTGAAAGGTTGTATTAATCTTTGCTTAATCTTTGCTTTCCCAGAATCTTTCTGGAAGGATGAGCAACTTTTTCCTTTTTCCTTTTTCTTCTCCAAAGTATTATATTGGTGTTTTTTATGTTACTGAATTTGCATTACATTAAACCCACTAGACTTCATAAAGTGCAGGACAGATGGGAATGCCAGATTCTGAGTTTTTTAGTTTGGTAATTTGTTAGGGGTTTTTTAATTTTTTTTTCAGATTTTTTGGAAACATTGTTTTTTTGAGAATGGGCAACTATTTGTTTGTTTTCTTCCTTTCTTTTTCTTCTTTTTTTTTTTTTTTTTTTTTTTTTTTTTTTTAATGAGAGAATAGGATTTCTAAAATCATATTTCAACACTAAGAATAATTCACTTGGAACCATCTTCCAAAGCAATGCCAGAACATGTTAATTCTTAAAACATTTCCGCAAGCACCATTTTTCCCCCTTCCCACTTGCACCCACCCTATCCCTGGAGAAAAAAAAAGTAAACTGTAAGATTTCAGTCCTTTTAACATCAGTGTTTTGGCCTCATCCCCCCAGCCTTGCCCCTAGATTGTATTTTTCTTGTGGTGACTTCTGGTTGTCTGACACAGTTTACTTTTTGAAGGTTGTCACTACTGTCTGAGTAGGATTTTTGAGGGTCACTGTTGAAGCAGAAGTTTGGTACAAGTGATGCCATGTATGTGTACTTTTTGGTTGGGGTTTTTTTTTTTCCTGAAATCTGTATTTTCTGGCTTTCCTTGTCTTTACACAGTCCTAGAAATTGCTGATACTGATGTTTCACACTTAATCATTACTTGTAACATTTTTACTGGGTAATCCTAAGAGTTGGCAGCTGTTTTATTACTTTAATTCCTGAAGAATAATTGGTCATTTTATTTCTTTGACAAAAAGGTCGGGGTGGTGGGGTGGGGGTGGAACAGAGGGGTGTTAAATTTTATTTACCTCATTTTGATATTAGTGTTTGAGTGATAGAGAAATTGTTACATTGGCAGGAGCTGAAGAAGTGAAGGACATGTGAGATATAAAAGGTTTGCAAGAACTGACACTGCCTAGAGCACACATGTGGCTGACTCCAAACGATCTCTAAGTGTGAACTTTGTTTACAATAACCCTGGTTTCATTTTGAGTAAAGGCATTACACATTGAAGGGCTGAAGTATGGTTATAGCTTTAGAAATTAAGCCTTTTCTGCTTTTTTTCCTCTCCATCATCTGTTTGTGTAACTCTGGAAAGGGAAAAGAGAGGGAAACTCCCCTATTCAAACTGATAAAATTTTTGCCATGCAAACCAGCAGATCACATTTTGGATCATGCTGAATTTCTGCCCATAAAGGGAATGGTTTGGACACTTTCTGCCAAGATCTTGAGAGTCATTTGTACTTACAGCCTCTGAATTATGTGAGTTTTCAAACCCATTTTAAGCAGATGCTGCAGTGTTCTAGTTCTATAAAAATTGAGCTCTGCCAGCAGCTGGGATCAGTTTCTGATCACAGATTGTTTTTCTATTTTGTTCAAAGATTAAATTGCTTTTGAGGTGAAATTTCCCCCAGGATATTTACAGTAGCTCAGCTACAAAATGACAAGTGAGAAACATATGAACACATGAAGTAAAACTTTGCCATGGTGCCAGTGAAATTATAGCTGTGAACCAGGTCTTTGGTCCTGTCTTGGATGCTGAAAATCAGATGGGCCAGGTTCAAATGACTGGTGAGAAGTAATTAGGCCCCTTCTTGGCAGAACAGAACTGTGTGTACGTGGGTGAGACCCAGCTAGCTGGGGGGTAACAGGAGCAAACCATAACTTAACAAAAACCCACCACCACATAGGTGTAATCCACTGAGTGAAGAGCTGAATTTCAGGTTTGTCATGGAGCAGATTGAACAAAATTTAGCTCAACTACTGAATTCCATATTTGTGAATTTAAGAAATCAGATGTCATACTCCCTTTCTCATTTATTGTAGCAAAAGCCCTTTAGCCATGAGGCTGGCCAGTCTGGTGAGGAGACTGTTAAACTAGCAGTGACTTGGGAGGCACATTACAGCCCTGAGTTGTATGATAAAATGGTGGAGCAGGGACATAAAACAAAAGTATAAGGTGTGGAATGAACAAGGCAGAGCTTGGGCATGTTAAAATAAGGTGCAGGGTGTGTAACTCTCTGCACACTGTGGGATTTGAGCAGTAGAGGCAAGAACTCAGCCTTTGGCCAGAGCTGCAGCATTGATGGGATACCTGTGATGTGACAGTGCTCTGATTGATGGAGACAAGCTCTTCAGGAGAGTCAGGCAGGGAAGAGGAGGAATAGGACTGCCCTTCATATGAAGGAGCAGCTCATATGTGTAGAGCTCAGATCTGCATAGAGCTTGTGAGTCAGGGTCAGAGGAGGGTTTGTTGAGTGTGTTGGGATATGTTACAGATCACTGACCAGGGTAAAGAAGCAGATGGAGCTTTCTCTGAGCAAAAAGAGGGTGGCTTTGAGCCACAGACCTCCATCCTCTTTGGGAAATGTAATACATCAGAACACCAGCCATCCGGGAGATTGCTGGAGGTTAAGGAAAACATTTTGTTACTGAATGGTGCTTGAGCAGCACACTGTGACCCTGGCCATACAAGGCTGACTTGTTTGTTCGGTTTAGCTCTTGTACAACTTTTTTCCACACAATAGTTCAAATATATTTGTGTTTTCTGATGGCAAGCAGAAACAATGTTCTTGGAAGAATTTATTTCTGCAGTTTTAGATGAAGGCAAGGTGGTGCAGGTGCTGTAATTGCTGGTGATGAGGGGGAGCTGTCTGCAGACCCCTGCCTAAAATGAGTTTGTCCTGCAACCAGGGAATTTGTGTGGCACAGTGCAGCTTGAAGGCCAAATAAAATGTGCAGTCCAGCACAGCACATGTCATGGTGTACTAAGATTACCTGGCGCGTAGATCACTGCCTCCTTGATGTGCAATGGTCCTCCTATAAGGATCCCTATGGGTGCAGGTGATGCAGTGACAGCAGACATGGATAAGGCACATCCTCAGCACCCGTAGCTGCCAGACCTCTGCACTCAGTGACTTGGCTGAAGGAGGAGAGAAGCTGACCATCAGTCTGAGGTAAAACCAAGGAAGGAGACCTCCTGGAACCCCCACATGAGCATATGAAGGAGCTGACAGTGACAGGAAAGAGTCAGCCAGGATTTGCCAAAGGTCAGTCATGCCAGATCCAGCCCTCATGCCTTCTGTGATGTAGTTGGGATGAGAGCTGTGGATGCCAACTACCTTTGCTCTAGCCAGGCTTTTGTAGCTGGACTATGATATTATAGTCTGGGAGGGATGATGTGCTGGTGAGGGAAGATCAGCGGAGGAGTCAGGGCCTGGGGAAAATGGGCTTTTTCTAGCTTTGGTGGTTTCACATCCCAAATTGGTGAAGCCCTGAGCAGCCTGATCTGTCCCTCTCAGCAGCAGCTGGGACTAGAAACCTCCTCAAGTCCCTACCAGCCTGAGTTACCTTGGGATTATGTAAATCCACATCAGAAAGTCCTTTGAGAATTAGTTTACAAGATGCACATTAGCACAGCTAGTAACTGTTGCCTACTTTTTTTTCTGCCTGAAAATCTTGGAAGTGTGTGTACGTTGGTTATCAGATGTGAAAACACACTTCTTAGGAAAAACAAAAATGGTAGTTCTAGCTCAGGGACTGGTAAAATAATTTATTGATACTGTAAGATAGAAAATAACACACTGCCTGGCTGATCTCCCTCCTGCACAGGTGGAGGTCACCCCTCTCCCCCACAGCCTGCCTGTCCAGCCCCAGCTCCTTGCTGCCTACTCTTGCTAGAGAATTCAGCTTGCAGGAGGTAGTTAAAAGCAAGTATCCATTACATTTGAGCACAGTACTCTCCTGGTGGCTTTGTTGTCCAGAAAGCTTAGAAACTAAGGGTTCAATAAGACTGGAAACCAGAAATTTCTGTCAGTGGTATGAGTGGGAGGTGAGGTGAGGGCTTGGGCAGAATAAGCCTACAAGAGGTGCTTGTGCAGGCTGCAGGTCAGATGAGCTGCTGTAGGATGTAGATAGCTTCATCAGAAGAGATGTAATAAAGTTTACTACTGATTCGGTTTTACTGTCTTTGAAGGAAATATTTTTTTGTTGTTAGTTTTTTTTTCAGTTCTTGGTAGCAGAAGGGAGCCTAACTAATCCTGTGCATGAGCAATTTGTTGTGTATGACAAATTGTACATTTTGTCTAGCTTTTATTTTAGGCAGATGCTTCTTTCTTCTTAATTTTTGCAACTATAAAGTGGTTTTTAAAAATTATGTAGTATGTAGCAGAGTGTTTTTTTCTTTTTTCTACATTTGTTTCTGTGTGCCATGGATGAGCAACAGTTTTCCTGACTTCTTATTTGGATGCTTTAGTAATAAAGCTAGAAATTATGACTATTTAAGCTTCACTTAACATGAGGTTTCCTGAACGTAAATATGAGATTGCCTTTTTTTTAGAATCTTTTCTGAATATATTACCCTGCAGCTGGTCTCCAGTGAGGAAACCTGTCAAGAAACTTCCTATAAGAGACCAGTCCTAAATACTTGTCTGATCAGTTGATCTTGTGTTCATTCCTTTAGTGGTGGTGGAAAAAATGTTCTGTTTTGTGCATTACTTCTTTGGTGCATGTGTGAACTAGTCTGTTAAGTAGTGTGGTTTTTAAAGGTTAGTAATACATTATGATTTTAGGGATCAGGGTTTAATCAGAAATGAAAATGTTTTTGCTTTCCTGTTAACATTTTTGTGAAAGTGTTCTCTAAGACATGGACCTAGTACTGCCTGGTGATGGATAAACACTCAAAAATCTCTATTATTAGTATGAAGTGACTTTGAAATGACTAAATTTTGTTCTGAAGGAAAAAAAACCCCCAGATTTTGGACTTAAATAATACTGGGAAATGCTTATATAAGTCAGCCCTCAGAAGTCCCTTCCATGCTAATTTATTCTATGACTTTTGCTTTCAAGAGTACCTGGTAGAGAACAGTGTAATATTGTTGACTGCAGTCATATGTGATGCAAGTCACTGCAGAGCTATAACGTGATTTTTAGCACTAAAGATAAGAAAAACAGGAAAAAACTCAAAACCAAATGAAGAAGGGAAATGAATGCCCATTAAAACAACAAAACCAAACAGTAGTTCAATTTCCACAATTCTCATCTGCTTCTCTCCCCTGAAAAGTCATAAGGGATTATTATATTGAAGGCACAGAATGTAAGAAAATACCAAAGACTGAAGTTATTTTGCTCTTTTTATTCCTTTCTTATGGAGATAATAATCATTAATTATTAATGTATAGCCTATTCTGTATCTGAAATGAAGGTACATGTATTTCAAAAGAAGGTGGTGGTTTAATAATTAGAATGATGGAGCCAAACTTCATGAGCAGAATTTAAAAAATTAGTTGTAATTGGGGATTTCTGGCTTTATCTCATTTACTTCTTTGGGGCCTGATGATTTTTAAGTGGTGGCTGACGTCCCTTTTTCTTAAGAGAGTGATTTCCAGAATATCCAGAACCAATAGATGTCTTTTAAATCTTAAGCACTTGCAGTTGTATGCTGGATGTGGATAAATTTTTGTGTCTGAGAGCTGCTGATGGAGAGGTGCTGTTGTCCATGACCAATCCACAAAAGGCAAAGCAGACCTCTGAAGGTTAGCTTTCCTGTGGGATGTTTTATCTGTTACCTTTCTGTACACTGGTTCAGGTGCTTAAAAATACTGGAATTAATTAAAAGGAGAAATACTTTTAAATTATTACAGACATCACATAGGATCTCCCCCAAGGAAAAAAGAAAGAAAAAAAATTGTAAGGGGATGAGAAAGCTCTAGACCTGTGACAAGGAGCATGAAAACTTCTGTCTAGATTGGAAGACAATTCTACTTTTCACAACTTTTTTTTCTTCTCTATGGCTTTGGTTTTGCCATAGAGAAGAAACATAGCTAGAAACATAGGACACAGCTACTGTTGAGGCATTTGGAATTTATCTGAGGCTTATGAGATGTTTTATTCATCACAACATAACGCAGAGAAGTACTTCTTAATCTATTGGAGATGGTAATATTGGTTATAAAAGCAGGAGCACATTTTAACTTGCACAACTTAGTGTAACACTGGCTGGGCAGTAATAGATGTGTCCTGTTATAACCTGTTTCCTGTGTTTATAGCTGAAAGCAACTCTTTCCAAACATAATTTATTTCTTCTGATGAAGCAGCATTTCAACAATCCTGTGACATTTCAAAATGAATGTGGAAAGAAGAAGAGTCTTATTATTTCCTGGTACACATATTTTTTTCCTGGTATTCTTATGTTCTTTTTGCTTTTAAATAACATAATTACTTTAATGACATAATGGAAGTGTTTTGTGGAGAGTATTCAAAATAGGTAATCTCCTGCTGCAATTTTTTTAAGTTTGCTGTGAATTGCAGACAAACTGACCTGTTATGAAACCCTGTGAATCAATGACAGCAAAGGTGAAAGGAGAAAAAAAGGGAATGTTTTGTCTAAATAAACAAACAAGTGAAAACTTTCTGCCTATTATTGCCAGATTTTAAGTGCTTGCTCTCTAGAAATACGGTAATAAGAAAAATCATCTGATGATAATACATTAATTGTCACAGCTATTTATTCTCTCTTTATTTCTTAATATTTTCCCTGAGTCATTCATAGAATCTACTGAGTTGGAAGGGACCCATCAGGATCATCGAGTCCAATTCCTGGCCCTGTGCAGGACATCCCAAGAATCACACCATGTGCATTGTCCAAATGAGCATTGTCCAAAGTCTTCTGGAACTCAGGCTTGGTGCTATGACCTCTTTCCTGGGGAGCCTGTTCCAGTGCTCAACAGGCCTCTGGGTAAAAAACCTTTCCATGATATCCAACCTAAATGTCCCCTAACACAGTTTCATGTTGTTTCCTTGAGTCCTCTCACTGGTCGCAAGAGTGAAGAGACCATTGCCTGCCTGCCCCTCCATTTCCCATTCCCCATCCTCCTTCAACATGAGGATGTTGAAGACCACAATGAGATCTCCCCTCAGATTCCTCTTCTCCAGGATGAGCAGACCAAGGCACCTCAGCCCCTCCTCATATGGCTTCCCCTCCAGACCTTTCACCACCCTCGTGGCCCTTCTTTGGGCACTCTCTAACAGTCTTTCTGCATTGTGGCACCCAAAACTACCCCCAGCACTGGAGGTGAGGCTGCCCCAGCTCAGAGCAGAGCAGGACAATCCCCTCCCTTGCCCAGCTGGCCATGCTGTTCCTGATGCCCCCCAGGACACACTTGGCCCTCCTGGCTGCCAGGGCACTGCTGCCTCATGTTCAACTTGCCACTGACCAGGACCCCCAGGTTCCTTTCCATGGTGCTGCTCTTACGACTCTCATTCCCCAATCTATCTGTACATCCAGAGTTGCCCTGTCCCAAGTGCAGAATCCAGCACTTGTTAAACTTTATATGGTTGATGACTGAGGTGTCTCTGCAGGGCCTCTCTAACCATAAGGGAATCAACTCCTCCTTCCAGTTTAGTGTCATCGGCAAACTTAGTGTTCCTTTGAATCCCATGTCCAAGACACTGAAGAGAAGTGGGCTGAGGATGAAGTCCTGTGGAACCCCACTAATGAGCAGACTCCAGCCTGATGTCACTTCATTCACCTTTGTGCCCAACCCATGAGCCAACTTCTCACTCATCAGGTAATGTTCAGCTGTCTGTGGGACATTTTTTTCTAGGAGAGACGGTTTCCAAGGCTTTGCGGAAGTCCAGAAAAATTACCTCTACTGGTTTTCCGAGATCAGCCCAGTGGGTTACCATGTTGTAGGAGGAAATCAGGTTTGATAAGCAGGAACTTCCCTCTCATGAAGATGTGCTGGGTGTAACTGATGACTGTGTTGTCCTCCCAATGTTTTTTTCAATACCTGCCATAATAATCTTTTCCATGGTTTTACCAGGCAGTGAAGTGAGACTGACAACCTGTCATTTCCAAAGGCCTCCTTCTTGGTCTTTTTGGCAATCAGAACAAAGTTTCCATTCAGCTGAGACCTCTCTGATTCCCAAGACCACTCCATAATCATCGAGGAAGGCTTTGTGATGGCATCAGCCAGCTCTTTGAGTATTGTCAGGTGAATCTCATCAGGCCCCATAGATTTGTAGGGATTCAGCTAAGCAGTTTAAAAGTAGAACTAAAGGTCACTCTAACCTGGAATCTTGAAATTGCTTTCTCATTGGAAAAGCTGATTGGTTAGAATATGTTTCACTATTTGTTTTGTTTTGTTTTTTGAAGATAGTTATCATGGAGAGTTCAAATCTGTAGTAACTTAACTTATTCAGATTTCTCTGGTCCTGCAATAATATTACCCAGACACCAGAAGTTTTTAACAGACAGGCTCCTAGGTAATCTCACTCATGGTCTCTCAAGAGAATAGGATACAAGAAAAGGAAATGTGTGTGACTTGATGACTTAGAATTTCAAAGGAAGCTCTGTGCCTCAAAAAGTTGTCGTAGGAAATGACTAAGGCTGTAGTAGTATCAGAAGTTGTGAGTGAGGCTTGGAGATAAGTGGAAAGTTATTGAGGCAACAAGGCAGGCAAGTGAGACTTTAATGAGCTGAGCAGTGAAGATGGATGCAGTGAGATTCACCTCACAGCATGAGCTTATTTGTTCTCCTGTTTAGTTATCAAAATTGTGACAGGGCTGCATTTGATTCAGTATAACTGTTTTGAAGATGGTAACCTTTTGGTTCTAGATGTGCTTTTTGGTTTCAAGAAAGTATTTTGCTAATCTTTAGGTATTAGAATTATTTTAAAAGCTGATATTAAAGGATGTCTGTCAATCTCTTACATGGACAATGGAAGAACACAGATATTGTGTTGTATGAAAACACAATTTGATCAGAATTCAAGCTTTCAGCCCATGTGGACAAGAGCTAGAAAGTCTCTAATTTTTGACACAAAGTGTTTGAAGTTGGTGGGATATGCTCTTATGCTGAGAGCAACCCATAAAAGCTTTACAGTATCCCTAGACTTTCATATTCTTATATTTAAACATAAGAATATGAAAGTCTAGGGATACTGTAAAGCTTTTATGGGTTCATAAAATAAATTCACATAAGCCATTAAGAAGGCAGGCTCCATAGTTATGATTGTTCTCTGTTAGTAGATTTGGCAACCTTACTAAAAGTTAAGGTAGTTATTTCTCTGGCGTACTGAGAGGACTTTTGAGATGTCTTGTTTCACTCTGTTGCATCAGGCATGTCTTGTTGCAAATAACAGCAGTAATGATTTATTCCTCTGTCAGTGATGGAGTGTGACAGTATAGGAGCCATTTCACTTTCCAGCTAGGATAGCATTACTCAGACTACAAGTCTGAGGCAGTTACACTGCCTACAGTCGCTGAAAATCTAAGCTGATTAATTGGGGAAATGCAGAATACAAGAGGTGGGTTGCAATGCACAACAGTCTTAATGGTGCAGAAGAAAGTGGTTTCATTAGCTGAGACAAAGTGCTGTTAATAGCATGAGTTTTCTGCAGTGCTTTAAAGAGGGTACAACTAGCAAAATTTCAAAAATATCACAGAAGGATATCAAATCAAAATGTAAGCAATGAATATCCTTCCATTAGTAGATTCTCAGATAAGTGTTGAATTTTAAGTCTGTAAAGAAACACACGTGATTTTGCTTTATCAAGGGTTTTTCTCATCGTTACAAACAAGATGATTCTAGGCTACAGAGATGCTGGTTTGGATTTTTTTTTTCCTTATAGACACAAGGTAATCACTGCATGCCAAATAAACCTGACTGTGAGATATAAGCACAAGTTACTACTTGCATCTCTGTAACCTACTGAGTATAGTATTGACCTTTCCTTGGCACTGCCTCCATCAATTAGAGAGACATAGCAAAGTAGCAACTTTGTATAAAACATCTGTTAAAGCAGGAGTTTGCCTTAGCTGTTTAATCTATTTTTTGTGGAAAGGGGATTAGGATAAAAACCAATATCCTCACTGCTTCATACTTTTGGAGAGGTTTCTAATTCAAAGAGGAAATCAGATTCCTATGCATGATGAGTTAATTTGGCTTAAGAAAAAATGCTGCTTATCTAGCTTCTAGATTGCTTTTTATACTCACCAAAATATTCTTGTGCTTTTCTTTTCTCACCATAATCACCTCTTTTCCCACATTTCATGTTTTGACACTTGCAGGACTGTCTGAACCTCCCACTGTTCAATTTCCCTTTAAAGGAATTAATTGTATTTAAAAAATATCTTTTTTTTTTTTTTTTCTTGGAAGTCAGTGGTTTATCTGCATGTGCCTTCCCTGGAATCTTCTCTTTGCAAGATTTAGCTGTCCTATTCTTTCCTTCAGACTTTCTGCAACACTGAGACTATCATCTCTATGCATATTTTTCTCTTTCCGCTCCATTTTCATATATACGTATGTGTATGAATGTGTGTATATAGATACCCATACAAAGTATTTTTGTAAGAATGAGTCACAAGGATGTATTTATATTGTGCTATTTTTGAAGAATAAGCAGAAGTGCTATTAAACTGAAAAACATTGATGGGCTCATCCCACTTTTTAATTGGGTTTCTTATCTATAGACAGGTTGCCTGAAGCAATGTCTCTTTGCCACAAGTGACTCAATATCTCCTACCCACTAATTTTTTTTTTTTTTTTCCCTCACAGCCTTCCCTCCTTTGTTTCATTTTCTTAGAAACAGCAGTGAATTCAATATGATGCTCAAACTGGTACCTGGCTCTTTCTGAGTCAGGCAAGTTGAGGTGTGGACTGGAGCTTAGAGTTGTCTCAGACTCCACCTGTCAGAACTGAAAGGGCTAGTGAGGATATCTGGTACTCCTGTGCCTAGCTGGGTGTCTTATGACATAAACCAGGCCATTTAATGTTGAAATTGGGGGCAAGGCTTAAAAAAGGTGCCTGTCCATATAGGTTCTGTCTGGCTTTTTCCTCTTTTGTTTATTTATTTTTTTAACTCCTGAAAAGGTTAGGAGACTGTAATGGCAAATTTTATGAGGACATTTCCAGCTGCTCATTTGGTGTTGTAACAGGATAGTCAGTAATTCTCATTTCTGAGCAGAAACTAAGATAGTCTCTGATAAAACTAGTTTCATAGTTAATATTATTTAGTGACATGATTTTGAGGCTAATCTTCAGTTTTGCACTGAAAATATAAGGTGTATTCAATTTGCATAAAGGTTAAAGTATTTTTAATTTCCTATTGGCGGTGAATCTAAAACAAAAAATCAAACCCTACCATCTTATATGAGTGTTTTGCTTCACTTAATAATGTAGCATTAGAAATTTATAATTAATTGTGCCTCCTGTGCTAATGATCGTGCTGCATATGATGCTTGCTACAGGCAGCAAGGAACAAACAAAAAAATTAATATTTTTGAAGGGCATGTTTCATGGCTATTTTCTTTTCTCTCCACAAAGAGAATTGATTTTTTTGTTGAACACAGTCATCCATTTGCCAGACATTGTGGGATGTGTCTGGAGAACATTGGCAAAAAAAATTGAGATCTTTCGTTACTTTTCGTTGTAGAAAAACACACAGTTAAGACATGCATAAATTGTACAGGCTACAGTCTACGTATGGCAGCAAGTGGACTTAGAAACAAAAATTTTTATAATGAAAAAAGAGCTTAATGCTTCAAGTCAAATGTTTAGGCTATGCAATTCTGAATCAGAGTTCTTTCTGTTGGAATGAATCTTACTTGTGTGTGTAGTATAAAGTGTATATCTAATTTCTGTATATTACATAAAATTTTCCATTAAAATGTAATTCCACTTGACAGCATCACATGAGAACTGATTCACACACACAGATATACAAGATTAGATTAGAGCCCATAGTAATACATAATTTTGTTGCAGCCTTGTTGGAAAACAACTCCTGACTTGCAAATAAGTCTTGAACAGAGTCCTCAGAAAGAGAGCAGAAATAGTCTAAGCAGTGTGGGAGAACAAATACTAGTCTTCTGGGTTTCAAGGGACCTATGTGCAGAATGTGATTTTGAAGCCTATAATTTCTTCTGAATTTTTTGTTGTTAAAAGTGTTCTACATTACTGCAGGTGCTGGAACCCCTGCAAAGCTTCATTGTGTTTTCTTCTGTGATAGAGGTTATTTTCTCAGGTAACAATGATCTATTTCATGAAGTCCTGTTCATGAAACAGCAACTCTTGATTTACCCTGAGTAACATGAGTGTTGTGTGTATTGTTAGTGTGCTGTCATCTCCACGAAGTTTTCCTGCCATGATACTTGGAGGATTTTGATTCCTACAAGTGCGTTGGGCTGTTCTTGCTTAGCCAGCATAGTACCTGGAAGTGAAGCATAAGACTGGTTTGTTGGTGGTCAGGCAAATAGTAGGATCTAACATTCAGAAGAAAGAAATCCAAAAATTATTTGCTATTTCTGAATTTGGCTGTACTTTATGTGCTGATATAGTTACACTATGTGACTCTACAGTCTACATTGTGCAAAACTTGCCTTTGTCATAAATACCTATCCTGGCATCATGTTGAGGACATAAATCCTTGAATACTTGGAGCTAAGCTAGATATCCCAAAACAACAAGGGTTGATGCACGAGAGAAATGTAGTCTCAACTCTCATTTGTTCTTAGATGCAGCCAGTAACAGTCTAGAGGGGACTTGGAAAATTCTTTATCAGTTTCCAGATGACAGTTATCAGTGCAATTGTGCTTTAGCAAATTTGTGGCTGTTAGTCATTTTAACATCTATGCTGTGATTCATCTTAGGCTCAAGAGCTCACTTGCACAAGCAGGTTTTCACCTCTTTAGAGGATCAGTTTAAGGAAATGCCTGTTATGATTAGAGATGTCCTTTAGAGAGAGACCTGCTAGAGATCACCTGCTGAGAGCTTGTTTAATGTGGAAAAAACCTCAGCTACTTCCAATTGTCTGCCCTGAAACAAAAAAGGGCCAAAATTCATTGAAATTGTGGAAGGTATCTCTATGTTGCTCTGTCTACTCCATTCTCCAGACATCCTTCTCACTCAACAGGCCTTCTTTGTTCTTACTCTAAAGAATGTAAATCCTCTCTCCATCCCCACCCCATTTTCTTTTCATAAATGGTTAGATAGTACAGTTTACTGATACAGAATTTCAAAATTACTCTCTCCCCTGGATATCTTTCTTGATACCTCCTAGGTTTTGGTGGCATATAGTTTTATCAGCTAATCCCTCTTGTCACTGAACAGCTGTTGAGCATATAATCTTGGCCTTTGTACTACCAAATGATCTTCTGCTGGCTAACGTGGATAGTCACCCAAGTACTTCTCTGTACTGGTACTTTCCAAAATTCTGTTTTTGAAAAATGTGACTGGCAATGCTGAAACAGCATTGTGACTGGGCTTCAGAATGACAACATGAGGAAACCTGCTTGTAATCTCCCTCTTGTCTAATGCATTTTTATTCATAGCTATCCTTTCACATAATTTTAACTTCCTTTAACAATTTAATCTCCTGTAGTTTATCTAATTTCTTGCTACATGTCATATCAAATGTTTTATTACAGTCAGAAGAGTAAAAAAATAGTGTTACCCTTCCCCTTTTTTCAGAAATCTGGCATTTTTCATCCAAGAAGGTTGTTTGGTCCATCCAAGAAGCATAATTTGTGCCAGATTTCCTGAAATTATTCATCCTAAATGTAATGGAAACAGCTAGTTGAGTTGTTGTTGTTGTTGTTTTGGGTTTTTTTCTGCGCAACTGTATGAAAAAGTCAGCTGGCTTTTTCTTTCTTATTTTTTTTTTTAGTTTTGGGGAGGATGGTTGCTCAGGCTCACCAGCTAGAAGCAGTACTAATGAGGTTTAGTCCTGCACTAAAGTGAAGAAGTTTAATTTCATTAAAGAACCAGGGAGACCGCAGGGAGGATGAGGTGTGGCATTTATGTTCCTCAAGCAGCCTTTTGATTGTCATTTGCATTAAAATGTCTAAAAACTCCCACATATGTGTATCTTTTTTCTTAAGTCTTCTGTTCACAGTGGAATAACTTATAATTAAAAAATAGTCCTGAAACCTGACATATATTTGGCTTGACATTGCTGTTACATAAATTTGTAGACTTTGTAAATGAAGGCACTGTCATTTGTGATCCCAGTTTGACAACTTAGTTGAATCTTCCTACTGAAACAAAGGTTTTTTGTAAGTACTGAATGCATTTGACAAAAACTCTGCTAGCAGAGGATGGCTCTTATCCTCTCTTGTGGGGGCATCTTGCCTTCTAGTCTCCTTTTTGTGTATGTGAGTATTACTGGGAACAGACCAGAGTCATTCTAATCAGGGAAACAGAAGAATTTTGTAAAGGGAGTATATGAAAGAGCTGAAATTGGAAGATATGAACAGTTCAAGTGGCAAAGGAGGTTTATGTACACAAGATAAACAGAGGAGCATTATGACAACATGTGGTAACACCATATTAAGTATATGGGCAAAACCATATGTCCATCTTGAGCAACATGAATCCACCTTGAAATTAATTGTGTGTTGTAATTTAGATGCTGCAGAGGATATGCTGTGAAACTTGGGAGAAACCACTGCAAATCCCTAAAGACATTTTCACAGACCAGTCACTTGCACCTAACAGTAATTTTTTTTAATGTTTTAGTGCCAAGCAGAAGCCACAGACTTACCAGAGGTGTGCAACTTGTTTTTAGTTCTGTGACCTGATGAGAAGCTTGGACACATCAATACCATGTAGCCAGATATAATCTGTTCTAGCCATAGTGCCTCCTCCATGTTGAGAAGTGATACCCATTGGAAGGTGTCTTACATTCTATTTTTATGCAGTGTTTCAAAGTCTCCATGAAGGGGCAAGGCGTATACAAATGACAAATAAAAAACTCAGTCTTTTTATACTCCAAAAACATGTCAATCCATATAATTTACAGGTTTTGCCCTCATAGAAGCTACCTTATTTCTATAGCCAGAGGGAGGAAAGTAACCTGTGTGGCCCCTGTGGCCTGTGGGAGAACCTAGAATTTCAGGAAGTTCCCTCCAGAGCCCTCCAGAGCTGAACTGTATTCCAGGTTCTACTCCTTATTGTATTCTAAATTAAATACAATTTACATCTTTGCTTCCCTATGGTCATCTCAGTCATATCAATAATGTTCCTAGATACAAACTACAGTTTGTAAGATTGTATTATTTCCCCTGTTCCTGGCAGACATTTGCTGTCATGTGACTCACTGCTGTAGATTTCTTTATCAGGGTTCAGGTTAACCAGTGGCAGAGCAATAATTTTGACCACTGTGTAGAAACATTTCTACACAAGGATTTTTAAACTAAGCAGGCTTTAACAGAAAAACTGGCTGTTATCAGAGGTAAAGACACTTCCTGGGTGTCTTTATTGCTGCATGGGTATTGATGTATGATTTCTGCAGTATTGGCTAGGAGACTCCTCTCTGAAATCCTGGGGGACTGTGCATGAGCATGGAGGTTGGATTACATGATCTTCCAGTGGTCTCTTCCAACACTGAACATGAAAATATCCACCAAAAACTATTTCTCTTACAACATTTCTCGCTCTTAAATCTTTTTATTAATCTTGTGCTCTGAAGGGAATTTTCAATGTTTAAAGAAATGTCGGATAGAATTGCATTAATTGAATGAAAGGAATGGGCAAAGGGCAGAAACAGTATAAATTAGTGCATGAAAGTATAATCTGATTGAGCTGAGAAGAGTCTAAGATTCTTGTTTCAAAAGCTGTACAGGAGCCTTCAGAATTTCTATTACTATTTTCATTTCAATGCATATGTTCTGTATTTTGTGATATGCATCAAGCTACTGTATAATTTGGAGTAAAGATTTCAAATGTTAGGGCATTCGTAATTTTCCTGGCTTTCCTCTCTGTATCTACTTGCAGTCATAAAATGTAGTCAATTAAAAATTCCTACATTAACAAGTGTCGTTACATACTTAGCTTTAACATTTTTGCTGTAAAGAAATGGATTGCATAGTGTTTTATGCAAGAGTGTTTAGAAGCACTGTTGCTAAAGTGCTTACAAATATTAATCTGGGAGCACTATTGTCCAGTGCAGAGAGTCCCTTGAGGGCTAATTGCAAAGCAAAAGCTCATCAGTACATTATACAGTTTAATGTAACCTTCTGAATTACCTTGGGATTACGAGAAATATATATCTGATTTTAGAGTCAACTTAAAGGAGGCTCAGCTGCCAGGATGCAAGTTTTAAAGAAATCAGATAATAAAAAGAGTCCTCTAGATAAGGAAGGCTTGAGGCCAGGCTGGGTGGGGTTCTGAGCAACCCAGTCTGGGTAAGGTGTCCCTGCCCACAGGAGGGGGGTTGGGAAAGGGATGATCTTTAAAAGTTCACTACCAACCCAAACCATTCTATGATTCTATGAATGGAGAGCAAATTCTGGGAAAATATTCTTTCAGTCCTGTCACTAAAAAAAGTTGATGTTTGAATACTGAAAAAAACTCAAAACAAATGCTATTCTAGTTGGTTTGTTTTTTAAACGACCAAGTTATGCCAACTACACTTTGAAAATAAATTCTGAATTAGTTGCATGTGTCTTTATAAAAAAAAGGAAAACAAACCAAAACAATGAAAAAAACAATAGCTGAATGTTAAAGCTACAGCATAGAACAAAGATAGACTAGGTCAGATTGCATGGAAAGTTTCACCAAGCAAAGTGCTGTAGTTAAAACAGTATTATAGTAATATTGCATTTATTTTTAAGAACATGAGGGATGAGGTTGGGGCTTTGTGATTTGGGTTGGTTTTGGTTAATTATTTATTTATTTATCTCATTCCAAATTATTAAGTACAAATTTTTGCTTTCTGGAGTATGAAAACACGTGTTATTTATGTTACAAAGAGGGCAGAAATTTAGAAGATTTAATATGCTGGCACTCTTCCAGGAGAAGAATAAAATCTAAACATGGAGCAGGTGCCTTGTGTAATTTGTGGGTTTGTTCTTTTCCAGGGCTTAATCTTCATATCTATAAAGGGATATCAATAATGCAAACATATATCTATTTATAAAAAAAGCATTAAATTTGTAGTCCACATATATTAGACAGATTACTGAAACATATCAAAATCAAGGGGAAGAGGCTTAGTTATATGCATATTCTGCATTCTGATTTCCTCATCTGGAATGGGATCTGCCAGAGTCCTTGGGATCATTAGACCTCCACTCAGCACATGGCAAGAGGGGTATGATGGCATGATTTTCAGCACAATCTCTCACAATCACAGATGTGTTTAGACAGTCCTGCCTGTCATTCATATTATATCTGAACAGATTGGGCCCCTGAAAAAGTTTCTGAATTTCATTCTACAAGCTGGCATGCCAAAAACCAAACTCCCTGCTGTAAATTTATGTGCTGTTTCCTGCAAGAACTCATGGAAAGGTTACCTTGAGCTTTGCTGAAGCATGGTCTTCCTCTGCTGATGATTCAAGGGTCTCTGGGTTGAGGGACCACACTAAAGGAGATAACAGGCCCCTTTGTGCATTTTTAATGAACTTGTCCTACTTAGAGCATAGTGAGATTCTGTTCCTAATCTTTTCTGCTGTGTCATGACTCAAACCACAGCGCTCACAGTAACGGCAGAGGAGACAGGTGTTTTAGGCTAACACAACCAGATTAGAGCTGTTTCCTTTCCTGAAAAAAAAAAATTATGATCTCTGTTTAATAACTTTCTTTATGGCTTCTACATAATGTAAATTGAATTTTGAACACATTTCCTAAACATGGTATGGAAAATTATGTCATTTTTGAGACAGAATTTTTGAATAAACTGGCTGTTTTTGAGGTCCCACTAAGTAAAGTCAACTTTACTTTGGCATAACTTTTCACAATACTGAACTTCTTCTTTCAATATGTTTCCTACTAAGGAAAGGACAAAAGGACTCTCAAAGGATTTATCTAGAAATAACTTTTGTTCCTATTCATCAATAAATAATCATGAAATGGCACCAAATTCATCATGAGAGATCCCACAGTGGTGTTGGGCAAGTTGTTCTGTCCAACCCTCAGGTCAGAACAGGGTCTGCTGCAGCAGATTGCTTAGAAATGTGTCCACTTAATTCTGAGTATCTTCAAGGACAGCCACACTGCAGGAATTCTGTGGATAAGATGTGCCAGTCCATAACCATCATCACCACTGAAAAGGGTTCTCCTTCAGAATTTCCTGTATCTCAATGTGTATCCATTGCCTCTTGTCCGTCACTGTGGACCACAGAGAAAAGCCTTGACCCACATTCTTTTCTCCTCGTCAGGTATTTTATACATGTGGATAAGATCACTCTGAGCTTTCTCTTTTCCAGTTCAGCCCTCTTAGTACCTCCTCATATCACAATAGTTTCTTCAAGCCCTTCACCGTCTTCATGGCCCTTTGCTGGTCTGTCTCCAGTGGTTCCATGTCCCTCTTGTAGTGGTGAGTCCAGAACACTCCGTATGCAGCCTCACCGCGCTGAGTAGAGGCAAAGGACCATGTCGCTTCACTTGCTGACAGTGGTCTTCCTAATGCACTCAGGATGGCCTTGGTCTTTGCTTTGCTGTCCACCAGAACCCCCATGGCATTTTCTGAAAAGACACATTCCAGTTAGTCAGGCTGTGCTAGAGCCTGAAGTTATTCCCCCTCTGGGACAGCACTTGGTACTTCATTTTGTTGAACTAATACTGTCAGCCTGTTTCTCCAGTATGTTGGGGTTCCTCTTGCTTGCAGCACACGCATTTTGTCTGTCAGCCCCTCATCTCACATTTGTGTCATCTGCAGGTCTAATGACAAATAAGTCTGAGTAGAAAAACCTAGATGCCTTGATCTAAATTGCTCCATGAAAATTACTTTGTTTCCTTTCTCAAAATGCTTCAAAATGTTTCATTCTATGATGTTGCTGATGTTATTCTATGAATTAATTTTTCAATATCTTCAGCTCTATCTGTTGGATATACCACACTCCATACTGAGGCAAAATCCTACCTCCGCTGTCAGCTCAGAAGTATTTGAATATGTAATTGGAGCAGTTGGCCAACCACTGAAATTCTTAATGGTCTTCAGAGCTTCCCGGAGGTTGACAATCTGATCAGATGTCCCTGTTTTCAGATCTGCCTAATTTCTGAGCTCTCAGAGCCCATAAGTCACAGGCTAGGAAGGAGATTTGTTCTCTCTGGTCAGTAGCACACCAGTGCAGTGACTTATTTTAGAAATTTGATTGCTTTTTAAACTACATCAGGCTATATGAAATAGCTAGGCTTCTTGATTTTCCTTGAAACAGGCCATCATTCATAATTATATGGTATGAAAACATTTGATGTCAGTGTGATCTGAAATGTGATTTGAAGGGTTTTTTTAGTAAACAGTGGAACAACTTTTTTTTGGGGGGG
Organism: Phylloscopus collybita; assembly: GCA_027886175.1. NCBI lineage: Eukaryota > Metazoa > Chordata > Aves > Passeriformes > Phylloscopidae > Phylloscopus > Phylloscopus collybita. The sequence goes on along the minus strand of JAJNNQ010000052.1, from coordinate 7,506,832 downwards.
GGCGGTGTGGGGCAGTATGTCCTTAAATACAATCAAATATGTGCGGTTTGATGAGAGATATTCAGGGTTTTTATATTCCTCATGCAAAGGCAAATGAAGAAAACACATCTAGCAGTAATTTATGCTGAATAGTATGTTTTAATTCAGTTTGAGAGGTATTTAATAGAAACTTTTCTTAGCAGCCTTTATTTTTCTTTCTTCTTAGGAGTCAAATAATTTCTTCTTAATTTCAAATAAGCACTTCTAAACCAATTCCACTAAATTGCAGTTAAAGGTTCATTGCAAATTCTTGGCATAAGCTCCAGGGAAGTCTTTAGGTTACATCCTTCCTTTCTTTTCAAGATGAGCAATATTGTATTATAAGTTATCATTCTTTGAAAATAAAAGTGAGATTCTGAAGTACTACCCCCCTTTCCTGCCCCCCCAGCAGATTCTGGGGATCTTTGGGCAGGGTAGGCTTCAGGGATAGGGAAAAGATATCCAAAAGAGGCTCTTATCTTAGGGTGTTTCCAAGGCTTTATTCTTGAAGGGGTCCCAGGGGCAAAGAGGGAGATCATGGAGGAGCAGGGGCTTTTATCTAGTATCTGTCTCGGGAGGGGATACCTGGCACAGAGCCATAGGCTAGAGATAAGGGACAGGTAAGGTTGGACTAAAGGTTACAGTCTCTGAGGGGGGTGTCGCAGGAAAGACCGTTCCCAAAGGAATACAGCAAGATTCTAATTCTCAGTGATTCTTACTCCTGGTGAAGAAAAGAAAATATTGTACTGCATTGGATAGCATTAATTTAAAAAATGTATGTGAAATTAGACTAGACAGTTTTAAATAAATCCTGTCATTTAAATTACCTTCTTCTTGTATTGAACTTTGATTGTGGGATTATTTCAAAGCTAAATGAAACTGCCTGAAAATGTCTGGCTGCTTTTATGCTCAGTGCTTGCCTGTGTGCACTGCATGGCATTTTGCTTACACAAGATTCATCACAGATTCAGTATACCATGAAGTAAGATTTTAGGTATAACCAGTCTTGCAGAACTGGAAGTGTTGATGTTGGCTTTCCAACAAAGCAGACCAGTCTGTGTCCATTGGCCACTGCAGCCAGTCTGCAGCGAGTGGTGCTACTGAAGTTCCACTCCCAATCAGCTCAAGGCCACCACTCTGACCCCCAGGGGAGCCCTGCAACTCCCACCCCTCCCTCTGTGCTCCTTCTCTTTGGGCACCTTTAAGGAAATGTCAAAGGGCATCTTTGAGGGAATCTTGATGCTGTAGGGAGCTATCCTGTGCCTACCTACAGACTGAGAGCTGTGTCCTGGGCATGACATTTGCAGTGAGGGACCAACATATCTTTCAGCTTCTTCACGGGTCTTTGCACAAACAAAAAATCTAACTTCACAGGCTTTATCCAGATAAAATACTGGAAACTGCTGGCTGGCACATCTGCAGTAGAATCATGGGGAAGAAGAAACCTGTTCACTCAGAGGCTTCTAAGGGCTCTGATGAGAGGGGTATATTGACACCAAATGCAGAAATAGAAAATAAAATGACCCAAAACCTCAGTTTGAAATGTAAAAATGTGGAGAGAAAATAGTATGTATTGTGTCAATCTATACATTAGTGAGCAATGAAAGGATATCTTAATGAACCCAAACAAAATATACTAAACTGCAAGTATTTCTTGAAGCTTTGTGTGTATCAGCAGGTATTGGTAACTTCATTCAGGATGCATTTAAGTACTGTTGTTTGACTTTGTTGACAGGTCTTTTATATGCTGGTTAAAAATGTTGAAAGCTTCCAGCAGTAAATATTGGAACAAAGGAGAAGGTGGAAGAGAGCAGTGCAAGCTGGGTAAAGATTTGATAGTGTAGCAGGAAGGGGCCTGTAGCCCTTCTGTATCTCTGTGCTGTAAGCAGAGAGGAGAAATTAGGGAAAAATAACATTGTGGCTGTATTGAATTCAGAACATAATTAGTGAATAAAGGAATATTTCCCTAGTTTAAAAATTACATTTGTAGATTTTAAAAAATTTTCCTACATATCTGTGGTTACTTTTGCAAATTTGGGTTTTTTTCAGTGGGATACACATGGACTCAAAGATCATGTATGATCCTGACTTGAGATAAGTTAGAATTGCAAATGTGACCCCAAAGTAATGATTGCAATGCCCTTTCTATCCAGAAAAAATATCAAGACATTTCAGTAATAATCCCACAAAGGACTATTATTGTCATTACTTTAGTTATGACAGTCCAACTCTGGTTTAGAAGCAATAGTCAGAATTATGAGAAATTTACTGCAATCTGTAGGGAAAATTATATCTTTTTAACCCACTAATATTTTATACAGCATATTTTTCATAAAGGCAAAGCAAGTATTTTTTCTAATAATATTATGGTTGTATTATGATGTTTAATATAATTATTTGCTATCCTCTCTAACAAAATGTGTATACTTTTAGGAGATATCTGGTATATTCTGTTTTTATAAAGACATTATTGCAAGAAAAACTTGCAATGTCAAGTTGAAATGTTATACATTTTAGTGGTGTAAGTCCAATGCTGCAAAACAAATCATGACAAAGCTATGTCAAGCTCTATTTCCCATCATGTAAGTTGGGAAAACCATTTGCAGCCTACTTAGTTTCTTCAAAACCAAATAAGTCAGTGAAGATGACAGGATTTGTGTGCATTAATGAAGTGAAGACAATAGTAACTGAAAACATATTCTTCTGAAATATAATAAAGGTGGCTGGTGCCATCTTCTGGAGGTGGCAGTGATGATTCAGACCACCTAGGATTCTAGACTTCAAAACATGGGTTTCGTTTTAAAAATGTAGTTCAGGATGTTTCAAACAAACAAAAAATACATTAGCCACAAAGTATGTTGAAAAGATGTCGCACAGCTTGATAGCACTTATTCTATCTGGGACATATAAGGTGCTTTTCCAATGCTGATTTTTCAATTTTCGTAAGCCTTGAATTGAGATAGCTGAAGGCATTCATCTCTAACTCACAGAAAATCATCTTGTGTAAGTTATGTAGCATTTAACACTAAATGGCTGGGGTTGTTTTGTAGTTTGTTTGTTTGGTTTTGGATGCGTGCTCGGTTTTGGGGGGTTTATTTTGTGGGTTTGCTGTATCAGAGCAGAGTTCTAGGGTAGCTTTCCCAGGAGCAGCCTAAGCCTGGTGCTTTGGGTGTGTACACACCTTGCTGTATGTCAGGCCACATAGGACCAAAATATGATGTGCTCTCTGAGACCACTGGCAGATTTCATCTGTCCTTATGCACCTCTATTTAGGTGATATATTTTCTGTTAAGAAAATCATGTCCTGTCTGTGTTTAAATGCTATGGTTTAGTCCTCTTCCATTCCTTCATTTCATTGACAGCTGAGGGGCAGCTTGTCTTCAAAGTACAGCTGTGAACCTTCTGTGACAGGGTCATGTAGCTTCTGTAATTCAGGCCTGGTACTTGATATAAAAGGGCTTATAAAACAAAACAACAAAAAACCAGAGGAAGACTGTGAAGTATGTGGCTCTGTGTCTTGGACGCTTTCATAATCAGAGTGGAAGATTAGTCATTTTCTAATCTTATTTCAGGCTTCACTTCAATTGACCCTAATTTTTTTAAAGTTATTGCCTTCATAGAATATATTGATTCTATCTTCACTTTCTCACGGTGCTTTTGAGAGACAGTAGCATCTTGATGGGAAAGCTGCTGGTTTTGGTGTTTATAGAAGGTACAGGGTGACTGAAGACAATTGAAGTTCAGAACTGACAGAAAATATTTGCTTTGGTTTATGTGCAAATGCTATCAAAAAATGCACCCAATAGTTAATACTGAAGTAAAAGACTGGATTTTTTTTCTAAAGAACATAGTTTCCTAGATGCTTTTGTAGGTTTGAAGCTATTTTTTTTTTTTAATTGCTTTTTCAAATGAGTATGTAGCAAAGAAAATTAGTTGTCTGCTTGCTGTCTGCCCTCAGTGTTGCTGCTGATAGGATGCTGCTGTGCTTCATTGGTTACTGGAAAGCTACTGAAACAAGGGAAAGAATGTCTTACGTAAGTCACAGCAGGGAGCCCACAATTGCTTTTTATTTTTGTAATAAGCAAGTATCTGACTGGTAATGAGAAGATAGTTTTTGCTAATCACCTTTTAAGTACAGTGATGTATTCTCCCCCTCCCCCTAGAATATTGTGGGTATAGCCTGTCCTTAATCTCTGCATATGCTAATGGTTGCATTGAACTCCAAACCTCCATGCTCCTTTTTGATAAAAGCAGGAAAGTCCTAGCAACACAGCTCGTCCTTGCATAGCTACACTCGTGTCCTGCAGGCTGATTTTGTGGTATGATGCCAAATGAAACCTAAAGACATGATTAAAACCAGGTTCTTATCTACCTGTCACTTTCTCAAAAGGTTTTGTTTTTCTTCAATTGTCATTGTTATTCTCTGAAGATTGTATTATGCACTGATGCAGACATTGAGCAAGGCATTGGTTAAAACCATTCCTGGTTTAAATACATGGGAAAAAATGTTCTTATTTGAAACATGGAGAAGTAGAAAATAAAAATTATTGTTGGTATGTTGAAAACAGAAAAAAATATTCAGATGTCATCTATAGTTGAGCAAAATTCAATGAAATTAGTAAATAAAATAATTCCAACCAGCATTCAGTTATAATGTAATATCCTCAAGAGAACAGCAGGATGGTTAAAATAACTTTTTAAATAGAATTCTTTCACTTTGCAGAGGAAACATATCATTAGCACTGACAAATGACTCAGTAAGAGAAAGGACCGGTATTTTCTGATGTTTGCTTAGCATCAGCTTCAGCAGGAGGTCATGCTGTGTACACATTTACATTTATACATACATGTCATTTTTGCAGTGTGAAGCCCTTATGGAAAGTCATAAGTGACATTTACACAGGCAGACTGTGACTGAGGAATGTGGAGGGAATATCTTCTTGAGAAGTGCTTTGTGTTCAACCTCTTTTGTGGGTGGATTTTGTAAATCTGGATTACACTGTAATGTTTAATGCTACAGGTGAAAATTGAGATGATTGAAAACAGCATGTCCTTTTGGAAATTTGAGCAAGAGCTGAAAAGGCAATTTCCTTCCTTTGTATTTTGAGGTGTGAGCTTATATAGTGATGGCTTTATTAATTAATTTGTGTGAGTTTAGAGTATAATCAGAAATATAATCACATATTATTCAATTAATATTGTCTAAATGAAAGCTACTGAAAACAGTGTATGTGGAAATTATGAAAAATTGCTGTGCTTAATGATTGCTTGATAGCTGCTACAAAAGGTGGTTTCATGTTGGATGACAAGTCAAATTGCTTTATTCCACTTCAATAAGTATATATGCATAGAGGAGTGTCACCTCTGTACAACCACACCAGGAATTTTTTCTAATTTTCCGTTTAAACATTTTGTTAATTTTATAGTCAGAATATATTGTAGTATTTGTCTGGTAAAATTGCTCGTGTTATACAAGGCAATTATATTAAAATATGCATCTGCTCTACATATTTATTAAAAGCATTATTTTTCTGCATATTTAAAATGCTTTTGTTAGGGATTTTTTGTTAGTTTGTTTTGTTTGTTTGAGTTTTTTTCATCTTTGGGGAAAAATGTCACATTCTTCTGAAAGTACATATTCAGTTCAACTATAAATGTAGTGTGTCATTTTCAAAGTGTTTAACATTTTATTTCAGAATACCTGGGAATATTTAAGTAACTGGGAATTTGCTTCCTACTGCTCATCAGTGAAACCTGTTCATTCTATTTATTTGCCCCAGTCCAGTCTGCTTAGGTTAAAATAACAGGTAAATTCTTTATTTCAACAATTTGACATACTTGTGAATGATTTCAACATGTTCTTTCTCAGGACTGTAGTATAAAAGGCATGCCTTATTGCACAAGCTAATCCCAGTGTTCTCAGAAATATTGCCAAAGTTTTGTCAAATTTGTTGATTTCAAATCATGTTTCAAATCATGTCATTTGTTGATGTCAAATATGTTTCATTATTCCGGCACTTCTGAATTACTTGGATTTCACATCATTCCTGCTTTTCAGTTCAAATATAGTTTAACTGCTTAAATGTGGGGGGAGGGTTGATAATATTTTTCACTACTTCTTTATGCTTAAATGAACCACCTTCAGGTTCATGCACACATTTTTTTTAACTTCTTATTTCACCTGCTTACTGTTTATCCTTCATGCCTCTCCTATTATGAATGATGATTTGGCAAGCAGTTTCTCCTACAAATGTTTTCCTGCATCTGTGAGTGCAGTATCTTATACACTCTTCCTAGTTTAGCACAACACTGCTCAGGCATTCAGACTTAACTGTAGTTAACTGTATCTGTGCTTCTCCGTCTAGATCTTCCCAGACAGATACACAAATTAATGCCTACTTTTATTTATTTAAATGATGTAACTCTTTGTTTCCTACCATTTCTTGGATTTCCCTCTGAGCATATGCTCTGTTGGGAAGAAAAAATTAGCCCTCTAGTATTTATACAATATTTGGTATTCTGGGGTTTCAAAAATAAACATATGCTTGGCAGTGCCTGCATATAAGAGAGAAATCTGGTGCCAAGCACCTACCGTTTAACTAAATCCATTTTCTATTTTGTTCCAATGTATGCAAACAGGGACATGAGACACTTAAACGTTGAAGCAACATGGTCAGAATGTAATTCTGACAGCACTAAATTTGCAATGCTGCCCTCAAAGAAACATTATAGTATACATGTTATATGTTTAAATGCATATTTTTACAGGCCAAGACAGCTTCTTATCATACATTTCTGGTTGAAAATCTTGAATAAATCCATCAAAACCATGGGAGTGGCCCATGGGCTTATAATATCTGTCTAACAGAGATCCTATTTGAATCAAAAAAAGCTGAATTGGATTAATTTTGGTTTTAGCTTTCCTGAGTTCACTTTCAAATTTTGGGCCTGTAGGAGTGGGTATTTTAATAGAAATGATAGATTAGTTCATAGGCATGGGAAAAATAGACAGTACAGAAGATGGCATTTTAAATTAACTTCCAGCACATGGAAACTACAAGAAGTCTCCCTTGTAGGAGAGGAAATCCCTGCTTTGTCAGGGGACACCATTCACATTCTTGCATCAATCAAAGCAGCATGCTAGGTTATGGTTGACAGGATTCAAGACCAAGAGGAAATGCAGATGCTGCATTGGGTTGGCAAAGATTCATGAAGTTATGTTTTTAACTCCTGCAGATGTTGGGCCAAGGTCAGAAAAGCTAAGATCCAGTGTCTTTTATTTGCAGAGAAGGAAATTTCAGATTTCAAAGACCACACTCTTGATTGTTGAAAAATTAATTATTTCTCAAAGAATACAAAATATAATTTCAAATTTATCTTTTTCTTTTGATGTTCTTTTTTTCTTAGCAGAAATAGTGTGTTTGAATTCCATAGTAAGTCTTTGTTTTGGTGGATTATGTAATTTCAATTGAAAATACTGGCACAGCAAATATTCACAAATGGAAAACAGTAAGAGCAAAAATACCTATTAAGTATCTTGAAGGTAGATAGTGATTTTCATTCCTATTTTTCATGAGTTGCCAGGTCTCAGTGAAACTGACAGAGAGACTTCTTTTATTAGATTTCACTCAATATGAACTATTATGCTTCAATAGCCCACAATAACTGTAATAATACCTAGAAAAATTATATAAAACTCAATAGAAGAAATGTGGGAGAAAGAAGCCCCAGACACACTGGAAAAAATTATGTTAATACAGACATCTCTGCATGTCTAAGTGATTAAGCCAATGAAAGCAAAGCACCTGTTTTCAGTGAAAGTTTTTCAAAAATGTGATATAGTTGAGAATGAACCATCTAGTTACCAGAATGGAATTTAATCCTATTTAGCAGTTCAGGTAAATACAGCAGTTTCCTCCAATAGGGTGAGAATAACAGCTTTGATTTTGATCTTTAACCCCCAAAATATGAATAGATAAGTTTTAATCCAGAAATATGTTGACTTTTTATTGTAGTCACTATTTGCCATGTTTGGGTTTTTCTTAAATTCTTTCCCAGGGATTTAAGATGGTAAACAAGGTCATTCTCTGTAAACTATCTTGTTTTTCACTTTTCCCTCTCCTAAGGAGGGACTTTGCTTGTTGACCCTTGATGTGGCCAATGAGTCCAAGGATGCCACCTCTTAGGTGGGCACATTGTAAAAAGTATAAAAATAGGTTCTGACAAAAAACCAGCCCCCTTTCAGAGCATCAGCCTTCTGAATCACGAGTCCGTGTCTCATTTATTGTGTCCCACAGCGACATTTTGTGATGCTTTTCAACACCTTTGTTAAAATCAGTGGTGACTTCAATGACTATATTCAGGAGATGTGCATATTTGTAACGAAAATTAATTGTGAGATCAGATTGAGAGATCATTTTGATGAACTTTTCTGTCCTGTCTAGCATAGGAAATGTGCTAGGACATGCTCCCTCAGGCATTGATGGGTATTTAACCTACTGCTTAAATGTCACTGCCTTGCTTCCCCTCCTTAAAAATGGAAGCAGATTATGTTCTTAGCTTTTCGGTAGTAATAATCAACTCTAATTGGTGAGTTATAACATTCTGCTGTAAGAAATAAAAGAGAAAGTTCATTTTTCTGCCAGTTGAATTGCTTGTTCTCTAAGTATTTCCAAAGTCAGTGTTTCTCATAGATCAATGCAAGCATCCCTGTCCTCTTACCGAACAGTTTATCTAAATTTTGTTAATCTCCAAGAGGCTTCTGCTACTGTCAATATCACCCTTCTAGTTCCCACCCATCTGGCACCCTCTGGTGCAGCAGAGAAGTGGCATCACAGGACAGCTGAGATCAGTCAGGACAATTTTGAGAGTCCACACAGGTTTGACAATATACGAATATCATCGAAAAGCTGTTGGAAGGTTTAACCTTTTATGTAGGTTTTCAGAACTTCTTGTCCTCTGGTTGAAGTGTTGTGAAGATGTAGTGGATTACAGAAGTATATTCAAAGTCCTGATTAATTAAAACTATTAAAAAGGAAAAATTGTGAATATTGGCTAAATGTATGTATATGTCACTGTTTTACAGATACTGTGTCTTTTGCATCTCCAAGTTTTAATCAATCTCTATGTAATATCTCAGTTCTCATTACTTGTTTACTTCTCAGGTGATACCATATTTTTTTAGTGCAATTACAAGCATCTACTTAAAATCTGCTACCTCTACTTGTAAAAAATTACTTGTTTTCCTAATGTATCTTTGCCATGTTTCAGTCACTTATAAAAAATTTCTTTTTGAATATTGAAGGTAATTATCCTTTTGACTTCTATTACTTCTCAAATACATTACTTTTAATGAATTAGTGCACTTGATTTAATGAATTCTTTAAATAATCCTCCATCACAGTCAGAAAAAAAACCAAAACCTGAGGAATTATCTTAACAAAGGATACGTCCAGGCTGCAGATTAGACTAGCATGCCATTAATTAGCTTTATTGAAAACAGTTGTGAAAGCTTTCTGAAATAAAATGCTGACCTCTGTAGACTGAGATAACCCATGTAGAGAATATTTTTTCTCTTTTCTGTATGACACATGCATGCAGGCCAGCACAAGTTTGTGGAGACAGTGCTCTTTTCAGCAGTGACTTTCCAGCATCTGAGACCGGCTGGTTGTTTACTGCTTCAGATAGGTGTGACATGGGTCACACACGTCACTGCTTGCTGAATCTGAGCTGGATGACTCTAGACCTTCCTGTTTACTTCAGACTTCTCTGTGGCTCCTTGTGTAATCTGTCATTGGTATCCAGCTCCACTTAGTGGTGGTGAACAGCCAATGTCTCTCTCTTATTTTGCAAAACTTGTCAAAGTAGGTGACACTACTGTCAAGAAACACAGGGCTGAAGTTAGATTTTTTGAGGGAAGAGGTCTTATAAACTAATCTAAATGTTGATGGTGAGAGAATAAAAATTTAATTTTTGTTACTGCCAGGAAAAAAAAATGGAGGAACATTTCATGGGATTGTATCCAGATGGTTTTTGTACATCTCCAGTAAGGAAGGCTTCACAACCTCTCTGGGCAATCTGTTCCAGTGCATCGTCACCTGCACAGTGAAATTCTTCATGTTCCTCAACTTCCTGTGCATCATTTTCTGCCTGCTTTCTTTTGTCCTGTTGCTTGTTGCCACCAAGAAGAGCTTGGGTCCATCCTGACACCTTTCCCAGAGATACTTAGGGACATTCATAAGATCCCCTCTCAGTCATCCCTTCTCCAGGCTAAACAGACCCAACTCTCAGCCTTCCATAGAATTGTAGAATTGTAGGCTGGAAAAAACCTCTAAGATCATCAAGTCCAGCCAGTAAGCTTTTCTTTGTGAGATGCTCCAGTCCCTTAATCATCTTTTTTGCCCATTGCTGGACCCCCTCCAGGAGCTCCATGTATCTCTTGTCCTGAGGAGTCCAGAACTGCACACAGCACTCATGGGACCTCACTGGCCACAAGGACACACTTCTGCCTCATGGACTGCTTATTGTCCACCAGGTCCTTCTCCTCAGAACTGCTCTCCAGCAGGTGCCTTTCTGTCCAATGCAGTAGAAGAGGCTGGTCAGAGAGAAGCTATAAGCATAGGCGCACTCTCTGGTGTCATCAAGGGCATGTTTTGCATCTGCAGATTTTGTAAGCCCCAGATGTGCTCTCCTCAGCTTTCTCCATTATAAACAGAACAGTTCTACCCTCCTCAGTCTCTCCTAGTAGGGCAGCAATTCAGTTTACTTTATCAGTCCAATAATCATGGAATTATATTAAGTTCATGGGAAATTAGTCTGCATTTCAATAAAACTTCAACTTTGAAGTCATAGTTCTTTTCCAAGAGTTAATAGTGTTCTGTGCTGCTGGGGTTTTTCCTCAAAAGATTTCTCAAATGAAATATCACACAACTCACTGATTCTGTGATCCATCTGCAAGTGAACCATGAGGCATTTTTGAACAGGTTTTAAATACTAAGCTTAAAATTATTCATATGTGTGAAAAATCTTTTAATTGAGTAGTCCACTCATCTTTATCCTATGCAGAACAAGCTGGGTACTTATCACAGTGGGTGTAGTGATTGAATTTCAGAAAGAACAAGCATATTAAAAAGGAAAATTACCTAAAATAGTCAATTCAGGATACAAGTAAGGACAACAAACCTGTTGGACGTAGACTGTGAAAAAAGAATGTATAGCTTTACATTTTGTACCCTGAAAGTACTGTTCTTAGAAAAATTCTTAGAAATTCTTTCTGCTGAAGAATTTGGATGAAAACAAGACCTCAGAAGGAATATTGGGAATATTTTAATCACTGTATTATGTTCTTTATCAGAGATTTAGAAGCATTAAACTTAGTGGAAAAAAATTGATTCAGACTACTTTTGATAAAACCAATTTGATTGAGATCTGTGAGGTGGTTAGTCATGCTATAAGTGAGTTCTTAGAAGGAAACTGTCACTGTTTGACATTCAGTGACTGGGTATCTTGAGTTGCTTGTCAGTTTTCTTAGCGTAGCTGATACAGTGGAAAGGCTCATGCAGGATATCCTCATGCCTATTTCTTGGCATGTTGTAAAGAACCAGCATGAACAAGGAACCATTGCGGCAAGTCAGGGGAATTAGAGGCCTGTGCAGAAAAAGGGAGAAGTGTGGATTCTCAAAGAAAATGAATCAAGCATGAAAATCGCGGTCGTAGTTATGGCAATGTTGTCTTCTCGTAATCACTCAGTTCTGGAAGGAGCCAAGGCTCACACTGCCTGAAGGTAGCACTACTTGGCAAGAAGCACCCTAGTCTCTCCCAAGACATCTCTGCTCCTGTTAGGAGTGCTTCTCAAGGTTTTAAACAGGTGCAGGTTGTTCCTTTGCAGCTCTCATGCTTACATATCTTCCCCATCTTTTGTCATAACGTGCTGTAAGGATTTAAAAACATGGGGTTTAATGATCCCTTGTTAATTTTGTGGACATCTAAGTGTAAGAAATCTGACAATGCAAGCCTCCAAGCTGCTTGAAATATCTTTAAAGCTAGTCATGCTTTGAGCAGGCTGTCACTGTGAGACAAGTGTCTTCAAACCTTGTCTAAGTAAAACACTGGTTATCTCATTACATAAGCTGTATAAAAGTAGATTAATGAGGGTCAGGCTGTCCAAAATGGTGTCCTATATTCAGAAAAGAAGCAAGATTTTGGATCTTAACAGCACATTAGAATATGTATTTGAATTTATCAGAAGAAGAAATTGAAATCTAGTTATCTAATGTAAAGATGCAACGGAATTTTGTAGAAGCAAACAGCTGGAGAAGCTCTTATGCAAAACAAGCTGGCAGGGTATGTGTGTGTGTTTCTAGCTCTAGGACTACTTTCAGTATGCTCTTGTATTATAAAAAACTAGAGACAATTCTTGACACTGTATCATGCTAATTCTGTTTATGCTGTTTTATAGTTGTCCAGAGGGAGGAAACTCCTCCTGATAGTAATTGGCTAAGTTACAGTGGCATAGAGCACTCACTGTTTACATAAGAGTGCATTAATACTTTGATAGCCCTCTCTAATAGAATTTGACTTCTAAGAATATAAGTTGTTTGGACTAAATGAGAACTAGGCTATTAACACTTTGTAAATTTATGAGTAAATTATTATCTTGGACAAAATAGTATATTTTCCGTGTGAGTGCAGTTATCTATTTGTTAAACACATGCCTTCTTTTGTGTTGAATAGCCACATAGTAACTGCTCTTGTCAGTTCTCTAATTTTTAGAGTCTGATTCTTTTTTTTTTCTTCCTTTCTTTTTTTCTTTTTTAAAAATGAAGTTTATCAGTTAGTGGGTATGTCTACAAAGTTCAGTGCTTGGGAAACAAAGTAGCTGAAACTAAGGGAATCCCTCCACAGGAAAAGAGAGGTTTGAAGGCCTTTCTGTGCTTCAGTCTTTGCTCAAGTAAGACCATGAATGGACTTCCTTGAGGTCCTCCTTATGGACCTCCTTATGGACCAAATTCACTGAACTTGGGTGCTTGATATTAAAAGAAAAAGAGGCTGTACTGATGAATCGTTTTACACTCAGCTCATTGACATGTGGTTTGATGTATGTGTAAAGATGTGGATGTGTACATTGTGCACACTAGATAATCTCCAGTGTTACAAATTATAAGGTAATTGTTATGTAATTATGAATTATTAATGTAATTATAATGTGCCAGTTGATGTACACTCATTCAGATCAGAACAAGAAGTTGATTTGAATGGTGCAAATCAGTGAAAACCAAGCCTCCAAAGCTTTTGTAAACAGAGATGTATATGCTCGACAAAATCAAGCTTCTATTCAACTGCGTCTGGACATAAGTTCTTCTGTGATAAAGGCCTCTTGAGCATTGTACAGGAATAGAGTGGTTATGTGGAAGTGCTGAATTATGTTGGAAAAATCCCAAACAGTAACACTATGAATAAGTATTTCTTCTATTTTTGATGTCACAAATGCTAGCAAGAAGTATCCTCAAGCAATTCCTTTATCCTTTCTTTCAAAATGCTTTTAGTGCTTTGTGGTGAACAAAAAAGATGATATACAGATGGAAAGGTGGAGTATACTAGAAAGAAGGGAAAGGTATAGAGGAGTGGCCTATGTGAAATTTTAGTCACATCCTGCCATGTAAAAACACGTCAAGGCAATATGGAGCCCATCCCAAATTCTTGCAGAATTTGACAGAAGATCTTTATGTATGGAGTTCAGAGGAATTTAAATTTGTTCTGTACTAAAAAACGTCTTGTTTGTCTCAGATCCCATTTTCATTTTGCTGTCCTTTTCTTTCCAGTCCTGTACTTCTTCCAGATTTTCTTACTACTATCTTCAATGTACAATCACCTGCTCCTGTAGTCAGAATCTTTCAGAGTAATTAACATCTGAAGTCTTGCTCCTCACTACTGCCTGTTCTCTATGTCAGCCTTCATGGTGATTCTGTCCTGCCCATTCTGCCAGTTTTTCAGGCTTTTCAGCTGTCCATACAAGTAGAGGACTGCATGCTCTTGCTTGCTTGTGGTTCATCACAGACCTGTTCCCTATCCAGTTTTAACAAGCCTTATTCAATAGTCACCTTTTTTTTTTTTTTTTTTTTTTTTTTTTTCCCTTTCTTGTTAAAATTCAAAGGTCTCCTAATACTACTGCTCTATTTTGATTATGCTTTTCTACACTTTATCCTGGGCCTTGACTGACATTTGTATCCACCCACTTCCCTCCTGTTGTCTGAGAAGCTACCTCCACAAGTGTGTAAGTGCAAACATGTAGCCATCCTGCCTTTGTATTCCTTATGTTATTTTCTTCCTCTTCCCTCCCTCTTTCATAGACAACTCTATGTCTCTCATCATGTAGTGTATATACTTATGATGTTTAGATGTGCTTGTTTTTCCCTTTAAACATGTCTAAAGAGAATAATATGTCTCTTACTCATCAGTTTCACAGTCCGTCTGGGTAGATAAATAACTGAATTCCCAAAATGTTTCAAAAACAAATCTTTCATAGATACCTACTGAAATATCTTGGTGGTTTGGTAATTCTGTATCATTTGATGCTGTTTTGAAAACAAGTGATTGCATTTAAAATGTGGAATGTAAGTGCAGGTATAACACACCCCACCCCTTCAGGGTTTGAGTATATTGTCTATCTTCTATTCCGTTTTTTTCACTGAACTGGAAAACATAGTTTTTAACATGTTTATACAAAATCTCCTGAAAATTCGAAGCTAAGTGTTAGCATGACAGTTCCATAGGAATTGTTTGAAAATGAAGACATACACCTGGAACACTTTTCCCACTCTAACAAGAGTTTCTGGAAGGCCCTCTGTAGTTCACTGTAGGTGGTGACATCTCTGGGAGTAAGATAAGCCAAGGTAGCATGTTTTACTACAGCAGAGGTTTTCTCTGTCTGCAAAGGGGCAGTGAGGTCTTATGAGGGATGAGACCTGCCTGTTAACAGCAAAACCTTACTGGCCTACTCTAGGGAAGTCTAGGAGACTCATCTTTGAAAGAGTCACTTCACAATATGGTATTATTGTCTTAATAGCTGAGATTTTGGGTAACCTGCTGATAACCAGACCTAAAGTTTCTTTTGTACAGTGGGAGAAGTTGACTGTGCTGAAAGAAAATATGTCTGGCACACTGAATTTATTAGGGATTTTCTCTTTGGTCTTTTTTGGTTGTGTAGTGTAACGATTTCTCTGAAGTACACTTTTGGTTGTGTAGCATAATGATTTCTTTCAAGTCCAAAATGTTTTGTTTTGTGATTGGTAGTTATTTCTATAGCAGCTGGTAGTGATATTGTAAATGTTTAGGGCTAGATTTTCTAATGAAGGTTCTGATACATATGTATAAACAAATCCCTTCCCCACAGCGATCCCCTTATCAGAAATTTTCAGTTTATGTATGTGAGCCTACCCTGAATTCTTTTTGTTCTGGGGAACATCCCTGTAGACTGAAAATGAGGAAAATAAAAACCTTGTTTCCAATAACTTGTTAACTTGTCTAGTATAACTTTTTTCCACTATAGCACAAAAACAACAAAAAAATTCTGTTTACATGAGATCTCTTGTTGTTTTGTTTGGGCTTTTTTAATATCAGTCAGAATTTTATGTAAATCCACATGCTTTGAATGGATGAATTTTGAGGTGATGCTTTAATTATAGATGTATATATTCTCTGAATTTCTGTTGTGTCATTAACATCTTGCATATCTCTTGACACCTCCCATCTCCCCGCAAAATTCAGTTCAAATTAAGTTTATAATTTCATAACCTTAAAATATAGGAACAGTTATGACAGCCTCTTAACTTTTTTTTGTTTATTTTAAAAACAATATATATACATATATATTTAATATAGCTTTAAAAATGCATAATCCCCCAAATTCTGTGTTAAATAACAAATTTTTAGAAGTACTTCACCACTCAGGTCGCAGGGAACTTAGGATTCTATGACAGACTCGTTAAATTTATTAACTTCACTGTATTTTTTCTCATATTTTGTCTTAAGGAGTCCCAAATATGACTTTTTCTCATATTTTGTCTTAAGGAGTCCCAGATGTGATGTACCATCCATTACTTCATTCACTTCCTTCTGAATTCCCTTTCTTTTCATTATTTTAATAAAATATGTAGTCTCATGATATGCAAGTTAAGTCTGAGGAAAATACTGTATTTGTCTTTATTAGAAGTCAATAATGGATAACAGTATTATTGTATGGTGGAAAATCAGTTGATGAAGAGATAGATACATGTTTTTCTAGATTAGTGTTCTGAATTCTTTCTCCAGAATCTGTGTTTTCAGACATAGGGTTAATTAAAACTGCCAAATCAATTAGTATTTCAGCAACAGGTTATAAGACAGAAAATGTTCAAAATGGCTGCTTTTGACATCTCTGAAGTGCCACAGAGTACAGAATACTGAAGACTAATAGTTCAAAAATAGGCCAAAGTGGTGTAAAAGTTAGTCTGCTCACACAGTATAAACTCATAGCACAGGGGTGAGCCTTGAGGATATTCAGTGTTGTGACGGTAAGAATTCTAAAACAACCTGCTCTTCCCCGCATGTATTTCAGGTCTGGTTGGCTTGTGTTTTTTAATGCAAAATACCTAATCAACTATTTGAGTTAAAACTAGCAGTGCTGTATTTTACAGTGAATTCATGTTGTTCACATTACAGAATATAAACAATTATGAAGGAACATTAACTCTGGGATAATAATTTCCTATAATTTGAGTCACTGATCTTTGTAAATAAGCAAATTGATCTTTCTCAAGAAACCTAATTTCTTTATCATCTATGCAAATTTTATATGCAAATACCTGGAAGGGAAGAGCAGCTGGAAAATTAAATTTTTAATCTCATACTCAAATGCTTGGTGATGTATTGCAGATGGTGTGTTGCCTGGCGAACACATGTCAGTATGATTAGGGTCTTAAGAACTTTAGAGAACTTCTGTTTTGTGAGTGTGCAATAAAACTGCTAAGTGCTCTTTCCAGGTTTAATTCAAGTCAAGTCTGAGACAGATGCCGCTACCTTGGCATCTTGGTAGAGTGAGGTAAGAGCCATGAGGCCACGGCGCCATGGCACACTGCATGCTCCATCTCACAGCTGCAAAAAATGTGACCTTACAGCATTTGTTGCGATGCTAAGAATAGACCAGGGTCTGAAAATTAAATTATCCTGGTCTAAAGTATAGTTGGACAGGATCACACAACTGCTGTAGATTAACTGCAGCAACTCAGCCACTGACTCACTTCCCCCTTATCCCAGAGGGATGAGTAGGGGAATAAAAAAAAAAAAAAATGTAGAACCTGTGGATTGACATAAGAACAGTTGAATAATTGAAACAAAGTAAAATAAAGTAGTAATGCTGCTGATATTGCTGAAAATGATAATAAAAATAGAGACACAGAGACAGAAACCCTCTGATGCAAATAACAATGCGAAGAAGTGATGCACAATACAACTGCTGCTCTCCCAGTGATGCCAGGCCTGTTCCAGCTATAATCTACACCCCTTCTGGGTAACTCCTCCAGTTTGTATACTGGGCATAGCATTCTATGGTGCGGAATATCTCTTTGACCAGTTCAGGTTACCTTCCCTGGCAATGCTCCCTCCCAACTTTTTGCAAAGCTCCTCACCAGCAGAATATGAGACTTGAAGAACTTCTTGACTTAGAATAAACACAGCACAGCAACAACCAAAACATCAATGTGTTTTCAGTATTATTCTCATACTGAATCCGAAGTACAGAACTGTACCAGCTATTAAGAAAAAATTATCTCTATTCCAGGGCACCAGGGCACCAACCATGTTTTACCTTTATTTCATTCTAACTGGTGAGCTGGTCCTAAACTGAAGGGTGTTTGTTGATGGGGTAGGTTCTAAAGTTTAAAATAAATATTTACATATATTCCCTGTGTTAAGCATTTCATACTGTATATAGTTCTTCTCTTCTATCTGGAATAATAAACCACTTTTTTTTCTTTTCAGCTGTTGTTTTTGAGTTTTCCTTACACTTCAGCAAAGACATGATATCATGATCAGATTGAAGTGCTCAAGTCAGACAACAGAGTAACTACTTCAATATTAATTCTCTACATGGATAAAATGAAAGCAAAATTTTGGAGTATATGTTTCAAATTAATTTTCTAGAACATAGAAAATTTTAATTGTAGCACTTAATTGATTTGATTAAATTTCCTATTTAATGTAACATTGATTCAGATGCCAAATCTTTTTACTCTGTTCTGAGCATTAACTCAAATTTGGCTTCAAATTTTTTCTTCCTTAGTGCTTGCTCTGATGGTTGTTCTCTCGTGGATGTTTTGGGGAATTCAGTACTTTCAGATAAAGAAAATTATTCTCTTAGTACTTTATATTTTTAAGGCCTCCCTTGATTCCAAATTGCACCATCATATAATTCCAAAAAAAAAAAAAGTGAAATCCTTGCTCTAAAGGAGTATAACCTAAAATGTGAATTTCTCTTATTTGAATAATTCAGTGATATACAGATTTCAAACTTACCATTACATTGTGAAAAGTGCAAATGTACTTTGGTACAGGGCTATAAAATTCTGATTTATAGAATTTTAATTTCTACAAATATAGCTGAGGTGTGCCTTCATGACATTCACTGACACTCTTGTGGAGTGACACAATGTACTGGATAATTAGGCTTTGAATCAGAAAGTGCTAATGTGAGAGAAAATACTTTTTACAGTAATATTTTTAAATAGTTTTATCTGAAAGATTTCAGCAGTAGATCCTGTAGATGCAATAGTTTCCCTACAAAGCATCTTTTAGATAAAAAAATTCCCCTCTTAATAGTTTTGAAACTTTTTTTCCTTACTCAGCCTCTTGTAGAATACTTTGACTTTACACACGCATTACATTGCTGTCTGCCCCTAAAGTTGTAGACTCTTATGGTCCATAAACAAGTGACACATGGCATGGGTGAACAAGTTGGTTTTGCACAGCATGATTTTTGGTAGTGGGGGTCCACAGAGGTGGCTCCTGTGAGAAGCTGCTGGAAGCCTCCACCATGTCCAGCAGAGCCAATCCTGGATGGCTCTGAAGATGGACATGCTGCTGGCCAAGGCTGGGCCAATGAGAGAAGCTCATAACACCTCTGTGGTGACAGATTTAAGAAGAAAATCAAAACAAATTACAGCTTTTTTCATCTAGTCAGAGAAGAGGAGAAGGTGAGAACACATAAGGGAAAGGACATGGAGACACCAAGGTCAGTGGAGAAGGAAGGAAAGGAGGTGCTCCAGCTGCTGGAGCTGAGATCCCTCCGCAGGCCATGACCACAGTGAAGCAGCTGTGCCCCTGCAGCCCATGGGGATCCACAGAGATGCAGAGATCCACCCACAGCCTGTGGGGGTCCATGAGGGATGCAGGGATCCACCCATAGCCCGTGGGGGCGGTGTCCATGTGGAGCCTGGAGGAGGCTGTGACCCAGTGGAAGACCCAGTGGTGAGAGGGGCCCTGCTTCCAGAGATAGAGAGGACCCTTGCTTCCAGTCATTGGATTTCTCTCCCAGAGCAGCAGAAGAAAACCTCAGGTGACAAACTGACCAAAACCCCCTCCCCTGTCTCCCTGCACTGTTGGTAGGAAGGAGAGAGAGGGGTGGGGGTAAAAATAGTGTTCTTTAGGGGCTTATTTTACTTCTCATTATCCTTCTCTGTCTCTGTTAGTAATAAATTCACATTGTATTTCTAAGCTGAGCCAGTTTTGCGCTTGGAATGTTTTCTCCTGGTCCTTAACTCATGAACCCTTCGTTGATACTTTTTTTCTCTCCTCTGCCCAGCTGTGGTAGGAGAGGCTGAGCGAATAGATTTCTTGGGTGGCTGGCACTGGGCCAGTGTCAAAAGGACAGTGAAAAGAAAAACAACCGTCCTAGCATCAGAACAGCCTCTCCTGGCAGGCAGGCTACCCCTTCATAAGTGGACTCAGGTCATAACCAGCACCAGGGCAGTGTTGAGGGTAGATATTTTTGTCTGCTGCTTCATGATAGAAAAAAAAAAAAAAAAAAAAAAAAAAGCTCTTCTGTATCACCTTTCCTTATTGGTTTTCTTTACAATGTTGACACACAGAGTAAGTTAGTAGATCATGCACTTAGGTCTCCAGCAGGATTTTGGTTGCTTGTGGATTGCTATAGCTGAGGGAGCTGGATTTGTATGGAACATGGTTGTTAAATTTTGCAGTGAGTTGAAATCCTATCTCTTTCTTTGGGTACTTCATCCCTGCTGAGTCAATCAGAATTAGCCACACAATACTTCCCCTGCTGCCAGTTGCACAGAGAGTGCAATAACCCATGAAATAACGATGTTGTGTTGAAGTTAGGTATTTCAGAGCAAAATCATATCCTCATGATGTATATTTGCTCTCTCTTTATCCTGTGTCATAAGCATTTAATAGCTAACATACATGCTGGGATGAAAATGAGAGATTTAAATAAATTCTGTCTAGAATTGCTCAGCATCTTTGAGAACTTAAGGAGATTTCCTAACTAGAACAGGGAATTTAGATTTTGAAATACTAGTGTTTTTGTAATGTAAAATGTATTTGTTCTCTAAATAGATTTTACTAAGGAAATACAGGTTTTGGGATTGGTTTTGGTGTTTGTTTGTTTGTTTGTTTTTCCACTAAGAGATATTCTTACCATGATCAAAGGCAAAGACTCCTCTTATTTTGTACTTCCAGTCTAAGGGAGGATATTTCTTTGCTGATATGGTGCAATTACTGCTCATTCATTTCATGGTTCTGTGCCTTCTCCTAGGACAGAGGCTCATCTGTATCTACGCCTCAGCCAATAATTGCTGTTGTTGCTCTGGAAACGTCCAGCCATGGCTTTGAGGACTGTAATGCTCTTCCCTCTTGCCTCTTTTCAGCTAGGAAATTAAAGACACTTAGGTCAAGACATAATGGTGTGTTTTGGGTCTTGAGCTGTCAGATGAAGTTCCATTTTGATGACAGTGACTGAAGAGAAATTAGGGAAGGTAAGTTATAAAACTGCAGGACAGACATTGAAAGAGCAGAAAAGCACTTTTTTTCAAAAAGTTTGTTCATCTTCCTGGATGTGTACTGCTGTTCTATGTATCATCCATTAAGTCTGAAGCTGGTGGAGCAGGAGTTATGGGTATATTGAAAGTGCATAAGTACCAAATGAAGAGAAAATCCAAACACTCTTATCAATATGTAATAGAATCAAACATTCTGAAGTGTATGCTGGAGCATCATTTTTTTTCCTCCGTATGTTATGGAGTCTGTAGAAACTTTTCATGAAAAATGAAAAAAGAGTTTCAGCTGATTTTATATTGAATAGCTGAAGGAAATAAAGCCTGGAAATAGTTTGTAAAATCTGATTTTTTATTTTATTTTCTGTAGATTTCTGTAAATATATGGTAGATTCTTGTGAATATATTAGTATAACAAGAGTTACTATCCTGAATGTAGGGATGGATTATATGCAGTGATTAAGTTTTCATTTGGGACCATCAAAGCGTATAAATAATGAAGCTCTATTTCAGGCAGAGAATTCATTAGCTTCATATGGGCTAAAAATTAATAGGGAGGAAAGAGCTATCTAGAAAGAAACACCAAAAACTTTACAGTTTTTATAGTAATAAAAGTCATGTTTTACATATAAATGGACAAAATATATTTGTGAGCTTACAGAATAGCTCTGAGAGAAATGACCTCATTTATTTAGCTTTTGAGACACAGATGCCACCATTTAAGGAATATTTTATTTTGCAGCTAGAGAGAACATTTTAGTACACAAATTAAGCTTGTTAAATATTACAAAGCAGGTCTTTGAGTAATTATTATATGATCACCATTGAAGCAGATAGAGTTTTTCACCGTTACATAGAAGAGTTAAGATTTTTTTGGACAAAATAGTCAAATTCATGCAAATATGTTTTGGTAGAGGTACCAGAACCCTGCCACTCTATCAGAAGTTTAGAGAACTGTGCTCATGCTTGCTGTCTTCAAGTAAGGTTATTCTGTGGATCAAAACAACTTATCTATTCATATTTCTAAAACTTAACTCTGTTAGCATTCTTATTTTCTCTGGATTTTTTTTCCTTATGACAAATTCTGCAGTGTGGACAATGTAATCCCAGATTTAGATACATTTAGCAAATAATTTAGCAAACTAATTGGTTTAAGCTAATATGTTAGAACTAACCACAATACGGTAGCTTTCATAATATGGCTGCAATAATGTATTTAATTAAAACTGGTTATTGAGAGCTACAGCTGCTGTGTTCCATATATTAATTGAAAGTATGAGAACTAATTAACAGGAGACAATGCACAGGTGGAAAATTATATATAAACAGAGCTTCTCCTCCTCCAAGATAACATTCCACAAACATTTTGAATTTTTACAAGAATTTTCAACATTCCAGTCTAAATCATAAGGTTATTTTTAGTTTTGTGTTGGTTTTGTTTTTTGTGGGGCAGGTTCATGACTTTCTTTTTGTTTGGGGGTGGATCTGGTTGAGTTTTTTGTTTTTGAGGTTGCATGAAAAGACGTAACAAAAAAGAAAGAACAACTTTACAAAAAATAATGTTAGTTTTATTATTTGAAGAGAAAAGAGAGATGTTGCTGTGGTATTTATCTAGAAGAACTATTTTTTTAGTTGAAATTACCAAACATCAAACAAATAAGTTGAAGGTGCTGCTTTACTATGTTTTTCTCTTGGGCATGTGCTAGCCTCTAGTGTGACTCACAGCTATTTGCATTATCCCAAGTCATTTTCACAGTCACATGTCCCATCTCTGACTTGGTGAGGCATCTGGCACTCCCTGGACTTGCAGGAAATTTTACTGGAAGTAAGATTTTTCATGTTTCAGTGCAATCACTGTCTCTAGCAACCAGAAGGCACAGCAGTCTAAATATGCCTAATACCTGTCTCAAGTTCTCTGAGACCTGGACACTTGTATACCAAACGAGTATTCACTCCCTCTGTTATTTCTGACTTGCAAATGGTCTGAATTTGTATTCCTGTGACTCCAGTGTGTTTCCTTCCTTTCGTGATTTGAAACAACATAGTGCTAGTCTGGTGTTAACACAGTCTATCACAGTTCCAACCAGGTGTGAACACAAGAGAGTTTAATGACATGAACAATTTCATATCTATCATAAATAAATAAAAATCATAATATCATAAATAAATTGAAACTATGCAAAGGTGAGTTTAAATATCTACAGAGCAACTGTGGGACTGAGTGGCCTGGCTGAATTTGCACAGAGAGGAAAAGGGATTAACCAAAGTATTCGATTTAGAGCCTATTGGTTGTTAAACAAATTAGTTTAATTGGTTAAACAACAAACCAATGGCATTTCCTGTCACCAGTGTCAGATGAACAATCCCAATTTAACATGAATTTTGCTGAGATAGGTTTGGGTTCAGAGCACTGGATATCTGCAGTAGTTTTATTCTTTCAGAACTGCACCACCACAGTCAAACTCAGGGAAAGATTATGGGGAACTGATAGGTCTTCCCTAAGACAGAAACCTGTCTCAGTAAAAGTGAGCAGTTCTTGGAAGAACAACTGATGCTTTTTTAACCTAAGTAAAGGGTGTAGAGGGAAAGTCTTGTGATGAGTGGATGAGGTCACTTGTTCAGCCTGGAGAAGAGAAGGCTGAGGAATGGCCCCATAAAAGCTGCAGGACTTTTAAAGAGGAGGGACAGACACTGATCTCTTCTTCATGGTGATCAGCAACAGGACAAGCAGGAATGGCCTGAAGTTCTGCCAGTGAGGTTAGGTTGGATACTAGGAAAAGGTTCTTCACCCAGAGGTTGTTGGGCACTGGAACAGGCTCCCCAGGGAAGTGATTAGAGCATCAGGCCTGACAGAGCTCAAGAAGCGTTTGGACATGGTGTGATTTTGGGGTAGTCCTGTGCTGGGCCAGGAGTCAGACTTTGGTAGAAGGGACTATGGGTCCCTTCCGACTCATGGTGTTTTATGACTCAATGATTCTATGACTCACTGGAGATATTAGGTTGCTGTCTTGGTTAGGAATTGATCCAAGTCTTGTAATAACAGTTCTGTCTTCAACTGATAAGTTAATGAATATGAGTCTTTGTCTACATTGTACTTTTCCCTTCCATTCTAGATTGTTTAAAAGCAGCAGATAAACTAAATTACAAAAATGAAAATTCTCAGCCTAGAATATCTGCATAAGTTGGCATTTTTAAACTGAATTTTATCTCAAAAAGAAGTGTGTGTAGCAAATTGCATCCAAAATACATGTTATGAAAACCTATAAACATCTTGCAGCTTTATTTAAATGTTATGCAACAGATACTACTGGCTTCTCTGACAGATACTGATTTGCCTTAAATCCTAATAGGCTGTAGATGCCCTTAGTAACTACAGTAGTAGAAAACAGCAAAGGAACATTTCACTTGGACTGAAAAAAAATTATTTCTGGAATAACTGGACACCAGATGTCTACCAAAGCTTCTCTGTCACTCCTGCTCCTCATGTGGGCAGGGGAAAGAAAGTATAATGAAAAGCTCAAAGGGCAAGACAAGGGCCAGGAGAGATCTCTCACCAGTTACAGATCATGGGAAAAACAGATTAGAATTGGAGAAGTTTGTTTAATTTATTATCAACCAAATCAGAGTAGAATAATGAGAAATAAAAACAAATCTTAAAGATACCTTTCCCCCACCCCTCCCTTTTTCTTGGGCTGAACTTTACTCCTCATTTCCTCCCCACTGAGGGATGAGGAATGGGGTTGTGGCCAGTTCATCACGTTTTTTGGTTCCCCTTCCCCTTTCCCCTACTCCAGAGCAAGAACCCTCCCACAGCAGATAGTCCATCATGAATTTCTCCAGTTCTAGTCCCACAGGCTGCAGTTCTTCACAAACTGCTCTCCAAGTCTCTCTGGAACAGGCTGCTTCAAATGTGGGTCCCCTGAGGGTCACATGTCCTGCCAGCAAAGCTGGTCCAGGGTGGGCTGTTCTTCTTGTGAGGCCATAGGTTCTGCCGGAAACCTGCTCCAGCATGTGCTTCCCATGGGGTCAGAGCCTCTTTTGGGCATCCACTTGCTCTTGCATGGAGTCCTCCAGGACTCAGTCCCTCAGTCCAGTCCACATCTGCCATGTTCTCCATGGGCTGTGAGGAGGGATCTCACTATGGTCTTTACCATGGACTGTGGGTTAATTAGCTCTGGCACCTGGAGCACCTCCTTCCCCTCCTTCTGCACCAACCTGCAGAGTAGTTCTCCTCACGTTTTCTCACTGCTTGTAGATAGCAACTTTCCCCACTTCAGAGATGCTGCACAGAGGTGCTGCATTCATTGCTGGTCATCTTGGCCATGGCCAGTGGCGAGCCTGCCTTGGAGCTTAATGCTCTTCTGCTGCTAAAGCTTTGCCACATAAACTTATTACAAACTTATTAGCCCATCTCAAAGGCTAGGAACAGTGGTTTAGCATAGTGGTTCTATTTCATATTCAAGCATAAAGAACCTGGGTATGTAATTTAGGCCCCAAGATTTGATGGGATGTGTTCCATCAAGTCTCATGGGTACTCAGGCTTCTGGCTCTGCTGCCTTTTACAGGAAAATGCAACAAAAAAGTAAGAAGAGTCAGCCCTGTACTTTATTGTCATGTGGATCTACACAGGTTCTAGGTGGCCTAGAGAGTGGTGAATGCACAATAATTTAAGTATTATTGTATCAGTTGGTACTGGGGGTGTTGACAATTTGTCTTGTTGCCTGGATTTAGATATTTGGCAGACCATGTAATTCAAATTTTACATTTTCAAGTATTAAAGCAGAATGAGTCCAAAATCTGTTGTTTATTGGCTCCATATGCAGGTGTGCTTTAGATACACATGCCTTGGTAAAGTTAAATTCATAATGTTGTAGATGTACTGATTTTTTCACAAGTGATGTTAATTTTTTTGGGAAGGTCTCAGTGAAGTAGCACCATTTTTAATGGGATTTTGTCCTCAAAGTGTGAAAAATTGCAGTGTTGTCTATTACAATCTAGTGAGGGAGAAGGCACACTATCTAACATGTGAACTAGGCAAGATGCCTAGAGGTACATGGATGCATTTTCCTTTGATTCCTTTGCATTTATTACTTCCATAAATATTTAGTGTCTGTGACTGTGACTGAAAGAAATTTATTTTCCTACTTTTTCTGTTTTATTTCTTCATGCATTTCACAGAACAGCATAGTATAACAACAGCCACGTTTTCTACTTTCCATTTGTCTAAAAGCATCTACTCTAAAAGGCAAAAGTAAAACCAAGACACTGCAGGAATTGATATGTAGTGCAAGGAAGGTGGAGGCAAAGAAGTATTATGCATTTATTTTAAGCTGCATTCATCCCCTAAAACCCTTGTAGCTAGTCAGGGATAACCGAAGCGTTATGAATGTGTCCAACATTAACCTTATCCTGTGTCCTTATCCATAAGCAATTCATTGGAAATATAGTCTAAGACAGCAGTTTTGAAAGTGACATTTAAAATGACCAAGGTCTGT
The DNA here is from genome assembly GCA_027886175.1 of Phylloscopus collybita. Classification (NCBI taxonomy): domain Eukaryota; kingdom Metazoa; phylum Chordata; class Aves; order Passeriformes; family Phylloscopidae; genus Phylloscopus; species Phylloscopus collybita. The sequence goes on along the minus strand of JAJNNQ010000052.1, from coordinate 7,480,275 downwards.
GTGTTTTAATATGTTAGAGCAGAGAAGCAGATTGGCTTTAAATGTGGACTGAGTGGCTTGGTCCATGTTTACAGCACAGACAAAATAAGCTTTGGAATTTAATCATGGATTTTAGTGCAAAGAATTTATCTTCAGCCGTTCCATGAAGACTTACTGTAATCAAAATAAGGCAAAAATGTCCTGGGAATGGATATCTCAAGATAAACAGAAACAATTGGCTAGACTTCAAATCCCAAGGAATTAATTATCTCACCACAATGTGGAGCCCTGTTGCCCCTTTTTGCTTAATCTCACTGGATTTTTAGAATTAAAACTTTCCTTACATTGTTTTTAGCTCTTTTCATTCCCCACTTGTCATTTGTTAGTTCAATTTACAGAGCACACCAATACTATTATTGTCAAAGATCTTTTGTTCCTCTGGTTGCTGAAGTAAATTAGTTCGAGTTAAAGCTAGAGCATGACACCTAATCTCACTTCAAAATAAAGAGAAATTTTACTTAAATCTTTAGACTAAGATATACATATGGTGTAAAGTCTGTTTAATCCACAGCCATGAGATATTTTGTTTTTAATGAAACAATAGAGATTTAATGTGCCATGAGATTTGTAGTGTGATGTGTAAGAGGTACTCATTGACTAGAAGCTTGTTGGTCCTTTATGAATATTTGTATAATCAATTGAATTTTAGTTATATGTTATTATGGTTAATGTGCAGGCACTTGCTGTGCTTCTGTTTCTTTCCTGATGAAAATATAATTATGTGCTTTGAAGCAAATATGTAGAATGTAAAAAAAGGATATCTTATTAAAATTTCAGGTTAAACCTAGTCAGTGATCTTAGCACTTACATCATTAGAAAAATAATAGAGAGTGCTTGACTTTAATCAAGCTCTTCAGGCTCATTTGCATTTTGAACATGAAATTGCAGTATATGTTTCTTAACAGTTTTCTCCAAGTATTAGATATCTGTCAACAATTTTTGTGTCACTGTAACTGTTCCTTCTACTTAACTGGAGCTTTCTGTTAGGGTAGGGACAGAAGAGCTTTCTGTATTTCAGATCTAAAGGATTTAGAAGGACAGAAGAATATTTCATAGTCACTGACATCTAGTTGCTTTATTCCCCTAATTGTGGAGTTAAAGGGCTGATGATTAATGTAAGCTTTGTTGGATAATTAGAACTGTGAAATGCTTTAGAGTGGAAAGGACATTTAAAGACCATGGGGTCCATGACAAACCCCCATGACAGGCAGGGGCACTTTCCACTAGACCAGGATGCTCAGAGCCCCACTCAATCTGGCCTTGAACGTTGCCAAGGCTGGGGCATCCACAGCTGCTCTGGACAACCTGTGCCAGTCTCTCACCACTCTTGTAGAAAAAGATCTTCCTCATACTAATCCAAACCTGTCCTTTTTCAGTCTGAAGTCATTCCCCATTATCCTACCACTGCAGGGCTTGGCAAATGTTCTTCCTTTATGCTCCCTGCTACATTCTTAAAGGCCACATTAAGGCCTCCCTGGAACCTTCTCTTCCCAGGCTGAATAACCCCAACCCTTTCTTTGTGAGGCAGCAGCTGCAGCTTTTTATTCCAAGAGTCAGATCCTAGATAACAGATGTCTTTCTTGTACTGAGAATCCAGAGGTGGATTCAGTACTCCACATGGGGTCTCATGACTGCACAGTAGAGGAGCAGATTCACTTCTCTCAACCTGCTGGCCATATTTCCCTTTTTGTGCTGCCCGGGATAAGGTTTGCTTTTGAGGCTTCAAGAGCACATTGCTGACTCATGTGCTCAGACTAATTTTTCATCTGCCAGTATCCTTGAGTCCATCTTTGCAGGGCTCCTGTCAGTCAGTTCATTCCCCAGTTTATATTAAAACTGGTGATTACTCTGACCCAGACACCAGACATTGCACTTGGCCTTGAATAACTTCTCAAGGGTCATATGATTTCTCTTTTCAGGCCCACCAAGATCCATCTAATGTCATCCCTCTCCTCAAATTTATCAACTGTGCAACTCAAGCTTTGTGTCATCTGCATGCTTGCTGAGGCTGCAGCTCAGTCCCACTGTCCATGTCAATAATGAAGATTTTAAAAATGCATCGGTGTCAGTATGGACCTTTGAGGATCACCACTCATTACCAGTTTCCATTTGGACATTGAACTATTTACTGCAGCTCGTTGGATGTGGCCATTCAGCCAGTTCCTTATGCATCCAATAATTCACCCATAAAATCCATAGCTCTGTAATTTAGCAGCAAGAAGGTTGTTTGGGGCCATGTCAGAGGCCTTTAAGAAGTCCAGGTAGATGATAAATTCTCTTTGGTTGTCCACTGATGCAGTCAATCCATAGCAGAGTGCAGTCACTTAGTCAGATGTCATTTGCCAGTGGTGAGGCCATGTAGGCTTTCTCTAGTCACCTCCCCTGTCTTCCAGATGTTTCAGATATCTTCCAGGAATATCTGTTCCATGATTTTATCGGTCTCTGAGGTTGTCAGTAGTACCTAGAGTCCTCTTTTTACCCTTTTAAAAATGCCTGCAATGTTCCCTTTTCTCCATATATTTGGGGCTTTGTCTGACTGCTGTGACTTTTCATAGCTGTTTTTGAGGACATCCATCAAGCAGAGGGGTAGCTTTGCATGCTGTGACTCTTAAAAATTGCTGGACTAGTCTTTTCCTGACAGTTTCACAGTGATAGCTGTGTTTCAAGACGCAGCAAGAGAAATATTTGAGGCATTCATGCTCTGTTTAAGGAAATCTCAGACTTTCCTTCAGAACAGACTTTCCTTTCATTAGCAGATGACATTGTTAGACTATTTCAATTTTTTTCTTGGTTCTGCTTCTTCTTCTCCAAGAAGCAACATGTAAATATACATTAGACCTCTGAAACTGCTCCTGAAATAGTGGTCTTTGCCCCACTCTGATCTGTGAGCAGGCCACACCTTTAAATTTTAATGCTGCTTTTAAATGACCAGGATATGTAACACATAGAGGGAATTTACTGCCTTTGAGGACATTATCTTTGTTCTGTAGTGTCATGCCTGCCAGAAGTGAATCATACTCAGGCTGAGTGCTCAGCAACTAATTTTATTTAAGAAAATATTTGCATAAGTTTTGTGGGATGGGGTGTTATTTTGTTAACAACACCGATATGCTTTAAAATGTTATTTGCTGTGCACTACATTTTATTGTACATTGCTCTCTGACATGATCATTCAGTAGTGCTGTAATTAAATAAAATGTTTAAGATTGGAAAGACTGCTCCTATTGTGAAGGCTTTTAGGTAGTTTGGGGGTTTATGCAATCTTACATAAAGATAATAATGAACTGACTTTGATTTCTTTTGCCTTTTTTAGGATTAGTTAAAATTTTGTTGGTTTATTTGTCCAGATTAAAATTTAGTATTCCGCTAAAAGAAAGTAAATATTAGTGATGGACAAATTAAAATCACAGATAATTACTGGTCAATTTTTAGCAAGTTAATAGTCTGACTTATTCACTAATGCACTAGAATAATTCCCTTTATTTAACTAATCAGACATTAGCATTAAGTGATGACCCCACTTAATTTAAGAAATATTCCTTTATTTATTTTTAGAGTGAAACTTTCAAACCCAAAAGAAATTACCCATTTTCTTCTGCGTAGTATTGCCTACTAGAGATGCATGACCTCACTTTATTCTCTGGTTTTCAAAATAATATCTGAGTATGTTATAGAAAAATTCAGTTCTTTGGTAGAATGCCATTGTTTCTAGAAAGTGCAAACCTGGGTTGAACTGTAGAAAACATGAAGATAGTTCCCAGGGTCTTTGTAAATTTTGTGTAGTTTTTCTATTTATAGCATAACTTCATTACTGCATGGAATTGGTTGTTGGTCCTTCAATAATTATGACAGTACTGGTTTGTCCATTTTTAAAAAAAAATACTTATTTATTATCTTTACACCTACTGACAGGTCTAAAAGTCACTTCAGAAGGGAAATAATTTGGTTTGGAACTGAAAAAGTTCAAAACCAAAGCACACTTAATGATGTGACAAACCTGCACCTGTTGGATCCAGGATTAAAAAGATGCTTTTCTCTATCCTCATGCTTTGCTGTGAAGTAGCACCATTAAATGAGACAAGTTCTGTTCAAAACCAAGGATAGAAAATGAAAAAATTTCAGGTGGTTAGGGAAAATATCATGAGTATCTCTTCTGCTCACTTTGGCATTGTCTTAATGCTTTTCTGAAGCATTGAAATTGTGGACAAAGTTTTATGCAAAGGCGCTGAAAATTCCTGTGTCAACTGCTGATTTAATAAAAGGAATGACAAGGCAGTTTTGAGAGTCATGGTTTGGTTGGTTTGTTTTGTTTTGTTTCCTTTTTCATTTGTTTGTTTGTTTGTTTGTTTGGTGTTTTTAGTTTGGTTTTTGGGTTTTTTTGAGGGGGGCTTTAGTTGGTGGTTTGATATTTTTAAAGGAAGATTTTTTAATACTTTTCCTCTACTGCTACATAATCCCTTTACTCAGCGTATATTTGATTTTTGATTGTCTCATATTAACAGTTAAATAAGATTTCTACCCTGTTGCCCTCATTTTTTTTTTTTTTTTTGGAGAAAGTTCTCCTTTCAGGTTGACCAGAGTAATGACAAGAAGTTTTATGTGTATAGTGATTTCATACATCTAACAAATTAAGTTGAATGTCCTGTTTGGAATGAATATTCCATATATGGAAACTGTCGAGCTATTTGTAACTTAAATGTCATTCTGAGTTCCTCCAATGCTAAATGTTTCACATTTTAGATAGGAGGGTGACTGGGGTAGCTGATGAGAATCTAGCTGGCAATGTTTACGTGTCATATATTTTGGAAGCATAAAATAATTTGGTTTGGAAATGATGTGATCTAAACTCCCATTCGTAGTTGAACCAGCTTTGAAAGCTGAACGGAATCACTCGTGGCCTCAGAATTTTTGCTCAGTTTGCAGGACACACTTGTTCTAACTTTTTTACTAGCAGCTAAAAAATATTCTGCAGCCAGGGTATTTTAAATTTCTTTTTTCTGTTTTAAAACAACAGGATGGCACCTTTCATACAGGACATTGAATTTGTATTGGAGTCAGAGAAGAAACTCGTGGGATTCTGCTTTTACAGCACGAATGTTTCCAAGCAGATTTAGTTACTAATTCATCTTTATCATGAATAGAGCTAGAGACATCTAGTGGTTAAAATGAAAAAAAAAAACAAAACCAAAAAACCCTGACTGGTAATTAATTATACAGAGCTGAAACTTGCATTAGCTATTATCAAAGTAGCACTGAAAGGAGTACATGCACAATATCATAATAAAAAAATTTAACACTTATATATAATTAGATCTTTCAATTTTTTTTTTTTAATTCATGGATTTAGTCCTTTTACTTATTTATTTTGAGAATATTGAAAACTCACCTTTCAAAGTAACTGGAATTGCAAGGTGGTGCAGACATCAACTCAGATCTCAAATGCACGTTAGTTTTTTTCACTTTTGTTTTAGTGATACAATACCAATTGCTTCACAGAATCAAAAAAATCATATACTTGTAATTTACAAAACGTGTCAGCTGCACACCCTTTTGTGTAGCAGTTTGCTGTAGCAGAGTTCATGCTCATGGTCCCCTCATGGCCACTTCAAGGAAGACTTCAAGGATCCCACTGCACACATCTTCATTTTCTCCTTATGTCTGAGAGAATATATGTACAGATATATCTCAGTCTGTCCACAAAAATAATGATATTTACATCCTGAAGTACTTGAAAGTTTTGCCCTTTCCAGTCATTACCTGTCATAATGCTGCAAGAAAAACCTGTACTTCCACTAATATGGCAAAGAGATCAGCTCCTCTTTGGATCTACCTTTTATGTCAACTCTTCAGAGTAGTAATTAATGTGACTCCTGTGGTATATATAATCTGTAATATATATATTGTTGTGGGTCCTAACTACTCAGAAATTATTTCATTAAGTTTGTCTAGCCAAAAATGTGGGGGTTTATGCATTCAAAGTCTTTGGGTAAATGTATATGCTATCACCTGGACTCTGCCTGAACAGAAGATAACAAATACAATTTGTTTGAGGGGAAATTCTGTCTGGATATTTACTAATAGGTCTTTGCCATGAAAATAATTAAGCACTGGAATAGGATGTTGTCACTTCAATCAAATCTCTGCGTGGTGGGGACATAATGAAATCCATCTTCCTTCCTAAATCAGTTCTGATTATTAAAAAGGCTCAGGTAATGTTTTCCTTTTTTTGTATACCTTTGGCAGTACTGCTTCATTCCTAAATATCTTACCATATAAAGGGATGCTTCATGAGGTTGATATCCAAGTTTTGCAAGAAAACTTGAATGACAGCCTTTAGGTGCTGGCATGTAACTTTGTGATTGTGGTTAACTTTAATTATCATCCAGAAACTGTCTCAGTTCTCCATCAGTACAAAAAACCCCAAGGAAAACTGGACTTCCTGTGGAGAGCTAACTCTCTGCTGTTGACGCAGATAAACAGAGTATAGTTCTTTGTTTTGCTAGGATGAAAATTGGTCAATTAAGTACTACCCTTCTTGTTGTTCTTTTCCCACTTTTTGGTCCAAAATAATACTAAACTCACTCTTCGTAAGACTAAAATTATACTTAATACTAAAATAGCCTTAAATTCTTTATCAGTCTCTTTTGGAAAAAAAACAAAACAACAAACCCAAACAAACCCAGCAAAATTAGGGTCCTCTTGTGAATTCAGAGGTACTGTCAGTTTATTTACTTGTATCTACTACTTGGACAAGCTAAATGAAATGTAAGAGATACATTTTCCCCTTTCCAACTCATGTGCTCATTACATCACAACTTTCCACTGTGAGACTTCCTTCTAGTAACAGGAAATATTTTAGAGATGAATAGCAATTTTATGCTTACATTTTTTTAAAAATTTTTTTTAATCAGGTTTGTTCAGTGCCAGTCCTTCATTAGCAATCTTACCTGTATTGCTGAAGATTCTTGTAACTTCATCACTATCAGGAGTGTTTTGACATTTTTTTTAGGAACTGATGTCTGACAGATCATTGCTTGCCAGCTCAAAAACAGGTCTGATATGAAGATGCTGACAAGACCAGGTGCTGAAGCTAGATCTAATAATACCTTTGCTTTTATAACTGCACAAAGAAGCCATCAGAAATTAAAAATATTGCTTGGTAGTTCTTCATTGGCTGGCACATTTCTTTAGGTGATATGGTATGATTTTAGATGGGCAGCAATACATAAAACTTTGTTGTTTTGTTTGAGTATGGTTGGAGATTTGTGGTGTGGTTTAGGCTTTTTATAAGAGACCAAAAAAGACACAGGTTTATCTGCAGTTTGGTTGTAGGTATGGCAACACAGTGGTCTGCACACTTTAAATGATCTGTTGTTGTCTGCTGTGTTCTCTAGCTGAACAGTTTAGTTCTAATCCAATTATAAACTGGATGTGGGAGCTGCCAGGAACTTGCAAGGAGGATTTCTTCTGATGTTTACTTTGGTAACCAAAGCTTTATCTGCTTCCTTGCACATCAGCTGCAGCAATGCCATACAAACTTAAAGATGTTTACTAGCTTTTAATGATGAGTTTATCAATGTTGCTTCTTTAATGAATTCTCTTAGGTTATTATTCTCTTTTCTCTGTTCCTTGGAAAACTTCCCTGTACCTAGAGAAGTGCAATAGTTTTTGTCTTGCAACTATAATGAATTGTTGTTCGTAGCTAGAGATAAATCAAAAGATTTAGTACCTGTTCTTAATCTCCTATAAGTCTTTGTTTATATGCCTTTTGGCACAGTGTATCAATATATTAGTTTGAGTGCACAGCTCTTTTCTTCATTGATGAACTGGATGAATTTCCTATACTTAGCTTGTCCATAACTGATAATACAGCCTTCCATAAAGCCATTGATTTTAGAGATTTTTCTTGGTTTTGGTATTTTCTGTTAAATATATGATTTGCTTCAACACAACAAACATCCATTTTATTTCCAGCTTTTGCTATTTTGATTTTACTCACTTTTCTGGTTGCTTTTATTCTGAAGACTTCAGTTTTTCCTGATACTTCAAGGATTTCTACAGGAAGTCTGCAGATGACAATATAGAAAGAAATTTCAGGCTTTAGGGAAATTGCTGCAATCCACTTATTTTGTTTCTGCTTCTAGCTATTATATTGTGTATTATTATATTCTACCTTTTGTACAATCTATAGTCAGAAAGTGTTCTCACATCAGTGCTACTATAGTCTACTCCAACTACTTCTTCACCCTGTCATTAAAATGTGCTTTTAACAATTGGGTTAAAATTATCTTCTTCTATGGTGAGCTGTAATTATCACTGACTAAGATAAAAGTGTTTTACAGGGCCTTTGGAAAGAGATTGCTCTGCTTCAGAAAGGTGGATTTATAGTTTCAATTTTTGTGCAGATGGTACAACAGATGTCTCCTGCCAATAGCTTCTAAACTTGTACTTTGCTTTGAAGTTTTCTGCATGTATAGATAAATATGGAAGCACTTTTGGGTTTGGTGGTTTTTTGGCACAACTTGTGTTGGGGAAAGACACTGATCTTTACAGGCAAGGTGAAAGTTGCTTTATGTTTATAAATTATTTTTGATGCTACTTTACATCTTACTGACTAACTTAGTAGAAATAGAGACAGCTTGCCCATAACATCAGTGGAAGGCTAAATACAATATTCCAGGAACACTTTAGATACAATCTGTCAAAGCTTTCTTCAACGACTGGTAAAGCAGACTGTTTTCCATTCTTCACTAAAAAGGTTTCCCACAATGTGATTTTCCATCTGATGTGATGATAAGAGTTCAGACTGGAGTCCAAAATTCCAAATATGTTTCAATTTGTTCACTTTCATAAATGACTAATTCAGCTAAATATAGTTCAATTCTGCACATTTTGTAGGTTGGATAAAACTTATTTAGTAGACCAGGATGGTCCCTTGTGGGTATTATGGTACCTGTGTTGGCAGGTAGGACTTCCCACACTTATTCTCTGTGCTGGAGGAGGTGGCAGCCATCAGCAGTCCAGTAGAGATCCATCTGCTGTTTGTACCCTGGCCCTGCTGGCCCAGAGTGAACTTGTCACCAGGGGGATGCCACATCTCCAAACCATACGCACAGGTACATTGACTTGAGAAGTTCTTTATTTAATTAAAATCACAATTGTTCACCTTGCTAAAACAGAGGTTTTACCACTGAACTTGAAGGTTCCTTAAACACTTATATTTAAGTGTTTGTATTTATGAATTTGTGTAAGTTCAGAACTAACCCTTTTTTTTTTGCTCATCCATTTTCCTTTTTGTTTTTTTTGTTACTGATTTTTATAGGCAGGTGTGACTCTTCACTCCAGAATTTATTCTCTATATGTAGAGCAAACTCACCAAGTAGGTTACAGAAAAATGTGCACAAAGTCTCAGAGTCCTTTGAGAGCATCACTGGCTGGGTACAGTGGTGCTTCTTTGATGCTTTAAGAGAAAACATTGATGGGAATCATGAGTGATGACAATAGAAAGAACATGGTAGTGGTGAAGGAATTTGTGATGAATGACCATGAAAATGGAGGTAAGCATATAGCAAATGGGAGCAAAGAGAGTAGTCATAGGGTCAAAGCTGATGGCTAAAAACCCCCAAACAAACAAAAGAAAAAACAATATTTCAAACATGAAGAAGCCAACAAGCGAGTCGCTAAAGAAATCTATTTTCTTCTCTTGCTGAAGCTTTGGTAGATTGTCTGATGTTACTTGTTAGGTCTTCTTAACCCAGAAGTGTAAAACCAATGGAAATTTTCATAATTACCAGATCACTTCTGATTTGACTCCACAATAAACTAGAGCTGTGCAGAAGACAACAATTTTATTTTATTTTACACTCAAGTAAGAAAATCCAAAGTATGAAATGTTCAATAAAGGATTTTTCACTTTCATCTTAGATGATATCTTTAGACTTTATGTCAGTTTACCCTTATGTATAGATAAAGGAAAACATTTTCAAAAAATAGACATGAAAGTATTTTTCTGATTTTCTCTTTTCTTTTTTTTTTTTTATTTTCTTTAGTTTGGTTTTTTTATGTTTATTTTGTTTTTGTCTGTTTTGTTTTGTTGGGGGATTTTTTGATTGTTGTTGGATTTGGTTTTGTTTCTTTCTATGTCTTCTCAAACTTAATGCTTCGGAAATTCTGCAGATATATTAAGTTTTGAAAAGCAAGTAATCTCATTTGAAGAAAATAATTTTCTTTGTAACTACAGAAATGGGTATGTGTTTCAGATGTTGGCACAAGTTTGCATATGAAGCTGTATGCAACTATGACTAAAATAGCTAAGAAGTGCTTTGGCATTAGACATTTAAATGTTGCATGCAAGCATTCATGCACCTAGCTTGCTAGCTGGCAAACTAATTTGTGTTTCTCTTTGTCAGTTGAGATTTGAAAAGAAAAAATAAATTACAATTTAGGAGTCTCAACTTGTCAGGAAAAATCTTCTTTTTTGCATTTTCTCTTGCAAAGAATGAATTCCGCCTTGCGTTGGCATTGCATTATGTACTGAAAGAATATATTTCTTCACATTTTTCCATGAAAAATTATTGAAACAAAATGAGTATATTTATAAGCTATGGTGATGTGTGTACTACTTGTCTGTACAGCTATTCTTGGAAAATTGGTTCTGAAAAAATGTGTATCAGTGTCTATATGGTAATAGAGACATTTTCATTCTTTATAAAGGTAATAATGCTTAGACCATTACACCTTCTTGAAACATCAAACTAAAAACATTTTATATCAGGGATGCTACCCAAATGCAAAGCTACCCTGTGAGATCCGTCTATCTATCTGGATACAGACACAAGTGAAAAACATGAACTCTAGTTGGTTTTGGGATGCTGCCACCCAGGCACATAATTCCTTCTTAGTATTTTAAAGTACATTTGTGATCCTCACATTGCTGCCTGGTTACATTCTAAGTGCAGGTACTAGTAAAAAGAATTTTTCTTGAAGAATACTTACCATCTGCCTGTTAAGTCTTTTTTAAACTGTGTATACTTGCAAATTAATTTCAAGCCAAAACCACTCACAGTGTGTTAGTCTATTTATTGGTGTTCTGCCACACACCTGTCTGTGCCTGAGCTTTCCTGGTAGAAACTCAGGCAGGATGATTCACTGAGAGACAAGACAAAGAGATTTGATTTTCAGGTTTCTGACAACCTTGCTAAATCTAGGCCATAAGAGAAAGGTTGAGACATTTAAAAAAGATGTATAAATAAAAAGGTGGGAAAAAAGGAAAGAAAACCAGGATCACTTTCTGGAGGAGGTGTTTGGTACATACTTGTCTCTTCATTGCTAGGTTAGTGAGCCCACAACTAGTCAATAAATTGAACTTTTAGTCTTACAATGTGCATGAGCCCAGTATTTTTATTTTCTCTCATAGCATAGGCTTGCAGGAAGTTATATTCAGTGTTAAATTCATGTACTCTTGAGAGAGGATCTGTTTGTCAGCAGGAGACCTCCTTTGTGAAGCTGTGTAAATGATGCTTTCAGTCCTGTACTCAGCAGATGTGATATGGTAGCTAACTCCCGGTATAGGCCTAGAAAGGCTCCTCCAGAAGTTTTATTTTTCTTCCACAGAAATGGTTTAAAATTTAAGATAAAACTTTTAATTTATCACACTGTTTCAGTATTTCTTTTACACTACAACAGCCTAGTTACCTGTCCTTGAAAACCTGCAGTGCTAAAAATAGCAGTGCTTTGTCCTTAACAAACACAATGGCAGATAAAGTTTTTCTGTAACTTCCTCATGTAACAGCATGCAACCTGTTTCCTGAAATTAGATGTCTATGTTGTTTATCTTAAGACTTAGCAAAGAGAATGGTATCTGTAGAAACTGCTTTTGCTAACAGACACAATTAGTTACAATTTTTCATTTTCTTCAGCGCATATTTAAAGTAGATCTTAGGTATATAGTTTTTAGTTAACGCTAACATTTACAAGCAGATATTTTTAAAATCAGTACTGTGGCTGGTTTAATGACATGCAAGCTGGATTTTTTAACATTTGCTTTGGTTTTTTTCTTTTTTTTTCTATTTGTATTGCATACAGAAGATAAATATTCAGAAATCTTCTCACCTGTGTTTTGTGCTGATTTCTTGAGTGAAATGTCTTTGGAAACATTAATTTTGATATGCTGATGTTGAAAAATCTCTTTTCTAACAGAAATGAGTGCAGTAGCTTGTGTGTGTCTGGTTGGTTTGGGAATAGTATTTCAGAAAAAGTCTTGACATAGTCACACTTTCTTGAATGCTCTGGCATTGGTGACTGTCATTTTCATTTTCTTGAGGTGTGACCGGACTCAGCTGCAGAGTCAATCCCTAAATAGTGAGAAGATCCCTTAGAGGTGAATAATCTTGCAGCGAATTGCTTGTCAGTCACTAAGTCTTACGGCTGAGATTCCTTCCTGGTGTGTTTGCAGTGGTGTTGCTTCAGCAGACAGTGGATGTCATGGTTCTCCTGATGGACTCTCCTGCTGCTGTCTCCCTTCCTTATCCCATTTGGATATTCTCCCCATGCATAGTGGTGTTGCAAGGATGCAAAAGGAAAGCTTAAGACAATGATAGGTTCAGCCTATTCTAAAACATTTTCAGAGCTGTGGCTAAGAAAGACAAGGTAAAACCCCTCTCATTCATACACTGAAGTTGCTGGTTCCCTATTCTCATTCCTCTCTACGGTAACTAAACCTGATCTTTTCTGTTTTCTCTGCATCATTCCCACTGATCATAAGTCAGTATACTCATCACAGTCACTATATATTAGTAATATGTAAAATTCCAAATGGGGCCCAAATCAACAACTACCTTCAGGGAGAACTTGTTGAGAAGGTTTGTCCATATAGGCTGCTTAAAACAAAGAGAAGGAGCTTTTCCCATGTTCCTGTCAATAAGGTTGGAAGGGATCTATTTCCGAGAGGCTCTGAGTACTTGTTAGTGAGTTTATGGAGATGTTGAGCCGGCAGTGCAGGTGGAACCATCACAAATGTGCCCATCCATGGATGAGTCAACCCTGCAACCTGATATTAAGATGCCATCAAGGCACTAAAGTCCCCATCAGGACATTGTTATTATTGTTTCTCAGTGTATATGTATTTGTAGGCCTGTGTTCGTTTTAAATCCAGTAATTTTTCTGATTTTCTCCAAAAGGAGTGCATTTAAAATTGAGATTTCTGCTTATATCAAAAAACAGTCTGGTGTTAGATTGATAGACTATCCCTGGGAACATCTGTTAGGATCAAATGTTAAATGAAAAGCTAAAAGCTTTCAAATTTTGCTTTTATTTCCTTTTATATTGATATCAGGATCAAGATATCAGGTAAAGAAGGTGAGAGGAGGAGTCATTTGGAATAAAGCAGTGAATTTGTTTTTAAATGTTTCTGAATGGAATAAATGGTCAAAAAATATGTAAAATTAATAACAGCTTTTAATCACAAATGTTATAAAAATCTACAAAAGAACTTGTAACAAGCTGTTTCAACAAATAAGAAAAATCTAATATCAACATATCAACATATTTTAGTTTCATTGGCTTATACAAAGTGAACCTAATTTCATTTTAAAGGCATATATGATTACTTAAAATATGTAACTAGCAATAACCAACAGGCTACTGGACAACGCAGGTATCAGCACAGTTAAAATCTATGAGGTCAACTGAATATTGTGAAGGATATATTTAGCATTGCAGTAAAGATGAAACCTAAACTTTTAAAGGAAAGACACAACCATAATACAACAAAAACTTCCAAGAATAATGTTAAAGATATAAACCACGTTTGAATATATCACACTGTACAGCAGTAATTAAATTGGAATTTTTAAAGTGCAATTCTTGAGATTTTTATGACATAATTTTAAGTAATTTAATTTTCATTTAAAAATTAATTTTTTCAATCAAATCATTTACAATATTTGACTTCTTGAAAGTGCAAGATAGTTTACCTTTTGGCACTCTACATAATGTCACTGAAATTGTGAACAGAGTCCATTTAATTTATTTTACTGTACAGAACAATTAATAGTAGGCAAGCATAGTATAGTCAATCACACAAAATATATAGATTTAATGCAGAGTAGCATTCATAAAAATATAATGTCGTATGTTTCTACCGAGAATGTTAAATCTTTTCCCTCACCTACTTGGCTAAGTCTTAGAAGAGAAACAGCAGCAACTGTTTTCACTAATTTAAAATATGAGTAATAGTAATAGTGACACAAATACCTAGGGAAAATATATTTTTTGTCTAGGAAGACTAGCTAAAGAGAATAATCTATATTTCTGGCCGACACTACTTTTTAGTCACTGAATAAATGCCTTTATGCCAAGAGAAGCAGAAATTTTTCAATTTTACCTAGTGCTAAAAATGAGTTGCACACCCATCTTATTACCAAGGAGGTCCAAACCTCCTTATTATGATGTTTTAAGATCTCAAAGTCATTATTTTAAGCTTTCTTTTTTTTATTATTTCTGTCAAAAGTTATTTCATTAAATATATGACAGGAGATGCCCAGAGACTTCACTGATAATCATGCAACAAATGTGTGTGATTGTAGGATAAGGTCATAGGATAATTAATATTGGCATTGACTTCAAGAGGTCCTCTAGTCCAGCTGTCTGTTTAAACCATGTGAGCCAACTTATTTTAAGGTGTGTTCTAATATGAGAACAAGAAAAGGCTTCAAAACTTTTCTTCCTCTCCTTCTTTTCCAGAAGACTCTCATTATGTTTAGTAAACATTTAAGAAGCAGAAATCAGCACTTAGCTTTTAATAGGTACTCTGAATGATATTTAAAATTCTTACCTGTGAGTAGCAAATATAATTAGGACCTAAGAATGAAGTGTATGTTACTGAATGGCTATACCAAAGATCTCATTTGCTTGCTGTTACAGTCTAAGGTGTTGAACATATTCTGAAATTATAGTACTACTATACTCAAGATTTTTAAAAAGGCATTGGTGAATCAGTCTTCTCATAAGTGCTTGGATTTTTTCCCCTCTGTCTTACAATTCTTTTTATGTTACACAAGAAACATTGAAAACAGAATAACCACCATATAAAAGAGAAAACTTCCTTAACCTCTTGTAGACAGATTTCTTTCTTTATAGTCAGAGGAATTTTTCTAAGAATTCCCCAGGGGTGGAAATGCAAGGACCAACAATACTTTTTCCTGAAGAGAAAAAAGTGTGTCCGTGTGAATCTTTCCCTTTTATACTCTGCACCATTTATTAGCTTTAGTACTATCCATCCAAACAGTAATTGAATCACAAAACCATATGCTGTTAAAAATGAAGAATTTTATTTATTAGAATTAGATTAATTTCTTTCATTCTCTATTAAATCCTGTAACTGTATTTCTAGAGATATTTCTACATGTCTGAAAATCACAGAAACTTTTGAAAATGGACTCTACTGCCTTAAGCATTGATCTTTTTCATCCCTCAATTATTCCCACTAATTTATTAATTTTCAACATGCTTTTTTTACTCCTCTTACCACTTCTCACAATCTTCCACAAAGATATTTTCAGTTGTGCAATTCCCTCTGTAGATTTTGAAAATCTTCTGGTGAGCGAGTAGCTAAGCTATTGTGAAAAAAATAGGGTAAAACCAAGCAAGCAAAAAAAAATTTGGTGCCTGGTCATACTGAATTTCTGTTTAATTACTAATGGGTTTTTGGAGAAGTGGAAATTAGGGAGGGATTGTGTGAGTTGTTGCCTCCCATTCCCCCTTTTCCTCCTGTTTCTCCACCCAATTCAAGCTATGGTCTGAAAACAGGTCCCTGATGATTTTTCATTTTATTTTGGCTGGGGGAAAGCCTGTATGCTGCTAGCAAAGTGTGTTATTTGTCTGCTGTTCTATTTTATTATATCACCATTTTGTATCTCATTCTGTGGAAGTGTAGAGATAACATATTTAATTTCTCTTGTCCTAAGTATTTACAGTGAGGTTGAATCTTTGCTTATCTGGAAGAATTAGCACTGGAAAATGAATATTGGTTTCCAACAAAAGTTGGCAAACTCTGAAACTCTGGGCTTGATCGTATGACTATTCCATAAATAATATTTCTCTGCGTACAATACAACTTTTCAACACACCCCCAAATTCTAAGCTGGTGTTTTAATATTAATCTGTTTTCCAAGCTTGTGTCACATGTGACTCTCAGTTGTTCTTGGGCTAAGTTGAAAGATGCTTTAGACTGCTTAACATTGAGACTGATCAATTAAGATTGATTTAGACTCCAATTTTTACAATTGGCAGAGGCCATCATTAAGGAAATAAGTTTATTGAGATGAGAGAACTGAATATAGAAAACTTGAAAAAATTTCTGAATAAATAGGACAAGGGAGTGCTGAGAGTAAAGAAAATGAAAACACTGAGGAGTACCCAAGTCATCGAAAAAATCATGACTCACTCTACACAGCATGTAGACAGCATGGTCTGGGTTCAGTAACCAATTTTTGCATTGAAATATATGGGTTTAGACTGCGTTTTAAGCAGTTTTCCCAGGTTACTCACTCATAGGAATTTTTTTGAGTTTTTGTCCTAGAGGGTATTTTTAGTTCTGTTGCTACTTTTAGGACATTTCGGCAACACAATTACCAACTCCTTTCAACATTCAAGGATTTTTCCCAAAGAAAACCTAAGGTAAAAAATTTATGTGACTAATATTTTGCAGGAACAAAAATCAGTCATACTGGATGAAAAAAAAATCCAGTGAAATTGGGGCATAATTGTTTTCAGTTTCTACATAAAGAAAATTCTAAGTTAGCTTTTTCTGAATTCATGCTGAAGTAAAATATTAAATCAATTTCCGTATGAGAGACTTGGGTAGGTGTTACGTTAGGCAGAAGGAATAACTTGTTCTGTTATCATGCAAATAGAATTTTGGTTTTTGACAAAATGCTTCACAACCAGATTATATCTTCCTATTCTAAGCTTTGGTCAGAGAATAATGCACCCACTCTCTTCTAAATTTTCCCAAGATTTTTATTATATTTAGCCCCTCATACTGTCTGTGCATTGCACTTTATGCCAAAAAAAAAAAAAATCTATGTGTGGTATTCAATTGTAGATCAATTGATAACAATACTTCGTAGGGAAAGATTTTAAGAAGCACTTAATATTTGTTTATGGGAAATGATACAGCTGTGAAACTTTAATATACTGAAATATATTTAGAACTATCAGTAGTGTTAAACTATTCCTACTATATCAATTTTCTCGGTATTTTAATTTCCAAAGTCACAACTACAGGGATGAAATTAAACTTTTCTGTCTGGGAATGACCTTTAATGTACTTGGACTCATGAACTGAAATTCAAGAATGGACCCAGTCTGAATAACTTTAGACATATTTTGCTAGTTGCAATGAGCAGGGTCACCTTCAAGTAGACCAGGTTGCACAAACTCCCAGACTGGGGGGTTTGAACACTCCCGGGGTGGGGCATACACAGCTTCTCTGGGGATGTGCCAGTGCCCCAGCACTCTCACAATAAGGAATTTCTTCCTAGTATCTAATACAAATCTACCCTGCTTCAGTTTAAAGCCATTCCCCCCTTGTCCTATCTCTATGTGCCCTTTAAAAAGTCCCTCTGAAGCCCCCTTTAGGTACTGGCAGGTGCTCTAAGGTCTCTCAGAGCCTTTTCCAGGTTGAAGAACTCTGTCTCTCAGTCTGCCTTGGTAGCAGAGGTGCTGCAGCCTTGTGAGCATCTTTCTTACCCTACTCTGGACTAACTTGAGAAGGTCCAAATCCTTCTTGTGTTGGGGTCCTCCAAACTGATGCAGCACTCCAGCAGGGTCTCACAAGGGCAGTCTAGGGAGGCAGAGTCATCTCCCTCACCCTGCTGGCCACACTGCTCGTCCTTCAGCCCAGGCACAGTCCTGCCTCTCAAGCTTGTCCAGGTCCCTCTGAATGGCATCCCTTCCCTCCTTCCCTGTGGAGTGGATCACACTACAGAGTGTGTGCTGTCCATGCTGCTGACAAAGATGTTAAACAGCATCAGGCCCAGTTCCATCCCCTGAGGAATGCTGAGCCATTGACTGCAACTCTTGAAGTCCAACCATCCAACCCAGTCCTTATGCACTGGGTGGCCCATCTGTAAACTCATGCCTCTCCAACACAGAGATGCAGGACAGTGTCAAATGCTTTCCACAAGGAAATTGCTCTTCTGCCTTCTCTTTGTTTCTTTAAATGAGTGCTACTTAAGCTTGAACATTTCTTTAAATAAGTGAGATTAATAGTTTATTATAAAAAACAGCTACCTCTGCTGTCTTTACTTTCAAGAAAGTTGACACACCTGAAGTTCAGGTAACTGTCTTATTTATGTATAGTTTGATGTTTTATAATGAAATGTTGCTCTGACAGATTGGAACATCTGCCACAATCAAAGACTGGTCCACAGAAATGATTTTAGATGATGGAAGGGGTCTAGTGTCAAGTTTCTTTGGCAACCTTTTATGCTTTTAATGTCTTTAATACAACTAAGGTTTCTTTACCTGTGAAATCATGCTGGGTGCACTTCCAGTTAGATACAGAGTCTTAAGTCCTGTAATTAAGCATTTGTATTAAAGGTGAGCCCCTTACAAAAGGACCACATTTTTCTACTATGGTGATTCATTAATTTGAATAATACAGCTAAAATATTAAAATATTAGCTGCGTAGAACGGTGAGTGTGTAAGCTAGATAAAGCTTAGCTAAACAAACCCCGGGTTACTATAATGGAACTGTTGTTTCATAAGGTAGTTAGGATGGCCAAACTGTAGGATGTACTATGTTTGTGCTAAAAATTATATTTCCTGGGTTTTTTTTTTCATCCTCCTCACCCCTGGTACTCCTTTTTTCTTATGTTGATCTTTTCCCCCATTGGTTTTATGTGTGTGTTTTTGATAGTTTGTTGGATCTTTTTCTTAGATCTATTAAATATGCAGTTTTTTCTGGACTAAAACCAAAGGGAAAAAATCTGTGCATGTATATGGACATTATTTTTCAGAGTGGATATCAGTGACTGGTTATCTGTTCTTCTTCAGATCACTTATCTTATTTTTGAATGAGATTATGTTCTAACTCCTATGCTTTTACAAACTTGACACTTAAGGCTGAAACTACATGACTCCTAGAGGACTTGTTTCAAAAATTATGTGCTGTTCCTTCTGTCTCCCGATTCCAAAATGAAAATCACTGCACCTGTGGAATTGGTCTGTGTTTACAGCACTGGGTCACTGGGGACTGCCGACAGTGATGCCACATCTCTGGCAAGAAAGCAGAGACTTCCTCATTACAATTTCTTTATTTGCACAGGATTTCAGTGTAATGTGTTGAACTGTAATTCTGATCGATACTGAACCAGATCTTCAGTTCAGAGGCATAGTGGTTAATACAACATATATGTAATTTGTACAAAATGTCTATAAGCAAAGACAAAACCTAGCACTTTCTTCTTCAGTTAATATTTATCTTTAAAAATGCTTTTCAGCGTACTTTGGCACTTGACTAATAGGTTTTTCAAAATGTAAGCCCTTATTCATTTTGTTCCTCTAGGATCAGCATCTGTCAGGTTTCTTTTGTGCTGCTATAAAAGATAATCAGTATCGATATTTTGTGCTTGAAGTAAGATCTAAGCCTTGTGTCACAATGGAGCTTTTTTAAAGGGTTTTGTTTCCTTCCTTCCCTCTTGCACAAATGATGAACTTTCATTGGGTATGATATTCTCAGGATCTGGAGTACTTGCATGGCATCAACTCAGTTTCTTACTTTTTAAGGCTTTTATTAGAAACCAAAATAAAAGTTACGCAATGGAAGAAATAATATGAAAGAAACAATATAAAAATGCAATAATTATGATCCTAGGAATGTAATTTATAAAATATACCAATCCTTAAGAGTATTTTTAAAAGAGATTCTAAAGCCTCCTATAACTTGCATTCTACAAAGGATGAATAGGTGAGACCACAGGGGACCAAGGGTTAAAGTTACCTTTAACTGGCTTATATGACACTTAGCTTTACAAGCAATTCTAACTCTAATATGGGTATTAGAATAATTTTTAATAATTTTTGCTTTATTTTGCAAGTAATAGAATTATTAATAATTCTAGATGACATGCTTTTTTTATGAAAGAGAAATAAGATATAACAGAATTAACAGAGTCATACGATGGAATAACCTCTACTTGAGTTAAATTTAAAAGTATGTATTGTTGAAACATCCTTTTTTACTTGCATTTTCAGTAACTTGTCCAACTGGTTTGATATCTTACCACTAGATGTCCTTGTAGTTGAACACTCCGGCCGGTTTTATACTAATTATGTGCTGCCTTCAGCCACTGGATGGCATCTTAACAATGATTTCAAGTGCAAGGATTTTAAAGAGCAGATTCACACAAAGCAGATTATTTTAATATTTCATTTAATGACACGGTATCTCTAAAACTCTGTGTTCTGTTTGCAGACAACAACAACAACAAATAAGAGTGTTTGAATTTGAGATTTTTAATGAGGTTGGGAAAGATAATGTTCAGAGAAGAGCAGGGAAGATGTATACTTTGGTAGCTATAGTGTCATCTCACTTGAGGGGAGGTTTCTTCTGTTCCTTATATTGCAGTTTCTGTGAGGATCAGGGACATTGTGAAGAATTCTCTGGGACTAGCAGAGAAATTTCACATTTATGAAAAGAGCATGCCATGTACTGTACTTACTGTGGTGTGGAGATCCTCTGCATACTTGCTTATTTGCCATCTACCTTGAAGAGTAGCCTAAAAAAACCTCTTTTGGTACTAGGACAGATAAGAAGGCAAAGGCTCTTTTGCAAATGTAGCCTTTCAGCAACACAAATATTTGAGAAAGCATTTAGGTTTGGTTTTGTTCAAGGGTCTAATGTTTTTCAAGGTTGTGTTCCTTCCCAATTATTTCCTTCACTTCTTCTCACTGTCTTCACTTCCCTGATTTCCTGCAAACTCACATGGTTCTAACAAGCAGACCAGAGGAGTAAGACCCCAAAACCTCCCTGCTGCAGCACTGTCTGGCCAGCGATGAGATCTCCTGACCCCAGGTCTGGTGGAACACCTTGCTCTAGCTGTGTGGGCAGGTGAGCTAATGGTGCCTAAAGACAGTCACCTGCAGTTGAGAGATGATTGATGTCCTTCAGATACACAAGTGAGGCCCATCTGTGCTAATGTTGGAGGGAGAGGTTATGCCTGCTCCTTCCTCCCTTGAGAGGCAGCAAGGAATTCTCCTCCCTTGCCTTGGCTTCCCTGTTAACCTGTATTGCTCACTTAGTATGCTTGACTGTAGGTTAACCCTGTGCATACCTGAGTGTAGTTTTGCAGCATTGCACACAGGATCTTTCTTGGATATATTGCTCTACAGCAGCAGCTTTGCAAGAACCTCTGCTTCCCTAAAATTGGAGGCAGGAGGACACTGAGGCTCCTCTTGCATACCTGTGAGCGCAAGCCATTTACATTGACGAGCTCTGACTCTTAGCAAAGGTGCACGGGAGGGGTGTGCACTGCTTTTATCTCAAAGCTCAGCTCTGCTGATGGAGTTATTTTTGTAATACTCTCGTGTTAAAGAATCATTTTATTCGTTGTTTAATATTACATCAGAGCAACTTTAAAGCCCATTGAGATAGGGGAAGATGCTGCTTAGGTCTTCACACAGATTTTAACAAGCCCCATGGGCTACAGTGCTAAATTCAGCCTGGCTTTTTAAAATTCAAATTCACAGAATCTATTAGTTATACATCAGTATTTCGTTCATTTACCTGCAGGGAAATGTAAAAACCCCTTCCTCCAAAGACAGAAATTCAACGTATCACTTGCCTTCACATATGTATTGGTTTAAGTGTGTTTTTAAATATCTCTAAGATGGCAAGCAATTTCATTTCCAGTGTGAAATTAATCTTCTTAAAAAGTTCATTTTGATAGCTACTCAAGGTAGATATTCTAAGTAAGTAAGTGTGTTAAAAGTGTCATATGCAGTTTGCTTTCAGGGACTTCTCCTTACACACAAAAAAAGTTATTATTGAAGCAGAAATAAAATTTACAGGCTGCTGTAAATTGGCATAGGCCTTTAGTCTGCTGTCTTCTTTACACTTGAACAAAGCCAAAACACTTGATGTTTTCTAGCCCACACTTTTGTGTCAAATGTCTCCAGGTTGACTTGCATGTAAAGTATATTTAGCTAGCCAGGGGTTTAGAATACAAAAATAATTAGTAAAAAAACCTTCTATGGCTTTGTGGGTAAGGTTAATGTAATCTGTAAGTCTAGTGTAAGACCTTGGTGAATAATAACCTGCCTTTAAAAAACAGAACAGAGGAACTTCTTTCAGCCACTAAATAAAACTTTAACCCACAAGCATACCCTGTTTCTGGAAAACAGATTTTTTTTTTTTTTTTCATAGAGTAATCATGGCTGTGATTTCCTTTCCTTTAGACTTAAAGTATGGTCTATTCTGCAATGATCTGTGTGTTACACCTAGAAGCAGAGGAATTCAGTTACCCTTAATTATTAACAAGAACACATCAATGTGCTTAATGGGAGTGGTATGAACCTGTCAAGTGCATCTCTTCATGTCTGAACAGCAACATAATTGAGAATACCTGAGGAAATCAGAGGAATATTATGAAGCCTCAGTGGAATGCTTTCAAGCAAAATGTTTCAATAAATTGAATGCATTAATTAATGAAAAGTTAAACAAGCAGACTGAATCAGCAACTCAGTCACTGATCATTTTAGTAATAAGATCGGAGTAACTTAATCCATTAATACATGGATGGTAGTCCAGTATCTGCACCACTTCCAGTTTTCAAACAATTGAGCAAGATTTGGCTAATCCAGTCTCTGATTAAATCTAAAGTGATTTACTTTATTTTAAGCTGGTTTCTTTCTCCATTGTGGAATATGTGCTCCATAACCTGACAATTTTCTTAGTAGTAAGGACAACTCTAAATTCTGTGTTCAGCTTTCCATGCCCACTACCTGCCACTCCAGCCCCAGCCATGGCAACCCTCTGTGCAGTAACAGGCAAAGGTGGTGTTGCACTGGGCAATCTCCAGGAATTACACTGCTGGAACTTTCAGTTCTCCCTCTCCTGCTCCTCCTGGCTTGATTGCTGCAGCACTTGAGGACACCATTCCCATTGTGGCAGGTGCTGTATAAAACAAGCAGCTTTTGGACTGAAGGCCAATGCCTTCCTGTCTGTTTCTTTGACATTACCAAGGTGTCCTGGGAGTGATGTGAGCTCTCTGTAACAAACTCTTTTTCTACTGCTGCTGACTTTTCAGCACAGGTGAATGAAGTCTGCTATTTAATCTCCTCCTCCCCATATTTCTAAAACTTTGTACCAAATAAAAAGGTATGTATTTTTTTTTACTGCCATTTTTAGATGGTAGATTTCTTTTTCCAGAAATTGAATGAAAATTTCAAGAAGAAATGCTGAGTTTCCAAATAAATTCAGAAGAGACCAGAATTTTATGTTTTGCTTTATTTTTGCTAGCTAATAAACTGTTTACTACAATAGAAAAATAACATTTCTGTTGAGACAGAGATAACAGTCAGTGAATTGAATCTTATAATTTAATTCTCTGTGGAAGTCTATTCCATGTCTATTCCATGCTTTTCTGCAGCTTTTTTTTTTCTTGCAGTTGTTCTGCAACTGCTCTACTATTCTGCCATAAAGAGAAAAAAGAGTAGTATTTGGGGGTAGAGGAGCTATATTTAAAATCTGGGATTTTTATAAAGTGGTCTTACGCCTTCTGAAGTCTCCTACTTTGTAAGATTTTAAAGGAAGCTCAAGGATTTAAATCATATTCTAATGTCTTTGGGAAACTTTTATGTATACTGAATTCCCATCTACTGTGCAGGGTTAAAAAGTGAGTAAGTATTTTTAATGCAATCTCACAATGCAAAAGTATGAATCATAGGAAGTTTATAAATAAAAATGAACATTAAGAGGAAACAGTTGAGAGCTCCCTGAGAAAAAGGGACATAGAAAAGAAATCTGGATCAACCCATTGTGTAAGGCATGGTGCTTAAAGGTCAGAAAAATAGCTTTATTCTAGCAACTGCTTTATGTTTAGTCACTGTTTTGATTTATTATCATGCTGTTTGATGTGCTCCACACAGGACTGCAGCACTTCAGTGTCTGCATAAACCCACTGTGTTGCCATACTGAATTATATTCTGGAAAGCAGCAGAGCTAAGGAGCTTTCAGGCAGCCTTTACTATTCTGCCATGTTTTCATGAACTAATTCATAGCAAGAGGCCCTGAATGTACTTCATCAAATTTGATTTTAGCATGTTCAAACATGTTTGCTGTTACAACCTTGAAATGTTTCTTCGTGTTGGTTGTGGGAGAGTCCCTCGTGGGTGTTGTGACTGACAAGTGCTGCCCTATTAAAACAGAATAAAAAATGCTTTTACTAAACAAATAGGACACACAAATCCAGATCTATCATATTTTTGACACAATTTGTGATTTACAGAGATCCAAAAATTGTTGCAATGTAATTTGTACGAGAATTATTACTTATTGTTTTCTGGTGCCTTTCAGAGGAAGAAACCAATGATCTTTATCTGCTGCCTAATAATTGAGAAACTAGGGAATTAAAAATCCCTTTAAAATATGCAGAAAAGAAAATGTATCATTTGCATTAATTTTCCTGTTTCATATGACTTCAGCAGTAAGTGATAACATGATAGTAAAAGAACAAAACCAAGCTCACTCAAAAACTTATTGCAGTTTATTTATTCAAGTAGGCTCTATTCTGTATATCAGAATGTCTTCTTACAGAGAACGACATGGAAACACTATCCTCAGATGAGTATCTTGCTAGGTTGTTATCTGCTACATTAGTAAGTTTTCTCTGTTCAATGTCTTAGTCCATTTTAAATTCACTGAACACACCTCTTTTTTTACAAAATCTGCATAAGTAACGCTGTAGGAGACTTAAACTTGCTGGCCACCAAGAGTGCCTATTTGCAGAAGGCCGTTTCCTTTCTGAAATTAAAAGGCTTTCTTAGGTGCATACATTGTCTGACTGCTTTTATACTTTCAGGAACAGGACTGTGTGTCAAGCAGTGACACACTGAGACAGTGTTGTTACTTTATGATAACTGGCACTTGTTGAAGGGCTTTGCATGACTGTGCTTAGAGTCAGAAGAACATAATCTGTGTCCCAAAAATCTTTTCTTTTTATATGTAAGGCTTGACTTCAGCACACGTTACATTTTTCCAGTGAATCTTACAGGTGTCTAGGGCTGCTTGGGTTTTCTATGTGGTTCTTTTGCAAGTATTGCCTGCTTTCTTTTTAGGAATTTCATATATTTGATGTATTCCTGACTATATAGATTTTTTTCCCCACATAAATGCATATTTTTGCAGTACTGAAAAGGAAGTGTTTGTGTGATGCGTCAAGGCTTTGTGTTGAAACTTAGCTTCAGTATTGGCAGCTGTCAGGATTTGTGGGTAAATGCTTTCAAAAGTGGTGACAAAAATTACTTCATACAGACTGTTTTGAGTAGCTGCTCTCGTGAGGTTTGGGAAGTGTCTGTTTCAATTGAGACTTAGCTTTCTGCTTCCATAATTTGACTGCAGTGCAGGTTGTATGCACTTATGATGCAGTTAAAAATAGAGGAGCAAAATCTGATGTTGTAAGAGTGATATACACAAACACTGTACCAACCCAACTGAGAACTAAAATACCTTGTCAAAAATGGCTATTTTTTCTTGCAGAGGATTTTTCCCCCGTGCTAGAATATGGAGTGACATTAAAGATCGTGAATACACTGTGTCATGCACAAAGCTCAACCCAGCAGCTCCTCAAAGAGGAAAGTTAGGGGGTGATTTGACAAGTGTCAGGAAAGGCTTGGTAAGATGTTATGTTCTAACAGGCAAATATGCCATGAGTTGTGGTTGAAAGATGGCAAGTTTACAGCTAATAAAAACACATCTTTGGAATAATCAGACCACTGCCCATTGCAAAATATAAAAGTTTCCAGAAGCTACTCTGCTGACAGTTTTAAAGTTTTGTGTCCTATATGCATTTCCAGGAAGCAGTGATTCATTCAAGAGCTGCTGTTCATATACACACAGGAAATTGAACTGACTATCTTTTTCTGACATTTATAAATCCAGCATGAATCTATCTGAACAGCAAGGTACTGGTGCAATTCTGGTTGGTTTCAGTAATTGCACATAAAATTACTGTCATGGCCCACTTTTCCCCTCTCTAGATGCGATTCAGCCCCATTAGTTGAGATATTTATGCATTGGCAGGACTCAATTACTTCTCATGTTATTATGGCCATTGTTTCATGAGCAGGAGAGTTGTTCTGGGGGAAGCCACCGCACACAGGGTGCTGTTGGGACAGACCCTGCCATGCACAGAGATAACCTAAGCACCACCTCTGCTATGAGTACCACATTCACAATCAATGCTGAGACAATAAAGTGCAGTCAGGTGTCCAAGCTGTATCAGTCCTTGCATCAATCCACAGGGCAGAGGAGTGGTGGAACAGTTTGTAGAGCAACACACTTTTAGGTGGAACAATTACCTCTACAGAGATATTATTATTTTGTTATTCAACAGACATCTCACTTTCATGGATAGAAAATGTGATTTTACAAGACAGTAAAAATACTCAGGTTTTTTAAAAGCCAGCTTGAATGCATTTTTAAAACATGAGATGGAGTGAAATGCTAAACTAAAGAAAAGGATAATCTTTAGGGAAGTCAGCACCATTTGTTTAAAAGAAACAATATGATTAGTGTAAAAATTTCAGTTTGAATGGATACTAATGTAAAGCAAAATATTTAAACTGCTCAGGAACTCCCTTTTTGTTAATATCTCTAGCATTAGGACTACACAGGGCATTTATTTTAATAATGAATATATTTTGCATGGCTGTCACATTGTTTGTAAATATTTATAAACAAATTTTTGCTGTAGTGTAGATCCAAAATTGTTCAAATTTGCAGGTGTCAAATTTTGGGAGATGGGCCAACTTCTGAAAGGTTTACATGTATGTTTTGATGTTCAGTTAATGACACTTGTAGCTCTGATTTTATTTTCAGGAAGGTTCTGAATTTATTTAAATTTCTGTTTTCTGAACATTAGAAGATGTCAAGGCTGAATAAAGTTACAATAGGTAACTCATGGGAAATCTAAAATTATAGTGAATGTGCCCAGGTTGCATGTAACTATTTCTTAAATATGCTACAGCATTTGCTGAGATAATTTAATTTTTCTGGCCCTTTTCAGAGGCTAAAGTAATATATTTGCATTATTTATTTATGCACAAGGATGACAGAGTCATCCCATTAACAATTACAAGCTACAGGAAAGGAATTTTTTTGAAAAGCAAACGTATGCTTTTCCTCAAGTTTCATACTTAAGGGATGTGGCTAGTTTAATGAGCTCATTATCTGCTTTGACTCATGGCTTTCACTTCTTATTTTTTTAAAAAATGTTTACTGTAACTTTTCACTCTGAATATACAAGAAACTATTTATATTTTAAAAAATCCCCTCCAATCAAAAAAACAAACAAACAAAAAAAATAAAAAAAAACACACCAAAACAAACAAAAAAAAAACACACAAAAAACCACAAAAAAACCCCACACCACCAAACAAAAAACCACCAAAAAACCCCCAAACAAACAAACTAACAAAAAAAGCCCCAACAAAATACCCCCACTCCCCAAACAACCTGAAACACCCACAAAAACCCAAAACCCCAAAAAACCCAACCAACCAACAAAAAACAAAAACAAAACCAAAAATCAAAAACAAAAAAAAAAAAACAACCCCAACCAACCAAACCAAACCAAACAAAACAAACTCCCCCCCGCCAAAAAAAAATGAAGCCAAACCAAACATATTCCCCCTGTCCCCATTTTGAAATTTGTCCTCTCATGGATAACATGCTGTCTTTCTGGTTACTTGAGCTATTGAGGATTTGCCTAAGTTTCCTGAAAAGCTGAACTCTATATATACATCAAACTCGTTGTTAATTAAAGCATCTACATTCTAGTCAGCCATTTTATATTTCCCTTAGATGCTGAAATGTTTTAATTACATTTCAGATGCCACTAAGATTTTATTTTCAGAATACAAAGATGAATCAACCATAACAAACTGACACAGTTTGAATATAACTTACTGATGCAAAGTACTGGAGACTGAAATGCTGAGTGAATGCTATTTCTGTGTAGGATGTATGTTTAATACATACTTATTGTTTCCCATTTGAAAAAATTTAGTGACCTAGGATTTTGAGTGTTTCTAGTAGCAAATTATTGTCAAGATTATTTCAAGTAAAATATGATACCAGGATTGATCATTTGGTGGGAATCAGGAAAGCAGAAACAGTGTAGAATATTTTAGGATTCATGATGCTATATGAGTTACAGAATTTCAAGTCTTTGTTATTAATACACTTCTTACCAGCATGAACTGATATAAAACAATTTGTTAAAGAAACAGACAATTTTTATTAACATGTGGCTTATGTGTGAAAAAAATGGGCATTTGTTATTATATGTGTTACTGAAGCTAAGTGAATAGGAAAGTTTCTCAAATTAATTTGAGATTCTTCATAACTGTGACTTGCATGCTAATTTTTTTTTCTCCTTTTTCCTTTATTAACATATTTGAGGCTTGCTTTTATTGTGGGAATGAGATGAATAAGTTGATGCTGAGCAGGATATTAGTGGTTTAAAAATTACTGTTAAAAGAAGTAATATGTATGCTTTTTCAGTAGTCTAGGTCTCTCTCATGGCATTTTGTTCTTTACTTTTATTGGACATTGAAGTATTGATAGAGTAAGTGATAAAAAGGCTGTGAAGTTAAAAATGGAAAAGAAAAACTCAAAGCATTCTCTTTACATCACATAAATTAAATTAATCTTTTTGTGTTATTTTGCTGGTAATTATAAAATTATTTTATTTTATGGCTGGAGCACGAGGGCACTATTATATATCTGGGAGAAAATTGAGAAAATATAGTAAACAACATACAGGAGCTCTTATATAATAGAACTAATTTCATCCCAGTCTTTAGGTGGGGCATGTTAGTAAAGTCTGATTTCTCCAGCTTAATCATGTTTCTTTCTCAACTCCCAAAAAGAGTATAGGTCTAGTGTGTTCAGTGTCCCTGTCCACTGAACATATTTATGCATATATTAGGGTCCTGATTTAATGGTACTTTACCAATTTAATGATGTTATATGAGATGTACACCTTCTCAGCAGGAGGGAAATGAACAATGCAGAGATGGATCCCTTCTATAGTCACCACAGAAGCCTGTTAGACTCTGAATTTTGCTCTACAGAGTTTCTCTTGTGAATCAAGAGACTCTGTCAGGGTCCGGGTGGGTACATCCTTTAGCATACATTCAGCTGAATGACAGATGTACCCTATTTTGCAATCAACCTATGAAATAATTTGTTCCTCCTTTTAATAGAATTGCTGGAAATAAATTTTGTTTTCATAGCCAAGCATGGATTTCCATTAGGTAGGTGTTAGATTTTTGTGCCAGTAGAATGTCTGTTGCACTCTACAGATAAATTTTAAGAATGTTAAGAAACATGGTAGTCTCCAAACAAAGTGATGCATAGTTTCAGGAGAAGCTGGCGCATGACATGAATGTGATGTATCTGTATCCATTGCACATGTATCACTATTATCAAGATAATAAGAACATTGCACTTTTACATTTTGTTTGCAATGTAAATAACAGATGAAATAAATACTACAAGTTGAGCAGAAAAAGTCTATATTAATGCAGAGGAGCTGAGAATTTCCTAGGCAAGAATTGGAACAATGGTCTTTTCTCTCTGTTATTTGGATAGATACACTTAGACTATTCACCTGTCTTTTTCCTGATGTAAAATAATACTTTGAGCTAGTAAATATGTTCAAGATACTTACTCCAAAGAACAAGCAGAGATTAAAAAGTCATGATGTGGCCAGATTCCCTGTTCAGATCATTAAAGAGGAGGAGGAGTTATTTCATGGATAAATGTCGTCATTGTAAAATTAGGATGTACTTTGTAATCCTTTCCATTCACGTACCTGTGGGTAAGTAAGAAAATGGAGATCTGTAAGCTGCAGTTGTACCATTAGAGCTGCTGTTATTCATCCTGTCATCTTAAAGGAAGCAATACTAAATCTCATTGATTTTTATGCTGAAAAAAACCCCCACAGTTTGTTTCTCTATTAATATTTTCATAGGAGAATTAACAATATATGGGAGTAGGAGCTTTGGTGTCATGTCTTATTTTTTTCTAGAGTACCCTGAATTTCCTCCCTGGTTTCTTTAGTTTTTGTCCTATTTCTTTTTTAGATGTTTTGTATCAGTACTATCCTTCCCACTTTCCTGCTCTTACTTTGTTGCATTTTTTTTTTACTAAGTTGCTGCTTAAAATCTCCATTCCCAGATCTTGGTACTAGCTATTCAAATACATGCCAACACGTTGTTTTATGCCCACCCCCAGCCTGAACCCCACAAAACTGTAGTGAAAGGTATTGAAGCCATAATAATGATTAATGAATGAGTGAAATAATAATGTCAAATTAAAAGAATTTATTATTATTAAAAAAAAAAAAAAAAAAAAAAAAAAAGGGGGAAAAGGGAAACCTAGAATATTAATGGAACAAATGCAGTTAGGTTAGGCACAGGAAAGCTGTAAGGACTTATTAAAAAATCCAGTAAATGAGCTTTAGAGTAGGGAGTGGGTTTGTTGGTGGTTTTTTTTTTGTTTTGGGGGGGGGGGTTTGATTTGGTTTTTTTGGGTTTTTTTTTGTTTTTTGTTTGTTTGTTTGTTTGTTTTGTTGTTTTATTTTGTTTTTTAAGAGAGAAGGTACATCCATGTTTGCAAAGCAGCAAAGAATGGAAAAATGTCTGAAGAGCTATTCTGTGGAGAGACAGGTCTAGCATCTTGAGGCAGATCAAGAGATCAAAGCCTCTTACGTTTATGCAGTAGGCAGTGAATGCATGTGAGTGGACCAGCACACAAGAAGCAGAAGTGTTTAATATGGTAGAGATAACATAGCTTCTCCCTAGACATCCAAAGAACCAGTACCTCCTGTTCAATTTATTACAAGACTCAGAAACCCAGCCATTTTGCTTGTTTATCAAGACTGAGAGTTTGTCTGAAGGCTTTAGTCATAACATTGAAGCCCATGGGGGTTTGCTAAGATCTGAAAGGTTTGTTGCTATGAGAAAGTCAGTTTGTCTTGAGCTGGAAGCAACTGGATCACATGGAACTGTGAAAACCAAACTCTAAGCTCCTAAGTTTCAGGCATGATGGACAGTGGGTGTGGTGATGTCTTTCCCTAACAGCAAAGTGGAATTAAACATTTGAAGAGAACATGTTGCACTATCTCCAGCTCAGAACACTGTTGAACTTTACTGCAGATAGAGAATTGAAAGATCCTCAGGGGAAGCAAACAAATGCCAGCTCTTCCTAGGGTCTTCGTATCTCCTGGTGAGAAGGGATGTTGGGCTACGTAGTGTGGGTCAGTGTGGCTCTGTTTACAGAGGGTTGTAAGCAAGGAGGTAGAAATCTGAAACTCTCACCTGCTTTGCTTAAGTTTGTCTTACCATACACAAGAGACTTTCCAGCCCCAAATTCTTGGATCCTTTTTTAAGGATCATATACAATGCTACACTTTCTGATTATTGCCGTCTGCTATTTAAAACTCTCCCATGATGCTGTGAAGCTTTCCATGTTTCTTTTGCTCCAGGCTGACTTTTTTTGCATTCCACATTTCCTACTTTAAAATCTGCTACCTGAATTCCTACGCAGTGTCTGAAGGTGCTTGAGTGTTTTGGTGCAAAGGAGGGGAAGAAAATGATAGGGAGTTGAAGTGGTCAGTGGATACTGCACTGAAAACAGTAAGGAAATCAGGAAAAAATACTGACACATCTTGAAATGCTTTGCCTATTGCTGTTCTAATAGGACTCTACAAATTTTCCACAAAAATCTGCAAATTGGTTAGATATTCCAAATGAAGCGGTAAAAAAATTAAAATTGGGTAAAAAAGGGAAGAGAGTAATAGGAAATAAAGGTGTTTAAAATATGAATTTGACAGTTCACTTATTATTCTTGCTTGTTGTAGTGTTCCACAATTTTTTTTTTTTTTTAATTTAAGGAAGTCCTTCAGGCAGAACACATCTGACAGTAATTATCAAGGGTGCCTGCCCTTCACTAATATAAAATGTGAAATTCCTTAGATTGCTTTCTCTTTTTTTTTTACGTTTTATTTTCTCATACATGCTCAGCTTCTCTGAGAAACAGAAAGGGCAAATTGCCTTGATGAAGGATTATGTGGTTACCAGTGATTCTGTTACAGGGGAGGCACTTTGTAAAAGAGCTGTCTGATAGAGATTCAAATGAGACAGTTTCCCTCTTAGTGGGAAATAAGTGCATTAAGCAATAGATATTTTTACTGTCTTGAAAGGTATTTTGTACACCAAAAGTTTGGCGTTTATTTTTTGCTAATGAAAACTATGTTTTAGTCTTCTTTATTTCTGGCCTTTATAGCTCACTTCTTCCTTCTGATTCCTGAGTAGTGATAGTCACTGCTTTACAGCAAAGTTGTCCTGCATTTACAGTCTTTCTGGGACCATGTGGAGTTTCCTATTTTTAATGCTTAAAAAAATTATTGTAATATCTGAGCATTGTTATTTTCATTTTTACTTACGGCAGACATATCAGACAGCTGTGTTTACAAACTCAAATTGTAGTTTAAAGTCTAAGACTTATGGTAATCCTTCTCATCTAATCAGATACTTATTTCAACAAGAATTAAAACCGTAAAACTCTTTACTCACTATCATTATTTCTGTAGATGTCTATGCAGCAGTAAAGTAGATTAAGAATTTTTTTGATGAAATATCTTTCAGGCAGACTGAAAATTTTCAGTAAATTTAAACCAATTTTGATTTTTGTTTTCCCTGCAGTAGGTTCAGGAAAGTGTTGATCCTTTCTTGATATGGGATTTGTGTTGCAGTCTTGGTGAAATTTCTTTTTTTAATCTGGCTCCTGGTAACTTACAGGAGTACAACTTTTACTTTTGCTAAACATTGAAATACAATATTAATAGGTATACTTAATGGGGTACAAAGCTAAGATATTCCACAATGTCCATGCTGAATGAATGATGCATTTATGGTGATTGTTACTGTTACTTTCAGCTTCTTAAAGTAAATCTCCTTGTGTTGATGTACAAGCTCATTATATTGCAGTGGCACTATTACAGAGATATAATACCCCTAGAGGAGGTAAATACTAGAAAATATTTTCTGCATATGAAAAGTTTAGCTGGTTATTTTTGGTCTTGACAAAAAACAAATAATCAAGCAATATAACAAAAATATAATAATAGTTGTTGTTTTGCCCCAAACCATTTTTTAAACTAAGTAATATTTGTGAATAACATAATTCACAAAAGTTCACATTTCACATAGTTAAAAATACTCCAACATATTTCAGCCTAAAATAAGACCCTCAAAAAGGAAAAAAGCAGTTAAGCATGCACTGGTTAGGATTTTGAGAGGCCTTTCCAAGAATTTAATGTCAAAATTGCTCTTAAGCTCAATTATTAAGCTCATCCAAGCAATACATATTTAATGAATATCTAGAGATCTGTCTTTAAAATGCACTTCTTCAAAGAAATAAAAAGAGCTGTGGCAGCAGACCCAGATTTCAGAGTAGATAAACAGAGCACCAGGAAGGTGCTTGCAGCCTTATTTTCAAGTATGCTGAATACACAGCTGCAGCTCTCCTTGTGAGTTGCATGTGAGGTTGCAGCTGATAATCAGACTGTAAATGAGCTCCAGAAAAAAAAGGGAAACATGTGTTCAGAAACTCTTGTTTTCTCTTTTAGTAGGGTGTTGATACTGTGTCACTAATTTTTTTAACATACTGCTTTAATTAACACTATTTCCTGAAGCCTCCTGTTCAAGTACTTACTTTTTGCTACTTTTACATAGACAGAAGGTGATATTTTTCTCAAGCTGAAGTAGAAAAGACTACTGTGCAAAGGCAGCAAATGACTTTCTCAAGTGTCAAAACCAAACCCAAGTGCTAGGAATGTGTGAAGGATGTTTGGTTTTAACAGCTCAGCCTAAGCTTATCTGTGAACCAGGGCACTGTGAAAAAGGATGCAATTCTAGTAGATGTGAAGTCAAATGGAAGCTTTCAGTAATTAAAAACTGTATCATTTTTTGAGCTCATAGCAAATCCTGGGGACATAGCTGATGCATGCAGGTTAAGTGGATGTGTTAAATGAGAATCATTAACTATTTTCCAAAAAACACACCTGATCTGACACTGTATTGACTTGAGTCAGATTCAAGTGTTTTTGAAATGCTTGGATACAACCACCATCAGAAGGAATTATGTTTCATTTTATAAGATCCCAGCTAAGATTTAAAGATAATTGTACAAAAATAATTATTAATTTCCAGTAAGATAACACTAATATTTTTAGCATGATGAATCAAATCCTAATTACATGAAACATCCCACAGGAAAACTTACTTGGAGTTGGTTTATACTATATAGGATAAATAACTTCTTCTCCTCATAATGATCTATTATTTAGAGTACTGTTAGAGCAGAAGTTGACTTTTAAGGTTAAGGTCTCTTTATGATGCTAGGTTAATTTATTAATTTATACCTGCAACTAAACAACTGAGAGCACTAATGCGTGTCTATGAGTATTTCTTGATTGCAATGAAGCTGTGTCATTCTTTTGAAATAGTGCATGCAAATGTAACCAAAGTTGTTTGGAACACTGAGACTTACTTAATTTAGAGCAGTGATAGAAAAGATCAAATCATCCAGTATGACCCAAGCCAGACAAATTCAGATAAATCTGACAGATAAATCACAGCAGAGTTAACTTGCACTGGATGGTCTTCTGCAGGTGGAAAGCACTGCCAATAGTTAGAAGGAAATTCCTTTTTGGTTTATATGGTAGAGAGAATAACTTAAAATCTACAAAGCATAATAAAACTCTTCAAATTATCTTTGCTAGTGCTAAATAAATGATTTAATTTCATGGTAAATTTTGATGAAATTTGAATAGCAGTCCAAGATTATGTTTCTGATTTATCACGGAGTTACAGGTACACAGTCAGTGCTCTGCAAGTAATTGAAAAACTCTTGTTTTCTGTGACATTGATAGGTCATGTAATTAGTCCTCCTTTCTTTAAGATTGACAAAACTACCATTTTTCCAAGGTTTCCCTTTCTGAGTTCTCACTGGAGTTGTGTGATGGTGGAAAGAAGGTTTCAATCAATTTGTAAGGAGCATGAGGCTTAGAAAAAAATGTGATTTTGAGAGGCAAATAAGAGAAAAAGGTTCTTGGATTTTTTTTTTTTTTAGGTTACCGCCTATGCTTTTTTTAAGCATCATCTTTTTATTTGCAAAGTTTTAATATGAGTATCCTTGAAGAAACTTATGTTCATTGTCATTAGCTCTTCATGCTGTGTCCCCAAAGCACTGTGACTGTCTTGGTTTAGGAATGGTACCCCCCCAATTTAGTGCTCCCCTCTCTCTCTCCCCACCCCCAAGACTCCAAACCACACTGCCAGTCAGTCACCTGCTTACCCTTCCCTTCTCTTTCCCTACCTCCTGTGGCTGGAGGCACAAAAGGCAAAGATCATGGGGTTGAGATAGGAACAATTCACTGGTAACCCCAATGAGATAAGAAAAGGAACAATAACAGCATTGGTATTAATAACTAAAGAAGAGAGGAAAATGTCACTGAGCCCAGCCTGACTCAACTGGCAGCCAGCAGCCTCCCACCCTGACTGCTTCATCCCCCACCTTTGCTCCAGGCTCTGCCCCCTCACGGCTTTTTCAAGAAAATAACCCTGTCCTTGGCCGAAGACAAGACACTGTGGCAGCACTGGTGATGGGAGAGTGGCACAGGTTGTGAAGCACCCTGAAATACTGAATACAAGTTGCACTATAAAGTGCAACATAAACATATGTCAAAGTGTTTCTAGAGGGACCTGGAGAAAGTATAGTCTAAGCCTTGAGAACAGCATAGGTTGATTCTAAATAGCAGCACTGTTTATGACCATTTAGAAATATAAAAAGGTGAATTACTTTAAAGATTTTATTTCTAAATTTTCATTGACTGCTTTGATTTTTTTATGTCAGTCATAATTAACATTTTATAATCTCTGAAGTAATTTATGATTTAGGAATGAATATAAATGGATGCAAAGTTGATGATTGAATGTGAAAATGGAACTTGCTAGCTGTGAAGCACAAATCAAAATTCACCTCCATTCACCATGAAACCCCTAAAGGAAAAATACGTGTTCATAGATGTATCACATGCAAAAACAATCATTTGGGAAAAAAGTGAACAAGAAAGCATGAGGGAAATATCTGGAGTTTTTTGAGAACTGCTCAGAATTCATTTTTGGATCACAAGTTAAGTGGTGGTGTTGTATCAAGCATTTGAGAGAGAATATACGAAATCAATGACGTTTCATAGGTCTCTCACAGGAAAAGAGTTCAGCCTGCCATCACAGGCTTTAGAAGCAGGAGAAAAGATACAGCACTAGGTCATCTAGGCTAACCATATTTCTATAAACTTTCTAGTGACACCACTCATACTTTAGCAATTCACTGTCTAGTAGCATTCACTTGATAATTACTGAGTTTTCACATTTTAAAACCTCATCACATTTCTCCTAATTAATTTGATTTTATTTCTAAGTGATAAGTCTTGCTTATGTTTTACGCCATTTTCAGAAAAAATACTCCAACACAAACAACACCACCAGCCAGCAACAAAAGTTTTTCCTAGCTAAGCATACATACGAAATTTTAATGTTATCATTGAATAAGGGGAGATTAAATGAGTTTATCAGAAGAGGTTGAAGGACTTTAGAACAGTGTGTAGATTTCTGTTACCACGTTGCAGCTCAAACTCTTAAAGTTGCTGAATGTTCTTATGTGAGATACAAGACCAAAATAAAACAGTGATACTGTAATTGTCCTGGTAATATACAAAACCCTGAAGGCAAGAATCATGCAGACACACAGAAACTTTGTCACGTGGAAATATTGATTTTCCCTTAGGTTCCATAAATATTTGATCATATGATTAGAATTAATTTTCCTGTTGAACCTGAATAAAATCAGCTCATGGCTGTTTCCTATAAACATGGCTGCTTTCCATGCTGCTGCAGCATCTCTCAGCTGCCAATCTCTTTCCAAACCAGAGAGGAAGAAAGGGTTTAGAAGGAAAAAAAAAAAAGCTCTCCAAAGCTGGAGGCTCTTCGTACACTGTATGTAATCCAGAACAGGTCAGGCTTTGAATTAGGGCATAGACATGGGAAATCTACACAGGAAATTATTATTCTTCCATGTAGAAGTAGTAGTAGTAGTAGTACCACCAAGGGAAGCTAATTACGGATCTGGGTTGGTTGTCATAGAAACAGTATGCATAATTATTTTTAAAAGATAGAAAGCACTTTTAGTCATATGAGAAGCAGAAGAATTTAGTGGTGAGAGTCACTTATTAACTTAATTCTTGTTTTCCAGGTTCTAATTTGTGATTATTTGATTTTCAAGATGAATTTAGGAAGTATCCTTTCCTCTACTCTTCCAGAGAAAGTCAGGGTAAGGAGTGCAGGCATAGAGTAGGGAAGTACAGAGAAGAATTCCGTGTACAAGCCTCACAGTTCAGTAAGGGTGCCTAGCACCCAGCTGGAATGTAAAAATGGTTGACATGTTATTGTAGCCACTGAGGCTACTTCAGCACCTATTTAGCATAGTTCCATGTTTTTCCTTCTTATTGGTCCACCAGTTAGATTTAGAAATCCATCTGTCTGGTTTTCAAAGGTCTAAATAATACAAGCTGCCAAGACAAAAATGAAATGCAAAAAATTTTCAGTGAAAGACAGGTGCAATTTTAAAACTTCATCTAATTTGGAAGTCTCCCCAGTATGCCATGACACTGGAATCCTTTACTCTGACAGAAAATAAATTAGCAGTGATAGTGCCAATGCTATTGGCACCTACATGGGTATTCAGTTCAAACTAAGAATAAGTGAAACTGCATTATTAATACTTGAGGATTTTTCCCTGAAAAGTATATTGGTATAAAAATATAAGCAATAAGCTTTGGAATTTAACTGAGGTTAAATAATGGAGATAGAGTGTATTCAAAGTACTTATGTCCTAGAGGGAAGTCAAAAATTTATCAAGACAAAGCTACATGTGCCATGAAAGACTAATTCTGGTTCAAATTATGGGATAAAACATGCAGTGAGGGGGGCCTTTTTAGGGGAAAAAAAAATCACAGCATTTCACCAAGCAGGTCCTTTGACATGCCTTAAAGCACGGGCTGTTTGCCTCTGCACAGTGTAGAAGGAGCACAATATGGTTAAAGGCACCATCATCATCATCTCTTCCATCTCTCTGGTGCAGGAAGAGAATGACAAACTGTGCAAGAAGACTTGGGCTGAAATCAATCACCACCTCAGACTGCTGGTCTGAAAAAAATGACAGTGGGAGATGATCCTGATGGATGGGGTTTGAGAACTGGGGAAAAAAAAAATCATTAGGCAAAGTATGTCAAAAGGGATTAAAAAAAACACAAACCCAAAACTGTTAAAATGCCATATTAGATAATGAGGTTCTGAGGGATATTTTTTTTTTATACTTAAACCCAAGCTAGTATTTAGAAGAAAGTGACTATAAGGCATTTGTATACATCAAGCTGAAAATCTGAGTGCTATTTGCTGTTATAATTTGGGGGATGTCTTGGCATCAGCCAGTAGCGTCAAGACTCTGGGATGCATCATTAGAGAAAAACATAGTATATCTTAGCATGGTCTCTGAAAGCCCTGAGCCTCAGGTCTTTTTGTTTTTAGTGATCTTTGTACCCAGAAGAACTGACTTCTGAAAACATTTTTTTACAATATGATGGGTAGATACAGATGGTTTCAGGTTTAAAAAAGTTGCACAAGCATTATCAATACTCTATAGAGCAAGAGTTTACACAACTAGGCTGCTGTTATATAGTTGGAAAGCATCTAATGCATGTGGGGAAATCCTCCAAAATCTTATTTTTTCTGTCCTAGAAAACACAATTCTTTTTTCATTGACTGCAAAGAGATCCAGGGTTATCTGCTGGGATGTGGCTTGTGTTATGGCTAATGTACCATTCTTACTTCCTCTCTTAATTTAACAAAAATTGCTACTTTGTTGCTTTCCTATCTTTCCCTTAAAAGAAAACATTCGGTAGGGCAGCATTAGGGATAAATAAAGTATACCTTTGTTCTGTTGCTGCTCTCATTGCTACTACTTGCGCTGTTAACAGAAATAATCACATGGAACAATATAGGAACTACTATGGACATTCACCAAAAAGTGGCCTAGCCTACTGCATTTGCTTTCTTTATAATTTTGAACATTTGCGGTTTTCAGGGTTTGGTTTGATTGGTTTGTTTGGGTTTTTTTTAAGTGGGAATGCTGTAGTCATCTAGTTTTTAAATAGCTTCCATAGGTGAATTTTCAAACACTTAAATGCAACCTTATTAATGGGAACACTTAAAATGAATAATTGTTAGTGGTGTATTTTCTGATATCACTATTATTCCTTCACCCTACACTTGTAATTTAGATTGTTGTTAATGTAAGCACTTCACTATAATCCCTTTGAGTTTTCAGCCAGTGCCAGCATGTCTGTTATGTGCACAATTTATACATTTTAGCAAAACTTACTAGCAAAGCAGTTGCAAGGAGGTTTGAAATCCATATGGCCTTCATTTTCTCATACCTTTTCAAACCTTTTCAGATTATTTCTCTATCTGAGTTAGGAAAATATATATTTATTAAACAATAACATAGTTATGATTGTTGTAAAGTTTCTCATTTGACTTTCCAATGTTCTGGGATGTTATTTATCTCTGTCAATGTATGTAACCAGTATTAACAATCTTTCTGCATCTTAGTTAAGATCTTTAAAATATATAACTACATCTTTTCTTGTTTTTTGGGGTGTTCGTTTGTTTGTTTTGTTGTTGTTGTGGTTGGTTGGTTGGTTTGGTTTTTGGGTTTTTTGGTTTGATTTGGTTTTTTAGTTTTACAGTTCTACTGTTATTAAAATCTATGTCTTCTGCATTATTAATTTACTTCTTGTTATTGGGTGGATTTTTACAAAAAAAAGCAAAAAACTGACAGCAAAATATTTTTTTAGTAAGTGTAATTAATCTAGAAAAAACCAAAAACTCACATCTACAATATCTGAAACTATATGTAGACAGAGGAAATGAGATTTTTGAATAACCAGCTTTAAACAGCCTCAACTTGTAGCTGAGATTAATGTTTTCCTGGAAATCTTATCCTAAAGGTTTTCCAATGGCCAACTAGACTTGGTTGAGTCAAGCAGGGGAGAAAAACATGTAAATTGTAGACAGCCAGGGCTGATTCATTGTTTTTAATGATCGCAGATGAGCCTCTGACTCATTGCATATCACATTTCCTAACCGGACATAAACTTTCCACTCCTAAATGAGCCATATTGATTGTAATTTGTTTATGAGAAGGGGAGCTTGGTAGCTTTCCCAAATACGTCTCTTGATTTTGTGATAAGTATATTTGGTTTTAACCATGGCAACCATAAGTAATCTTCAGTGTCCTGGAAAGACTGAGGTGTTGATGCTCTTTCCTGATTTTTTTTTAAAATAATTTCCTTGTCTTTTGCTACCTAGGTACACAATCTGAATAAATTTGATGTTAGTCATAGAAACATAGAACGGTTTGAGTTGGAAGGGACCTTAAAGATCATCTCTTTCAAATCCCCACGTCATGAGCAGGAATGCAACCCACTGGACCAGGTTGCTCAGAGCCCCATCTAACCTGGCCTTGAACACTTCCAGGGATGGAGCTTCTCTGGGCAATCTGTGCCAGTGCCTTACCACCCACACAGTAAAGAATTTCTTTCCCACATCTAATATAAATCTCTCTTCTTTTAATTTAAAATATTCCCCTTATCATATCACTATCTGTCTGTGTAAGAAGGTTGCTCTCCTTGTTTTACAAATTCTGTTTAAGTCGTGAAGTGATCTACATCTCACCTTGAATATAGAATTGGCCTTTTCCTCTCTAAAATTCCTCTCCTCTAAAATCCAGCATAGCTCTTGCCATCTTTGTTTTGAAATACTTTCTATAGATTCCAGGAAACATAACACAAACACTGAAGGGCAGAGTTAAAGAACCACCCTGTAGATGCATGTTCTGGTGAAATGTCAGTTTAGAAAAAAGAATTCCAGAAGACTATCTCTGCAGTTTTTGAAAAAACAGCTCTTTTGAGAGGAAGCAACCTCTAAAGAGGATGGCAACATTGAGGTGAAAAAAATGACCAGTCTTTTAGGCACATTTTTGTTTATTACTCATGAGCTCACCTGTATTCTTTGTTACATGCGACTGGTCTCAGAAATCCTCTAAAGGATATTCATTTAGGATAGGTGGTCAGGGGGCCATGTGTGACAGTACAGCAAGTATGTACTGTCACTTCTGGTGCACTACAGTCTGACAAACAGACGCAGAGGGTTGTAGTAGAGCTTAGTGGAGAGAGTTCTGCTAGGGTAGCAATATTGCCAGTCTCTGTTCTGAAGGCTGCTATACCAAGTTATATTACACACTGCCCCCAGCTGCTGACAGTGCTCCAGGTGAAGCTTCTGTAGCTGCTCCAGAAGGAACAGGGCCACGGGTGTTTTCATGTTTTTCTGTTACTTTAGCTGCCTTTCAAAACTTTTTGAAAGAGCCCTTGCAAGAAATTGGATAAATGGACCTCTAAGCTCAGGAATTTGCAGTGCAACTTCATGAAGTAAAGCTATAACTGTAGTCTTGGCCGCTCTGGTACTGCATTTAAAAGGGTTGCCTTAGATGATGGAGAATTCTGCTGCCTGGAAAGTTAGAGGAGATATAAACAAAATCACTGTTTATTCTAGGGTTGTGTAGGGACAAAATGTGGGTGTATTATATAGAGCAAGAGGTTTTCTACTTAAAAATGCTCTGGGGATCTGCTGCTGCTTAAAGTTACATAGTTCTAAACAAATAGTCAATACTTTAGACTTGAATTTTGCTGCCTCAGTGAGGTTTTTCTTAAGTAATAATGAACACAAATAAAATATTGGCAGAACAGATGGACATATTGTGAGATAATTCTTGCAAGAGTATTTCAACAGCATGCTAAAATATCTCATGAAATGGGAGAAAAACCCCATTTGTATAAACAGCTTGTCATGATACAGCATAGATGTAGTGTTACTTGTTAATCTATTTCATAGCTCTGAGAATTGCTCTATCTGGAAAGCCAGTCCAGCATGGTCAGGGACTCAGGCCATTGTTATTCAAGCCATACTGACACAGGGTTCAGTGACTGGACATTGCTGATCCTCCCACTGAGCAATCCAGTGGGACTACCACCTGTCTTGCACTGCTTGTGCACAACAGTGTGTAGAGTGGGAGCTTCTATCTGCACTTCAGAATACTTCAGCATTTAGAGCACTATGATTTAAATTTAATTAATGCCTCCACTCCCCTTAAATGCTAAAGAGAAATGTGTGCAGATAAATTTAATTTCTCTTGTCTAGACATGAATGCCATAGCCAAGTCACTGTCCCTCAGGGTGGAAATGTTGAGGGTTGGTTTGCTTCTTTTTTGTTCATTTTAATAACAAGTGATCACAAAATTTTTTTTATTGTTTCAAGTATTATCATAATTTTGTTTTTACAGTCCTCTCATGCTGTCTTCACTGTCCATTTCCAAAGCATTCACCCAGTTACTCAAAAAGTGATCTTTGAACTGTATAAAATTCAACAATACCCTGAAGTTCAATATTCATGGACATTTCTGCATATTCTTTCCCCATGACATGCAAAGCTAATGTAATCCTCCTACACTATTCAAGAAATTGCCAAATAAGCAAGTCATGAAACAGATCAGTAAGACCTCTTAGTAGACCTAAATCCTTCTCAGGGAATGAGGTTCTGCATGGGGTGACAGGATGGCTTGATTGTAGCAGAAACAGAATTCCTGAACCACAGGAAGCACTGAAATAGTAATTTATTCTTCAAAATAAGAAAAAAATGTGTTTTCTTTTGTTTTCTTTGAAAAAGAAATAGTAAAACTATATTCTTTCAGAAATCATTATGGGTTTAATTTCCAATTTAATAATTGTTTTTATATTTTTCTTTTAATTGTTCTAATTTTTGGTCATTTTGTTTTAGTTTGACAATACACCAGTGAAAATAAAAATATTTCCACTTTTTTTTTTTTTTTCAGGAAATTGTGCATTAAGTAATGCAATACAGGAAAAATACATTAAGGGGAAACAAAGGTTGATTCTTTAATTTAAATTCTGTGATTGGTTCATAATGCATGCTGCAAAAGAAAAAGAGAAAGGTTTTCAAGGTATAAAGGGTGTAGGGTTTGTCTGAAAGTGTCATACTTCACAAAATAGGTAATTATTAAATTGGTGCCTAGCTTCCCTTTCTGCCATTTTTTGTCTGTTATGAAGCAATTTATGTTGCTAATATAACATAAGCTTTAGTATGGTTAGTAATGCATTTTTTGCTATGCAGATTTATATTTTAGGATTTCTTGGTGTATTTTTAAATGAAGTTAAGCTGTAGAACAACCCTCCCTGAAGCTGCTGTGTGAATTCTTAAAACATCTGCTTCCCCATGAAATAATACTGGTGTTAGTGCAGCATAGCTCTCATAGTATGAGTATTGATTAACCAAAGTTTTTGTTCAGAAGGGCATCACACTGGGAAGTGCAATCCTTGGAAGGCTCAAAGAGCCACACTGATGATAAATGCTTTGAGTGTAATGCAGCTGATGCCAGAAGCAATATGCAGGATATTCTGCTTTTGCGTGCTGCAAGTGTTCTCTGAAATGCCTTGCAAGAATGGGTAACTG
Organism: Phylloscopus collybita; assembly: GCA_027886175.1. Lineage (NCBI taxonomy): Eukaryota > Metazoa > Chordata > Aves > Passeriformes > Phylloscopidae > Phylloscopus > Phylloscopus collybita. The sequence continues at coordinate 7,436,234 of JAJNNQ010000052.1, read as the reverse complement.
TTAAAGCATAGTGCTTAGAAGTTAACAGGTGCACATTTAATTTATCTTCCTTTCATCAATGAAGAACACAAATAAATGCAGGATTTTGAGAGGAGGTAACACAGATGCAGTCTCTGTAAGGAGGAATTTCAGAATATGTGTGATGAGGCTTGCAGAACAGACAGACATTGACATCAGGACTTGAAGTTGAGCTATGACCTCCTTGAATCCATCCCTTGCCACATTAAGCCTGTATTTCAATATCCCCATAAATTTTGTTGTTTTTCTTTGCCCTCTTAGGCTTCCTGTCTACTGCTTTAGCTTCTGCCACTTTCTAAAGCTGCTAATGAAATCAGTACACTCCATTCCTTAAAAAATGAAAACTACAAATAAAGAATTTTAGCATTTACATCATCTGCTTTCTTCCTTTCCTATCTTATCTTACATGCAAACATGTAAGATACATGACTCTCGAATTGTATCTGAAAGAACTGATGGCAGGGGAGAATAAAAGAGAGAGAAATGCTGGCACATGAGTAAAAGTGTTGTGACAATTGGGTCAATCTCTTTTGGTTGTGGTTGGTCATAAGATTCTACTCACTAGGAATTTGATAAGCAGGACCAGAAGGAAGGGACTCCTTTCAAGCCCAAAGAATGGCAGTAGCAGAAAAGATCCCCGTGGAAGTTGTGCTGAAACTTGGTGAAGATCTACCCTTAGAATACTAAAGAGATTTTATTAGAGAAGAAAAAAAAATAATTTGAAGAAGTTCCTTGGTATTTGTTTTGTGTCCAATTATAATTGTAACTAATTACAATCCAAATTATATTAAGATAAATAGCAGCTAAAATAATGTAATGAAGTCATAGGATGGCAAAAAATCTATACTTTCAAATGTCACTATTTTTTCTGCATCCTTCCTCAATCTGCTTTAGATGTAACATTTAATTTTAGGATTGTTCTCTAAATATCTTGGGTGAGCCTTTCTATAATAGAACTCCAACATGTTTTGTTGTTGAGTGGTCTTGCCCTCTTGAAACATTTAACATCAGTGAAGTATTAATTCCTACTAACACTTTCTTGAAATAAATCTCTTGAAGCGGCTTTGTACTTGCAGATATTTGCTTTGTCATATGGGACACTAAATTCAGCTTTGTGTGTAATCCAATTTAACAGCACCTATAATAGCCTAACACAGTGGCAGAATGGAATAGATACCTTTCCATTACTTTGTTCCATTTCTGGACAGAATATAAGTCTGGGTAGAATTCAAAACCACAGGTGATTCAAAGCTCTTCATCTTACATACATTTTTGGTTAAACTGAAACATATTTATAAAGAAAGAGCAACATGATGTGTTTGCAATTACTTGCATTACAAATGCTAAGAAAATAATTTCAATTCCATTTCCCATGTGCTAGAGATGCTGTAGTCTAAATGGTTTAAGAAATTGAGCTCTGGACAAAAAAAAGCAATGGATTTTATTACATCACTAGGGTGTTTTTTTCTTTGAAGGAATAGAGTTCTATGATAAGATGAAAGGATTCTACATATCTCCTTTTTCTCAAGCAGTGTACACTTGAGTGAAGATAGCATCTTTCTGTATCCTTCCTTAGTTTTTCATTAGTCTGTGTTCATTTGCCAATCTATTTTAATGTATAGCTAATACACACAGTTAGTTCATTTAGAGAAAATTGTAAATAACATTCAGAATTCACATATTTAAACATCAGCAACTGATATTTTACCAAAAGACAAAATGACAATATTCTGGGGGCAAGTTGTAGGGGGCTAGTGCAGATTGTCAATCTGCATTGATTGTCAGTCAGTGTAACAATACCTCATGTTGAATATCTTCTCTGAAAACAAATATGGAAACCTGTGCACACATTTAACAAACAAGTGAACAGAGAACTGGTCAGAGGTACCACAGTCCAAATGCATTTATGTGTTTGATTTACAGTAATTCTGATTAAAAATCTCTGCCTAAAGGGTCATTTCAACGAATTACTGAGGAGATGGCTTAGGAATATCACAATTTCAAGTCTCATTTAGTCATGAAATACTGTTTAATAGATGTAGCCATAACTTGTTCAGAAACATTTGCAAAGCAAAAGGTAGTGACTTAATATTTGAGATATATTTGATCCATCTGATGCCTGTCATTTAGTGAAGAACAGTGTCCCTGGTGAATATTCAGTTTCACTGCTCAGTGGCCATTTCTCAGCTAAGCAGCCAGATTGTCTCATACAGTGTTAGTCATGGGAATTCAGTGCGGGTATATAACACTGTTGCAGCATTGACAGTAAACCTCCTTAATTTCAATGTTCAGAGAGAAAATACCACTACAGCAGAGTTGTTAATAAATAGGGATAATAATAGATTCACATCTAATTATGCTATTGAAAACTGAAAGCATCTGACAAACTATATTTAGCATCAGAACCACACTATAATCTCCAAAAAAAAGGGTAGAAGATAATGTTTAAATCCCCAAGTGCAATGTCATCTTCTGTTCATAAATAAAAGATGTCAGAATAATAATTTCAATAAATACCAAATTCTAACACAATTGGGAAATGATAGCAAATGGTTTATATTCTGAAAAATTGCATGCAAAGCTGCTTATTGACTGACTCAGCATTTGCAGTGTTTCCTTCTGCAGGGATTCCAGCTTGCTCCCTCCAGATCAGGAGGAGTTTCTTGTACATATCTGTGGTACCAGCTTGGGAAGCAAAGTAACAAAACTTCCTAGAGATTAGAGAATTCTTACAGGAATACAACCAATATCAAAATGTTTTAATAACTCTTCAAAATGTCATTGATAATCTTCATTAGGAAATTATAACAGAAGCCTGTATTTATCCTTGATGAATCTTGCATAATCCCCAATGTGTTGTGCATGTTGCAAACCATGGAAATACCACTGAATGTTTCCTGATGTCTAGTTCCAATACATCTCCACAGAAAGAAGAGTAGGACACCCTCAGACCTATAAATTAGGAACTGACTAAAACAGGGAAGCAGAAAGAGGCTTAGAGGGGGCAAGAAAATCAGATAGTATGGATAAGGATTCATTATGGATGCATGAATGGACTAAATAATTTCAGCTGTGGACAGATTTCAGTGTCATCTGAGACCAAAGTTAATAGTTTGCCCTTTAAATAATAATAATAAAAAAAGCAAGTGGAAGTACATTTACTTCTACCTCCAACAGATGAAATCACTGCAGATAGGCTGATACTGAGCTGCTTGCAGTAATATTTTCTTTCTTTCTAACACAGTATGTTATTTAGTTTTAAAGACTATTTTCCCCTGCAGAAATAAGCCTCCTACATTATTAGTCTTCATGCTTTAAAAATGAATGCATTGGGCTTTGTTTATAGCGGAGCATTAGGGAATTTTTCATGTTACTAGTATTAGAATTTCTTCAGTGTATGCTGTAACCATAAATGTAGACCTGTGTTTCAAGACAATGCAGGACATGGTACCCCACAGAAACTCCATGACTTCATACAAAGACTACATGGGAAAAAATAATTCCCCCTCTTAATGGAATGGTGAAGGACCTTCTAAAAGTTTTACAAAATATAAAACACGATTCTCATCCTGCATCTAAATTTGTTCAAAATATAAACCACTTGTTACAACATGAGTGGAATTCTTTTCCTAAGTGTTTGAAGAAGTCGGTTTATTGGAGAATAGTGTCAAGTATAAAAAATGAACTAGTAAATAATTTCCACACACAACTGAAATATTGCAAACAGTTTTCCATGAAGCCTAAAAAAACCCCAACTCCCCTCCCACCCACAAGAAAAAAAAAACCCAAGGAAAAAAAAGCCCAAGCAAATTCATCAAGGATCCCAGTTAGCATAATCAGTATTTCAACTAAGAGAATACACAGCTATCTAAAGAAGTAAATTGTATTCCTCACTGCCATTTGCTGCCAACCACCAGTATAAATAACACGGCTGGTTTTGGTGGCAGGAAGATCTGTATTTTGAATTGTTGTACACTACAACTTTTCATTTTGGAGTTGTACTATAATTCTGTGGAGCCTGCTTATGTCACTTCCTCACTTACTCTTTTTCTTACCTTTGTACAATTGGTAAGTCCAATACTTTTTGGTTATCTGGTAGTGGTGATGAAATACTAGGCTTTGAGTTGTTTTCAGTGAGGAAAGTAGAGAGTAGAGTCTTTGCAGCCAACTTCACATAAAATAATCCATAATAATTTGAGCATTAAGTCCTATAACTTCATAAAAGGCATACAGAGCAAAGTAATTTTGCAGAGCGAAAGAAAAAGTTTAACTGCAAAGAACTCTTGAGATGATAATCAGAGAGCCTTATGTGCCTTTTACTTACTATGTCATACATCGTAATAAGTAGTACCTACATATTTCACTGAAAAGAGTTTCACATGATAAAGTTTTTCAGAACAGACAGAAAAATGTTATTTCTAGCTGTAATGAAACAGAAATGTTCCCAGATGCAGAAGTAAACTCATTTTGAGTTATTGTCTCTGCATTCATCTTTCATTTTTTCCTCTTGTGAATTCACATTCATATATTTATTAGAGAAATAGATTCATAATTTATAAGAGAAGGCAGAGGAGAAGACATCTTTAAAAACCAAATTATCAGTATGGTATCTATTATAGAAATGACAATCTTGTCATATTATTAAAAGGCAATCTATATATAATGTTCAAGTACAAGCAGCTTATTGTAAAAGATATGTTCAGAACACATAAAGGAAAAACACAAACAGCTAACTATACTCATCCTTAAAAACAGAGACATGGATTTCTCCAGGATGCTGTTACTATTATTCCAGGCTCCATTGTCTTCCAGACATTAGTTTGGTTTTCTGACTCGCTGTACCACACTCTTCCCTAACCTCCAGAGAATGCATGCGATACTTGAGATGTGTTGGAGCTGCCTTGCTGAGGCTGGCAGAGAGCTGTGGTGTTGGAAGCTGGCAAAATGCTGCAAGATGCCCTGAGGAAAAGCACTTGTACACAGACTCCAATCATATTTCTATGTGTAAATGTAATATTTCATATTACCACTCCGATGTAGACAGTGTCCAATGCATGAGAATTACAGTGGGGTATTTTTGTTGTGCTTATATGGAACACATGCACCTAATAATATGTTAGCCCTAATGTCTGCCTTCAGTACCCTTAAAATCTGAAACAGCGACTTGTACTTAGTGGTAAGTACAGTTTTGGCAAGACACCAAGTGTCTTGCCAGGATGGCTGATACAATCTTTCAATGACTGCCTTCTGTTCACTGGTGTCAACCTGTAAATCTTTCATTGCATAAAGAGATCTCTTTCTCCTTTATGTAGACCTCATCCAAAGAATGTGTGGGCAGTGCAGTGTTCCCTAACTTCACAAGCTAATATTTGGGTTCTAGTTTGAGCCAGTATCGGTGATGTGTCACCAATTAAAGTGAAAAATTAAACTTCTCAAAGACTGTAGAGAAAAATCATGATGTCTGGTTCAGGCTTGTTTCTCTTATATAACCTGCTCATGACTAGTGAAACTTCTTATTCCTTTCAGGAATATGCCTTCCCACATGTTATCTGGGAACAAAGGCAGCAATAAGCTACTTTGCACTTATTTTATTTTAAACAATAAAACTAATGAGGTCCTACCTTTCTGTGGGGGCAAAAGCCAGAAGTTATTACAGTGAGACTCTTGCTTATGTGTCAGCTTCTCCTTTTCACTAGGGAATTAACAAGTAATTAATATGTATCTTCAGGACTTTTTCTTCAGAAAATAAAATAACCCTTTTTATAACAGATTTTGTGCCAAAAATCTGTCTTCTATCCATCTTTTTTAGCATCCATATATTCTAAAAAACTCATGAGCATTTTTTGTAATTAGGGCACTGATACTGATTCACAGGACTCAGCAACTGAAGGATGATAAGTAAATAAATACCTGGCTATACTCTGAGATCTGAATGCTCTTGTTTATGGATATTTGCAATAAGTTTTTACAATTTTTTTTCACAGTAGCTTGAGTGTTTCAAGAGCCAAAAGGGTGACACTGTTTAAGTCAGGATGGAAATCTGTCTCCAAAGGAAAGAAAGTTAAACATATTAATTACTAAATGCTTTCAGCTAGATTCTTCTTTAAAAATTTAAAGGAAATGTAGGCCATCTAGACCTGACAAAATAAGAAATGGCCTTCAAATGAAATGCTAGCTGAACTAGAAACAGGCTAGAAATAGAAAATTTTCCTTATAGGGAAGAAGTTCAGAGGAGATTGTTGCTTTTTTCACACCTCTCTGGAACAAGTTGTATTTCTGTATAGCTGCAGATAATCTGTATGGACAAAGTCTACATAGATGTCTGTCAAAGACATCTGTTAGATAAATGAAGTAAACCATTCTTTTAGAATAAAATGGTATTTTAAATTACCTTTGGAAATTCTCTTAGACTCCTTTATCATAAAAATCAAGTGATCTTCCCTTTCAATTCTGTGTTTTCCTGTACATTTCCTTGTTTGTGTTATTATATATATTGTTGGCTGTCTAAGCCCCAGTGATCAAGAGAGAAAGACGAGTACTCAGAAGTTTCAGTTCCACTTAAGTGTTCCTAAATTATTTTTTCCCCTTCAGTTTAGGCACCTGTCATGGTTGAACACCAGGCAACCCTTTGCTTAGTCTTCCCCAGGGGGATGTCAAAGACAATCAGAAGTGTGAAAGTGGGAAAATTCATGGCTTGAGATAAAAGGCAGTTTAATAGGAAAACCTGTGCATGCAAGCAAAGCAAAATAAGGAGTTCATTTCCCACTTTCCATGGGCAGACAGGTGTTCAGCCATCCTAGGAAAGCAGGGCTCAGTCATGCATAGCAGTGGCTTGGGAGGACAAATGCTAACTCTGCAAACATCCTCTCCTTCTTCTCCCATCCTTATACGCTGAGCATGATGCCATATGGTGTGGAATATCTCTGTGGTCAGTGCAGATCAGCTATCCCAGCTGTGTCCCCTCCAAACTTCTTGTTCACAGCCAGCCCACTCACTAGAGTGGAGGCAATGGGCATAAAAGGCCTTGGCTCTGTGCAAGCACTGCTCAGCTGTAACTAAAACATCCTTCTATTATCCATACTGGTTCCAGTACAAATCCCAACATGCAGATCCATTAGCTGCTCTGGAGAAAATTAGTTGTATCTCAGCTACAATTCGCACAGCACCAAAACCAAACAACCAACAACAAAACAAACAAACAAAAAACCAAACCAAACCAAAAAAAAAAAAAAAAAAAAAAAAACAAACAAAAAAAAAAAAAACCAAAAAAAACCAAAAACAAAAAAAAAAAAAAAAAAAAAAAAAAAAAACAAAAAAAAAAAAAAAAAAACAAAAAAAAAACAAACCCCACAAACCCACAAAACCCAAACACACCAAAACTTAACTAAAACCAAAAACTACAGTATACTCCAAACAGAATTCTGTTGCATTAAAATGCAAGCATATTTTCTGTTAATAAGCACAAATAAAAATAGAAAAAGGGATGAGCCTCCTAGCATTACTTTATGTTTTATTTTTGTGTAATGTGCCAGCAATAGGCTAGGCTTTTAACAAAAAAATAAGAAAAAATTCTTGTTACATGTTTCAGATGGCCAGCACAAAGGAAATTATGGAGTGGTGAGGCTTACATGTAACTTGCTGCTTTCCCTTTTTGAAAAAATTTTGATCCATTTTGACAACTCTTGTTGAGAACAGGATTATAAATGCAAAGAAGAGAGAGAAAGTGGCTTGCTAATTACACATTTAGAGCTGAAATATGATACACTATGGATTCAAGATAATGTAGATCCTAAGTGGTAGTTTCAGAGTAATATGATTTTCTCAAATACAATTTCTCTTGTACACATTTTCATTGTTTGACACCTTTCAGATGTCAGTCTACTATAATCTGCTTAGTTTCCCTCTTATCTGTACTTTATTTATATCCATCACTTTCCTGGGTACTTTCTGGTAAACAAGAATATTTTTCTAGAAAAATAATGCAGGTGGTCAGAAGAATACAATGAAGCTTTTCTCATTCTAGCATATGAAAATGCTAATTAATACTTTTTAAGTCATATCCAGTGTATGCTGGTCTTTTAAATGCATTGGAAAACCCTGCCACTCACTGCTCCTCAACTCTCCTGCTTCTGTGTTTGGGAGCAGAGGATTCTAATGGGGATAATCCAATTTAGCAAGGTTGCAGGCACAACTCTGCACAACTCTGTCCAACTCTGCTTTCAAGTGTCAAAGGGAACAGTTTTATGGACTTCTTATGGAGGTGTTAACTGCCATAGAATCTGCACACCATTTTTTTCTCGTTTTAAAAACCCAGCCTAGACAACTAAGATTATGCTCTCTTTTCAAAAACATTAATGCTCTTTTAAGCATCTTTCATTAATTTTATTTGCAATGCCTATTTGCAATGTTTCCTATGGAGAAAGTTCAGTCTTTTATGTGAGTGTACAGAATGTTGAAAATGCTACTATTGGACAGTGAAATGTTTAGAGCTGACAAGTGTTTCTGCAGTCCTTGTACTTTTTCATAACACTGATTAGCATGAATCAGTGAAACGTGATTGGCACACATGCATTTTTAAAAAAATCAAACTTCCTAATAGCATTTGTTTTGTTTTAATGGATATAAAGCATATATATATATACACACATATACATATACATATACACACACACATATATATACACGTATTTATACCACATATCTCAAAATACCTACACAGGCAGTAAACTCTCTCTGAATCTTTCTGGTGGTGCTGTTGTGAACTTGTATGGCATATACACAACAAGTTCCTTCCATCATTGGGGGCTATATTTGTATGAATAAAACTAGGGTGTTTTATTTATTTATTTATTTATTTGCTAGTGCAACTCCAGTGTTTCTGTAATAAATACCAACCGAATAGAAACAGTGAATTAGGAGTGTCTGATGATGTTACTCATATGATTTAGATTTAAGTAGTCTTATGAGTAATGGAGAGTTTTACTTAATGAATCTTATGAGTTCCTTCCAACTTGAGATGTTCTATGGTTCTGTAATTATGTGAAAACCCTACTCTGAGGTACAGAATTATGCAGGAGAACATTTTTCTTGGTTCACCCATGTTTGTTATAGACAAAAAGTAACTACTGTGTCTTTCTTTCTCTTCACCCTGTCCATGCTGAGCTAGAAGGAATGAGCTGAAGAGCAGCTGTAGAATAGTACACCAGTTTGGAGTTGTCCTGTGGCATCCCTTTCACTCAGTGGTGTATAATGTATTTGTTGTCATGTAGCTAATGCAGTTTGTGTACACACACATTACACACACACACAAGTAAATACCATCGGAATCAGACTGGATACCATTAAGTCTTTACAAAAAAAAAAAAAAAAAAATTGTATTGCTAAAGTAGTTTGCTGGTTACCACAGGTCAGGTAATAAATAACCTGGTGACTTAAGGTTTCAAGTCCTTTAATACAGGCTTACAAGGCATCTTCAAGTGCCTTATTCATCTGAGCCTTAATGCAATTTCAGAACATTTGGATGACCAGTGATAGAGATACTCAGGAAGGCAAAATACTCCATAAACTAAAGAAGCCTCTCATAGAACAGGAAGAGACTCAGTGAGCCAGAAGTTCCAATCTGTTTTGGTTAAGTGTGTTCCTGTTGTCAAGACAAAGAGTACTTTGTATGGTAGAATGCCAGCAGCTCTCTTCATGAAGTGGGAAAGAAATACAAGGGTTCCTGAAAACTGAATGTGTCATGGTAATATGTCATGGAAAAGGAAGCTGTCTTCTAAGTAGTGATGTATAAAGCAACTCTGTTTTATGCATCACACTCTTAAAATCCACCCAGGTAGCACCAGGACACTTCTGTATCCTTCTCCTCTACGAAAAGTATTCCCATTTTCTGCACTCTTTTGAGTTTCCCAGTGATGCAAGCTGAATTGCATTCCCTGATTTGAAGAGGTTTTAAAAGCCACAATTTTACTATTAAGATTGGATGTGAATATTTACAAATTAGCAGGCTTCTTTCAGAGTCTTCCATACAAATTCTAATTAACATTCTGTTAATAATTACAGGTTTTGTACTATGTTTATTTTTAACAAATCAGTGCTATGATAATTTGCTAGGTGTTTGACCAAGGAGAGTGAGGCTTTACACATAGAAATGGTATTATGTTGTTGAACACGTCTGGAAATCATAACTCCCAAAAGAAATGGGGTATAGAGCACAAAC